>CP116448.1:84614077-87026296 GCA_028216015.1 Quercus dentata | reverse complement strand
CCCCGATTGTTGTTATACAAGGGTCAAACTCCACTATGGCGGGCTAGATCTTGGAGTTGCCAAGGATTGACCAAGTGTGCAAATGAAACTAAATTATATAATTAAACGTGAATGTTAGTTTTGTGAATAATCAAGATGGAATCACTATTTTGTATAGTATGGTGAGCCCGATGTTGACTCTAAAATTATGTTTGTCTTAGGTGAATCAGAACATTTGGGAGGTACACTTGGCGGTGGTAAAATGGGTCGTGCTTAGTTCAACCCAAAAGAGCTTCGATATATATTTAAGGTGTGGTCCAAATAGTTCTGTGACCCCATAGAAAGGGAGGGGAGTTCGACCGCACGTGCAGGGTTCAAACCCAAGTCACCTCTTGATTGGAGCATTAGAGATGGGTCAAGTGGGTATGTAAGGAATCAAGGTGTCCACTTGTAAGAGCAAGAGAAGGAGTTCTGTCAAGTTGGCACATGAAGGTGCCCAATACTTCGTAGCACATGTAGACATGGAGTTTAGAGTTTGAAAGAGTGTGAGCAGGAGTGTAGGAATTGTTCTTGTACGCCTTACACAGGGTGCGGATGAGAGTGAGGAAAGGGATTGGATGCTGACATGGCACGAGGACTTGGTTCCATAAAGAACATTTTCTAATGAAGGACAAGATTTATACATACACGTGGATTCAATTGTACTAGGTAATACTTATAGTAATACTTACCAATGTCTTTTAATTATTGCTACCGCATTAATTGCTTGTGTGTAGGTTATCTTATAAGTAAAAAGGTACTATAGACATGTAACCAAAAAAAAAAAAAAAAAACTGATAGAAGAAAATGGTAGGGTGCTTAGGTGAAATCGCATTTTGATACACTAATAAGGGATTACGAAATGAAGTAATTTAATCTTATTATTAGGAATTAAATCCTGTTAAGTTGTATTTTGAGAAACATCTTACTCAAACAATTATATTTCATAATAAATAATATTTTTAAATTTGAGAGAGAAATTAGTTATTTTTTGGTATTTTATTTTCATAATTGTTAGGTATATATGGAAAGTTTTATTATTTGGAAATGTATTAATTTTAAAAGTTATTACCTGCATTAAGGACTAACTATTACAACTATTTTTGAAGGAATACTTTTTACTATTTTAAAAGAAAATGTATTCACAAAGAATTACTATTCCTTATATTAAAAAGATAACCAAACTGTAGAATAACTATTATATTACAATATTTATTTCTGATCTACAAACATATCATTTTTATTTTGACATGATATAATAATTGTCTCACATTTCCTAACACTTTCTAATAGCACATATAGAGAATCCAGATTTTATGCATGTTGCAAAGAATTTATACATAGTTTTGTTAAAACCGTCCAAAAAGTGAAGAGTCAATACCACCATAAACCTGCATCGGTTCACTATGGTGTTCCATATATTTCGATGTTAGTTAATACGATTGTACCGCTTTCGAGATTACCGCCTAATATAATACCAATAATTATTATTTTTATTTTTATTAACATTTAAAAGAAATAAATTTGATAGTCTTTAAATAATTATTATATAAGGGGGTTATTATATACTCGAAAATCTACCATAAATGCGTGCTTCTTCCTTCCACATGAATGGTGGATCTCATTAATTAAATTTATGGTAAGACCCACCATTTATATAAAGGAAAGAATACATATTGCCAATCTTGAAAATACCTAATAATTTTTAGTAGGTCCATCCTGACTATTGTATTTATTATCAATCTGTAAACATCTTCATTAACTCACTCCCCGTCCATTTTTTTTTTATAAAAAAATAAAAGCCCAATCCGTTTGTGTTCAAAAATAAAAGCCCAATCTCTTTTTACAATTCATTTTTCTCTTTTATTTTTCCTTCACCGTCTCAGGTAGTCTATTTTATCTTTTTGTTTATTTATTTACTTTCTATTACTATCTCATTTCTCTTTAATTCTCATCCACTAACACAGTACCCCACGTTGTCCTTCACCTTCAGTACTCCCTCACAAATCGGCTTCTCTCATTTTCTCTCCAGTCTCTCACGCACACTTTTCTCATCAAAAGATTTAAAACTAACCCCATAATCACACTAAGTTCTATTTCTCTCTTTCCCTCACAGATCAGTTTCTCTCTAGCCACCCTGTGCTTGAGCTATACTGCCACTATCGGGCCTCCTATCGATCTTTCTCTCTCTCTCTCTCTCTCTCTCTCTCTCTTTTTTTTTCTTTTTAAGTTGCAGAGGAATTACATTCCGGGCCGAAATGCATTTTTCGGCCGGAATGATCGAAATTCGCCAGAAAGGCCGGTACAAACCGGAAGGGTCCGATATTTAAAACGAAACGAAATAAGGGTCTACCGGTACCGGATTATTCACCGGTACGAAAAATTCCGGCTATACCGGCCGGTACGAAACGGTATTGACTCCCAATTCATAATCTTCGCATTTCTCTATCTTATCTTTGTCTTAAATTTTTTCCAAACTTTTAAGAAATGGTTTGACAAGTTGAAGAAATTGTTTAAATTTTGTAAATTCCTGACATCATAAGAATTTCTACAATTATATTCATTACTTTTGTCCCCCTGCTATATATGTAACACTTGTTCCATCTCAGTCAGATGTTGTGAAAACCGGTTTGCACTTTTTTTCTTTTTCGAGCACATTCTCTTTAATCAAATTGTTTCCTCCTTAGTCCTTACACTCTTGTTTCCCTATAAATTGCATCAATACTAACGTATTTATGTTCAATTACCTTTTTTCCTACCTTAGTTCAATATGCAAAGAAAAATGGTATTGCTCGAAAAATAAGGATGTTGGCAATTCTGGGAGTTCCTGTTACTGTAATGGTTCTTTTTGTGGTCTCAATTGTGTATTGGTTGGTAATGATGAAGAAAAGAGGTAACCAAGTCTTTACTCAGTTTTTTTTTTTTTTTTTTTTAATTGAAGCAGTTTCTTTTCACTTAATTTTTATTGCTAAGTCTAGTGAAAAATGCTAGTAAGGTGACTCAAGAGTGCATTTGGCTTTTACTTATTTTTGGTAAATTATCTGCATAGTATTTATTAAAAGATATAGGTTTTGGTAAATTTAAAATTAAAGGGTAAAAAAAAATTAAAAACTACCTTATTTCTAAAATAAAAGTTAAAAGTTAGATTACTTGGAAAAAAAAAAAAAAAAAACAAAAAAGCAAAAAACTAAAAATGTATGAGATTTTCTAAAAAGAATGTAATAACATGAAATAGAATATGATTTTTTTCCCTAGTACTTTTAGGAGTTTATAAAAACTAGTCTTTGAGCACGCGCTCACATGCGTACTCAGAGGCTCTTCTATTTTTTTTGAAAAATTAATAATTTGTATTTATTATAATTGGGGATTTCTACTTTTTCTAATCACAAAAAAATAAAATAAAATAAAAAATAAAAATTTTGAATATGTAGGGTGAGTTTTGTAGATTGGAGAAATTTTAAAACTAATAAAAGAGTGATCCTATTTTGTAGGGAGTTAGAAAGTAGAAGTAGGAATTTAAATTAACATAAAAGTAGGAAGACATTTCAACGTAGAAGTAATAATTTATTTTTTTTGTCAATTTACTATTTTAACCTCATTTTTAAGTTTTAAGTAAGGGTATTTTTAATGGTAAAAAAAGTAATAACTAACTTTCTTTTGTCAATTTACTATTTTAACCCCATTTTTAAGTTATTGGTTATTTAATTTAGGGTTATTTTTTACAAAAAAAAAGTAATAACTAACTTTCTGAATCCTCTTAATATATACAGATAAATGGAAAGTAAAAATAATTAAACTTTATTAATATACCATTTAACTTTTATTTTGTCCTTTCTCAAAGATAGGGATGAAAGCAATATTTACCTCCATTTCATCAAAGGAATGAGGCGGAATGTTTATTAGAAAATAAAAGGAATGTGCATTCTCGCATTCGCATGGGAGACATGAAGAGAGAGATAGAAAGATAAAAGAAAAAAAAATCCTCAACTCAAACGATTTTCAAATTTGTAGAAGTAAAGGAAAATGTATTCTTAAAATCTACTACAAAATAGAGTTAACAAACATGATAGAAACTACAAAATGCATTTAATATAGAGATGAAAACGGCTTTCTTTTCTTTTCTTTTCTTTTTTTTTTTTTTTTCCATTTTTTTGGTACTTTCAATGAGTGATTTTCATTGCACAGATGTCCTTTAATTTCTTGCCTCTTAGCCTATCTATATCCAAATGCATTGGCTCCTTCCATTTGCACATTTTCTTATCAATCAAATATGAACGCGATAACTAATTATTTGTTAGTTGTTTTATAACAGGGAAGAGGCAAAGCACGATTCATATGAATCGCGCCGTAGTTTACCAAACTTAGAAGACTCTACAAGTAGAAGGAACCTTGATGGAACTAGAAGAGATTCAAATTTGCCAGTATTTGATCTAAAAAACATTATTGCAGCCACAGATAATTTCTCATTTGCTAACCTGCTTGGTAAAGGTGGCTTTGGCTCGATTTATAAGGTATTCTCCTTATACAAGTGGCAACACCCAAAAAAGAAGATTAAGCTTAGTTCATTTGTGTTAATGCATCAAAAAATCCATCATGAATGTTTAGGTGCATTAATAATTTTACGTGTACAACTTCATTAGGTGAAATTGGGTTTGCTGAATAATTAATTGGATTAAATTTCTATCAACAATTCCGTACTATGATAAAATGACCTATGGATTTTTATTTTAGGGTTTTGCTACAAAATGGAATGGAAATAGGTGTAAAAAACTGTTGAGGTCTAAAAAGGATCATAGTAAGGGAGGCCCAAAAGAGTGAGTCAAGCCCAAAAGGAAAAGAACAAGCTAAGTCAAAAGAAGCGGATGCAAGGGAACGACAAAGGAATAAAGAGGCCCGGAGACTTGAAGCCCAGGCGAAGAAGCATCCGAGAAGAAAAAAGAAAAACACGACAAGAGGATAAGAAGTCGGGATCCTCGGCAACCATCAAGAGGCGGATCCTTCCGGGCACACCAAAAGAAGACTAGGACAAATCGAAAGAAAAGGATAGAAAAAGAAAATAAGAAACAAAGCAAAAAAAAAAACACAAGCGCCAAAAACCCGGCGACCTCTCATGGCACAAGCAAACAAAGTCTCGGGAACCAAAACAGGAGAAACACAAAAAAAGAGAATTGTAACAGCGGCTTTCAAGTTGGCGGAATAGGATTCACCTGGATGGGAAAAAAAGGGAAAGTGGAATTGCCAAACGGTGATATCGAGAAGGGCATATCTCAAGACATCCCAAAGAAAGTGGCCAACCAAGGACTTTTAAAAGAATCAAGGCTGAAAGAAGGAAAGAATGAGAAAAACGGGAAATGGGACTTAAAAGGAGTGATAGGCCGGCAGGCTCTGTTCACAAGAAGGCAAAACAGGGGAACCAACGATTCCCGGGAAGACGAACTTCATTATAAAAGGAAGGGGGTGGGTTGCGAAGAAAAGGGCGTGAAAAAGAGAGAAAAAGAAGATATTTTCTAGAGAAAAAAACTATCATAAATTTGTAGTGAAGAAAAGAAAACACTAAAGGGAAAAATGAATATTGCTTCCCATTATCTGTAAAAAAGCTATTATTGCACATACTGATTCAAAGAGAATCAAACTTTGCAAGTTTTGAAGGCTGAAAATAGCCACTCAAGACTGTAATTTTTGAGCTTAATTGAACCTTGTATCACGTCTAGTGAGCTCTTTCAGAACTTAACAAAGAACATATTAATGAAATATGTCTCGGTAATTCCGAGGATCCCTTTAGCATTAATTTTGTGCCTCTTTGTTAATCCTTCTTTTGAATTTACCTTGTTGTTTTGGCATGTCTTTCAATACGAATATCCTTGCTTGTCATTTTACTTGTATTGTAGGAAGCATCCCCCGTACATTACTTGACTCTTAAATAGTCTTTTAATTGCGGTGAGTCAAGACCCAGTTCACCAAACCTCTTATTTAGGCCCGGGATCCTTAGGCCTAAGTGTCACAAAAAAATGCACTCTCACAAAAACTAACAAAAAACTCAAGACAAGGAATAGAACAGTTCAAAAATGAAGTTATGCTAATTGCTAAACTCCAACACGGGAATGGTGAGAATTTTAGGTTTGTTGTGTTCAAGGAGAAGAAGATGTTAATTTATGAGTATTTGCCAAACAATAGTTTGGACTCTTATATTTTGGTACGTATTCTTTTCACATAAACTTCAAGCATCATGACCACGAAAATGGTCCTCCAAATTCAAACATCATAATTCATAGCATTAAGATTGTATATGTAATCACGAATGCAAACTAATATGTGTTCAAATATCTTCATTCGGATGGAACAAAAGGTCATGGTTAGATTGGGAAAGAGAATTGAGATTATTTGTGGAATTGCTCGAGGAATCTTATATCTTCATCAAGATTCAAGATTAAGAATTATCCATAGAGATTTAAAGGCTAGCAATGTTTTACTTGACACTGCATTAAATTCAAAATTTCAGATTTTGGAATGGCTAGAATCTTTATAGGGGACCAAATTGAAGCCAATACAAATTGTCTTGTTGAAACGTTGTAAGTGGGCTAAAGAAAAATATATATTTATAGTTTTCAACTGATTACTATACATACTAATATTATTATATCTCATAGGAGTACAAATGGCTGCCCCTTTTCGCAAAAATGATGGACTTCTTTCATTTTATTTTATTTTTTGATAACTTAATAGTTGGAAGAGAGGGGGGTTTTGAACATGGATGCCTCCTTTGAAAAAATCAAGAGGTTCCAGTTAAATTACCAAGTTTTTAGAAAATTACTTTTATCTTTTATTAGTTCAAATGTTATGTGTAATGTTATTGAACAAAGGATTTTCTTGAATAATTTTTTTTTAATCATGAACTATACTCAATAATTTTCTTTAATTTTTTTTTAATAATAATATGCAATGCTCAATTGTTTTCTTTTCATTGTATTACAACAGCGGTTATATGTCACCCAAGTATGCAATGCAAGGATTATTTTCAATAAAATCCAATGTATTTAGTTTTGGGGTGTTGCTATTGGAGATCATTATCGGCAAAAGAAACACCAACTATTATCATAATGGTCCTTCCTCAAATTTGATTGGACACGTAAGTACATGTGGAAATAATGATATGCAATAATAGCCCTTTGTATTGTATTTAGTCTAATATGAATATGTTGTTAATAGATTTTGGAGCAATGGAAAGAAGGAAAAGCCATGGAAATAGTTGATCCATCACTAGGTGAGACATACCACCTTTAATGAAGTATCGAGATGCATTCAAATTGGGCTTTTGTGTGTGCAAGAACATGCAATAAATCGACCGACCATGTCGTGATTGTTTTCATGTTGAGTAATGACACACCCTTCCTTCACCAAAGCAACCTGCGTTCATTTTCACGAGTACCAACAATACTAAAGACCAAACAACTATTGAAGGGGCTAATTTAATAAATGAAATAACAATTACTAAAATAGATGGTCGCTAAAGCTAAAGCCCCAAACTATTTGGAGCAATGTACTAATATGCCATTTCATCATAAGATTGACTTCCTCTAAATCTAATCTACATTGTACACTATCATTTTATTATAGAAACCTAATATTTACGATGTAAATTATGACAAAAAAGAAGATTCTATAGAGTGATACAACGGAAATGATATTATCTAGAACTTATGATGAAATCACTACTATCTTCTTAAAAAAATAAATAAATAAATAAATAAAATTGATAGTTACAATAGGTGAGGGGAGGATTTGAACCTTGAATGTCTTGAAAACATCAAGAGTTGCTAAGTAGTTTAGCTTTAATAACAAGGCTCTTGGCCACTACTATCTACTTTTAGCTACTTAATTTCCTATCAAGTGCTTTCTAAAAATTAATACACCAAGAGTTAAATTTTGTGTGGATAACTTCATCTGTTTTCCAAATAAGATGTACAAATTATATAGTCAAATTTTTACAATAAATGTTTGAACAACGCGTCAAACTGGGTACAAATATGAGTTTGATCCAACCGGGTTCGAATCATAAATTTATTGGACTAAAAATATTGTTATTCCTATAACTCATACCCTTTCTTCGTTTAGGTTGGGTTGGTTTATTGGACTAAAGTTTGATCCAACAAAAACTTTGTTTATGATTTTCTCTAGTCCCATCGCTACTTATATCTTAGAAAAGTGCTTTTTAACTAGTTAGAACTCAAAAATAAGTGATCTTCCCGGCAATAAGTAACATGATACCATGCTGAGGCCATCTGCTAACGTTCATGCGTTTCGCAGCTCAGTTCAAACCATTCTTTGGCTTCATTTTGTAGCCTCTTCATTAAGAGCAAAATCCAATCCCTAAAATCACCATATCTCCCGTTATCACGCAGCGAATATGCAGCTCTATTTCGCAGATTAATTGTCAGCATTTCATCCTCTGTCTCAGGTTCATAATATTTCATTAAGCTACTCATTTTCTCTATATACTGGTCTTTGCGTTTTTCTGCAATTTCAAGGAAGGCCTTAAAACCATCCACTTCAAGATCATTATTGTAAGATTCTTTAGAAAACTTCTCCAACTGGACCAAGTTCGGCCTTTCTTGCACTGTTGACTCAACAGTGGCACGGTGAAACTTCGCCAATACATTGTTGGAGGTATACATGGGTTTGTCTGTAATGATAATTTTTTGCTAAGCGTCTATAACGATAATTTATTATAAACATAACAGTGTAAATTATACAGTATTAACTATAAACTTTATTGTCACATTCACGATACCATTTATAAACATTAAATCAGTTATACAGTTATACTTCTTATAAATAATAATAAATAAATAAAAAAGTAATGCTACAGTTAGAAATTATTTTACAACATTTTTACAAAAATGTTAATGCGGTCAATCTTTTATTGGTTTTCATTTATACCCACTATTAATATCACTTTTTCATCTACTAAGAATCACTCACCACATCAGCAATTTGTAAAAAAAAAAAATTATAAATTAATTTGTATTTCTAACATTATTATTAAAAAAGAAAAGCTATTCAATAAATGAAAAATTAAAAAACAAAGGCAAGTTGTTGTCAACTCGTCACAGGCTTCTGGTCAAAAAAAAAAAAAAAAAAAAAAAACTCGTCACGGGCTTTCAATCATGGTTAGGTCCCCAATTACGTGTACCAATAACCTAGTTAACCAGTTGGGCTTAGTGAGTCCGGCCTTGTTAGGCAACAATAAATTGAAAATTTATACTAAAAACTTAAAAAGTATAAGAATTGAGTCTAGCTAGTGTCCAGTTACACTAATTCATCTGGACGTTAAACCTAATCTAAGTCAATAAGTAAAAGCCTCTTATAGTATTATTACTCATTAAGCGTAACCCAGTGGTTGTAAATAATAATATCTTTTGGTGTTTTATGCCAACTTCTCCTCCCCATGTTTCTTCCAAAAAAAAAAAAAAAAAAAAAAATCTCCTTCCGATTATTTACCATTTAAAAAAAAAAAAAAAAAAAGTGAACTATTTCATCAGTTATTGCAAAAGTTATGGTTATCATCGTAGAAAAACTATTATAAATATGACGTTAAGATCTTTGTAATACAATATTTTTTTCTACAATTTTTTATAAGAAAAACTAAGGTTTAAATCCCTTCCTCATTTTTATAATCACCAAATTTAAAAATAAAATAAAAATGATTATCAATATGTCATGGTTTGGCATAATTAATTAAGAATTCAATATTGCAACCCAAACCTCTTTGTTGAGAAAAGGAGTGGATGGCCTCCTAGAATTTCATTAACCAATGTAAAAAATTAATTTAGCTCTAAACTAGTTTAGAGTTCTCTCCTTCCAACTCACTATATAGTGATTGAAGAGACCATCCATTTATAGTTTTAGTCATACGACTTTTTTAAAAGATATACACGAATGGTCTTATAAATCATTAAGTAGTGAGTTAGAAAAGATAGCTCTACACTAGTTTGGAGTTATAACTTTGACAATTATGCCATCATTTACATAATCAAATGGCTAAACACTTTTGATAAATGAATCTGCAAGTATTCATTTAATTCCAAACGTGCACCTAGCGAAAAAAGAAAAAGAAAAAGAAAGATTAATAACAGGCATTTACAAGCTCTAAAGCCATATAAATTCCAAATTAAAAGTATTTTGGCACTCCTTTCTTAATTGAGTTTAAATTCAAACTGGATGTGAAATTGCTGTTTTGCACCCTTTAATCCTAGCACGCCACATTAGCATATTAAAAATTAGTGAATAGGTAGTGTCACACACAATCACAACTCATCAAAACCCATATGCATTCTCTTTCTACAACTCTCACCGGGTGTTGTCATCGTCTCTAGTGATGGCTCTCACTCTTTCTCTCTCTCACACCAACCCAAATTCACAGCTGAGCCTACTTGTTTTGCCTTTCAATTTCTCTCTCCAAACCCAAATATGGGTTATGCATAACTAATGTTCTCCTCATTTAACTTTTTTGCTTTCTTGTGAAAAATATGCATAATACACTAGATCTAAAAAAGTTTTCATATACAGTAGAAAGGAGAAGTTGAGAGAGATGGTGAGGGAGAGAGGAAGACTCGTTTGGGCCACTGTTTTCAGCCTAAGACTTTAGAATGTGGTTCCTATGCTACTGTTGTATGAGATTTTGCTCTAAAGATAGGATTTCAGGTGTAAAACGTGCCTTGTCCTGTTGGATCTGATTTGGGGTTTTTATATCAAACTTAGGATGCTCATAACTAATGTTCTCCTCATTTGAATTTTGCTTTCTTGTGGAAAATATGCATAATACACTAGATCTAAAAAAAAAATAATTCATATACAGTAGAAAGGAGAAGTTAAGATAGGTGGTGAGGGAGAGAGGGAAGACTCGTTTGTGCCACTATTTTTCAGCCTAAGACTTTAGAATGTGGTTCCTATGCTGCTGTTGTATGAGTTTTTGCTCTAAAGATAGGGTTTCAGGTGTAAAACGTGGCTTGTTGTGTTTGATATGATTTGGGGTTTTATATCAAACTTAGGATGCTCATAAGGACTAGTCTAAGCATAATGGTTGAAGCCATGATCCCTAATAATGTCAAACTAATGGCTATGGTTAAATTTTCTTTGTTTATGTAAAATGAAGTCTTGCTTTCGTCATTATTAAGGAAAATGTAATTGGCTATTAATTATTCCCTAGCCAATCTTAGCCTCTTGGGAAGCTGTCCTTGCTAGCTACATGCAACAAAAGCCAAGAAAGAAGCCAGGTTGCTCAAAATCCTCAAATGACAATGTCTTCAACCACATAAAACAAGAGCTATAGGTCTTCATTTGGGTAAAAATTTTGGGCACGTGATCTTTCTCATGAGCTCTAGGTGCTACAAAGTGGCCCTAACCCTTTTGGCACAACCTGTGATCTAGGCACATGAAAAAAGTCCTAAAAAGTCAACCCACCCCAACCAAACCACTCCTTCAAATCTCTATTAAGGCGCATGAGTTTGGACCGTGCAAAAGAAAATAAAATAAGATAACGAAACATGAATCGGGCACAAGAAGAAATGAGCTTGGCTTGCAGCGGGCATGTAGATTTTCACGAAAATTGGCATCAACAAGAGTTATGTTACAATTATAATAAAGTGATGAAATTTACTATTTCTTAATATCTTAAGTTTTTAGAACAATCAATAATATATCATAATATCAAAGTAGGAGATCTTTAGTTTGATCTCTAACTTTACTCAACTACCTCCCATTTAAAATGTTAAAAATCTTACATGTTAGGCCCTAATAATTAAGGGGAGTTTGGCTCATATATGAGTGAGAGTATTAAAATTATGGTTAAGTAATTACCTTTAATTACTATTTCCTAACTATTTAAGTTTTTGGAAAATTGGTACTCTATCAAATTACGCCCCCAATTGGTGGAGGATGAGTCGGTGGAGGGTGAGGATTGAGCAGCAAAATTGGCTGGTGGAAGACCCAAATCATTTGATGCATGCATGCAGCCTATTGGTCAAGTCATAATTCATGGGTAAGAAGATGGCCATGGAATTCATCGAGAGAATCTGATTTCGACTGAGTAGTTATAGAGGTCAAAAGAGTATCCTATATATTCAGATGGAAGACCACTAGACCAGCAAGAAAATAGGATAGAATCTCAGAATCACCTATTTAGATGGAGAGGTTGCCTTTCTTCGGTGTGGCAAGCTAGTAACGAGTCTGCCTTATCCTTGCACAAGATTAAGAAGAAAGCATCGATTCCAAAGTTTGCCAAACCCCACGAGAAGTGGTTAGTCCAACAATGTTGGATACAATTGGATCTGTGATAGTAGATACTTAAACATTTAGCAACAGTTAATAAGTACAAAAAAGGAGCAAAGTCAGGATTTGAAATCATGCATGGCTGAAGAGTATGAGGATGAAGGAATAGTTTTAGGAGGGGCCATAATGCCATCAACATGATACAAAATTTTGTTACCATTTCTGTAAGGTAGGAAGGTTGTTTTCCAAGAAAAGCTCTATTGTCGTTGGTAATGAGATTCTGAGTGTAATTTGAGATTGAGAGATAGTGTGGCTGAATCAACTGTAGAAGGATTGAATGAGATTCGGAGTGTAATTTGCTAGCATGTTGTGATATTCTTGGGAGCTTCTGTATCTATTTACTGATGTACTGATTAGATTACATTTGAAGAACAAATAACATGACGTTATCAACTTCCTTCAACTAGGGACAGACCTAAGATTTTAAGCTAGTGGAGACTGGAGTATAAAAAATAAATAAAATAAAATAAAAAAATAAAATAAAAACCCTCTAAATAGGCATCCATATGATATTAAAAAATTAATAAATACATAAAATCGTTATTTTTAAATACATTCAGATGCAATAATTTACTAACAAAGACAAAAACAAAAGCAAAATAATGTTTTTTTAAAAAAAGACTAGGTTGGCTAGGATTTTTGTTGTTGTTAAAGTTATAATGTCTTTTTTTTTTTTTTTATCACTTCATTTAAAATAATATAAACAACTCATTAAAATAATAAAAGAAGAGAAAGAATTTGAGTTTTTTAATTGAAAGAAAAGAAAGAATTTGAGTTTCTTAATTGAAGGAAGAGATATAATCTTAATAAAATATTGTATTTTATTTTTAACAACTTGCTACAGTCAACTAGTATTTATACCAATTTATTATTGATAACAATCAAGGATTCATTGGATTGAACAGCACGGATAGTGATGATGTTGAGGGCCTGAAAGATAAGAAACAAGAGATCAGAGGAGATCGAGGTTAACCGGTCACAAACCCTCCGATGGTAAAGTCGGCCTTTTCTTCTAAAACAAAGAATTCTCCACTTAAAGAGAGAGAGTGTCTGGAAGTACCTAGCCTTTTTTTGTCAGAGATTTGTGCCCTTTTATAGGTTTAGGAAATGGTTACCCGTTGGATAACTTCCCCTATTTTCACGGAGTCCGGAGAGTATAACATGATAACTGCTATGGCGATTATCTTTTCATATCAAACATTTGTTAGGCTCGTCCTAAGCAATGCTAGACGGGAGGTTGTTCATCAGTAGGAGATCTCATCCAAAGATCTCTATGGACGAAGGACGTGCGGCTAGTCTTTGTATCCCTTGTGGACTAAGGACGAGTGGTCATTCTCTTATCCTTTCTATGGACAACCTCTATGGACGAATAAGGAGTTGGTTATTTTTAGACACTATCAATTGCCCCCTTGTTCATGGGTCATCTCTAGGATAATTTTAAGCTATTTTCATAATGTGCATTTAGTGCTAGCAACTCGGCGTGCCATGTGTCACAATTTTATTGACAAACTGACGCGTCTAGTAATTTTTTCGAGGAGTATGCCACGTGTCGTATTTTGGTTAGCTGCGTCGTTTCATATACCTAAGTTTAATGCCTATAAATAATAGAATTCCTCCAGTACCCTTCACATTTATGAGATTTCCTTCCTTTGAGCATCCTCGTCTTAGCGCCTTATCTAGAAGTATCCTCTCGTCCTTAGTTTCCTCGTCTAGATTTCAGGTATTTCTTTAATCCTCGTCCTCATATTTTAAGTTTTCTTAAAAATGTCTGAGACCGTTCTTTCCTCATCTAGTAATAGTTTGGGCAAAGCCATAAACGAGTATCATGACCTAAGTAGTTTTAGTGGCTCTAGTGATAGTAGTAATAGCAGCAGTAGTAGTAGAGGAAACACCATAGACGAATATGTATCCGGTGTTCCTAGGGTTCTCTTAAAGGTTCACCAAGGACTTAAGATGAGGACCGAGTCTGGATCCCAGGCTGGTACAAGTGCTCCTTCGTCCATAGTTCAGGACGAGGTTGAGGTAGTGTACAGTTGTGCTATAGGAATAGAATCCAAGACGGATGATAGGAGATTAGATTTACTTAAGAAGTGATACCAAATCCCAAACGACCTTAAACCTAGGTTAGCGATTCGTAGGGAGTGGTCTTTGTCGACCACATTTTGGGATAGGTATTTATGAAGCCTATCTTTTAGGTGGACTTAGGTTACTTTTAAACGCTTTTGCCGGAGAATTACTTACCAGGTTAGGTATAGGTGTTTGTCAACTTAACCCCAATGCATGGAGGTTAATTGTCTCCATGCAAGTTTTATGGAGGGAGGTATTTGAGGGGAACCGTCCTTTTACCGTGGGCGAGTTCCTTTATTGTTACAAGCCTTCGAGATTAATCACCCATTAGCTTTTATCAATTCACAGCCGAGGAAGGGAAGGATTATAGGTTGATTAAGTCTATAGTTTCCTCGAATAGGAATTGGAAGACGGAGTTCTTCTTTGTCTCGGGTTTCTAGGCTGGACGCCCCCTCGAGGTTTCTCAAGACCCATTTCCTCCCTACACAGGAGAGTTAGGGAACCTTCGTCCTGAAGGTATGCTTATAGTTGTCACTTTGTTTTGTATTGTATTTACTCTTGTAGATGGCTATCTAACAATGTTTTTTTTTTTTTTTTACACAGGTGCTAGATGGCCTCACTTAGGCGGGTTTTACATTGAGCGGATTCAAAAAGTTCATCGAATCTTGACGGGGCTTTCCATTCTTTGGTTAGTCTCCAACGTCTTGCCACCAGGGGTTTGGGTCCTAACCCGTCTCATCAAGCCCTTGCACACGAGCTCACCATTCGCGGACATAAGCTCTCCCGATCATCTCCCCTTTCCTTTCTCACTTTTTTTTTTTTAACATCTTTCTTTTCGGGAATAGCTACAATGAAGGAGAACAAAGGCAAAGAAGTTGTGAATGAGGCGGTTGGGCGGGAGGCACCGCCTCAATCTCATCTTTCGGTGGGTGATAAAAGAAAGAATTTGTCCCTAGGGGTTGACTTGGGGAACCTTCCAAGCAAGCACGGGGAGAAAAAGGTTAATCACAAGTCATCTAAGCCTAAGGACGTCCAATCCACACCTATTCCTGTTCATGAGCCCGAGGACGTCTAAATCCTTGATTCAAAACCCAAAGACTCTCCTATGCAAGCCCCGTCCACGCTTAAGTCGCCTTCCTCATCTCAACCTTCCCATCAAGTACCTCAACACCTTATTAGGAACGAGGATCTAGCTTGGGAAAGATTTGGGATAGCTGTGGATGATGCGGACGTGATTTGCCTATATAACATGTCTTTGAAGGACTTTGAACATTCTGGGGTTCATGACCTTTTTAAAGTATGTATGCTTTCCCTTTCTTTTTTTCGTTTTTGTCTTGTCCTTTTTGACAAGATCCCTAACAAAAATCTTGATTCAGGCTATGTCCAAGTTCATTGCTACATCCAAGCAAGCAACTAATCTGGACAAGACGAGGGTCTTATTGGAGAGGAGAATCAAGGAAGTGAAGGACGAGAGCAAACGGTGGGCTGAGGCAATTGCTAAGGCCAATGAAGGGGCAAAGGAGCTGCAAAATCAAATTAAAGAGTCAAGACTGGCGTTGTGGAGAAGGACACTCGTCTTGACCACTTACAAAAGAAGAATGACGAGCTGAGTAATCTTCTCAAGAAAGCCAAGGAAGACGCATTTGCAAAGTTTAAGGCGTCCAAGCGGTTTATGGACCTACTGGATACCAACTATGCAGCTGGGTTTGAGGACTTTAGGCTGGACACTACGAAGAACTTCCCCAACATTGACTTCAGTTCTATCAAGCTTAATCTTAGTGGTGCTCCTACCAGTTCCCTCCTCTAGACGAGCTCAAAAGATGTCAACATAAAGGATGATGCTACAACCCAGCCACCCCAGGATGACCAGAACACTGACGCCCCTCCAGCTGAAAGACGATCTTCTAATACTTTGATTATGCTTTTTTACTTTTTTTATTTGGTTTTTGATCTTGGGACTTGTTATTGTAATTTTATATTAATCTCATCCATAGCTTTTAGACAAGTTATCAACAAGTTTTACTTTTCAAGGGTGTTTGGACGTTGGTCATCCACCCTTTAAACAATTGCTTTACTTGTTTTTCTGTTATAACATGGACGAAAGTTATTTGTGGTTTCGTTTTAAATTTCTACTCGTCTATGAAAGTAATACCTTAGAAAGTACTTGAACTTTAAGATATAACTCGTCTTGGTGAAATACTCGTCTTGAAATACTGATTATCACTCGTCATGAGACTTATTTGGTTTTTCATTTCTAATGCAAATAAGACAACTTTGCATTCGTCCATAAACTGGATTGCTTTAGAATGCTTTAGTCAAAAAGTCAAAACATCTTGCCTTTGCATTTATTCGTCCATGTGTGGACGTATATTATGTTTCATCCCGTCTATTTCAGGGACGAACATTTTGTGGACGTGCCATTTCTTGGGGAAAGTTTTCGTCTATACTTGGACGTGCATACATTTCCTTAGTTCATTAAAGTTACATCTCTGCGTCCCGAGAATTTCCTCGTCTTGGGCTTTTCGGCCTTGTTGTGGGTTAGTTCAAACGAAAATAGCATGGAGATTAGAGATTTACACAACATTTTGTACATAACATAAATATTGTTTACAAATAAGGAACATACATGTTAATGCCTTTCTTTTTATTTAATAAGTACAAACTCCATAACTTTGTTCATAATCACAACACAACACAAATAATAAAGTAGTAATATCAAACACAAACAATATTAAACATAAGTAGAATGTAAGTAAATAGACAAGGTCCAAGCTCGTCCATAGTAATACTTCGTCCAAGCTCACTTTTACCGATAGTACCTCCTCGGGTGCTCCACATTCCAAGGGTGTTCCAATTTCCTCCTATCTAGGGCCTCCAAGTAGTAGGATCCTTGCCTTTTACAGTTGATAACTCTATCGGGTCCTTCCCAATTTGGGCCCAATTTCCCATAAGCTGGGTTTTTGGTTGTCAAAGAGACCTTTCTCAGGACAAGATCTCCTATGTTGAAACGCCTTGGCTTCACCATTGCATCATATTGCTTAGCCATGAGGTTCTTGTACTTTGTTGTCCTATGCTCTGCATCTGCCCTTACCTCATCTATTAGATCGAGGTTCAAACGGAGTTGCTCCTCATTGTCCTTATCTTGATACATCATCACCCTATGATTGGCCATGTGTACTTCTACAGGTATGATTGCTTCACTTCTATAAACTAACTTGAAAGGAGTTTCCCCCGTAGGGGTTCTTATTGTCGTCCTGTACGCCCATAGGACACCAGGCAACTCATCCGGCCATACCCCCTTTGCCCTCTCAAGCCGAGTCTTGATGATTTTCAACAATGATCGGTTTGCTACTTCAACTTGGCCATTTGCTTGGGGATGAGCGGTGAGGAATAATGATTCTGTATTCCAAAGTGTGCGCAGAAAGTCCCCGAAAAGTGCATTGTCAAATTGTCGTCCGTTATCAAACACCAATACCTTGGGCACTCCAAATCTACACACAATGTTCTTCCACACGAAATTTTTAACATTCTTTTGTGTGATACTTGCTAACGGTTCAGCTTCCACCCATTTGGTGAAATAATCGATGCCCACCACTAGAAACTTCATCTGCCTTGTGCCTAACGGGAAGGGAACCAAAATGTCTAGTCCACATTGCGCAAAGGGCCACGGTGCCATCATCGGGGTGAGGTACTATGATAGTTGCCTGGGGACGTTGCTAAACTGTTGGCATTGGTCGTAGACTTTGACGTATGTCTTAGCATTAGCTTGCATGTTTGGCCAATAATACCCCGCACGGACGACCTTGTGAACAAGCAACCTAGATCCTGAGTGATTGACGCATGCTCCTTCGTGAACTTCTCTTAATACGTAGTTTGATTAAATGCAGGGCTAAGCATCTAAGATAAGGTTGAGAAAAACCTCTTTTGTATAGCACCTCGTCCATTAGACCGCACCTAGTCGATCTTACCCTCAACTTCCTGGCTTCGTCCTTCTCTTAAGGGAGTCATCCGTCTTTCAAGTATGATACAATTGGGGTCATCCAATTTTCTCTACCCTCCACCTGTTGTACTTCTGGGATATCTATACTTGGCATATCTTGAATTTCATCAAATTCATCCATAGATTCATTTGCTGAGGCTTCCTTTGCTATGGTATCGGCTTCCACGTTCTCCTCCCTAGGGATTTGAACGAAGTCAGCTTTTCAAATCTTTTTATAAGGCGCATCACCCTACTAAGGTATTTCCTCATCCGTTCTTCCTTAGCTTCGTACATCCCATTCACTTACCCTATGATCAACTGAGAATCACCCAGGACGAGTATAGATTTGGCGTCTACTGACTTAGCCAATTCTAGCCCTTTGAGAAGGGCTTCCCACTCGATTTCATTACTTGTTGCTTGGTACTACAAACGAACCTTATGGTTCAGCTTGTCTCCTTTTAGGGATTGTAGGACCACACCAATTCCACCTACATGCCGTGTAGACGAACCATCCACATGGATAACCCATCTTTTTCTGTCTTCCGTCTCATCATGATTTGGGGTAAATTCCGTAATAAAATCTGCTAAAACTTGAGCTTTTATGGCATGCCTTGGCAGATATCTAATGTCAAACTCATCGAGCTCTACAGCCCACTGGATTAATCGTCCTCGACTTCTAGTCTATTCATTGCCTTCTTGAGCGGGTGATCTGTCATGACATTAATGACATGTGCTTGGAAATAATGCCTCGGTTTCACGAAAACGGTTATCAATGCGAAAGCTAATTTTTCCATTTATGGATATTGTCCTTCTGCTCCCCTCAATGCCTTACTTGTATAATACACAGGCTTTTGCACTTTGTCTTCTTCTCTTATCAATCTTGAACTCACGGCATGCGGAGTTCTTGCTAAGTACAAATACAACTCCTCTCCCACCACGGACGGACTCAACAAAGGAGTCGTGGAAAGGTAGGCATTCAAATCTTCGAAAGCTCTCTGACACTCGTCGGTCCATTCAAATGCTTTTTTAAAAACCTTAAAAAATGGCAAACATTTGTCGGTGGCTTTAGAGACAAACCTGTTAAGTGCAAAAACTCGTCTAGTGAGGGATTGGATTTCTTTGGTATTTTACGGAGGCTTCATATCCAATATTCCTTGAATTTTATCGAGATTCGCTTCAATTCCCCTGTGGGAGACCATAAATCCAAGGAACTTCCCTGATGATACTCCAAAAGCACATTTGCTAGGATTCAACTTCATGTGGTACTGTCTCAATGTATCAAATGTCTCATGGAGGTCGTCTAGATGCCTTCCTTCGTCTTGAATTTTCACCAACATGTCATCTACATAGACTTCCACATTCCGCCCAATTTGCGGACGAAACATATGGTTGACTAATCTCTGATATGTCGCCCCTACATTCTTTGAGCCAAAGGGCATCACCAGAATAATCCTTGACTGGTGACAAAGGATGTTTTCTCTTGGTCTGCCTCGTCCATCCTTATCTGATTGTATCCGGATAAAGCATCCATAAAGCTAAGTAATTTATGGCCCTCGATGGAATCTACCAACTGGTCAATGCGTGGTAGCAAGTAACTATTCTTGGGACAAGCCTTGTTTAAGTCGGTGAAATCTACACACATTCTCCACTTGCCATTTGCCTTCTTGACCATTACTACATTGGCCAACCAATTCGGATAGTACACTTCCTGAAAAAACTTCACCACCATCAACTTTTGAACCTCGTCTTTGATAGCATCATCTCTCTCGGGGGCAAACACCATCTTCTTTTGCTGCACTGGCTTGGAGGAAAGACATACATTCAGACGATGGGTAATGACACTAAGGTCTATACTCGCCATGTCCTCATGACTCCATGCAAACACATCAATATTTTTCTTCAAAAACTGGATAAGGTCCTTCTTAATCTTCTTTTCTAGATCTGCTCCGACCCTAGTACACCTTTCGGGGTTATTTTCATCCAAGGAAATATTTTACAATGCTTTGGTAGGCTCTGCTACAACTCTCTTTTCTTCAATATTCATGGCTTGAACTTGTTCGTCCATGGCCAACATGGCCAGGTAACATTCTCTTGCTGCTAGTTGGTCTCCTTGCACTTGTCCCATTCCGTGTTCTATTGGAAACTTGACTGATAGGTGGTAGGTGGACGTAACAGCCTTCCAACTATTTAAAGTTGACCTTCCAATTATGGCATTTAAGAAGATGAACAATCTACCACAAGGAAGTTCACGTCCTTGGTGATTTGTCGTGGGTATGCCCCCACTACCACAAGAAAGTGCCCACAGGCTGTACTTTCATTCCACCAAAACCTACCAGGGGGGAGTTCACTGGACGGAACTGGTCTCATCCTAACCTCATCTGTTGAAAAGTCAATAATATAAAATGTCCGCCGAGCTTCCGTTGTTCACTAGCACTCTTCTAGTTGTGTAATCGGCAATAAGCAAAGAGATGACGATAGCATCATCGTGAGGGTGATGAATTCTCTCGATATCTTTGTCCGTAAAGGTGATCGCTTGCTCGTCTGTAGACCTTGCCTTTGGTGATCATCCGAGAAAGTTAGACGATCTGCACCACCTTTAAGTATGCTTTCTTGGACTTGGACGACCGGCCTGTCAAACTTCCCCCTATAATGACTCTTATTTCTCCAAGCGGTGGTCACGATGATTCTTCCATCTTTCCTTTCAATTTCTCGTCCCCGTGGTCTCATCTAAGGAAATTCCTCAACTTCCCTTGCTTTATGAGATTTTCAATTTGCTGCTTTAAATCAAAACACACGTCTGTATCATGACCGTGATCCCTATGGAAGTGACAATACTTGTTTCTATTGCACTTATTGGGATCTCCCTTCATTTTCTCCAGCCACTTCAAGGAAGGATCATCCTTAATTTGCATAAGGACCTGCTCAAATGGCATGTTCAATGGGGTATAATCTTGGTTCCGCGTTGAAGAGCCTAGCTTCTTATTATCTCGGTCTTTCCTTTCTTCCGTCTGTCCTTTCTTTGGATGAGAGCCTTGCTCTGGATGATGATTGGAGTTTGCCTCTACTCTCTCGGATCTCTTCCTCTTCTTAGCAATGATCGCATCTTTTGCATTCATAAAATTTTGAGCCGAATGGACGATTTCAGCCATAGACTGAGATTCTTTTTCATAGAGTTTATGTATAAACAAATCCAAATTCACCCCATTATAGAAAGCCGCCAATAGGAGCTTATCATCTACCTTGTCCACACTCGGGGCTTCTCTATTGAAACGGGTGATGAACGACCGTAGGCTCTCGTTCTCTTCCTACTCTATGGTCAATAAGCTAGACGAGAAACGCTTGTGTCTTTATCCTCTAATGAAATTATTAACAAACAACTTGCTCAACTCTTCAAAAGAACTTATCGAATTCAAAGGTATTTTGTTGAACCAAACTCATGCTAGGCCCTTGAGGGTAGTAAGGAAGGCTCTACACATTATTTCGTCGGGAACCCCTTAAAGATGCATGGTGGTCTTAAAGGTGGTAATGTGATCAAACGGGTCGCGTGTTCCATCATACAAATCCAAAGAAGGCAACTTGAACTTTAATGGTAGAAGGTGACCGTTGATGGAAGCCGTAAAGGGGGAATCGATTACGTGGACCAAACCTTCTATCAGATTTACCCTCCTCATATTCTCTTTCATTTCCTCCATGACTCTCTTCATTTGGTCCATCTCTTCTTTCAAATGTGGTACCGTTCGTGGAGTGGTGCTTCTTAACTGACTTCCAATCTCAATATTCTCTCTATCATCATGACTCTGTGTTTGTCCTCCTCCTTCACGTTCTTCACATGCCTACCTCCTTAGATTAATTTCCATTCTTAACTCTTGGTTTTGGGGAGTCAACTCCGCCATTGCGGTCGCCATAGATTGCACATGTTGGACAGATGATGTCTGCATGACCGATGCAGATTAGCGATCGCGATAAGGGTTGCTTAAAGCATCTCTACTTCCCTAATGGCCTGGGCTAGTAGCCCTCGATCTAGTCCGTACCATCAACCTTTTGTCACGGAGAAGAAAACTATAAAACAACCTCTTCCCACAGGCGGCGCCAACTAATAACGATCAAGGAATCGGTGGATTGAACAGCACGGATAGTGATGATGTTAAAGGCCTGAAAGATAAGAAACAAGAGATCAGAGGAGACCGGGGTTGACCGATCACAAACCCTCCGATGGTAAAGTTAGCATTTTCTTTTGAAACAAAGAATTCTCCACTTAAAGAGAGAGAGTGTCTAGAAGTACCTAGCCTTTTTTTGTCGAAGATTTGTGCCCTTTTATAGGTTTAGGAAATGGTTACCCATTGGATAACTTTCCCTATTTTCACGGAGTCCGAAGAGTATAACATGATAAGCTGCTATGATTTATCTTTTCATATCAGAACCGCTATTAGGCTCATCCTAAGCAATCTTTGGGCGGGAGGTTGTTCATCGAGAGGGAGATCTCGTCCAAGATCTCTATGGACGAAGGACGTGCGGCTAGTCTTTGTATCCCTTGTGGACTAAGGACGAGTGGTCATTCTCTTATCCTTTCTATGGATGACCTCTATGGACGAATAAGGAGTTGGTTATTTTTAGATACCATCAATTATATTTACAAAAATTTAGCTTTAACTTTTCCAATAACACATGATTTTTTGGTTTTTTGGTGGTATATTTTTTTTTTTTTGGCTAAAATACAATCACTATTATAAAGGTTTTTATTATTTTTATTAATTTTTTAGGTTGAATAGTTTCTATATATTTAGATGGAATTAGCTAAGCTTATTGAGAAAAAGAGAACCTAAGATTTTGGACCCGGCCTTGGCCCCCACCTGCCGTCCCTGCCTTCAACTCACATTTGACTTGGTCTATGGTTCGTGATGCTTGAATTGAATTTTGCCGATTTACGCGTGCGTTTGTGTGCACACAACACAACGCCGTGGTATCGAAAACCTCAGTTACGCCAAATAGTGTCGTTTCCACTCAAGCAAGTGTTCCCTGTAATGTGAACAATGTTGTCTCTATATGTTATCTCTTGAGGATGAGTTTTGTGTTTCAAACCGTGTCACTTTTAGTCTTAATAGATAGTATATATATTATGGTTATCTAAAGCACTTGTTTGATGTTTCTCACGTTTTATTAGTATAATAAACTACGTGTTTCTCTTGAGATTTTACTCTCATTCATGATTCATCCATAGACTTTACTCTCATGGTCATAAATATTAAATAAACCTTTATGATTGTCAATAATTTGTGCTTAGTGCAAGATAATGCAAGCTTCGGTGTTCTTACACAAATTCATCATAAAAACCTCACGATAGTCAATAAAGATTGCAACCTATATAGAAAGGTTTGGATTTTAAAAGACTTCCACCCGGTAGAAAATCCTAAAAATAACAACTTTCCTGGCTAGATAGTGCTGAGTTTCAAAGATACTGGGGCCGCAATTTTATATGCCCATGGCGGCGCCATGTACAGTTCAGGGGTTCAAAAGAACCACCTGAGCTAGCCATTTTTATATATAATATTTTATTTTATTTGACTTTAAAAAAAAAAAATTGAACATCTTGTCTCTAAAATTTTTTTAAACCCACTTGAAATGAGTTTAAATATAATCATTTTAACAATATTTTGGTCTTTTTAAACACAAAAAAAAAAATTAAAAAAAAGTCCAACAACAAACTAATTTTATCTAAAATTTTGAGGGGGACTTAGATCTTAACAAATTTGAAATAAACTAACGGAAAATTCATAGTTTACATTGTACTATCAATATAAGATTTACGTTGTTTTAAAACAAATGTGTACGATATTGTATATTTTTGCTAATTTGTACAGTATAATTATTTATAATGTAAACTTTACATTGATTCTAAACAAACTTGTACAATATAATTTTCTACAATGTAAATCCTACCTTGATAGTTCAGTATAAACATAGAGTTCACCTAAACTAATAGATAAAAGTGTTTTAAGCAGTGATAATAAAATTAGCTTAGCAAAAATATTAATATGCTTGTTGTATTAAGAAAGAATTGACAAATGAACTTATATTTTATTTTTTTTATTCTATTGCTAGTGCGTACAATAAACAAATTTGTAATAAGGAAACAATGTTAATTGCAAGATTAATCTATTACCAAAAATGCTAAAGCCACTACTAAAAAATCCTAACTCTAACATGGCAAATTATAAATGATAAATAAAGAAAATGGTGTAACAAATTATAAGTGGTAAAAAAAAAGAAAATAACTAGTCTATGTAAAAATAACAACAATATTCTCTCTCTCTCTCTCTCTCTCTCTCTCTCTCTCTCTCTCTCTATATATATATATATATATATATATTATTCGACCATCCGTTGTCTTACCTGACACGATTACATTTCACGTAACCATTGATGGCTGGAAGCAAAGTCAATTTTTATGTCAACTGACTCAACTCTAGTCAAAATTTCATTCACGCCAGTTTTCTTAGCCGTGTGGGACCGGGACGTGCAATCCAATCTATCACCTATATTAAAAAGGTCCGATTAATGTGTGTCACAAGAATATACATTAAATTTTATATTTTTAAAAATATTTTCTTAAAAATTGAAAAAATTGTCATTATTTTTTCAATTCTCAAAAAAAAAATTTTTTAAAATAAAAATTAATATATATCCTTAAGACATACATTAGTAAAATCCATATTAAAAAACACGAATGCACTTGTGAATAGTACTTTTGTCAAGCACCTTGTCTGCTATTTGTTTATTGTTTTAGTTTTTTTTTTTTTTTCTTTTTTTGACCGGCTCTATCCCGCACCTTTTAACTTTTTTACCTTTAATATACAAGCAGGCTGAAAGGGTTTGTTTTTGTCTTTTGCTCATATTTTATTTGATCTTATCTCTTTGTCGACCTTTTTGGTCAGCCACCCACTCTCTTGATGGACACGATGATTCTCACCCATGAAAATGCATTTCATAAACTCTTCCATCTCACAAAAAAAAAAAAAAAAAAAAAAAAAACTCTTCCATCTTTTTTTTTTTTTTTTTTTTTTTTTTCAAAATAAAATTCTTCTCTGTTTCTTAATAATTCGTTGGATCCACTAATCTTTCCTTTGATTGTATCTGATTTGCTGCCCCTACATATATATGTGAGCTGAGAAAAAAACATTGAAGCTTGAACCACTTTTTGGTCTTCCCTTCTATAATCTTCAGCTGACACACATAGTGGAAATTACTTTTTTGCTTGTAACTTTGTTACCTAGAGAAAAAGTGGGTGGCTTTTTAGTCCTTTTGATTTTCAACCCTGTGGATAGGCTAAAATTGTATGGCGATATTTCTGTCTTTTAGCCATTTAACCCTAGAATGTAGATGCTTCTTCACATCTGCAAATAGAGAAAAGGGCGAGATACAGTAAAAAACTACATTTTTTTTTTTATTGTATATGATCTTTGACAATAAAATATAAAAAATAGCATTTACGAGAAAAGTGACGAGAACAGGGCTAAAGTATTGATATTTGAATAATTTGAAACATTTAATAGTATAATTTCTAGGCAATTCAATAATTAAATAACTATAAATAAATTTTGTGGGCATAAAGACTCAAACTCATATAGTGGACTTTGGGGCTTTATCCGGGACAATTGGCAAGTCCGAGAAGAGGCAAATGGTTGTCGAAGGGATTCTCAGTTAAACTCTCATAAGCAAAGAATATATGGAAGACAATCCGAGGAGGAATACCTCCTCGGATGTGATGAATGTAGCTCGAACGTGCACTCTAGCAATTAGAGGGACCCTCCAATAGGCACTAGCAATAGGAGTGTGCCTCATAAACCCGCAGGGAAGAAGGAAACATAAAATATCTAAGGAAAAAAATCTGCCACCGCATTAAATGCATTGCGGCTACTTTTCTAGCCACATTTATGTGAAGAGGACCTCTAAACAGTGCTGTTTTAGTCACTACAACTCACAGAAGACTGAAGAGGGGTGTCCGATGGGACAAGCACTCAAGTAGAGATCCAAATGATCAACAAGTGTAGGATCGAGATGGCTCCAAGAAGGCTATATAATGTGAGGAGTCCCCATGAGGAAGATGGAGGAAAAACTGAGAGAGAGGGAGAACACTGTAGCGATCTAAACTGTTATATTGTCCAATGGTGATCAATACATTATCATTTGGCCTCCTTGGACCGAAAGTCTATGAACATCAATGTGTTTTATTTGTATTTAATCGTAGTTTAGCCAAATACTAACCGTTGTCCAATTCATTAGGACCTAGTTCTTCAACCTATTCTCTACAAATTTATTGTTTTGAGCTCGTTGGACCAAAACCCCATACCTTTTGGGCTTGGGCCCCAAATCGTGACCCTACAAATTCTATTTCTATCCATAATTGTAATCTTTTTACTGGATAACACGAGCTTCAAAACTAGTAATCTATATAACGTAGTGCCCATTTGGTTAATTCAAGGCAATAATCTTATTCTGGGGGCAGTAATCTTATTCCGTGGGCATGTCATAAAAGATATAAATAATAAATAATAAATAAAAAGGTGTTTGGTTCTTGAATAATAAGTAAAAAGGTGTTTTGTAGATGATAAACCATCAATTTCAAATAATTCTTTTAATTCTTGAATATTAAAAGGTGTTTGAACCTTAAATATGAAAATGTGGTTTGGTTCACATAAGTTGTACTTAGTGGACGTGCCTTTTTCTATCTTATTTCTTCTACCTTTTCTTGTTCTAGAACAAGAAAAGGTAGAAGAAAAGAAGACGAAGAGAGAACAAGAAAAGGTAGAAGAAAAGAAGACGAAGAGATCTCTTCGTCTTCTTCTTTTGAACCCCTGGACTGTACATGGTCCCACCCCTGTCGGCAGTTTGGTTTTCCTGCACCATATCTCAATCTGTTTCATTCTAAAAGGCTTAATAAAGCAAATAAGAAATGACGCAAGTACTTGAAGGTCAACACGCTAAAAACAAATGTGGATATATGGGAATATGTGAATAGTGAGCTTCGGCTTGAGGTATTAATATGAATTAAGTAACACACATGCATTCAGATGCTCTTCTTACGCACTCTCATGTCCTACAATCTTCATTGGAAAAACCATGAATCCTGCTAAATCCTTATTGAAACCAGTATTGCTATTACTTCTCTCCCTTCTTTTCCCAATTTGTGTTTCCCTTGATACCATAACATTGGACCAGCCCATCAAGGATGGTCAAACTCTAGTCTCAAATCAAAAAACCTTTGCACTTGGATTTTTAGCCCTGGCAATTCCAACCACCGCTACGTTGGAATTTGGTATTACCAAATTACCAAACAAACCATTGTGTGGGTTGCAAATAGACACAATCCCCTCAATGATAGCTCGGGAATCCTATACATCAATAGTCACGGAAACCTTGTCCTCCACACCCAAAATCAAACCCTTCCTATTTGGTCCACAAATATTGCTCCAATCTCATCAACAAACTATTCTATCTCTATGGCTCGGCTCTTAGATGTCGGAAATCTTGTTTTGGTTCAACAACACAGCCAAAGGGTCTTATGGCAAAGCTTTGATTATCCCACCAATACTATTCTTCCTTTTATGAAAGTTGGGCTGGATCGGCAAACCGGGTTGAGTCGATACTTAACATCTTGGAAGTCCCAAGATGACCCGAAAATAGGTAAGTACTCATTTAAACTCGATCCAATTGGGTACCCTCAATTGTTGTTATACAAGGGTCGGACTCCATTGTGGCGGGGCGGAACTTGGAGCGACCAAGGATTGGCCGGTGTACCAGAAATGAAATCGAAATTATATATTTCCCTCGTGAATGTTAGTTTTGTGAATAATCAAGATGAAATCACCATTATGTATAGTATAATTGAGCCCAATGATTTCTCTAAAATTATATTTGTCTTAGGTGAATCAGGTACATTTGGGATGTACACTTGGGACAATGGTAAATGGGTCAAGTTATGTTACCCAAAAGAGTCTTGCGATATATATTTAAAGTGTGGTCCAAATAGTTACTGTGACCCATACAATGGGGATGAGTTCGATTGCGTGTGCTTACCCGGGTTCAAACCCAAGTCACCTCTTGATTGGCACATTAGAGATGGGTCAAGTGGGTGTGTAAGGAACCAAGGGGTGTCCACATGTAAGAGCGGAGAAGGGTTCGTCAAGTTGGCAAGTGTGAAGGTGCCCGATACTTCAAAGAACACATGTAGACATGAGTTTAACTTTGAAAGAGTGTGAGCAGGAATGCTTAAGGAATTGTTCTTGTACAGCTTACACAAGTGCGGGTGAGAGTGAGGAAGGGATTGGATGCTTGACATGGCATGGGGACTTGGTCGACATAAGAACATTTTCTAATGAAGGACAAGATTTATACATGCGCGTGGATTCGGTTGTACTAGGTAATACTTTAAGTAATATTTGCCAATGTCTTTTTAATTATTGCTACCACATTAATTGCTTGTGTGCTTAGGTTAATTATAGTAAAAAGGTACTATAGACATGTAACAAAAAAAAATTGATAGAAGAAAATGGTAGGCTGCTTAGGTGAAATCACAATAATTGCACATTTGGTACACTAAATGAGGATTAGGAAACAAAAGTAATAGTAATCTTTATTACTAGGAATAAAACTTGATTAAGTTGTATTTTTGAAAACAACTTACTTATGCAATTATATTTCATAATAAATAATATTTTTTAAATTGAGAGAGAAATTAGTTATTTTTTTATATTTTTATTTTCATAATGGGTAGGTATATATGGAAAGTTTGTTTATTTGAAAATATATTAATTTTAAAAATTATTATACCTACTAAGGAATAATTATTACAACTACTTTAGAGGAGAATACTTATTTCTCATTTTAAAGAATAGGCATTCACAAAGAATGACAATTTCTTGTATTAAAAAGGAGTCCAAATCTTCTATCCACTCTTCCTACTCCACTATATACTCCACAAATAAAAACATGATACGTGTCCATCTATTTTATTAAATGCTAAATTTATGTCTTCTATTATTTCAATTACCTAAATATGATAGGTTATTTATTTATTTAGTTTAGGAAATTGAAATAATAGAAGGCATAAATTTAGCATTTAATAAAATAGATGGGCACGTATCATGTTTTTATTTGTGGAGTATATAGTGGAGCAGGAGGAGTGAAATAGAAGATTTTGACTTATTAAAAAGATAATCAAACTACTTAATAGTTAAACTATTGGAATAACTATTACATAAAAGTTCTTATTACAGTCTACCAAATATATCATTTCTTATTCTAACATGATATAATAGCTGTCTCACATTTCCTATAACTTTCTAATATTTAGCAGAATCCAAATTTTATGCATGTTGCAAAGAATTTAACATAGTTTTGTTAAACCGTCCAAAAACAATATCAAAATCTGTCTATCTTCTCTGTCTTAAATTTTTTCAAACTCTTAAGAAACGATTTGACAAGTTGAAATTGTTTACATTTTGTAAATTCCTGGCATCGTAAGAATTTCTGCTATTATATTCATTACTTTTGTCTCGCTGCTATATATGTAACACTTGTTCCATCTGAGGTTGATGTTTTGAAAACCGGTTTGCGCATTTTTTTTCCACAAGTGAATTTTGACCTCAATTAGGGAATCACACATTCTCCTTAAGCACATAGTTTCCTACTTAGTCCTTACTCTTGTTTCCCTATAAAATTGCTTCAATACTAACTATTTATGTTCAATTACCTTCTCAAATTTATGAGGTCACTATGAATAATATATAAAAATATAAATATATATATTTTTTCTACCTTAGCTCAATATGCCAAGAAAAATGGTCTTGCTCGAAAAACAAGGATGTTGGCAATTCTGGGAGTTCCTGTTGCAGTAGTGGTTCTTTTTGTGGTCTCCATTGTGTATTGGTTGGTAATGAAGAAGAAAAGAGGTAAGCAAGTCTTTCCTCAGTCTTTTGTTTGAATTGAAGTAGTTTCTTTTCACTTATTTTTTATCGCGAAGTCTGGTGAAAAAAATGCTAGTAAGGTGACTCAAGAGTGCATTTGGCTTTTACTTATTTTTGGTAGAGTATCTACATAATATTTATTAAAAGATATAGGCTTTGGTAAATTTAAAATTAAAGGGTAACAAAAAATTAAAAACTACCTTATTTCTAAAAAAATTATTTGAAAAAAAAAAAAAAAAAAATAAAAAAAAAAAAACTACAAAATGTATGAAAATTTCTAAAAGAATGGAATAACATGAAATAGAATATGATTTTTTTTCCTAGTGCTTTTAGGAGTTTATAGAAGAATAAATGGAAAGTAAAGAAATATAAAACTTTATTAATATACAATTTAACTTTTATTTTTCCTTTATCAAAGTAGGGATTAAAGCAATATTTACCTCCATTTCATCAAAGGAATGAGGTTTATTAGAAAATAAACATTCCTCCTCACTTATCAAAGGAATGAGAAGGAATGTTCATTCACATGGGAGACATGAAGAGAGAGAGAGAGAGAGAGAGAGAAAAAGAAAAAGAATAAAAAAAAATCCTCAACTTGGACGATTTTCAAATTTGTAGAAGTTAAAGGAAAATGTATTCCTAAAATCTTCTACAAAATAGAGTTAACAAACAGGACAAAGAAACTATAAAATGCATTTAATATAGAGATGAAAAGGGCTTTTTTTTTCTTTTCTTTTTTTTTTTTTTTTTTTTTTTTTGGTACTTTCAAATGAGTGATTTTCATTGCATAGATGGTATATTGAAGCAAGCCAGACAATTTCGTAAATGCTTGTCCTTTAATTTCTTGCCTCTCAGCCTATCTATATCCCAATGCATTGGCTCCTTCCATTTGCACATTCTCTTATCAATCAAATATGAACATATTAACTAATTATTTGTTAGTTGTTTTATAATAGGGAAGAGGCAAAGCACATATTCATATGAATCTAGTGCATGTCGTTTACCAAACTTAGAAGACTCTACAAGTAGAAGGGACCATGATGGAACTGGAAGAGATTCAAATTTGCCAGTATTTGATCTAAAAAAAAATTATTGCAGCCACAGATAATTTCTCTGTTGCTAACCTACTTGGTAAAGGTGGCTTTGGCTCAGTTTATAAGGTATCCTCCTTATACAAGTGGCAACACCCAAAAAATAGCTTAATCTTAGTTCATGTCTATTAATGCATCTGAAAATCCTTCATGAATGTTTAGGTGCATTAATAATTTTACTTGTACGACTTCATTAGGTGAAATTAGGTTTGCCAAATAATTAACTAAATTGAATTTTTGTCAACAATTGTGTACAATGATAAAATGACCTATGGATTTTTATTTTAGGGTTTGCTACAAAATGGAATGGAAATAGCTGTGAAAAAACTATCAAAAAACTCAAGACAAGGAATAGAACAGTTCAAAAATGAAGTTGTGCTAATTGCTAAACTCCAACACAGGAACTTGGTGAGAATTTTAGGTTGTTGTGTTCAAGGAGAAGAAAAGATGTTAATTTATGAGTATTTGCCAAACAATAGTTTGGACTCTTATATTTTTGGTACGTATTCTTTTCACATAAACTTCAAGCATCATGATTCATGACCACAAAAATGGTCCTCCAAATTCAAACATCTTAATTCCTAGCATTGAGATTTTATGTGTAATCACAAATGCCGACTAATCTGAGTTCAAATATCTTCATTCGGATGAAACAAAAAGGTCATGGTTAGATTGGGGAAAAAGAATTGAGATTATTTGTGGAATTGCTCGAGGGATCTTATATCTTCATCAAGACTCAAGATTAAGAATTATCCATAGAGATTTAAAGGCTAGCAATGTTTTACTTGACATTGCATTGAATCCAAAAATTTCAGATTTTGGTATGGCTAGAATCTTTAGAGGGGACCAAATTGAAGCCAATACAAATTGTGTTGTTGGAACATTGTAAGTGGGCTAAAGAAAAAAAAAAAAGTATTTATAGTTTTCAACTGATTACTATACTAACATTATTATATTTGATAGGAGTACAAATTGTTGTCCCTTTTGCAAAAATGACGGACTTCTTTCAAATAATTTTTCATTTTATTTTTTTGATAACTTAATAGTTGGGAGAGAGGGGATTTGAATTTGGATCACTCCTTTGAAAAAATCAAGAGGTTTTCCAGTTAAATTACCAAGCTCTTGAAAATTTACTTTTATCTTTTATTAGTTCAAATGTTATGTGTAATGTTATTGAACAAAGGATTTTCTTGAATAATTTTTGTTTAATCATGAACTATGCTCAATAGTTTTCTTTAATTTTTGTCTAATAATATGCAATGCTCAATAGTTTTCTTTTCATTATATTACAACAGGGGTTATATGTCACCCGAGTATGCAATGCAAGGATTATTTTCAATAAAATCCGATGTATTTAGTTTTGGGGTGTTGCTATTGGAGATCATTACTGGCAAAAGAAACAACAACTATTATCATAATGGTCCCTCCTCAAATTTGATTGGACACGTAAGTACATGTGGAAATAACGATATGCAATAATAGCCCTGTTTCATTGTATTTAGCCTAATATGAATATGTTGTTAATAGATTTGGGACCAATGGAAAGAAGGCAAAGCCATGGAAATAGTCGATCCATCACTAGGTGAGACATACCTTGCTAATGAAGTATCAAGATGCATTCAGATTGGGTTTTACGTGTGTGCAAGATCATGCAACAAATCGACCAGTCATGTCAGCAGTTGTTTTCATGTTGAGTAGTGACACACCCCTTCCTTCACCAAAGCAACCTGCATTCATTTTCAAGAGTACCTGCAATACTAAAGGCCAAACAATTATTGAAGGAGCTAATTCTATAAATGAAATAACAATTACTGAAATAGATGGTCGCTAAAGCTAAAGCCCCACACTATTTGGAGCAATGTACTAATATGCCATTGCATCATAAGATTGACTTACTCTAAATCTACTCTACATTCTACACTATTATCTTATTACAGAAAATTAATGTATAATGTAAATTATGACCAAAAAAAAAAAAAAATAATATATGATGATACAACGTGAAATGATATTATCTAGAACTTATGATGAAATCCGCTACTATTTCCTTAAAAAAAAAAAAAAAAACAAAAAAACAAATTGATAGTTACAATTGGTGAGAGAAGGATTTAAACCCTAAATGTCTTGAAAACATCAAGAGTTGCTAACTAGTTTAGCTTTAACAACAATGCTCTTGGCCACTACCATCTCCTTAAACTACTTAATTTCCTATCAAGTGCTTTCTAAAAATTAAAATACCATGAGTTAAATTTTGTGTGGACAACTTCATCTGTTTTCCAAATAAGATGTCCAAATTGAGTAACCTGAATTTAAACACCTACAAGAATATATTTTTACCTGTGTCAACTAAAAACTTGATGAATGACTTTAGCCAATTTCCTAACATTTATGATTTTTCTCTAGTCCCATCACTTCTTATATCTTAGAAAAGTGCTTTTTAACTAGTTAGAACTTAGAAAAAAGTGAACCAAACGAAATTCTTTTCAATGATAAACTGAAAATAATAAACTTAAATTCTTCCTGAACACAAATTGGCTACTTGTGACTTGTTTTTATGCGAACTTTTCCGGTATTCAATTTTTTAATGTTAACAAATAGTCACCTTCAATCCATGGAAAGCTCAAGCAATTAAAGTCTTCCCGGTAATAAGTAGGGTGATAAGTAACATGATACCATGCTGAGGCCATCTGCTGACGTTCATGCGGTTTGCAACTCATTTCAAACCATTCTTTGGTTTCATTTTGCAGCCTCTTCATTGAGAGCAATATCCGATCCCTAAAATCACCATATCTCCTGTTATCACGAAGCAAATATGCAGCACGTTTCTGCAGATTACCTGTTAGCATTTCATCCTCAGTCTCAGCTTCATAATATTTCATTAAGCTAGTCATTTTCTCTACATATTGGTCTTTGTGTTTTTCTGCAATTTCAAGGAAGGCCTCAAAACCATGATACCATGCTGAGGCCATCTGCTGACGTTCATGCGGTTTGCAACTCATTTCAAACCATTCTTTGGTTTCATTTTGCAGCCTCTTCATTGAGAGCAATATCCGATCCCTAAAATCACCATATCTCCTGTTATCACGAAGCAAATATGCAGCACGTTTCTGCAGATTACCTGTTAGCATTTCATCCTCAGTCTCAGCTTCATAATATTTCATTAAGCTAGTCATTTTCTCTACATATTGGTCTTTGTGTTTTTCTGCAATTTCAAGGAAGGCCTCAAAACCATCCACTTCAAGATCATTATCGTAAGTTTCTTTAGAAAACTTCTCCAACTGGACCAAGTTTGGCCTTTCTTGCACGGTTGATTCAACAGTGGCACGGTAGAGCTTGCCCAATACATTGTTGGAGGTATACATGGGTTTGTCTACCCTCTCCATGAAATCTGGAAACTCCTTTGGTTTCCAAACCCTGGGCATTTCAGCTGGTGCACCAGTCTTTGCAAAGTCGATGGCCATTGAGTGAAGGTTTGCCAACTCTAGACATTTTTACTTCGGGCATTATCTGGCTCACGGTCAGCATGAACCAAATGTGCAGTTGAGATGGCACCCAAAGTATCATTGATCATGTAATCAACAAAAAACTTACGGATTTCCTGCAAGTTCACCCAGACTAATGAGGAGCAAATAATAAATAACAAAAATATAATGGAACTTCTATTTCAACTCTATAGGGTAAAACTAAGTTTAGAAAATATACCTCTAATGTCACATCATGATCCATTATACGAGGTCTTCTCCTGTGTAGTCCATTGGGGCCTCAGTTTGATGGGGGATGAGATCTTTATCCCAGCTAATGAAGTACAGGTCTCCATCAAGATCACCACCAGAGCATTCATTTGGATGTGGTCTGTGGACACAAATTCTTGATAAAATTATTATCTGTTTAAGAACTAAGAGAACTAACCATTCCTTCATGCCCTATTATGTGTTGTTATAATAATACATGGCTCAAGACATTGTTGTAGGAAATGACTGCCCAGTGCAGGTAAGTGACTAAACAGAATGAGATGTTAAATGCAGGCAGGTGTTTAGACAGAATGAAATGAAAATTTTCTTTTCCTGGTAATGGAAAGTGGGTTTCATAAGTAGTTGCAAATCAAGATGCTAAGTAAAACTGCTCCTGTGAGAGGCAAGAGATTGTCACAATCACTAATGAAATGAAAATTTCCTTTTCCTGGCAAGGGAAAGTGGGTTTCAAGAGTAGTTGCTAACCAGGATACTAGGTAAAATTGCCCCTGTGAAAAGGCATTAGATTGTCGCAATCACTAATGACATCAAATGTAAATGCATCGCCTAGGAAAACAAGAAGGATGTAGTAAAAATGGTAGTAAACTCCGCTCAACCCAGCAAAGCCTTCCAACAAATAACTTTCTTTAATAAAAATAATAAACAAAGAAGAACCCCACGAGGAAAGGAATACAGAGTTCCCACTAAAACCAAGTGAATATTAACATATCCATAATATGAAATTAACTAACTTCACTACATAGGGACATGCCAAGTTTAAACTCTACAGTTCATATGCCAGAACTACCTGTCACCCTGATCCTTGTGATTTATAACAATCTGAGGACCTAAATACTTTAGGAAGGTAAACGGAATAGTCAAAGTAGGAAGATGAGTTTTTCATGATCTTGTCAAATCGTTGTGGTAAAATAAAGGTTGAGCAACGCAATGGTTCTAATAATTGCACTTCACTAACATACCATATCTGGTGCAGACATAATAATTGCCAACTCTAATCCAAAAATGTAAATTAAAAACAATTAATCTAGAAATGTGATGTATACCGTTGTCCATTCTGAGGGAAGATAAGGCAATCCACCAGACCCTTCTCCTCTAATTCCACGTCATAGATAGCCTCAAGAACTCTGATGTCTCCTGGGTGAAGACAAGGGTTTTTGGTCACAACAACCTTCCCTACTATTATACATGTTGTCTCATCCACCTTCCGGAAGAAACTCTGATCCCCAGATTGCAGTTCTGCTTTTGACATGGTAATGTGGACATACACTTGGCCATAATTTAAAATACCAGTTTCGTCCAAGCAACCAACCAGGATCCGACCCTTTGGGACAAATATTCGACATCTACTTTTCAAATCAGACAAGAGGTTATCATAATGTGCTTGAAGCATCATTGAGAGATAAGGTTCCTGATTTGGCTCATAACCTTGAAGCAGCATTTTTACCAGAATGTTTCTAGAATCTGATCCATTCAATATCTCTAAGACCTTTAAAGATGCATCTCTATTGGTCAACATTTTTCCCAGCAGACACAGTTGTTCCTTTTGCATTGCCTCAAATACTTCGTCCTTTACTCCCAAGGTAGACAAGAGGGTGATAATCTCTCGATTCAAATAGCAAGGCATGGAATCACTCCATTTAGTGACATTAAGCATCCTGTTTTGTGATTCAAATTTTTCCATACTTTTACGCAGAGATAGCTTCCAGTAGGAATTACGGTCAACAGCAACAACACCTTTATATCCACCATATCGAATTTGAAACGCTGAAGGGGTTCGATTTAATCCACACTTCTGAGCAACTACCCAACCAAAAGACTCAGAAATTTTTCCAATGCCATCTGAGAAGCAGTAGTCAATATCATCAGAGATCACTTTGATATCAGGAATAATCTCTACATCTTGCCCATGGACCTCAAGAGTTTGCTTAGAGGAACTGAACAACTGACCCATCCTTGCTGCACATTTAGATACACTGCGAATCTTGTTGAAACACCCCATCCATTCTCTGATATCTTCTGCTTTTACTTTGTCATTAGAAGCAAACATCCAAACAGAATTTGATCGCAGTTGACTAGCCGAAAAAGCTAAAAACTGAAATCTTTTAGCTCCAATCACAATCCCATCTCGAAGAACAGACAATATGCGACGATATATTCCAGTTCTAAAAGGTTTGGCAAAAACACCTCGCTGGATACTTGTGGAAATGGAATTTGCAGGGAGCTTACTCCAATCCTCCTCAACAAAAGTAACTCTCATAAAGTCTGAAGTATATGATGCAAAATGCTTCACCACATAATTAGAAGTTTCAAACTCAGGACCCAAGCAATAAATCTTTGACGGGGTGATTAGGGCCCTATGACAATTCATTACATTTTGATCTTATAACCTATTGAGGGAAGAGGGGGAACACTCTTACGGTTCCTTTCTAGCACATGTAATTGAGTCTTTACAAATGAGTCAGGCTCATAACAAGTGGAACTTAGTTTGTGCATCTTCTGAAGAACCATAAGAGCAGTTTCAACATCTTTCTTGCTAAGTATCTCAATCAGATCAGTACCTGCACCGAGGCTAATTTTCTGGGTATGGACAAGGGAATTGATTTGGAAAAGGATCTCATATGCTAAGTTACAGGCAGGATTGCATTTCACAAGCGGAACTGTCTCAGATGTTGAAGAGAATTCCTCTCCATCCTCTAAGATTAGATCATTCACATCTTCTCTATAACGGGGGAAACTTGTAAAAATATCTGAAGCCAGTAATCCTTCAATTTGCCAACAAAATGAAGTTGACTGTCCAATTGACTTGATAGTAGAAAAGTCTATTGTTCGAACCCAACAAAAGTCAAAATCTTCCTTGCAGAAATTGTACCGATCAGCACTAAATTTTGAATCTATATCAGGTCCAGAAATTTTCTGATAGATCTTCGGTCCATACTTGAGCTGAGAGAGAAGATTAGTACACTTTGAGTCAAAGTATTCTAAAGCCAGAAACCAATCAACAAGAGAAAGTAATGTCAGAAAAGAGATAAAGTTATTGAAAAATGATAATTTTATCCAAGAGTTGTATGCTACAAACGCCCAATCTCCCACTTATTCCCTCTTTAACAACCCCAAGCAAATGATATTACAAAGTTGAGTGCAACGTGCTTCGTTATACAGCTGCCATTGTTCATGCATCATATCAGATACTTTACCAACTTAAAGGCCGAAGAGGGAATTTAATCATTATTAAGAGCATTATGACTTTACTAATTCATATGTGATGCTATCTGCAATAGAGTCAAAACATATTCTATTTATAAAAAGCTCTAAATATTCATTAATAAAAACCTATCCTTGAATCCTAATCAACAAGATAAATTTAGTTAAACTCACTATCATCTCCACCTCTATGGAACTATAAAGTTAACCTAATAGAGAATCTTGACAATAGGTTGTCAGTTACAGCATTCAGGTAATTTACTGATGCATTCATTATTTAGTAGAATAATAAAGGGAAAAAAAATTCAGAAGTTCCTATCACAAAGGAAAGAAATAACTTCAATTATAACTTCACTTTCAAATAAATATAAATTACAATTTATAAATAAAATTAATTAAAGTCATCTCAAATTAATAAATCTAATTCAACTCTTTGAGGTTGGCTAAACACGTCATTTATTGCCATTCCCCTTTATATGGGGCTGCATCATTAGCTAGTTAATATGCAATCATGTCTTCTCTAGCAACCTTGTTTTATAAATCTTTTGAAACAAAGGTGGCAGGGAATTACCAGAAGGAATAGGCTGCATTATTATGCAAAAGTCTACATTTTGCTTAGCACTAAAATGTGACACAAGATTTTGGCAGCAACTGCAATCATCTATATTGGGTTCACATTCAACCGAATCAACCCAATAATCCTTTATTCCATAACATAAATCAACTCTCAATCTCTATTGATCATACATTCTCAATCTAACAAGGTTAGACAATACATCTTTCAGAAAACTCAATAAAAGGATAATAATGGAAATTGAAATGAAGGTGTACTTATAGCACCTCTCTCTGATTCACCTACAATGTCCCAAATTAAAAACTTCTTCTCGCCTACATTGCACACCAAGATAGCAGCAAACACAATCAGACAAAGTCAGAACATCAACAAAACCCAAAACAAAAGAAATATCTCAGCATACATATCAGAGACTACCACTCAACAGATTTGAGACAAACCACAATACTTTTATTGAACGCAAGGAGAACATTGACAGATAAATTGGCCCAAATTTTTTTTTTTTTTTTTGATAAGTAATTGAAAAGGAAAAATGGAAATGTTCCCCATGTAAACAGGAAGTGTAGTAGGGAGGCTACAAACATCATTGAAAGTTACATACAACTGGAAAAAGAGCAACCACTTAAAGCAGCCATCCAATCATACAAAGAATGTACATACAATGATTTTATCTCCGACAATGAACTTTCAACCCTTTCGAATATACGTTGACTGTGTTTTCTCCAGACAGTCCACATAATGAATAATGAAACTGCCACCCCCCCCCTCTCTCCTCTACAATTCAGCACTATGATGCCTACCAGAACCCGTTTCCAATAAGCTAGCAAACCATAACCCATTTCAGCATAACTCAATGGAATCCAAACAAACAAAACACCAAAGAACATAGATTATAAGCAAAATCACAATGAAGGAGCAGTTGATCTAAGGACTCCCCACTTCTCTTACAAATGCAACACTACTCTACAACGCAAATATATCTATTTGATATGTACACTGCAGATATTTCTCTTCTGAAGATTATAATCCATACTGAGAATCTTCCCTCTAAATTCTAATAGTTGTCCATGTGAAAGAAAGCTACTCTTATGGGGCCCTTCTCCTCCAAATGCTTTTCCATGGAAAGAAGTGGGGAAATCTGTTATAAAGGACCTTAAAATAGTATTTTACCTCAAAAACACCGCTCTTAGTAGGAAATCAACAGTCATTCTTCTCCATCCCTTTTAACTTTGGAGGAATAAAGAAGGCCCAGGAACAAGCATAACATCTCCAGCCCTCAATCCTGGACAAATCTAGTAAAACATGACATCCCAACACATTATGCAATTATTCAATCTCATATAGTTCGCCATTGATGCTTCTTTGTCACAAGCAAAAATAGTTCAGAAAAGCTCCCTTATTGATCTAATGAACTCCTGGTAGCATTTATCAACCAAAAAAAAAATCCAAGTATCATTCCAGTGTTATTAGCTCCTATAGACGTTTCAGGAGCCACAATGCTCCATCTCTGCCCAAGAAAATAGAATGAAGATGGAATCTTCCTCTTTTGTAAATTGTCAGGTTGAAAACAGGCCCCCATCCTCCATCGAAATCTCAAAACCTTTCAATTCAACTTTAAACAGGCTTTTAACCACCCGTGTTTGAGAAAAATTAGCAACTTTGTGAGATTACCGCCTCTCCACCCAATTTTGCCATTTGACAACGAGGGTGATCCAGTAGAGGTGCTAGTAACAATAACATAATTCTATCAAAAATATATATGCTACATATCAGAAACCATAAACCACCTATCTAGTATCTAGCTCAGTAACTAATCAAGAGAATGATAAAAGGCGTACATTGTTCCCTACTCCCTCATTCTTATTCCTATAAACAATCCAAGAGAGATCAAACAAAGGAACAATTAAAACTTGTTTCTTCTCCTATTAAAGCTGCAACACATTCATCATAAAATAACAAAGCCATAAAAATAAATAAATAAATAAATAAAATACAAAGTAAAAATCAAACCTTTAAGACCAAGGCATCGGCATCCCCATCAGCAAGACTACACCGAACAGTCTCCAAAACATCATGAAACATAATCTCGAGTCTATAACACTCCGAACCTTGCCACACCCAGAACTCGACCCTTTGTCTCTCGGGCATAACCCAGACCCTAACACCCTCCCAAGACTCCAACACACTCATGCAACACTCTCGAACGAAAAAACCCGCGTGCAAAACACAGTTATCGAGTCGGTGCTTGGGTTCCACGGGGCGTACGACGATGTCGTCGTAGGTTGTCTCGGAGAGTCGGAGAGTGTGGGATTCGAAGCTAAGAGGCACGGCCATGGCCTTGAGCTTGGCTTCGAGTGTGGTGAACTGAATTCGACCGAAGCTTCGGGGCTTCCATTGCTTGCGCTCAGTGAAGATTTCGAGGGCGAAGATTGAGTCATTGCCGAGTTGGGATTCGAGGAAGTGACGGAGGTCGAGGACTGTGATTGTTTGTGGAAGGTTTGACACCGCAACTGTGGATTTCTCCGATGCCACACTCATTGCTTAGTAGTTACTTTGGGAATGAGAGAGAATCGAAGCACTGTGAGGTCAAAGAGAGAGTGATATGCATCAAGAGCAACGGAAGAGGCATAGGCAAAATCATGGGATCGTGCTGGATTGTTTATCCGAGAGTTAAGGAAGTCAGTTCAGTTTGGAGTGTTGGGAGTCTTTTTCCACTTCTGTTTTCTAGTACTAGTGGGTCAGTTATTACTTATTAGTTTTTTTTTTTTTTTTTTTCTTATCTATACTACTATTTAAAAGTTTTTTTTTTGTCTTCTATCCAACCATTTATCTATACTATTATTTAAGAAATTTTCTTATTTGAGATTCTCATTTTTTTAATTTAAAAATACTCTTACACTCTTATGTTTAAATAAAGATAATAGAAATAAAACTAAAAAACAATCTGGTAAAAATACAAATCTAACTTCCACTAAAACATTATCTGAAAAATAAGACAACTTTCCTGTTAATTTTCAAATTGTTTTTTCCACTTATAAATAAGATTCTCAAAATAAAAATAATATATATATATAAAATAAAAATACTTTTTTTTGCTAAAAAAAAAAAATCTAGTTATTATTACTATTATTATTATTCTATTTCTTCTACTACTATTGAAGGGGCTTCTCCTATTTGGACCGAATTTTTTTTTCATTTCAAAATACTCCTACACCCCTAGGTTTAAGTAAAGACAAAACTAAAGGATAGTTCTGTAAAAATACATATCTAATTTGCACTAAAACATTGCCTACAAAATACTCCTACAGCCTATGTTTAAGTAGGGGCAAAACTTAGTAAAAATGCTTCTTTAACTTCCACGCAAAATACTATCTACAAAATAGGACCACACTCCCAGTATACTCACGTCGGTTTTCAAACTCAAATTGCTTCTTCTTCAGTTCTCCAATTCTCTCAATTCTGTGTTTTCAAACTCCTTTCACCCACCTCTTTGCTTCAGATTTCACCGCAAACAACAACAATAGCAGATAGATTTGAGGTAAGCTCTCAGCCCTCTCTCTCTAATCTCACTTTTTTATTTCTACATTTCTCACTTCAATTTCTCTCTCTATTTGGCCATGTTTTGCTTATTGTTACATATATGATTTATTGAGATGTTACATAATAATTGATGCAAAATACGAATGATATTTGTGGTGGTCAAGTTAAAAACATTGCAATAATTATAATAATTTATCAGTTCCATAACTTAAGATAAGAAAAAAAAAAATGCTTTCTTTAGCATTACAGGGGGAAAAATGACATTACACGGGAAAAAAGTTACTTCATTACTTGACTTGGCGAAGACGTTGAAGATGAATTGTACTTCTTGATCACTAGGTATGGACTATACACCTTTTTTTTTTTTTTAAATAGAGGTAGACACTATTGTAACGCGGACCGGTACATTGCCATGCTTATTGGATAAATCAAATTCAAAACCAAATAAATATTTGTCTCGTAGTTATTATTCAGATAGAGTTCGTCATAATTTAAGTTGAATTTCAAATCCAAATCTACTATGGAAATGTTAATTTCATCCTTAGGAAAAATTATAATGTCATAGTCTCTTAAGAGTTAAGATACAGATAATTTTCGCTATTCTGGACTCTTCCAGAATATCCTATTGGTGAAGTGTCCTAAGGGCTAGTATCATAAGAATCTATTAGCCTCTGAGCACGCACATGAGATCAGAGAGAGAGAGGGCTGAGATTTGATCTAAGAAAAAACTTACCTCAAATTCATCTGCTGTTGTTGTTATTTGTAGTGAAATCTAAAGGAAAGCGGTGGGTGAAAAGAGTTTGAAAACACAGAATTGAGAGAATTGGAGACGCATGTTCAGAGGCTCTTCTATTTTTTGGGTAAAGGTTAATTTAAAACATCCATTATAATTTCGGATCACTACATTTTCCAATAACAAAAAAAACCTAGAGGTGTGTGATGAGTATCACACTGTTGGAGGCATGATATTATCATATCTAGTTTCCATAGGGACGATGCTGAAGCTATTTGCAAAATTCATTTGAGCCATAGACAAGTATCTAATTCTGTGGTGTGGCTACACAATAGGAAGGAAGTGTATTCAGTCAGGTCCGAATATTATATAGCAAGAAGGGTGATGCGAAAAGAGGATTGGGCAGAAAGTTCAAGGGGTCCTCGTGGTTTGCAGATTTGGAAGAAGTTATGGAAGTTACGGGTGCCTAATAAAATTAAGGTTTTTGGATGGAAGGCCTGCCATGAAATTCTACCAACTCTTGTCAACCTTGCTTGAAGAAAAATCATATCAGATCCAGTGTGTCATTGCTTCAAATCTCTTTTAGAATCTACTATTCACGCTATATGGGAGTGTGGTACTGCTCAAGATGTGTGGGCGGGAAGTTCAATCAATCTGCAGAAGTGTTAAACTAATCAATGTGATATTATTCAGCTATTTGAATTTCTTTTTGACAAGTTATCTAATGCAGATTTTGAGTTGTTTCTTGTTCAATCGTTGAATAAAAGAGCACTGGACTACCTTGATGAGTACAAAAAATCACAAGTTCAGCTTGTTGCTATACCAGTCACAACACCTGCTAGAATTTCCTAGCAACCACCACCTCCATCAGTCTATAAGCTGAACTTTGATGCAGCAATCTTTTCTGATCTAAACTACTCTGGATTTGGGGCAATTATCCGCAATGAAGAGGGTGAGGTGATGGCTTGAATGTCGGTTAAGGGTCCTTTGGTTCATAACGGTCAGTTTGAAGCTTTGGCGTGTAGGAAAGCTGTTGAGTTCTCCATTGAAGCTAGTTTCTCAAGATTGGTCATTGAAGGGGATAATACATTGGTGATGAATGCAATCTCTATATATTAAAATAATTCAGAAAATTAATTATTACATTTTTTCACTTTTAAAAATTGGCAAGATTTAAGTACAAGATACGATTGTCCGTTTGGATTGAGAGAGAGGGAGAGAGAGTAGAGTAGAGTGGAGTAGATTCAGCACAAAATTAGCTTATTTTTAGCCGACTCTACTCTACTCCCCTCCACTCCCCCTCCTTCCTCCCTCCATCCAAACAGGCGTGTTGTTCTTTAGATTTTTTTCTTAAGATTCTGTCATGTGGATTTTTCTTCATGGGATTGAAATGTATTTTTTAGTTAAGTAGCCACATGACTCAATCTTAAGTGAGGAACTTATGGAATAATACCTAAAATATTATACCTAAATTTTGTCTTTTAAAAATACCCTTAATTTATCATTATTCGTACAAATAAGAATTGAGGCTAAAACAATAAATAGATAAAAATTAAAAGAAAAAAATCTACTGGTTATTAACTCTCTACTAAATAGTCAACATTGATCACAAAATATATATATATATAAATATATATATATATATATATATATATATATATATATATATATATTCTAATTGAAATAAGAATCCTATTCTCTTCGGAAAAAAATTCTATTTATTTTTTCAAATTGTGATGAATGAAAAATTATAATACTAAATCCAAAAAAAAAAAAAAAAAAAAAAAGAGCCTTATATATGAGAAATTATAGAGTCCTCTGGTGGACCACGTCACTTGTTCACCATTTCACTAAAAAACTTCCACTTATTTAAAACTGTTGAGTCAATAATTAATTTCTGTTTAAAAAAATTTTCTAACTAACAATTTTAAGCAGATAGAAGTTTTTTAGTGGAATGATGAATCACGTCACTTGTCCACCATGTAGATTTTATAATTTCTCCTCATGTATGGTGCACCCAAACCACGTGTGATAAGTGTAGTTATTATTAGTTTTAATGATAAACTTGAAATGAATTTTATTCATGAGCTAAGGGGAACGGGACACAAATTTGGGAGCCTTAGAGTCAGATGGGAAAATATGACGGTTTCGTTTTGAAACCCAACACGACACATGTTGGTGGGTTCTTTTTTTTTTTTTTTAATTAATTTATTGGTTAGTACAAAACTATCGTACTAATTAAATTTTAGTTTATTTCTCCCTTCTTGGAATAAGGGTACAAAATTATAGTACTAATAATTAAATTTTAATTTATTTCTCCTTTATTAGAACTAGCATTTAACCAGCGCAATGCGCGGGGTACATTTTACACATTTAAAATACCATCAATTTGACATAACTATACAATAAATACAATAGTCAATATGTTTATTAAAGGCTTTGTTTTAATAATGCCAATCAATTCAAAAAACAAAAATGACAATTGTGGGATATAGAGTTAGGTTTAATAACATTGTCAAAAGTCCAAAATTCGCCATTGCAGAAAATAAAGTCTAAGAACTCATTAACCCAAAAATCATTTAGTGAGCTAAGCCATATTCTAGCCCTAATGAACTGTAAGTGCCAGCTCTATTTCACTTGGATGAATTGGGCCATCATCATTCACCTGTAAAAACTATAGCACAATAGCACTTGGAAAAAAAAATGATGACAAATACATATCTTCTCACATGCATTATTTTTTTATTTTGTCCATCTTGAACATGCCAACTACAAAGGTATACACAATAAGAACAAAATGGATTCTTTGGTGTGCTAAATGGATGATTGTTGTCCACGTTTAAATGTAACCTCTAAAATGATAGAAGCTAATACAACCTTTTGAGCTCCACATTTCAAAAATTGTTTTCTTTAGTAGAAGTGCACTTCTATTCATAATCCACTCAAACTATTTTTGCTAATCTATAACAATCACGAAAACTAAGGAGAACGTATTCAATAATAATATAAGGTAAAATTCCAATGTATAAAAACAAAGAAACAATATTTTAATATCTATTGGAAGAAACACTCTAAATTAAATCTATGAAAAGTTGAAAACCACAAAAGAACCTAAAACAAAATTGGAAAAGAAAAACAAATTCATATTTTTTCTCTGCCAAGTTACACTTTGCTCAATCTTTTGTAGTCTAAATTCTAAGAATGCATCTTATAATCCAAGCCACCAAATCTCCTCTATGGAAGTTTCAAGCGTGTAATGGTCATAAGCACTATAGTGTCAAGAAAATTTTTACTAAACTAATGTCCAAAGTTGAAGCACATACATGCTGGAGGAATTGCATCTAAAATCTCATCTTTAACAAATTTAAACACATCAAGTAGTTTGGATATTTTCTGTTTCTTAACTTTTTACATCAGAGAACAAAGGTAAAATTCCTTCATTTCATCAAGTATAGACATTTCCTTCACTTCAGATAGACTATTATTTCTAGTTTAATTTCTTGGTTCTTTTTTTTTTTAGGCAGGGAAAAAATCTTCTTAGCATATGAACGATTCAACATAGTTCTCCAAATTTACCTAAGACACTATACACACACCATGTGCTCTATTCTTTAGTTTATTTCTTTCTTTTTGACCCTTTCCCACAAAAAATAAAAAATTTAGAATGCATAGTAGAAAGAAGAACACATATCCATTTCTAAACAAACAACATTAAAAAGAAATTTCTCGGGTGGTACAAACTACTTTCTATTCTTCCCAAATAGCACTTAAACTAACATATCAAGAAATTGGGTTTTATTAAATACTCCAGAATATGTAAATAAAAAAAAATCAAAACTCATTCAATAATTAATTATTTTTATTCATATATGTAAGGTTGAATTTATTCAACCATCTAATTGGCTTTATTCCGTGCCAAATTTGCTTGTAATTCAGCATTTAGTAACCCTGTATTTAGGTGGGATTGTTGTAAGGGTAGTGAGTGAGATAGAGTGAAGATTGCTCAAGAGTGTGCAAGAAAAGCAGTGTCGCGGCTGGGACTCGCAGCTGGACTCGCGGCTTCAACCCGCCAGAATGCACACGTGCCAAGCATCTTTGGAAGATGAACAGTCATGCTAGCTGGAGCACTACAGGACAAAACAGGACAATCGGCCATACGGTTATCTCATGATCGGAACTCGCGACTAAGTCAAGCCGCGAGGTCAAGCCGCGAGCCACCCCTGTTTTGGAAAAACCTGACGTTTCGCATTCCTCTTCACTCCAGTATAAATACCCTTTTAACCCACGATTGAAAGAGAGCTTCCAGAGAGAATTTTGAGAGAGAAACCTAAAGAAAAACCAGATTGTTTCACCCACAATCTCTACCTTAGAGTCTCATCAAATTCCCTCACTCTCTTCCTCTCCATTGTCAAATCCTTGAGAGGCATTATAACCAAACCTGGTTCTCACCATTATCATCTCTCGTGAGACAGACGTTTGGAGTTCTGGGAAGCGATTAGGAAGGAACCAATATTCATTGGTTGATGCTACGGTGTAGTAGCGGAATCCGGAAAGCTAGAAAAGAAAAAGGTTCGGCGCAACCTCGTTGGAGCAAGAAGCTTGGAGGGCTTAGGTGCATTGGGTAGATTAGGCTTGGAGGGTCTATTGCTGTCCTTGTATCCCAACTACATTTTCTAGTGGATTGATTACCGCTTGGAGGGTAGCGGAGAGGTTTTTCGCCGAGGTCTTCGGTTTCCTCTTCGATAACACATCGGGTGTTATCTCTGTGTTTGCATCTTCCTTCCTCTCTATCTCTGCCTTTACATTATCTGCTGTGGTTTATTTTGTTATGGCTTAGATAGTTGTTTAACCAATTCCATAATATAGCATATGTTAAGTTTCCGCACACTAGTTGTTTGACATATTGCTTGTGTTGGTTAAGTTGGTTTTTGGGGGTCTAAACGTTCAAAAGTGTTTTTGTACACGTTTTTGAACTTTCAATTGGTATCAGAGCGGGTACACAGCTGTTTGGTTTCATTACCATTGTGTGATCCTTGACTCCCTTTTTGAGATGGATAGGTCTCAATCCCTTAATGCACCTCCATATTTTGATGGAAGTAATTATGCGTTTTGGAAGGTTCGTATGAGAGCTTTTCTATGCTCTATTGATGAATCCGTGTGGGATCTTTGTTGAGATTGGTTGGACCAAACCTGAGGCAGCAAATCCACATGGGATAAGGCGACACTTGCTGCATCTAATGCTAACAATAAAGCACTAAATGCTATTTTCTGTGGTGTGTCTCCGGATGAATTTCACAGGATTTCTCACATTACCATTGCCAAAGAAGCATGGGAGATTCTGAAACCACTTATGAAGGCACGAAGAAAGTGAAGGATACCAAGTTACAAATGCTGACCACTCGGTTTGAGGAGCTCAAGATGAGTGAGGATGAGTCTTTCGACTCCTTCTATGGGAAGCTAAATGAGGTGGTTGTCAGTAAGTTTAACTTGGGGAGAAAATGGAGGACTCAAAGATTGTGAGGAAGATCCTTCGATCATTGCCGGAAAGTTTTCGTGCAAAGGTGACAGCCATTGAAGAGAGCAAGGACCTTGATGACATCGGGTGCGGGAGCTGGTTGGTTCTCTGCAGACGTATGAGATGTCATTTGTCAAATCAACGGAAGAGTAAATCTCTTGCTCTAAAGACAATTAATGAGAAGGTGGAAGATCAAGACTCATCGGGAGAAGATGGGGTTGACAAAGATGTAGCTTACCTTGTCAAAAATTTCAAGAAGTTTTTGAAATTCAAAAACAATGGAAAATTTGATGATAAGAGAAAATTCCAAAATTCTGGAAGGGAGAAGAGGGATTTCAAAAGGAAAGATGGAAAAGAATCCCAATCCACACAAGGTGTGACTTGTTTCGAATGCAACGGGTATGGACACTTCAAGAAGGAATGTCCTAATTATTTGAAATCGAAAGGCAAGGTGTATGCCACGACCTTGAGTGATTCAGACTCATCCGACTCAGAATCTGAAGAGAGCTGTGATGGAGAAGGGAACTATTTAGCTTTCATGACTATTGCACATGTTGAGTCTTCGGATGAGTTAAATCTGCTTGTACAAGACCTTGGAGAACACAAAGTGATGATGAATCACTAGGAATTGTTGAAGAATCGAATCTTTGAAGAAATCGAAAGCACAAAGAAATCTTCAAGAAAACTATAACTCACTCTTGGAGAAGTCGGGTGAGTACACAAGGGTTGCCAAGGCTGCTTTGTGAGAAAGATGAAGAAGGCCGAGGAGGACTACAAAAGTCTCCTAATCCGATATAGGGAGGCCAAATGTGAGATTGAAACTCTGAATAGTGAATTGTCCGAAGCTTACACAAAAGTGAGATTTCTTGAGAATGAAGTTGTGCAAGCAAATGCTAAGATAGAAAGGGTCACCACCAAGAAGTTAGATGATGTTATATCATCTCAAAAGAGCTTCTCGGACAAATCCGGACTGGGATATACCGGAGGAAGTAGCTCAACTGGAAATGTCACTAAAGAAGTGAAGTTTGTGAAGGGCAAAGATCCAGTTGTAGCTGACCCTACTGGTGTGAAGCTCGAGGTGGAGGAGAAGAAGAATGTGGTGAATCAACGGATGCTGAATCCCCGTAATCAGTCTGAGGGCAGGTCTGAATCACGTGCCAAGTCACGGCCACGACCACAAAGAGGTCCTAGAGGAACTTATGTGTGCCACTATTGCGGAATTCAAGGGCATACTCGACCAAATTGTCAAAAGCTGAGAGCAAAGAACAGTACAACTCCTCAAAGGCCAAGAGGACCAAGAGCTGATAGGAGAACTTGGGCGGGTGATCAATCTAGAGAACAACATGGAGATCCCGGAATGATGAACGTGATGAAGATGATTGGTGCATTCACCAACTGCTTGGAAAGCTTCTCACGAAGGTTTGAAAGCACTAACTCCCGTACCCAATCCGTTAAGGAAATCACCCCAAACGCAAGTGTCGTGTGGATGAAAAGGGGCACTCATGCATAAGCATTACAACATGTCCATGCATTAATACTTCCTATGCTTTGTGACTATGTGTGTTTGGTATGCTTGTTGTTTTTGATTTTGGTTGTTTGTTTGTCTTCTTGTGAATATTTCTTAATTGTGTTTTATCAATCTTTTTGTTTCTTGAGTCAAAAATCCAAAAATTACATAAAAATTTGAAAATCAAAAAGCTTAATTGACTTTGTTGAGTTTTGTCTTAAAACTCATTTTGCCTTGTACCTTTGTGCTAATGGCTTTGTGCATTTTCGAGCATTGCTTGTTTTCATGCACTCATATCACTATGGGAAAAATCTTGAAATCTATGTGATTGTTGTAAATAGATCTTCAAACTTGTCATGAATGATTAGTGAATGGTTATGTTGATCTTGAGACATGCATAGACTTGTGTCTATATCTCTTCCCACTTTTTGTTTTATGTTTTGCTAAAAAGAGCTCACCAAATGTAAATCTCCAAATGAAAAGAGATATTGAGCTGCAAAAGCCTGTCGCACATTCTAGTATTTGACTAGGAAAAAGGGTGTAAGCGACCTTATGTTAAAAGTGAAATTTCTTTCAAAAAGGCCAAAGGCCTGTTCTTCAAAAAGAAATGTTATATATCCCTCTCACAATGAGAGATGAGTGCCTAAAAGATCAAATGTTATGTCCGAAAGTGGAGTCAAATGAAAAGCTCCAAGTTATGTTATCAAGTTGTGTGGGAAGTCATATATTCATATTTCTATAATTGAGATTGGTCACATGATCTAGTGCTAATTGTGTATGCCTTGGTTGAATTGATCATTGAAGCTTCACATTAGACAAAGGACTATCTCATTGTTGATATCCACACACAACACACAAGTTTATGTTCGATAAATGCCATATTCATTTGTGTGATTGTACTTGATAAAATGTGTTTTCACATGCTCAATCTTTGTTAATTAAAGCACAAAAAGATTTTTGAGTATTTTAGGTGCTTTTGGAAAGTATTTTGGTTGAAAAATTTGAAAATCTCAAAAATTCAGTTTTGCCCTGTTTTGGCGGCTCGATCGCGGGTGTGTCAAGTCGCGGGCCTCGATCGCAGCTTCGCTGGTCATTTTTAAGCGACTTGTTCGCGAGTAGAAGGTCCAGTCGCGAGTTCACTCGAGAGATTTTTGCGGCTCACTCGCGACTCACTCACGGGTAGACCTTCCAAATTCGCGAAAAACACTTAGAAAAATTTTTCAAAATTTTGTTCTTGAGTATTCTGGCGGCTTGAGTGGCGGACGTGTGGCGACTTAATCCGATCGCGAAAAATCGCGTGTTTTGCGAAACAGGAGCAGTTTTTAAACCTTTTCAGTTTTTCCCTCGAATTTTTGTGACTGTTCATCTTCCCTCTAAACTCTCTCCCTCCCAAACACTCCATGCTCCCTTTTCCAATCTCTTGTGTTGCACTCTTGTGGCTCAAAATCATCAAGTTATAGGTATGGGGTTTCTGTTTTACACTCTTTTCTACTTGATTTTGTGTTTTTACACTTGATTTTTCGCATATGATTGTGTTATTGAAATGGGTTTGTGTTTCGGTCTCTGCTCCTTGTTCTTGCTTAGCTTGTGAATGCTTTGTTGCTATAGTTTGTGTTAAAGGATTGTCATATGCTTATTGCTCTTCATCCCGTGCTTAGATTAGTGCTTATTCTATTTCAATCGATCTTTGAGTCATTGAGTGATTTCTATTGGTTCATTCTGAGGATGTGAGTTTTATTGTGCTTGATTTGCATGTTTTTAGTGTGTTAATCTGTGGGAAGCTACTGTTAGGATCAATATATTGTTTGAGTGTCATATCATTTTTCATTATCTGTCTCAATGTCGCTTATCTCGCCTTTGGGAAAGTTTCACCATGTTGTTCATGTGTTTCCTATCCTAGACTTGATATATCCATATGTTTGAACTAAGTAGCTTGTTGTTAAGTTTTGGAGCTCATTTGTTTGGTTGATATCTCTCTCTGTTTATTACATGGTACTGACTGGTTATGCACATATATTGCTATATGTTGTTGTGGCCTTTTCTGATTGTTCACAGATGGCTCCCTCACCTCAGAAGAAGAAATCTACAACAAAGAAGGCTGACAAGAGATTAAAGATGGATCCTAGATTGTTTAGGTCAATTCACCACTTTGAGAGATACAAGGATAACTTCTTGAATGCAGGAATCATTCAAGAAAGATTTGTGGATTTCTGGAAAGGCTTGATGGGATCAGGGCAGTCCAATCTGAGCACTCTGACGGGATGAGAGCCATGCAAGACCAGATTGATGTCTTGGCTGCTACACTTGACAGCTTCACAACTCAGATGACAAGTGACCCTTTGGCCATTCCTGTCAAAAAAAGGGGAGAAGTTCATTGATGATTGAGAAGCGAAAAAGCTTAAGGGGGAGTAATTAGTTGAGGGGGAGTCTGCTTTGCTAAAAGCAAACTGTGGTTATATATGTTTATGTTTTGAGTACTCTTAGTGGTTTTATGGTTTTGATACACTGTGTTTTGGTGTATAACTGTTTCTAACTCTTTTCATATACTCTTGGTTTAATCTTTAGGGTTATGTGATTAAGCATATTTGTAGGCCTTGTGGTTTGTACCATGCTTAAGTGCAGCCTTTATGCTTGTTGAAATCAGTACTTTGTTCCAAATGTTCTGCATTGTGGTTTATTGTACTGTCACTCTTGTGCCCTTGTAGGATTGTTCCTAGATGCATGTGCCTTGTGTGCTATGCATTGGTTGAGTGTTGAGCATACAAGTGACTTGCCTTGTGCTTGTTAACTTGTATGTCCTTGTGTTCATTCAAGTGTGAATGAACACTGTGATCACTACCTTGTGGTGTTCACATGATTGATCAAGCCATGGTTTGTTTATTAACTCCATCTTTGCTTGATCTCATATTGCTTGTTTCATATGCATCTATAATTTTCTGCTTACAATAATCATAGTGTATTGTTGTGTTTCAGGAGTATATTGTTCATATGATTCAAGTGCTTCACAAACTTCTAGAGTTAGGTGTGAGTGAGTTTTGTTCAACTGTTCCCAACTCACGTTTAAGTCTAGAGTCTGTTTTTAGGGTTTTGTCACGGAATAGCCAAAGGGGAGATTGTAAGGTTGAATTTATTCAACCATCTAATTGGCTTTATTCCGTGCCAAATTTGCTTGTAATTCAGCATTTAGTAACCCTGTATTTAGGTGGGATTGTTGTAAGGGTAGTGAGTGAGATAGAGTGAAGATTGCTCAAGAGTGTGCAAGAAAACAGAGTGTCGCGGCTGGGACTCGCGGGCTGGACTCGCGGCTTCAACCCGCCAGAATCCGCACACGTGCCAAGCATCTTGGAAGATGAACAGTCATGCTAGCTGGAGCACTACAGACAAAACAGGACAATCGGCCATACGGTTATCTCGCGACTCGAACTCGCGACTAAGTCAAGCCGCGAGGTCAAGCCGCGAGCCACCCCCGTTTTGGAAAAACCTGACGTTTCGCATTCCTCTTCACTCCAATATAAATACCCTTTTAACCCACGATTGAAAGAGAGCTTCCGGAGAGAATTTTGAGAGAGAAACCTAAAGAAAAACCAGATTGTTTCACCCACAATCTCTACCTTAGAGTCTCATCAAATTCCCTCACTCTCTTCCTCTCCATTGTCAAATCCTTGAGAGGCATTATAACCAAACCTGGTTCTCACCATTATCATCTCTGTGAGACAGACGTTTGGAGTTACAGGAAAGCGATTAGGAAGGAACCAATATTCATTGGTTGATGCTACGGTGTAGTAGCGGAATCCGGAAAGCTAGAAAAGAAAAAGGTTCGGCGCAACCTCGTTGGAGCAAGAAGCTTGGAGGGCTTAGGTGCATTGGGTAGATTAGGCTTGGAGGGTCTATTGCTGTCCTTGTATCCCAACTACATTTTCTAGTGGATTGATTACCTCTTGGAGGGCGGCGGAGAGGTTTTTCGCCGAGGTCTTCGGTTTCCTCTTCGATAACACATCGGGTGTTATCTCTGTGTTTGCATCTTCCTTCCTCTCTATCTCTGCCTTTACATTATCTGCTGTGGTTTATTTTGTTATGGCTTAGATAGTTGTTTAACCAATTCCATAATATAGCATATGTTAAGTTTCCGCACACTAGTTGTTTGACATATTGCTTGTGTTGGTTAAGTTGGTTTTTGGGGGTCTAAACGTTCAAAAGTGTTTTTGTACACGTTTTTGAACTTTCAATATACCAAAGCAACAATAACTCAATCATCTTTTAAAATATATGCCTTTTCTTGTTCTTCATGAGCAAAATTCCAGCAACGCAAAATAACTACCAGAAGTAATAATCTCATATAGTAACATCAATAGAAAGAGGGTAAACCCATAACTATGCAGTCTAAACTTTCAGATCTTAAACCATCCAAGTTGAAATTTGGCATATTCATTAATTATTAAGTTTCATACTTGACAAGGAAAACTCAAGAAATCTGAATTTCAACAAAAAGTGAAAGGGTAAGAAGGTTTTTTAAAATGGCAGGAAATAATCATACAACCATATTAAATAAATAATCCCTTGATATGAAGTAACACAGTTTGTTAACAAAATCTTTGCTATTTCTTTATTTGTTCCTACTTCCAATTTCACTTTGAAAAAAAATTGTCAATAAGTCTACACTCACCTTTGCTGAACCTTGAGAAACAAAAATTTATCACCATCAAGACTTCTACCAACTTAAGCAAATATGAAGCACACAATTTTTCCCATATATTTTTATTTTAATAGAAAAACACAAAAACTAACAAAGCATATTCGAAAGCAATCTAGTATGTATTCAATCTCTCAACAATCATCTCCTTCTGGCCAAAACAAAATTTTTTTCCTAAACTCTGAACAAATAGAAGTCATGAAAAATAAACATTACCACTATGCATGATAAAGCGATGCGTATATTTACCATTGCAAATAAACATTACCACTATTTGGATTGCATTTGATTCTACCTGGGTTTTACAATTTTTTTGCAAATAATTTTTAGGGATTTAGGAATGTCTTTTCTATTAATGTACTCCTATTTAGTAAATGCATTTCTTATATTAATTTCTCAAAAATAGTTTTGTTAACTCTCACAGTTAGTCTCAAATGAGACTCAAAATGCATGGCACCTAGTCACACCATACTAAACCACATCCATTATAGCAAAGTAGGCACATAAGATATATAGAGTCAATCCTCTTGAGAGTATGGATAATACTGAGTTGTGGTGCATGATTAGAATACAATTTGATCGCAACATATCATGAAGAGAATACATACCCTGCTCACATAATCATGATGCCACATTTGAAGAGGCATTTTTTATTTTTATTTTTATTTTTTCATTTTTGTATAATACCTAAGATTGTACCATGTGTAATAAATTGGGAAAAAAAATGAATTCAACAAACTATTAAAAAGGTCATACCCATTGTTTGAAGTTAATACCTGATTCTTCAAAAAAATGATAGATTGAACAAATTGAAAAGCATACCCCAAAGAGATCCACGTTACTTCTTCTAAAAGACCTAGAAAAGGAAAAAAACCCAATTATCTATTGCTCTGTTTTGATCTTTAAAGTATCCAAAAGAGACTGGAACTCACTTAAGGACTTTCATTCCATTCATCTGAGTTTTAATCGAACACCATAAATAGATACCCACACATCAATTTAACCAAATACCCAAAACAAAACAAAACAAAATAATAATAATAACTCAAACACCTTAATCAGAAATATAACCCAAAAAGTCAAATTAAAAACAAACCAGCCAAATTATTAAAACCTGATCTAATTTAATGTATAAACTGAAAAGCAAAGAGAAAAACTAACCGGTAGCATTTCTGGAAGGACGTAGACTTTGGGAGGAAGTAGGCCTTTATGTGAATTCTAATTCTGAGAGAAATCGAGACAGACCGAATCTCTCTCTCTATTGTTCTCTTTCTCGGTTCTCCTTGTATTTTTGCAACATATCTCTCTCTCTCTCAACCGTATTTTGGCAAAAAAACCTAAAATAAGTATCAATGCAACATTCAATTCTATACTTATTTAATCCCAAATATTTCGTTAAGATTAGAAACAGAAGTACCCAAACTAAAATCAATTTTTTTAGTGATTTACGTAATCTGAAAAAACAAACAAAAAACAAAACAAAAGCAAATATCTAAAATTGAGAAAATAAACATTTTGATAGAGAATCCAAAAACCCATAACAAAAACAAATCAAATCTAAACCGACAGAACAAAAAAAAAAATTCAATTAAAAGTAACGTTTTATACACAAACCTACAAAATTGAGAAAAAAAAAATGTACCGTTGTCGATGTCGGTTCTGGCAATTTGATGGTCTGAATCTGAAAAGGGAACGGATGGTGGTGGGGAAATTGATGGTGATGGCTAGCCTTAGATATTTCTCTCTTTGCCATGAAGAAGTTCCAGAAAAATTCAATGCGTACCTTCCGAATATGGAGTGAAGAAGTGATAGAGTTAGACGCGCTACTTTGTTATAAATATGTGCTCTGGAATGGTTTTTTTTTTTTTTTTTTTGTTTTTTTAATGGAGGTTTTTTCTTTTATCAGATTGAACGGAGGCTTCATTGCCTCATTGCCTCTCTCTCTCTCTCTCTCTCTCTCTCTCTCTCTCTCTATTTCTATCTCTGTGTGCATAGTATTTTAACCGGTTAATTTTTATTATTTATAGAGAGGCTTTTAAATGGTGCTACAATATTGCTAAACATTGTATTTTATCGCTTTTAACTTATACGTATCTGAATTTTAAGGGGCCATTTTTCCTAACGTGGCAACACCTCCTTAAAGGCTTTTGCTATTATATATAGTATTAGATAAGGGGAGAATTTGAGTAGATAACATTTATAAACAATAGTGACAGGGAGGAGAGATGACTAAAGGCTAAGGGGTGTGGAAAAATATTTTATTGTATACTTTTATTTTAGGTTTTATAAATTTGATAATTATATTGGTTGGAAGGATTTGAACATTAGGCATTTCCGTTATGAACACCAAAAAGTATCGCTTAAGTTACATAACTCTTGGTTACTCTTTAAATAATAAGGGTATCTTATCATTGATTTCTCCATTGCCTTGCATGTTAAGGGATTTGGAATGTTTGGGGGAAGAACCGTTTGAAGCAGGTTTGATTTGGGAAAAGATCATACCTATTTTGTAAATCATGAATTTATTATGTGTAATTTTGTAATAATAAAAAGTTGTCACGTCAATTGGTCAATGGCATATTGTCATGTCATTACTCAGTTAGACACATAGACCAGCAAACTAACAAAAGTTAATGGAATGACCAATAACGCTCATTTGTTAAACTTTGGGACCCATAGGCAATAGTGCTTACTTAAAACTTTAGAGACCAAAATCACTCCGTGGATAAACTTTAGGAACTAAGAGTATATTTTTGGCAAAAAAAAAAAAATGGAAGAATTTGGTGGTAAAGAGTTTTTAGTTTTTAGTTTATTAAACTTTTTAAACTTTTAGTTTTTATCCTTAACCTTGTATTTATTCTTAAACTTACTAACTACGACCTAATTTATGACGATCAAATTAGACTCTCAACGGTGGGTTCCACCTAACTCAACTGGTAAAGTCTCTAATAGTTTAATAAGAGATCCGGGGTTCAATCTCCGCCTACACCAAAAACTGATTGGTGTCTTGGTCTGATGATAAAGAGCTATCAATAGGAGCGGACGCCATAGGTTAAAACTCTCTCTCAAAAAAAAAAAATTAGACTCTCAACGAGTTTTCTATCATTGTGAACTCTTCATCCGAGTGCCATCTAACTCCAAAGCATTGAGGTACCCCCTCTCTCTCTCTCTCTCTCTCTCTCTCTTTACATTTGTGGTATATTAAACTAGTACTCTAATTAAGTTAAAATTTAAATGGAAATTAGATTCATTTTATGGGTTCTTCCCACTGCAACGTATTTACAAAATAGTATGTGAAAGGTAAAATTTTATCTCCAATTCATTAAGTGCAATTGTCCTTGGAAATAGCAAATTTTGTTCTGGATTGTAAGAATCACTTAATTCAATTGAATGTGTAGTGTTAGATTTCACATACTTACAACAAAGAATATCTAGCTACTACAATTGGTTATGTTAGACACATAGGTTAGTAAACTAACGGAAGTTAACAGAATGACCAACAGCACTCATTTTTTAAATTTTAGGGACCAATAGGCGTGTGCGCAATTGAAACTTTAGAGAGAAAAAAAACTTAGTTGGTAAACTTTAGAGACCAAGATGAGAACTTGCCCATGAAACTTTTTGTAAAATTGTGATTTACAACTATATTTTATGTTGGCTTTATTTCATGACAAAAAGTGTTGTAATTACATTATTTTGTTCCTTGTATTTTGTGGGATTTTATTGTATTGGGTTTAGTATTAAGTTGGTGAAGAATCGAGCATGAAATGAAGAATCAATACAGTTTTGCAACTAGCTTGCAAGAAGATCGTGAGAAGAGTAACATGCAAAAATACCACGTGAAAAACACATGTTAGAAGCTGAAGAGTCAAGTGCCGTGCTTCATTTTGCAAGTACTTCGAAAGACAAGCCATCTCGCAAGGTACCTATGAAACATTCTGCCTGGAAGATTTTAAGTGTGACTTTCTTACCCTTCACTCATACTATATATACCCTCATTACCCACAAAAGTAAAAGAGACTATTCGGAGAGAAAAACCCTAGATAGGTTTTCTACAACACAACACACCCATCTTTTAGAGAGAGAGCTACTCATCCTTAGTGAGAAATCATTTTAGTATTTTCTCCTTCCTTCTCCCATTGTCGTACCTTGAGAGGTGATTTGTACCTAAACACAACCCACACCTTTTCAGAGTGTAGAGAGTGTTTTGGAACTTAGGAAGTTTTGGGGATTTGCCAAAAGAAGCCGGTAAGGCTTGACGAATGCAATCGGGCGTAGTGTAGGATTCAAAAAGCTAGAGAAGACATGACTCTGAGAAATCCGTTGGTAGTAGGAGCTTGGAAGGCTCAAGTATACGTGATAGACTAGGCTTGGAGGGTCTTTTGTTATTCGTGTACTCCAATTTTATTCTCTAGTGAATCGATTTTGACTTGAAGGGTTGCGGAGAGGTTTTTTGCTGAGTTCTTTAGTTTCCTCTTTGATAACACATCTCGATGTTATCTTGTGTTTGCATCTCTCTTCCCTACTCTTTAAGCTTTCATTTTATTGTTGATGATGGATGAATTTGGCTTAGGGTAGTGTTATCGATGCACTTATTTACTCTTGTTTCACACTTAGTATAAGTTAGAGTAAAAGCGATCTAACCGTAGTTTTTTTTTTTTTTTCTGAACAAGCTCTTGTGTTTTAACACAAATACGAGCTTTCACTTTTGACAAAAGATAATGAATGAATGTGTTTGTAACAAAGTGTATGTAACATAATGCATGGTAATCTATGGAACCTGCCCTTGAAACTTTTGGCAAAAGATGAGTAATTTTTGAAATAAGAGGTGTATCTTTCCATTATAGCTGGAAATAAGATAAACAGGACAGAACCTTACTAGCTTACGTGTGTGATTGATTGATTAATCAAGAGAGAACACAAAAAATTTTAGTCATACTCATACACCTTTTACAGAGCATGAGTTTCATCATTATTAATTGGGATATACTTGGATTAAGGAAATGCAGCAAATCCATTCGATTGTTCAGAGCACTTTCTTCTTTGACCAAAGCCAGATCTTGGATACAAAGAAGCTCTCGCCTTTAATGCGGCCACTGATTTTCTTTCCCTCCACATCCCCGTTATCTGAAAATTTTGCAAGGTATCCTCTTTCATTGAAATGCTTCACGTTACTACCTCCATCACCAACACTATTACCATCAGACAATGCCACTTGTAGATTTGAATCATCAACCACATATTGAAATGTATCCACTGAATAACATCTCCAAACATAAAAATTGCAGCTACTTGTTTCAATTTCTCTCCTTCCACAACCTACTCCATCATGTAAGCTTCTGAACTTCTCAAGTCTCACAGAAAATACCCTCTTTTCGCCAACAGCTTCCTCTATATTTATTGGCTTCTGACTACTAGAAGACATGTTCTCTCCATCACTGGGAAACCTATTTGATTGCTCCCTGGCAACAACAAAATATAGTGCTGAAATTTTCTTAGGATTGCCAGAGCCCAATAGAGTCCCTCTACAGAGAGGGCGTGCTTTTCATACATGCAGTGTGAAAGGCATGACTACAAGTAGGAAGTAATCTTCGCTTGTCAAGGTCAGAAAATTCACACAAACAAACGGCACAATCAGATGGCTCCTTCAAGCCTATCATATCTTTGTAGTAGAACATAGGTAGAGCATCAATGAAAGCTTGGTCTAGACCTGAGTCATGTAAGCGAAAGAGTAGTTGAATGGGAGCTAGAGGTTTCTGGGTATTTATTTGATTGAAAAAAAGCTGAAGAAGATGGCACTTTCATACAAAATCTTGTAAGTGAATAGAGAAGACCATAGATGAAGAGGATTACTGCTAGACCGAATAAAACCAATGTGAATATTAAATAGGACCGAAGTGGACCAAATGGACTGAATAGAACCCATGTCGACCGAATAAAACCAAAGTGGATAGCATGGACTAAATAGGACCAAATAGAACCAAAGTGGTCAAAAATGGACCACATAGGACCAAAGTGAACTGAATATGACAAAAGTATACGGAATAGACCGAATAGGACCAATGTGAACCAAATAGAACCAAAGTGAATAGAATAGGACCAATGTGGATCGAATAGAGTCAATGTGGATTGAGGTGGACTAAATAAGATTGAATGGACTGAAATGGATTGAATAGAACTTTAGTGGACAAAATAGACTAAATAGGACTGAAGAAGACAAAATGGGCGAATAGAACCAATGTGGACTGAATAAGACTTTTGAATGTTTATCAAATATTTATCATTTTATTGCATTTTTAGAGCTTATATTTCTAATTTTTAATGTCTATTTTCTTTTTATATTTTAACTCAAAACTAAAGAATTTAGCCGAAATATAACAAATCATACTTTTCAAAACAAAAATTCAAGGAAAAAAAAAAGGAATTTTTGAGTTAAACTTGGAAAGGCAACCTACAAAAAGAATTAATTTATGGTTCAATTAGTCTAAAATGGACTAAAGTGGACTGAAATTGACCGGGTAGACCGAAATAGACCTAATTGGGCCGAATGAGACCAAAGTAGACCTAATTAGACTGAATAGAAACAGTTTAATTTTTAGGGAGAACAAATTATCTTCAACAAATTTTAGAGAAAATTACAATACAAAATAATTATTTATTCCCACACATCGCATGGGTCTATGACTAGTTAATAATAAAATTCATCTTTTATTTGATGAGAGAAACGAATTTTAGAATTCGAGAGTGAAAACAAATTATTATTTTCCATTTTACTCGGTCAGAATTGGATGTAAGGTATATATCAGTCCAGCACAAACCTTGACAATCAAAACGGACCACAATGATTCGTAAACTACCAAAGATCCAGTGATTTTATCAAAAAAAAAAAATCCAATGATTATATTTCACCTAGCCAAATTTACGTACATAAACCACCCCAACGGCCATACACATGGCAATCCTCATGGATCACGTTTCATCTTTGTGAGTGGTGTTTATTTCACACTTGTTATTGCATATAACCGTGCACACTTTTTGCACTGAAACTGTGACTTGACAACAAAACCACCCCACTTCTTGATTTTATAATTTAGGCGACGTTGTCTCACTCTTTTATTTTACTCTCATGTGGCATTTGGTACAGGAGAATCCACGTTACTCCTATCATCCAAATTCCTAGGAATGTGATTCCTTCTAATCTGGATGCTTAGGAATATAGTTATTCCTATGTTTGGTTTCATTGGGAATCTCTTACCAAATAATGTTTAGTTTATTTCTAGGAATCTTAAATGAAATTTATTTTTTTTCCATTTTATCCTTAGATTTGAATATGAACTACCAATTCCTTAAAAAATAAATAAATAAAAATAAAATCTTCCTCTAAATAAATAATGGAAAATAAAATATAAACTATTAATAATTTGTTAAGCAACACACGCACAATAGCAAAAGTGAATACCTAGCAATAATGGAGGGTCCCCTTCAAACTTTTTTTTCCCCACACGTAAAACCTGAATAGAACTTTGTTGAAGAATATATCAACAAAGTTGTCTATCATGTTTATGTTATTTTAGCGGGAAAAGATATTGATGATTTGTTTTATATTTTTTCTTAATTGCTTACCTAATAAGAAAAAAAGATTAAAATTGTCAATTTAAAAAAAAAAAAATTCCTTTAAACTTGGGAATCTAGATACTCACCTGTTTTAAATGGAATCCACATTCCTGCTAAGAGAGGTTTAAAGGGGGACTTCAGATTCCCCTAACATCTAATTCCCTAGAGTAATTTGCAACCAAACATGAGAATCTTTAAATATTCTTGGGAATCCTAAAACATTATTACGTACCAAATGCCATATCATTGTAGGCTAAACAAGAGGTTGAGAATTTCAAACTGGCCCCATCCGTCCTTCATTTTCTTTTGATTCCCTTTCTCACAAATAAGAGTAATTTTAGTACCATATAAAAAGGAGGAACACTACGTTTACAATATTTTCACAACAAATTTTATATGGCAGGTTGTTACTTACTGTTATTAGTGGACAACAAAGTAATTTCAGTTGTAGATTCAAATTAAAAACCAGTAACAACTTGCTAACTTGAATTTGTTATAAAAATATTGTGGACATAACACGTCTCATAATTTTTTTTTTTTTTTGGTAAAAATTTTTCTTACAATTGATTATAAGTAATTGTCTGTTACTTTCACATGGACCTACAATTTTTTCTCTATTACTGGTTGCCTACCATATAGACAATTATGGTTTTATACTTGTTTTGCACAAGTAAATCTAAGTCATCTATTTCTCTACGATTGTCACTCGATTTTATAAGATACGTATAACATACGATTCATAAATATGATCAATACTTATCTACAATTCATATCTTTTTTTCACTTGATAGTAGTTGATACAATTCGTATCACATGCGCATGGAGGATTGGGTTATGTGGGTAGATGGGTAGCTTGGATATGGATCGGAGCTCATGGAGGAGGGTAGCTTGGATGATGGCGGGGTTGGTGATGGCGGTGGTGGTGATGGCAGTGGTGGATTGGAGACATGCAGCGGTGAAGCATGGCGGTGAGGTTGAGTGGGTGCGATCTCGCCGGTGTTGGGGTGTGATGAGTCGGTGTTGGGGTGTGATGAGCCGATCTTTGGGTGCGACGAGATCGGTGCTTCTGGTGCGATGGGTAGCTTGCTGTTTCTCTCTCTCCTATTTTCCTGGGGTGGAAATCCTTTGAAGGTAAAATAAAAATTGAATTGGTTTTATGGGCTGAGAGGGTTATTTTACGGTCAATGCGGAAATTGATTTCCGTTTGACCCAATTTTCTATGCTTACCAAACACATAGAGGGGTGTAAAATGATTTCATGAAACCCTTTTCAACCAAAACAAATGCACCCTAAGCCACAAATACCGCAGTTACAATATTGTACATAATACCTCAACCCGGATCCATTGTTAGATTGGCAATCATGGAACCACTCTCTCCAACTACAAGCAACATGTACTCAAAACTCATCCTATAATTGACATCTGTTAGAATTAGGATTATTGGCTAAATTCTTATATAAAACTAGCATCATCATACACCCTATGTGTGTACAATGAGGTTTTTATTTATTTATTTATTTGTCCTGTATCATAATTTTTTTCTTTTTTTTTAATTTAAATTTTGGATAAGTTTGTTTTGAAGTCATGAATTAGTAAGAGAATGTTCTATTTTGTAGGCATTTTAAATGAAGTTAGAAATATAATTTTACCTGATTGTTCTCAAGTTTTTTCCCAATTAAATATAAGGTTTAGAGGTATTTCAACCATATAAAATCCAACCCGTAGAGAGGAATTCTCTTGTAAATAGTATAGATAAAAATAAGGTAATTAGCCTTAATTTTGTTGATTGATATATATTGAAGTTATGCAATAATTTGCTAATATTTTATTTGAATTCACATAATCCATTTGTTTGGTATTTGAGTGGCTGTAGGAAAGTAAAGAAATTAAAGATGTCACTTATGCTTAGTTTGTTTTGCTGTAAAATATTTTTAGATGTAAAACATTTTACATTGAAAATATTTTAGTCTTAAATGCGCTTTTGGTCCCTACATTTTGGGCCATTTCTCGGTTTGGTTCCTAAATTGATTTTGCTCCTAGGTCAGTTCCTGATTTTTTTAAATCATTTTTAAAATGGTCCCTACCGTCAACCCAAGAATGAGAAAAATCTGAGGTGGCAAACGGAATGCATTGTGTACACAAAAAATGCTAACATGGCAATAAAATAATATTAAAAAATTTGATTTGGCATTTTTTAAATGCCACATCAACATTTAAAATTCCACATCAGTATATAAATTAATAAAAAAATTTTTAAAAAAATTAATTTCTTGATTTTAATTTAAACCGAAAAAATTAAAAACAAAAAAGCTTTATCAATTTTAAAAAAAAAAAAAAAACTTATAACAATTTTCTAAAATTTTCTTAGTCACCCAGCATAACATCACCCAAAAAAAAAAAAAAAATCCAATTTTTAGACAAAAAAGGAAAAAAAAAAAAAACCAAACTCACAAACCTAACCCAAATATCTCTCTCTGCCCCTTGAATTCTCTCGGTCTCTATTTCTCTCTTTGATTTCATCCACTCCAAACCCTTTGCTTCAAATTGAGAGACCCATGGCAAAAGACACCAAGCTCCAAACCCAGACACCCATGGCCAAATAAAACAAAACTCTTTCTTCGATCTACCTAGAAACCCACCTTGTTCTTCTTGATTGAGTTCATGAATTCCTTGGGGACTTTCTTCATGTCGTCGTGCACGTCGTAGCACTCGAAGTAGATCGACACATGCATCGCCTCCATGGCCTCCATCGTGCGGGCCCAACATCACCACATTGGAGCTCTGATAACGCCTTAAAATGTATATTTGTTATATATTTATATGGGTGTTATCTCCTTATTATTATGCTTAATTTGTATGATTAAGTCATGATTTGCATTAGTCCCTATTATTTATCTTGACATAATTTCTTGAATAAAATGTTATTCATTGTGTGCAATTTTCTACTTTCAGGAAATTATGTGAGAAATATGAGTTTACAGGAATTTGTGAGAGAATGGAAGCCAAACTAGAATTAAAGTGGAGCTAACGGACCATGCTTAAATGTCTAAGGAGGTGCAGCTGGAGTGCTTGGATCGTCTACCATGATTGGAAGCTTCAAATAAGGAAAGAAATCAAAGAAGTAGAATCTGAAAAGGAAAAATCTGATTTGAGCACTGATCAGTATTTTGGGCGTATCTCTCTCCTCCAAAATCCAATTGACACAAGGCTAGATGGGTTGGAACCATGACTTAAATATCTACAACTTTCCAGTTTTGAGTTTTTCAAAAGTCTCAATTTTTGAAGGCCGAAATTAACTCACAAGTTACCGCTGTAAACCTGGACGGAAATTAAAATAGTAAATGTTTTATTTTATTTGGACACTTAGACATTAGGGTTTTGAGGGAGGCTGTGTAGAACGAATTTTGGAGAGAAAACCTTGTATTTTTCTTTCTCTAATGGCAGCCTAAACTCTTTGCTAGGGCTAGGGGTTATGTTTCTTCTATACGGTATGAATATTCAATGTGATTCTTTCTAGGATTTTATCTACAACATATTTGATTGTTCAATTAGATTTCTTTTGATGTATTATTTCTTCTATGCTTTCAATAAGTTCAATCATGTTTTTCTTATTGTTTAGATGAATTTCTAATAGTTTCAAATAGAAATCAGGATTTAAAGTGAATGGGTTTTTCTGAAAATTTTTCTAACCACATTATCAATCGAGGTTATCATGCGTTCTTGAATTGTCTCAATTCAACCGAATCATAAGTTTTTAATTGTATAAGAACAATCAATTATGAAATAAATATTTTCTTAGATCACAAAGAATTTCATATCGATATAGGGAAACACCCCGATGCCCTAGTATTTACATTATTGATTAAAATCAGTTTTTATTATTATTCTTGTTAATAATCACCAAGCAAAAGTATTTTTCTTATTCACCCAAATTCTTATTTAATTATATTGTCTTTGAATTTACTCTGCTCCTTGTGGTTCGACCTCGGTACTCAGAGAAATATATTGCTACGATCTCCTACACTTGGGAGTGAGCAAGCAAGCTCCGTTGCTAGGTCGAGGCATGTGGGTCACAAATCGAGTCCGGTAAAGGGTTACAAAATTGAAGGAGATGATGATTTTTTTTTTTTTTTTTTTTTTTTTTTTTTTTTTTTTTTTTTTGTGTTTGGTTGCTAAGAGAGTGGAGAAAAGAACCAATCAAATCACTTTCTCTCTGACCTGGGTTTTTTTTTTCCCTGTGGGTGTTGATTTGTTTTAAATTTCTGGGCTTGGTTTTTTCATGTGGGCTTGATGATTTTTTGGGTTGGAGGTTTCGGGGTTTGATGACTTTTCTGGGTTGGAGGTTTTGGTGGTCTGATAATTTTTCCGGGTTGGAGGTTTGATGATTTTTTTGGGTTGGCTTTTCCATGTGGATTTGATGATTTCTTCATGTTGGAGGTTTCGGTGAAGGATAGAGATTTTGTATGAATTTGTGATTGTTTATTTGCTAATAAAATACAAGAAAAGAGAATATAATCTTAGATTATTTTAATTTTCTGGGTAAGCTCAAGAACATGAAGAACATGTCACCCCTGTTCTTTCGAAAATAATAAAAAGAAAATAACAAAAGAATTCAACGTTTATTTTGTTTAAATGTTATTAAATTATTTATTTTAATACCATTAATTTTTTTGTTTTTTTTTTTCTTACCTGGCTTTTTTTAATAATTTATATGCTAACATTGCATTTAAAAAATGCCAAATCAATTTTTTTAATATTATTTTATTGTCGTGTCGGCATTTATTGTGTACACAGTGCATTCTGTTTGTCACCTCAAATTTTTTTTTTTTTTTTTTTTTTTTTGTTATTGGGTTGACGACAGGGACCATTTTAAAAACGATTTTAAAAAATCAAGGACTAACCTTGGAACGAAATCAATTTAAAGACCAAACCGAGAAATGACCCAAAATGTAGAGACCCAAAGTGTATTTACGCCAATATTTTATTGAAAATATTTTCATTTTACATTGTTTGGTTGTGCATATGAAAATGAAAATGCACAAATCAAACCACCCATCAAAGCCAAGCACCAATCCACCGATCACCACCAAATTGACACAAACCCACCCGCCACTTTATGACCACCCAAGAATATCCATATCCACATCAACACATACATCAATTCCACAAACAACAAATCCTAAAAATACAAAACCTGAAAATGCTCATTCAATAAACCATCTTTTGCTTGAAAACCCAAAAACCAAACCAAAACAAAAACACAACAGAGCACACACCCAAACCCACGGATCTACAAACTACCATGCCCAAACTCCCGATTTTTAAACCCAAGCTGAAAACAACAGATCCTAACAACCCAAAAAGAAACCCAATCCCCAAACCCACATAGAATCCGAAATAAGAACAGAGAGAGAGAGAACGGCGGCCACTGTTTGTGGTGGCATCATGTGCTCTCTCCGCCATCAATGGTGGTATGGGTCTCCGGGTTTCAACCTCGGCAAAAACACGAGTAAGGAGAGAGGGAGAAACTGCTGTAGAGAGAGAAACTTGAAAGTGAGAGTCACCCTAGGTGGTGGTTTGCGGTGGCTTCTTGGCGGTCTTTGGCAACCTTGGGCTTCGTTGAAGGAAGTGTGAGAGAGGAACTGATGAGCCACTGTGATCGTGAGAAAGAGAAAGGCTTCCTTGAGCGAGATGGGTTGTGCGAGAAGAAAGTGAGAGAGGGGTAGAAATTGAGAATTAAGGGTCCATTCGGATACCTGTTATTTTGTTGAAAATTAAAAACACATTAATGAAATAATTTTTAAATATATAAATAGTATCGTGGCACTCATTTTTAATGAAAAAATTGTTAAAAAAGAGGTTTGTGGGTCTCATTAAAAGTGCACAGAACCCACTGGTGTGACATACAGCCCTAGAAACATGCTTCTCCAAAAAAAAAATAGTTGCAACAAAGACGCAAGACGAAGACACGTCTAAACGCATACTAAGGGTACGTTTGGTACACTGAATGTGGATTACAATAGGAATGATAATCTTTATTACCAGGAATAAAATGTGTTGTAATGGAATAACTAAACCTATTCATTAGTTTGGTTGCGAATTCTAATAATAGAATAAAACTTATGATCTATTTTAGGAAAAATCTCATTCATACAATTATATTTCCTAGAAAATAATATATTTTAAATTTTAGAGAGACGAGTTATTTTTTATGATTTTTTATTTCCATAATTGTTAGGTGGATATGGAAAGTTTATTTATTTGGAAATATATAAATGTTATAAATTATTATATTTACTAAGGAATAACTATTATAACCCTTTTAGAGATGAATAGTTATTCCTCATTTTAAAGAATAGTTATTTATAAGGAATGACTATTCCCTGTAATAAAAACATAACCAAACTATTGAATAGCTAAACTATAAGAATAACTATTACATTACAATTGCCTATTACAGTCTACCAAACGTGCCATAAGTGTCGGGAGTAAGGGTGAGAAGAAAGTGTAAAATGTTTTACCAATTGTTTAAGTGTAAAATATTTTACAATTTTTGCCTTTAGTTTTTCCTTTAATTGAAAATATTTTACTTTTAACCAATAATTTTACTGCAAAACACCATAGTAAATTATAAAAATATTTTCCTGAAAATATTTTACATCAAAATAAACATAGAGTTAGGGGAAGACTCGACTAGAATGTAAAAAGTAGAACCAATCGAGTTCATATAGGTTATCCTCTAACATTTCCCAATTGCTATTTGAATATTTTTGTGCTTTTCCTATCTTTAGATTTGTTTGTTTATGAAAGTTGGATATTGAAATTTCTCCTTGAAAATTTTCTATGAAACTAGATTTTTTTGTTTATGAAACCAAAATGGTTAAGTGGAACTAGCCTCATTACACGTGCTTCGCACGTGCAATGAGACTTTTTTTTTTTTAGTAGTCCTATTTTGTAGCCAAAAAAAAAAATCTATGTTTTTATTTTATATATATAATTTTTTATTTTGAGAATATAATTTATAAGTAGATAAAGAAATTTGAAATTCAATAGGAGAGTAGCTTTATTTTTTAGGCAAAGTTTTAGTGGGAGTTAGAGTTGTATTTTTACCGGATTGTCTTTTAGTTTTGTCTTAACTTAAACATATGGATGTATGAGCATTTTTGAACCAAAAAATGAGGATCCCAAACAGGAAAAACCCCTTAAATAGTAGTATAGATATACATCAATTAACATACAAAATGGTTTCGATGATCATCCCCTATATGGAAGGAATGGAAATAGTTCACATTGAGTTATAGACATATATGAGTCCATTTGATTGAGGCGAAACAAAGAGGATAGAAAATAGAGGAGAAATAACTAATTTTATAGGCATTTAGTTGCAGGTAATGACTAAACTATCCCTCCTCCTCCCTCCTCTAACGTGCTAGACTTGCTAAGTTTTCTTTTTTCTTTTTTTCTTTTTTTCCTCCTCTTACATGCTAGACAGGCTAAAAGGTCTCCCCATGTCATGTCCCTCAAATGTAGCTTAATAAGTTTGACCTTTATTAACCAATTGCGCTATGTGAAAGATACCTAATACAATGTCCATTTGATTGAGGTGAAACAGAGAGGATAGAAAATGGAGAAGAGAATAATGGAGAAATAACTAATTTTATAGGCATTTAGTTGCAGATAATGATTGAACTATCCCTCCTCCTCATCTAACGTGTTAGACTTGGTAAGGTTTTTTTTTTTTTTTTTTTTTTTTTTTTTTTTTTTTTTTTTTTTTGTACGTGCTAGACAAGCTAAAAGGCTCCCCATATCATGTCACTCACATGTAGCTTAATAAATTTGACCTTTATTAATCAATTGTGCTAAGTGAAAGATACCTAATACAATGTCCATTTGATTGAGGTGAAACAGAGAGGATAGAAAATGGAGAAAAGAATAGTGGAGAAATAACTAATTTTATAGGCATTTAGTTGCGGGTAATGATTGAACTATCCCTCCTCCTCATCTAACGTGTTAGACTCGGTAAGGTTTTCTTTTTTTTTTTTTTTTTTTTCTCTCTCTCTCTCTCTCTCTCTCTCTCTCTCTCTCTCTCTCTCTCTCTCTCTCTCTCTCTCTCTTACGTGCTAGACAAAGCTAAAGGTCTCCCCATGTCATGTCACTCACATGTAGCTTAATAAATTTGACCTTTATTAACCAATTGTGCTAAGTAAAAGATACCTAATACAATGTCCATTTGATTGAGATGAAACAGAGAGGATAGAAAATAGAGAAAAGAATAGTGGAGAAATAACAAATTTTATAGGCGTTTAGTTGCAGGTAATGACCAAACTATCCCTCCTCATCCCTCCTCTAACATGCTAGACTTGCTAAGTTTTTTTTTTTTTTTTTTTTTTTTCCTCTTACGTGCTAAACAGGCTAAAAGGCCTCCCCATGTCATGTCCCTCGCATGTAGCTTAATAAGTTTGACCTTTATTAACCAATTGTGCTATGTGAAAGATACCTAATACAATGTCCATTTGATTGAGGTGAAACAGAGAGGATAGAAAATGGAGAAGAGAATAGTGGAGAAATAACTAATTTTATAGGCGTTTAGTTGCAGGTAATGACTAAACTATCCCTCCTCCTCTAATGTGTTAAACATGCTAAGTTTTTTTTTTTTTTTTTTTTTTTTTTTTTTTTTTTTTTTTTTTTTTCGCGTGCTAGACAGGCTAAAAGGCTCCCCATGTCATGTCACTCACATGTAGCTTAATAAATTTGACCTTTATTAATCAATTGTGCTAAGTGAAAGATACCTAATACAATGTCCATTTGATTGAGGTGAAATAGAGAGGATAGAAAATGGAGAAAGGAATAGTGGAGAAATAACTAATTTTATAGGCGTTTAGTTGTAGGTAATGGCTGAAGTATCCCTCCTCCTCTAACGTGCTAGACCTGCTAAGTTTTTTTTTTTTTTTTTTCCTGCTTCTTCTCTTACGTGCTAGACAGGCTAAAAGGTCTCCCCATGTCATGTGCTAAGTGAAAGATACCTAATACAATGTCCATTTGATTGAAGTGAAATAGAGAGGATAGAAAATGGAGAAGATAATAGTGGAGAAATAACTAATTTTATAAGCGTTTAGTTGCAAGTAATGACTGAACTATCCCTCCTCCTCTAACGTGCTAGACCTACTAAGTTAAGTTTTTTTTTTTTTTTTTTTTTTTTCGTGCTAGACAGGCTAAAAGGTCTCCCCATGTCATGTCACTCACATGTGCTAAGTGAAAGATACCTAATACAATTACAATGTCTGTTCTTCTTACCCTATTTTATATTGAAAATTCACGCTAAATAGCTAATAAACCCCATCAAAGTCAGTAAAGCAAGCCGACACTCACACGACTATCAATATGCCCAAGTGTTATCACAATCAAGATGGCAATCCAAACCTCTTCGAAGAGTCAAAAGTAATTATTCAAATTAGTTGCGAACCTGCGTGTTGTTAGTGATAAATATATATATATATATATATATTTATGATGGTCTAATTAAATTTATTTTTTACAATTTGAACTAATTTATTAAAGAGTAATGCATTTCATAATCATATTTTTTATTTATTAGGGAAACAATCATAAATCATAAATAAATATAAATTTTGTCATACCAAAATAAAAACAATAAAATTTTTCTCAGAAATTCAAAATGTAAGTTAATAAAATTATTTATTTTTTAATAAAATTTATTTATGATATTTTGTGAATCATTAAAAATAACATAAAATTTAGAAATTATTCTTTTAGTTTTAAACAAACTTTCTCAAACCCTATTTTATTTACCCTATAATCCAAAACACCGAAAAACGTAACTAAAAATTAATAAAACTGAATAATGATTAATTGGACGAATTAGGAAAACAATTTATTATTGATAACCTATTAAGGCTATTTCTTTGCAAAAGTTGCAATTTCGTCCACCCAAAAAATATTATCAAATAAACAATTCTTTGCAAAATCTAAGAATTTAATTTCTATATATTCATTGTTATAAAATAATGAAAATAATTAAAATACAATTGCAAAAGCTAAAATATGTCACCCATCCAATTATTTTCGTTTGACTAACTTTTGCTTTTCTCTGAATTAATGGCATTATAGAGTGCTTCTAAAACAACTATTAAGAGTACTCTGTCCACCCCCAAAGAATTAAAAAATAAACAAAAATTAGTAAAGTCTCATAGTTTAACATCTAGATTGATCGCTATAAAAAATAAAAATAAAAAACAAATTCTAACTTGCAAAACAACTAATTATTAATCCAAAAAAAAAAATCAATAAAGAAAAAGAACTTGTGATCTGAAATTGGAATGCCAAACTGCCTAAATATGCATAAAAGTCGATATAAATTTACCAAAAAGATAACAGATGTGACATGAAAATTAAATCAACAATAACAAAAAGAACCATTAGTAGAAAAAAATGGTTGAAACAATTAAAAAACTCGCCAAAAGAGAAACAATATTGGAGAAAGAGGGAGGGTATTGACCTTTTTGTTGTGGACAACTTGGAAGGAATAGGGGAGAGAAGTGGAAATGAAGAAAAATAAATTTATATGAAAATTAAGACGGAAGTAAATGAAAGGTTGAACAAAGTGAAACTGTAGAATTTAAAAAGATATAAAGGTAAATATTTTAAAATCTAAAAGGAATCAAATGAGAATTAAAAAAAAAAAAAAATTATTGGAGCGGATGAAAGATTGAACTAATAAGACAATGGTTGAAGAAGATGAAATGTTGAACAAAGTAAGAATTGCAACCAAAAAAAAAAAAAAACTAAAAATAAGAAAAGATGCTAAAGATGTAGTGCATAAAGAGCTTTATAAAATTTATTCCAAAACTTCCATTATTATATATTGTATAGATATGTATAGATATTGTTTTGTTTTTGGTTTTTTACTTACAAAACTTTCATTATTTAGTTATAAACATTTAAATTAAAGTAGATGAATATGTAAAAGCAAAATTATATGTAATATTAAAACCACCCAACATGAATGTGTAAAGTTAATAATCTATTGATATTTTTTTGTAAAAAAAAAAAAAATAATAAAAAAGAGATTCTAAACTAAAATAGATGAATATGTAAATACAAAATTATAAGTAATGATAAATTAGCTTAAGATGAATGTGTAAAAGCAATACTCTATTTATATATATATATATATATATATTAATATATGAATAAAAGATAAATAAGAAAAATAATAATTATGTGGTCAATAATGTAGTGATAAGGTGGCGCAATAAAAGTTTAGCCGTAATAAATGTTACACCTTAGCTTTTTGATATATATAAAGAGCTATGCTAGTGCCACATAAAGTGGCACAACTTGTGCCACAACTCGCCCACGTGGCGAGATGTGAGTGGTAGAGAGGTGACCCCACATGGACCCACCATCACCTCTCTAACACTCACAACTTGCCACATGGGCAAGTTGTGGCACAGTTTGTGTCTCTTTATGTGGCACCAGCATTATTCATGTAGAAAGAGCTAAATGAAGGAGTGGATCCCGATGGCGAGCCAGAATTCTATTAAACTAATAAATTGAAGTCACTCACACGAATAATTCATGACATGCCCTCCTTTTGGACTTTCATGTCCTATAGTCTTCATTGGAAAAACCACATGAATCCTACTAAACCGTTCTTGAATGTAGTATTACTTTTACTTTTCTCACTTGTTTTCCCAATTTGCATTTCCTTTGAAACCATTACACAAAACCAGCCCCTCAAGGATGGTGAAATTCTTGTCTCATACCAAAAAACCTTTGCACTTGGGTTTTTCACTCCTGAAAATTCCAATCGCCGCTACGTTGGGATTTGGTATAACCAAATTACTGAACAAAAAACTGTTGTGTGGGTTGCAAATAGAGACAATCCTCTTTACGATAAGTCCGGGGTCCTTTCCATCAACGGTCAAGGAAACCTCGTACTCCACACTCAAAACCAATCCATTCCTATTTGGTCCACTAATGTTTCTACTTCAGCCTCACCAACAAACAATTCCATGGCTAAGCTCTTAGAAGAAGGAAATCTTTTGCTCCAACAAGACAATCAAAAGGTAATATGGCAAAGCTTTGATTATCCCACGATACTATGCTTCCGTTTATGAAGCTTGGGCTGGACTCATGGACTTGGGTTAAACCGTTACCTAACATCGTGGAAGTCCAAAGATGACCCGGGAATCGGCAACTACTCATATAGAATTGATACAACCGGGTATCCACAGTTGGTCTTATACATGGGTCAGACTCCATTATGGCGTGCTGGAACTTGGACTGGCCTAAGATGGAGTGGTGTACCCATAATGACACAAAATTACGTCTTCAATGCTAGTTATGTGAGTAATCAAGATGAAATCACCATTGTATACGGTTTAGTTGACCCCAAAGTATTCTCTAAAATGGTGGTGGGTGAATCGGGAACCTTGCAGCTATCTACATGGCACGAGACAAGATGGGTCGAATATTGGTCTACCCCGCAAGAGACATGTGACAAATATTTGCATTGTGGTCCAAATGGTTATTGTGACCCGTATAATGGGGACAAGTTTGAGTGCACATGCTTACCCGGGTTAGAACCCAAGTCGCCCCAAGATTGGTACTTGAGAGACGCATCGGGTGGGTGTGTGAGTAAGCAAGGAATGTCCACATGCAATAATGGAAAAGGGTTCGTGAAATTGGCACGTATGAAGGTACCGGATACTTCAATAGCACGTGCAGATATGAGTTTGAGTCTAACAGAGTGTAAGCAACAATGTTTGAGGAATTGTTCTTGTATGGCTTATGCTAGTGCCAATGAGAGTGAGGGAGGGATTGGATGCTTGACGTGGCATGGGAACTTGGTGGACACAAGAACGTGATTCGATCTGAGGCAAGATTTATACATACGTGTGGATGCAGTTGTACTAGGTACCCCCTTTGGCTTTTACAAAGTTTCATGTACTTGTCTTTTACAAAGTTTTAACTCATACTATGCAATGAAAGTTTCATCTACTTGTCTTTTTAACATATTATGTAATGTCTAATGCATAAGAAAAAATATTTGTCCTTTGGAAATCAATTGTATATATGTTTCCCTTTTTTTGTCACTAAAAACTCACATGTAATGAAGAATACATACAACCCATATTGTAAGTTATATTATTTGTGCTACGAGAAATAGTTGAAGCCCAAACCTATTGCGTTATCTTGGTCAAAGCTCAACCCTGTTGTATTATTCTACTCCAAATTATATTAGGAATCCTATTCCTAATTCAACATGTTATTTTTGTTATACTACTAATTTTAATTTTGGTTTAGAGTCATATATTGTTAGAGAAATGATTCTTTGCATTCGAAATACATTAATATAGTTCAAATTAAATACTATAAACTTAAAGAAATATTTCATTCCATTCATTTAAAATTTTAAATTACCTAGTCACTATAGACACTAGAAATAAAATATTAATCATGTCACTATATACACTAGAAATAAAATATTAATCTCTCTCTCTCTCTCTCTCTCTCTCTCTCTCTCTCTCTCTCTCTCTCTCTCTCTCTCTCTCTCTCTCTCTCTCTCTCTCTCTCTCTCTCTCTCTCTAATATTATCTTATTCTAACATGGTACCAAAATTATGTATCAATATCTTTACTAAAATGGTATAAAATTACACCCTCATGACCTTTAATAGTCTAGAGAGTAATCCTTACCAATAGTGGCGAAGCCAAGAAGTTGTCATTGGGGGTTGAATAAAAATAATAATTTCCCTGAAGAACCCAAGCCTATTATATTATCCCACACAAAACCCAAGTCCATTGTGTTATCATAGTCCAAATGTTATTGTGAATTCTAATCATAATTGTAATAGAAATCTTAACTGAATTGGGGTTAGTCTAACATATATACCATTCAACGGGTTTTATTGTAATACACAAAGTTCTATGGTAAAGATATAGGCATTTAGGGTATATTTGGTAAACTGTAATAAACATTGTAATGTAATAATTATTCCTTCGGTTTAGCTATTTAGTAATTTGGTTATATTTTTATTACAGAGAATAGTCATTCCTTATTAATAGCCATTCTTTAAAATAAAGAATAACTATTCATCTCTAAAAGGCTTATAATAATTATTACTTACTAGGTGTATAAATTTCTAAAATTAATATATTTCCAAATAAACAAACTTTTCATATGCTCATAACAATTATCAAAATAAAAATTATTAAAAAATAATTAATCTCTCTTTCAAATTTGAAAAATATTATTATTTAGGAAATATAATTATATGAGTAAGATATTTTCTAAAATATATCTTAGGTTTGATTTAAAATGCTTTCATTCAATTGTCTTTAGGGTTCTATTATTGCGTTACCACCAATCAAATGAATAATAATAAATATTACATTATAACGTCTTATATTCCTTGTAATACCTATTTCTATTCCTATATAATTACCATTACAGTCTACCAAATATGTCCTAAAGGTTTTCAATTGTGAACATAGAGTGTGCTAAGTTTCAACTGCATCTCTTTCTCTTAATATGTTTTTCTTTTTCAAATGTGATATCATAGATATGTCTCGCATTCTCTAAACTTAGCAATAGTTTAGCACATAACTTAGTAATACTTCTTTTTTACCTTAGCTCAATATGCTCGGAAAAATGGTCTTACTCGAAAAAAAGGATGTTGACAATTCTGGGAGTTTTTGTTGCGGTAATGTTTCTTCTTGTGGCCTTGGTTGTATATTGGCTGGTAAGGAGAAAGAAAAAGGTAAGCAAATATTTACTCACTCTTTTGTTTAAAGCGACTTCTTTTTAACTTATTTCTTTATTTCTAAAGTCTGGTGAACAAATGCCCCTAAGATAACTCTAACGATATGTTTGAGAGTTGTTAACTTCTTCGAGGTATGAGAAATACCAACTTCAATTATAGTATTAATTTAGACCCCAAATTTTAAATATAGCTTAGTTAATTTCAGGCTAGTCTAATAATTAAGTCCAAATTTAAGTGATAACCCAATTAACATGAGCATGGATGATCAATAAGCATGAATAATCATATAAAATGAACAACCCACAAAAAATCGAAAGGAGAATAACACAACCATAACACATGAATGTGTTATTGAAGAAGAAAACTCAAGCACAAGGCATGAAAACCTCTTTGCAACCTCACCGTTGAAAACGATCCACTAGAGTAGATAGTTGTGATACATAATACATACAAAACCCTCCAAGTAAAGTAGTATCTATGTACTCAATCATGTTGGGATGTAGATTGACCTCGGTTAATTAATTCAATTACCCAAGTTGATTAAGTTGGTCAAATTACATGAAAATCATGGAGGCACACACAAATCACCAAATAAACTAAAGTGCAACGGAAATTAAATTAACACAATGATTTGTTGACTAATGAGGAAAACCTCTTTTAAGGCAAAAACCCCATCGAATAATTTTCAAGCTACCATTCCCAAAAATCCACTAATCAATAATCAAATGGTTACAAGTATAAGAAATCTTACCACTATCCCGACCTATACCAAAATATCAACCTATAATTAAACCTTCACTCTAATACTCAATTGGTATAAATCTTGTAGAGACTTCTTCATTTTTGTAGGAATCCTAGTGTCTCTCTTCTCTTCAACTACAAGCAACATGTACTCAAAACTCATCCTATAATTGACATCTGTTAGAATTAGGATTATTGGCTAAATTCTTATATAAAACCCTATGTGTGTACAATGAGGTTTTTATTTATTTATTTATTTGTCCGGTATCATAATTTTTTACTTTTTTTTAATTTAAATTTTGGATAAGTTTGTTTTGAAGTCATGAATTAGTAAGAGAATGTTCTATTTTGTAGGCATTTTAAATGAAGTTAGAAATATATTTTTACCTGATTGTTCTCAAGTTTTTTCCCAATTAAATATAAGGTTTAGAGGTATTTACGAACCATATAAAATCCAACCCAGAGAGAGAATTCTCTTGTAAATAGTATAGATAAAAATAAGGTAATTAGCCTTAATTTTGTTGATTGATATATATTGAAGTTATGCAATAATTTGCTAATATTTTATTTGAATTCACATAATCCATTTGTTTGGTATTTGAGTGGCTGTAGGAAAAGTAAAGAAATTAAAGATGTCACTTATGCTTAGTTTGTTTTGTTGTAAAATATTTTTAGATGTAAAATATTTTACATTGAAAATATTTTAGTCTTAAATGCACTTTTGGTCCCTACATTTTGGGCCATTTCTCGGTTTCGTTCCTAAATTGATTTTGCTCCTAGGTCAGTCCCGATTTTTTTAAATCATTTTTAAAATGGTCCCTACCGTCAACCCATGATGAAAAAATCGAGGTGGCAAACGGAATGCATTGTGTACACGATAAATGCTAACATGGCAATAAAATAATATTAAAAAATTTTATTTGGCATTTTTTAAATGCCACATCAACATTTAAAATTCCACATCAGTATATAAATTAATAAAAAAAAATTTTAAAATATTAATTTCTTGATTTTAATTTAAACCGAAAAAATTAAAAACAAAAAAGCTTTATCAATTTTTAAATTTGATAAAAAAAAAACTTATATTTATATGGGCGTTATCTCCTTATTATTATGCTTAATTTGTATAATTAAGTCATGATTTGCATTAGTCCCTATTATTTATCTTGACATAATTTCTTGAATAAAATGTTATTCATTGTGTGCAATTTTCTACTTTCAGAAAATTATGTGAGAAATATGAGTTTACAGGAATTTGTGAGAGAATGGAAGCCAAACTAGAATTAAAGTGGAGCTAAAGGACCATGCTTAAATGTCTAAGGAGGTGTAGCTGGAGTGCTTGGATCGTCTACCATGATTGGAAGCTTTAAATAAGGAAAGAAATCAAAGAAGTAGAATCTGAAAAGGAAACATCTGATTTGAGCACTGATCAGTATTTTGGGCGTATCTCTCTCCTCAAAAATCAAATTGACACAAGGCTAGATGGGTTGGAACCATGACTTAAATATCTACAACTTTCCAGTTTTGAGTTTTTCAAAAGTCTCAATTTTTGAAGGCCGAAATTAACTCACAAGTTACCGCTGTAAACCTGGACGGAAATTAAAATAGTAAATGTTTTATTTTATTTGGACACTTAGACATTAGGGTTTTGAGGGAGGCTGTGTAGAACGAATTTTGGAGAGAAAACCTTGTATTTTTCTTTCTCTAATGGCAGCCTAAACTCTTTGCTAGGGCTAGGGGTTATGTTTCTTCTATACGGTATGAATATTCAATGTGATTCTTTCTAGGATTTTATCTACAACATATTTGATTGTTCAATTAGATTTCTTTTGATGTATTAGTTCTTCTATGCTTTCAATAAGTTCAATCATGTTTTTCTTATTGTTTAGATGAATTTCTAATAGTTTTAAATAGAAATCAGGATTTAAAGTGAATGGGTTTTTCTCAAAACTTTTCTAACCACATTATCAATCGAGGTTATCATGCGTTCTTGAATTGTCTCAGTTCAACCGAATCATAAGTTTTTAATTGTATAAGAACAATCAATTATGAAATAGATATTTTCTTAGATCACAAAGAATTTCATATCGATATAGGGAAACACCACGATGCCCTAGTATTTACACTATTGATTAAAATCAGTTTTTATTATTATTCTTGTTAATAATCACCAAGCAAAAGTATTTTTCTTATTCACCCAAATTCTTATTTAATTATATTGTCTTTGAATTTACTTTGCTCCTTGTGGTTCGACCTCGGTACTCTGAGAAATATATTGCTACGATCTCCTACACTTGGGAGTGAGCAAGCAAGCTCCGTTGCTAGGTCGAGGCATGTGGGTCACGGATCGGGTTTGGTAAAGGGTTACAAAATTGAAGGAGATGATGATTTTTTTTTTTTTTTTTTTTTTTGTGTTTTGGTTGCTAAGAGAGTGGGGAAAAGAACCAATCAAATCACTTTCTCTCGACCTGGGTTTTTTTTTTTCCCCTATAGGTGTTGATTTGTTTTAAATTTCTGGGCTTGGTTTTTTCATGTGGGCTTGATGATTTTTTGGGTTGGAGGTTTCGGGGTTTGATGATTTTTCTGGGTTGGAGGTTTTGGTGGTCTGATAATTTTTCCGGGTTGGAGGTTTGATGATTTTTTTGGGTTGGCTTTTCCATGTGGGTTTGATGATTTCTTCATGTTGGAGGTTTCGGTGAAGGATAGAGATTTTGTATGAATTTGTACATGTTTATTTGCTAAGAAAATACAAGAAAAGAGAATATAATCTTAGATTATTTTAATTTTCCGGGCAAGCTAAAGAACACGAAGAACATGTTACCCCTGTTCTTTCGAAAATAATAAAAAGAAAATAACAAAAGAATTCAACATTTATTTTTTTTTAAATGTTATTAAATTATTTATTTTAATAACATTAATTTTTTTTTGTTTTTTTTTCTTACCTGGCTTTTTTTAATAATTTATATGCTAACATGGCATTTAAAAAATGCCAAATCAATTCTTTTAATATTATTTTATTGTCGTGTCAGCATTTATTGTGTACACAGTGCATTCCGTTTGTCATCTCAATTTTTTTTTTTTTTTTTTTTTGTTACTGGGTTGACGACAGGGACCATTTTAAAAACGATTTTAAAAAATCAAGGACTAACCTAGGAACAAAATCAATTTAAAGACCAAACCGAGAAATGACCCAAAATGTAGAGACCAAAAGTGTATTTACGCCAATATTTTATTGAAAATATTTTCATTTTACATTGTTTGGTTGTGCATATGAAAATGAAAATGCACAAATCAAACCACCCATCAAAGCCAAGCACCAATCCACCGATCACCACCAAATTGACACAAACCACCCGCCACTTTCATCGACCACCCAAGAATATCCATATCCACATCAACACATACATCAATTCCACAAACAACAAATCCTAAAAATACAAAACCTGAAAATGCTCATTCCATGAACCATCTTTTGCTTGAAAACCCAAAAACCAAACCAAAACAAAAAGCATCCAACAGCAGCACACACCCAAACCCACGGATCTACAAACTACCAAGCCCAAACTCCCGATTTTCAAACCCAAGCTGAAAACATCAGATCCTAACAACCCAAAAAGAAACCCAATCCCCAAACCCACATAGAATCCGAAAATAAGAACAGAGAGAGAGAGAACGGCGGCCACTATTTGTGGTGGCATCATGTGCTCTCTTGCCATCAATGGTGGTATGGGTCTCCCGGGTTTCAACCTCGAAACACGAGTAAGGAGAGAGGGAGAAACTGTGGTAAAGAGAGAAACTTGAAAGTGAGAGTCACACTAGGTGGTGGTTTGCGGTGGCTTCGTGGCGGTCTTTGGCAACCTTGGGCTTCGTTGAAGGAAGTGTGAGAGAGGAACTGATGAGCCACTCTGATCGTGAGAAAGAGAAAGGCTTCCTTGAGCGAGATGGGTTGTGCGAGAAGAAAGTGAGAGAGGGGTAGAAACTGAGAATTAAGGGTCCATTTGGATACCTGTTATTTTGTTGAAAATTGAATACACGGTAATGAAATAATTTTTAAATATATAAATAGTATCGTGGCACCCATTTTTAATGAAAAAATTGTTAAAAAAGAGGTTTGTGGGTCTCATTAAAAGTGCACGGAACCCACTGGTGTGACATAAAGCCCTAGAGACACGCTTCTCCAAAAAAAAATATTTGCAACAAAGACGCAAGACGCAGACACGTCTAAACGCATACTAAGGGTACGTTTGGTACACTCAATGTGGATTACAATAGGAATGGTAATCTTTATTACCAGGAATAAAATGTGTTGTAATGGAATAACTAAACCTATTCATTAGTTTGGTTGCGAATTCTAATAATAGAATAAAACTTGTGATCTATTTTAGGAAAAATCTCATTCATACAATTATATTTCCTAGAAAATAATATATTTTAAATTTTAGAAAGATGAGTTATTTTTTTATGATTTTTTATTTCCATAATTGTTAGGTGGATATGGAAAGTTTATTTATTTGGAAATATATAAATGTTATAAATTATTATATTTACTAAGGAATAACTATTATAACCCTTTTAGAGATGAATAGTTATTTCTCATTTTAAAGAATAGTTATTCATAAGGAATGACTATTCCCTGTAATAAAAACATAACCAAACTATTGAATAGCTAAACTATAAGAATAACTATTACATTACAGTGCCTATTACAGTCTACCAAACGTGCCATAAGTGTCGGGAGAAAGGGTGAGAAGAAAGTGTAAAATGTTTTACCAATTGTTTAAGTGTAAAATATTTTACAATTTTTGCCTTTAGTTTTTCCTTTAATTGAAAATATTTTACTTTTAACCAATAATTTTACTGCAAAACAAACATAGTAAATTATAAAAATATTTTCCTGAAAATATTTTACATCAAAATAAACATAGCGTTAGGGGCGGACTCGACTAGAATGTAAAAAGTAGAACCAGTCGAGTTCATGTAGGTTATCCTCTAACATTTCCCAATTGCTATTTGAATATTTTTGTGCTTTTCCTATTTTTAGATTTGTTTGTTTATGAAAGTTGGATATTGAAATTTCTCCTTGAAAAATTTCCATGAAACTGGATTTTTTTGTTTATGAAACCAAAATGGTTAAGTGGAACTAGCCTCATTACACGTGCTTCGCACGTGCAATGAGACTTTTTTTTTTTTTAGTAGTCCTATTTTGTAGCCAAAAAAAAAAAAAAAAATCTATGTTTTTATTTTATATATATAATTTTTATTTTGAGAATATAATTTATAAGTAGATAAAGAAATTTGAAATTCAATAGGAGAGTAGCTTTATTTTTAGGCAAAGTTTTAGTGGGAGTTAGAGTTGTATTTTTACCGTTGTCTTTTAGCTTTGTCTTTACTTAAACATACGGATGTATGAGCATTTTTGAACCAAAAAATGAGGATCCCAAAAACAGGAAAAACCCCTTAAATAGTAGTATAGATATACATCAATTAACATACAAAATGGTTTCGATGATCATCCCTATATGGAAGGAATGGAAATAGTTCACATTGAGTTATAGACATATATGAGTCCATTTGATTGAGGCGAAACAAAGAGGATAGAAAATAGAGGAGAAATAACTAATTTTATAGGCATTTAGTTGCAGGTAATGACTAAACTATCCCTCCTCCTCCCTCCTCTAACGTGCTAGACTTGCTAAGTTTTCTTTTTTTCTTTTTTTTTTTCCTCCTCTTACGTGCTAGACAGGCTAAAAGGTCTCCCCATGTCATGTCCCTCACATGTAGCTTAATAAGTTTGACCTTTATTAACCAATTGTGCTATGTGAAAGATACCTAATACAATGTCCATTTGATTGAGGTGAAACAGAGAGGATAGAAAATGGAGAAGAGAATAATGGAGAAATAACTAATTTTATAGGCATTTAGTTGCAGGTAATGATTGAACTATCCCTCCTCCTCATCTAACGTGTTAGACTTGGTAAGGTTTTTTTTTTTTTTTTTTTTTTTTTTTCTCTTACGTGCTAGACAGGCTAAAAGGTCTCCCCATGTCATGTCACTCACATGTAGCTTAATAAATTTGACCTTTATTAACCAATTGTGCTAAGTAAAAGATACCTAATACAATGTCCATTTGATTGAGATGAAACAGAGAGGATAGAAAATAGAGAAAAGAATAGTGGAGAAATAACTAATTTTATAGGCGTTTAGTTGCGGGTAATGACCAAACTATCCCTCCTCCTCCCTCCTCTAACGTGCTAGACTTGCTAAGTTTTTTTTTTTTTTCCTCTTACGTGCTAAACAGGCAAAAAGGTCTCCCCATGTCATGTCCCTCACATGTAGCTTAATAAGTTTGACCTTTATTAACCAATTGTGCTATGTGAAAGATACCTAATACAATGTCCATTTGATTGAGGTGAAACAGAGAGGATAGAAAATGGAGAAGAGAATAGTGGAGAAATAACTAATTTTATAGGCGTTTAGTTGTAGGTAATGACTAAACTATCCCTCCTCCTCTAATGTGTTAAACATGCTAAGTTTTTTTTTTTTTTTTTTTTTTTTTTTTTTTTTTTTTTTTTTTTTTTTTTTTTTTACGTGCTAGACAGGCTAAAAAAGGCTCCCCATGTCATGTCACTCACATGTAGCTTAATAAATTTGACCTTTATTAATCAATTGTGCTAAGTGAAAGATACCTAATACAATGTCCATTTGATTGAGATGAAACAGAGAGGATAGAAAATAGAGAAAAGAATAGTGGAGAAATAACTAATTTTATAGGCGTTTAGTTGTAGGTAATGGCTGAACTATCCCTCCTCCTCTAACGTGCTAGACCTGCTAAGGTTTTTTTTTTTTTTTTTTTTTTTTTTTTTTTTTTTTTTTTTTTTTTTTTTTTTCTTACGTGCTAGATAGGCTAAAAGGTCTCCCCATGTCATGTGCTAAGTGAAAGATACCTAATACAATGTCCATTTGATTGAAGTGAAATAGAGAGGATAGAAAATGGAAAAGATAATAGTGGAGAAATAACTAATTTTATAAGCGTTTAGTTGCAAGTAATGACTGAACTATCCCTCCTCCTCTAACGTGCTAGACCTACTAAGTTAAGTTTTTTTTTTTTTTTTTTTTTTCCTTACGTGCTAGACAGGCTAAAAGGTCTCCCCATGTCATGTCACTCACATGTGCTAAGTGAAAGATACCTAATACAATTACAATGTATGTTCTTCTTACCCTATTTTATATTGAAAATTCACGCTAAATAGCTAACAAACCCCATCAAAGTCAGTAAAGCAAGCCGACACTCACATGACTATCAATATGCCCAAGTGTTTTCACAAAGTACTCTTAATATAAATTTTGTCATACCAAAATAAAAACAATAAAATTTTTCTCAGAAATTCAAAATGTAAGTTAATAAAATTATTTATTTTTTAATAAAACTTATTTATAATATTTTGTGAATCATTAAAAATAACATAAAATTTAGAAATTATTCTTTTAGTTTTAAACAAACTATCTCAAACCCTATTTTCTTTACCCTATAATCCAAAACACCGAAAAACGTAACTAAAAATTAATAAAACTTAATAATGATTAATTGGGCGAATTAGGAAAAAAATTTATTATTGATAACCTATTAAGGCTATTTCTTTGCAAAAGTTGCAATTTCGTCCACCCAAAAAATATTATCAAATAAACAATTCTTTGCAAAATCTAAGAATTTAATTTCTATATATTCATTGTTATAAAATAATGTAAATAATTAAAATACAATTGCAAAAGCTAAAATATGTCACCCATCCAATTATTTTCGTTTGACTAACTTTTGCTTTTCTCTGAATTAATGGCATTATAGAGTGCTTCTAAAACAACTATTAAGAGTACTTTGTCCACCCCAAAGAATTAAAAAATAAACAAAAATTAGTAAAGTCTCATAATTTAACGTCTAGATTGATCGCTATAAATATAAAAATAAAAAACAAATTCTAACTTGCAAAACAACTAATTATTGATCCAAAAAAAAATCAATAAAGAAAAAGAACTTGTGATCTGAAATTGGAATGCCAAACTACCTAAATATGCATAAAAGTCGATATAAATTTACCAAAAAGATAATAGATGTGACATGAAAATTAAATCAACAATAACAAAAAGAACCATTAGTAGAAAAAAATGGTTGAAACAATTAAAAAACTTGCCAAAAGAGAAACAAAATTGGAGAAAGAGGGAGGGTATTGACCTTTTTGTTGTGGACAACTTGGAAGGAATAGGGGAGAGAAGTGGAAATGAAGAAAAATAAATTTATATGAAAATTAAGATGGAAGTAAATGAAAGGTTGAACAAAGTGAAACTGTAGAATTTAAAAAGATATAAAGGTAAATATTTTAAAATCTAAAAGGAATCAAATGTGAATTAAAAAAAAAATTTATTGGAGCAGATGAAATATTGAACTAATAAGACAATGGTTGAAGAAGATGAAATGTTGAACAAAGTAAGAATTGCAACCAAAAAAAAAAAAAAAAACTAAAAATAAGAAAAGATGCTAAAGATGTAGTGCATAAAGAGCTTTATAAAATTTGTTCCAAAACTTCCATTATTATATATTGTATAGATATGTATAGATATTGTTTTATTTTTGGTTTTTTACTTACAAAACTTTCATTATTTAGTTATAAACATTTAAATTAAAGTAGATGAATATGTAAAAGCAAAATTATATGTAATATTAAAACCACCCAACATGAATGTGTAAAGTTAATAATCTATTTATATTTTTTTGAAAAAAAAAAAAAAGAATAAAAAAGAGATTCTAAACTAAAATAGATGAATATGTAAAGACAAAATTATAAGTAATGATAAATTCGCTTAAGATGAATGTGTAAAAGCAATACTCTATTTATATATATATATATATATATATATATATATATATATATATATATATATATATATATATAATATATGAATAAAAGATAAATAAGAAAAATAATAATTATGTGGTCAATAACGTAGTGATAAGGTGGCGCAATAAAAGTTTAGCCGTAATAAATGTTACACCTTAGCTTTTTGATATATATAAAGAGTTATGCTAGTGCCACATAAAGTGGCACAACTTGTGCCACAACTCGCCCACGTGGCGAGTTGTGAGTGGTAGAGAGGTGACCCCACATGGACCCACCATCACCTCTCTATCACTCACAACTTGCCACATGGGCAAGTTGTGGCACAATTTGTGTCTCTTTATGTGGCACCAGCATTATTCATGTAGAAAGAGCTAAATGAAGGAGTGGATCCCGATGGCGAGCCAGAATTCTATTAAACTAATAAATTGAAGTCACTCACACGAATAATTCATGACATGCCCTCCTTTTGGACTTTCATGTCCTATAGTCTTCATTGGAAAAACCACATGAATCCTACTAAACCGTTCTTGAATGTAGTATTACTTTTACTTTTCTCACTTGTTTTCCCAATTTGCATTTCCTTTGAAACCATTACACAAAACCAGCCCCTCAAGGATGGTGAAATTCTTGTCTCATACCAAAAACCTTTGCACTTGGGTTTTCACTCCTGAAAATTCAATCGCCGCTATGTTGGGATTTGGTATAACCAAATTACTGAACAAAAAATTGTTGTGTGGGTTGCAAATAGAGACAATCCTCTTTATGATAAGTCCGGGGTCCTTTCCATCAACGGTCAAGGAAACCTCGTACTCCACACTCAAAACCAATCCATTCCTATTTGGTCCACTAATGTTTCTACTTCAGCCTCACCAACAAACAATTCCATGGCTAAGCTCTTAGAAGAAGGAAATCTTTTGCTCCAACAAGACAATCAAAAGGTAATATGGCAAAGCTTTGATTATCCCACAGATACTATGCTTCCATTTATGAAGCTTGGGATGGACCTGCGGACTGGGTTAAACCGTTACCTAACATCGTGGAAGTCCAAAGATGACCCGGGAATCGGCAACTACTCATATAGAATTGATACAACCGGGTATCCACAGTTGGTCTTATACATGGGTCAGACTCCATTATGGCGTGCTGGAACTTGGACCGGCCTAAGATGGAGTGGTGTACCCATAATGACACCAAATTACATCTTCAATGCTAGTTATGTGAGTAATCAAGATGAAATCACCATTGTATACGGTTTAGTTAACCCCACAGTATTCTCTAAAATGGTGGTGGGTGAATCGGGAACCTTGCAGCTAACTACATGGCACGAGACAGGATGGGTCGAATCTTGGTCTACCCTACAAGAGAAATGTGATAAATATTTGTGGTGTGGTCCAAATGGTTATTGTGACCCGTATAATGGGGACAAGTTTGAGTGCACATGCTTACCCGGGTTAGAACCCAAGTCGCCCCAAGATTGGTACTTGAGAGACACATCGGGTGGGTGTGTGAGTAAGCAAGGAATGTCCACATGCAATAATGGAGAAGGGTTCGTGAAATTGGCACATATGAAGGTACCGTATACTTCAATAGCACGTGCGGATATGAGTTTGAGTCTAACAGTGTGAGCAACAATGTTTGAGGAATTGTTCTTGTATGGCTTATGCTAGTGCCAATGAGAGTGAGGGAGGGATTGGATGCTTGACATGGCATGGGAACTTGGTGGACACAAGAACGTGTTCGATACGAGGGCAAGATTTATACATACGTGTGGATGCGGTTGTACTAGGTACCCCCTTTGGCTTTTACAAAGTTTCATGTACTTGTCTTTTACAAAGTTTTAACTCATACTATGCAATGAAAGTTTCATCTACTTGTCTTTTTAACATATTATGTAATGTCTAATGCATAAGAAAAAATATTTGTCCTTTGGAAATCAATTGTATATATGTTTCCCTTTTTTTGTCACTAAAAACTCACATGTAATGAAGAATACATACAACCCATATTGTAAGTTATATTATTTGTGCTACAGAAATAGTTGAAGCCCAAACCTATTGCGTTATCTTGGTCAAAGCTCAACCCTGTTGTATTATTCTACTCCAAATTATATTAGGAATCCTATTCCTAATTCAACATGTTATTTTTGTTATACTACTAATTTTAATTTTGGTTTAGAGTCATATATTGTTAGAGAAATGATTCTTTGCATTCGAAATACATTAATATAGTTCAAATTAAATACTATAAACTTAAAGAAATATTTCATTCCATTCATTTAAAATTTTAAATTACCTAGTCACTATAGACACTAGAAATAAAATATTAATCATGTCACTGTATACACTAGAAATAAAATATTAATCTCTCTCTCTCTCTCTCTCTCTCTCTCTCTCTCTCTCTCTCTCTCTCTCTCTCTCTCTCTCTCTCTCTCTCTCTCTCTCTCTCTCTCTCTCTCTCTCTCATATTATCTTATTCTAACATGGTACCAAAATTATGTATCAATATCTTTACTAAAATGGTATAAAATTACACCCTCATGACCTTTAATAGTCTAGAGAGTAATCCTTACCAATAGTGGCGAAGCCAAGAAGTTGTCATTGGGGGTTGAATAAAAATAATAATTTCCTGAAGAACCCAAGCCTATTATATTATCCTGCACAAAAACCAAGTCCATTGTGTTATTATAGTCCAAATGTTATTGTGAATTCTAATCATAATTGTAATAGAAATCTTAACTGAATTGGGGTTAGTCTAGCATATATACCATTCAACGGGTTTTATTGTAATACACAAAGTTCTATGGTAAAGATACAGGCATTTAGGGTATATTTGGTAAATTGTAATAAACATTGTAATGTAATAATTATTCCTTCGGTTTAGCTATTTAGTAATTTGGTTATATTTTTATTACAGAGAATAGTCATTCCTTATGAATAGCCATTCTTTAAAATAAAGAATAACTATTCATCTCTAAAAGGCTTATAATAATTATTACTTACTAGGTGTATAAATTTCTAAAATTAATATATTTCCAAATAAACAAACTTTTCATATGCTCATAACAATTATCAAAATAAAAATTATTAAAAAATAATTAATCTCTCTTTCAAATTTGAAAAATATTATTATTTAGGAAATATAATTATATGAGTAAGATATTTTCTAAAATATATCTTAGGTTTGATTTAAAATGCTTTCATTCAATTGTCTTTAGGGTTCTATTATTGCGTTACCTCCAATCAAATGAATAATAATAAATATTACATTATAACATCTTATATTCCTTGTAATACCTATTTATATTCCTATATAATTACCATTACAGTCTACCAAATATGTCCTAAAGGTTTTCAATTGTGAACATAAAGTGTGCTAAGTTTCAACTGCATCTCTTTCTCTTAATATGTTTTTCTTTTTCAAATGTGATATCATAGATTTGTCTCGCATTCTCTAAACTTAGTAATAGTTTAGCACATAACTTAGTAATACTTCTTTTTTACCTTAGCTCAATATGCTCAGAAAAAATGGTCTTACTCGGAAAAAGAGGATGTTGACAATTCTGGGAGTTTTTGTTGCGGTAATGTTTCTTCTTGTGGCCTTGGTTGTATATTGGCTGGTAAGGAGAAAGAAAAAAGGTAAGCAAATATTTACTCACTCTTTTGTTTAAAGCGACTTCTTTTTAACTTATTTCTTTATTTCTAAAGTCAGGTGAACAAATGCCCCTAAGATAACTCTAACGATATGTTTGAGAGTTGTTAACTTCTTCGAGGTATGAGAAATACCAACTTCAATTATAGTATTAATTTAGACCCCAAATTTTAAATATAGCTTAGTTAATTTCAGGCTAGTCTAATAATTAAGTCCAAATTTAAGTGATAACCCAATTAACATGAGCATGGATGATCAATAAGCATGGATAATCATATAAAATGAACAACCCACAAAAAATCGAAAGGAGAATAACACAACCATAATACATGAATGTGTTATTGAAGAAGAAAACTCAAGCACAAGGCATGACAACCTCTTTGCAACCTCACCGTTGAAAACGATCCACTAGAGTAGATAGTTATGATACATAATACATACAAAACCCTCCAAGTAAAGTAGTATCTATGTACTCAATCATGTTGGGATGTAGATTGACCTCGGTTAATTAATTCAATTACCCAAGTTGATTAAGTTGGTCAAATTACATGAAAATCATGGAGGCACACACAAATCACCAAATAAACTAAAGTGCAACGAAAATTAAATTAACACAATGATTTGTTGACTAATGAGGAAAACCTCTTGTAAGGCAAAAACCCCATCGAATAATTTTCAAGTTACCATTCCCAAAAATCCACTAATCAATAATCAAATGGTTACAAGTATAAGAAATCTTACCACTATCCTGACCTATACCAAAATATCAACCTATAATTGAACCTTCACTCTAATACTCAATTGGAATAAATCTTGTAGAGACTTCTTAATTTTTGTAGGAATCCTAGTGTCTGACTTCTCGGGAACTGATGTTTGTTGTTGGATACAAAGTTCTTCACTTTAAAACACGTTGAGAATAGAAGAAGCACTTAGTTACAAAACTCTATGGCGCATAAGAATGCAATAGCTTTTCTAAGAATGCATGAGTTCTCTAATCCGAGTCTCTGTGTCATTGATGACTTTAAAATAAAGTTTTTATATCCTCTAGGAGTTTAGGGAATAAAACCCTAGCAATCTAAGTCATCATGGCCGAAATTCTAAACTAAGAATTCTAGATCTGCATAACTCGATAGATCGAGAGGTGTCGAGCTAGTGTCAAGATTTCTTCATTAAGTCTCGATAGATGCTAGTGTCAAGCTTATGTTAAGACTAGTGTCAAGCTTTACTATTCCAGCTTTTCTTTACTTGTTTCTTGATTCAATCTTCATGTCTTCATTGATATCACTTGTCTGTACTTATCAACACACTTCTTGATATCCTAAACACATTTTAGATCTACCCAATTACAAGTAAAATGCATTTTGTCAAAGAATATGCCAACACATAACAAATATGACCCTAACAAATCCCTCCAAACTCCTAATAGCAACCGACTCCACGAGTCTTATGTCCACGCTAACTCCGATCTGCAATTGTCCTCCAATAGAAATCTTCAAGTTGGATGTACTTGAAAGTTTACTTGAGAAAACAGAGTTTTTCTAACAATGGCGGAAGAACAAAATAAAAGATTGAGAGAGAGAGAGAGAAAGTAGAGAGAGCTGTGAGAGAATGAATGAAAATGAATAGCAACTATTTTACTACTGATACATCTTTACGTGAATATATATACACAATCTCAAAGATAGATTACTCTAACTGCCTAACCATAGATCCGTAAAAATTGGGACGGTTACACAAGAGAATGACACGTCATCGCCTACAAACTCTAACCTCCGGACCGACCTGAATTAACATCACCAACAAACTGGACTTTTCTGCAATCGAACTCGATATTTTACAAGTCAAAGATAAGGTTAGATAGTGTTGAAACACACCATCTTTGACCAATAACACAGCTACTTGACTTGATCAAATATAATATCATTTCTTTAATGAGAAATGATATTATATTTGAAACACTAGCCGTTAGGCACTTCTTTAAATCTATCTTCATCCCCCTTCAAAACCTTGGGCACCACGGTGAACAAGATTTTGGAATAGAGAATCTGGAAGCGGTGCGTTGGCGGACTCTTTGTAAAAATGTCTGCAAGCTGATCATATGTAGAGATATATTTAATCTGAAGATCCTTGCGAAGAACTCGTTCACGAACGAAATGGTAGTCAACCTCGATGTGCTTCGTGCGAGCATGAAAAACAGGATTGGAAGCAATAGCTAAAGCAGAGACGTTATCGCACCGGATCTTGGGAGGAAGAGCAAGAAAAATGCCCAAATCACGAAGAACCCGTGAATCCAACAAAGTTCAAAGCAAAGAGTGGAAGCTAGAGCACGGTACTCGATTCATGGAGGATCCGAAACCGTTAGTTGTTTCTTAGCACTCCAAGTGATGGGGTTGGTCCCCAGATACACAATAAAGCGTAGTAGATCTTCGATCATATGGGTCACCACCCCGATCCCGAATCGGAGAAGGCGGATAGTGACAAAGGACCAGGCTTAAGAAGAACACCAAAATGTTGTGTACCAACTAAATAACGGAGGATGCGTTTAGCGGCAACAAGATGAACATCTGTGGGGAAGGACATGAATTGACAGACCTGATGCACAGCAAAGCTTAAATCTGGCCTGGTGAAGGTGAGATAGTGCAGAGAGCCAACAAGACTACGATAAACATGAGGATCGGGAAGAGTTGAGCCATCATCTGGAACAAGACGAACATTGGGAACACAAGGTGTTTTGGCAGGCTTAGAATGAAGCATATTATGCTTAGTGAGAAGGTCGGTGATGTATTTAGCTTGATTGATAAAAAGCCCCTGTGGGGAGCGATGAATGTGAAGTCCCGAAAAGTAGTGTAAATCCCCAAATCCTTCAACTCAAAAGTTTGGCTCAACTGGGCAATAAGAGATTGAATGAACACTGGAGAGTTACCGGTGAGAATGATGTCATCAACGTAAACCAGGAGATACACAAGAACGCCATTATAACGAAGAATAAACAGAGATGAATCTGCCGAGAAGATGCAAATCCCATGTGAAGGAGGTGAGTAGAAAACCTCTCAAACCAGGCACGGGGAGCCTGTTTCAGCCCATAGAGAGATTTTTGAAGCTTACGGACATAGTTGGGAAACCTGGGATCAACATAACCGAGAGGGTTGGACCATGTGAACAGTCTCTTTGAGATGACCATGGAGGAAAGCATTTCGCACATCAAGCTGCTTTAAGGGCCAATTAAACTGAACAAATAAGGGATAAAATGATCCTCACAAGGAGGCTTAATGACGGGGCTAAACGTCTCATCAAAATCCACACCAAATTGTTGATGGAAGCCCTTTGCCACAAGTCTTGCTTTGTAACGACCGATGGAGCCATCATCATTGCGTTTAAGTTTGTATACCCACTTGCATCCCACAACATTCTGACTGGGATGAGAAGGAACAAGGATCCAAGTATCCTGTCTTTGAAGAGCCTCAAACTCTTCATCCATGGCTTTACACCACTGAGGATATTGGACTGCAATTTTGAAGCTTGGTGGCTCCAATTACGAGTAGTCAATCTTAGCGGTGAGAGCCTGAATAGCGATGAAGGCTTTGGGTTTGGAAATACCATTTTTAGACCTAGTGACCATTGGATGAGTGTTGGAAGGAATTAAAGGTAAGGAAGCAGGTGTGGGGTCGGATGTAGGGGTAGGGATAGGCTCGGATGTAGGATGTGGAGATGGAGGATCACTAGAAGATATAGAAGTGGACGTAGAGGTGGGCTGAGACCGAATAATGTGAGAATGAAGTAATGTGGCATCCGGAGTAGGCTGAGTAGATGGGACTTGAGGAGGCCGAGTAGAAGTATTAGGAGATGTAGGTGTAGACTGACATATATGAGAAGAATGCCAAGAACCAGAAGATAAAGGAGAAGTCTCGGGATATAAAAACTCGGACTCATTGAATAGAACATGTCTAGTGATGTATATTCTGTGAGTTGTAGGGTCAAGGCAAATATAGCCCTTGGAGTGTGTGGGATAGCCAAGAAACAGACATGGTTTAGTATGTGGTTGAAGTTTGTGAGAGTTGTAAGGACGAAGCAAGGGAAAACATGTGCAGCCAAAGACCCTAAGGTGACTAATATCGGGTTTAGAGTTGTATAGCTTTTCCCAAGGTGACAGATTGTTTAGGATAGGAGTAGAAAGTCTATTTATAATGTGTGTAGCTGTAGAAACAGCATAGGACCAATAGGAAATAGGAAGATGGGAATGGGAAAGTAGAGTAAGTGAACACTCCACAAGGTGTCTGTGTTTCCTTTACGCCACACCATTCTGTTGTGGTGTGTGTGGACAAGAAAGTTGGTGAGTGATACCTTGGGTTGAGCAAAATTCTTTAAAGGCATTAGAGGTAAACTCTCCACCACAATCTGTCCTTAAAATCTTGATTTTATGGTCAAGCAAATTTTCTACCGTGGCTTTGAAATACTTGAAAATAGTAAAGACATCAGATTTAAATTTGAGTAGGTAAAGCCAAGTGAATTTAGTAAAATCATCAACAAACACCAAATAGTATTTGTAATCATTGATTGAAACAACTGGAGCAGGACCCCATACATCACTGTGAACAAGTTCAAGAGGTCTAGATGACTTAAAGACAGACTCTTTGAAAGGTAATTGACACATTTTGCCACTGAGACAATGTTTACAATGTTGAACAACAGAATCTTTATTGAATACAATATCCGGACTAGCAGATTTATTGAAAACAGAAGGACAGAAAGTGGAATTTAGAACACTATCACCGGGATGGCCTAGCCTATTATGCCACAACAAGCTATTGGTTGATTTACTCGAGCATGGAAAACATGATTGGAGTGAGACTGTGATGGAGCTTGGACAAATTTTGATTTTGAGTAGATCGGGTAGAGGCCATTTTTACTCAAGCCCTGGTAAAGGATTCTCCCGTAGGAATATCCTGGATAAGGAATTTGTGTGCATCAAAATAACATGAGCAATTATTATGAAGACAAAGTTTGTGTACAGACAGAAGATTAGAAGCAATTCTAGGCACATGTAGGACATTTCTTAGTCGAAATTGATGAAATTTGGTGTGAAGAGAAGAATTACCTATATGGTTAATAGGAAGAGATTGACCATTACCAACTGCTATTTGATCGGGCCCTTTATACTGAGATTGACTTGTCAGATTGTTGAGATTTGCGGTGATATGGTCCGAAGCCCCTGAATCGATAAGCCATGGATCCGAGTTGCCAAGAATTGCGGTGTTTGATGTTGTTGCCATGGCAGCCAACTTGGTTGGTGGATTCTTGCCTTGATAGGCAAAATCCATTCTGTGGTAACAATCTAGGCCTGTATGACCCATCTTACCACAAATTTGGCATTGTGGACGATCAGGCTTACTAGATTGATTCTGTGAATGATGCTGTGATGAGAAATTGGAATTATAGAAGCCTGAGTTACCACCAGAGTTACTACCGGTGTTGTAGAAACCTGAATTACCACTGTGTCTTTGCCTTGAGAATGAGGTGTGTAATTGTTTGATCTACCACCACCTCTACCTCTGTTAAAATTGTTTCTTCCTCTTCCTCTTGTAGAACCTTGGTTCAGATACATGTTGGATTGTGAATTTCCTCCATTGCCATTTGGCTTAAAGTTAGAAGCATACATGGCAAGAGAATGCGGAATGAGTTAAAACCTCCATCATAGCTTGTTCCTCACTCAAGCATGATGGAGAGTTGTTCATAGGAGATAGGATCACTTCTGTGCGAATAGCGGAGAACAAAAGTGTGCAAACTCCTTAGGTAAACCTCTCGAGAACTATACAAATCAGCTCCTCATTATCAACGACAACTCCAACTGCAAGAAGCTTATCTCTAGCTATCTTGATCTTTTGCAGGAATCCATTAACAGATTCATTACCTTTCTTCAGGCTTTGCAATTCAAGCTTAAGATTCAGTATATTGGCTCTAGATGTTGATGTGAACCTTCGATCCAAAGTGTTCCACACCTCCTGAGCATTTGTGATCCCAACAACTGGAGAGAACACCTGAGGTGTCGGTGTTGAGTTGATCAAAGAAAGAAGAGCTTTGTCTCTTATCCTCCATGTTTGATAGTTTGGATTCACTGTAGTTGTTGGATTGCCCTGTGCATCACGCAGAAAAGGACATGGTGGTGAAATTGAGCCATCAATGTGCTCAATCAAAGAGTAGGCTTCAAGGATAATCACCAATTGGTGCTTCCATGGAATATAGTTGCTGTAGTCAAGTTTAATGGACATCGGGTTGGACATGTTAGACAGAAGAAGTAATGGCGATTGAGTGGGAGTGGTGGTGTTGCTAGTCGAAGAAGAAGTAGTTGCGGAGGCAGTTGTGGAAGCCATGGTATTTGGCTCTGATACCATGAAAGTTTACTTGAGAAAACAGAGTTTTTCTAACAATGGCGGAAGAACAAAATAAAAGATTGAGAGAGAGAGAGAGAAAGTAGAGAGAGCTGTGAGAGAATGAATGAAAATGAATAGCAACTATTTTACTACTGATACATCTTTACGTGAATATATATACACAATCTCAAAGATAGATTACTCTAACTGCCTAACCATAGATCCGTAAAAATTGGGACGGTTACACAAGAGAATGACACGTCATCGCCTACAAACTCTAACCTCCGGACCGACCTGAATTAACATCACCAACAAATGGACTTTTCTCTGAATCAACTCGATATTTTACAAGTCAAAGATAAGGTTAGATAGTGTTGAAACACACCATCTTTGACCAATAACACAGCTACTTGACTTGATCAAATATAATATCATTTCTTTAATGAGAAATGATATTATATTTGAAACACTAGCCGTTAGGCACTTCTTTAAATCTATCTTGATCTTGTGGTGGCTCCAATGCTTCCCAAATCTTCAAACAACACAAATTCTTTGAAGGATACTTATGTATGATTCAATCTTCTCTCATAGTGTTTGAATTTGTAGAGAGGGAGAAGGTAGACAGAAATGGGTATAGGAACTTGGGCTTATCTTGGCTCACTAACGCTTCAATTTGGAATTTCTGGGTGTCAATTTCACGAAAAATGAAGCTTAAATAAATGGACAAAAGGTTGGCACAGTATAAAAAAATAATAATAAATAAATAAAAAGAGAGTAACAAATTTCTCTCAAGTTTTGGCATTTTTGCTTGACAAAGTGTCAAGTTGTAGCATGCACTTTCAAGTTTAGCTTGAAGCCTCTTGATCCTAATACAAAATACATCCCATTTTAGGTATTGACATACAAAACAAAAGTTCAAAAAATACATGGAAAATTGTCATAGAATCAGCCAACTATCTAAAGATCTTGACAAGGTCAATAAAAGAAACCCAATGGGATTTTCTGTCAATGATAAGCTGAAAATTATAAACTCAATTTTTCCTCTTATTTTCCTTTGTTTCTTTCTTTTATATTAGTGTATTTTCTCAGTTTTATTAAGTTGGACTTTTGTGTGAGAATTCTTGAATCTTGATTGGACAAATAAGTTAACTAGCATTATTTGTTACTTGCTTTATGACAGATAAGAGGCAAAACGCATATTCAAATAGTGTTGCCTCCAATTTACCATACTTTGAAGACTCCCTAGGTAGAAGGGACCTTGATGGAACTACAAGAAATTCAAATTCACCATTATTTGATCTAAGAACTATTATTGCAGCCACAGATAACTTTTCTGTTGCTAGCAAGCTTGGCAAAGGTGGTTTTGGCTCGGTTTATAAGGTGGTCTCCTTGAACAAGCCTCAAAATTTGCATAAAAAATTCCGTCATGAATGGTTAAGAAAAGAAAATTCATTGAGCATAACTTCATTAGATGAAATTGAGCTTGCCCAAATAATTCTCTAAGTTGACTTTCTCTTAACAGTTGGGCACTATGACAAAATGAAATTTGGACTATAATTGCAGGGTTTGCTACAAAATGGAACGGAAATCGCTGTAAAAAGACTATCAAAATGCTCTAGACAAGGAATAGAACAATTCAAAAATGAAGTTGCACTAATTGCTAAACTCCAACATAGGAATCTTGTGAAAATTTTAGGTTGTTGCATTCATGGAGAAGAGAAGATGTTGATCTATGAGTACTTGCCAAATAAAAGCTTGGACTCTTTCATTTTTGGTATGTCTTCTTTTCACATCCTCCAATTACAAACATATCGTATCCTAGAAGTGAGATTATATTATATACGTAGTGCAAGTAAGCAAAAATGCAATCTAATCCAAGTTCTCATTTCTTTTTAGATGAAACAAAAAGGTTAAGTTTAGATTGGGGAAAGCGATTTGAAATTATTTGTGGAATTGCTCGAGGACTCTTATATCTTCATCAAGACTCAAGATTAAGAATTATTCATAGAGATTTGAAGGCCAGCAATGTTCTACTTGACAATACATTAAATCCAAAAATTTCAGATTTTGGTATGGCTAGAATTGTTGGAGAGAACCAAATTGAAGCAAATACAAATTGTGTTGTTGGAACATAGTAAGTGTGCTAAAAAAGAAAGATATATTTATACTTTTCAACTGATTACTTGACTACCATTTTTTATCTAAGAAGAGGGTACAAGCTTCAAACTTTTGTAAGAAAAATATTAAGGATATTTTCGTAATTTTCTCCCTATTATGCTAATTCAAATGTTACATGCTATGTTAGTGCCCTAAGGCTCTCTTTGATCTTTCTTTTTTTTATTTATTTAAATAATGAAAGGCTTAATAGTTTCTTTTTCATTGTGTTACGACAGTGGTTATATGTCACCGTATGCAATGCAAGGACTATTTTCAATAAAGTCGATGTATATAGCTTCGGGTCTTGCTACTAGAGATAATTATTGGTAAAAAGAACAGTGCTTATCTTAATGATGGTCCTTCCTCAAATTTGATTGGACATGTAAGTACATGTGCAAACAATGACTACAAAATTAGGCCTATATTCTTTGGGCCTGCTATGATGAATATGTTGTTTGCGGGTTTGGGACCTATGGAGAGAAGGCAATGCCACAAATATAGTCGACTTGTTACTAGGTGAGACATACCCTGCTAGTGAAGTTTCAAGATGCATTCAAATTGGGCTTTTATGCGTGCAAGAACATGCAATAGATCGACCTACCATGTCAACAATTGTTTTCATGTTGGGTAATGACACACCTCTTCCTTCTCCAAAACAACCTGCATTTATTTTGAAGGGTACTTACATTAGTACAAATAGATCAACTAGCGAAGCATCTAATTCTGTAAATGAAATAACAATTTCTAAACTTGATGGTCGCTAAAACCCAAGACTATTTTCAGTGGTGTATTAATATTTGTTATAGACCATTACAACATAGGAATGAGTTCCTCAAGTCTACTCTACACAATTATTTTTCTTGTATAACATAGTATGTATAATGTAAAGTTGTTTTTTAAAAATAAAATTGCGTAATACCAGTGCTATTAAAATGGTAAAGTAAAAAACTTGTAATGAAATCACCAGTGTCTCAATAATGCTTAATGTGTGCTTTCATAAAATTTTGTACACCAAGAGTTAAGTGCTTATGGTCAGTGATGATAACTTCATTGGTTTGCCAACTGAGATGTCCAAGTTTAAGTGCAACCAAGGAATCTGAAAAAAAGTAAAGGAATCTATAAATCTAATACACTGCTGGTAACTTTTAGTATCATTTTATAATGTCAGGTTATTATTTCCAAATGGAAAGTACACTTGAACATAAACAAGAGTAATAAATAAGGTGGGAGATAAATATATAACTTCAGGGTAGATATTATCTTCCTATAGCAAGGGAAAGTGAGACAGAACTCTGTCATAAAAACTAACAAAATTTTCTCCCTTTTGCCTGAAAGGTTGACAAACATCGTTCTTGTTTCTTATGCATGGTGAACAATGCTAATGCATTACATTACAACAACATGGCGTAGTCTGGCTTTTATGCTGCTTCTTATACACATGAACAAAATCTGCTTATTAGACCAGTTCTCGTCATAAAAATGTGATTTTGTCAGACCCTAATGATTTTTATCAAGTTTTGGCGATCATAATTTCTGTACTCAGCCTTGTAATGCAGGTCCCTCTATTGTTTTGGTGGCCATAACTTGTAACATTTTGTTGTAAAATAGCATCCTTGTTCACCGATCTTTCCATTTCCTACAAAACTGCTCTAGGTTGAATTTCTCTGATCTTTTCTGTAATATTTGCAAGAAATGTAAATAGGAGGGGGAATTAGGATTTCTGGACTTTCTTGCTTGCTAGATGTAACAACTCCTGTTTATCAAAAAAAAAAAACATTCCTACACTCGGATACTCATTGTGTTATAGTTGAACAAAGAGAACCAAGGATGAGAAATAGAAGAATACTGGAAAAACCTCCTATAGTTACTGTTTGAAGCAGAGGCCCAGCATGAGAGAGAGAACAAAGCTATCATGACCATAAATCTTTCTTACCACTTTCAAGATCTCCCCCTCCCATATCTAGTACTAAAAGGGGGACTTTAGTTCAAAGGATGAGTTTTTTAGTCATAACGAAAAGGAAAAGAACTCCAAGCCTCAAAACCATGATGGAAAAACAATGGTCGATCATGATTTTTTTCTTTAGCACTTTAACCAAAAGGAAAAACTTTATACACACAACACAACAATACAAACATAATTCTGGCCTCCGTAAATGATTAACCATACCCAAATTTCAACCAATTTTTATCTTCATGTTGCATTAGATTTTTATCATAAACATATGAAAAAAGAAAACATTTTGGCAGTGCATAGAAAGTTGTAGGTGCCAATAGTAAATAAGCCTGTTTTCAAAGGACTTCCTTGACTTTTCATTCTCGAAAAGTGAAAGTCTATGTTTAATTAGGTTGCAATTAACACCATCTTAGCTAATCTGATTCATAGAATTGTCTTCGACTGAATGCTGCCTAACAAGAAAAGACCATGGTAGAGTGGAGAGAAGTAATTATTCAGGTGAAGATCCAAAATGCTCGTCTCGTTTTGGGGGGCCAAAGACAATTCTAGCTTTAAGAAGGTCCAACGACATCCGAAATGTTAGTCCCCAGTTCTTACCAACCAACCTCCTGTGTGTAATTGACATGTTGTTATTCTTTAATAAAAGAAGGCCATATCTTTCGCAAACTCATTTTTTTACGTGGCCCAAAAACATTTACAGGGAAAAAAATCTGTCTTGTGCGGGTCAAAAATGTTTTTAAGGAAGTATTACTTAAATTACCGACACAATTAATACAGAAAGTATGGGTCAAGTGCTTAATCAAGTAAAAGATCCCAAAAGGATTGAGACAACGCACATAATAGAATGAAGAACTTGATTAAGACCTGATTAACGAATATGTCCTTTGGATCCCAAGGATTGGTCTGATAAATACAGCTTTTCACTCTCAATTGCTCTTACACTTTTATCACTTGAATTTTTCTGGATCCCTTCTCATAGGGGATTAGTCCCTATTTATATTGGAGGTCCTTCCTTCACCGTCCACTTGTAGGGTGGATGGTGAGTAGAGGACATACTTGTCCCATCCCCTATTTCTCCCTTCTCTTGAAGTGAAAGTGGGTGGAAAAAATGATGTTAAGTATTGTCGTAATGGGTCATTTAGCAATAAATGTGACACTGTTAGTGAGTGGATGTCATTTAACGTGAAAAGGATGGTTGCTTAGTTAAGACGTTTCCTCCGTTGGGCAGTTGGATTTGTTTGTGTTTTTGTCTCACTTCAATTGTAGCCGAGAAAACTTGACGAGGAGGTGTTGGCCCTCACATGGTATACCTTCAGGATTTTTCAAGGTTGGGCTAGCTTTGCCTGAGTGGGCCATACTTTCTTTCTCTGACTCTTCCTTTGGATCTTTGGGCTTACTATCACAGGCCCGTTTTTTACAATTGGGCCTTTCCCCACACTTCTCTAACAATCTTGAATTCCATTACTGCAACAGAATGCACGCTATGGACCTATCAAAAATAAAATAAAATGTACGCGATGGAACTTGCCCTTGAAACTTTTGGCAAAACATGAGAAATTTTTTAAATAAGAGGTATATCTTTCCAATATAACTAGAAATAAGAAAAACAGGACACAGCATTACTAGCTTATATGTCTGTGATTGATTAATTTAGCCATACACCTTTTACAAAGCATGAGTTTCATCGTTATTAATTGGGATACTTGCATTAAGGAAGGTAACAAATCCATACGATTGTTTAAAGAACTTGGAAATCTGCTCTTCTTTGACCAAAGCCAGATCTTGGATACGGAGAAGCTCTCGCCTTTTGTGTGGCCACTGATTTTTTTTTCCTCCACATCCCCGTTATCTGAAAATTTTGCAAGGTATCCTCTTTCATTGACATGCTTCACATTACTACCTCCATCACCAAAACCACTACCATCAGACAATGCCATTTGTAGATTTGAATCATCAAACACTTACTGAAAAGTCTGAAATGTACCCATTAAGATTGAATAACACCTTCTAGCATCCAAATTACAGCTACTTGTTTCCCCTTCTCTCCTTCCACAACCTACTCCATCATGTAAGCTTCTGAACTTCCCAAGTCTCACAGAAAATCAAAATACTCTCTTTTCGCCAACAGCTTCCTTTATATTTATTGGCTTCTAACTACTAGAAGACCTATTCTCTCCATCATTAGGAAACCTACCTGATTGCTCCCTGGAAACAGCAAAATTAAGTGCTGGAATTTTCATAGGATTGCCAAAGCCCAATAGAGTCCCTCTACCTAGAGGGCATGTTGAGTTTGAAAAAAGCCATATATCTATACTCTATGAAAAGCATGACTACACGTAGGAAGCGTCCCATCTTTTTGAAAGACCACAGATGAAGAAGAGTACTGCTAGAATTACTATGAGCACAAGTACTGGACTAATTCTCTTGAAAGATGATGTAGGAGTTGCTTCGGTCTCGTAGTTAGAACTAAAATATGGAGCACAGAGAGATGACTGAGGAGGTGGGTATACCAAATTACTATCTTTTTGCTTGGTTTCATATGATATTCTAGACATGTTTTTTACAGATGGGTATGTCAAAATCAATTCTTTGTCAGAAGTTTCTTGATCTTAGTCACTTAATATTTGAAAAGCGCATTGCTTTCAACTCCATGAGAAATTCTTTCCAGCATTGAGATCATAGAAGAAAAAAGTGTGTGCAAGCTAGAAGAGAAGAAGAGAAAATGTTAATCTTTGAGTACATTCCAAACAAGAGCTTGGACTTTGTCCTTTTTGGTATGTCCTCTTTTTTATATGAACTTCTTGCATCATCATCAGAACAGGTCCATTACAAATGGGCGAATTCCTAGTATAAAGAATAAACACTTAAGCATCCATGCAGTCTGATCTAAGTTCTTGTCCCTTATTTTAGATGACACAAAACGGTCATGTTTAGATTGGGGAAAACGGTTGGAGATTATTTGTGGGATTGCTTGAGGAATTTTATATCTTCATCAAGACTCGAGATTAAGAGTTATCCATAAAGATTTAAAGTCTAGCAATGTCCTACTTGATACTACATTGAATCCAAAAATTTTAAACTTCGGTATGGCTAGAATCTTTGGAGGGGACCAAATTGAAGCAAAGACAAATTGCATCGTTGGAACATAGTAAGTCTGTCCCAAGATAAAAACTTATTAACAGTTTCCACTTTATTGCATCGTTGGTGCACAGATCTAGAGCTTTATTTCTCAATTTTTGTTGAATAATAAGCAAGGCTCAGTAATTCCCTTTTCATTGTTTTGCTAAAGTAGTTATATGTCACCAGAATACGTAATGCAATGACTATTTTCAATAAAGTCTGATGTATTTAGATTCGGGGTATACTACTAGAGATCATAACCGGTAAAAGGAATAATAATTATTATCGTGACAATCCCTCTTCAAATTTAATTGGACATGTAAGCACATATGCAAAGAGTGAATTACAATATTAGCCTCATTTTATTTTGCCTAATATAATGAATATGTTGTTTGTAGGTTTGGGACCTATGGAGAGAAGGCAAAGCTATGGAAATAGTTGATTCATCACTAGGTGAGACATGCCCTACTACTGAAGTTATCAGATGCATTCAAATTGGGCTTTTAAGGGTGCAAGAACATCCGATAGATCGACCAACCATAGTAGCAATTTGTTTTCATGTTGGGTAATGACACACCCCTTCCTTCTCCAAAACAACCCGCATTTATTTTGAAGAGTTTTTATAATAGTAAAGATAGATCAACTAGTAAAAAGATCAATTCTGTAAATGAAGTAACAATTTCTTTAATTGATGGTCACTAAAGCCCCAGGCTGTTTCAGCATTGTACTAAGATGCCATTTCAGCATCAAGATTAACTTCCTCTAAATCTACTCTGCCCTATTTATTTTTCTTGTACGAATATAGTATGTATTATATAATTTTTATTTTATTTTAAAATCAATGTGTAATACTACTCCTGCTAATAAAATGGTATAGTCCAAGACTTGTAATGAAATCATTACCAAGAGTCAAGTGCTTATGGGCAGTGATGATAAATTCATTGATTTGCCAACTGAGATGTCCAAGTTTAATTGCAACCATAGAATCGAAAAAAGTAAAGGAACCTATAAATGTAATACAATGAAAATAAGTTTTAGTATCATCTTATAATGTCAGGAAGAATCACCTTATGGATTGTGCTAAAAATGTTGATCTGATCTCATATGGCTAATATCCAAATGTAAAGAACACTTGAACCTAAAAAGAGTAACAAATAAGGTGGAAGATAAATACAACTAGAATGTAGATTATCTCCCTATAAGCAAAGGAAAGTGAGACAGGAATCTGTCATAAAAACTAACAATAAGTTTCTCCCCTTTTTCCTGAAAGGTTAAAAGACATCCTTCATGTTTCTTATTCATTCTTGACTGGCTGCAAAAAAAACATCCTTCATGTTTTTTCTTATTCATTCTATGACTGGCTGCAAAAAAAACATCTTTAGTATGTAATAATATGTATATTAGGCTATACATGGCCATCTAGTTGCAAACCATAAATGATATCCAACTCTCTCCAGGCCCATACCACATGAAGATGGTATTGACAGTTTCGCTGTGGGCACTATACCTATTCTAGCAACCCAAAAGTGTAATATTTGAAGCCCAAGGTTGCTCTGATTGCCAATTTGTTGTCCCTTAAGTTGCAGCGTGAAGCTATATTACTACATTAATACACATAAATGAATTCTAAAAAGAATTTTTCAGCCAGTTCTTAGCATTGAAATAACTACCATTTGTCTCAAAAAAATATAACTTATTATGAAAGTGCGAATTTAATTATTCAACAATTATTCTAACTTTATTGCCTCTACAGTCCCCTCAACAAACCTTTTTTTTTATATTTCCTATCAAGAACTCAACAAGTAAGGGAAATTTTAATGCTTTGCAAGCAACTCCAAATTAATAATAAAATTAATTTCGTTCTTAACAATTATTGAAAATTTCAACATCAAAAATTGAGAGTGAAAACAAATTATGATTTTTTTTTGGTTTCCCATTATTCATATTCAGAATTGGATGTAAGGTCCATATCTGTCCAGCACAAAACCTTGACAATCAAAGATGGGCCACATCCAATGATTATAAATTATATTTTCACCTAGCCAAATGTACCTGTATAAACGGCCCCAACGGCCATACACATGGCAATCCTCATGGATCACGTTTCATCTTTATGACAAAGAAACTACCCCACCTCTTGTTTTTATAATTTAGAGCAGGTCATTTCAACTCTTTTCTTTTCTTATTTTTACTCTCATGGCTGAACCAGAGGTTGAGAATTTTGAACCAGTCTCATCAACCCCTTCATTTTCTTTCACTTCTCTTTCTCACAAATAAATCTAAGCCATCTCTTTCTGCACAGCTGTCATTTGATGACCTTAATTACAGGGTCCTTGTTATCATCTGAGGAAGGTTTTCTCTTCTTTATGCTGTCCCTTTCCTCCTCCTTTGTAATTTAAAGACCAAGTCTATAATGACTTCTAACATTTTATGGACATGACACGCATGAGTATTCACCTATATATTTAAGTTTATAATATTTCTCTTAACTTTCTATGGACACATATGAATATCCAAATGTATCATTAATTACATAATTAAAATTATATCACTTATTTAAATGATTTAATGTGAATAATTTTATGAATTGTAATGTAATAACTTTCGGAAGATTCCTGCAATCCGAATTGAAAGAATACTTTGCCTCGTATAATAAACTCTTACCAATTTCAAATGAAATAATGGTCTCAAATTTATGATTTTATGTTAATTCAAAAACAAAATAAAACAAGCAAACAAAAATTCATTGTATATCTTTGTTGAGTTAGATGTATACCCGGAGACCAATGAACTTCAATCCTAGTTTTAAAACCAAGATCATTCATAAATACAATCTTTAGGTAGGCAAAAACCTTTTAAAAGCATGATTTGGAAATAAAAATGTGTTGCATGCATAATTTCTTCACTTTGTGGGCCAATCAAATTGATGGGCTTCGCTTTCTTTCAATGTTAAGGAAGTTGTTGTTTTAGGTTGCCAAAAATCCTTAGTGGTTGAAAACCATTCAAAAGTGTGATTGAAATTGAAAGAAGTTTGAATGCTATATGTATATCTTATTTTCTTTGACAAACCTACTTTCTGATTAACCCATCGTATTTTTGGGTTTCGTTTATTTTAATTTTTAATGTGGCAATGTTAATGTGATAATCAAATTTATCAATTTGACAATAGGGAGAAAAGAGTAATAAAAATCAACCAATCTTTGTTAATTTTACAAAAGTAATGTTGATAATGCCTAACCTACGCAACCAATCTTTGTTAATTTTATAATTTTCCTAATGGCGGTCAAACTAAATTATAGGTACCTACGTTGGAGGTTTGTTCAACTAGACAAGGCCAATTTTCCGCACTAGTCTTCTTAGCTTGATGGCTCAGGCATTAGACATAGACGGTTACAGGCCCTCTCTTATTTTGTAATTCTATCTTTATTTCATTAAAATGGTTATTTAGCACACAAAAAAATTTATAGGTACCTGTTCCTCAAAAAAAAAAAAAAAATTATAGGTACCTAATATTTAACAATAACGAAGGAGGAGGAAAGAAAGTTGGGAAAATTAATTCATCATCCGAACTTAGATTGTACTGAACTAGTGATTATAGTACACAAGTCCAATCTTGTTTCGGCTAAATTAGTGATATTATGGAAAGAAAGATACACCAGTCCAATCAGGTATTATTGCCAAAAATGTAAATTTGCATTATTGGAGCCTCTCTATAGTTCTCAGACAGCTAAACAATTAAAATTTGTACATTTTCTTTTTTTTTTTTTTTTTTTTTGGGGGTGGGGGGTAAAATATTTGTACATTTTCAATTATATCCATCCATCTCTGTTAGAAATGTATCTTTTGTAGGACATTTTTTTCATCATCAATGTCATGGGCTTTCCCAATTCTGTAACTTAACACAAATCGAAATGTTTAGAGTTCTATTACTAAGAATCTATTTGGATATTACTTATTATTGAAAATTGAAAATATTGTAGCAAAATAATTTTCAAATATGTGAATAGTACTATGGGACTCAATTTTAATGAAAATTTTGTTGAACAAAGTAATTGTGGGTCTCATAAATAGTGCAAGGGACCCATTAAGTTGGATGTAAACGCAGTTAAAACCAAGTTTCAGCTCTATCCAAACTCACGCTACAAGGGCTCCAAAAATTTATAATGACAATATAGAGATTGTTGCCCACATTGGACAATCTACTGAAGGTTTTATAACCTTTAATTTTTACTTGTTCTATACATGACTTAAATTGTTAGGCAAATTATAGATTGAATCCCACTTCATATTTATTGTAATGAAACATGGAAAGATCAGTTTCAAAATTAGAAAATTCGGTTAAATATAAGAGTGGCTCTTATACATGAAAATATGAGAAAGTCGTTTGAGATGTGTTTAAGATAATTTTAATTTTGCCTGCTTGATCTGATTACATGTGGATCAACGACCTTTATTAGGCTGCGATATTGTTTGTGATATACTTGATTTGATTATTTGACTTTGTTTTAAAAAGGGGTGTGTTTTCGTGATGCCTTAATTAAGAAGATTTTTTTAAGATCAATGAAGATAATGCTAGTTACATTAAGGAAATCAAATAACTAAAAGTCTAGTTTCCCAAAAAAAAAAAAAAAAATAGTCTAAAGTTATTAGGGTGTGGCTTATCTAGAGTACTTTTTTTAACTGGATATGTCTTTTTATTTTAAATATACAATGATAAATGATAATGGATTTTAATTTCTATATTTTATTTAGTTAGTGGATAATATGACAATTTCTCATTAAAAAAAAAATAATTTAAAAAATACTAAAGATAAGTCAAACTTAAGTTATCTACTACTCCGTAATATAATTTTATTCGAAGTGTTATTCGAAGTGAGATTCAATTCAATTAACTATTAAGTGTGTGTTTGTATTCAAACCTGCGTTTCCAAGTCGCGTTTTTGCTCTTCTTTTTTTTTTTTTTTTTTTTTCCACGCGTTTTGAGTATTGCGGTTCTTGTTCAATGAACAACATCGCGCAAAAGTTGACTTTTTGCGATGAGCAAAGTGCACATATGCACTGTTTACGGACCCACAAATTTCATTTTTTTTATCAATTTTTTCATTAAAAATGAGTCCCACAGCATTATTCACACATTTAAAAATTATTTTGTTACAGTGTTTTCAATTTTTAGTTTTTAATTTCAGCAAAATAAGTTCTATCCAAACACACCCTATTATTATGAACAATTCAAAGTTATGATAGGTTTCATTTGATTGATAGATTTGGAGACTTCAGGTTTACAATCAATGAACTCACAATCCGAGTACTCTTATTGGGTTTTATTTTTAAATATATATGGAAGTGACGTCTCAAGTCTTTGACTACACTGCTACACTTGTGTCAACTATAAGAACCTTGTATTATTATTATTATTATTTTTTTTGAGAAGTAAGAACCTTGTATTTAAAATTGCACTTCTTGACATTTTCATTGAAAATGTTCATAATTCAAATCCTCAATCTCCCAATTATCAAATTATTTATTTATTTGCATTTTAGTAATTTATTTGCATTCTCCCCATTGATAAATCCTCATAATTTTCATTTATTGGCATTTAATACAAAGAAAAATTGTTTTCTTTATTTATTTATTCCGTGGAACGTCACACCAAGGAAAGTCTATAGAGCAATGCGAACACGTGTCAACATTTAAGTTCTCTTAAACAGTGTTAAGTTAGCACATAAATTTGGACTTTTGGTACAATTTCACTATTTGAAAGGGCAATTTAGTCATTATAAACCTTAGAAGAAAAAAAAGCTCGTGATTCCAGATCTTCGGTAACTGTAGACTTTTTCCCGTGACTGCAACGTCTCCGTTCTTTCCCTTTTCCTCTCAACCATTTTTAAATACTTAGGAAAAAAATTATGAAATTCCCAAAATGCCCATCCCACCGCATAGTGCTGAAAACATAGCTTTTTTCTTTGTCATTAATGAAAAAGTTAAGGGAATGAAAAAGTTAAGGGAATGATAACTTTCCTCCCTTTGAAAAAGGAACCCTCTCTCCCCCATTCCCTTTGTTTCAGGCAAAGTAACCGACAAAACCTTACAAGATTGCAAAAGAACATTACTCCATCCATCCAAATTATCTACATTACCCTTCTTAATTTCCAAAGACTTAGTCAAGAAAATTTTAGTCAATTACTTGGGTATTATTGTCAAATTGTAAAAAGACTCGACAAATTCACCATAGAAATCATTAAATATAAACCAATTCATTTCATGCTTCACGCGTTTTGAGGACTATGATATAGAGGCCAAAGTACATATTAAAAACGAAAAAATAATAATAATAAAAAAATTGTAAATTGAGATTAAGATTCTTATTATAGCTCAATGTCATCGGCATCACCTCTTAAACTTTACGAGAGTTTGAATTCTTCTTCCTCTATTATTGTAAATATTGAATTATTAAAAAAATAAAGTGATATTAAAAAAATATTGCAAATTTTATTACATAAATTTTATCAATTAATATGTCACTAAGAGTAGAAACTCAATTCACATATTCATTAATTATCTTGTTGAATAGGCACAAATTACACGTATATGATATCGTGGAAGATTGAAGAAAGCATACATCTTTTTGATAAAATAGAAATTAAATTCTTTCTAGTAGTGAACCTCGAATCTATGAGGAATTACCCGAAATCCATAACGTGTTTTCTCTAGAATCCACCAAAGAAAATATAGTAAAGCTAAGTTTTGTATAAATTCAAAAATAATAGTTTGACCACCTCTAGAAGCTACATGGCATATGAATACAGAAAAGTACAGAAAAGGCAAAACCCTATGATAACTAGGAAAATCTCCAAAACCCTCATTTGCGCTAACACAAGATTAGGCGGCAAAATACCGACTTTTGCTAAAAATAAAAAATTTGAATTAGATGCAAAATCATAAAATACAGACCTTAAAGGTCATCCCAAAACAAGAGGAATCTTATTTTAACTTTTGAGCAAAAAGTTATTAAAGAAAAAAATATTACTAAAAACAACAATTCATTGTTTTCAATGCCTTAATAGAAAAAATTTCCAAAATTAAGATGCACCTTATGGCAAAACGACAAATTTTAAACAGAAAACCGTTTCCCTTTAGCCATCCAAATTTCATGAAATTCTACAGCATCGCCCCAATGAGTTCTACTAGCACCCCTTGGTCTTGCACTATGATTTCAAGTGCTCTCACTACTTTAGGAAGGCCTATGATGTTTGTTCTACATCGGTAGGTTTGTCCTTCTCGGTTGCCAACAAAATGAAACTCACTCACTGAGATAAATCCCAACCAAATGATTGGAGTTAATGTCCGACATCTTCAAGGTGACGCGAGTATGCCACACGTCTAACAAAGCATTTAAAAAGAGGATTTGTTACATAAAAAGAAGATTTAGCATTTCCTAATACATAACTCTATTTTAAATATTAGATTAAGATGCATTAATAGTTAAATTGATTAGATTAGATTTTGTCGGATCATCGATATTTAAACAAGTATGGATTAATCTTATTTTAGAATCTACCTAGATTATAAATGATATGACAAAATCTAATCATTCATTTTATAATAAATAGATAAGGCTTTGTCATAATATTTCTTTAATTTGTTTGTTTATGTATACATTTCAAATCTTCTTTTCATCAAAACCTTATTCATTCTCTTTTTTCTTCTTCTTCTTCTTCTTCTTCTTCTTCTTTTTTATTTATTTTATTTATTTTTTTATATAAGATAGAAATATTCTTCGTTTATTAATGTGTCCAAATAGTAAAAAAGTAATTCACGTATTCATTAGTTATCTTGTTGAATTGACACAAATCAAACGTAAGTTTGTTTTCCTTGGTCACCTAAGATAAATCCCAATTAAACGATTGGAGTTACTATCCTACATCTTCAAGGTGACGCGTGCATGTCATACTTCTGACAAAGCGGTTAAAGAAAAATTTGTTAAGTTGATTTGTAAATATTTGATGGTAATAATTTTAATATCTTCATAATATGGAACTCTATTTTAGATTTTAGTTAAAGTGGCGTTTGGGTGTAGATGAAAAATTAAAATTATTTCACCATTCAACTTATTTTTGCTATTATTTATGGCTTCACTACACTTTTTGGTACTATTTATGGACCCTCTTGTACTATTTCAACTAACTTTTACCTTTATCTATCGTACTTTCAGTAATAATTTTTTAGTTTCAACAAAATAAGCAGTATTTAAACACGCTCAAAGATCTTCTAATAGTTAAATTAATTACATTAGAATTGATATTGTCTAGTAATCAATAAAATAAACAGATAATGGATAATATGAAAAAAAAAAAATCTAATCATTCATTTTATAATAAAAAGATAAGACTCGGTCCTAATATTTCTTTAATTTTTGTATCCATCTCAAAATCCTGTTTTAATCATCATCATAATCTTATTTTGTTTTCCTTTGTTACTTGTCTACTTTTAAGCAAATAATCCAGACTCCAAAAGCCAATAAGAACTCTTAACACGGTGTCATTTAAAAGGACCAAAACACCCCTATAAATTTCCATTTCCCTTTAATGAAATTCAAGTCAACTTTGAGGCCATCAGCAATTTGGTCACTCATTTTTCCCAAGGCTCACAAGCTGAGGTGACCAAATCAGTCCCACTCAAAAACCTCATAAAAACCCTCCCACCAAAACAAAAAAAAAAAAATCAAAAATCAAAAATCAAAAATCAAAAACAAAAACACAAACACAAAAAAACAGTCCAAAACCCAAAAAATGGCTGCTAATCATCAGTTTCCGGACGATTTCAAGTGCCCGATTTCGCTCGAAATAATGTCCGACCCGGTTATCCTCTCATCGGGTCACACCTTCGATCGCGCCTCGATCCAACGGTGGTTAGACGCCGGTCACCGCACTTGTCCAATTACCAAACTACCCCTCCCGGAAAACCCTTCTCTCATCCCCAACCACGCTCTCCGCAGCCTCATTTCCAATTATGCCCTCGTGTCCCCGCCGAAACCACGGCCTTACCCCGAGCCCCAAACCTTAATCTTCAAGCTCACCTCGGTTTCTTCGTCTCTTGACTCGAAGCTCAACTCGCTCGACCAGCTCACTAAACTGTCAAAGCGTGACTCGGCGTTTCGCCGAAAAATCACCGAGTCGGGCGCCGTATCGGCCGTTTTGAACTGTATCGACTCATCCGAAAACCCGATTTTGCAGGAGAAATCGCTCTCTCTGCTGCTCAATCTCAGCCTCGACGACGATAACAAAGTGGGTCTCGTCGCGGAGGGCGCGATCGGCCGGGTCGTGGAGTCTTTGCAAACCGGCTCGGCCGATTCGCGCGCCGTGGCGGCGACGATTTTGACGAGCTTGGCGGTCGTGGAGGTGAATAAAGCGACGATCGGCGCGTACCCGTACGCGATACGCGCGTTGGTGGCGCTTCTGCGCGAGGGCAAAGTGCGCGAGAGGAAAGAGGCGGCGACTGCGCTCTACGCGCTCTGCTCGTACCCCGATAATCGGCGCCGCGCGGCGCAATGCGGGGCTGTGCCGATTCTCGTGGGAATTGCCGATTCTGGGCTCGAGAGGGCAATTGAGGTATTGGGTCTTTTGGGAAAAAGCAAAGAAGGGAGAGAGGCAATGGAAAGAGTTAATGGGTTGGTGAGGGTTTTAGTGAGGGTTTTGAAGAATGGGAGCGCAAGAGGGTGGATTACGCATTGTTAACATTGAGTTCTTTGTGTTGTTATAGCGAAGAAATGTGTGTGGAGGCAAGGAGAGAAGGGGTTTTGGAGATTTGTATGGGCTTGGTGGAGGTTGAGAATGAGAAGATTAATCGAAAAGCTTCGAGTTTGGTTGAGGTTTTGCGTGGAAATCACTCTTAGCAGTGATTTTTTTAAGAAGAAAAAAACATAAGAATTGAGAAAGATGGGGTTTTTTGGCTTTGGATGGAGTTAAGGTGAGTTGGGTTTTTTTTTCCTTTTTTTCTTTTTTTGTTAAATTGTTGTACAAAGAAAAAAAAAATGTATGTTGTACATTGTGAAATAAGGTGAAAATGATGAGAGCTAGCGCTCTTTGTTTAGCTGTTTTAATGGGAAATTGTTGCATATTGAATTATCTGAATTGTTGTTGAATCCGAGCAATGCTGGTTGATTCTATTTTTAGTAATTCTATGCTGCATTGTAGGAGTAGTTGACTGATTGTGTGAATTGTTTGTAACTATATTATGGCTGCTGATATAATTAGCATGTTGTACTAGGAATGTGGAAACTAAATCTGTGGTCTTTGACTTGGGATGCAAGCTTTGTTATCTTTGTTTTGTGAAAAATAAGATAGGATAGTGTGAGGTAAACAACATGATCAACACTAGTTTGGCTTGTGGTTTATTGAACTCTATCCCTTCTACTAAGTATCTAGGATGTTCTTATTTTATTTTATTATATTTTTTTGCTGAAATCTAGGATGTTCTTATTATACAGATTTATCTTGTAACGCTAATTTTTAGTGCTACGGGTCTTTGTGTCAGAGAGATTTCTTTCCCTTTAGTTTGTCAGTTATTTTTGACTTAGAAGGCCCCTTCTGGTTTGTGTTACTGACATGATATTCCTTTAAAAGTAGGATTTGATTTTAAGATGGGCATCAGATCCAATTCTTTTGCTTCCATGCTGGGCAGCTTTTCTTTTTCTTGGTGCCTGTGTTTCCAATTTCAAGATGACCATTTTGTTTGAATTGATTATGTTCAACAAAAATCGGATATTGTTGTAGGATGTGTGCTTTTCATATTGGAGTGCTTATACTCTAGCAAATTATGAACAATTACCCTCACTTCATTACTCTAGCACCACAATGTGCTTTACTTTCTTTACGTTACAGTGAGTACTCTATACAATATCATTGCAATGATGTATTGGACATCACAGCTTTTTTAGCATACTTTGTAGCTTATTGCATCTGACTCCTCACACTTGATATTTTACAAAACAATTTTAGTGGTCATATTTTCTTTGTGGCCTGTAGTCTTTAGTGCAGACATCTATTTATTTAGAATGCTATATGATATACTCCTGGGAGAGTGAGGCCCTCTGAATACCACTTGCCGAAAGCATACTTGGGGGAGTCAAATTATGGAATTTCCTCTTCAGAGAAAAAGAGCTTTTTAAGTTTTAGGATCTCCATCTTCTCTCAACCTTTCCTTGAAACCCATGGGCAGTTCTTGTTAAGGCATTCTGTATTTGGTTGTCACTGATCCAAATTTCAATGTCTGTAATCTCTTTATTACAGAATTTTACTGTTGCTTGTCACTTGTATGTTGAAGTTGGATCAAATGGTGTTACCTAGTGTTTTTAGCGGAGATATTTAGGTGTTGAAATCTCCCCCATCTGCTTAAGAGTGTATCTAAATGGTGAAGATAATACCTCTTGAATGACTTGGCACTTTGCAATTTTGACCAACTATCCTCATTAGTAATACTCTTGATGCCATTTCTACGCAATTGAAGAATGGTGTTTTAGCTCTCTTAAGCTTAGTAAAATGCTGTCTGCTCATGTGCTGGTGCATATCATAGATGTGTGAATATCTAGTCAGTTATCATTGGCAAGACTTGAATTCCTTTGATTTTTTGGGTAACATGAAGTAATGATTTACTTCACTTGAAAATTGTATGTCAAGGATTTGCTGGTATAGAATCTGAGTGCTGAGCCTCTCAATTTGATTATGCGCATGCATTTCTGTCTTCAGCAGTTCAGCCTGCAATTAGGTGCACCACCCAGAATGCATAAACGTGTTTTGCATACGTATTGTGTTTATATTTGTTTGATGCACAGGTAAAACTTCGAGTTGGTGTATGTTGGTCATAGTTTATTTTCCCAGAATGCATATACATGTTTTGCATGTATAAGATGTTTATATTTGTTTGATGCACAAGTGAGAGTTGTGTCTGTTAGTCATAACTTATTTTCATTAGCTTATTTGTATAGTATTTATAAAAAAATAAAAAAATAAAAAATGATAATTTTTATGTTAAAATGTGTGAGAAAATGCTAAAAGTTAGCTTATTTATACCCAAAAATTAAAAATAAAAAATCTGAGAAAAAAAAGTAAAAAAGTTTTAGCGGATAAGAAAAGCCAACCATCTGACATGATATTCTTTGGTCAGTCCTCAATTTGGTTAATATGTTTTTTTAAAGGATTTGATTCTTCTGCCCTTGGAAGAAGTAATGAAGCTTCATGAACTTGAATACTAATATTTCATTTCACGTGTGGGACTTCTTTAGTGGCCTAGGTTGACTTGGATTTCTATATCTTGAGGGCCCCCCATTCTCCTAAAATGGTTTGTTTGATACTGTTTACCAAAAAAAGTAGTAGATGCCATCTAATGTCAGTGGTATTACTATATCATATAGATGCTCCATAAAACTGGGATCATGTTTGGTGCAGCCTTTTTTATATTAAGTTTAATAGGAATGGAGCAATTTATATCAGGGTATGTGAATAATGCTATGTAAATACCATTTTTAATAAAAAACTTACTATATCAACCAAAAAACTGTACCAGACTTGTAACACCATGCCAAATTTTATGAATCTTGCAATGGCTCATGAGGGTGGAGGGGCAAGACAGCAACTCGTGGGGATTGAGAAAATCAAACCACTGGTGTGAGAGGTTGAACTGCATGGGCAGTCTTTGATGAAATGAATCCGACTGCCCAATTTTGCTGGCCAATGGCCATGACGGAGAAATCAAGTGATGAGTTACCTTCGTCGATGAATCTAGTGAGGTTTGGCTTGATTATTTTCTAATATGTTAGAGGTGAGATGAGAGAGAAGAAGAAAAGCATTGGGGAAGATATGAAAAGAATCAAGAGGGAGCTGCACTGAAATGAATTGTGGAAGAAACATGTGAGTTTATGGTTTGTAATTTGTGTTTTTGTGATACGTGAAATTGGAATAGTGAGTTTTTTCTATGAAAAAGAACAATAGCTTATGGCTTGTGAATTCTTTCTATCACTATGGAAAAGAACAATAGATTATGGCAAATGTGTCGAAGAGATGAAAAAATTCATTTTATTTTGATATCTGGGCAATAAAAAATATTGAAAACAATATATTTAGATATGAAAAATTCGAGAACTACAAACTTTTAACAAACTGTTAATGTGATCAGTGATTAATAATAATAAAAAAAATGATGTCAATGGTAGAACCAATAAGAATTTTTCATCTCAACCATTTGAAAAAAATATATTATAAAAAAGTTTGTGAATATAGTATTACAATTTAGATATAATTGAAAAATAATTAGAGAGTCTAGTATAGGTGCATGTGAATGAGAAGTGAGGTTTTAAGTTAAAATTTAGTTTAGAATTTACTTGCCAACCTATCTGTGATTGCTCTTCGAGGTTTAATTGATATCTTGAAGAATTGTTTATTTACACATAAACGACAACAACAATAATAATTTGTGGTTATAGTATTACTTATTAAATATAATTAAAAAATAATTAGAGACAGTGTACGTGAGTGAGGAGTAATATTTTAAGTTAGAATTTAGTTAAAACTTTACTAGCCTATCTATGAATTCTCTCAGAAGTTTAATTGATATCTTGGAGAATTGTTATTTACACATAAATAATAATAATAATAATAAGAACAAAATTTAGCTATAAAATTAGTTGTAATTTAAGGTTCTGACCTTATTCCGCAAAATAAACATTACTACATATTTTGAAAATCTAACCGTTGAATTGCATGTTCTTTATGCTTTTAATACATATGTCAAATTTTATGTCAATCGGATATTATTTACTATATAATCTATAAGTTTATATTTTATGCATAATTTTAAACTACAAAAACTTGAAATTTAAATAATTTATTGATAACATAGCTATTAATCTTTAATTTTCTTGAAATTTTGTAAGTATGGAGGATATAAGAATTAGATATAATCCAATAGTGGATTTGTCAAAATTTATCTCTAATAAAAAGGTATTAAATAAAGTTATAACTTAAGACTATAATCAATTTTGTAACTAATAATAATAATAATAATAATAATAATAACTTCAACCTTGTAGCTTTTTGGTTCAAACAGTGTCGAGAAGGAACTGCCATCAAGCAAGTCATCCATCCCTGTTTTGGACCAATCATGCTTTTGATCAACTCGGACATGAAACATTTAAAAGATAATAATAATAATAAAAATAAAAATTGAGGAAATCAGTTTACTCATGGGTTGAGTTGAATTTGGTTTAGTGTCAACCCACAACTTGACCCGATTCTATCAAAGGATCATTTTTACTCTTCTTGCTTAGTAACTTGGTCGGAACCATCTACCACTCATCTCTAACTTAGACAATTGGGTCTGTCAAACAAGTGGCAATTTATATAAATTTTTTTTTTAAAGAAAAAACTTTAGAATTTAGAGCTCATTTTATTACTTCCATCTTCTTTTTCTTTTCAAATTTTGGCAAACAACAATTTATTAAACTAGATTTGTAGTCTTTCTCATAAAATCTATATTTTTTGTCGTCAATGATGCAAATTGAGGTCAACCTTTGAGGGAAGCTAGGCCTAGTCCTGTGAGACCTGAATCTGTAGGCTGCACCTTCATTTGGGATACATTTGGGGGCCTTTGGGTAACAGTGTTAGACTTAGGCCTTGTTCAATGAAATATTGATGAAATTACTCTAGACATTGGACTTGTTTGGTAATATTGTTCTAGTAACATTGTTTGTATTTTTTTGAAAATAAGTATGGGTGAAAAAATGTGTAAAAATATATGAAATGTTATTTAAACACTAAAAACTGTTGTTTAAAATACACTACCAAACAGCTCCTACTCATTTTGACTACTCAGAGTTGAAATGACTTGAACTAATGAAATATTGCTATTTGGAATAAGCTTTGTAGTAGGAGTGAAAATACAAGAAATGTTGTTTAAACACTAAAAAATGTTATTTAAAATACACTACTAAACAGCCCCTACTCATTTTGACTACTCAGAGTTGAAATGACTTGAACTAATGAAATATTGCTATTTGGAATAAGCTTTGTAGTAGGAAAAAAACACATGTTGCTAGATCTGCTAGCTTTTTTTTTTTCCTCTAAAAAAAGAAAGATAATTTATATGATAGACTATCATTTAATAATTGTTAAAACTTAAAAAAAGTAGTTCAATTATTTGTGTTGTGATAAGTTGTTAGCATTAGGGTTTGAAGTACATTTTTAAAATTTATATTCTTTCTAGTTTATTAGAAGCCTATTGAATTTATGGGCTACATAACTTTTGGGGGGGGGGGATTCATTCTTAAATTTTGACAATATTTTTGAAGGTTTAATCTCCAATATTTATTATCACATTAAAGACTTTTATTAGTTGAATCATATTCAACTAACACATCTAAATTTCTTCTTCTAAAAAAGAAAATGTATATTTCTATTTGTTAGTAAGAAAAGGTTGTAACCTACATATAGGAAAAGTTTTAACTTTGATTGTATGTGGCCTCTACTTAGGCATTCTCATCTCATCTGTAAACCAAATAAAGTTTCATTGATCTAAACCAAACCGCACATTGAAAAACTCCATCTAGGCTCCAACATGCCCCTCATCATTTGAGTCCTTTGTTTTCTTTGGCAGAATGATAAAAGAAAAGAGGCCCCAACACTATTGTAAGCTTATTTTTTTTGGATAAGTATAGCTCCAATAAATTTAATCCTCCAATTCTAATGAGTGTTTGGACTTGATCTCTGAATCTCGAATTATTTGAAATTAAATAAAAAATAAACAACGAATTATTTCATTCTTGAAAACCATGTTTTACTTGGCAGTAAATGATTTTGGTTTTCGAATGCTTCAAGAATTACTTACGTGAGCTTTTGTTTGAAAATATATTGAGGATCCAACAAAACACAATTTGATTATTATGGTATCTTTGAAATCATATTTATGAAATTACTAATTTGAGAAATGTTACACAAATATAAGGTCAGATTACCTTTAAATCTTTACACCTTTTTATAGCTTAGAAACTTTAAAACTTAAACATCTCTCATATAAATAGTCAGAAATTGATTTTGTATGATAAAAAATGAAAATGGGGGTATAAATAGATTAAAAAATTTGAACGTTGACATTGAAATTTCCTTATTTTCCTATGCTTCTATTTGAATAAAGAATAACATATGTTTGTGGGTTTAAATAAAATAAGATTATTTATTTTTCATGTTTATGTTTATTGTTATATTATTTTTGTTTAATTTTTATATTGAAAAATAAGTATTCTTAATTAATATATTCGTAGCCCTTAAAAGTCTTTTTAATTATGTATAAAATTAAACAAGTATATATGTTGGCATTTATTATTTTTTTGAAATCCTTAATTATATGCAAGGCACAACAATAAACATACAAAGCCAAATAAAATTAATTATAATTACTTTACTAGAATTAAATTACATTATGAAATATAATAATTTAAAAAATAATATTATATAACATTATTCACTCCGGCACTTTGTTATTATTGAATCTACGAGGCATGTACTCATTCTAACACTTGTTTGTTCAACCTCATTCTTTGGTATTTACATGGTTTCAAGAACCTAATAAACAACTAAAAAGAGTATAGTAGTCAAAAGCCTTGCAAACAACCAAAGGCTCTTATTTAGACATATATCATTTTTAAAGAAATTATGGTAGAAACTTAATCCAATTAATGTGGATCAATACACAATCTCTATCATTAGTTACTTACCTCGTACTTTGGGAAAAGACCTTATGAATAAATCAGTGCTACTGCTTGCGCTTATTGTTAGAAGTTGGTTTTGAGGAAGTAAAAGCTAACTACCATAAACCTAAGGTCGCTAATAATATTGAAATAAATATATATTTTTTCTTTTATACCCATGCATTTTAAAAATACTTATAAATGAACGTGTAAGTCTGATTCCCGATAGTATTACAAAGTAGTCTACTAATTTAGGTGGCTCATATGATATGAATTGTAGCCTACAAGATATTAACTATTTTGGACTATTGTTGCTGCTAGAGACCCTTCTTTTAAAAGCCAACTTATTAAGAAGATTAAAAAAATATCCTTTTTTTTCCTTCAAATTTTTCATGTAGGTGAGAATAAAATAATATGCATCTAATATTAAAAAAAAGAAAAAGTAAGATTATCTTTAGATAGTAAAACTTGTTTAGAGTGATAGTTTTTAGACCCCTTAAACAATTGATTAAACCTAGGTAATTAGCCAAGTTGTTACTAGTCCAATATAACAAGTCTAGGTTATCACAATAATAAAGATCAAATCATGCAAAGCAGCGGAAAATAAATAACACACAATATGATCACCCAGGAAACCAAACCGGTAAAAACCTGGGGAGAATTTGACCTAGCTATCCTCAAGGTAAACTTGAATCCACTATCTTGAAAGAATCGAAGTTCATACAAAAGGACTTACAAGCACCCCCGCTTGACTTCCTAATGCTACCAACCAGTAGAACTTACCGACACGACCACGTGCAAGCTCCGAATCTACGAAATCATTCTTTCTTAGATTCCCACCAGCTACAAGCACCCCCTCTTGTGTATTCTTTAAGCTTTAATGGCAGCAACTATTTTGATCATCAAGGTGTAGAAAATATCTCCTCCTTGAAAACCCTAAGTTTGTGTAAAGGAAAGCTCCTCTAGATCTCACAAGAGATTTACACAAACCGCAATATGAGCAACACTAAAACGTGGTTAGGGTTTGCCTTTTATACTTAGGACAAATAAGAAACCCTAAAAACGTTTTAAAACAACTAGGGCTGAGTTGGAAAATTCTGCAGAAAAGCGATTTGCCCAAGCTTCGATCGGTCGAGCCTAAACTTCAATCGATTGAGCCAGGCTGAAAGCCACAATGTTTTCTGCTTTACACTCGATTCCAACTTTACATTGACATACAACTTTAAGCTAGCTTTAAACACTTCTAAACACATTGTTTTGATCATGGTTTGCCAACAATACAAATTAGAGTTCTAAATACATAAAGTCCTACACTTTAGAACCTAACAAACTCCCCCTTTGGCAATTCGTGACAAAACACAACTTAGAAGCTCAAAGTTCACAAAATGAAAAGCCTTTTACAAAATAATGCTCATAAACCAAATTCAATCCTAACTACTATCCATCGATTGCAAGTGTAGACAAAGAACTCAATTGAATCAACTTGTATATTTCCTGAAACACTAAACAAAATACATAACCGCATGTGTGGAAATAATACAAGTAAACAAAATAACTTCTTGAATTCAAACAACACACAAATAAAGACATATATCAATGAATAACTCATAAATATAGATCAATAAGCAGTTTGAAACAAGAAACAAATAAAGTACCAACAAAAATATAAAACTCCCCCTAACATGAATATCCCATCAAAAACAAAGTAAGAGCTAAAAATGTTAAGTACACAAAGAAGCACTTAGATACAATCTAAAACTTCACAAGCTCCAACCAAAATCAAAAAGTCTCCCCCTGAAAACAAAAACGCCTACAAGTACTCCCCCTTTTTGTGACGGAATGCCAAAGGGCAAACAAGATATCCATCATCAAAAGGGAGGTGGTCTAAACTGCGCCAACTCCGCACGCAAGGCATGGATCTCATCAAGTACGTCCACCAAAATCTGTTCTTGAGCCGCCTGAACGGTCAAGACATGATCCAACGTGCGACGAATGTCCGAATCATTCGTAGTAGTCGGTGGAGGAACAAAGAAGATCGATATCAACAGCAGCACCTCAAGTCTCAGCAGCAGCTGTGCCTGTAGAAGAAGGAGGAGGGGGAACACTACTAGATGACGCACCTCTAGGACGAGAAGAAGGAACTCTCAACCGAGCAGCCCTTTGACGAAGAAAGGTGGCACCTATGGGAGCTATCACATAAACAGGCTCACCTGACGGAAAACCATCTAGACCTAAATAGAGCAAAATCCTATGAATGAAAATAGGATGAATCAGCGCATGCCCTATGGTAGAACTCCTATGAACCTCGTTTAAAGAACGAAAAAACAAGTGAGGAAAACTGATGGATGCTCTAGAAGCAAAGGTGTACAAAAACACACATCGCTCTAAAGGGATGGTGTGGAAGTGAGAGATTAGCCACAAGGAATGACACGCAATCCTAAAGAAGAGATAGGCAGTCTCGGTAAGCTCAGCGGACGTGATTCGAGGATCAGAACCCCACTAGATAGATGACCCAGTGATGTAAGACATGACAACATCTAAAGAGGGTGACTCATCATAGGGATAGTCAGCATCCCGAACAATCGGCACCCTAAGAGCCTCGGTCACCACCCGAGGGGTAATGGTGAACTCTACACCTCGTATCCAACTCCTAACTAGAGTGTTGGAATCATAGATGTGGCAAGAGAGGTTCGAGTAGAACTCTCTAATCAGGGCGGTCGGAGGTGGATGATCTATCTCTACAAGAGGCAACCAACCCCTCGACTCAAAATTGGCCCTAATGGTTGGATCAAGCGCATCTAACACAATAGCTCGCTCGCACTAGATCTTACGCCTACAGTTCAAGGTGTCATAGGCTTCTCTACACTTATCATTCTTAATTAGCTCTACTCTAGGTGGAGACTCGGAGGAAGTGGAAGTGGTCCTATGAGCTCTAGTTTTCCTAGGCATAGTGCTAAGATAAGGATCAAAACACAGAGAAAAAGAACAAAAACCACAAAACCAAAGCCAAGGGCGATCGCAAGTTAGCACAAAAACAAAAATATAGAATCAAAATCTATATGATGCATGAACAAGATTAAATGTCATGATGCATGTTCTAATGCAATGAATTGAGTCAAAAGGATTCAAATTACAAAATTGGCTTGCACATAAAGGTTTTTAACACAAAAACCCCAAAATATAGAAACCACTTGATCAATTTTAAAAAATTGATGAATTGATCATTACACATGATATAATAACAAAAATAATGACCAAATACATCAATTGAAGAAGCCAATTTCATCAATTTAAGCCAATTTGACAAAATCCCCAATTCGGATCAAATTTAAAACCCTAGAATTTTCAATTTTTCAAAAACCACAAAATTGATCAAATTAAACTATAGGGAACATCAAGATAACATCATGGCACAAAAATCCATTGATCAATTACACAAGAATAGGCTTGACTCATCAAAAACCCCAAAAAGTTTGAAGATGCCGAAAATACCCATGATAATGCATGAAAACAAGAAATAAACTTGAAAAAGAAGGGCAAAAGGGTCTTACCGGCTTCTAAAGACAAAAACCTTGCAAGAATCTTGAAGGAAAACGACAAAAATTGACTGGTGGAGCCAAGAGCCAACGCGGAGAGAGAGTAAAGCAAGAAAAAATTTGAATAGTGACTTTGAAAAAGTCCAATTCTGCTTTTTAAAAAACCCGATACACGAGTTTCGATCGGTCGAAAATCAGCCTTGACCGGTCGAAACAGACAGAGACTCCCTCTCTCAAAAATTTTAAAATTTTAAAAATTTCGATCGATCGAAAAACAGGATGGACCAATCGAATCAGGCAGAGGCTCACCATATTTTTCAAAAAAAACACAATTTTTGAAAAACAAGTTGATTTAACTCAAAGCATTGAAATTTAAGAACAAAAATGCATGAGTATGAGATGATATGATTTTCCAATCAAGACTTTTAAGCCCAATATTCCCAAAAACAAAATTTTGCAATCTCCACAAATTTTCAAGCAACAAATTTAGTTTGCACATAATTCAAAGTGATTGCAAAAAACTTGGTTGGTAAGACCATAAACACATACAATAACATGTACAATGTTTAGCAAAGAGTAACTCGTGTAGTGTGTGCGACTAGCAAAGACTTGAGATACATGTGAGGTGATATGTGAATAGCAATCAGTCACAAAGTCTACAAAATTCATCACAAAGAATTTAAAAGAGACTATCACCTAAAGAGTTACATCATATAACTCCCACATCTCCTAGGTCATAAGCTTGTAATCATGTAAGTTTCTTGTATTTATGCCTCATAATATACATTCAAATTTTAAGTTTATGTGAGTTTGGCATCAAGCCTAATAGTACACACCAATTAGATTTTAAGAATTAAGCACTTTTACCGAGGTTTCACCTTATGTTCTTTTTGTGCATGCGCTACACTTTCTCGAGCACAAAATCTTATGATATACACTAAGGTGTTCATGATTGGCTAGTGAACAGTAGTGAGATGGTTATTTATGCCTTTCTCTAAAAGTTCAAGTCCAACATTTAAAAACAAGTGACTTCAAGATTAAGACATAGTAATCAAAAACCATACACATCTTTCCCACACAACATGCACTACAAATCTTCAACTAGTAGAGTGCAATAAATAAGCTCATCAAAGCTAAACAAGGTACAAAAGACATGTTATGTGAAAATAAATTGACCAACCTTGTTCTCAAAAACTAAGAAGAATAGTGCAAAACAAAATGTGCTTCCTTTTTCCTTTTTTTTTTTTTTTATTTTTTTTTATTTTAATAAAAATAAAAACACCTAGAATGAAATGCATGAATGTTATGATATGCAAATCCCAGAGACAAAAAAAAAAAAAAAAAAAAAAAAAAAAAAAACACAACCAAAGAACAATGGTAACAAAGGGTAGAGCAATGAAGCACAAGGACCATGTCGAAAAGACTCAGTTAGGTCGAGTCTTTTGCATCCAAAACTTTTTAGATGCACCACGAGTATTGGAGTTCTTATTCACTTGAGAATGATTACCAACTCCAGGATTGGAATAAAGGTTTAAAGCCTTTACCAAATCACCAATAAGTACCATAGGATCAAGTGCTTGAGGCACAAGTACTTTTGGTTTGTTTGCTCTTTTTGCAGCTTGCGACTTGTAGCAATTTGGACGTATATGTCCAATCTTTCCATAAAAGTGACAAACCCATGCAGGTTTATCATGTGTCTTGTCCTTAGATAGGGTAGGCTTCTTAGGCTTAGATTCTTTCAGATCAACCCTAATCTTCCTAGATGGTGAACCTTCTAAGGGTTTAGCAACCTCACTCACAGAGGGTTTGACAGTCTCACTCACTATCTCACTCACAGAAGGTTCAGAAGAAGAAGATGAAGGAACAAACTTAGTGGAATGGGGAGCGGACACACAGATGCTATCAACATAACCTAAACTAGTTTTGTCAGAAGACGACTTTTGAACACTCAGCATTTGATTAAGTTTAGAACTAGCAGATCTAGCAACAGATAAATCAAGTTCCAAAGATTTAACTTTATCAAGGAAGAGCATGTTTTCAGTTTTCACATTGTTCAAAAGGTCATTAGCATCAAATAATTTAACAAGCAAATTTTTCTTTTCAAGCTCAAGAGATTCAATTTTCTTTAGGCCAAGTTCAACATTGATAGCATCCTTTGCAGCAACTTTGCAAAGTTTGTTATAGGCCTCTTGAAGATCTGCATCTTCAGAGAGTTCCCCATCAGAAGGGTTCTCTTCAACAGATATGCTCTCATCAACTACAACAATGTGAGTGAAAGCAATGAAGTTTCCATCCTCATCACAATCAGAATCATGATCAGAAACTTCACCATCACTAAGGGTTACAGCCATAGCCTTATCCATAGACTTCAAATAGGTTGGACATTCAGATTTCATGTGTCCATACCCTTGACATCCAAAATATTGAGAGCCCAATGAATTATTGGAAGATTGACCTACTCTTTCTCTAGGTTTATCATTGTTATTAACCTTAGTGGAATCATGCTTCCTAAAATTTCTAGGTTCAGCAGTGTTTGTGCCTCTTGCCTTTCTATTGTTATTCACGAGAAAGTTTCTAAAGTTCTTGGTAAGATAGGCAATCTCTGTAGTAGAGAGCTCATCATCAAATCTACCACTATCAACATCATCAACTGACTTAAGAGCCATTGATTTGGATTTGGTAGTTTTGGGTAGATCTAACTCATAGGATTGAAGAGATCCTACAAGCTCATCAACAGGGATAGAGTCCACATCCTTGCTTTCGGTAATGGCAATCACCTTGGGTCTAAAGTCCTCAGTCAAAGATCTAAGAATTTTCCTAACAATTTTAGGTTGATCATAGATTTCACCCAAGTTAAATGCAGAATTAACAATATCATTCAGTTTAGCATAGAATTCATCAAAAGATTCATCATCAGACATCCTAATGCTTTCAAATTTAGAAGTCAATTGCTGCAATTTATTTATTTTGACAGCCTTTGTGCCTTCATGCACGATTAGGAGGATATTCCAAGCAATATGAGCAATCTCAACATTCGAGATTCTCTTAAATTCCTCCATAGAAACAGCGTTAAAAATCGCATTCATAGCCTTGCTATTAAACGAAGCTGTTTCTTTCTCAGAAGTTTGCCACTTACTAACAGGAGTAGTGGGCTTCTCCCATCCGTATTCAACGGAGTTCCACACCCTCTCATCAATGGATTTCAGGAAAGTTTTCATCCTTACTTTCTAGTAAGCATAATTATTCCCATCAAAGTAAGGAGGAATAACTAGAGAGTGTCTATGTTCCATGACAACAGGGGTCAAGGATCGACTTAGTGATCAAAGGATCAACAACAAAAGAGCTACCCGCTCCGATACCACTTGACAGTTTTTAGACCCCTTAAACAATTGATTAAACCTAGGTAATTAGCCAAGTTGTTACTTAGTCTAATTAAACAAGTCTAGGTTATTACAATAATAAAGATCAAATCATGCAAAGCAACGGAAAATAAATAACACACGATATGATCATCCAGAAAACCAAACCGGTAAAAACCTGAGGAGGATTTGACCTAGCTATCCTCAAGGTAAACTTGAATCCACTATCTTGAAAGAATTGAAGTTCATACAAAAGGACTTACAAGCACCCCCGCTTGACTTCCTAATGCTACCAACCAGTAGAACTTACTGACACGACCACGTGCAAGCTCCGAATCCACGGATTCCTTCTTTCTTGGATTCCCACCAGCTACAAGCACCCTCGCTTGTGTATTCTTTAAGCTTTAATGGCAGAATCTGTTTTGATCATCAAGGTGTAGAAAATATCTCCTCCTTGAAAACCCTAAGTTTGTGTAAAGGAAAGCTCCTCTAGATCTCATAAGAGATTTACACAAACCGCAATATGAGCAACACTAAAACGTGGCTAGGGTTTGCCTTTTATACTTAGGACAAATAAGAAACCCTAAAAACGATTTAAAACAATTAGGGCTGAGTTGGAAAATTCTGCAGAAAAGCGATCTGCCCGAGCTTCGATCGATTAAGCCTAAGCTTCGATCGATCGAGCCAGCCTGAAAGCCATAGTGCTTTCTGCTTTACACTCGATTCCAACTTTACATTGACATACAACTTTGAGCTAGTTTTAAACACTTCTAAACACATTGTTTTGATCATGGTTTGCCAACAATACAAATTAGAATTCTAAATACATAAAGTCCTACACTTTAGAACCTAACATAGAGCTTAGAAACTCTAAAGCTTAAGGTCTCTCTTATAAATAGTCAAAACTTGATTTATATGAAAACGAAGGAGAAAGGGTTATGAATAGCTCAAAATTTTCAAATATTGACATTGAAATTTTCATATTCTCCTATGCCTCTATTGAATTAAGAATAACATATGTTTGTGGGTTCAAATTAAAAGATAAATATTTATTTTCATGTTTATGTTTAGTTTTATGATTTTTTTGTTTCAGTGTTATATTCATTCTTAATCCATATATTCATATCTCTTTTATATTTTTCTAAATTATGTATTAAGTGTGCGTTTGGCATGGATAAAATTTACCAGCTTATTGTACTATTTAACTTATTTTTGGTATTATTCATGAGTCTCACTGCACTTTTTAGTATTATTTATGAGTCCCATTGTACTATTTCAATTATTTTTTACCTTTATTTACATTACTTTCAGCAAAAAGTTTTCAGTTTTGAAGAAAATAAGCGGATCCCAAACAGACCCTAAAATAGTCTATTTGATATTATTTAAATTAGTATATGTCATCCAGTATTCATGGTATTAAAGCATCCACATTAGTTGGTGGATACTCTTCTATAATTAGGAATGGCATCAGGTCGGGTTTTTGCATACCGGGACCCGACCCGCAGTCCCGAACCCACGACCCGGACTCGGCCCGATTATTAATCGGTTTTTTTTTTTTTTTTTTCTCCAGGGCCCGGACCCACTCCGTCGAGCCCCACGGGCCCCGTTTAGCCCGCGGCCCAAATTGTGGCCAACCAAAAAATTGTTTTTTGAATGAAGCCCAAATTCATTTTTGTCTCCCATCTCCGTTTAGGCACTGCATTTACAACAAACACAAAACACAATATACACAATTTCTTCTACAATATATTATAGTTACACCACAAAGTCTCAAAATTTCAAGTCTTTAAACTACAATAACTAGAAGTAGCACAACCCATCCGTTGAAGTCCATAGTTTAAGTAGAAAACACCAAACAAAAAAATTGAAACAAGCATCTCATATTCTCAGAGACTCATATTAAAAAAAAAATAAAAAAAATTTGAAGAGAAGTAGAGAACAGATCGGCGGTGAGAGCTTGGGCCGACGATGAGATTGAGAGTGAGTGAGAGCTTGGGCCGGCGGTGGTGAATGTTTGGAACGGCGGTGAGAGGCTGAGATCTTGGGCGGCGCTGCTTGAAAGTGAGTGAGATTGAGAGTGAGAGAGAGTATGAGACCGTGTCACCTGAGATTGAGAGAAAGAGAGAAAACAACCTGACCCGAGGTGCACGTGATGGTCGGCGGTGACAGAGATCAGAGGTTAGGGAGAGCAAAGTGATGTGAGGAAAGTGAGAGGGAGTGAGAGCAGCCGAGTGGGAGAGGAGAGTGATGTGAGTGTAAGAGGGTTGGCGGCCGAGTAAAATGGGATTAGGGGAGTAGGGTTTTTTTTTTTTTTTTTTTTTTTTTTTTTTTTTTTTTTTATAACTTATATATAGATTAGGGTATTTTGGTATTTTACCCTTAAACGGGTCGGATTCGGGTTCGAGTTCAGGGCCGGTATGGATAAAATCCGGACTCGACCCGGACCCGCTTCGGGTTTTTTTTTTTAAAACCCATACCCGACCCTATAATTTATCGGGCCGGGTAAAATCCGGCCCATTAGGGTCGGGCGAAACCGGTATCCGTGTGTCGGATTTAAATTGCCATCCCTATCTATAATACAAAAACTCCTTCATTTTACACATTTTGGCCAAAAAAACACCCACATCGGTGGGTGTAAAGTTATGTAAAGTTGTGCATAATTATACAAATACTACAATGACCGTGCATATATACACGGTCACCGTAGCTCGTGTATTTACTATTTTAATAATTTCTTCTCCCTCCTACGTCTGACTCTCATCTCAACTCGCTCTTTCTCATTTCATCACAACACTCTCTTTCTCTCGGCTCAACTCTGCAAAGTCGATCAACTTCTCCTTCTTCTTCAAAATCTTGGGCTTCAAAGACGAAGATGACGATAGCTCGATGGAGATCTTGCGCGCCACGGACTAAGTCCGATTGGCGAGTTTGGGCGGCGAGTGAGTTGGGAACGCCGATCAGCCTCTTCGATCTAACAATCCGTTTGAAAACAGAGACAAAGACGGAGAATTGATCGAACATGGAGGGCGAAGTTCATTACGACCTGGATAGCTCCAACGCCTCCTCCGATGCCATGGGGTTTTTGTGTGGGGCCGAGGTCTCAAACTCCAAAGATTGCCGAGGATCAAGATGATGAGAGTTGTTGATGATGGGGTTTAGGGGTCTCGATTTTCTGTGGGGTTTGGATTTACTGTTTGGATTTTCTGTGGGGTTTGGAATTTCTGTTTGGATTTTCTGTAGGGTGATGGTGGTTGATGGTGGTGGCTGGGTGGCTCATGGCTTCCTGTGGGTAATTTTGGGTTTGTGTTGGGTCCGTGAGAGGGTTTCAAAGAGGAGGAGAGGGAAGGAAATAATACAAAATTGTAAAAAGAATGAATATTTTATTGAATAAATGTGTAGAATAGATAAATTGATGTGAGTGTTTTGTAAAAGTGGATGTGTAAAATAGAAAAAGTAGGTTTTTTCTTGCAAAATAGATAGAAAATTTACACAAATTGATGTGGTTGCTCTTACTATGTCATATTGATGCTCAATAAAACTGGGATCGGGTTTCATGCAGACTTTTTTAATTATATTAAGTCTAATGTTTTATTAAGCATGGAGCATTTACATCAAGGTATATATATAAGCTATATGTAAATACCATTTTTAATCCAAACTTAACTACATCAACCAAAAAAATGCTTCAGACTTGTACCACCATGCCAAATTTTATGAAATCTCACCGGTATAGGTTTGTCAATGGCTCATGAGGATGGATAGCAATGCATGGGGATCGAGAAAATTGAACCATTGGTGTGAGAAGTTGAACCACAAGGGCAGTCTTTGATGAAACGAATCTGTCCAACTAATTTTTCTGTCATTGGCCACGATGGAGAAATCAAGTGACGAAATTACCTTTGTCGATGAATCTAGTGAGATTTGGCTTGATTATTTTCTAATATGCTAGAGTGAGGTTTGACTCGATTATTTTCTAATATGCTAGAGGTTAGATGAGAGAGAAGAAAAAAATTGGGGAAGATATGAAAAAAAATAAAATAATAATAATAATCAAGAGAGAGCTGCGTTAAAATGAATTGTGGAAGAAACCTGTGAGTTTATGATTTGTAATTTGTGCTTTTGTGATACGTGAATTTGGAATTGTGGCTTGAGAATTCTTTCTATGAAAACGAACAATAGCTTATGATAGTGAAGACGCTAAAAATGGTGAAATGTGTCAAAAAGATGAAACAATTCATTTTATTTATATAGATAATAAAAAAATAATAATATAAACAATATCTTGATATAATTGGGAAATAAATTGTCTAGTATAGGTGTATGTGAATGAGTAGTAAGGTTTTAAGTTAAAATCTAGTTAAAAATTTATTCACCTATCTGTGAATGCTCTAGGAGGATTAATTGATATCTTTGAGAATTTTTTATGTATACACGATAATAATAATAATAACTTCAACCTACATATGCAAGTCATCCATCCCTGTTCTGTTTTGCACAAATCATGTTTGATCAACTCCAACATAAAAATCATTTAAAAAAAAAATAATAATAATTGAGGCAATCGAGTGTCAAATAAGTGGCAGTTTATATAAATATTTTTAAAAAAAAGCTTAGAATTTTAGAGCACATTGTGTTACTTAGCGATGTAAAGGATCTTGACATCACTGATAGCAACCATCAATGGAGATTTAGGTAGAACCGGGTCATATTCTTATGGTGTGCTTTTTGAATATAAAATGTGGAATAATTTTTAAATACTCTCGAAATATGGAGAATGATGTTCCATTCTTTCACATTCATAATAGAGTTCACTTATTAAATTTTTGGTAGAATCTATTACAAATGTGAGAAAAGGGAGTGGCATTTGTCTATACCCCAAAAGTGTCTAAGAAGTTTCTAAAATGTGTTGCCGTGTAATTAGAAATAGGTTGTACGGGGATTGTATAGGGTTGGGCCCCAGGCCCCATGGGCCTTGGGCCCAAGCCTCACGATACATTATATGACCCTGCCCCCATTTTGGACATTTAGCCTTGATCCGAACATCTCGGGGCCTAATCTGGGCACAAGAACTGAAATAGGGTTGAATTGTCTTGGATCCCCAAGGAGAGCCCCTCCCGATCATCTTTAACCTAGTCGAGGGTATCATTGTTCTGAGATACCCTGTACTCGATTGCCCGATAGAAACTTGGAGAATATCGTTGTTGAGCAGGCTTTTGGAGGTGGGGATTAGTTCCAATGCCACTATCACCTTTCCCGACGGAACACCCACTTAAAGATGATGGAATTGGACCCCCATTCGCACTAGTAGAGAGGAGTAATCATAACACATCGACTCATCTAAGGCTATAAATTAGAGGATTAAGGGAGAAGTGGGGGGTTGGCAATTTTGAAGAGAAAACTGAGAGAGAAACAAGTCCAAATGAAGAGAGAAAAGGGAGCAGCTTTGTGAGATAAAGAGAAGGGTGTGTAGAATCAGGAGAGTGTACTTGGGTCTCTAAGCACAAGACCACCCATAATAGGAAACTCTAAGCCCACTATACAAATTAGTTGTGAGCCCAAATCCAGGTCCACCCCATTAGAGCTCGATTGGGCACGCACATAGGTCATACCAAAAAAAAAAAAAAATTGAGGGAAAAGTCATATCATTGTTTTATTAGACACATAAAATAAAATTAAAAAAAAAAAAAAAAAACTAAACTTATGAGAAGTTGATTGAAGGATCAATAGTGCTCAATTTTGAAACTTTAAGACTAATTAACATCACCGATATGAAGTTTTGGGAATTAAAAGCAATGAGCAGGTAAATTTCAAGAACTAACCATGTCTTTTAACTTTACTCTTTCTTCTTTATTTATTTTTTCTTTAACCTATTTTTAACGAATACTCTATAGTGCATGGATTAAAACTAGTGAGTAGGTAAATTTCAAGAACTAAGTAGGGACTCAATTTGTAACAACCCCAAATTGGTTTATTGGGTTCGAATGTTTAAGTCCCAAATAATAAATTTGTAGAGAGTGGGCTAAAAGACTAGGCCATGGTCACCGGACGGTGGTTAGTTATGGTGTTCACTATAATCGCACAAGGGTGGATCGTGCTTGCCCAAGAAGGCTTTCTCCTCGGCACGGCCTGGGAGGCTCTAGTTCTTGGTCTCCATCCCCCCTGGATTACTTCCTTCTCCTTTTTATATTAGCCTTTACCCTCCCTCCAATGTCCAAGTGTAGGTTTAGCTTTCTAGGAGTGATACTTGTCCTATCAGCCCATACCCAAAGTGGTTGGGAGTGGTTGTAAAAGCTGAAAAGCATTGCTCATTAGGTGCAGTACTTAATTGCAGCAATGATAGCCCTTCCCTTGTCCGTTGTCGCCACACTGTTCAGGGGTCTTTTCCCCATCAATGTGGAGGAGTTTAACTTTTCATGCACTGCTCCTATTCCGTACTTGCCCTTTCTTCTAGAAGCGCTTTGGGAGGCCGAGGACAGAATCGTCCTCGGCTATATCTCTAGGCCATTTGGACTTTCGTTGTATGTCCTCGGCAATGTCTCTCCTCGGCTCGGGCCTTGAGCCCTAATGTAAAGTGGGCCGGGGTCACAAGTTCTCTGGCCCCACTCTCATTATTTATTTTTGCTACAAACTTTTGATAGGGGCAAACATTTTGTTTAGTTTTTAATAAAACGTAGTTTTTCATTCAACTATCAAAAAGTTATGCAACTGAACCCAAAAATAAAAAAATCAATTCGTATTATTTATTTTTTCTATGGATGGTTATTAAAATTATGGAATTTTTTTTTCCTTTAAAAAAAAGTAATGGATTTTGTATCTTTTTTTTCTTCATCAAATTTGGGCAAACAGTTGATTATTACAATGAACTCAAACAGGATTTGTAGCCTTACCCATAAAATATATATTTTTTGTCGTCAACGATGCAAATTGAAGCCAAACCTTTGAGGGATGCTCGGCCTAGTCCTGAGACTTGAATATGTAGGTCGTTCCTTCATTTGGCTATGTTTGGGGGCCTTTGGGCAATAGTGTTAGGCCTTATTCAATGATATATTGATGAAATTACTCTTAACATTTACCCATTTAGACTATTCAGAGTTGAAATTGCTTGAACTAATGAAATATTGACGTTTGAAATAAGCCTTATAGTAGGAAAAAACACATGCTAGTTGCTAGGTCTGCTATATTTTTTTTCCTCTGAAAAAAAGAAAGATAATTTATATGGAAGTATTTTCAATTTATGGGCTACCACATTAAAGATTTTATTAGTTGATCCATATTGAACCAGTACATCAAAAATTACTAATTAATAAAATTATGTTAACTATGAACACATAGTTAATAAAATTACTAATTAGAGAAATGTTATACAAAATAAAGTCAAATTATATTTAAAAACTAAAACTTTTTTAGAGCTTAGAGACTTTAAAACTTAAGTTTTTCTCTATGAATAGTGAGAAATTGATTTGTATGATAAAAAAAAGGAGAAAGAAGGCATGGATAGCCTAAAAAATTCAAGCATTTGCATTAAAATTTCTATATTTTCCTATGCTTATATTTGAATAAAAAATAACATATGTTTGTGCATTCAAATAAAACAAAATATTTATTTTCATGTTTAAGTTTATTTTTATGATACTTTTTAAGTATTATATTCATAAATATAATTTTTAAATAATATATTAGTAGCCCTTTTATATTTTTTAAATTATGTATTAAAAAAAAACAACTTAGTTGGCATTTATTCGACTACTTACAAAAATAAAAAATATTAAATAGACCCATAGTGATGTGTATATTTTTTTTAAGGCCTAATTCTTGATGTCTTAAGGCTTTAATTTTTTTTTCCAAGCTTAAAGATTTATCCACCTTCATCCAAGTTGTTAGGACATATGTGTTTCACATGTTAAGAACATATGTCATGATTTTATGTAATTGGCTTATCCTTTGACAAAACGCACTTTACTTGTATTTGGGTAGATTTAGGATGACTTTAAATACTTCAAGAAACCTTGTTTCAAGATCAAGTATTGAAGTCTTTAAGTCTGTTCAAGACAACAAGTTCAGAGTGCAAAATCATTAAAGCTAGCTATCTGTCCGAGTTTAAGATTCTCAAAATTCCAATATGATTTTCTTGGGATCCGTGAATGTGTCTTTGGGCTTTCTTTTCTCCTAACCCTAGACATATAAAAGGATCAATTTAAGGGCCTTCAAAGTGTTCACAAGTTGCACGAGTTTTAAGCAAATTCTGTTCAAGCAAATTGTGACTGGAGACGAAATTCTTGCCCTAATTCATCTCTTTCTCTTGAAGAAGTTGTCGTGTATGTGCACCGTAGGGTTTTGTGATCAAGTATCTTCTTGATCTTTATCGTGTGGATGAACTGAAAAACTTTGCAACCAACAACCTTCTTAGTTGGTGATTGAAGTCGCATATTGGGATCCACGCAATTGGTTAGTCACGTACTGGTAGTCGTGCATCAGAAAGGGGAACTGTCACTACAGAATAAGTCTAATTGGGTGTTGGGGTAAGGGTTCAACTGTGAGTTGGTAAGGTACTTGGATTTCTTTACTTGTAACCGCTTGTTGTGATAATAGTAGAGTTTCGGGAGTGATGACCTGAAAATCACCCGGTGGGGTTTTTGCCGTTAGGTTTTTCCTCATTTGTAAACAAATCATCATGTTATTTATTTTCCGCTGCATATTTAGTTTATTGGTGATTTGTTTATACTACCACGCGTTTGTATGATAAATTGATTAATTAATAACTTGACTAATTAATTAATTAATTTCTATCACAAGGGTCATTCAATTTGTGGCCTATCACAAGTACTTTTATAATTTTAATCTCCATTTATTTTAATGAGACATTTTTACATCAATTACTAACTAAATAAAAAGTGAAGATTACAACTCATTACTATTTGCTATTATATATTTAAAACAAAAAACAATATCCAGTTAAATAAGTACCAGAGACAAGCAATACCCTAGAATTTTTACATGTGGTATTAGAGGGAGCCTCTTTCATGCCATCTTTTCATCTTTTCTCACCGTTTTGGCTTTTAGGATGAGATCAGATGTGTAACGAGAATTCGTAAAATTCTCTAATGGGAGTGGGACCGTGTAACTACAGCAGTGACATGGTGTGGTTTTGTAAAATTAATTGGCTATTCTGTCCTATAAGAATCACTTCACTTTGTTAATGCATAAACCACTATTCTTTTTACAATAAAAATTGTTCTAAAGTTTGAATTATTTGTCTTTGAATACTTAAGTGGTTCTATTAATTAATTTATTAAGAGCATTAGCACCCATTTCTGTTTTACCTACCAACAAGCCAAAGTCAGCCCCCATCCTAACATGTATTGCTCAAAAAATTTAGGTCATGTTTGATACATGTGTTTAAATACAAATTTATATTTTTTTGAAATATATATAAATAAAAAAATCTATAAAAATACATATAATATTATTTAAAAACTAAAAACATATATTTATATACACGTAACAAACAAACCTTTATCAACTGAACGGTGAGGTCTTAAATATAAAACCCACTGTAGATGAAGATGCAAAATTTTTTATAATAATATTTTATTCTCCTTCCCAAATAAAAATAAGTTATCTCCTCAGTCCTCTCTCCTCTCTCATATGTCACCATCTATCAAACCCGTGCTCTCTTCTCCCTTGACAGGACCAGAATGCTCTCTTTGGTTTGAATGGATTTGAATCGGCGGCAGCTGCCTATCTCTCTCTCTTCTCTATCTGTTGTTTGAATCAGTTGCTGCTGGGGTTCTCTTGTTTGAGTTTCAGGTTGTTGGTTTCGGTTTGAATGGATTTGAATCGGCGGTGACTGGTTTGTTTGGGTTTTGGGTTTGAGTTTTGGTTTGAATCGGCAGTTTTGGTGGTGAGTGCTTCGTTTGTGTTGCTCAGTGGTGGTGGGTTGCTCGGCGGTTATGGGTGTGATGCGGCCGTGGGTTTGGACTCCGGAGCATTTTGTGGTGTGGGTTTTGTGGTCTGGATTGTGGGTTGGTCAGGGGATGGTGGCGTGGTGGTGGGTCTGGTACTTGGCATGGTGGTGGTCTGCCTCTCTCTCAACTCTCACTCTCACTGTATCTCTCAAATGATGGTGGTTACGGTGTTTTTGGGGTTGTAACTTCTTTTTCTCCATGCATGTTTTAAAGGGTTTTTCAGGAATATATTTTGAACAACAGTTTTCGGTGTTTTATTTATACACATATTTTCACATTTTTTTTATCTAGATGTGTTTCCAAAAAATACAAACGTCAATTTTAGAACAATATTATCAAACGAGTCCTTGATCTCTGGGTTTTGATTCTAATTCAATTTTGGTGGATGGTGTTGCGTGGATTTGCTAAGAGAGAGATATAAAGTTAGAGAAAAAAAGAGATGGAAGAGAAAAGAGATAAATTGAAAATTTTATATTATTTGTTGGTATAGTTTATATTATTTTAATGATTTGTAAGTAAAAATAAAAATTAGGATGTTGGATAAGTTGCAAAATGAGTTGATTAAATAAATAAAATGGTGTTTATGGATGTAAAAGATTTTTTTTTTTTTAATCTGTGATGCTAGTACTCTAAATTTGGTTGACAATTTTGTAATTTAAATTGAAAATGAATTTTACTATGAAAATGTAAAAGATGAATATCATTGAGCATAATTTTCATGTGAGATGCTAAGTTCTTTTTGTTGATATTTTTGTACGTTTAATATTAAACTAGGCAATTTTTGTATACTAATTGGAATTTACAATAAGATAATTTTTATACAATGTATTCATAAATTATGATTTACTCTAGTATTAAAATATTAAGATTTATATGTATGTGTGTTTATATATGTATTTGGGAGTTTGTATTGACTAATATATATTTTGGAGGGCGGGGGGAGGGAATTGTGGTACTAATACCCGTATAAAACCTATTTCGTCACCATCATTTGAACCAGGTGGTCGACTTACTGTATGAATGGCTCTAGATATCTGTTTTGCTACTTTGTTTTTAAATTTCGTCAGGATATTGTGAATTTGGACCCAAAAGGTGGCAGATTTAAAATCCATCTCACTTAGCACAATATCTTTTTCAAAACGCTGAACCACCATCAAGTGTTTATCAAAACTCCAAGGCTCACTTGACAAAACTTTGTCGACATCTAGTTTACTTTCAAAAGTATATGAAACCACGTTTTTACTTTTAACCATTGAATTTATCATTATTACATATTTTGAAAATTTATGTGTGTTTACATATGTATATGTATGTGTGTTTACTTTCAAAAATTAATATTATTACATATCTTGAAAATTTAACTATTGAATTTCATGTTTTTTACATTCTAGATACATATGTCAAATTTTGTGCTAATTTGATATTATTTATTATATGATTTATAAACTTATATTTTATACATAATTTTAAAAAAATTCAATTTAAATAATTTATTGATGATATAACTATTGATCTTTAATTATCCAAAACTTATGCAAGCATAGAGGATATAAGAAAAAAATATAATTCAGTGGTGGATTTGTCAAAATTCACATCTAATAAAAAAGATTTTGATTAAGATTATAGCCTAAGACTACAACTTTACTCAATGAAATAAATATTGCCATATATTTTAAAAATCTAACTGTTAAATTGTATGTTCTTTATGATCATAATACACATGTCAAATTTTATATCAATTAGATATTATCTATATGATCTATAAATTTATATTTTATGCATAATTTTAAATTACAAAAACTTGCAATTTAAATAATTTATTGAAGACATAGTTATTGATTTTTAATTTTTTATAAATTTTGCAAGCATGGAGAATATAAGAAAAAAAACGTAATCTAATGGTAGATTTGTCAAAATGGACAAAACTTAGCTATAAAATGCTATAACTTTACTAAATATCTTTTTGTTGGAGGTGAATATTGACAAATCCACCATTGAATTACAAATTAAAATTAAATAAAAATGAAACATGTGATTATGGAAGCATATACTTGGATTTGTTGTTGAACATTTTCATTTCATTAAATTTCAGTTAAATCTCAAGTGGGTAAAATGTCAAATTTCAAATCATATGTAGACAAATTAAATTTCGGTCAAACCACAAGTGGGTAAGTTGTAATTTACTCTTAATCTTATGTGTAGTATATTATAGAGTACCATAACAACCATGAACGAACAAAGGCCCAATTTGAACCTTTTGGTTGATGCTATTTCTCCTACTCATGGCTTTCTTGGGCCATTTCAATGTGTTTTGTGGGTTCATTGCTGAAAGAGACACTATCATGGTCTATTGATGAAAACCTAGCTTTTTTTCACAAAAGGGAGGGGGGGAAATTTTCTCAATAGCAGCTAGCTATATGCCTCCTACACGTGTGATATGTTGTGAATTAGATATATGGCCAATCCACTTTAGTCTATAGTATAATGTAACTTGAGGTTGGACCAAAGAGATTTGCGATTGTTTGTTCAAATGACAATAGTTTGTATCAAAATATCTCAGAGGTCTAGTTTAGTGTTGTGTGATTGTTTGTTCAAATAACACTAGTTTGTATCACAATATTTCATAGAGATCTGGTTTAGTGTATTTTAAATAGACCAACATATCAATTAAAATTATTCACTTTCACGATTAAGACAGAGGATCATAATTGATATATTATAGCCTTATCAAACAAGATGCCCAATCTCATTAGAGACTACAAACTAAAATTTTCAGTTTACAAGGATTTGCGATTTAGATCTTTGGTAAGCGATTCTCATTCCCATACCTAAATTACATATACAATACATCTCACCGCGGGTTGCAACACATAATGTCCAAATGTTTATACAAACACAATATTAGAAAATATAAAAAATTTATTAATAAGATGGAGCCATACAATTGAGATTTAGGACACTAATAATAACATGTATAATATTCACAAAAATGGCCATCAATAATTTGTATATTAAAAAATAATTGAGGAAGATGTGTAAACACCCTAATGAATTCACAGATTGAAGTACAATTTTTTTAAAAAAAAATTTTAAACTCAAATGATAATAAAGAACATAGATGCTCATGCTCATGTTAATGTGTATGTTTATTTTTATTATGTTTTTATTGAAGAGTATATGTATGTTTCTTTGCTAAACATACATATGTATATATGTTTTATTCCTATAATTTTGAACCATTTTTTGAAATTCATGTAGACTTGTAATTTTATACCTGGGAGTTCTTGATTAGAAGTATGATGAGCTACAAATGACTACAAAATAGAACTTAATACTAGCCACCAGCTTACCTAAAATGGAAAACTTCAATTAATAAAGCTAAAAAAGTTAATAAAAAGGAACATAAATTGGAATGCAAGCCTACCTAATTTATTAATAATATTATAAAATATGAAAATGTGTAGCTATAACACCTCCAATCGCTTTAGTCGCTCCCCATATTTTAGCAGTCAAAGATTCAATTATTATCTCAGATTTATATCATACAAGACAAACAAATCTCTATTAGTGATCTTCCGGATTATATTTGAAATAATGTTTTGGTGACAAAAGACAAGCCTAACACCAAAAATTGATACATAATCTAGAATAAAAAAATGATCTACAATAAAAATGAAAAAATGAAAAAAATTCTTTATAGAATAATGACCTATATGAATAGTAGAGCACCAATTATCATGCCAATAGAGTAAAATATTTAAGTTTTGAATCAAAATTGAATTTAACATCAAAATTTAATACTCTTTAAATAATATGATTAATTCGAATTATAATCAATGAAATGTCTAATAATAGAAATGTCATAAAAAAAATGTTAGGTTATCTTTAGGTATTAAAACATTTTTAGAGCTTAGAAACTCTGAAGGTTAAGCTTCTCTTGCTTAAATAATCAAAAATTGAATTGTATGTTAAACTGGAGTAGAAAGGGGGTAATAATAGCCTAAAAGATTCAAATGTTGAAACTAAGCCTTGTTTGGTTTTAAAAAATGGTCACTCATCACTCAGTTTTCATCACCCATCACTCATCACTCAGTTTTCATCACTCATCACTCATCACTCATTACTCATCACTCATCACTTAAAACACCCCAAACCCTTTTGGCACCATCACTCACTTGTCATCACTCAATATTTTTCAACTATTTATGGGCCCCATACCTGTACCTTATGCAGCTTTTACTTTTTTTTTTTTTTTTTTTTTTTTCCTTCAACCCCCAGTACCTAAACTCACCGAAACCAATGAAAAAAAAACCCGAAACCTGAAGAATTGAAGACCAAACCAAAAAAAAAAAAAAAAAAACTAAAGATCGATTCAGTGAAAAAAAAAAAAAAAAAGGAAGAAGAAGGAGACGAAACCCAGAGAAGAAAGGAATTAAAAAAAAAAAAAAAAGAGTCAAAGGTCAAAAGGTGCGGCTGTGGGTCCCTCCATGTGTGTTTAATTACAAAAATGCCATTGAGTTATGAGTTATGGAAACTGAAAATAGCTAAAATGTGTTTTCGCTTTCATAACTCATAACTCATAACTCAAAAATCAGAGAATTGAGTGATGGAAACTGAGTCACGGATCATGAGTCATGGAATCCAAACAAGTGCTCTTCCCTGGGCCCCACCAGTTTTGGATCATGAGTTATGAAAACAGGATGATATCACTCAAAACTCTCTTCATCCAAATATCACCTAAAATTTCCATATTTTCCTATGCTTTTATTTGAATAACGAATAACATTTGTCTATCAGTTATTTTCATGCTTATGTTTATCACGTTTCTAAATTTTATATTAAAAAAAACTTGTAGCCCTATGAGATTTTTAAATTATGTATAAAAAACAATTTAGAAACACAATAAAATATGGACAAAATCTAGCTACAACTCCACTCAATATCTTTTTATTGGATGTGAATTTTGATAAATCCATCATTGAATTACATTTATTTCTTCTTATATTATATCCTTTATGCTAGCATAATTTCTAGAATATCAAAGATCAATAGCTATGTTATCAATTAAATATTTAAATTTCAAGTTTTTGTAATATAAAATTATGTATAAAAAATAAGTTAATGCATCAAATAGTAAATAACATCCGATTGATACGAAATTTAACATGTATGTTAAGAACATAAATATTATGCAATCTAACAGTCAAGTTTTCAAAATATGTAGTCATATTAGTTTCTTTTTTAGTGAAAGTTGTAGACCAAGTTTTTTGCCAAACTTTATCCATAAAATATTTTTCAAATATATAATTAATATCATAAAATAAATAGTTTTCCCAAAAATATTTTCAGCAAAGCTCGGACTTAGGAAAATGTTTTATGTCAAAACAAATGCAGCCCACAAACTTAGTTGCCTTTTGTTTTTGCTTTTAAACAAAAAATAAAAATAAAAAACTTAGTTGCCTTTTGTTTTTGATTTTTAAATATTAATTGCTTTATAACCATTTATAAGAGTAATGGTAGCAGGTATTGGGAGAAATTAAAGGATCTTCAAACGTTTTACTTAAAATTTTATGATGCAACCCTATTTCTTGGGTCAAAGTTTGTTAAACACATTGGTCTAATCTATTTTAGAACATAAAATAATCTGTTTGATCGAACCTAAATGTTTAACATGAAAATACTGAGTCTCTACGCAATATCACAAACAAAGAAGATTGGTACTAAGAATTCCCCACACCGAAACCCTAAACATTAAGTCTCTACGCAGTTGTGATATATCAAACTAACAACTACAAATTAATTCACTCTACATCACAATTAAAAAAAAAACAAACAAACAAATCGCAGTTCTAAATCAATTCAATTACGCCATGATTCTATTCTGTACAGCATCACATTCTCTGATTCAATTCAATTTTCTACTACTACTTGAAAAAATCAAACTTCATCAAACAAACAAATTAACCTTAATTCTAATCGAATTATTATGCATACACAAGAATAGGTACTTCAATAACCAAAATTTACTTAACCATCCATAGACAAAATTATATGAGAGAGAGAATATCCACACACACACAAAAAAAAAAAAAAAAAAAGATTTAATAAATGAAGAGGAAATATTAAAAAAAAAAAAAACATTCCATATAATTTTGGATTCTTGATTATTTTAGAATAAAAAATCTACAAGAAAAATATAACAATTATGTTAAGAAAAAAAAATCCATAATATACGTAACCATCCAAAGACAAAGCAAGGTAAGATTATCTTTAGATACTAAAATTTGTTTAGATCTTAAAAACTTTGAAGTGTATGCTTCTCTTGTATAAATAGTTAGAAATTGCTTTGTGTGTACACAAAAAAAAAAAAAAAAAAAAAAAAAAAAAAAAAAAAGGAAGAGAGGAAAAAGGGGTATGAATAGCGTATATAAAAAAATAAAAAAAAATTCAAATATTGACATTAAAATTTCCACATTTTCCTATGTTTCCATTTGAATAAGAAATAACATATGTTTATGGATTCAAACAAAAGCAGAATTATTTATATTCATGTTTATGTTTACTTTTATAATTTTTGCTTAAGATTCATATTCAAAAAGATAATTTTTAATTAATATATTAGTACCCCTTATAGATTAATTATGTATAAAAAAACAATTAAGTTGGCATTTATCTAGCTATTTTTAAAAATAAAAACAATATTAAGCAAACCCATTGTGAATCTATAGATTTTTTAAAGCTCTAATCTTTGGTGTCTTAAGGCTTTAAACTATTTTACAAACTTGAAGATTATTCACCTCCATCCTAGTGTGCCTCTTTCTTAAAGTAATTTTGTTGATCATGATTTAGAGTTAGCTAAAAGAGTAAAAGTGTGTATCTTTACAATGTCTTAACACCAATTTTAGCTATGATATAATTCTTAGAAAGTTTTAATTTAATTTAATATTATTTTAATTATTGATATATTTTTAATATTAGCAAGGTGTTACAAACTTGTTCATATGAATAGCGGAAACCCATTAGAGTTTGAATTAAATGTTAAAACATCTTGTTTAACACTAGAAAGTAAAAGAACTTGGAATAAATATGGTCAAATGGTAATTGGAAAAAATTTTCCATTTTTTTTTCTTTGTTTTCTATTGGTGGAATGTTATTTATTTATTTTTTGCTTGTAAACAAAAGCACAATTTAGATTAAAAAAATGATTTACCTTATGTTTTTTATCTGATTCGTTTTTTTTATTTGAACTTGGGAGGAAAAAAATGGTGGGGGCCTAGGGGAAAACTCCATCTGCCCGCATTTTATTCTCTCTCTCTCTCTCTCTCTCTCTCTCTCTCTCTCTCTCTCTCTCTCTCTCTCTCTCTCTCTCTCTCTCTCTCCGACCAAAAATTGAAAGTCTCATTTTCCTTTCCCATTTCCTTTTCCATTTACCATCATCTCCCTTTTTATCCCAACCAAACATCACATAATGTTTTGTGGATTTTGTGGTGCTAACATGGCATATGGTCGAGTAGGGTTGGGTCGGGTTGAGTCAATTAAGTTGTGGGCCAAAACAAGTCTAGGTTAAAAAATGGGTTATTTTAAAAGGGTTGAAAATGAGTTGGGCTAATAGGGTTGCGGGCGGGTAGAGTTGACCTGTATTTTCACATGAAAAATAAATAAATAAATAAATAAACTTTAAAAAAATGCCAAGTTTTTAGAGATAATGAATCAAATCAATCAAGGAAACGAATAGCACATAATACCCTTTGTTTTGTTTTGTTAAGTGAGCACCTACTATTATTAGACTATTTGTGTTACTATTATATGTGTAAAGGGAAAAAGCAAACAAACCAAAAAACATAAAAACTTTTCATATCTTTCCAATTCTGATAGTTTTGAATTTGATTAAAATTTTTTACAGTTATGTTAACAAAATCTTCCATATTGATAACTCACATCCAGAATGCTTATAATTACTACTTGAGAGACTTGAGAAAGAGAGATAGATTCTAAGGAGTGCAAAAAATATATATTTTAAGTTTACACATTTCAGATTCAAAGTTCACTAATGTTATGAACTTATGGCCTTTTTCTTTTACTTTAGTTTAGTTTTGTGCTAGTTAAACTTAGTGTTAGTAACTTAGTCATAGTATTTAGCTCTACTACTTAGTATTTAACTTAGTGTTAGACGTTTAGTAGTGTAGACGTGTAGTTGTAGATGCTTTTTGTATTTTTTTTTTCCTTTTAATTAGCTTTTTTTTTTCCACCTTAATAAATTGAAGCGTGGCCATTGGCACTAGTGGCTACTACATGGCTAAGTAGTGTCAATGCAGTGCTTTGTACTTTTATATCTATGCACCTAGAACCTTGACATGTAGTCTAAATATTTTTTAGGAATTTTTTGTTAAAAAAAAAAAAAAAACAAGTTGAGTCACGGGTTAGCCAAGTCGAGTCAGGTTAGCCCATAAAAGAAGGGGACCGTTGTGGGTTGGCTCATTTTTTTATTTTGGCCAAAAAATTCGTGTTTGGGTTGGGTTAGAAAATTTCTACCTGTTTTGCCATGTCAGCTATTGTTGGTTAAGTTGGGTTCTTGGGAAGATATTTTGTGAATATTGATTCATTGTTTTTGTTTGATGCTGATAAAATGAAAAGAATGAATTATTTTATTTTATTTTATTTATTATAGAAAATTTAAAATTCTTAAATTCTTTTGGGTTATTTAATTGATGTGCCATAATTAATTGACATGTTATGATAAGATTGGACCAATTATTACATGTGGCAACTTTAGATGACATTTATTGGACAACTCATTAACAAATATGGATAGAAGAGATTATTTCCAAGGATAGTTGACGTTAAGGGTACAAATTTAAATTTTAAAAATTTAAGGAGAAAAATCAAAATTACCTCAAATTTTAAAGGTGTGTGAACTACTTAATTTTATGAAATTTTATTAAATAAGGATGCACCTTAATTTTTGTTTTTTTGTTTTGTTTTGTTTTTTTGTTTTTATTTTTATTTTTTAAGTCAATAGTTATAATAGGGGATGCGAGATTTGAATCCTGGATATCTCTATATAAAATACAAAAATATGCTAGTTGATCAGTCACGAGGATTTTAGCGATGTAACTTAAACATATACCATCATGCAAATGTATATAAACTATTCGGTTTGTATATAGTTATCATATGATAAATAGAAAATGGTTTTTTATTTTTATTTTTTTTATTTAAATTCTCTTGCTATTTATAGATTCATATATTTGAATTCCAGAAAAACCAATTCCTTTATTTAGACAATCCGTTGAGGTCTCTGTAACGCAAACTTATAACCCTTTTTTTTTTTTGAAGAACGCAAACTTCTAATCTATGTAGGGTTGTGGCTGTCTGTATAGTTTTTTTTTTTGTTTTTGTTTTGGTTGAATTTTGTTAAGTGGCGTCCAAAAGTTGGTAAGTTAATGTTTAATGGTTGACCATTATTTAATTTTTTAGTTAAAATAACCGTTTATAAATTTATTTATTTTTATAATTTTATTGATATTAATTATTAATTTAATTATTTATGATATCATTAATTTGATCATCAATCTAACTTCAGTCGGAACATAAAACCAAAAACCACTACCTATTCCAGTGTTTTGACTGTACCAATTTTTAAGACTATGGTTACCATAGAAAATTGGTGGATAAAACAGCTGGCATCCTTTTTGAGTGGTGTTATGTTTGTACTCGGTAGTTGACCAACAAATTAAAACTTAAATTTGCGGAAGAATGAAGAGGCTTGAGAGTAGAAAATGCAATGCAACCATGCATTTGTAGCACTGCTGAAACCAACAGGGACAACTAGAAAGCGTTTTATAATGCTATCTTCTCAAAGGCCAGCACCAACCCACGAATAGCCAACTCAAAGCCATGATGATGATGGTGGATTAAAAGTCTCAGGGTGACCCTGCCCCAATCTGAGAAGACATGTTGTGTCCCCTCCTTAGTTAGTAGGAAACAACCTAGCTATTGACTATGATGGCAGTGGCCATTGTATTGTATACGTGAAGCGAAAGCTATTTCTCCTACTCGATCATGACTTTCTTGGCACATTTCAATGTCTTTTGTGGGTCCATTTGCCGGAAGAGAGACACTATCATGGTCACTACAGCTTGGTTATGGTTCATAGAATTGAAATTGGCGTGCATAGGAGATCAAACACTCAATATTTGAAATTACTACAAAAATGCGAGTGAACTTTGTTGAAAAGGTTACTTTTAGAAATTACAGTCAACCAACATTCATGATTCAACGGTTCACACAAACTAGATTATAAAGTTAAAAAGAAATCAGAAAATTAAATTTGAGATGGCCACTAGTGCCTGTTTGGTTCAGCATTTTTGTGCTTTTTAAAATTGCAAACATCGCAAAAGCGCATGCGTGTTACCATTTGATTATTTTGCAGATTGTTCCTATATTACCCTTAGCTTTTTTTTGAATCCCAATTTTACCCAAATTTCTAACAACAAAAAATACAGTCAGAAAAGAGACTCGCTGAGCAGAGTGGGGGAGTTAGAAGTGGCGGCGTAGTTAAGAAGATCATTGGGGATGGAAGGATAGATTGGAGTTGTAAAGGCTGAGGCTTGATTTGTGGGTTTGGTTAAGGTTGTTATGGTGGGGTTTATATGTGAGAGTGAAAGCTAAGGTCTGTAAATATGGTACAGTGAAGCCTATGTATTGGTGGCTAAAAAAGGATAAAAAAAGAAAAGAAAAAGAGAGGGGGTTTTAGGGTTTGGGAATAAGTGTACGTTTGTATTGACTTTTTTGGCAAATCCGTGGGTCTGCGTTTATTTTGTGGGTCTATGAATATTGTTTATGGACCCACAAAAATCAGCAAAAAGACATTTTTCTTTCTCTTTTTGGGTTTCATAGTATTAATTACACATGTAGAAATTATTTTATTACAGTCTCTTTAGTAATAAGTTTTTAATTTTCAACTAATAAGCAGTATCCAAACACACCAAGCAAAGGGGAAGACATGCATTCACGGTTTATTTATTTATTTATTTATTTTTATCATTTTTATTATTAAGTGGAAGACATAAATAAATTTTAAATTAGAAAAATTTAAAAGGAAAAAAAAAAATATAGGACTACAAATTATTTTACAACTTTTTTTGCCACAATTGTGATGTGACGATGTGTGAGTGGTTAAGAAAAAATTGTAAGTTTATGTGTAAGTGGTAGGCAACCACCCACAATCTATCACGTCACAATTATGATAAAAAAGTTATGAAATAATTTGTGGTCTTAGAATCACTCATTTGAAACATAAGTGTTAATAAAATTTTATTTTGAAAAGATTCATTTGATCAAAATTATTGGATTTTAACTTTTAAGATAGCAATTTTGTATTATGAAAAATGATAAATTGATATACTTTTTTACAAAATATTTTATTAAGAGAGTCATTTACTATTAACATGAATCATTAATAATAATAATAATATTATTATTATTTATAAGGTAAAGATACATGTATGAATTCTTGAAAAATAAAAGCCTAACACTCTATTTTTTAATAAAAAAAACACAATTTCATACTGCATTTTTTAAAACCATCACTTTTTCAAAAAACATAGTTTCAAAAAACTAAACCAAACTTACTCTAAGTTAATGTCAAAACTATGAAGATGTTCTATTCTTTATATTCCTTTTTTTCATTCAAAATTCTTTTCTTCACTAATTCTTTTGAAATATTGTAAGTTTTCACATTAGCTGAAATTTCGAATACCATTCAAAAGGAAAATTGGTGAGAACTTGAATCTGGCGGCCCGGTTTATCAAGCTAAACAAGTTAGGAAAGTAATTAGATAGAAGAGATCATTTTGAAATTGAGTAAAAAAAAAAAACTTGAAATTTACATTTGTTGTGAGATGAGACAGGTCTGCATTGATGTATTAACAGAAATTTCGACTTAGTCTTTAACAAGAAAAGATACTTCAAATACATTTCAGGAGAACTGTGAAAAATGAATGATGCCCAATTGGACAAGTTATAAGGCTAAAGAAAAACTTTTGGAATCCACATATGTTGGGAAAAAAAATGTTGTCATCATTGCCTAAATGGGATGATAAGTCGATAGTTGGTACTAATAAGGGAATATATAAGCACGCTTCAGGACAAAGGCCATCGATGCCAATGCCGTCATAAATCATATATTCGTATCAATGTATGTTATCAAAAATTCAAAACAAAGTAACACACACACTCAATGAGAAACATTGCTCATTGAGACTTTAGACATTAGATAAATAAATAAAAATTAATTAATACTAGAATAGAGGGAGAGATCGACAAACCTTTGGATTACGTTTTATTTTTTTTGCGAGCAAAGTATTAAGTTTTGGCTAATCAATACTACACCCTTTAAGTTTGGGTGAATTACACAACACTCATCCATTGTCATTTATAAAATTGACACAATTTACATATGCAATACAATATCATTTTATTTGATTTAACAACAATTTTATAAGTGGTAAGGGATGCAAAGACCAATTTGACAGAAATGTTAATATTAAGGACTAAAATAACCAAAAAAAAAAACTATAGGGATAAAATAGCAGTTGACCCTAGTGTAGGTGAATGTCAAGAATTACTTATGAGAGCTTTCATTTGAAAATATGTTGGTGGCCTTACAAAACAAGCTTTGACTATTATAATTACTTTGAAAGCATAATCAATTAAACTACTAATAAGATAAATATCACACAAAAACAAAGTTAGATTATCCTTAGATATTGAAACTGGTCTAGAGCTTAAAAACTTTGAGCTTAAACTCCTCTTCCATAAATAGTTTGAAATTGATTTGTATGTTTAAAACAAAGAAGAAAAGGGCATGAATAGCCTAAAAAATTCAAATGTTGACATTGAAATTTCCTTATTTTTCTATGCTTCTATTTGAATAAATAATAACATATGTTTTTGGGTTCAAATAAAGATAAATATTTATTTTCATATTTATATTTATTTTTATGATGTTTTTGTTTGATTGTTATATTCACATAATAATAATAAAATAATTCTTAATTAATATATATTGTTTCCCTTTTCGTTCTTTAAAATAATGTATAAAAAAAAAAACAAATAAGTTGGCATTTATTAGTTGTTTGATATCCTTTATTACATGCAAGGCATGACAATAAACATACAAAGCAAAATAGATAAATTATAATTATTCTACTGGAATTAAATTAAATTATGAAATGTAATAATTTTTTTAAGATTACAATATAACATTTTTTTTTTTTTGAGAAACCCAATAACAACATAACATTAAACCCAATAACAATAACAACTTACTACTTATGATTATTTGTGAAAATATTGTGTACATATCTTATTCTCATTCACACATTTCTCTTATTTTCCTTGTAATTTTCATCTTCTTCTGCACCATCTCTTTCTTTCTCCCTGTAATCCGGTAACTGAGCTCTCTCTCTCTCTCTCTCTCTCTCTCTCTCTCTCTCTCTGTGCAAACTCAAAACCAATTCCAATCCATCCCCAAATCATTGTAATTTGCTTGAGGCGAGGCCAAGATTCTACGATATTCAGTTAGTATTCTGTTTAGATTTCTACACTTACCTTTCTTCTAGTAGTTATATTTGTATGGTTCAAAAAATTAACATAAAAATAAAGCAAGCTGTTAAATTTAATTGACTAGAGGAGACCCAACCAAGTAATATGATAATGGTGGGGGAGGGGGTGTTGGGATGATAAATCTGTTTTTTGTTCTTTTCTGTTTTGGTAGTTTGTTAAATTTTATTGGTTAGCCAATCCAGACTGTTCTTAGGAGACACAACCAAGTAGTCATCTAATGGTGGTGGGGGGTTTTATACTTAGCTTCCAAGCCTACACAGACCTAGCAACCTATTCCAAACAAAAATACAAAATGTTTCCTCTAATTCTTAATGCTCGACAAAGGTGGTTTCAGCTTAAAGATGCATATCTTATTCTTTTAACAATATGTGCTTCAACGCCGTTTCCCTAGTATTCAAACAAGGTCAAAACAATTCTCAATTTGTCACAATCTTCCCTTACCACAATTGCTTCATTTAAAGATTTAGGTGCTGCAATGGGGTTCCTTTCTGGGCCACTCTTAGTGTTCTTCCAACATGGCTGGTCTTAGGACTATCAGCCTTGTTTAATTTCGTTGGCCATCTTTTAATCCACTTTGTTGTGAGTCAAAGCATAGCGATGCCTAAAATATGGCAGGTTTGCCTAGTGGTATTCATGGGTGGGGCTTCGTAGGACTTTTCTTGTTTAGCTAGTTCAATTGTACCAATATATTGCCAATAACTAAAACCCTATTGAGAAGCCTCTTAAAGGCTGTTGAAAACCAAGGCACTCCGTGTTCATTGAAAGAACCATAAATAATTAATGGCTCCCACCCAAACCAAAAATTAGAAAGCAGCGTGTCTTCTACAATATTTACAAGAAGCTGTACTGACGCGTTGATCATCTGCACTTGTTAATTAATTTTACTTTTTCATACTTCTCATTTCTAATGGAAATACTTCCACTGTATATTTATAGGAATGTTTAAGATGCATGTGGAAAAAATAGATCAATACTAAGGAGATACCAAAGCAACAACCCTAAACTTACAATCTTTAATAATATTAAAATGAATATTGTTTTTCATTTTGCATATGATATTATAAAAATACTTATAAATAATCCCATAATTGTGATTCCCAATATTATTCAAAAGTAGTCCACTAATTTACGATCTACATATGAATGCATGATATGAACTTGTAACCCATCTAATATAAAAACCAAGGTTGGATTATTTTTAGATATTAAAAATTGTTTAGAATTGAAAAAATTTTAATCTTAAGTTACTCTTGCATAAATAGTGTGAAAAATATTTGTATGTTAAAAACAAAGAGAAAGGAGTATGAATAGCCTAAACAATTCAAATGTTCACATTTGAAATTTTCATATTTTTCTATGCTTCTATTTCAATAAAGTACAACATATATTTGTAAATCAAATAAAATAGAAACTATTATTTTCTTGTTTATGTTTATTTTTATTATGTTTTTGTTTAAGTGTTATATTCATAAATAATAATTATTAATTAATATATTCATGGTCATTTTTAGGGGTGTGCAAAAAACGAACGAAAAAAAAATCGCTTCAAATCGACCAAACCGATGCAAAAATTTCGGTTCGGTTTGATTCAGTTCTATTCGGTTCGGTTTTATCATATAAAAAACTGAAAATTTTGGTTCCGTTTTCGGTTACAATTTCTAATAGATTGAACCGACTCAACCAAACCGAAATATATTAAATAATAATTTGTACAAAATATTTTAACAAAGTACCTGGTATCCTAGCGGCAAGGACACGTGCTTGTCTCCAGTCATCCTAGGTTCGACCCTTAGTAATGCCATTTTATTTTTCCTTTCCTTATTACCAAAACTACATCGTTTTGGGGTTTGCTTTATAACCCTATTAATCCTATTTTCAGCATTTGTCTCTCACGTTTGGGTTTTGTTCTCTCTCACTTCCGTTGGCAACATCAAGAGAGGACATCAAGAAGCAAGAAATGAAAAACCACACCAAGAACAAGATTCAGAGAGAATTAAGAACAAAAATCAAGAAACCCACCCAAAGATCCAGAGAGAAAACATCAAAAAACCCCGTTGTCGCCGCGCTGCGGTCTTTGCCACCTGGGTTCAATCGCCACCTCTCTGGTTTGATTTTTCTGTCTTCGTGGTTTGGGTTTTGTTCTTTGTGGGTTTCTGTTTAGGTTTCAAGGTTTCTGGGTTCGTGGTTTGGGTTTTGTTCTTCGTGTTTGGGTTTCAAGGTTTCTAGGTGTTTGGGTTTTGTTCTTCGTGATTTACGGGTTTTAAGGTAGAAGGTTGTGAGTTTGGCTTTGCTTGCACGCTTCTTCGCCGTTCTCTCTCTCTCTTTTTTTTTTTTTTTGGGTTTTGTGTTTGCTACTTTGCTTGGTGCTTGGTGTTTGTTGGTGTTTGGGTGGTGAGAAAACGTGGGAAAGCAAAGGGATTTTCTGGGTTTGTTAATTTTTTCTGGGTTTGTTTATTTTTTTTGGGTTTGTTAATATTTTAAGGGTTTTTGCTTTCTGGGTTTGTTAATATTTTCTGGGTTTGTTAATTTTTTTTCTTTGTTTGCTTTCTTAGAAAATAAATGATGAGGAAACCGTAAAATCGACCGAAACCGACGGATTTCCAATTATTTCGGTAGGTTTTGGTTGAGAATTTCACAAACCGAAAATTTCGGTTTCGGTTGGCCAACCCTTAGAAAACTGACCGAAACCGAACTGACACACCCCTAGTCATAAATTTAGTTATGATATAACTCTTATAAAGTTTGAATTTAATTTAATACCAGTTTAAGCATTTATAGCTTAAAAAAAAAATCTTTATCAATTATTATAAAATTCATGTTAGTTTATTAGGGTTTAAAAAAAAAGAATTATAATCTTAAAAATGCTTAAATTAATTGATTGTTATTTTTGAAACAATTGTGAGTTTTCTTTTAGAGTCCAAATTTGATAAGGATGGGGTGAAACCCATGTTTTACACCATCTATTAACAGATTGTCATGTTAGTTTTTTACTTAAAACTCAATACTTCTTGCAACACCTAATAATATCTCAATAAACTCTTAATTAAGTTGGATTTTCAAATGAGTATTATAATTAATTAGGTACGGTTGTAACTATTCTTTAATATATTATATGATGATATAGCATGTTGGGATGAAAGGATGTAAAACTTGGATTTTATATCATATCCTTAGAGAATTTAATCTTTTTTTTTTTATAAAGAAAATAAAAATTTGAGTAAACACCACATGTCCAAGAAAATTCTTAGCTTTGCTAGTGATTTTAAAAAGGAAATAGAGAAATTGTAGATTATACCATTAAACTTTAAGTAATTTTGATTTTCCACCTAAAGTATTAAAATTTTGATCCATAAACCTAATGTCACGGAACATTTTGGAAAAAGTCCCTTTCGTCAATATCTATTGGTCAGTTTATCCATTAAATGCCAGCTCATTTCAAACAATGTATTTTTGATGTATTTAAAATTACATCATTTTGTCCATGTCAATTAAAAAATTTCCATCCATATCTATTGGAATGTTCTCATCTTGCTTGGAATAAAAAACACAATTTAGATTTTTTTATTTTTTAAAAAAGATTCAACTTCTCATTTTGATATGATCATTTTTTTTAACAAAATTTAGGAGGGATAAAGTGGAGGGCTTGTGGGAAAAACTTTATCTTCTTCTTCCTCCTTTTTTTTTTTTTGGCTTTCTCTCTCTTTTCACTGTAACTAAAAATTGAAAATATCATTTTACTCTCCCTTTACCTTCCTTCATTTTCCATCTTCTCTCTTTTCATCCCAACCTAACATCACAAAAAAAAAAAAAAAAAAAAAAAAAAAAAAATGTGGGTTTTGTGGTGCTATTGTTGGTTAAGTTAGGTTCTTGGAAAGACATTTTTGTGAAGTGATTTGAAGATATTATGAATTGATTCTTTGTTTCTATTTGGATGCTTTGATAAAATGAAGAGAATGGATTGTTTTGTTTTATTTTATAGAAAAATTTATTAATTTTTATGTCTTTTAGGTTTCATTGATGTGCCACAATAAATTGACATAGGTGACATTTAATAGACAACTCATTAACGAATATATATGGAAGAAGTTTTTTCCAATGATAAGACATTAGGGATACGAATCTAACTTTAGAAACTTTTTAAGGAGAAAAATTAAAATTACCTCGAAATTTTAAGGGTCTAAACTATAATTTAGTTTTATGAGATTTATTAAATAAGGATGTACTTTATTATTATTACTTTTTGATAAGTCGATAGTTATAATGGGTGAGGGATATTTGAATATTGACTGTCCCTGTAAAATACAACAAAATGTGTCAAATGAGCCATGAGGTTCTTAGTGATGTACTATTAATTTTAATGTCTTAATTTCGAAAAATATGCCAAGTTCAGTAACACAAACTTAAAAACTTTGTTCTTCTCAAAAAAAAAAAAAAAAAAGGAAAAGGAAAAAAAACTTATAGCCTATGTATGTAAGGGCATTGAAGTGGTAGAACCTTGAATTCTAAGAGGAAAAAGAAAGAAAAAAAGACTTCTAATGTTGTGGTGGTGCTATATGAATTCCATAAAACAAACTCAATAATTTCATCCATGTTTCACCTCTTAAAAGTGCTAAAACGTAGGATTGGAGCATCCTATGCGAATGACTATGTAATAATTTGATTTCCATGTTGGACTAACCAATGGTTTTGTTAAGTTTGGTTATAAGTAATGTGATAACTTAAGAATTTAGAACTAATTATGCTACATAATCCACAGTTTTAGCCTAATAATCTAGTTTATCGGGTGCATCTAAATAAATATGATATAGTTAATAATACGGTTGTTGATGACCCAAATCGGTCCAAATTGCTGCTCGAAACTGACCATGTCACTGCAGCTGGGTTGCCAATAAGATGAGGACGATATTCTAAGCGAGCGAAGGATTCCAACATAGGCTGGCCAAAACTATAAACACAAACTCTTAAGTTTGAAAGTCAAACAATCAAAATAGTTTCATAAATGTATTTCTTTTATTGGTCAATGAGTAGGTACAATTCTCTGTATATGAATCAAGCATCCTTGAAGGATGCTTGATTTAAATGCAATCTTGATTTTAACACCAAATTTCAATTTGATTTGAAAATGAATTGAGAAATCCTTGAAACGGAATTACAATGAATCTCTGACTATGCACCTGTTAGAAATTCTTCGTTCTTCGTGTGTTTTTCGAATGTTCTTGATATTCAAGGTGGAAGTTCCTTAGGACTTTAGAGTCTCCATTTGTTTGAAGATTTGATGGACCAAGGTCTTTGAAGTTTCTAGAGGCTTTAAAGCTTGATCCCAATAGAAATCTAAGACTTCAAATGATGATTTGGATGAACATTCTTCTTATTCAAAGATTTGTTTTGGAAATTCCTTAAGGCTTTAGAGGTTTGAATCCATAGAAATTCACTAAGTTAGGGTGATTGGAGTTTTTTTAGGCCTTTTGAGCTTGATTCTAGTGAACTTTGAAATTTGAGAGGATGATTTAAATGATTTCTCATCAAATATTCTTCATACTTGAAAGTGAAAATTCTTAGAGGTTTTAGGACTTGATTCTAGCGAGAGGTTTGAATGTGTTCCTACTAAACCAAGGAGAGTCTCTATTTATAGGAGACTTGAAGAGGTTTAATGACACATGACATGAGTGACTCCTATTGGTGACACATGTTATAATTTAAATGGAAGGACTTTATGTCTTGTTCTCCAACGAACACATGACATAATTTAATTAGCTCAAGTGTCTTAATTTAAAATAACACATGACATAATTTAATTAGCTGAAGTGTCTTAATTTAAAATAACACATGACAACATTTAATTAGACTACTTATGTCACTTTAAGTTAAATTATTACATGTCGTTGTGTGATTGACCCTTGGATATCTTTTGTAATTTCTATTCAATAGCACTTGTAATAACCACTGCACACCCTTGGTGTAGGGGGCAAAAGCTAGGGTTTAAGTCTTTAAAAGGGAGCTTTACATTCTTATGCACTTAGATTAGTGTGAAAACACAAGAGCTTGTTCAAACCTCAAAATTAAAAATTATGGCTAGATTGCTTTTAATCAAACTTAACAAAATGCGGAACAAAAGTAAATATGCACAATGAACCGATTACACTACTCTAAGCCATATCCAACCACAAAGAACAATAAAAGTAAAGTTTAAAGAGTAGGGAAGAAAGATGCAAATATAAGATAACACCAAGACGTGTTATCAAAGAGGAAACCGAAGAACTCGGCGAAAAACCTTTCCACAATCCTCTAAGTCAAAATTGATCTACTAGAAAATAAAGTTGAAGTACACGAATAACAAAAGATCCTCCAAGCCTAGTCTACCCCATGTACTTGAGCCCTTCAAGCTCCCACTACCAATGGACTTCTCGGAGTTTTATCTTCTTTAGCTTTCCGGATCTGGCAATTTAGCCTGATTGCATCCACCACTAAATGGCTCCTTCCAATGCTTCCCAACAGTACCAAAATCTCACTTAACACTCAGACTGAGTGTGGTAAGTATTTGGCATAAGAACCTCTCAAGGATCTAGAGATGGAAAGGTAGGAGTTGAGAAAAATCACAAGGAAATGTTTAGATAATTATGGGTATAGCAATCTCTAACTCTTAAGTGTATTTGCTAGGGTTTTCTCTTTGAAAAGCACTCCTTACAATTCGTGGATAATGAGGGTATTTATAGTGTGGGTAAAGAATTTAGTAAAACACTTATTTATTTTTTTTTTTTCAAAACAGAGAGTTTCGCAGGTACCTTGCGGGATGACCCTTCTTGTGAAACACTCGTGAACTTGACAGTTTGGCGTAACTCTTGACTTCCGGACATATGCTTCACACCTAGCCTTTCGCAGGTTACTCTTCTTGCGAGCTAGTCGCGAACTGCACTGATTCATTTTTGAATCTTGATTCTTCACCGATCTCTCACACTCATCTCTTACAAGTGAACCCACATAAATACAGGGAAATGATTGAAAAAATTACAGTCAAATTTAGCATGAAATTAAAGTTAACATAAGCAAGTTGGAAATCACAACTTTACAATATTGAAGGGAAAGTGTACTTCATGCACACTAGGACATTAAACACCTCGCAGTGCAATCATTGCAATGGCATCAAGGGCCAAATAAATCTAGACGGCAATGGTTATAGCAACATCGAGCTAGTGACCTGTTCAACACGCACTTTCTAAGCATAACATGCTAGTTTAACCATTCCAGTTCTTGGTTTGTTCGTTTGAACCTACAGTTTCAAGTTTGCTATCTTTGTTTGGCTCATGTTTAATTAATTTGTTGAATCGGCCTATCTAATCTGATTTTTAAAATCATGGTTGAATTGCATATATTTATCCTCGTAAATTGAGGAATTTACATAGAGTTGCAAATTGATTTATTTTATATATATATATATATATATATATATATATATTTCCTTAAAAATTTATATTAAATCATTCTCACAAATTAAAAGTTATAAGGAATCATTTCCTAATTACAATTTAGAAAATTAAAATACCTAACTTTTTTTTCTAGTTACAGTACAGAAAATGAAAACATACTGATAAGATGCTTTAACCTACATCTCCAAACCTAAGTTACAAGATGAGAAAGTATTAAGTGTTAGAATTAATAATGATTAAGTAATTAAATTCATCATTTCCTAACAATATAAAGTTATTGGATGATTAACAATTTGACCTTACTTATTAAGAGGGAGTTTGAGTTTACATGTCGGTGGAGTGTTAAAATAATGGCTAAGTGATTAAATTCATCATTTCCTATTAGTTTATAATTAGGTGTCCATTTTGTTCAATTCAAGGATTAAATCTCCATTAGGTATCCATTTTGTTCAATCCAAGGATTAATATCCTAAGACGTAATGCTTAATTAAAATTTATCACTCACAATTATTGCACAAAAATATACAAGTAAAAGTCAATACTTGTTTTTTAAATTTATTTTATAATTTTTATTTGAGTTTAAATTCAGGTGAGTACTTGTAGAAATTGACAACCATTATATTAATTAGTGTGTAGCCTAGTGTATGTGCACGGATACAATTAAAAAGTTTAGAAGAGATTCAAATTATACATGGTATTAGTTTACATTTTTTTTTAAACCATACATTTCTAAAATATGTAATGGTTTCTCATTATATATATGTATGTATGTATGTATGATTTATAATTTAATTGGTTTTAAACTCTTTGGTTTTTGTTCTCGATAATTCACTTACCACAAAAGTAAAAAACTTAGATAGACACATGGTGAAAATTAGATTCCAATTGAAATCCAATTCAGAATTTAGTTGGATTTAGACTCTTCGATTTTTACATCCAACAATTCACTTGGCATAAGATTAAAAATTAAATAGGACACATGGCGCAAAATTGAGAATCCAATTAAAATTTAATTGGATTTTCTCTTTGCTTTATCTATCTATCTATTTGTCTGTCTATATATATATATATATATATATATATATATATATATATATAGATGGCCATTAAAAAACTTTGTCTATGTAAAATGGAATATATCATCTATTAAAAATTTTGATTAAAAATATTAACAACTCAAAATTCACGAGTCGCTACCATAGTTTTGAAACCCGAACTGTTCAAAGACCCGGACAAGAGAGATGTTCAAAGTTTTTGAAGTTAAACTGAGATCAAACCGAAGTTGAACTGTGATAATGTCATAATTAATTTAATAATTATTTAAAATATAAATAAATATATTAAATCAGTAAAAATTGAAAATTTGACTAAAATAGTTCAAATAAAAATAAAGATCTATTTTGCAAATGTATTTTTTATATCATAAATTTTATAAAGTAAATAACAAAAGTTAAACTCTAAACAAACATAAAAAAATTATTGAGTTATATATATATATATATATATATTTGATGTGAATACTTAACATTTTCTAGACATATTAGTTAAAGCCCATATATATTTGTATACTTTAACGGTTTAATCAATTTCTCAATCATTAACCCAATATTGTAGCCCAAGCCCAATACATATGTATCAAAACATCTATCCTGACAATCCATGAAAATAAAAATTTTAATTAATAAAATTTACAATACCAATCACGTGTGTTTGGAGCTAAAAATGTAACAAAAAATAGAAGAGATGATACTGTAAATTTTGACACTGTAACAAAACTTACTAGAAGTTGTAGTTGGTTTGTACGCACAAGGAAAAAGTCACTGTAGCGTAAATTAAATGAGCTTCAAAGTTATTTGAATCAACATGAGGAGAAAAAATTAGAGAAAAGAGAAGCTGTGTAAGTAACGGAGTGAGCCAAAATGGAAGTTGTAGTTGGTTTGGATGCACAAGGAAAAAGTCACTGTAGAGGGAATTAATCGAGCTTCAAAGTTATTTGAATGAACATGAGGAGAAAGAATTAGAGAAAAGAGAAGCTGTGTAAGTTACAGAGAGAGAGCCAAAATGGAAGATCTGAGAGAAGAAGGGGAAAGAATGCAAAGACTGAAAGAGAGTAAGAAATTGACGCTCCAGTCTTGAGTCTCGCTGTAATAGAAATACTTTTGTTTTTTTCAAAAAAATCTTTGAAACTGAACCGTCCACGGTTTTAAAAACCGGGTGGTTCAATTACAATTCAAATGGTTCCATGTTTTTTTCTTCATAGAATAGTTCTTAAGGTTAAAAAAACTGTACTAGTGAGAGATTCCCAATTAATCGGGTTAGACCGTTTGGTCCGGTCCAAGTTTAAAAACCATGGTTGCTACTGATATTTATTGAGTAAAATGATGATGGGTACATTATATTGTTAAGAGTAAACCCAGAGACAAACAGAGTTTTGATCAAATGGTTCAAATGCCCAACAGCTAGTCCGGACATGCAGCAAATGATGTCATTCTAATTAACGTAGTGTTGTAAATGTATTTAATGAAACGTTGCGTTTGGTCCTTATGTTATTAGTTCATTGATACGCTGTGTTTTGTACATCTGGATTAGTTCATTAGATTAGTTTGTTGGGTAGTTAATTGTTAGTTAATCAATTCCTAATTTCCCTCCACATTTTATGGATCAATCTCGAGTTTTTAGGGATCTGAATAAGCGATTCTGATTCTCTATAATCTATATATACTGTACATCAAGTGTAATACAGTGTGAAGCATTCATTTTCTTCCAAAAATCTCTCTTTGTCTCTCTCTCTCTCTCTAAACTTTCTCTCTATTTCTCTTTGCATTCATTGCTCCTCACTGAGTGTTTCACAGTGTGAACGCCATTGTTGTATCTCTTCAACCTTAGATAGATTCTTTTCATGGTATTAGAGCAACAATCATTCCCAGCAACAATGGCAAATAATACTTGAGCTTCACCTTCAACAACTGTGTCTTCAACTTCCACAACCATACCTTCAACTTCTACATCTACCTCCATCAATCTCAAAAATCAACCTTTGCTATTACTCTCAAATATGTCAAACATGCTTTGTGATTAAGCTGGATTCTTCCAACTATATCATTTGGAAACACCAAATCTCCATGGTGTTAGAGACTTACTCCATATTTGAGCTTCTTAATGAAGTTCCACTTGTTCCTAAGAAATTTCTCAAGGATTTATCTGGTACCATTACTTGATGCTTAATCCAGTTATTATCTCATCTAGAAATCAAAGGAAAAGGCACTTCTTACCTTCATTAGCTCAACCCTCACTCCTTCGATTTTGGTTATAACTGTTGGATGTTCTTCAGCTCAAGAAGTCCGGAAGGTGCTTGAAAACAGATTTTCTTCAATCTCAAGGTCACATGTGATGAACCTAAAGGGTGAGCTGCATAATGTGAAGAAAGGATCTGATTCTGTGGATGCATATTTACAGAAGATTAAGGTGATAAGGGACAAGCTTATGGCAGTTGGTGTATTCTTGGATGATGAAGAGCTACTTCATGTAGCAATCAAAGGTCTTCAATAGAATTAAGTGCATTCAGTCTGCAATCGAAACTGAAAGCACCAAATTAAGTTTTGATGAACTAGTTACTCTGTTAAATGCAGAAAAGGAATCATTGAATGAAGAGATGGAGATCAAAGACTCCATCATTGCAATGGCGATTAACACTGCACCAAGGTTTAACAACACAGGTGGTTATAATAATCACAACTAGTCTCATAATAGAGGGAGAGGAAGAAATAACAATGGAAGAGGTAGAGGCAGAGGTCCATCACCTAATCACTTCAATCAATTTTCACCATCTCAATTTTCACAATCTCAAGGGTTTAATGCTAGATTAGAAAGGCCAATTTACCGGATATGTGGTAAGGCAAGTCATCTTGCCTTAGATTGTTACCACAGGATGGATTATGCCTATCAAGGTAAGCATCCACCCACAAAGCTAGTTGCAATGGCAACTTCTTCCAACTCAATGATAGCTCGGGAGCAACCTTGGTTGGTAGATAGTGCAACTACAGACCATGTCACTTCAAGCCTTAATCATTTGAGCTTCCCTAAGCCTTACACAGGTTAGAAACACCTCACAGTTGGCAATGGTCAGAATTTGCCTATTACTCACATAGGTAACTCTTTAATCCCTGCTTCAAATGCTCCTATTCAACTTAGAAATGTACTTAGGGTTCCCTTTATTGCTTCTAATCTTGCTTGAGTTCACAAACTTTGTCATGATAATAATCATTGGTGTTACTCTGATGAAAACACCTTGCTCATTCAGGCCTTGGCCATAGGGAAAACTCTTTACAAGGGCAAGAGTGAAGGTGGAGTGTACCCCATCTATCCTCACAAGGCCACCGAGCTTTTGCTTCCTAATAAACTGTGCAATTTTTTTCAACTTTCTTCTTCTAGTTGGCATCTGTGGCATAGTAGACTTGGCCATCCTAACTCTCAAATTCTTAAGCTTTTGTTACAAAATAATGGACTGTCTTTCAATACTAATGCTAATTTTGTCAATTCTTGTATTCACTGTCTTCAAGGAAAAATGCACAGACTTCCATTTCCTAGTTCAAGATTTGTAGCTAATTCTCCTTTGAACTTGTACATACTGATCTATGGGGTCCTGCACCTCTTAATTCAATAAGTGGCTACAAAGATTATGTCATTTTTGTTGATCATTTCACTCGTTTCACATGGCTGTACTTACTTTCTGCTAAATCTGAAGTTTACTCAAAATTTGTCATGTTTCATGCTGTAAAGTTGTAATTTACAACTATGTGTTTTGTTGGATTTTATTCCGTGACAAAGTTGATTGTAATTATGTTCAATCTTTTATACACTGTATTTCATGTGGGATTTATTTGTAAGGGTTGTGTGTAAGGGAGAGAGAGAGTGTGAAGATTCAAGGCATTGAAGACCGAAGTGTTTTCGTGGGTAGCTCACAACTTAGTATCCCGCAAAGTAATGCATATGCCCTGCATATGATTGGAATGCGAAGAGTTAGGACAGGATGGAGACAACTGATTTTCGCGAGTATCTCACGGGTAAGGCCTTCTTGCGAGAAACCTAAGAAACATTCTGTTTTGCCAGATTGTCCTATCTGATACACACTTTCTGTACCCGCACTATATATATCCACATTACCCACAAATGTTGAGTAGTGCTTCTGAGAGAAAACCCTTGCCACAAACCTTGAGAGTTAGAGATTGTTGTACCCACTTCCCTACTCTTTTAGCTTTCATATTTCTGCTGTGTTATATTGAATATGGCTTAGAGTAGTTTGTTTGTTTATTCGCTTGCATTTACTCTATTCCGCACTTAGTATAAGTTAGAGTAAAATCTATTGAGCCATTATTTTTTATTTAGGGGGTCTAAACAGCTCTTGTGTTTTAAAACATTTTCGAGCATTGACATGTTATGGTTAAAACACAGTTTTCCTCAACTATTAAAACTCTTAGATCAGATGGTGGAGGTGAGTACACTTCTAAATCTTTTGAATCCTTCCTCACTTCCAATGGGATTAATCATCAAATCTCCCGCCCCTATACTCCTCAACGAAATGGTTTAGTAGAAAGGAAGCATACACCTAATTGAAACTACTGTCACGTTCTATCTCAAGCTTCCTTACCTTCTTCATACTAGTCATTTGCTTTTCAATCAGCTGTGACACTCATCAATTTACTTCCTACAGCTACGTTAGGTTTCAGTTCTCCTTGGTATAAGCTCCATGGTCAACATCTTGATATTTCTTCTCTTAAAATCTTTGGCTGTGCTTACTACCCATTTTCTTAGACCATACACAAAACACAAGCTAAATTATAGAACCACAAAGTGTCTTTTCTTAGGCTATTCTGCCATTTCTAAAGGTTACTTATGTCTTGAATTGCTCACTCATACCCTATACACTTGCAGACATGTTTTGTACAATGAAGCCAAATTTCCCTTTTCTTCTACACCCTCTTCTACTTCAACCTCTCATACCCCTAATACTGATGTTTGGCTTTCTAATATGCTCTATTTACACTCTTCTAATTAGCCCTCAATCCTAGGGCCTTATTCTACTTCTATATCTCATTCCACAAATCCTAGTCCTAATCTTACATCTCATACTTCTTGTCCTTTTCCCTTATCGGACACATCCCAAACCTTCCAACCACCTATCTCTATTCCTGCTACTACATCTCCACCTGTCAATATCACTCACTCCACACCTCCACCTCCTCCACTTTCATCTATACCTACTTCTTCACCTCCTTCAGTCACACGCATCTTCCCCTCTTGTTGTCTCTGCATCTTCCCTTCCTACTCGCTTGCCGTTCGTTGCACCTGTGAACATACATCCTATGACCACCAGATCAAAGAATGGGATCTCCAAGCCTAAATTGTGTTACAAGGCTGTGGTTGACTATACTCACACCGAGCCCCCATCATATAGAATTGCTTGTAAATTTCCTCAATGGGTTAAGGCCATGGATGAAGAATTTTTTGCTTTACAAAGACAGAAAACTTGGTCTCTTGTTCTTGCTGTTCCTGGTATTAATCTGGTCGGTTGTAAGTGGGTGTATAAGTTGAAATTACATAGTGATGGCACCATTGCTCGTTACAAAGCAAAATTAGTTGCTAAGGGCTTTCATTAATAAGTAGGTGTGGACTACTCAAAAACATTTACTCCGGTAGTGAAACCAGCTATTGTGAGATTTGTACTTTCCATTGCGGTGAGTTTTAATTGGCCTCTCGATATAGTTAGATGTCTCCAATGCCTTCCTCCATGGTTTTCTAAAGGATGAGGTGTATATAGAGCAACCACCAGGCTATGTGGATCAATAATTCCCTCATCATATTTGCAGATTACATAAATCCTTGTATGGCTTGAAACAAGCCCCAAGGGCTTGGTTTGATAGATTTACTTCTCATTTGTTGCATCTTGGATTTAAAGCTTCCATGGCAGATTCTTCCTTATTTGTGTTTGACTTTCATCAAACCATCATTTATCTACTTGTGTATGTTGATGATATTATCATCACAGGCAATTCTTCTTCACAAGTCTCTCATCTTGTCACTGCTCTTAGTAAGGCTTTTGAGCTTAAAGATCCGGGTGCCCTCTCTTATTTCTTAGGCATTCAAATTGTGCCTTCCAGATTTGGTCTTACTCTGTGCCAGTCCAAGTATGCCTCTAATGTGCTTCATAGATTCAAGATGGAGAATTCTAAGCCTACGAAGACCCCTTGTTGTCCAAATGTGCGTCTTACTCCTTTTGATGGCTCTGTTTTGCCTAATCCCATTGAGTATAGAAGCATGGTGGGTGCTCTCCAAGACTTGACCTTCACATGTCCTGATTTGGCCTTTGGTGTTCATCAACTTTTCCAGTTTATGCATCATCCCACTACTTCTCATTTGGAGGTAGCCAAACGTGTTCTTCATTATGTGAGGGGTACTTTACACTTTGGGATTCATCTTACTCTTGGTCCACCTACCTTCTCTGCCTTCTTTGACGCAGATTGGGCTGGAGACCCTATTGACAAAAAAATCTACTACTGGAATGTTGGTTTTTCTTGGTTGAAACCCAATTTCTTGGTCTTCCAAGAAACAATCCACTTGTTCTCGTTCTTCCATAGAGGCAGAGTATCGTGCCCTGGCTTCCACAAAGAAGAGAGTTAGCTTGGCTACGCACTCTGTTTAAGGAACTTAAGCTTTTTCTTCCTCAAATTCCCATTCTATGGTGTGATAACAACTCTGCTATTGCTTTGGCCTCTAATCCAGTCTTTCATTCTAGAACCAAGCACATCGAGGTTGATTATCACTATGTGAGGAGTTGTGTTCTTTGTAGCACTTTGGGGATCAAATTCATTTCTGGTCGTGACAATTTTGTTGACATTTTCACAAAACCTTTGCCTAGCCCTCATTTTCTGGTTCTACATAACAAACTCTTGGCTAACACTGCCTCGAGTTTGAGGGGGGATGTTAAGAGTAAACCCAGGGACAAACAGAGTTTTGATCAAATGGTTCAAATGCCCAATGACTAGTCCAGACACATGCAAAGAAACAATGTCGTTCTAATAAATGCGATGTTGTAAATGTATTTAGTGAAACACTGCATTTAATCCTTATGTTATTAGTTCATTGATAAGCTGCGTTTTGTACATCTGGATTAGTTCATTAAATCAGTCTATTGGGTAGTTAATTGGTAGTTAATCAGTTCCTAATTTCCCTCCACATTTTACGGATCAATCCACGAGATTTCGGGATCCGATTAAGCGATTACTAATTCTCTAATCTATATATACTTTTGTACATCAAGTGTAATACAGATGTGAAGCATTCATTTTCTTCCAAAAATCTCTTTTCACTCTTAGTCTCTCTCTCTCTTTCTCTCTCTGAACTTTCTCTCTATTTCTCTCTACATTCATTGCTCCTCACTGAGTGTTTCACAGTGTGAACACCATCGTTGCATCTCTTCAACCTTAGGCTACAACTCCCACTAAAAGATTTAACATGACCACAACATCTCATGCATCCCCAGTCTTGGCACACTTGATAGATGCCAGCTATGAGTTGAGTTCATGCTCTTTAATGCAACTCTATTTTAATGTCACAAGATTTATAATGTAGCTTTTTGTATTCATATGGTTATTAATAAAAGCAGGATTCCTGCTCAAGAAAGCTTGAAAAGTGTAAAAGACTAAAGATGGAGAAAAAGTGATTGTGAAACCTGAACTACCATTTGAAATCTTGTCTAGAAATGGAGGCCCACACCATTTTTAGAGCTTGTGGTCCCCATCGTATTGAGATTAGTTCTTGCCACATATCAAATATGCATGACTATTTTCTAGTGTACTGCACTGGCATTAATCTGAGTGCTTTAATTGAAACTTTTCTGATGAATGGTGCAGTCCTATTCTACCTATGGACATGTTGAGAAGCTGGCTGAACAGATAAAGGAGCTGAATCCGTGGAAGGAGTAGAAGCAAAACTGTGGCAGGTGTGTGTGTGTGGTTGTGTTTGAAGTCATTACCTTTCTTGAGATGTGTAATTCAATAGTATAACTAAGCTTGAATATTGGTACTAGGGGTCATAAAATTGTTGCAGTTTTTATATATAATTCTTGACTTGTCTAGTGCCTTGAAATTTAAACGTTTTGTACATGGAATAGCTATTGAGTGGTAATTAATTTGGCATTGGCATCTGCTCGTATACGTTTGCTTCTATATATACATTCAACATTTTTCATAATTGCTGATATAATTTATTGTAATTGGAGTAACATTACTTTTAAGTTTCAATCAAATCCATCAATGATATCACTTTTATCATACACCAATTATAACAGACTATGTCAACAGTTGTGAAAAATTTGTGAATTAATAGACTTATTGCATGCATGCTTTACCTGAAGTTAACAGTGTTGAAGTTTACTCTCTTTTTACTTTTTTTTTGGGTTGGAAAACAATGCAACTTAACAGCCATTAGTCAGCTTGTTTACCATGGAATGATCTTTGTGCCCATTGGGTACACATTTGGAGTTGGCATGTTGGACATGGAGAAGGTGAGAAGCGGCTTCCCTTATGGCGCTAAAACTTATGTTGGGGACGGATCAAAACAGCCTTCTGAGCTAGAGTCAGGAAATATATTTTGTTAGCATTTCGAAATTCCGACAATGGCACCGCACCACCACCATCGTCAACTTAGATATTTAAATACTTGTTCCTCTTAGCCCAGAGTACCAACTCTCTTGTTATCAAAAAAAAATGAACCATCTCTCTCGTGTTATTTATAATGAATTAGATATATGGCCAGCCCACTATGGTTTTTATAATTTATGGCTTGAAGTGGGACAAAGAGTAAATAAAATCCTAACTCCAATGAGCTTTGGACCTCATATTACCTCATAAGAGACCCAAAGTTACCATTAATCTTGTACATATTTATTTAATTAAATTATCCTAAAACTCTATTATATTGCATTTAACTCATTCATGAAATTATTTATAGTGAAACAAAGTTATAAGCTATTGTTAGTTTGTAAGTTACTACATCATAAATCATTTAGTCCCATGGCCGGTTTCAAAAAAATATATAATAATAAAATAATATTATTCCTTATCCCTGAAATCCAATTCAATGAAGTATAAACTTTGGATAATGTTAACTTCTTTCTTACTAGATTAAACCCATTGGACTTACTAAAGAAAAATGAATTTTTCATCTTTTCCTTTTTAAAATTTGGCAAACAGAAAATTATTACAATTAACTAAAAATGGACTTATGGTCAAACCGTTGAGGGAAGCCTAGCCTAGTCTTGAGACATGAATCTGTAGCCCGTGTCTTCATTCGGGCTAGGTTTAGGCCTTTGGGTAACAGTGTTAGGCCTTTGGGCATTCAAATTAGGTCTGGCTTTTTTATTAAAATTAATCATAAGTGGCAAATACACAATATGAGGGAGAAAACAAATCCATGTCACATACGTAACTTATCTTTCCCATACATGACTTATATTTCACTATATATATCATGGGATACACTGCAACTTGCCCACTTGAGACAACTATCAACCTCAAGACCCAAGGCTTCCATGGTCCTATCACACTACCGCATCAATACCCATCAATTTTAATTTTTAATTTTTTAATTTTTTGCATTTGGCTTCCCCTTGGCGAAGTCATAGATTGAATTTTTGTTTGAAATAAAATTTATCACCTTGATGGGTTTATGGTGTAAAAACCTTGATATTTTTTTTTTTTTTACGCCAACTTCAAATCACTGGAATGCAAAACGTCTAAAAAACAATGTAGTGCTAGCTGTGGATGACATCGGCTATAATTGGCAACTTTAGAATTTTTTCTAAAGTGATCATTAAGACTTAACTTATAAAAAATTTAATAAAAAAAGAACTTGAATATATTGGCATCATGAAAAAAATTGCAAATACATTAAATCTTACAATTTTCTTCTACAAAAAAAAAAAAAAAAATTCAGATGTCAAAAAAAAAAAAAAACTAATGAAAAATTAAATGAGAACTGAGAATGTAGAGATGAGAGTAATAGAGTGAGAAAGGGTCTATAATGATGATAGACAAGAGAAAAATTGAGAAAGTGAGAGAAAACAATAAATGATACTTGTTGCGATTGAGAGCCAAATTGCTTTGAGGAGCTCTTAGCATCACCAAGTAGCTAGAAATCATAGTCACAATCTCTCTTTTGGTACCATTTTTTAGGAAAAATGAAATTATAGGTTATTTAATTATTTTAATGGAATGGGTTGAACGAGTTCCAAATATGAATGATTAGGGGTTTTTAATTTTTGTCTTTGAATAAGCTTTTGTTGAATATTTTGTTTATTTGTTATTGTTAGGCCTCCTCTTATTGTTTTTTGGGCTATTTTTGATGTTAATTGGGCTCATTTTTATTGTTATTTGAGCTTTTTTTTTTTTTTTTAAGGAGTTAAGAATTATGTATAGGGGGCCAAGATTATTTTTTTGAATAATTTTACAGATAAAACAAAAAGTCACAAAAATTCCAATATTAGCATACAAAAATGTTTTAATTAGAGATTAAAAATATCCATATATGAGTTGGCATGCTAATTGTGGAATATTACAATTTGTTGTGACATTTTATTGCATTCTAACTTCTTAGCATTATTCTTATTTTTATTGAACCAAAATTCTTGAGACTATCTAGTCAAGGTAGTCAATAATATTTTTAAAGTAGATATACCATGTTAATTTAAATATAATTATGCATATAATTATTTTTCGTAAATCAGGGTGGTCTTGTCACCACTTTGACTACAATGTGCAGTTGCCCTGGTCATTGGTGTCTAGATTATGGATTTTCAATAGAATTTTTAGTTGTTAAAAGGTGAGGTTAGAGTTACATACGTGAAACGGATTTTATACTTTTATTTGACCTTTAGATTTATTATTTGCCGCATGTGTTTTATCCTTGAAAAAATAGGAGAGTTGGTATAAGCTTTATAGCAGGAAAAAAAAACATGATGATATGCTATTCCCCCCCCCATCTCTCCCCTTAAAAAAAGGTTCACATTTGTATATAATTGGCATATTCTAAGACAAAACGCACTTTACTTATTTATTATCTATCATTGTCTTCCACATGTTGTGCATAACATGTTTGTTAAATGCTTTTAGGAAAGATAGGAATGGAGTCAATCAAAACAGTCAATCCTAGTTCGTGGCTTTGTGATTTCTCAAGACTGGTTGTTTTTAGATAGGCTAGTTTATTTAATATGAGTTCATTCATTGTATTCGAGTTATTATTGTATTAGGCTTACTTTTATATTTGAGTTTTGTCATGGATTGACAAAGGGGGAGATTGTTAGGGTCATGTATTTTGGTATTGTCAAACCATGCCAAATTATGTGTCTTTTATTGAGTTTTGATGTGTCTTAAAGTTGTAGTTGAAGACCAAGTTGAAGACACAAAGTTTACTCAAGAAACGGTCAAGAAAAACACATTTTCAACACTTTTTCAGCATATACCTCGATAGCGGCTCGATTGAAGTCCGATATCTCTCAATAGAAGCTTGAAACTTACTATCTCCTCGATAGAAGTCTTGACACAAGCTTAGTCGATCGATGTTGACACTCTGTTTGCAACCCGCATTTAACCTCATATGGAGGGTAAAAGGGTAATTTCACCTTAGAAATAGGCATCTTAATTTTGGCCACTAGATCCTTCATTTCATTTTATCAAAATGATCTCAATGTTGTAGCGATCAAATTGACTGGTCATAAGCCTTAATCGGACCACCAGTTGAAAGTTATTATCAAATCAAGTTTTAATGGCGAGATGCACTATCACAAATTGAGTTCAACTATATGTGATTATAAAAAATTGATTCCAATTGGTTATAATTATAATCAATTTGAGATTAATGGCGTGTTGTAATTTGATTGACTAGAACTACATCTTATGGGAAGGTTGCACATACTTAATTAATTAGATAGTCAAACATTAATTATTCAATGAGTAATTTGTGTAATTATCTTTTTTATTAGGATAATTTTGGAACTAATTAAGTTTGAAATGGAAGTGATTGGAGCCTATTAATGTAAATTGGAAACTAATTTGGGACCTATTAATATTAATTATGCTAAAATTATTTTCTAACAAATGACCCCCGCTCACTATTCTGTTGATATCCCTCAACATATTGAATTTGTGAGTGAGGTTAATTTTTCTAGAATTTAGACAATTAGGGCTTCAATTTGAGCACAAGAATAAGGCAATTCTGACCAGAATTGAGACATATAGTTTTCGAAGTTAGCTCTAAAAATTGTTATAGTAGTTACAGGAAAAACCGAAGTTTTAAACATTTTTCTTGCTCATCAATCCCACCAACTCCCAACTTTATTGCACCAACTTTCCCCCAAGTTTGAAATAGGGTCTAGGTTCATGATTCTCTTTGATCATTTGTCAACCCCGCTTAAATATTATTTCAATCATATTTTCCCCACCACTCGAATCCTCAATTTAGACAATCTACTAGGTTTAGTAGCGTGAGCTTATAGCCTATATAAGGACATTAAAGTAGTGGAACATTAAATTCTTTTTTTTTTTTAAAGGACAATCTTAATGTTTTGGTGGTGTTATTTTTTTTTTTAGAGATAATTACAACATGTTGCTAACCCCGCAGCTCGAACCATTTTCCCCCTAAACCCCCAAGCATTTTGTGCATGTGGATGTGCCAATTCAGCTACAAAGTCTTTGGCATGGTGGTGCTATTTGAATTCCACAAAATCTCGAGTTATTTCAAATTAAATACAAATGAAAAATGAGGAGATCATGGAAAAAAAGAATTCTGGCATTTACTGCTATTGCACATGTAATTCTAATAACATTTTTATTAAATTAAATTTTAAAAAAGAAAGAGGTGATTGGTATGATCCACAGTTAAATCTGATATGTACTATCAAGCATCACAAAATCATGAACAAATAAAGGCATGTGAAGTTTGCACGCTATTAAATATAAAAAGAATTTAAAAAAAAAGCTTAATTATAAAATGGACTTTCATATTCCATTATGTGAAGTCTTCCTTACTTGCCAATTATCCACAAGATGGATTCTTCCATGAATCTCCACAAGGTTACCATAGAAAAATGGTGGATAAAACACCTAGCTAGCACCCTTTTGAGTGGTGCTATGTTGTAAGAATGAAGGGACTTGAGACTATAAAATGCAATGCAACCATGCATGTGTAGCACTGTTGAATCCAACTGGCACGAGTAGAAAGCATTTTATAATGCTTTCTTCTCAAAGGCCAGCACCAACCCACGAAAAGCCAACTCAAAGGCATAATGGTGGATTAAAAGTCTCAGGGTGGCCCTGCCCCAATCGAGGGACAAGAGCAAAAAGCAATATCTGAGAAGACATATTGTGTCCCCTCCTTAGCTAGTAGCAAACAACCTAGCTATTGACTCTGATGGCAGTGGCCATTGTATTTTATAAGTGAAGCAAAAGCTATTTCTCCTACTCATGACTTTCTTTGCCCATTTCAATGTCTTCTGTGGGTCCATTTGCCGGAAGAGAGACACAATCATGGTCGCTACAACCTGGTTATGGTTCATAAAATTGAAATTGGCGTGCATAGAAGATCAAACAATCAATATTATAAGTTACCAAAAAAAGGGAGTGCACTTATTGAAAAGGATGCTTTACAAATTATAGTCAATTAACATTCATGATTCAACAGTTCACACAAAGTAGATTATAAATTTAAAAAGAAATCAGAAAATCAAATTTGAAGTGGCCTATAAGTTAATGTTAAAAGTATGAAAACGGTTTATGCTTTACATTGTTGTTAGTAGTTTTTTCCCCATCCAAACTTTTTTTCTTCACAAATTATTTCAAATCATTGCAAGTTTTCACATTAGTTGTGAGATGAGACAGGTCTGCATTAATGTGACCCACATTAACAGAAATTTCGAACTAGAAGTTACCGAACATGAACACACTTCAAATACATTGCTTAATAATTGTGAAAAATCAAATCTGGCAGAAAATCAATGAAGACAAATTGGACGGGTAGCAATGAAAAAATCTTTGGGAATCCAGATTTGTTGAATTTAAATAAAAAAAAAAAAATTGTTATCATCAATGCGTAAATGGGATGACGAGTCGATAGTTGGTACTAATAAGGAAGCACGATTCAGGACAAAGGCCATCCATGCCAATGCCACTTCTAGATGCCTCATAATTAAGATAAAAGCATGACAAAGACAAACAATGAAAAAACATGACATAATTTGAACAAGTTTTGTAGCTCAGACCCACAGCAATTTGCCATGCATTTTTGACCATTCGTATCAAATTCATTTCCTCCCCAAACACAGTAAAGTTATTATTATTATTATTATTATTATTATGCCTTTTTCATTTTTTTTTTTTTTCAAAGAAAAGATCAAGAAGAACACATTTTCAGCACATTTTCAACTTGTACCTCGATAGCAGCATGATAGAAACTCAAAACTTATTATCTCCCTGATAGAAGTCTGGACACAAGCTTGATCGGGTTGAGCGTCGCGGATTAACCAAACTCAACTTATACGTGAAAATGCCCATAACTTATTCGTTTGAAACTCGAATTGAGATCTATTGGAACCAGTATTTAGAGGACATTATAAGCCATCTATTAGTAGGCTTTTTAGAGAGAGAGAAATACTCCATTTATGTGGCTAGGGTTTTGTAATCAAGTTTTCTCTATATCACCAAACCAAAGAGGTTCAAAGTAGATCTGAAGATTCCATTGGTGAAGAAGTTAAAGTCATGGTAACCACCATAGACTTGCTACTATAAGGAAAACCTTCAAGAGGTTCTTGAAATCAATTGGAGGTTCCAATTGTAATTGTGGGTGGAGCATTCATATATTGAAAAGTTCAAAGGTTTTGAAGCGGTAGAAGGTTTCTGCTGTAAGTTCATCTACTAGGTTTGTAAAGCTTAGGGACAAAGATTTTGTACTAGATCTGAAACTTCTCTTTATTATAGTGGATTGCTTTTTGGGAAGGTTTCCCTCCAGGATTTTTACTGTGAAACTAGTTTGTTTCATTGGCTTTTTTTTTTTTTTTTTTTTTTTTTTTTTCAATCATCATATCTTATCTTATTTACTATTCCACTATGCATGATACTGACATAATATTAAAATTACATAGATGCTCAAGTTAATATTAATGTTTACGTTTATGTTTATTATGGTTTTATTGAAAATGATGTGTATGTATGTTTTAGTATTTGCTTCCGATATTTTTGTACCATACTTTTCATTGTATGTAGACTTGTAGTTGCATACCTCAAAGATCTTGATTAGAAGTATGACAAGCTATGAATGGAAACAAAATAGAAGTCAATATCAGCCACCAGCTTACCTGAAATGGAAAACTTCAATTAATAAAGCTAAAAAAAATTAATAAAAGGGAAGAGAAAATGGAATGCAAAAAATAAAATAGAAGATTTATATTTTTTATCTACCAAATTTATTAATAATATCATATATACGAAAATAGTTGACCATAACACCTCTAATCACTTAGTCAGTTAGTCGCTCCTCGTGTTTTGTGGTGTATAGTTTTACATTAGTTATTACACTAGCTCTGAATTCAATAATCTTCTTTTGAGTAATCTTCTTCTGATTTTCTGTGATAGAAGACAAGATGGACATCTGAAAGAATACATAATCTACCATCATATTTTATTATTATTATTATTATTATAGAATATTGGATTATATGAATAGCTGAGCACCAATTAGCACACCAACTGATTAGCATTCAACTAGGATTTGAATAAAAACTTCATATCTAACACTGAAAGTTAAAACTCTTGGCATAAATATAAATACTTTGAAATCATAAACAATAAAATTACTAATAAGAGAAATGTCATACAAAAAAAATGTTAGATTATCTTTAGGTAGTGAAACTTCTTTAGAGGTTAAAAACACTTAGGGTTGAGCTTCTCTTGTTTAAATAGTCAAAAATTAATTTGTATAAGTTGTATGTTTAAAGTGTTGTAGAAATGTTTATAAATAGCCTAAAAGATTCAAATGTTGAGATTGAAATTAATTTCCATATTTTTCGATACTTCTATGATAAATAATAACATATGTTTGTGAGCTATTTTCATGTTTACGTTTATGGAGTTTTTAAGTATTACATTAGAAACAACTTGTAACCCTTTAGATTTTTTAAATTATGTATAAAAATAAAGATTTGGCTTATTTCCAGTAATTTTTTAAATAGAATATCTTTTTATTTTAATGAGAAATTGTCATATCACACATTACCTAAATAAAATGTGGAGATTAAAACCTACTACCATTTGCTACTGTATATTTGAAACAAAATGTAATATTCAGTTGAAAAATCTTTGAAGTAAGCCAAACCCTAAAAATAAAATATCAAACACTCATCAATATTTGAAGTTGTAGTTACCACAAAAATAGGACCGCACTTATTGAAAATAATACTTTTACAAATTAGAGTCAATTAATATTCATGGTACAACAGTTGACATAAGCTAGATTATAGAGTGAAAAAAAAATTAGAAAATCACATTTGAAATTGCCTCCTAAGTTAATGTCAATATTATGGAGACGATTTATGCTTTACATTATTATTAGTTTTTTCCCATCCAAAATTCTTTTCTTCACAAATTCTTTCAAAAGAAAAATTGGTAAGAAATTGAATCTGGCAGCTAGACTTATCAAGCTAAACAAGTTAGACAAGTTATCAGAGATTCAGAATAGAAGAGAACATTTAGATATTGACTTAAAAAAATAATAATAAAATTGAAATTTACATTTGTTGTGTGATAAGACAGGTCTGCATTAATGTGACCCACAAACAGAAATTTCGACCTAGTCTTGAACAAGAAAAGGTACCGAATATGAACACACTTTTTGGAATCCACATTTGTTGAATAAAAGAAAGAATGTTATCATCAATGCGTAAATGGGATGACGAAGTCGATAGTTGGTACTAATAAGGGAAGCACGCTTGAGGACAGCGGCCATTGATGCCAATGCCACTCCTAGATGCCTCCTATGATAAAAGCATGACAAAGACAAATAATGAAAAAAGAGACATAATTTGAATAAGTTTTGTAGCCCAGACCCACAACAATTTGCCTTTTTCAACTATTCATATAAAAATTATTTCGTCCGCAAACACATTAAAGTTTCAGAGTATTAATCCTTTTTTTTTTTTTGAAAAATAATTATAAAATGCTACTAATCCCGCAGTTTAAATTCTTTCTCCCCTAAACCCCCAAGCACTTTGTGTATGAAGATGTGTCAATTCATCTACAAGGTCTTTGAAGAGTATTAATATTTTTAAGTGTTTTAGTTACTAGATAAAAAATAATTTGAACCCCCAAAAAAAAAAAATTTAGGCACAAGAGAGAGATTTAGGGTGTGTTTGGATGGGTGGAATATAGGGAAGATGGAAAATATAAGAGAGAAAATGGGGTGGAAAACTCAGTTTTCCACTGTTTGGGAATGAGGGGAAAATCGAAAGAGTGGAAAACCGGGAGAAACTTTTCTCTCCCGGGCCCACAAAATTTTTCCTCCCAAATCGAGAGGAAAACAAAGGGGAAAAAACTGCACTGAAGCAGTTTTACAATAATGCCCTTCCAATGACCTGAACGTTCTCTTTCTTTCTTTCTTTCTTTTTTTTTTTATTTATTTTTTTTTACGTGACTTGAAACGTTCTTTTTCTTTTTCTTTTTTTTTCCCACGTGACCTGAACATTCTTTTTTTTTTTCAATGTGATGTGAATGTTTTTTTTTTTTTTTCAACATGACCTGATCTAATTTTTACATTATAATAATAAAAATAATAATATAAATTTATATATATGATGTGATAAATTTAATATTATGTAATAAATACAAATAAATCTATTTCTTACATATTATGTAATAAGGGTATGATAGTCAATTTATATAAATTACATTTTTCATCCTTCCATTTCTCTCTCCAACCAAACAAAAGAGTTTTCCACTCTCCCACTTTTCCACCCCTCCAACCAAACACACAAGAGGGAAAACTAAATATTTTTCATCCTCTCACTTTTTCATCCTCCCACAATTTTCTATCCTCTCACTTTTCCACTCCTCCATCCAAACGGACCCTTAATCTTTGGGGCTAATATACGAACTAAAAAGAGTCACCATTCTGGAACAAAAATAAGAAACACACTAAGATTCCAAACTAAATGAGCGCATACAAAAATAAACAAAATAAAAGATACAAAATAATAGTTTAAAAAAAAAAAAAAAACTCAATGTGAACTTCCATTTTAATGAATAAAATTAGTGAGTATTTTAGACAATCATCTTACATTTTATTTTTAAGTGTAGTTTTAATTGAAAAGGTCAAATATTGTGGTAGTTTTTTTTTTTTTTTCCAAAACATACAAATCTAATAAATATTATATTTATCACTATATGTCCTATATTATTTTGACTAAAAAACTAATTAGAGTTGTTGCGTTGCCAAGTAAAAAATACGCACCCAAGTAGCCAGACAAAATTTTTGTTTTTCAAAAAAAAAAAAAAAAAAAAATGGTAAAAGAAAGGGCAAAGCAATTCTTTAGGTGGAGAGAACCAGGTAGTGACAGTGCGACAATATCCCAAATTCTTAACTCCCAAACTTTTTTATCTTGGGCACAAAACAGTAAATAGTCACCGAGTCATAAAGTCATACTAAACAAACACACAATCATAAATCATATATTCAAATGTATATTAACAAAATCCAAACACAAAGTAACACGTACACATTCCTTTGAATAATAGAATATATACAGTCGCTGCCGTCTCATAGCCACATACAGTGAGAAACATTGCTTATTGAGATTTGAGACATTAGATAAATAAACAAAAATTAATTGATTCTAGAATAGAGAGAGGGGATATCTCCAAACCTTTGGATTAACATTTTTATTTTTTATTTTGGGGGAGTTAAGTATAAATTTATGGTTAGTCCATACTAACCCATTCAGTTTGGGTGAATTATGATTTTCATCCCTAAAGTTTTTGTTTTGGTAATTAAATTAATAAATTTGAACATTTCTGTCAAGTTATTTCTTTCATTCATTGTTGTTTATAAAATTGACAGAATTTACAAATTTAATACGTAATTATTTTTTCGAATTAGCAACATTTTTATAAACACCAATTTGACATAAATGTTTATATTTATAACTAAAATGAAAAAAAAAAAAAACTATAGGGATAAAATAACAGTTAACTCAAACTTAAATGTGCGTAATTTGGATTTTGGCCAAAGATATTTTATGTTCAAATTTTTAAATCTTATATGTACATATACACACCCTAGTGCATGTAAATGCCAAGAATTTCTTCTAAGTGCATTTAATCTTATATTTGAAAATATGTTGGAGACCCTACAAAACAAGTTTTGACTATTATGGTTACTTTGAAATCATAATCAATTAAATTAACATAAGAAAAACTTCACACAAAAACAATGTCAGATTAGAAACTTTGAGCTTAAACTCCTTTTGTACAAATAGTTAGAAATTGATTTGTATGATAAAAAAATGGGATATGAATAGCCTACAAATTTCAATTTTTTACATTCAAATTTTGATATTTTCTTATGTTTCTATTTGAATAAAGAATAACATATGTTTGTGGGTTCAAATAAAACAAATAAAGATTTATATTCATGTTTATGTTTATTTGTATGATGTTTCTGTTTGATTTTTATATTCACATAATAATAATAATAAATTCTTAATTAATATATTCATAGCCCTTTTAGATCTTTTAAATTATGTATTAAAAAAAAAAGTATGTTGACATGTATTAATTGTTTGATACCCTTGATTACATGCAAAGCACAACAATAAACATACAAAGAAAAATAAAGTAAAATATAATCATTTTACATGGATTATATTAAATTATGAAATGTAATAATTTTTTTATTTTAATATAACGTTATACCGTTTGGCACTTTGATCTTATTGCATTTGTGTGGCATGTGCTCATTCTACCACTTGTTTGTTCAATTGTGTCCTCTAGCATTCCCTTGGTTTGGAGAAATTAAATTTTTTTTTTTTTTAAATATGTAAAAAAATTGAAAGAATCTTGACTGTTTATAAGAGAGTTAAATCTTAACCTTACAACTAGGCATCTTCGGCCTTCGCCTAGGCTGCACAGGGAAGACCTGGTATTATTCTAGTTCGAAGCTCTAATAGTACTGTCAACTAATATCTATTGGGAAAAGCTTCAAGTGTATATACTATAGGAATGTTGGTGATACAAGTGGAAAAACCAAATGAAAAAAATAAATGACCTTAAGTGATTTTTCGACTTTAGATCTACATTCAGGGGATATCAAAGTGAACAACCCTATATCTATGATCTTAAATAATATTGAAATAAATAATTTAATTATTTTTACACATGCATTATAAAAATGTTTATAAATGATCCTATAAGTGCGATTCTTGATACTATCTTGAAGTATTACACTAATTTAGGAGGCACATATGATAAATTTGGACTAATTTGTAACCCACAAGATTTTGACTAGTTTGAACTATGATAGCCCAAAAGATTATGCATCAAAAAAAAAAAAAAAAAAAAAAAAAAGGTTAGATTATCTTTAGACTTTAGATACTTAAATTATTTTTGAGCTAAGAAACTTTGAAGCCTAAGCTTCTCTCACATAATTAGTAAAAAAAATAATTTGTATGTTAAAAACAAATGAGAAAGGGGTATGAATAACCTAAAAATTCAAATATTACCATCAAAATTTCTATATTTTCCTATGCTTCTATTTGAATAAAGTATGACATTTTGTGGATCAAATAAAATTAAAAATATTTATTTTCATGTTTATGTTTATTTTTATGATGTTTTAGTTTAATTGTTATATTCAAAAATAATAATTCTCAATTAATATATTCATGGCCCTTTTAGATTTTTCTAAATTATGTATAAAAAATAAACAAGTAAGTTGGAAATTATCAAGCTATTTATAAAAATAAAAATAAAAATATATTAAGCACCCATAGCAAAGGTGGAAATTTTTTTTAAGGCCTAATATTTGGTGTCTTAAAGTTTTAAACTATTTTTCAAGCTTGAAGATTATCTAGCTATATCCTAGTGTGCCTCTTTCTTAAAAGTAATTTTTATTATTATTTTATAATCATGATTTAAAATTAGCTAAATGAGTAAAAAAGTGTGTTCTTTTCGTTATCTTAAACACCATAATTTCAGTTATGATATGAATTTTATGAATTTTTAATTTAATGTCATAATAATTTAAGCAATTATAGGTTTTGTTAAATTCTTTTATTTGTTAGTATAAAATTTATGTTAGATTGTTAATTTTTTTATTAAAAAATGAATTACAAATTTTTTTTTTAAAGAGTTTCAACATATGGCTTCCGCTTCTAATAATTGTTTTTTATCATTAAATCATAACACTAATTGATTTTCGGTGTAGGCGGGGATTTAAACTCAGATTTCTTACTCAACTATCAGAGACTTTACCAGTTGAGCTAACTAGAACCCATGAATTACAGTTTTTTATTTTTATTTTTATTTTTTTTATACACATGAATTACAATATTAAAAGTGCTGAAATTAATTATTATTTTTGAAACAATTATGGATAATATATTTTAAAGACAATAAATCAAAATTTGAGCAAACACCATATGTCCAAGAAATATTGGCCGTTAGACTTCGCATTCACTAAAGAAAATTCTTTACCTTGCTAGTAATATTAATTAGAAAATGGCGAAACTTTAGATTATACCATTAAACTTTAGGTAATTTTGATTGTCCCCACAAAAGTATTAAAATTTTGATTGGTGCCCCTAGCGTTACAGAACGTTTTGAAAAAACCCCTTACATCCATATCTATTGATAGGTTGTCTGTTAAATTCTGGTTCATTGCAAATAACGTATTTTTAATGTATTCAAAACTACATCGTTTTTTCCATGTCAATTAAAATGTATATTTAACAATTTTTTTTTTTCTTTTTATAATCTATTTTTCTTTGGTCGCCAAACTTATTGGCAGCATTATATAAAAGCTCACCAAGCTTTCTTTCATTCTTCGCAAGGTTTCGCTGCAAAGCACAAAGACAGAAAGACATACAGACAGAGACAGAGACTCAAAGACTCAATCCATTAATGGCTACCAAAGTTTATATTGTGTAAGAACATCTCTCTAGCTATCTCTCTATCTCTCTCTTCCACTCTCAAACGCACACGCGCTGATCCTCTTGTCTTGTATATGTATTATATACGTACGTTATTCTCTGCTTTTGTTGTTCAGTTTCTTGTTTTGGGTTATGTTTTTGTTAGTGCATGAAAGATAAACCAATCATTTTTTGAGTCCTTCTCTACGGTTTATTTCTGGGTTTTCTTGCTACTTACGTTTATATGATCTTTTATTTGAGAAAACGTTAAGCTAGTCCATCTTCTCATGCATTTATGCTATGTATATATCTCTTTTAGTTGGTCTTTCTAAGCTTTCGGAGCGTCGACGAGAGCTATAATTTTCATTATATGAATTCCATAAGAGAAGTACTAATTCTTGGCAAATGATAAGTTTGATTCTCAAAAAACAAACAAATTTGATTCTTTATTAGAAATATGTCATGCATTACGATTTAAAAAGAAAATTTTAATTTTCTTGCTATTGTCAAATCTTGTATCCTGTCCAAATTTTGTAATTTTGCCCCTCCCTAATCCTAAATGTCTACTTTGTTTCTTGAGAAAGAGCTTTAACATTGATAATTATTTAACCTTTTGCAGTTGGGGAATTCATGGATTTTATGTTTAATTAGAAACAGAGAAGCCAAATTAAATAATCACAATTCACAGCTTTTTGTACAATGAATACAAATCCTCTGTACGATGCCAAACCCAATTCTATTAATTACATCAAGAGGCTAAGATTTTGATCATTAATTGTAACCAAGACGTACGTGCAGTGCTGTTCTTCTTTAGTTTTAATTTATCATATCCAATTAAAGATAAAAGAAATAGAAAGATAGAATGTAATTTACAAGAAATCAACCATAAAGACCTTGTCAATATATATATTATAAAATAGAATAAAACAATACCAAACGTAACAGATTTAATTATAGTACCCTATTTCTGCTCACTTAAGCCTAAATATGTTGTATGTTTATTTGATCTTATTTTTTATTTATATTCTCTCTTCGTTTCTTTTTTGATGGGTGTAATGGGGAGCATAATAGTATTAATTACATAATAGTACTTTTTTAAAAGGAAAAAAAAAAAAAAAAAAACTTACTGGTACAAAAGAGTCTGGGATAAGTCACAAAAAGAGGGCTGATGCTCATCTCGTGCTTCCCCAATCTTGGCATACTTTACGGATGCCAGGTATGACTTGAGTTCATGCTCTTTAATGTCACAAGTTTTATAAATGTTGCTTTTTATATTCACATGGTTATTAATAAAAGTAGGATTCCTGTTCAAGAAAGCTTGCAAAGTGTCAAAACTAAAGACATTATGTTATGAACCATCCACAGATGATGAAAAAGTGATTGTGAAACCTGAACTACCTTTTGAAATAAAGTCTAGAAATGAAGGACCATGCCTTTTTCTAGAGCTTGTGGTCCCATGTTTCAAGTGTACTCATCATTATTGAGACTAGTTCTTGCCACATATCAAATATATTAGGAATGGCTTTTTATTTCATGCCCGATTATGCTTCAAGATTAATTCATCATAATTGAAAAACTAGGTAAATTTAAATTACGTTTTCTTGGTAGACGACCCCAAAATTTTGAGACTAAGACTTGGTTGTTGTCTGTACACCACGACTAAGGAAATAGCTGTACTAATTGACTGCCTACAATTGATTTTCAAGTGTTCTGCACTTGCTTTAATCTGATTGCTTTAATTGAAACTTTAATAATGAATGGTGCAGTTACTATTCTACCTATGGACATGTTGAGAAGCTGGCTGAAAAGATAAAGAAAGGAGCTGAATCCGTGGAAGGAGTGGAAGCAAAACTGTGGCAGGTGTGTGATTGTCTTTGAAGTCATTACCTTTTTTTGAACTCTTGGGTTCAGATGTGTAATTCAGCAGTATTTCTTACTTCTTAGCTTGGACATTGATACTACAGGTCATAGAATTGTTGCAGTCTATATATTCTTGACTTGTCTAGTGCCTAGAAAATTAAACATTTTGTAGATGGGATAGCTATTGACTGGTAATTAATATGGCAAGGGCATCTGCAATTATATATTTGCTTCTCTATATATATGTCCCAATTCTTTAGCATGAATTCTATATAAGGCAACTAAATAAACTGAATTGGACTGTCACATTCAACAATGATTTGTGCACTGTATCTTGCCTACCAGGAAACCATTGGGTAGGGGGAAAAAATAGATTATGGATTTGGTATTGTCTTCTGCAAAAATCAAAATATGGTAACTTGATGAAATATATCCGGCTCCTTTCCAGGTACCCGAGACATTGTCTGATGAAGTTCTTGGGAAGTTGGGCGCACCACCAAAGAGTGATGTACCTATCATTACTTCTAGCGAGCTAGCTGAGGCTGATGGTGTACTTTTTGGTTTCCCAACTAGATTTGGAATGATGGCTGCACAATTCAAAGCGTTTCTAGATTCAACTGGAACGCTATGGAGAACTCAACAGCTTGCAGGCAAGCCTGCAGGACTTTTCTATAGCACTGGATCCCAGGGAGGCGGACAAGAGACTACACCGTGAGTTTTAGTTTTACATCTATTTTTTAGTATTGTAACTATTGTTAAGGAGACAACATTATTCATAATTGTTAATATAACCTATTGTAATTGGTGTAACATTACTTTCAAGTTTCAACCAGATCCATCAATGACAATACTTCTATCATGCACCAATCACAACGAACTATGTCAGCAGTCGTAAAAAATTTTGTGAAAATTACAATGTCAATAGACTTAATACATGCTCTTACTATTATTATTATTATTTTGTCACCACCTCTTGAATAAGAATTTAACATAGTATTGAAACTTTACACTCTTGTTTTGGTTGGAAAACTATGCAGCTTGACAGCCATTACTCAGCTTGTTCACCATGGAATGATCTTTGTGCCCATCGGGTACACATTTGGAGCTGGCATGTTCGAGATGGAGAAGGTGAGAGGTGGCACTCCTTATGGTGCAGGAACTTATGCTGGGGACGGATCAAGACAGCCTTCTGAGCTAGAGTTGGACATAGCTTTCCACCAGGGAAAGTATTTTGCTGGCATTTCAAAGAAACTCAAGGGAACAGCTTGATTTTATCCGTCACCATATATACAAGATTTCCCATCTTAGAAATTGTTTCCACTTGCCTTGTTGTAATAAAACTATAATTACGTGTTTTTCTGATTATTTTGTAATCACATATATATCTTTCATTCTCCAAGACAGTCGCTCTCATGAATTATCAGAGTATGTGCCACACTTTTATTTTATTATATATTAATATTAATTGATTATTCTATACTTTAAATTTTATTTTTAAGTTAAATTATAATTTTTAATTATGAATTGTGTTTTATTTATTTATAAATATTTTCTCATTATAAATGTTTACTAGGAAATATTTATCTGGATATGAAAGACTTCAAAAAAGAGAAAATTTGAAAAAAAAAAAAAAAAAAAAAAAAAAAACTAAATGATCAATAGATTTTAAATAAAAAATTTGATAGATATTATTTAATTAATATTTAAATATAAAAAAAGCTCCACTTAAAATTTTCACCTAAGGCTCCCAAATTTGTTGAGAGCCAATTTAAAAGAACTTACTAAACACATAAAATTCACTTTTGTGTAGTTTGGAAGATACCGCAGTAGGCAACTTTAATTCTCAATTGTTTTCTCGAAATCCACAATTTTTAAAAAATTAATATTTTTTTTTTTTAAAACCTCACTTTTTTCAAGATTAAACCCAATTTCAAAAGACTAAAAAAAAAAAAAAAAAAAAAAATTGTATCAATAAGGCACTGGGATTCGTTATTTAATTGATAAATACAAGTTACACATTGGAGCCTAATATTCCAACTTCATCAAAACTAAGTTTCAAAATAATGGTGCTAAGCAATGCAATATAATTTTTATTTTTTTTTTGGATAGATGCGGACAAATAACAATTGGTATTTATTGTGTAACATAGAATTGTTAAAAAATATGACGGAAAATATATACTTTGTTCAGGTTGTGATGAATATCACCCAAAATCTCCTAATGGTACTTCTTTCTAATTTATTAATTGAATATTTTCAATATAATTTACTAAAGTTATTTATTGGTTGATGCAATTATTGATTAATTTTAGCTCTCTATTTTTTTCTCTCTAATTTTTAAGGATACCTTTTGTTGATTCAAGTATTTTAGAAGTGTTGACAAAATATTTTGTCATATAAAAGTTGTGAAATTCACAAAATTATGTTGATAGATTATGGATTAACTTTATACATTTTATTATATAGTCCAATTTACTTATTAATAAAAATCCTGCATATTGCACTAGAGAATCCATATAAGTATAACATGTGTAAAAAAAGAAGAAGCAGCAGCATAGGTTTTTTTTTTTTTTTTTTTTTTTTTTTAAGCAATAAAATTCAAAACCTTTAATAATAATTTTATATTTCTTAGGAAATACATATTATGAAAAAAATATTTTAGGTGTTTAAAGACTAATATTTAATTATTTATAAATTAAAAGTACTAGCATTTCTAAAAGGTTAAGTGTAACTTTTATCATTGCTAAACTCCCGTTAAGCCACATATGCATAGCATTTCGGTCCATTTGGTTCACTTCGGTCCATTCCGTCCTCTTTGGTCCTATTTTGTCCATTTTGATCCTATTCGATTAATTTTGGTCCTACTCAGTTCACTTGGTCCTTTTCGGTTCATTATGTCCACTTTGATTCATTCTGTCCATTTCATTCCTATTTGTTCCACTTTGTTCATATTCGGTCCACTTTAGTCCTACTTGGTCCACTTCAGTTCTGTTTGGTCCATTCGGTTCACTATGGTCCCATTCGGTCCATTGTATACAATTTGGCCTTATTTAGTCCATTCTGTATAGTTTGGTCCTATTCCATCCACTTTGGAATTATTCAATCCACTTTAGTCCTCTTCGATTCTTTTCTATCCACTTCGGTCCATTCGGTTCTATTCGATCCAATTTGGTCCACTTTTGTCCATTTTGTCTATTTTAGTCGACTTTGGTCCTTTTGAATCACTTCGGTCCAATCTAGTCCAATCCACTCCATTTTGATTCACTTTAGTCCATTCTATGCATTCCACCCATTTTTGTGTACTTACATAATAGGAAAAGACAGTTTTGTCCTTTTGGGTTGAAAGCACCTATTCCAAATCCAAATTTATTAATAAAAAAAATATATAGGTCTACTTTCAACCACAACACAAATCCTCTCTCTCTCTCTCTCTCTCTCACACACACACACACACATATGTGCTCATAGCCATAACCCATATCATCTCTCTCTCAAACATACTATCTTTGCATCTAAATTTGCTATGATTGCCTTCAAATTTTCCCTCTCTAGGTTGTGGTTGTGATGGTGGGTTTGAAATTTGTATTGTCATTATGGGTTTAGAATTTGATCAATCATACTAGCAAAATGAGCTTTGTTGTTGCCAGAAAGCTGACCTTGGTCATGCAACAATGATTTCAATTTTGAGAGCACTAACCATGGTAGCACAACTAAAAAAACCACACTAACTGAATTGCAACACCCCCACAAACCTTAAACAAAATTTGAAATTCTAGCAAGTCTTGATCTTAATATCACATTGATCTTCACCTCAATGTCCACAAACTTAGGCGAGAGTGGGGGCTCTCCTTGTTGATAGAGCCCTAGCCATTTCTCACAATAGGAGGGGGAAGAGGGGGGGGGGGGGGCCTTTTTTGCAACTGTCAAGTGCCTCATAGGGTTTTTCTCTACTCGTGTACTCCCTTTTTATTCATGTACATGTGTGATATATAGTGATTCGGACATATGGCCAGCCCACTATGGGTTTTAGTTATGTGGTTTAAGGTGGACGAAAGAGAAAACAAAATCCTTGCTCTAATGAGCCATAGGCTATGTAGCATGGGTGCGTTTCGGGATTTGGGTGCGGGACTCGACAATTTTTGAAAAAGTAGGATATGAGTGCGGTGGGATGCGGTGATTAAAAAATTATTAAAAATATTTTTATTTTTATTTTCTATATATTTTTACTATTAAAATATTCTTCAAAAACACATTACTATGCTTGATTCACAAAACCAAGAAAGAAGAAGGCAAGAAACACATTACTATGCCTCGGAGGTGGGAATTTTGGTTGTTCCGACTAGATTCAAGGTCGGTTTGGGTCTGTTTCGGTTGCCGACCGATACAACCTGATTCTGGTCGGACGCCACACCCCGCGTCGGACTCCGATGCAACACCCTCCCAGCCATGTTTGTGCATCCTAGGCTATAGGCCTCCTATTATTTTCGCATAAAAGGCCCAAACTTACCATTAACTATGCACTCTAGGTGACTATTTATTGAATTAAATTATAAAAAAAAAAAAACTATTATATTGCATTTAACCCCTCTATAAAATTATCTATAGCGAAACAAAGTTATATGCTTTTTTTTTTTTTTAAGAAAAACAAATTTATAAGTTACTTGTCACTTTATAATTCACTACGTCTAAAATCCTTTAAATCACTCATTTAATCTTTTGATAATGCTTATATCATTGAAATCTAATTTTAGTAACTACGTGCCAATGTGGTTAGGCCTAATACTCAAATTAATCAATTCTCATTAAACCGATTACAAGGGGATGTTTATCTATCTAAAACGCATTATGGATTCCATCTTGAGAATTAGCGTTCTCATAACACTACATGTGATTAAACAACATATTAAGGTATTTACTATACAAAAACTCACTCCAACACACATCAAAGTAATCAAAAATTTATGTTTGAGATTCTCCAAAAAAAAATTATGTTTGAGTTCACCATCCTCTTAGGATGAAGATTGGTGCACCTAGCATTTGTTAGATTGTTTGTTCAAAAGACAATAGTTTGTAAAAAAACATCTCACAATAATCCAATATAGTATATTTCTAATACACCAACATATTAATTAGATTTCTTCGCTTCCATGATCAAGACCAATCATTATAATTGATAATAGCCTCTAAGCACGTGTTCACACTCGTACTCAGAGGCTCTTCTATTTCCTTTTTTTTTCTAAAGGTTGATAGTTTTCATTCATCCTAATTTGGAGCTGCTACATTTTTTTTAATCACAAATTACCTAGAGGTGTGATGAGATGAGATTCAATTTACAGTTCTTTGGTGATTACTAATTTACTACCCCATAAAAATGTTACATACAATTTTTTTGGTTATAAAGGTAGTTGCTAAATCGTAAATTTAAGCTCTTTTTAACTTTTGTTATGGATGTGTAGTAAGTGGCTAAATTTTAGGATTAAAACTAAATTTCAGGATTAAAAATAAGTTGATAACTTCCATAAATAAATCGAAATGAATAAGGAGAGGTAGAAGTACCTAATTTTAAGGAATATGGATAATGTGAGAGAAAGAAAGAATGGGGGGTTGTATTATACTTGACTGACGTGAGAGATAGATCCTCTCAAAAAAAGAAAAGAAACAAGAGAGAGAAAGAGAGAGAGAGAGAGAGTTGTTTTATCTATAATACCATTTAATTTTCTTCTAAAAAACAGTTATTTTATTTTTAGATTTGAATTTGAAAAAGAAACATGCAAGAGGAGGGAGCAATGTTATGTAGTTGGAAAAAACTAATTTTTAAAATTTATCCAAAATTTTGTAGTTTTTTAATTAGTAATTTTACCTATCTAACCCTACTATTTAACATTTCTAAACATGTGAATTTAAGGGTATTTAGAGCATAAAAAGTAGGAAACTAAAAATGAGAGATCCCTTAAATAATAGTATAGATATTATAGTCTTATCTACCAAGATATTTAATCTCATTACAAACTACGAACTAATATTTTGAGTTTATAAGGATTTGTGATTTTGATCTTCTATATGAAAATCTCATTCTCATTCCTAACTAACATTTATACAATGCATGTCATGGATTACCGCATATTAGTCCAAATGTTCACACAAATACAATGTTAAAAAATTTAATGTGTTTGTGTGTGTGTCTATATATATATATATATATATATATATATATATATATATATAAGATAAAGATCATACAATTGAGATTTATGGCACTAATCCTAACATGTATGATATTCAAAAAGAGAAATGATATGTCCACAACATTTTCACAACATTTTTACAACAAATCCTAATTGGCAGGTTGTTACTGATTGTTATTGTTGGGCAAAAAAGTAATCTTAGTATTAGGTTCAAATTTGAACCAACAACAACTAACCATCTATGATTTATTGTAAAAATGTTGTGAAAATATTGTGGATATAGAACCTTTCATTCGAAAATGGCCATCAATAATTTGTAAACTAAAAGATAAATGAGGAAGAGATGTAAAACAATTCTCATATATTTTAATTTTTAAATTTGAATAATACATGCTCATGTTTATGTTTATGTGTATCATGATTTTATTAAATATTTTGTATTCAAATATGATAATTATTATTTTGATGTATTAGTAGTTCTTTCATAATTTTTTAAATTATATATATATATATATATATATATATTAAAAACAAAAATAAATTATAAAAAATTGTACATATAATATATTAGAAAGATTTGTCTTTTTTGTTGAATTGGATAGAAAGGTTATGCATGTAAGTTTTAGTATTTGTTTCTTATGTTTCTACACCCAAGTTTGCAATGCAGAATTGTAGCTGCATACCTCGAATTTTTTTATTAGAAGTATGACATGAGATACATTTGGCACCAAAATAGAATTTAGTACTAGGCACCACCAGCCTATTTGGAATGGAAACTTTAACTGAATAAAGCTAAAATTAAAAATTAAAAAATTGGAACATAAAATGGTATATAAAGAATTAAACAAAAAGTTTTTATTTTTTACCTTCCCAATTTATTAATAATTTTTCTTAGAAGAATTTTATTTATTCATAATATTATGAGGTATGAAAGTAAATAATCAGGTATGATTGTAAGATAACTGATAGTTTGATAGCCTTACTCAGTTTGTATGATCGTTTAAACACCTTCCATAATAAAAGATACTGAGAAAAACCAACTAAACCTAGTCTATTATATTTAAAACACGGTCTTTTGTACACAAATGTCCAGATTTATCTTAAAATGAATCCCAAATTTGCCATAAAAAACTGAATATTTCTTTCTATAATTGTGTCTATGTGAATAGTAGGGCAACGATTATTGCGCTAACTAAGTAGCATACAACAAGATTTTGAAATAAAATTTCCTATTTACCACTTGGAAGTGAAAATGCTAGAAATAAACATGTTTAATTTGTAATTATAAGCAATAAAATTACTAATAATAAAAATTTCACACAAAAATAAGTTCAAATTATCTTTAGATCATAAAACTTCTTTAGAGTTTAAAAACTCTAAAACTTAAGCTTATCTTGCTTAAACAGTCAAAAATGGGTTTAACTTACCACCATTATTATTTTAATTGGACATATCCTTTTGTTTTAAATATTCAATGGCAAGTGGTAGTGGGCTTTAATCTCCACTTTTTATTTAGTTAATAAATGATGTGGCAGTCTCTTATTAAAACAAAATGAGATTTATTTTTAAAAAGTACTAGAGGTAAGCTAAACCTGTCAAAATTTGACATTACAACGTCCATATTTTCCTATGCTTCTATTTGAATAAAGATAACATATGTTTGCGAGGTTCAAATAAAAAAATAAAAAAATAAAAATTTATTTCATGTTTATATTTATGTTTATTCTGTTTAAGTGTTATACTCATTATTAATCAATATATTCATATCTCCTTTAGATTTTATAAATTATATTTATCAAAATATTTATTGAAAAACTATTAAGGTCTAATCTTTGGTGTCTTAAGGCTTTAAACTATTTTCCAACCTTGACGATTTCCCTACTTCATCTTTATGTTCTTCTTTCTTTAGAGAACTTTTGTTGATCATGAATTAAAGTAGTTAAAAGAGTAAAATTGTGTTCTTTACAATGTCTTAAACACCATAATTTAAGTTAAGATATAACTCTTCTAAATTTTTATTTTAATGTAATATTATTCTATGCATATATAGGTTTTGTTAAATTCTTTACTAGTTAGTATAAAATATATGTTACATTTTTAATTTTGAAAAAAAGTACAAGTATAATCTTAAAAGTGTTGAAATTAATTAAGTTTTATTTTTGAATCATTTGTGGAAATTTTTTTAAAAAAACAAAAATAAATGTTTGAGCAAACACTATGTACAAAAAAAAAAAAAAAAATGGTTGTTAAAGTTTGCAACCTCTAAAGAAAATTTGAGCTTTGCCATTCATCTTAATTAGGAAATGGCAAATTTGTAAACTATACCATTAAACTTTATGTAATTTTTATTTTGTCCCCTAAAATGTTAAAATCTTGATTTGTGTACCCTTAATAGTAAGAAACCTAAATTCCCCCCTCCCCAAAAAAAAAAAAAAAAAAAAAAAAAAAAAAAGAGGGTCTTTCATCCATATTTTTTGGTAAGTTGTTTGTTAAATGTCGGCTCATTTCAAACAACATAGTTATAATGTATTCAAAACTACATTGTTTTTTCTATTTCAATTAAAAAAATATATATATTTAACACATCTTCATCCTTTTTATATTTTCATTTTTTAGTATTTTTCCCATCTTTTTTCCTTTATTTTTCTCTTGGTTGAATATTCTCAATTTGCTTGGAAAAAAAAGCACATAATTTAGATAAAACAAATTATTCACATTCTCTTTTTTATTTGAATAATTTTTCAATATGAATTTGGGAGGAAAAATATGTTGGGCTAGGGGAAAAACTAATCCATCCCCATTTTCGTTTTATCTCTTTGTCTTTCCACTCCATCCAAAAATTTGAAAATCTTATTTTCCTTTACCATTTTGTTTCTCTATTTTTCATGTTCTTCTTTTCCACCCAAACCAAACATCACATAAGGTTTTGTGGGTTTTGTGGTGCTATTGTTGATTAGATAGGGTTTTTCAAAAGTCATTTTTGTAAATTGATTTGAAATTTTTTGTCAATGTCTCCTTTGTTCCAATTTGGATGCTGATAAAATGTAGAAAATGAATTATTTTATATTTTTTTCATTTTTTTAGAGAAATGTAATTTTTTTTTTAAGTCTTTTAGGTTATTTAGTTGATGTGCCATAATTAATTGACATGTCATGATATGATTAGACCAATTATTACATGTGGCAAAACTTAGTAACATCTAATGGACAACTCATTACCAAATATGGACACAAGGGGTTATTTCAATGATAAGTAATGTCGGGGGTGTATATATATAAGTAGAGACCTCATGTGAAAGAGCATAAGGTTATGCCTTGTGGCACTTTTCATGAGTAGTATTTCATTTAGCATTTCACCACATCCCATCTTCTTATCAATGGCTAGTGTAAGCCATAAATGCATAAGATTGACCGATTTGGTTCCACCCCTTTTCCAACTTTCTTGAACTCTGCCACTTTTAATTTCAAAAATGAAAGATTTTTTTCCATTCAATGTTATTTTTTCATGTTATAACACCTGTTATTTTATATATTCTAGTTTCATAAAATATTGAAGGGCCGAGAGAGAGAGAGAGAGAGAGAGAGAGAGAGAGAGAGAGAGAGAGAGAGAGAGAGAGAGAGAGAGAGAGAGAGAGAGAGAGAGAGAGAGAGAGAGAGATTATGAAATTGGCTTTGGTTTTAGGTGCATATGATCTAAACTTGTCAACAACATTGTCAAAACTTGATACAATGTTTCAATGACATTTGGGGTTTCTAAAAGGTATGTTAATTTAGAGATGACATAGAACTTTTATTATTGTTATTTGTGTTTATTTATATTTTTGGGAAGTACTTAATATTTGTAAGAGACTGAGGTACTCAGATGTTTGTAAAATTAAACTTAAGATATGAAATAGTATAATTTTAATATATTTTTCTGTTCAATTTTTATTATATTTTTAATCTCTTAACAACTATATTTAGTTTTGCAAATTAAAATTTATTAAACCTTAAATCTTAGATGTTCAGCTTTCAAAAGTTCATGTGTTGAAAACATCAAATGTAAAAACCAAATATACCTATACACTTGATAAAAAATAATAATAATAAAAAAAAAAATCAATAAGTATGTAGTAGCATTTTTTGGGTCAAATTAATTATAGTTACTTTTTTTTTTTTTAATATAAGATAGAAATTCTATTCTAGCTTAATCTAAGTGTATATTTGTGTGAAACTTCCTCTTGGAAACTTGAAATCCAACCCTTGCCTCCCACACCCTACAAACATTTGTACTTGTGGAGTGACTATTGCACCAAGGATGTGCAGTGGTATTACGATTACTTATATATGGATATATAGTATTATAACTTTTTTCTTCATTTTTATAGTCACGTATAATTCAAAATCGAAATTAATTTTCCAAACATTATAACACATATGAGTATTATAAAATAATTAATAATGAACACGTGCATTGCGTGGACATTTGCTACTTTTGAAAATTTAAGGAGCAAACTCAAAATGACCTCAAAATTTTAAGGATGTATTCTACAAATTAGTTTTATGAAATTTTATTAAATAAGGATGTATCTTTTTTTTTTTTTTTTTTTTTTTTTCATTTTGGTATTTTGATAATTATAATAGGGCAAGAAAGGATTTGAATCTTGGACGTGTTTGTAAGAAACACCAAAACATGCTAATTCAGACATGAGGCTTTTGATGATGTACCTTAAATTTATATTTTTTTATTTATTTATAGGAAGTGATATTTGCTTTTCTCTTACTATCAATGATTCATTTATGAACTAAAGAAAAAATAAATACAATCTTACGTTGTGGCTGTGCAGTTATTTTCTACCTATTGACATGTTCATAAGCTAAGCTGACCAGATAAACAAAGGAGCCTAATCCGTGGAAGGAGAAGCAATACTGTGGCAGGTGTGTGATTGACTTTGTAGTCATTGCCTTTTTGAACTCTTAAGTTGAGATGTGTAATTCAATAGTATTCTTTAGCGATATCATTGGCTACTACAGTTCATAGAATTGTTGCAGTTTATTTATATATCACTTGTCTAGTGTCTAGCATGGTTTTGAAACCAGAACTGTTCATTGAAACGTAAAAGGGAGAGGTTCAAGGTTTTTGAGGTCGAACCGAGGTTGAACCGGGGTCGAACCGTGATGATGTCATAATTAATTAAAGCCTAAATATAGATATTAAATTTATAAAACTAGCAAAATTGACTAATATATTTATATATGTGAGGAAAATTTAATGAACCATGCGGTCCAACCCCGATTTTAGGGGTTCACGGAATTGCCACATATGCCCGGTTCTCTATGCTTAAAAAACCAAATTTCAATCCGGTTCTCGGTTTTCACGGTTTGACCCCCCGGTCTGGTCCGGATGCAGCAATGGTGTCTAGATATTCATACATTTTACAAATGGGGATGGTTATTGACCAATACTTAATTTCATTTTATAGATGAGATAGTTATTGACCGATACTTAATTTGGCAAGGTCATCTGCACATATATATTTGCTTATCTATATATATGTCTCAATTCTTTAACATGAATTCTATAAGGCAAATTAGGCAATTAAGAATTGAATTGGACTGTCATATTCAACAACGTTTTTGCACTGTCGCTTGCCTAGCAAGACCATTGGCGAGGGGGAAAAAAGAAAAAGAAAAATAAGAATATCAAAAAATCTCCTATTAAAAACCGTAACAATACTATTTCGAGTAAGGTCATAATCTGGATAAAACACAATTAAGCTCCACAAAGCCCAATATAATTGTCTTTTGCAAAAATTATAATATCTTAATTAACTTGATGAAATTTTTCCAGCTCCTTTCCAGTTTGATGAAGTTCCCGAGAAGTTGGGCGCAGCGTCAAAGAATGAATTTAAAAAATTTGTGAAGAAAAGGATCTGTAGTCTCTGCTAATACCGACATTTTTATTTTTATTTTTTTATTTGCAATGATAGTAAGTATTAGAAAATGCAAAACAAGTTTAGTATCAAATTTCACAATCAAGTGGGTGAGACCGAGTGGAGTTGTAGTGTGCCTTTGTGTTAGAACCTCTTTCCCTCTCCCTTGTGTGTGTGTGTGTTTGTTTCTCAAAAAAAAAAAAAAGTGGGTGAGACTGTGTTTTAGCATGTAAACACAACTCTAATTGTCCAAAGTTCTCCGGAATACTTGTTTCTCATCGCTAGGCTTTCTAAAGTATGGCCATTTTAGTATTTTACTTCCAAAAAACATAAGAAAGTACATCTTTTTTAAGGTATAATTATACTTTACTCAATAAATAAAATAAACTAAATAAATAAATAAAAATAAATTCATCATATAAACTTAAATGAATTGCATAAGGTGGATTACAGCTTCAAGTAAAAAGAACAAATATATATATATATATATATATATATATATATATATATATATATATATATATATATATAATTTTTATTTAATTATCTGTTCTGCAATGTACAATATAGTAACAAGATTTCAAAAAACTAAAAGAATAAGTCATTAAGTTGTATCAAGCATGTGGATTCTAATTAACTCAACTGGTAAATTCTTTGATGGTTGAATAAAAGATCTGATATTCAATCCACGCCTACACCAAAAACCGATTGATCTTGGCCTGATGATAAAGAACTATCATTAAAAGGGGATGTCATAGGTTGTGAAATTCTCTCAAAAAAAAGGGGGTATATCAACATAGCATTGGAATCCATTATTCAATCCATAATACAATTTACACATTGGAGCCTAATATTCCAATTTCATCAAACCTAAGTTTCAAAATATAAAAAATTTAACGTCTCAAAATCCAAAATTAATCATACTGGTAAATTTAAAACACATATACTTTTAAAACTATTAATTGTGTGGGTTGGGTTGGGTTACTTTGGTGGAAAATATTTCCAAAAAAAAAAAAAAAGCTCAGCCCATGAGCTCATGAAAATCCAAGTTGAGGTATTGGGTTGTGTTAAATTTATGGAATTGGTGGACTGGTTATATAACTCTCTCGGAAAGGGATTATGGAATTTATAAAAGAAATGAGAAAAAAAAATCCCCAAAGTTTGAAATATTAAACCCAATTGTAGCCCAAAATGTCAAGTAGCCCAGATTCAATGGTGAGCCCAATGCTCTAAAGAATTTGGTTTGGTGGGCCTCTTCGCTTCATATAAAAATTAAGTAATAATGCGTTCCTTCGCAAAAAATAAAAATTATATTTTTGTCCAAAACAAATAATGCAAGGATTTCTTAAATGTGCTACATTCCTTTCACGTCCCAATGGGTATTTGATATTAATTGAGCATTGGTTCTCTTATTCTACAGAGAAAAAAGCATAGCGTCCGAAGTTTGAGCATGTCCGTCTTTAAGTCAGAGTAGTGAATATAGAGGTGAGAATTAGAGAGAATTGTTTGTTGGAAATTAAATATTTTTTATTTTATTCTTTGGGATTTATAATGGATTAGAAATGCACTTACTATCCTCTTCATACCAACTAAGGCTTTTGGTTGTTGGGTTTTAGAAAAAAATGGTAATCTTGATTTTTGTTTTTAGATGGATTATAGGATTAGATATAATGGTAATCCTCCTCATTTTTTTTTTTTTTTTTTTTTTTTTTCATGTTTATTGATGGGCAACACTCCTCTAAGCAACCTACTAAATTTATGGGAATTGGACAAACTACTTTAAATAAGCTGGCCTACTTATTTTATCTTAAGGTGCTTATAAAAGGATTTATGGAAATTCTGGATTTTGTGACAAATACGACAAGTCAAATTATTATTATTATTATTAATTTTTGCTAAAACAAGTTAGTGTTTTTAGTTGTGTTTGTGGCCCTATGAGGTTGCTCATGGACCTTTAGTTTTTACAAGCGTTCTAAGCTCACTTGGCCCGCTCTTTGTTCTCAGACTACACTTCTTCAATAAAATTGCATGGACTTGGGCCCAAAACAATAAATACGTTTACCCATTATGTGATGGGTTCCAAAAGAGTCGGGCTTTGCTTATATTGCTGTTATAGTATTGGAAAACCATATGTATCTCATACATATCATGTGCAGCAGAATAAAATTCAAAGTTCGCATGATGCAAGAACACATGCGAACTTTGAATTTTTAACAAGGGTTCAAAGAAAACTTACCTTGCTACAATAATCATTATGAGTTTTAGTATATGTGGTTTGAGGTGGGACTAAAAAGAACCTTGAGCCTCCTGTTATCGCATAAGAGACTCAAAGTTACCATTAACCATGCACAATAGGTTTTTATTTAATTAATTAAATTATCCCAAGACTCTATTATATTGCATTTAACCTCTTCTTGAAATTATCTATAATGAAACAAAGTTATAAATTACTGCCACTTTGTAAGTCACCACATCTTAAATCATTTAAGACCCTCAATTAATCATTAATTGATTATTCCTATATTCTCGAAATCTAATTAAGTAACTATTGGCAATTTGGTTGGGCCCAATATTCAAAATAAAGAATTCTCATTAAACTTATCTCAAGGGGATGTTTTGTGTCTTTAAAAGAAAATATAGATTCCATTTTGAGAATTAGTGTTCCCATAATATTACATGTGAATACACAACATACTAAGGTATTGACCATACAAAATCTCACTCCAACAGATATCAAAGCAATCAAAAATTCATATTTGAGTTCATCATCCTTTTAGGATTAAGAGTTAATGCACATAGCATTGGTAAGATTGTTTGTTCAAAAGATAGTAGTTTGTAGATCATTTCACAATAGTCAATTTTAGTGTATTCCAGAATATCAACATATTAATTAGATTTTTTTTTTTGCTTCCATGATCGAGACAGATCATCATAATTGAAATACTATAGTCTTATCGGACTATCTAATCTCATTACTAACTATTGTGGATGCTTGAAAAAGATTTGGGGGTTTTAGGAGATGGGAGAAGGAAGTCCCTCTTAGTTTCCCCTTTTTGTAGTTTCCACACTGGAGTGTGGCAATGAGTGATGTGTGCATATGTGTTATTAGGGTAAGCTGTGTGTGAGTCTCTTAACTTATTTCAATTTAAAGGGTCACCACTAACATTGATTTTGTTATATAGGTGTGATTGGTCAACCCTTTGTTTGATCCATTTTAATTACCTAATTTACTAAAACCAATCTTAGGGATCCCTAAGTTAATTTAGGTAGCTAAAGTCTCAAATCACAGATTCTTGGACTCAAAAGTTCGGTTATGGGTGAGGAAGATGTTAGCTAAGCACCCCACACCGCATCTCCAAATGATAGTACCTCATTTTAATTTAATCATAGAGTTCTTTTGAAAAATAAATTAGATAATTGACATTTGTTTTTAGAAAAATAATTTTTGTTCAAACAATATATATATATATATAAAAGATGAAGTGATGAAATTAGGATTAGGACAATAATCCTAACGTGTATGATATATAAAAATGGCCACCTATAATTTGAAAACTAAAAATAAATGAGGAAGATGTGTAAACAACCTAATGAATTCACCAATTAATGTACAAATTTCTCATATATTTTAATTTTTAAATTTGAAGGATAAAAAAAACGACATACATGCTCATGTTATGTGTATTATGAATTTATTATATCTTTTGTATTCAAATATAATCGTTATTATTTTGAATAAAAAAATATTTGTCTCTTATTTATTGAACTTAATGGATAGGATATGCATATAGAATTGTAGCTGCTAACCTCGGAGTTTTTTATTAAACGTATGACATAAGATACAGCTGGCAACAAAAAATAATTTAATAATAGCAACCAGCTTACATGGAATGGAAAATTGAAGGCACGAAAACTTATTAATAATACTAGTCGTAAACACGTGCAACGCACAGGATTTTACCTATTTATAATAGACTAAAATAATTTTATAAAATTTTAATTTGATTATGAAACTATACTATTGCGTGAATTGCTTCTATTTTTTTGAGTTACAATTTGATAAATAAGCCATTGCTTGAACATGCAATGGGTTGCAAAAAATCTAACTAACAAATTTAGATATTGAAAAAAAATAACTAAAAAATTCTAATGTTAAAATGTCCGAAAGGAAAAAAAAAAAAAAAATATATATATATATATATGACTACCAAATAGAGAAAATATAAGAGAAAGATAGGTTACCTTCAAGAGAATAATCCATAGTTATAACAGTTGAAATTTGCTAAACTGTTTCAAATATTGCAAAAAATTGAACCCAAAAATTTAGATGGTCAAACTTTCAATAGACAATAAAATTTAAAATCAAAAGATTCAGAACCTACAAATTATAAAAACAAAACAAAAACAAAAAGTCATTATTGCGAGACAATTTTAGTAAGGATGGAAAGCTTTTCTAAGTTTTTTTTATCCAATTCTTCCTAATCGATGAAAAATTTGGTTCAAACATTGTCAAACACTTTGAAGGTGCAAATAATATAGGCTTCCAACATAATCTTTAATTAATAAACAAAGAAGCATGACACCATAAGAGAAAACATAAGATAACATATAGTGGATATACCTTACTCCACAAATTGTGAAAAATATCCACACAAAAGGAATTGAAAACTTGTACAACAAATGCAATAAGCTACTTCTGATGTGAGACAACCTAACATACTTCTCCATAAGGTAAAGCTTAAGGTTATATAATCTAAAATAATATAGAATATAGCATCTTTGAACCACACAAAAAGATATAAAATATAGCATCTTTAAACCACACAAAAAGTTAGCAAACTTACCACAATACTTGTAGTTATACTATATATTGTAAAGTACTACTCCATCGCCAATGAAAGTCATGTAAAATCTCATGGGGCTTGGAAGAACAGACAGCCGCATGATCACCTCCACCAAACACAAAACAAAAGCAAAAAAAACTTATTCACAAAAAAGAGAAAAAGCAATAGCAAGCATACCAAAGAAATTGAAGTTTAGGGTTTTCTCTCTTAGTGGAGACAGACAGAGGAGATTGCTTTAGGATTTTCAAAGATTTTGTCTCTTTTATATATTTATATATATATATATATATATATATATAAGAGACTCCTGTTAGGACTCTCTCACTATTTAGTTTTAAAAATTAAATTTTTTTTAAATTAAAATGATGATGTGGAAAATTGTGGGAGTTTCAAAAGTTTTGGTTTTATATATATATATAGATTATGAGGTACGAAAACTTCTATATTTGAAAGACTCAATTGATTTTCGTTCTCCAGTAGGACAACTTTTGAAATAGAAAGCAGCGTCGCCATTTCGCAATCAAAATCAAAATTGATTATAGGTCTTACGAAGACTAGTCTATTTTATATAAAATACAATATTTTGGTGATTAAAAATAAGATGTATACTAAAATGAAATCCCAAATTTGCTATAAAAAACTAAATATTTCTTCCTTTAATATTTCTCTATATGAATTGTAAGACAACAATTATCGCGCCAACTGAATAGCATTAAATAAGATTTTGAATTAAAATTTCTAGTTTAATACATGAAAGAGAAAATTCTTGAAATAAATATGATCACCTTTTTTTTTTGAAGAAAGAAGTCTGTCAATATTATTAACTAGAATCCCCAAAGAGAACAGAATAGAGATGTGGGGGAGCATCTTCCAACCACACCGACAAACCTCTAACATGTCTAACTAGGTTATGAACTCTATGCACTTTAAGAAAAAGAAATACAATGGTTGGTATCTAAGGTGGATTTAGCCAGAGAAATAATGTGACCAAAGGAAGAGAGGGATTCTTCGTCAGATCTGAGGGTGTTAATCACAACCTCTGCATCTCCCTCGAGGATGTATGGCCTGATTCCGATCTCCTGAGCAAAATCGATAGCTCTGGCAGCAGCCATTGCTTCCACAATTTCCGGTGCGAATGGGAGAGGGGCCTGCTCTGAGAGGGTTGCCACCACCCTACCATTGCAATCTCTGATCACTACACCCAGCCCCGCCTTGCCCAGGTCAAAAAATGAAGCTCCGTCGAAATTTATCTTAAAACAATCCCGTGGAGGCAAAGTCCAATAAGTCCGAGCCAATGGGTTTCCAACAACATTTCGTTGAGGAGGTAGTGAAGCATTCAGGTGCCTAAAGTCTGTCAGAGCTTGCTTTGCTTGGGAAAGCACTTGTGACACAGGGAAGTCCCGTGAGTGAACTCTGATTTGATTCCGTTAGTGCCAAACTGTCCATATAACCATTGCCATCAATTCCAAGTTCTTCCCTTCTGCATGAGCGAAAGCAATTAAGTCTTTGAAAGATTGGAAGTTATGTAGCTGTCGAAATTCAAATCCCTATATCTCCTCCCACACTTCTGCAATCTTCGGGCATTCCCAAAGAGCATGGCAGATCGTTTCAGAGTTTGAATTACATTGTTCGCACATATCCTCTGTGATGATCTTCCTCCTCACCAGATTTTGCTTGACCAGGATTGCATTGTGACAAGCACGCTAGAGAAAATTTCTGACTTTATTTGGAACAGAGAGACTCCAAATCCACTTCCATGTGCCATCATCATGCATTTGGTCAACCCGTGGGGATGGAATATTATTTCTTTTGCTAAAAACTTAGTGCCCGATTTCACAGAGTAGGCACCTGAAGAATTATAAGGCCAAATCACCTTATCTTCCGGGGGCGATGGCTAAGTGGAATGCTGAGTATTAGCTCCACTTCTTCTAGAAGAAAAAGTCCACGGATAAAATCAACCTCCCACCTTCTTGAAATCGGGTTTATGAGGTCTGAAACCTTAGCATCTTCAAATCCTGGAACAACCTGTGAGAGAATTTTAGGGTGATTAGTGGATGGCAACCAAGCATCATTCCATACACTAATAGATTCCCCACTTCCAACTCTCCATCTTGCACCTTGGAGAAGCACATCCCTTCCTTTCAAAATACTCTGCCATGCATTTGATCTCAAAGTAGAATTTGTGGCTTCCAAGATAGAACAATCCAAAAAAAATCTTGGTTTAAAAACCCTATAGAATAGAGAGTTTTTATTATGTAACAATCTCCATGCTTGCTTTGCCAAGAGTGCGTCATTAAAATTTGCTAAGTCTTTGAAGCCCATCTCTACCGGTTTGTGACAAGAGCTTTTCCTTCCATCCTTGTATTTTCTTCCACACTCTCTCCTTAATGTAGTTGAAGTTGGCTTTTTTATTTCTCCCTACAAGGGAAGGAAGACCCAAATACTTCTCATACTGAACAATTTTAGGAACTCCCAAGGTTGTCTTTATATGATTTTTGGTCTCCTCACAAGTAGCTTTGCTGAAGAAGATTGTTGTCTTACTTTGCTTAATTTGTTGACTTGAGCATTTTCCATAAACCTCCAAAATGTCTAGAATTTTTGGCACTCTTGAATAGTAGCCCTGGAAAACAAAAGGCTATCGTCTGCAAATAGAAGGTGAGTTAATCGTGGGCTATATTTGCAAAGTGAATAACCCTTAATATCACCCTGGTTTGTAGCTTGGCTTATGAGTCCATGAAGACCTTCTGTGCAAAATGGAAATAGGAAGGGAGATAGAGGGTCTCCTTGGCGAATGCCTCTTGATGGGGTGATCATGCCTTTGGGTTCTCCATTTACCAAGATCAAGTAGGACATTGTTTTAACATAAAGCATGAGCAATTTAATCCAATGCTATCGAGAAACCCATCTTCACCATAATTGATTCCAAGTAGTGCCATTCCACCCTATCGTATGCCTTGCTCATGTCTAGCTTTATTGCCATAAATCATCCCTTCCTTTATGATTCTCGCATCTTTGTGAAGAGACTCAAAAGCTACCAAAATATTGTCAAAAATGAGACGGCTTTTTGTAAAAGCACTCTCTTGTTCGAGAAATAATTTTTGGGAAAATTTTCTTAAGTCTATTTGCTAGAACTATTGAGAAAATTTAGTATAACACATTATACAAACTTATAGGTCTAAAATCAGCAATAGACTCTGGGTTTTTCTTTTTTGGAATAAGAGTGATGAAAGTATATTGAGATTTTCAGGTAAAGAAGTATAATTTAAAAATATGAATGATAGAGTTAGAGATGTCATCACCAATTAAATTCCAATAGTGTTGGAAAAAAAGTGGTGGCATTCCATTTGGTCCAGGAGCTTTGAGGGGAGCCATCTGATTGATGGCCTACTTCACTTCCCATTCTGAAAATTCTGAAGAAAGTTGATCATTCATTTCAGCAGTAATGACCCTATGAATGGAGTTTGTGGCCAAGTCACAAAACTGATTGTTGGTTGCCGAAAAAAGCTCTTGATAGTAATGAACAAAACAATCAGCAATTTCGTCCTTATCCATTCTCCATTGACTGTGGCAATCTTGGATTTTATGGATTAGGTTCTTCCTTTTTCTTTGTGAGGCGTGGCTGTGAAAAAATTTAGAGTTCCTGTCTCCAAATTTTGCCCATAACACCTTTGACCTTTGAAACCAAAGTCTATTCTCCTTGTCAACTAGCTTTAAAATATCTTGCTTTAGACTTCAAGCTCTCTGATTGCATCTAGACCGCATGGCCACCTTTTCTGCTTCAAAAAGTTCTTTTCTTTTCCTTGCTAATTGTTGTCTCACATTCCCAAAGTGGTTCCGGTTCCACCTACCTAGCTCCTTACCACATTTCTTAATTTTGTTAGTGACCATCATTTCTACATCTGCCCCCTCCTCTGAAGAACACCATATGGCTTCAACTATGCTATAACAACCACTATCCGAGAGCCACATTTGTAATCAAAATCAATGAAATAATAAAATACTAAAATTTCACACAAAAATAATTTTAAATTATCTTTAGCTACTAAAACTTCTTTAGAGCTTAGAACTTTGAAACTTATGCTTCTCTTGCTTAAATAGTCAAAAATTGAGTTGCATGTTAAAAATGATGGATAAATGGGTATGAATAAAAATTTTAGTGCTAACACTGTAATGTCCATATTTTCTTATGCTTCTATTTTTTTTTAGAATAGTAAGTATTGTTAACACACACAAAAGGAGTTGGGAGAATGTCTTAAAGAAACTATTGAGGTCTAAAAAGTTATAACACCAAGGCCCAAACTAGGATAGTGGGTGAACCCCATATAAAAGGGTTAAGCTCACCACAAGAGAAAAGGATAGTAGACCCAAGTCCATTAAAAATGATTTAAAGCCCAGAACCCATGAAGGGATAGGCCTTATAAAATAGAAAGAAAGAAAGGAAGAAGCCCAACCTGTCAAAATCAGAAAATCAAAAGGGAGTCCAGTGATAAGAACTAGGCCAGGATCCCTAGGGACTGTCAAAAGCCCGGGGTCCTCGGGACATGCAACAAAGTTGGGACGAGATTAAGACAGCTCAAAAGAAGTGCCCAAAAAACACAAGGAACGAAGAATGGATATATCTTTATCAACCACCCAATGATGCAGAAAGGAATCAGAGAGCTTGGGACTAACAATTCATGAACAAAGGGTTGGTATCTCGGAGAACCCAGAAAGAAGAACCACGAAGGGAAGTAGTTGTAAAAACTTTCGACCGGGCAGAGATGAAATCAGCTCACTCGGGAAAAATGACAAAAGGAAAGGTAGTCGAAAACCTGAATTTGAAAATGTGAGGTGTAGAAGCCTTAAAGGAAGAGAGATTAGAAGTTAGCTCTCTAGGGACACCTCGAAAAGGAAAGTCGACAAGAAGCTTTTAGGAAAAGGCATCAAAAGAAGAAAACTGATGGAGATCAAGGCACCGCTCAAGGATCTCGTTCAAGTACCAATTGGGCCGGTTACAAGAGCACGAGCAAAGAAGTTCAAGGATGTACTCAACGGACTCATCCAAGAGTTATGGGCTCAAGCAAACTCGTGGAGGCCCATTGAGCATGATCCATGTGGGCAACAAAAAATCGTCACCTTGATTTAAGTTCTAGAAGGACCCGATCAAGGCTAAGAATTGGCATGAAATATTTTGGGTCTATGTAAAAAACGTTATTCTAAGTTTAGGTGATTTATTTCCTTGTTTTTAGTTGCATTTAATGCTTTTTAGGTCAAACTTTATTCCTAATATGGTTAGGTATCAATTAGGAGTTATTTTAGAATATATTTTCTTGTTTGTCAAGTTTTAAGGAGCCCTTAAATAGTCATCTAAGTCTGTAAACATTTTTCGGATATTATTGATAAAACTTGTGAGGTTTATTCTCTTTGGTTCTTTGAAGAACTACTCGAACTTATCGGGAATTCCCGTGGCGTTCATCTCGACTTATGAAACAGAGTTTCCACCACCGTTTGTGGCGTCTTCCTTATACCGAGGTTCTTGTTTGTCATAAACAACGGGTCGAGGTCTCCCATTTGAATCTGTCCATAGAACGATCTTGGGTTCCCTTTCATTGTTGGGTCTCGTTATTCTTGACGGGGTTCACATCATTTGGTTTGAGAGAAGGTTTCTAGTTCAGGTTTGTCTATCCTTTAACATATTTATCTCTTCTTAGCCGAATTTCCTTTACCCTATCTGTTCAATCTTTGTTTGTCTTGTTGATGTCTAAACTATTGGTCCGGTCTCACATCTCTTAGTTATTTCGAAATCTTATTTCATTATTCTCAAAAGCTAGTTGTTGATCATAAAAATTAAAAAAAGAAAAAAAAAAAAAAAAAAAAAAAAAGAGAGAGACTCAAGAAGAAGACAGAAAGAAGTCTAAACAAAAAAAAAAAAAAAAAAAAAGGATAGACTCAAGAAGAAGACAGAAAAGGAGTCCGTCCGAAAAAAAAAAAAAAAAAAATTCACTATTCTCAGCTTCCAAAATTCCAAAGTCGCCATATTCCTTCTAATTCTAATTTGAAAATTTTCATATTCCTTACGTTCAAATCTGAGATTCCTTGATTAGTTCTTGGTGAATTGTTGCTAGAAATTTCGAGTTGTTTGTTTAGTTTCAAAGGAACTAAAAGAGAATTATCGAGTGGAAAAAGGCAAGAGTGGTAAGAACATCAGAGGGTAAAAGCCATATTATTTTGAGTGAAATACGAGTGGAGAGTGATACACATTCTTGAGTGTAAACACGTAAGGGAGTGATTTGTGAGGTTCCTTTTTTTTTTTTTTTTTTTTCTTCTAACCTTTGTTTTGCATCAATCATGTCTCACGATAGTGGTAAGAGCATTGCCGAAAATGATACAAAATTGGTTGATTCGAAAGCGTTTTTGGAGGCTATGATGAGTGAGATGAGGCGTGTGATGAAGATGGAGATGACGCAGGTTCACGAACGGATAGATCAAATGGAGAATAGACGTGAGGAGCAACCATAAAACAGTCGTAATTTGCATAGAAGGGAAAGAGTTCCACCGAGGGAGGAGGTTGAAAAGCGTTATGGGTCTGGTTTTGATGAAAAAGAAGATCGGGATTCCATTGTTAGCAATAGGAGACCTGAAGGAAGATTTAGAGAAGCTAGGAATCGCGAAGATAACAACTTGGGTGGTATTAAGATGAAGATTCCGTCATTTCAAGGTAGGTTTGATCCCGAGGCATATCTTGAGTGGGAGAAGAAGAAGAATATGCTATTACTTGGTGGGATCGGTTTGTGATAAACAGGAGGCAGAATAGAGAACACCCAATAGACACATGGGAGGAGATGAAAGTAGTGATGAGAAAGCAATTAGTTCCAAGTTACTACTACTGAGAGTTGTACAAAAAACTACAAGGTCTTAGACAAGGGAGTCGAAGTGTAGAGGATTACTACAAGGAGATGGAGATTGCTATGATCCACACTAATGTAGAGGAGGATCGGGAGGCTACAATGGCTAGATTTTTGTTTGGCTTAAACCGGGAGATCTATGATAAGGTAGAGATGCAGCATTATGTGTAATTGGAAGATATGGTGCATATGGCTATCAAAGTAGAACAACAACTCAAGAGAGGGAATGGGACACGTGCAGGCCATAACTCTAGTTCTACCTCTTGGAAATCGAGTCATGCTAAGCCACTGGACAAGTCACAAACGCCCAAACCCGAGCCCAAGTTCACGACCACCAGCCATGTTCCTCAAGGTAAAACCGAAGCCTCTACCTATAGGAATCGTGATATTAAATGTTTTAGATGTCAAGGCAGGGGCCACATAGCAAGTCATGGTGTTGCAAGCCAATGGTGAAATTGTGACCGATGATGAAGATTCCGACACCGACGACATGCCGCCATTAGAGGATGTTTCCGAGGAGGAGTATTTAGCCCAGGGCGCATTGACATTGGTGGCGAGGAGAGCATTGAGCTTACAAGCAAAAGGAGTTGATGAAATATAGCGGGAGAACATCTTTCACACTAGGTGCTATGTTAAAGACAAGGTATGTAGTGTGATTATTGATGGTGGTAGTTGTACTAATGTTGCAAGCACAATTATGGTGGAGAAATTGGGATTGCCCATGGTAAAGCACCCTAGACCGTACAAGTTGCAATGGCTAAATGATAGTGGTGAGATCGGGGTGAACAAGTAAGTGTCAATTGCATTTCGAATCAAGAAATACGAAGATGAAGTGTTGTGTGATGTAGTATCGATGCAAGCGGGACACTTATTGCTAGGGCATCCATGGCGATTCGATAGGCAAGTGAAGCATGATGGCTTTACGAACAAGTACTCTTTTGTACTTAATCAACAATCAATCACTCTTGTACCATTGACACCGCAGCAAGTATACGAGGATTAAGTAAGATTACGAAAGGAGAGTGATCAAAAGAAAGAGAGTGAGCAAAAGAAAAAGAGTGAAAATCGAGAAGAGGCCGAGAAAAATGAAGGAGAAAAAGAAAATCAAAGTTTGGCCCTTGAGAGAAAATCAGAGAGAAAACAAAAGAATTTCTATGCAAAAGTGAGCGAGATCAAGCGGGTAATATTTTCAAATAAAGCCGATGATTGTACTTTTGTACAAAGAGGCACTTTTGAACACTAACGAACTTGACCTTGTTTTGCCTAGTTTGATTGTTTCTTTTTTGCAGGAGTACAAGGATGTCTTCCCCGAGGAAACACCACATGGGTTACCTCTAAGGCGAGGGATTGAACATCAAATTAATTTTGTTCCCGGTGCAACCATTCCAAACCGACCAGCTTATAGGAGCAATCCCGATGAGACAAAGGAGCTTCAACGGCAGGTAAGTGAATTGTTGGAGAAAGGGCACGTGAGGGAGAGCATGAGCCCATGTGCGGTTCCGGTCTTACTTGTACCTAAGAAGGATGGGACGTGGAGAATGTGCGTTGATTGCTGAGCCATCAACAACATAACGGTAAAGTATCATCATCCTATCCCACGCTTAGATGATATGTTAGATGAGTTGCATGGTTCTTGCATATTTTCTAAGATTGATTTAAAAAATGGTTATCATCAAATTATGATAAAAGAAGGAGATGAATGGAAAACCATCTTTAAAACAAAATATGGTTTGTATGAATGGTTAGTTATGCCTTTTGGTTTGACTAATGCTTCGAGCACCTTTATGAGACTTATGAACCATGTTTTGCGTGCATTTATAGGCAAATTTGTTATTGTCTATTTTGATGATATACTCATTTATAGTAAAAACATAGACGATCATGTAGTACATTTGAAATCCGTTTTAGATGTGCTAAGGAAAGAAAGGTTGTTTGCTCATTTAAAGAAGTACACTTTTTTCACCGATAAGCTTGTATTTTTGGGATTTGTTGTTAGTGCACAAGGTATACAGGTTGATGAAGAGAAGGTACGTGCAATCCAAGATTGGCCGAGCCCCACAAGTGTAGGTAATGTTCGTAGTTTTCATGGACTTGCTAGTTTCTACCAGCGGTTCGTGAAGGACTTCAATAGCTTAGCCGCACCGCTTACCGAAGTGATCAAGAAGAACGTTGGATTTCGGTGGGGAGAAGAACAAGAGAAGACGTTTCAATTAATCAAAGAGAAGCTGACTAACACACCTTTGTTGTCTTTGCCCAACTTTTCTAAAACGTTTGAAATTAAATGTGATGCTTCAGGTATTGATATAGGAGCCGTTCTTATACAAGAAGGACGACCAATTGCTTACTTCAAATGAAAACTCAGTGGTGTAGCCTTAAACTACCCAACTTATGACAAGAAGTTGTATGTATTGGTTTGGGCTTTAGAGACGTGGCAGCACTACCTATGGCCTAAGGAGTTCGTGATTCATACCGATCATGAGTCCTTGAAACACTTGAAGGGCCAACACAAGCTAAACAAAAGGCATGCGCGATGGGTGGAGTTCATAGAGACATTTCCATACGTCATTCGGTACAAGCAAGGTAAGGAGAATGTAGTCGCCGATGCACTTTCTCGCAGGTATACCTTACTCTCCACACTTGATGCAAAATTGCTTGGTTTTGAACACATTAAAGAATTGTATGTTGAAGACCACGAATTTTGTGAGGAATATCGAGCTTGTGAGAAAATCGCTTCTGGTAAGTTCTTTAAGCTTGATGGATTCCTATTTCGATAAAATAAGCTATGCGTGCCTAATTGTTCTATGAGGGAGTTATTAGTGCAGAATCACATGGTGGGGGATTAATGGGACATTTTGGAGTTGCAAAGACTTTAGCTATTTTGCGAAAAACACTTCTATTGGCCTCACATGAAACGAGATGTCGAACGGATTTGTGGTAGATGTGTCACATGTAGGCAAGCTAAATCCAAAGTGCAGCCCAACGGTTTGTATACTCCTTTACCAATTCCTAGTAAGCCTTGAATTGATATTTCAATGGATTTTGTGTTAGGATTGCCTAGGACTAAATGTGGAAGAGATTCAATTTTTGTGGTCGTGGATAGATTTTCTAAAATGGCACATTTTATTCCATGTCACAAAACGGATTACGCTTCACATGTTGCTGATTTGTTCTTTAGAGAGATTGTGATATTACATGGCATGCCTAGGACAATTGTTTCGGATAGAGATGCTAAGTTCTTGAGCTATTTTTGGAAGACTTTGTGGTGTAAGCTAGGTACTAAGCTATTGTTTTCCACTACTTGTCATCCACAAACCGATGGTCAAACCGAAATAGTAAATAGGACTTTGTCTACTTTATTGAGAGCAATCATTAAAAAGAACATTAAAACATAGGAAGAATGTTTACCACATGTTGAGTTTGCATATAATAGAGCTGTTCATTCTGCTACCAAATTTTCTCCATTTGAAATTGTGTATGGGTTTAATCCTTTAACTTCATTGGATTTATCTCATTTACCTTTGACGGAGCACGTTAATTTAGATGGCAAAAAGAAAGCTGACTTTGTGAAGTAGATTCATGAGAAAGCAAGACTCAACATTGAGCGAAGAACGGAGCAATATGCCACACAAGCCAACAAGGGACGTCGCAAGCTGGTTTTTGAACCCGAAGATTGGGCTTGGCTGCATATGAGAAAAGAAAGATTCCTAGCGAAAAGATGTTCAAAATTGCTCCCAAGAGGAGATGGTCCCTTCCAAGTCCTCAAGCGTATCAATGACAATGCTTACAAACTAGATTTACCTAGTAAGTACGATGTAAGTGCCACTTTTAATGTTATTGATTTGAGTCCTTTTGATGTAGGTGATGATTTGAGGGCAAATCCTTTTCAAGAGGAGGGGAATGATGGAGATCAAGGCACCGCTTCGAAAGATCTCGTTCAAGTACCAATTGGGCCGGTTACAAAAGCACGAGCAAAGAAGTTCAAGGATGTACTCAACGGACTCATCCAAGAGTTATGGGCTCAAGCAAACTCGTGGAGGCCCATTGAGCATGATCCACGTGGGCAACAAAAAATCGTCACCTTGATTCAAGTTCTAGAAGAATCCGATCAAAGCTAAGAATTGACATGAAATATTTTGGGTCTATGTAAAAAATGTTATTCTAGATTTAGTTGATTTATTTTATTGTTTTTAGGTGCATTTAATGCTTTTTAGGTCAAATATTAGGTATCAATTAGGAGTTATTTTAGAATATATTTTCTTATCTCATAAGTTTTAAGGAGCCTTTAAATAGTCATCTAAGTCTGTAAACGTTTTTCAAATATTATTGATAAAACTTGTGAGGTTTATTCCCTTTGGTTCTTTGAAGAACTACTCGAACTTATCGGGAATTCCTGTGGCGTTCATCTCGACTTATCAAATGGAGTTTCCACCACCATTTGTGGCGTCTTCCTTATACCGAGGTTCTTGTTTGTCATAAACAACAAGTCAAGGTCTCCCATTTGAATTTGTCCATAGAACGATCTTGGGTTCCCTTTCGTTGTTGGGTCTCGTTATTCTTGATAGGGTTCACATCAAAAACTATGAGAAAATAAGGAAAGGACCAGCCATCGAAGTAGGCGGCACGACATAGGCTTTGGTACCCAAGGGAATAGAGGGGGGAAATCAGTAGTATCTTGGAACCCTAAAATGACACTATAAAAGGGGGAAGCAGCCAACATTGAAGAGGCATTCAACAATAGTGAATCATAACAAAATCATTGAGAAAACTCAGTCAAAAACTCAAAGAACGTAGTAAAAGAAAGAGAAATATTGTCCAGCATCCCAAAATAGTCACTATAAAACATACTTGGATTTAAAGGGATTAAAACTTTGCAAGTTTTAGAGGCTTAGATAGCCATCTAAGTTTGTAATTTTTGAGTTTATTTGGACCTTGTAACACGTCTTAGTGAGCACATTGTAATTTACAACTAACAAAAGTAATGAAATATTTCACAGTGTTTTAAGGATCCTTAACAATTATTTTGTCTCTCTCTCTTTATTACTTTGTTTCCTTTATTGTTTCTTGCTATTCAATACATATATTCTTGCTTGCTAGTATGTATGTATTGTAGGATTTTTGCTCTGTGTACTATTTGGTTTGTAAACAGCCCATTTAGTTGTGGTGAACCAAGTCTAGTCCCTTTAAACAACAACTAAAAGGCCTAGGGTCCTTGTTCAACTTGGGCACGGACACTTGTCCTAAAAAGGACCCCCACAAAAACTAACAATGGTGTATATCCCGTGCTTCTATTAGAATATATAATAACATATGTTTTTATGGTTCAAATAAAACAAAACATTTATGTCATGTTTATGTTTATGTTGTTTTTGTTTAAGCGTGATATTTATTTGCAATTAATATATTCGTTTCCGTTTTAGGTTTTTCTAAATTATGTATAAAAAGTAAGTTGACATTTATTGGGATATTTATAAAAATAAAAAACAATATTAAGGCCTAAACTTTGGTATCTTAAGGTTTTATACTATTTTCCAAGCTTGAAGATTATCTAGCAGAATCCTAATATGTCTCTTTCTTATGAGTACTTTTGTTGATCATGATTTAGAGTGGCTCAAATAGTAAAAGAGTGTTCTTTACATTTCCTTAAACACCATAATTTTAATTTTGATAATTATAATGGGGCAGGAAAGGATTTGAATCTTGGACGTGTTCGTAAGAAACACCAAAAAGTGCTAGTTCAGTCATGAGGCTCTTGATGATGTACCTTAAATTTAGATTTTTTTGATTTATAGGAAATTATATTTGCTTTTATCTTACTATCAAATGATTCATTTATGAACTAAAGAAAAATAAATACAATCTAACGTTGTGGCAGTGCAGTTATATTCTACCTATGGATATGTTCACAAGATAACTGAACAGATAAACAAAGGGCTTAATCCGTGGAAGGAGAAGCAAAACTGTGGCAGGTGTGTGATTGACTTTGTAGTCATTGCCTTTTTTGAACTCTTAAGTTGAGATGTGTAATTCAATAGTATTCTTTAGGGATATCATTGGCTACTACAGTTCATAGAATTGTTGCAGTTTATTTATATATCACTTGTCTAGTGTCTAGAAATTCATACATTTTACAGATGGGATAGTTATTGACCAATACTTAATTTCATTTTATAGATGGGACAGTTATTGACCGATACTTAATTTGGCGAGGTCATCTGCACATATATATTTGCTTCTCTATATATATATGTCTCAATTCCTTAACACGAATTCTATAAGGCAATTAAGATTTGAATTGGACTGTCATATTCAACAACGTTTCTGCACTGTAGCTTGCCTACCAAGACCATAGGCTTGGGGGGGAAAAGAAAAAGAAAAATAAGAATATGGATTTGGTATTGTCTTCTGCAAAAATTATAATATCTTGACTTGATGAAGTTTTTCCAGCTCCTTTCCAGTCTGATGAAGTTCCTTAGAAGTTGGGCTCAACGTCAAAGAGTGAATTTAAAGAATTTGTGAAGAAAAGGATCAGCAGTCTCTAATAATACTGGCATTTTTTTTTTCCCAATGATAGTAAGGGTTAGAAAATGCAAAACAAGTTTAGTATCAAATTTCACAACCAAGTGGGTGAAACTGTGTTTTAGCATGTAAAGCATATCTCTAATTGCCCAAAGTTCTCCAGAATACTTGTTCCTCATCACTAGGCTTTCTAAAGTATGGTCATTAAACATCCAAAAAAATATGAAAGTACGTCTTTTTTAAGGTATAATTATACTTTACGCAATAAATAAAAGAGACTAAATGAATGGATAAAAATAAATTCATCAGACAAACTTAATCATGGAGAGTCTTTTCATTTGGGAACATTTCGAATAGGTCAAAGAGCTTGACAAGCCAAGGCTATAAAAAGTCAGTGACCAAGCTTGCCTTACAGGTCATGCAAGAATTAAGAATCTAAATAATTTTCTGGCAGTCTTAAGCCATGTGTTTTGGTGTGCGAATGGCTAACAACATTAGATTCAAAGTTGCAAAAGAAAGAACCCTTTTTAAGCTGGGCAAACTTGTAGCAGAAGACAAATATAGAGTTTGCCATTGATTAGCCAAAACAGGAAAAAGAAAGTCCTGCTATCAAATTAAGTAGTAGCGGCTGTGAGTCCTACAACACTTTATTAAATCACAATGATGCTTGGATGCTTTTCCTATTTGCTTCCTTTTATATGTCTCTTCTTTTTATTAAGTTAACCATACCTTAGGAAAAAAAAAATAAGAAATATATTCTATCGAGTACTCAAGAGCAAGAGGTACTGATCCCGATGCTTCAAGGTGTGGTATAATACCCATTGGGTGATCAATTCAAAAGTCACAAAAAGATGATAAAGCTGGCTCCAAGAGATACCAATCAACATGATTTTAACCATTAAAGTACTTTTCCTCATGATTAGTCACTTGTCATAGGGATTCTTCAGTTTTAAGCTTCTATGGATTTATTTTGTATACTTGAGTAAAAGCTCTTCAGTTCATTTTCTATACATTAATTATAAGCCTTACTGAAAGGTTTTAATATCTTACAATGAATTCATATCTAGGGTGTAGATTTAGGATGCTTTTGGCCCCGCAAAAGAAATTTTCAAACGTGGGAATTAAAATTATTTAGATCTCTTTGCAGCATCTGGAATCCATCTCCATTGGAATCTTTAAAAATTAATTTTGATGCAATCAACAAACCTGACTATGTAAGTCTGAAAACAGTTTATAGGGATAACTTTAACAATATTATCTCACTATGGGCAACAAGAAATCTCTCCGGTAAAGCAATTTGAGTTGAAGATGAAGTAGCTGTGTTAACAATATCAAAAGCCAAACACTCGGATTCAAGTTGTATCATAAAGGATGCAACTAAAGTTTTGGACCATATATAAAGTCAAGCCTTCACTTTGGACTGGTTGTTTGCTTATCTAGGAGAAGAACTCATATCCCTTTTCGTGTTATATTTATATATACACACACACATATCCTGCTCTTAACTCTATGAATTTTTTGGCTCATAATATATTGCCAAGTGGCATTGCATTTTAATATTGAAAGAACCGTCCCAATTTCAACAATTTATCCTTTTAATGTTCAATGATAGGGAGATGGTGATGTTTCCCTCACTCTTTCAACTGAATAATAATATTTGAATAATATTGTTTTGACTCCTATATTTTCTAAATACTTTGATAAAAATAGTATATAATGCACAAAACTCTCATTTTTGTAAAGTCAAAGAGAATTCATGAAAGGCAGTCTTATTCCCATTATTATTTACTTTCTAAAAAGTTTGATTCAAGAACTTTATCTTGTAATTGGTTGCCCAACCTCGTTTAAGTACTTTGATACCAATTGAAAATTCTTGATTCAAACTCAATCACTTATCTAAGGAATAATTGAACTAACTAAAAAAAAAAAAATCATAGAAAGTGAAAATTAATATCTCAATCATTTCAAATCCAAATTAGGTCAAATTTTGTATCCATTCGAAGTCTCATGTCTACTTTTCAACCAAACAAGTTTCACTTCAAAATTTGTTGTATTGTAAAAGAGATTTATAAAAAAAAATAAAAAATAAAAAAGAACACATAAACCCATAATCTTTGAGAAGATCATAACCTCATAATCTTTTAGTAAGTTTTATATTATGCTCAAATTTAACATAATTCTATTGATACAACCCGAATTTGATGTGTTTTGTTACTGGAATTTGCTAACATTTCGATGAACCCTAACAATTTCCTTATTCAATTTTGCGACAAAACATTACAATGCAAATGAGTCCACGTGAAACAAAATCAATTTCAAAAACACATAACAAATATATCAACGTATAGAGAATAGGGAAAAGATATCAACTTACATTAAGCTTTAAGTACTTAAGGTTGTATCCAGAATACATCAAATTAAGAACATCAGCATCAAGTCGTAAAACGAATCAATATATATTGCTCACCTTGCCATGAAATGTCAAAGAAGTCGAAGTTATTAATTAAACTCTTAAGCGAACAAATTTACGATTCCCCTTTTTAGAGACGCTTCATACTTTTCCCCTTATGAATAACATGACTTTTGAAATATATATATATATATATATATATATATATATATATATATATATATATTTAAGTTCTCCACCTATGAAAAATACATTGTTATTTAAAACACCTTTAAAAAAATATTATAGGAGATTTAATTGAAAATTTATGAGATTTCATATATAATACTAATATTCTCAAATTGTTACAAATGGTATTTGAGGATTCAATTGAGGCTGATTGTTATACCCCAAATTATGTAAATGTATTGGACTGGATGAGTGTGCGTATACTCTACGCCATGTTTTAAGTCACATATCAAGTGTGCTTGTTAGGCTGATCTAGGTTATATAAATAATTATGAGAAATCCTATATTTTATATTAAAAGACTTTTTAGGATGTAGTGCAAATGTGATTAGTATTTTTCGGATAATGGCAATTGAATAACAAAATCTAGATTTATATTAGTAAAATTAAATTGAAGAAAATGTTCAATGCACATTTATTTGCAATATTGAATAAAAAAAACATGTTGGAGATGTTATCTACTCTCATTTCGTTTACTCATATAATTCAACAAACAGTTTGATAAAAATTAAATTACTTATATAGAATGCAAATATAATTAATAAATACTTATAAATAAAAATGTAAATTAAAAAAATTGTAGAAAATAACTTATAAATTTATTTAAAGAAGATAAAATATAATTTAATCCAAAGGGTTTAAGGTGAAAATGTTCAATTATGGAGTTAATAGTATATTGTAATTATCTCTCAAGTTTTTATAATATATGTTGCATTATCCCAAAAGATGACGACAATTTAAGATTAAGCTAACATAATTTAGTATTATTTATTATTTTAAAAATCAAATTAAAAAAAAATACATATATGTTAGAATGATTGCATGGAAAAATATGAACTTTTAAAATTTCATATATAACATTATAAGAAGTAAATGAAAAGTTAAAGAGATTCATTTTATTTATTTATAGGTATTTTATATTATCATATAGAATATGGACATAGATATGGAAAATCATACCTTAAAAAGGATAGACAATTGGTTCATAGGTTGGATTTGGAGTTGAAATATATAATTAGACAAAACCATTAAGGCATTGTTTGCTGTAATGGTTACCATTTCTCTACGAAAATATATATTTACCCAATAAGGGCCTGTATACATAATCATGCTGGAAAAAGTTGTAACAAACGTCCAATTGAAGTCATCCTGTATTTTAATACAGTAAAACATAATGATTAGGAAGGCATAATTATACCATTGATCAAGTTTCACCATCCGTAAGACCTAATTTTTTAGCTTTTTGGAAGAGAGAAGCAACCGAAATACATGCAATTTCTCTTTTGGTACCTGAAATAAACGCACATTGCTATATGGACAAAACGACTAATGTGAAGGAGCTTATTGGTTGAGCAAACCCTATGTTAAGGTAGGGATTTATATATATATATATATATATATATATATATATATATATATATATATATATACATATATATATAAAAGAGGAGAATAGGATCCATATCATAGAATTGGAGAATGACCAGAAATTAGGATTATATCTTTTGGATTTAACATATATAGAGTGTATCATGTCATTTTTTGATTTATAATATTTAATCTAGACTATAAAATAAATCAATTTCAAATAAAGAAAACAGAAAAGAGAGTTGGCACATCTTTATCTTCTAATGGATTCACATCAATATGGTTTCAAACGCGCACACATATACATACACACGCGCATGCATATTGAACTCTCTCTTTTCCCCTCTCTCATTATCATTCACCAGAAACCCTAAAAGCAGGAACAGTGGGCCGCCCTCTGACTTCCACTACGACATTCCAAACATATAAACAAAAGAAAAAGTTAAAAACCCCATTCAAACAAAAGCTCCACTCACTCCTTTTGTTGAATATATACGAATTCAATACAAATCTCCTTTTATTTCTTCTTTTTTTTCTGTTTTCTTTATATAAATAAATATATAAAAGATGGTGGTGGTGGTGGTGCCAGCTCTATACACATACATCAACAGGAACAAAAGGGCCTTTATGAATCACACCCTCCTGCTAAATTCAGCTATTCTCAACAACAACAATAGTAAAATTAAATCTAAAACTATTAGTGTTAAATTCCGCTGAATTTAGTAGTTGTTCCTGTCCTAAACCCACCTCTAACTATATTTAATACTTGGGGTTATTACAATAGTACCTATATATATATTCTCTCATTTCCAGAGGCTACTAATCATTTGCTAGCCTAAATCATTCTGCTGCGCCTGGCCCAGCAGCACTGCCTGTCCATCTTTGAAGTGTCATTTCCTTTTCTTTCTTTCTTTCTTTTTCTCCCTTTTCTTTGTGTCTTTAGCTTTTGCTCATGACTGGTACAGCACGGCAATATTGTAGCTTCTAAGTATGAAAATGAAATAATTATCATTCCTAACTTCGCTGGGTTGTTGATACTATTAGTACTCTATTAGTTTGGTAGAACAGCTTTGGCTTCGTTCTCTACCTGAATGTTCCTCCAAATGTTGGTGTCCAAAAATCAGCTGTGGTCTCATTAGCAACTGGATATGTGCTTGAAATTGGAACCAAGCAAAGTCCTCGGGTTCTTAGATCTTGTTTTGGGCCTTCTGTGTCCAATTTATCACAACCCTGCAACAAAAACAAATGTGATCCATTTATGCATTTATTACTATTATAATCTTTTTAAGTAATAAAAGTCAAAATGAATGAGAAAAATTTTACCTGTTGGTGTTGAATTGGAGTTCCATTTTTCATATATGGAGTACTTAAAACCTGAAATTACAAACATAAATTTAGTTAACACTTGTTCTATAGTATTCTTTTCTAACTTATTGATTTTCTTTTACCCAATAGGGTTTTTCTTTAAATGTTTATTATCATGACAAGGAAGAAGATAATCAAACATACACTGACTTGATCATGGAGGAACTTGATGTACTCAATAGCTTCGTGGAGAACGGAGGCTGTATCAGTCTGAAACAAGAATGTGAATCAATGTCATAAGCTTTCAATTATTTCACAAAGTAAAGGTCTTTCTTTCTATTCGTACTCTTTGAAAAAAGTAGAGAAAAAAAACAAAACAAAAACAAAAATCTACCTTTCCGAAAGGTGAAACCAATTGTTGGAGTGCAGTTATTCGGTCCCCTAGTTTCTCTTTCCGAACCTGACAGAAAAAACGCTATAAGTTTTCATCCATATCTTTAAGGAAAAAAAAAAATATATATATATATATATATATATATATATATATATATATATATATATATGAATAATTACAATAATAAAAAAGATAAAGCTTCTAACACTTCAACTAGTCAAAAGCTTGATCGAATATATCGTACCTTAAAAGTTGGTAATGGTGATGGGGTTTCAATTCTAGGCCTTTTGAATACTGGTTCATTGACACTTTTCTTCACCACTGAAACCGAGTCTTGAACATCTTCACTGATAGGCTGAAATTCCCACATATAAAAATTAGTGCCACAAACCCTAGCTAGATAGCTTAGGTTAACTATATAATTTGATATATATTTACCTTTGTCGTGTGGTTGGAACACTTGGGTTTCTCTTCAAATGTTGGTACTAGATATTGTGATGGTGGTGAAGGAAAACCCCAGCTCGAATACTGTCATTTAGACCCGCCGTGGCCACGGCAGTGGAGGCATTCAAAAGGGTGTGTTATTAGTGAAGTGCAAGCCACAAGGTTGTTGCTTTGGCAAAAGGGAGCAAACCTAGGCCAAGTAGGTGATAATTCATTGGTGTTGGCACCAAAATTAGTGGTGGATGAATAGCTCAGAGACCTATTGTTGAATAGAGATTGCTGTGGTTGAGGGTCAGGATCAAATAAACTTTGTATCAATGTTGAAGGGTATCCATAAGAAGCTGATCCCACAGGAAAGCTTGTGGATAAGCCCTGGCAAGTCACTGTACAGTTGCCTGTAGAGCTACTGACAGTGTCCAATGAAAAGTCTTGACTTACAGATGACTTAAAAGCAGTGATGGATGAATTATCTTGTTGATCACCTCCATTAGAGAGGTTTTTTGGGCTCCAATTCTTTTGGATTTGAGTAGAATCTACTCCTCTTTCTTGTTGGTAATTCAACCTTGAATTCATTTCTTCTTGAAGCATAGAATTATAATTGCTCTCAGCTCTTCCACTATTCCGACTGTAATAAGATAAGGATGAAAGAATAAGATTCATATAGAATTTCTCTCCCACAAACATATAAGTTGTCTTTTATTTTTTCCCTAGATTTTCAAAAGTTCAATATTGATCAGATTGACTTCTTTTTCCAAATGAAAACAACAAAGAAAAGGTAACAAGTACTGAACTTTTTACTCCTTAGTGGAAGCTTTAGTAAGGTCATGTAGGATTTGTACTAACTATGACAAAATTTTATATTAAAAATCTAACAACATCACAATTATCATATGGACCTAGCTAGCGAGCTTTGTGATACACAAAACTCTGTGAGTGGTTATATATTAATCAAATTAGCATCAAATTAAGTAACTTACAGCAAAGCTTGATTCCAATCGGATGTTGTTGAAGATGATGAAAGGCCAAAACCCATCATTTGCAGTGTGGAATCAATCAAGATACTACTACTGCCACAGCCACTGCCTGAATCAGCCTGTTGTTGAGGCTTCTGAACATCTTGGAAAACTATGGAGCTATCAGAGACTGAATTAGTTTCCTCACATGGCCTTGCCTTCATGTCCACCATATCAGACCATGCATAGCTTCCAGTGTCATTAAGTGCCATGGAACATGGCGATGAGCTCCTGTGAAAGTGCTTCTAGATGGATTCATCCACCAGTTGCCTCCACAAATCCCAGTCTGAAATTCCTCTGCCATGACCAAAAGAAATCTTAGTAGTAGTACTATATGTTAACTCTTCTTCTGTTCCTCTTCTTTGTGTCTTGGAACTCTCTCTATGTTTCTTTGTCTATATCTAAGTGAAGCATATATAGCTGAATTCTTTTATAGGAGTAAGAATTTATATATGAAACGGTTTGGAGAGGGTACAAGAGTGGAAATTTTTTTTTTTTTTTACCAGAATCAGGTTGACATTTCAATGAGATGATTGGACAAATGAGAGAGCATTTTGAATCAAATTCTCTTTTCCTTTAACTTTGATTTTTTTATATAAAATTGCTATCTTTCTCTCATTCTCTCATAGTAGTACTTTTGTTTTTTCATATATAGATTTTTAAAATTTTTTTAATTGGGAAAATTCTTGTTCCTTATAAATAAAGGGATATGGTATGATGATGATGGTGTTTGATCTGACTGCCACGTCATGTTTTGAGACGAATAATGTACCTTTCTTTTTGTTAATCAAACGGGTGGAATTCTTTGTTGATTACTATATTGCATAGCACCTTAGATAAACCTGAATATTTAGGACCATTTGGTACTTGATGGTCCAAATATGTATGATTGTAAAAGAGTATGTAGTAGGTTACGTCTCTATATTCTAATCGTGTGGCTCCTCTACGCGGCGATTTAGGCGCGTGATAGTCACATAAAATGAGAAACAAAAAAACATTGGCCATTATAAATATAATTTAACATGGGGAACCAAAGGTCAGTTCACCCCATCGAAAGGACCTTATATTAATCTCCTTAAAAAATTGCTCTTCTTGATTTGTAAAGAAGTAAATACCAAAATTGGAAGATTCTTGTCGAAAAGTAATAATAGATGGTTAAAAAACTTGAAGAGAATTTTTTGTTATCATATAATGAAAAGAAAGAAACTTCAAATCGATATGTGCATGGACCAAACTCCGACACCAATAAGGCATATATGTCTGCCTAGCCGACATGGTCCATCAGAGAAAGAGTCTCTATGATCCCTACTCGATCATGGGGTTTGATAACTCCAAGGGATAGGAATATTTTGATCCAAATAGCTCGAAACCAAATATTGGAGTCTAAATGTCTTGGATGAAGAAGGCAAATTAGACTATATATGGTGATTGACAAAGTTTACCAGTAGCTTAAACTTTACACCCTGGTATGAATAATTGGACTTGCTTGGTCTTGGGCAGGAACCATGTATGTGTCATATGAGAATTTCGATTAATTTAGAGAGATTGAAGTAAAGATTACGTTTCAAAGGTTAGACTATGGACTGTCCTCTTTCATTCTTTCTTTTTTTTTTATAGGAACTATGGACTATCCTCTTGATTTGTGTCTTGGTCAGTACCTTGCATATAACGATGTTCAAGCTATGTTTTATCGATGTATACTCCTCTAGATCTTGTAACACGTCACGCATTGATCAACTATGAGATTTCTCATTTTCTTTCAACTTTTTTGGTTTTTCCTATAAAAAGAACAGTTATTGTTGACCCGGTAAATTCCAAAATACTTGTAGTGTGGAGAGATAACCTATTTTCCTTTATTAAGATCTTAATGGAGTCTCTTGAAGGTGTTATATTTATAAAAAAAGATATCAAAACTAACAAAGGTGTTTAGTAAGGTTGAAAATTAAATGTTCTCAAGATCCCTTTTGAGGTTTGAGCAAAAGAGGGTGCTTGAACTTGAATCCCATACAAGCATGCAAGAAACAACAGACAAGGCAAGCTTGCAAAAGCTCATACCAATGATCTTGGAAAAATGCTTAGCATTAATTGCCAACGACACTAGATAGATCAAAGAAGAATGATGCAGCATGAGGGTTAGTAAGGGAAAAGGCTAGATAGATCAACGACGCTAGATTGTCATGCATGTATAGAGTTTCCATGGATGCGCATGTAGGACTAACACATGGTTCGTATTGATGGTTAGTAAGGGAAAAGGCTTGCATGTAACTAGGCACTAGTAGGACATGTTTTTTACTCAAAAAGAGTTAGGTAATGAAACTCACAAAAAGCTAATTACTAATATGTGAGGGGGAGATTGTTGGGTCATAGGTTTAAGATTTTGAGCATGTATGTGTATGTATTAATGTAAAAGATTATATTCAAGATTTTGGCCATGTGTGTGTTAATGTAACTTTTGTCCATGTTATACTACTTAATAACTTTTTATTTAATATATTTCTTGAAAATTTTACTATTAGACTATATTGCCTTTTTCTATCTTTCCGTACTTATAAAATATCAAGATGATCTGAGTTAAATAATTATGTCATCTATAAAATTTAAGTTGTTTTTTTAATAGCAAGTTTAAATTGTTTCTACTTCAATTTAAATATTAATATAACAAAATTTCTTAAGTGACGTAATTAATATTTATCAATATTTTCAAAGTTGTTTTACAAAAGTAGCAAGTCGTAAGAGCAAAGAAAAGTTGAAAAAGAAGCACTTGCACAGGGTTGGAGGATCGGAACATAATATACAAGTCCCTTGAACATCAAGAAATTTGCAAATTGAATTGTGGAATCTAGCTATGGGCTATCACATCTAAAGTTCTGAACATGGAAAAGACTATTTTGGAATAAATGAAATATCTTTTTCATTATTTATCTTTATTTTTTATTAAATTAAAATTTATATTATCTAGTATTTTAAATTTGCAATTTAGTATTTTACGTTTAAATTTATTTTATTTCAGTCCAATTTGTGCAAGACCCTATCACAATCCATATCGTCGTCACAACCTAACTTACGACCTATTATGACCCAAGTTTCGACTATCCAAATTCACCATAGTCAATCACAGTTTATGGTGTCGGCCCTTAATTGACACCTATTCCAACACATTTTTCCCTCTTCTCTCTCTTTCTTTTCATTTTGCAAATTTTTTATCTTCAATAGTAAAACAACTAAACAAGTAGAGACCTATATTTTTCTTTTTGTGAATTACCATACTTTTGAGTTGTATTTATCATACTGCTGGTGGGTTTTATGAATCTTTAAGGTCTGGATTTTTGTGGACTAGATGCTTTACGCATTGTTTGGTTGCTAGGAAAGTGGTGAAAGAATATAGAATATAAAAAACCAAATTTATTATTATTATTTTTAGAATAAATAAATATATAATATTACAATTCTGGTACTTTTCAATTGAGGTTGTGAAAAATACTAAACTATATCTTTTTGAAGAATCAAATGTAGGAGCCAAACTAAAATAATTTAAATTTAAAGAGCTGAATCGAAAACTGTTCAAAATTAGAAGATATAATTTACAATTTAGCATTTTTTTTTTTCTTTGTAATATTGTAAGAACTACTAAGAGACATCAATATTTTTTTCAAGCCGATAAGTTAAGAGGAAAATAAAGACAACTACAAAATCAATCTTTCTGGGCCAGTCCCATAGCACAGTGACTAAACAATCAGTCGCCTCATTTTTGTGTGCATATGAAATTATGAATATATAGTTCATCTTCCAATTCAAAATACATATCAAATGCACAATATGATGAAAGTATACACTAAAATTTTACATTGTTACGTAATTTGGGGCCAATTGCTGTTTCTCTTTTCAAATTTGTAATTGTTATAATTGTTGAATGAGGGTGAGAGTTACTTTCCTGTTATTTTACCCTAAACATGTATTACTTCTCTGATTCTTCACCACTAAACCCATGCTTTTTTCACCCCTAACCTTTTATTCCTACATACTAAACTGTACTATTGTTTAGTTTTTTCTTTTTACAATTTTGTATTATCATCGGACATGTATTACAGTGTTTCATTTCATCGTTGTAAGTATAGTAATCTGTTTATTCTACCATTAGACACTCACTATATATCTTGTTATACTTTCACTATTGAACTCATATCATTTTCATATTTGCTTTACTTTACTATCGGACATGAATCAAAGTTCACTTATTGCGGTGCTTTGCATCGTTTTAAAAACTAAAATAGCCAAAGAACCAAAAATTATCCGACTTTTACTTTTTACCGGTTGAACTAGAGATTTTTTCAATTGAATTACCAGCTTTTATAATTTTTACCGAATCAGTTGAGGATTTGGTTTCCAATTGAACCAGTCGGTCCAATCCAATTCTTAAAACCATAGTGTTTTGCTTTGTGACTTTTGGGCATGATTTCTTTTGTAGGCTAAAGAAGTGTCTCTAGTAGTTATCAATCATCTTTGAACCGGTGTCAAGTTTGATTCCCAAAAATAAACTCGGGTCTTATAAGGTTAGTCCTCAAACGATTGACATGTGACCGCAAACAAAAAACACCCCCAACCCTCATGAAAAATGAATATTTTGCCTTAAAAGAGGACCAAAAGAAGGCTTTTTCATTACATGTAAAAAAAAAAAAAAAAAAAAAAACTGTTAGCCCTCAGATTTGGGTATAGATAGATATAACTAAGTGAAACACGTTACTTTGAACAACTTTCTCCCTTATGCAAAATCCGTAGACTTTGCAATTCATATCCTAAAAAAATTTGCAATTAAGTATCTGCCAGTTGACCTCTGTACCTTAAAGTCAAAAGGCAAGTTAGGTCAGTTCCATGAATCTCCGATTTCCTTGAAAATGCAAAGGATAATGACATTTTTAATTTATTTTACATTCTTAACTTGCTTGACAATAATGCCTCCTATTGATCTTAGTCCGAGTTGATTCAACCTAAAGAATTTTTTAGGTAACCCACGTGTGGAAAATGTTTTTTTTTTTTTTTTTTTTTTTTTTTTTTTTTGAAAGACGTGTGGAAAAATGTTGGTTATGTGTTTTAATCATATAAAGTTATTTGATTTTTGGGTGGTTCATCATATTATATCGTGGACCACACCACCTAATATCGACTACATTAATGCCAGGGTCTCATTCGCTGATTTGCTCAAATCGAGTGCAACAGTTTTCTTTCTCTCTAACAATAATATTGAAAGCCTAGTTTTTTCATGCTTTCCACAAATGTTTCTGCTGGCACATAAACCATTCAAGCAAAAGATTGGTCAAGGCCTAAATCCACACAATTCAACGAATTTTGTTCCATTTAAATTTACAACCTTTGTTTTTTGTCTACTTTGACAAATAGTTTTCAACAAAAATCAGTTAGAATAAGGGGAAAAGTAACATGGCATAATATTGACTCATGAATAATTTGAATATTAAACTTGAATTTATCACACTTTTGTGACATGAACTCCTAAAATTTTCATATAGTTTTTTCTATTCTTACTACATAACATATATGCCAAACTAAATGAAGGATCAATTGCAATTATTCATCATATGCAATGGAAAATAATTATCTTATACATCATATGTACATATCATCCCTTTCATAGTATGTAAATCCCACAATTATGTGAGACCAACGCACATTATTAAAAAAAAAAAAAAAAAAAAAAGGTGTATATATCTGATACATTTTCATGCTATGAAACCTAATTCGAGATTAACTTAAAATGTCTATTATCTCATTTTTTTGGATTGATTAAAGTGATTATTACGAATTAATATGAACTAGGCTATTAGTTTTGACATATTCGATGCAAATAAAAGTCATCTATCCCAAATTGAGTTCTCCACCAACTGTAAACTACCACATTTATTTTATTTTCTTATAAAGTAATCAAAAATTTAAGAAAAATAAAATCCAACTCACAATATATTTAATCGGTAATAATGTAGGGGTGGCAAAATTTAACACAACCCACAAACTCGACATGACTAACCCATTTATAAACAGGTCATAGATTGAAGCTAAACAGGTTTGGATTATATTCAGATTGACACAACTAACTTGTTTAATAAACAGGTCGTGGTCGTGTTCAATATACGAACCCGTTTGACCTGTTTAACTTATAAAGTTATTAGTTATTTTGATATTATTACTTGTTTTATAGTTGTTTTTATATGTTTATTATTATATTTATAGTTGTAATTATATTTTAATTTTAGATATTTGGGAATTGATAAAAAATTATATAGGTTAGGTCTGACCTATTAATTAAATAGATTATTAAACAGATCATTTGCATTGACCTTTACATAACTTATTAATTAAATGAGTTAAACATGTTGAGATAGATTGACCTGTTTAATAAATAGGTTATTCGGGTTGAAAATTCTTGACACATTTACTAAATAGGTCAGATTTGGGTCAACCCATATAACCAAATACTCTTGGCTCGACACAACATGAACTTGACCCGCAAACACGAATTATCACCTCTAATATAATGTGAAACACTTTAATGAGATATGAATTTTACTCTACTGATACAACTACTACCTAACCAATCCACTAATTTATTTAAAATCTTGACATAAATGAATTATTAAGGGACAATGGATATACAAATTAATAGTAAATTATATATGTTTTTTGAGAAGAATCTTAAATTAGATTATAGGTAGTAAAAATTTGTAGTTTAGGATATGCATTACAAATAATCCTATAGTGTTTCTTTAATATTTAATCAATAATTCTATAGTTTAGAATGTATTAATAGTACTTTATAAAAAAAAAAAAAGAATTATTAGTGTTATTACTCATAAATGAGAATATTCTCTTCACCTTCCTCTTTTTTGGTTTTATTTTTCAATTATTTGTATCCTTTTTTTTTATAGGATTAATTTGTGTATCTTTATTTTTGTTAAGGGACAAGGATTTATTCCAAGCAGTTATCTTTATGCTGCATGTTTTTCCTGCCTTTTTATGTTCTTTCATTTTTTTTTCTTTTTCTTTTTTTTTTTTTTTGAGAATGAAGTTCTTCAATTAACTATAAGAACATGAAATAAACAAAGACCATAAACTTCATTTTCCAGTCGAACTTTATAAACCTCCAATAATCCATTGAGAGAGAGAGAGAGAGAGAGAATAATATTTATTTATTTATATATTTATATTTTTTTTGATTGCTGATGAAATAAACGTCATGCTTATGACCTCTGTGAACAGGTGTACGAGTGAGTCAACGTAGGACCCACAAGGCATGCGCGCCTGCGAGACACGTGGGTCCTTCATAGGAGCGCAATGAGTCAAAGTACGACTGTGACAGTTTCTTTCTCCAAATCATTTGGCGTAGCGTAGCAAAGACGTACGTATTTTCTTCTACCTCCTTGCATCCTCAACCGTTGAAAACTTGCCGTCAATTAAATTGGGACCCATGATCAAAGTCTAGTGGGCCCCATGTTCTGACTTGGACGGCCTAAATACTTCTATAGGTTATAGGGTTGAATTAATAAACGAATAAAAATTCTCTTCAATCTATTCATTTCCTTTTTTGAAATGAAACATACTCAATTAATTGTAAGAATTTGATGATTAATAAATTTAAAAGCAAATATATAATATATTTTCTAAAATCAGTCAATATTTTTTAATTAGTGATATAAAATTATTTAAAATAAGTAAATTTATAAATTTAATAGTAAATAATATCTGATTAGTCCTAATTTTGATGTGCGTGTAAAAAATATAAAAATATATACAATGATTAAAATTTTAAAATATGTAATTATATTAATTTGTAAAAAGAGGTGTAGGCTGGTAGTCATTAGTTTGTAGACAAATTTACTCCTATTATATATTGTTACATTTATAAAATGAACTATTTTTATTTTTAAACAAATGTGTCCTTAGTTTGGACTTATAAAATATCTCCAAGTAGCCAAAAAAAATTAAAACAGGAAAAGGGAGGAGGGAGGGAACTTTCCTTTGGATCTCTGTTGAATTCAATTTCAAAGATTCAATAAAACCAAAGAAGACCAATTAAGTTTCCATCAACGAATTCAAACTCTTTAGACAAATTGACTTTTGAAAACAATAATAATTAGAGGAAGAAGAATATTAGAGGGAACTCGTTTTATAAAAATTGGCTTTGAGATAAATTGACTTGAATTTTTAATGTAGTGAGTGATTCAAAATTATTTAGACTTTATAATATGAATGTAATTGAGGATATATTCTATTCCTAAACATTGGTTATCATTAACCTTCTTAAGTAGGAGTAGTTTTTATTTTTCATCAATAAAAAGTAGTTTTTTTCCTTTAAACAATAATATGTATCATGTGCAATATTATGGGTATCATTAACAATAATTTTTAATCTATAATGTTTGTATTAATGAAGTGTCTCTATAGACAATAGTTATCCTTTTTATAGCAAAACAATTTTGTATCTTTGAACTTCTTATATTATATATAGAATATAACATTTTCAATATATATTTTTATCCCTATTAATGAAGAGTCTCTATCATTCACTAACATGTGCAAATAATTTCAATAATGCAGGCTTAGTGTCTCAAAATAACTTTTCTAAATGAAATTACACTATTTCTAAGACAATCCCTCAACGAATTAGAGCCTTCCAGTTCCAGTACCCTTGTTAATCATTATCACACAAGACAAGATTATTAGTACAATTGTCTCATTCAATGGATGACTAATGCTACACGGGTGTCCAAACTATACTTGCAATTTGCATTGTTTATGAAATCTGCCATTAGAGGAAAAGCTCCATTATTCTTGTCTTATTTGTATATATATTACAACAAATTAAAGATTGGTCTATGTTTGGGTTAATTAGCTAGAGCAAAGCGCGTGAGAGGAAGAGAAAGATGTTAGCGAATGAGTTTAGTGGCCTACATGGCTAAGACAAATTGACCCTCATACTCTCTGGGGCTAAGACACAAAGTAGTCTCTTTCTCTTTTATATATAGTCTTTGATGGAAAAAACAAAAGAAGGGTTTTTAGGTCACCCCCATCCATCTCTTGGATTTTCTTCTTGTCTCCTTTTGTTTTCAGAATGTTCCCTCTAGACAAAAATGACCACTATGGCCCTAAATACTATTGCTATCATGTCATGTCTTATGACTTCCTACCTTAACCCAAGAGTTGTTCAAGAATGTGATTATGTAAAATATGTATGTATCAAACAAACAAATTAAAAGATTATGAAAAGGATTGGTCCTTAAACTAATATATTATTGCAAACCCACTTGAATTGCTTAGTGTTAATTTGTTTTGCAACAACATTTCAGGGTTTTCTCCTTCTCACCCTCTCATTGGGACTGAACTCATTGGTCTAAAAAAAAAAAAAAAAATCAATATCAAGAGTATTGTAACATCTTATCATTGTAGATACAAGATACTTTTGTTATTTTACTAATATATGGACAAAAAAAATATACAACCTTTTTATTTGGAACTATAATATGAAAGATTATTATGTATTTATGTGTCATTATATGAACTTTACGAATTTATCCAGACTATAAACTATGATTGCAACAAATAATGATGTGTATATATTATGAGCTATATGAATTTATATATAATATATATTACAATTTCCATATGCTTAATTATATGTCTGCATAATGGCAATCATTGTGGTGAACTCCTTGCCCATCAACTATCACACAAATTCCTGACATATTTACATGTACATGTACTTCTATCCTATAAATACGTACATTTATACGTTGGTGATGTCATCCTTAGGTAATATTGAGGTGTACAAGATGACAAAATGGAGAGACCTAGAAAGGGTTAGAGAGGGTTGGACTTGGACATAGTAGAACAGTGACTCAGGGCACACTACCATTCATAGTTTCACGTGGCGGTGAGAAGCAAACACGTGCCAAAGGCCCACAGATAAAACGAAAATAAATTAACTCAAAGAGAGAAAACAAAAAAGAAAGAATAAAGAAGGAAAAAACACGAGAAAGGAACAAATAAAGAAATGAAAATGGACAAAAGAGCAATATTGAGTTTATGCCGGCCATGCGTTGACCATGTGGGTTTGAGACTTGAGAGTCCAATTTAAAGGTTAAATGGTCCATATGTTTTGTGAATCCAACTTGTGTGCCTTGCTATATCTTAGTCAACCCTAAACTGAGTAAAACGCACAATAGCCGCCCACTATATCCCTATTTCCCTATAATTTTCCTACCCATTCAAAGAAAATTAAAATTGTAAATGATTGGTAAGGAATTTAAAATTTGTGTGTTTTTGGGTAGGTATGTGTGTATGTGTTTCACGAGATGCCCATCAATGGTAGGTGGTTTTTTTTTAATATGTTCTTCATGGTGATAGATGATGCTATTAATGGAAAAAAACTAATGATTTATACATATTTGCAAGTTAATAAACTCAAAATATAAGAATTCATTAATACCTTGAAGGATGTCAGAAAAATATTAGTCTATTAGCATAGGCCCATGTAACCCTTTAAGGTTTTTACGTGGATGTAAGCGGTTAGGCTAAACCACATAACCTTCGTGTGTTATTGTGTTCTATACTTTATGTTTTCACTTCTGCATCTATACTAGCATATTCAATATGATGTATCAATGTTAATATTTAATTTGGTATCAAAGCCACTTTTCTATGGCCATGGTTTTCTGTCCTTACAGTGTATTTAAAAGCAATCTTTGTCTTCCTCAATGTTTCTCCACTACGTTCATCTTCTTTGGCTTCCCACTTCTACCGTCAAAACTCTCCGGTATAGTCATGCCACCGCAAACTCATCACACAGAGCCAAACTTCATTCAAGGGATCTTCTCAACCTTATCAAATCTCAAGATTTCATTAAACTTCCATCTTGAGTTTGAGAGGGGGTGTTAGAGATATATTAACCTATTAACATAGGCCCAAACCTAAATTTACTTTGTGTGCAAGCCAAGTCATCTACTTGTACTAGATGTCTATTAGTTTAGGGTTTAGTCTACTATATATGCATATGTTATGGTTCACTTTGTAACACGAAATTTATATTATATTTTAATATATTATTGATGTAGCTCTTTAGGGTTTTCTTTATGGATATAGGTCGTTAGGGTGAACCACGTAACCCTTGTGTATTATTGTGTTCTAGATTTTATGCTTTTGCTTCCGCATCCATACTAACATATTCAACATGGTGTATCAATGCTAGTATTTAACTAAGGAAGAAAACAAAAGGATTGAATGGATATGTTATTTCCAAAACCAACTCATTCATTTCGCTAAATTCTAAAACCAACTTGTAGTTTCAAGTGTCAACACCAAATTTATTAATATCAAGTACAAAGTTCTTGCTTAAAATATATATATATATATATATATATATATATATATATATATATATATATATATATATATATATATACTTAGATCATGTTAAAATAGAATTTCTATTTTATATATAAAATAAAAATTAGCATTAGCAGATTCATGCAATGGTTAAACTTTAAAATGCTATATTGGTTACCCTGTCCAAAAAACTAAGAGTTGAATTTTGTGTATGATCATATAAATATTGATATAAGTCAATTTGGGCTTAAAAAAATATAATAATGATCAACCTGCGATTGTTGGGAATTAATATATCTGTTTCTTCTTTCCATGTGTTAGTATCATACATTACTTTTGAAATATTATAAGCTCGTCGGTCATAAAATTGTTTTCAATTAATATAATATATAATTTTCCAGCTAATCATGTTAGAAAAGGTGAGATAAGATAACAATGGGTATTTATTTTAATGGGTAGATCAACAAATGGATTTGTGACAGGGTTTAATATAGTCCATATTTATTTATATTTTGTAAGCTTATTTTACTTATGTGTGGATAGGGCATGCTGAATGAGGAAATGATTAAAGAGAAAAATTAAAGCTCTAAACTTGCTTTTTCCTACCGTCCTACCTCATTCTCTACATTTTAATAGCAATTATTAGTGTCTAGGTCTGTATCATGGGTTTACTTGTTCTAATCCCTGTAATCTTTACCTAACTCTCTCTCTCTCTCTCTCTCTCTCTCTCTCTCTCTCTCATATGAATTAGAGTTTGTTTCCACTATCGCATTTCTCTCAAAATTGACTTTGATAAAAATAAAAAATTCCAATTCTCATACATTAAAATGAGAACTTATAAATTCAAAAAGTATGACAAATCATTAATCATTGGCTTTGTGGACTTTTGAAACGTACCAAATTTTGAGTCTTCCTTTTGGTGGGGTTGACATGATAATTGACTCTCGTTGATGAGAATTTTCTTTTAGTCATCATTGGTCCCACATATTTAAACCCCTTAAAACTCTTAAAAGATTGGTTTTAGGACATTGATTGAAATACAGGTCATTTCCTGTCTCATGTTGTTCACACAAATAATTCATCCTTTTTCATATATAGGTCCTATTATTAGGATACTTCATTCTCTAAATATTTTATTTTTTCCCATTTGAAAATTTTTTTTATTGATTAATTCCCTAGATTTAGAGCTCATATAATCAGTTTAATAATTGGTATTATGGCTTTGGTTTGGGAATTCTTTTTAGGTATAATTGTACCTTAGCAACTCTATTTACGTGTATACTTAATATCATAACAATCCCTCCCAAGCTTAAAAAATAAAAGGATTGCCTTAGGTTGACAAACATAAAATTTTATCATTTTGTTATTAATGGATTCATTATTGAAAGTCCAACTTATACCAAAATTTTGAGACTAAAACTTGATTGTTATTTTACTGGTTTTGTATAATTGTAACTTAGTCTCTTGCCCTATAGAGAAGTTGACCCTGATCCTCCCAAAAATGTGTCCTAAAGTTGATCCCAACATCTTTAAACATCTGTTTTTGTTTTTAGGACCAGAGTCTCATGTGTGAATGCACGCTTGCCTGTGGTTATTACTAATTAGGCTCCATTCTTGTCCTCACAAACAGATAAACCAGTAGGACGATGCTGGATTTACCAATCCTTATGTCGGATCTTCACTAATTAGTTCATGAAATTACTGCTCTATTGAGAGCAACCAACATTTGCACATGCACCATTGTCTTCAAATCCACACTAACATATATAATATGTGGGTCCTTCCTCTCCCTACCTAGCTAGCTAGCTAGGTAATCGGTCCCATTGCTTGGCATTGTCATTACTCATTACATCAAAGAACAACAAAATTTTCAGATGGGTCAATTTTATTGTAATTGATCAAGAGACTTTGAAAAGCGATGGATTGAAGGACTTCTATAATTAATGTAAGCTTAAGTTAGTAGTATTTGCTTTAGGTTTGATGATGGCAAAATGGAGTTGAAAGATGGGTTGGACCTACTCTTTTTGTTTCTTTTCTATTTTGTCATTATTGCTAAAGAAAGAGCTTTTATTCCTGCTCATAAAACATTTCAGTTCCTCTCTCTCTCTCTTTCTCTCTCTTCCCCTCTCTTGTCTCTTAGCCAAGGTCACTTGGTCTTAACTTAACACACAAACTCTAAGAAAATGTTTTATCAGTTTTGACATTGCAGCGGGCCTAGCAGCCTAAGAGCGAGGCTACCCCAGATTAGGTTACTCGTAACCAGCCAATTAAGCATGAAGGGGCTCATTTGTATAGTTTTTGGTACCAACTCCTATTTGACCCCTTTTTTTTTTTTAGAAACAACTCCTATTTGACTTTTATATAGCAAATAAGATCATTTTGCATGCTCATTATAGTCTAAGAAGATGATATGTTCTCTTGATTGGTTTATCGAGACAAAAGTCTCCACCTAAAAAATTCTAGCTCCCCCCTAGACCTAGCAAAATTATACATACTCATATGAGTAGAAGAATATTTTTGGATCCACGAAAAAATGGATCGAACCATATACTCAACCCCTTAAAATGAAGTGTTGGGTTGGATTGATAGTGGATTACATGGGTAGAACCATTTTCTTCCCTCTCTGTAAAATTCCCATTAACTTCAATTTTTTATTAAAATTAAATGTATTTCAAGAACAATCATAATTAATTTCAATTATTTATTGATCAATTTTCATTTTATATGCTAAATTTAAATTAAATTTTCTATATTATACATGAAAAATACTAATATTACTCAACAAATTGAGGTGCAATTCTTAAATATGAATATATCTAACACTAGATCTTCTACTAAAATGAAGTTGCCTTCTTATAACTTAATAGATTTTCATACTAGTCATTTACTTATTTTATTTACATAACATGTTATATTTTATTTTTAAAACTCTATACCTTATTTTATTTTTATAAGTGATTTAGTTTTAGTTTATATTTTACAAATGATAAGTGAACAACTGAACATGAACCTGATCTCTAAATTATTGTATTTGATATTTTTGGATGAAATTATTAAGCCAGTGAGCTTTTGGAAATTAATTATTGGACTGTAGCATTAAGAACTTATGTGCTACACAATGTTTAATTTGAGTGGTTCTATTTTTTTTTTTTTTTTTCTCTCTTATTTATATTGAAAGAAAAATAAAAAGAATAAGTTCAAAATTTTATTTATTTATTTATTTATAATGTGAAAAACTGAAAATATATAAGTAATACTAAATGTAGGGACTAAGGCCCAAAATAGTGTATTGGACTTTGGGTCTTGTCCGAGGATATAGACAAGTCCGAGGAGGAACGAATAGCTACTAAAGGGTTCCCAATTAAAATCTCACAAGTGGGAGATGAATGGAAGGATATCCGAAGAGGAATACCTCCTCGAATACGACAAATGTAGTCCAAGTATGTACTAAATGTGCCTTGTGAACGTACGAGAGGGAAGAAAACTCAAAATATCTAAGGAAAAACTACTACCACCGCATTAAATGTATTGCGACTACTTTTAAACGCATTAATGTAGAAAGACCTCTCGAACAATCTATCTTAGCTACCACAACTCACGAGAAGAAATTTGAAAGGGGTGTTTGATAAGACGGGTACTCAAGTAGGGACTAGGATCAAGATAATCCAAGAGCATCTATATAATGTAAAAGACCCTCCATGAGAAAGGGATCGAAGGGAGAGAGAGAAAAAATAGAAAGCAATCTAAATCATTACGAGTGAACATTATATCCAGATTTAACCTCCTCGAACTAGAAGTTTATTGGTATCAGCATTCTTGGTTCGTGTTTGAATGTCATGCAATTCAATACTAGCCGTTGTCCAATTCATTAGGACATAGTTCTTTGACCAATTCTCTACAAATTCATTGTATTGGGCTCATTGGATTAAGATTCCATACATTTTGGGTTTGGGCCTCAAACTGTGACCCTACACTAAAAATACCGAATTGATTAATTGATCCAACACATCAAAAATCAGGTAAAGGTCATAAAAATGATAACACATTCTAATTTGACATATATGTTTTGACTTGTACCCAACTAGGTCAAATCCGAATTTACCTGATCCGATCAATATGTCAAGTACCCCCACCCCCACCTCCACCTTTAAATAGTCCTATCTTAGAGAGTCAAGCATGTCAGCAAAGTTATATTTAGAGTTTGGTGAAGATTTGGGACCATTTAGTAACTTACCCTAAGTGACGGTATACCAAAAAAAAAAAAAAAAAAAAAAGCGCAAAACGAATATCAAGGAGAATCACATTTACATGCAACAGCTTTTGTATTATTCTAGCTAGTTTAGGGGACAATTAAGAATGGGAAACACAATTATATAATGTTGTCACATATAATACCAATTTAAGTCAAGCAAAGTACGTGAGATAATCTCTTTTAATAAGGTCAATATTGCTTCCCTTCCAAACACTAAATTCCAAAAACCCCCACAAAGGAAGGTTAAACTGCTCTCCTGTGAATGTTTATCTGATAATTAATAAAAAAAAAAAAAAAAAAATGCGAAGTTTCTGCGAAATCACCTAGACGAATAAGAAACTAAAGATTTGGCATAAACTGAGAAAAAAAAAATTTTAATAAGAAGAAGAAGAGTCGTTATCAAATTGACCTCAATGTTGGCAATTCCAAACACACAGTCTTGAATGAAATATTCATGAAAAGAGGTGCTACACATATATACAAGGGAATTGGTTGGATCTTCTTTCTGTTCACTAGTGTTTCTTCTTCAGTATTCTCTGCATATCTTCTAAAATAAACGTGCCTTTTTGTTAAACTACTCATACAATTGAAAGATTTGGTCAAATAATTATAGTAGAAAATGAGATCCAACTATTTTTTATATGGCAAAATCCCTCTTTTTCTCGTAGCATATGCTCCTTAAAGAGACTAAACTATCGTTGACATATCTAGTTAGGCCTTATTTTCTGGATTTTGTGGAATTTGATATGATAGTTTGTTTAGGTGACGCGATAGCCACCTACTCTTGTAAGTAAGTACTAAATTCAGAGAATTAAGCATCAATTTTTGTCAACTCATGAGGCTAACTCTTTATGGTCTTGATAATGCAGACTTATTTCTTTCAGGAAAATTCGATGAGTTTTCTGTGTTTTGAGTCAATCACGGGAAAGAAAATAGTGGTCTCAAGCTCAGCCTCTCAATTGAGCTTGACTATATTTGACTATTAATTTCAGCAAGCAAGTATTTCCTCATTATAATCCAAGAGAATAACAAACCAATTGAGTACGTATTACGCCAAAATCCTTCAGCATTTTAGATATCTAGATGAGGATTAGCCAAGTATTTATTAAACATGAACCCTTATCTACTCCAAAAAGAACCAAACCCGGTAAATTATTACTGAATATTTAGTCATGCATAGTTTTTGGCTCGTACTAGTTGGAAAAAAAAAAAGGGTCATGTATTTTGTGGGGTCTAAGGTGTGGTAGAGAGTCTAACCTCTAACTTTTGTTTATATTTATTTAATTTTTTGAGAAGTATGAGTCCTAGGCTCCTAGACTTAACCGCAAGACTTCACCTCTAGTAAGAGAACAAATTAAGGGGTATTAAAATGCTTGAATTATAAATGATGATTATCTGTGTACAAATTTCTTTTTAGCTAGTGGGGGTGAGGAATGAGGAAGATTAGACACACAAAAATGATATTACCATGTAGAACCCACATAGACTTGGTAAAAAAAATGTCTTAACTTTTGGAGATCTTGATGATGTTTTTAAGTGACAAAAAATGCATCAAAAACCTTATAATTCAATAACATTGTGCAATTTTCCTTACATATAGAATCTCGATTTGAATCCCTCTTTCTCAATTGTTGGAAAAAAATATAAAAAGCAAAAAGAAAAAAGAAACATATGTTTCACTCTCACACCATAAAGAACTACACTTTTGGACAAAGAAAGAAAACACATGCACAAAAAAAAGGCTGCATATGAATCTCTAAACCCAATTGGGCCAATTGAGTTGGCCCACTAGATTCTCCACCAATATACTCAAAATATGCCTACTGCTCAACCCAAAACCCATGCCATCAAAAACTACAAACTTGGGACTTCTGTCCCAACTTAACACAAACACACACACTTCCCCGTTGGGTTCACAACCCCAAAAAAACAACAACAACCCATTGTCCTCAACCCCAAAAACGACATTGTCTCACTCAATTTCCACAAAAATAAAAACCTCCTCCCCAACTCTTCCTTATCCCCATAACTACAAAATTCTCATTTTGTGGGGTCTAAAGGAAGGTGTGATAGATAATCAGTCTTACCTCTAATTTTGTTTATTCATTTATTTTTTTGAAAAGTCTGAGTCCTAAGCTCTTAAACTTAAACCATAAGACTTCACTTCTAGCAAGAGAACAAATTAAGGGTATTAAAATGCTTGCATTATAAGTGATTATTAGGTATTGGTTTGTGATTCTACACAATTTTTTTAGGGGGCGGGGATGTGGAAGATTAGACACCAAAAAAAAAATGGAATTACTATGTAGAACTCACATAGACTTGGTCAAAAAAGATGTCTAATTGGTGGAGGTCTTGAATGTGTCTTTAAGTAATAAAAAATGTAACTAGAGTTGGCCCACTTGGATTCTCCACCAATATGTTACACAAACTTAAAGTTTGCCTACTAAATTAACCCAAAATCTATGCTACAAACTTGGGCCTTCTGTCCCAACTTAACACACACCTCCCCTTTGGGCTCACAACCCCGAAAACAAAAGCAGTTACCCTCTCTGTTCAGCTCCAAAACGCCACCGTCTGACTCAAACCCCACAAAACAAAACTCTCCTCCCCAACTCTTCCTTATCCCCATAGCTACAAATCCTTTTTCCCATTTTTCTCTCAAAGAAAACAGAGTTTTCCAATGGCAACATTTACACTCTCTTCTAGTCTTCTCCCTAAACCCTTAACCCCATTTTCTCTCTCCAAACCCTTCACTCCCACATGCACCTAGTTTCCACATCCAGTGCTGCACTCTCCCTCACTGGAGCCCCACTATTGCCACCAAATCTCGGCCCTCCATCAGAGTAGCAGCCGTGGATGGAGATTTCTCAGCTAGAAGAAGCAGTAGCAGTGGCAATAGCAATGAGCCCAGAGAGACCATTATGCTACCTGGGTGTGACTATAACCACTGGCTCGTAGTCGTGGAGTTTCCTAAAGAGTAAAGACCCTGCTGCAACTAGGGAGCAAATGATTGACACTTACCTTAATGCCCTCGCCACTGTCTTCGGCAGGTTCGGTTTTTTTTTTTTTTTTTTTTGGGGTCTTTTCTTCTTTTACTATGATATTTCTAGTGTGCCCATGTTTGTGTGTATGTGTATGTGTGCGAAAAAAGTATGTAGTATTATGAAAGTTTGGTTTTTTTTTTTTTTTTCCAAGAGAAGTTACTGAATTGATATATAATTGGGGAAATGAGAAAAGGGTATGTGCAAGTTTTGATTTTGAATGTAGTTCAATGAGATATTTGGGGTTTTTTCTTTTTTTGGTTCCCCATTTTCTTGGGAAAGAAAGATGTTACTGAAATGATACACAATTGTGTAAATGATAAAAAGTTATTTGCAAGGTGATGACATAGAGAATGTATATGATAGGGTGCTAGAGAGGTTATGTGGTGAGTTTTGGAAAAGAAACGATATCCTCTGAAGTATATTAAGTTGATTAAGGTAATGTATGACGGAGTGACGGAGTTGCAACTAGTGTGAGAACAAGTGAAGGCCGAGGCATCATAAGTGAGTTTTACTTTTCTATCATTATAGGTTTGCATCAAGGATTAGCATTAAGTCCATATCTCTTTGCATTAGCAATGGATGATCTCACTAAATTGATTTAAGAGGAAATCCCTTCGTGTACGGCTTTTGCAAATGATCTAATTTTAGCGGATGAAACTAGGTAAACTCAATTTGGAAATTTGGCAAGAGGCTTTAGACTATAAGGCTTTCCATTAACTAGGAAAGTTTAGCTGAAAGTTCGGATTTGTGTAAATACACAAGAACTTGTTTAGACCCCCAAATAAAACTTACGGCTAGATAGCTTTTACTCTAACTTATACTAAGTGCGGAACAAGAGTAAATGAGTGCAAATAACCGATATCACTACCCTAAGCCATATTCATCCATTATCAACATTAAAAGGAAAGCTTAAGAGTAGAAAAGAGAGATGCAAACACAAGATAACACTGAGACGTGTTATCGAAGAGGAAACCGAAGAATTCGGCAAAAAATCTCTCTGCTACCCTTCAAGTCAAAATCGATCCACTAGAGAATAAAGTTGAAGTACACGAATGACAAAATACCCTCCAAGCCTAGTCTACCCCATATTAAGTTCTCCAAGCTCCTGCTAAATTGACTTCTCGAAGTCTTGTCTTATCTACCTTTCCAGATCCCGCAATTCAGCCTGATTGCATCCATCAATGAATGGCTCCTTCCAATGCTTCCCAACAACACCAAATTCTGACTTTACACTCGGGATGGGTGTGATAAGTATTTGGGCTATCATCCTCTCAAGGATATGGAGATGGAGATGGAGATGGAGAGGTAGGAGTTGAGGAAAATCACAAGGAAATGTGTAGATGATTGTGGATATAATAATCTCTAACTCTTAAGTGTATTTTTTAGAGTTTTCTTTCTAAAAAGCACACTCTGCAATTTGTGGGTAATGAGAGTATATATATATATATATATATATAGTGTGGGTAAAGACTTGGTAAAGCAAAACATAACTTTTTGCCAAATAGAGTGTTTTGCGAGTACTTCACGGGATGGCCTTTCTTGCGATACACTCACGAAAATCTCGAGCTTGGCATGACTCTTCATCTTCCAATCATGTGCTCAACACGTGGCTCTTTTGTGGGTAAGCTTCTCGCGAGACACTTGCGAAATCCACTTGTTCATCCTTTTAAACTTGAGTCTTCACACTCTCTCACACTCATCCCTTACAATTGAAAACCCACATACAAATATGATTAAAGAAATTACAATCAAATTTGGCACGAAATTAAAGTCAACACAAAATAGTTGTAAATTACAAATTTACAATAGCAAAAGTAGAAATAGAGATAAAGTTGTAACACTTGATAGTCCAAAAATAACAAATGAGAATGTTAAGATGGATAAGTGGAAACGCACGGAAAGATAGGATTCAAATTGAGGAAACTTGCTTAAACATTGGTGTGTCCCCTAATGATGAGAAGATGAGGAAGAGTCGCTGCGATGATTTAGTCATGTTTAGAGGAGAGCAATTAATGCATAGTATATGCCATTGAGAAAGAGTGATTTGATTCAAGTTAAGGAGACGAAAAAAGATATAGGAAGACCAAAAGTAGCATCAATGGAAATAATAACAAAAATGACATGTCAATTAAGGAAGTGGTCTGTTGAGGATCAATAGCCGTGGCCAACTCTAAAAATTTTGGGACTAAGGCTTGGGTGTTGTTATTGTAGGAAGGAATATGTTACTAAAAACGATAGGTAATTGGGTAAATGGAAAAAATTTATTTGGAAGTGATTATTTTGAAGGTAGCCCAATGAGCTCTGGCTCAAATGGGACATCCCTTTCCCATAAGAATAGGGTGGAGGGTAAGCTTGTGAGTTCAAATCCCAAATCCCAATGGGTGTGTGTAATGTAACAATAAAAAAGAAAGTGATGATTTTGAAGAAAATTATGAGTCAAAACTTGTTTTTGTGGCTGTGTGATTGCCTTTTCATTTTTATTGTTCTCCATTGCAGAAATTGTTTGAGGAATTTGTTTGTTTACCAACGACATCTGTTGATGGATACTAGATCTTTGGGTTCCACAGATTTGGAATTTCATATGTAATCTCTTGTTGGGATTATGACTCCAATTGCTTTTGCTTCATTTGGGGTACTGCCACCTTTCTCAACATAGGGCTGCTTATGTGCAATCTGACACATGGTTGAATTTTTTTGTTAGCATTTTTTTCCACAAGTATTTAGTTTCTTTCCTACACCTAAATTGAAACAATTTTGGTTTCCAAAGGATGTAAGATTTCTTAATTTCGAATCATACGATACCTCAGAAAAACGCTCTACTCATCCCTGGTAATGGCATCCTTTGTGGTGCCACATATCTATGGTTCGAACCCCACCTACACTCTCTCACTATCTACTCATCTCAGAATAATGTTTTTATCTTCCTTCTATTTATAGAATAATGTTTTTATCTTCCTTCTATTTATATATCATCCTGGTCACAGAATTAAGATGCATTTCTAAATGGGCAGTGCTTAAAAAGATATTCTTCTATTATTGTTACTAATACTGTAATTGCAGCTGTAGTAGTTGGAATTTTTTCCATTACTGTTATTTCATAAATGTGGACCCTGTGTTTGTGTGTCAGCATGGAAGAAGCAAAGAAGAATATGTATGCTTTCAGCACCACCACATACACTGGATTCAGTGCACTGTTGATGAAGAGACATCTGAGAAATTCAAGGGTTAATACCTATGTCAAGCACTTGTCTTTTGACCATTATATGGGTTTTGTCGATTTTGCTTCCTTCTAATGTATTCTTTCTAATGTATTTTCAAATTCATCATCATAGGATTGCCTGGTGTTCTCTGGGTATTGCCAGACTCATACATAGATGACAAAAATAAAGACTATGGAGGTGATTCCTATGCTTTATTTCTAAATTGACACATTGTTTTCTTTATGTTCATATATTGTAATGATGCTATGATGATCTTTCTAATCTTCTTCTTTCTTTTCCTTTTTTTCTTTCTTTTTTATTTTTTTTATTTTTTTACGTTATATCTTCTTTTGTTTTAGGGGATAAATATATCAATGGGAAGATCATTCCTTGCAAATACCCTACTTATCAGCCTAAACGTAGTAATTCAAAATATGAGAGTAGAAGGTATGAAAGACGGAGAGATGGCTGCCCTCCTGAGAAGAGAAAACTCAGACAAGAGGCAACTACTACGGACTCTGCCTCTGGATGAGGTAGTGGAACTTTAGAGTCATGCTGTCTTTTCTATTGATTCAGTTTTTCTCTTTCTATTTCAAATTTCTTTGCAAGATGAGGTTTCTGAATTTACTTGCCCATGAAAAATTATCCGTTTTGTATATACAGTGATTGAATTGTACCAGTTTATCTTCCGCTGTTAAATTTAGACCTATCATGATTGTAATCCATTTTGTTTTGTGCTGTTATGATTGCAGGTAGTTAAGGCTTGTTTTGAAGTTCTAAGCCTGATAGCAGTTGCAAATTGCAATTTATCATTCTTTAGTGTCTGCAAACTATAGTGCATGGATAGTTTAACATGAGGTCAGAAAACCTGCTTATAAAATGAATTTGGTCAGATGCAGTGTTCTTGTATGTTTTGTAAGATCAACCTAAGTAGCATCAACTGGAGGAAGGCGTAGCTTTGCTGTATGACTATGTTATGCAAAGGGGATTTTGAGTTACATGAATCTATGTTTAATCCAGAGTTACTTATGCAGCAACTATTTGTAGTTGGATTCATTGATATGTGATATCAATTTTCTTTTGTTATTCAATCTTTTTGCAGCATAAAGCAGTGCTCCTTGAAATTCATAAAAAATAAAATTATTTTCTGTTGTGCTTTTCTAACAATGTCAAGCATGTCATATCACCCTTTGCTAGTTTGGCGATAGTCACATGCGTATGTTTGACATCACTTAAAAGTTTGAATCTATGCATTATCACCTTAACACCTTAGGCAAGGCAGCCAGGTAAACTATGTTGCAAACTTAATGCACATCCGATAGTGCATTCTTGCAGTGGTGTATCATTTCAACCTTCTGACCGTTTTCAGACATCTGATAGAGATTGAAGTCATTCTACATTCTTTCCATGCTAAAGTTGCATGGCAATACATAGACAAAGTCATTATATACCATTCCTATCATTTAATTTCAAAAGTGGTTTTATACACAACTTATTGCGTTTAAATGCTTAACATAAGAGGCCTCATTTTGGGTGGTGTGTGGAACCAGATGGATGGAATTATTGGAATTAATCATTCAAACGTTCACAAGAGTTGAGTTGATTGCTTAAATTCTTTAAATTGAAACTGTTTTTCTTTGTTGCAGTGTTAACTTGTGTATCCTTGTTTTTTTTTTTGCATGAGGCTTGCTACTTGATCAAATCTTTGGTGTCCTGGTATCTGTTGGCATGAAATGAATCATATTGGATCTTCTATGGTATTTTGATAAGTCCATCATATATTAGGTCAACTATGGGACTGTGTTCCAGTTAGACTGGTCCCAGGGCCGGCCCAAGTGTTTCGGAGGCCTGAGGTGAAATTTTCAAGTGGGGCCTTTATGTTATCACTTAAATAATATTTAATTAGCATTTTATATACTAATTTTTTTTAAATCCATTCTTTTTACTTTTTAATATGATTTTTTTTAAGAAAATGCTAAAGTTATAACAAATTTTACTACAAATTGGTGTTGTAATAAATGTTATTAATGACATAAAGCTTACAAAAATACTAGAAATATTATAAAATTTATAACATGAGAATTACAAAAATATATCACCAATCACAAATATTCATTCAAAAATGCATTTAATAGTTTGTTGAAATCTAATTATCATATTCATTGTTACATCAAATTATAAAAGTTATGGATACCACCATGCACTCTTGGTACAATAATCACTCCACAAGTATAAGTTCTTGTAGGATGTGGGGGGCAATGATTGAGATTTAAGTCTCTAAAAAAGAGTTTCACACATATATACACTTAGATTAGGCTAAGGAAAAATTTTTATTTTGTATAAAAATAATTAAATAAATAAAAGATATGTTGTAAAATTTATAGTATTTTTAACATTTTCTTATTTGAATTACTTGTGATTAGTAACGCATCTATTTATAAGACCTATTTACTTAAGTTTATCTTATCTCTATCTCTATCTCTAGCATTATTTAATTCTTTGAATCTTTTTAATAATGAAAAAAATGTAAACTAAAATGTTTTAATATCTCCCAAAAATATTTATATTTTAAAAAAATAAAAAAATTTGCCCCCAAAGTTTGGCCTTCTCTAGTGAGGGGGCCCTAGGCCTAAGCCTAGGGCCGGCCAGTGGTCCTATAACAGTTAACACTAAAGGCCATTTGAGGAAGTGATCAGCTTGCCATGGATAAAGTCACTGATCTGTAAAAAAAATCCAAATGCCAATCGTGCTCCTTGAAATGTAGAAATGTCAAGTTTTAATCACGTTTGTCAACCACTATTCTTCATTTTTTTGTTTTCCCTCGTGTGTGTGCGTGCGCATGTGTGCGCGGGATGTAAAACAAAGAACCAAAAAAAAAAAAAAATGTTGATTGTAACGGTACCATTACATATGTAACCATTACACATAATTTGACTCGTGGGGGATGAACATTCAAACCTAGATACTCTATGGGAGAACTAGGCAATAGTGCTTTACCAAAAGGCCTTTGATCACATGAAAGCTTGATGCTGAGTATATTCCTTTCTTTTTTTTATAAGTAAAAGGTAGGTAGTATGGTGACTTTAGTCCATCATCTACTGCATCTACACTGGCTGAGATTTGTCCAATTGGCTGGTCATGATAGGATGACACAATGATCATTGTATCAAATACCGGTTACAGTTGAATGGCGACACTAGCGTACCTCCAAGCCAAGTGATAGTGCATTCTCAAGCATAATTATGTTGGGATCTAGTGCTAATTTCTCAGGAAAAATAAAAAAAAAGGATATCCTGTTTAACAAATTTCTCAGGATACTTTCCTGTCACATCTCAATCCATTATGGGGATCTAATGGTCTCAAAAAGTAATAATTGTCTTCAATCAAACTTTGAAATAATTGTCCTCTCCTTAGACTAAAGGAAAAGTTATGGGCCACAGCTTTGTTGAAATGTCAAAATATCTCATTGGTTCTCAGTGGAAATCACATTGCAATTTGCAAACAAATTATAATAGCTAGCTTCTCCCTGTTTTTTTTCTTTTTGGTAAGAGAAGTAACTTTTACCCGCATAACAACAAAGTTCTCTACATAAATCGAGTTCTCCATTTTTCATGCATGTGCAAAATTTGTTTTTTATTCTCAAATTAGATCAAAATTGTGTGACAGGGATAAGTAGATGGATGGGCAGATGGATAAGACTAACCCTAAAGATATGCATTATCTTCTTCTTCTTCTTCTTCTTTTTTTTTTTTTTTTTGGTAAACTAAAGATATGCATTTTTAATAATGCGCAAAAGCCACTTTATGTCCTAGCCATTCTCCAAGAAGTTGCTTTTTGCTAACATTGAGTAATGAATAAGATAACTGTATAAGCAAAAAAAAAAAAAAAAGGTATAAGATTACTGCTGGAGAAATTGAGTTTGACTGATCAACAATGGCCTACTACAGATCCAGCTATCTTGAGGATGATCTTGGTGAGTACAATCTTACCCCTTATGGTGATAGTTATGATTCAGTTCCAAGTCATGGCTTAATGGATTATTATCCTAGCTATGATTCCAACAATTATCAGTTCTTTGAGTATAGCTCAATCCCTTGTTATAGTGCTTACAATCCTCCACATAGCTATTCATCAGTTGCATATTCTACCTCTACTTTCAGTGAGCCTAGATGTATTGAGTATGACCCTCATGTTTATGGTGGGGATTACAATCCTGGTTTGACTCAATTTGTGATATCTTACTCTACTGTGGAGTTTAATGTACCTGAATTTGATGATTATGATCCAACACCTTATGGTGGTGGTTATGATATAGCTCAAAACTATGGCAAGCCCCTTCCAGCCTCAGATGAAATTTGTTATCCTCGATCTATGCCACCGGATCCAAATGCTGTCACTTCTGGGTCCATCGCATTGCCTAGTGGGAAAGAGGAAACTGGTGCGCTGGCAGAAAAACCTCAAAATGGAAGCAAACAATCCTTGGCGAATGAAGAAGAGCAGCAATTACATGATATCAGTGACAAAGGCCTTGACAGTCACAAAGACGAACCTTTTCAAGCAGATGGGAGTGGATATGGAAATGGAATAGCTGAAGAGCATGGTTATGAATCTTATGACAAGCCTGTGCCCGAACCTCCTAGTGGATATGGCTTGGAAGCCATGGACCTTTGTGAAAGTTTATTTGGTTATTGGCCTTGTTTGTCTCGTGAGAAAAGGAGATGTGATCGTCAATATTGTGCCGATGAAGGAAGCAACAGCGACCCATGGAAGGGAACTGCAGATTATCTCTTTGGAAGTTCAAATCCATATGGTGAAAGAAGGGCTGTTGAAGGTAGCTATGTGGATTCTAATTATGGCTATGAAAGGCATTATCAGGAGCAGCCTCTCTATAGGCAGGTTTATTATGCTGAGTAATTGATTATTCAATGTTCATAGATGAATAAATTCAGGATATTAAGACTGCAAAAAGTTGCAATTTTTTCCTTCTGATTTCAAGGATGAAAAAAAATTTGTCATGTATTGTTTGGATCTCTTGTTCCTATCTAGGAAAATAAGTTCATGATTGTAGATGGTTTTACTTTGTCATAGAGAAAATATATATATATATATATATATATATATATATATATATATATATATATATATATTTTTCATTTCTAAGCTATTTTTTGGTGTGAAGTAATATGAAACCAAAGTATCCAGAAAGCATCCAATGGCTCTCTTTGAAGAGGAGGTGATCTAGACCTTACAACTTTAGGCACTACCTCATTGAAGCCCAGCTGTTTCAGTAGACTAATTTCCAAAGTTTAAACATTGTTGCAGACCCTTAAGGTGACTGATCCAAAATGGGAAAACTATGAGCAGGGATCACTTCAATTATAGAACTTCAATTCATGGAACTCTTTGGCTGGAAGAACAATTCGTAGAAAACAAGAACCAATGTTCCCTGCTATTATTCTTCTATGAAGCTTCTTATTGTACCAGCAGCATACTAAAATATAATTCTGGATATAGTAAAAGGCTTTTTCTTAGTACCGGGCCTGTGGGCCAACTGGCCATGAAGGCATGTTATCTTGTTCTTGTTTTTGAGTATTGATAATGATGATGATTCATCTATGGTTAACAGATGAATACATGGTTATTATTGTCCCGTCCCAGGATATTAATAGGATCTTTACTAAGCTCAAATTTGTGTAGGGTTCCTATCCGGATCTTAGGATTTTATAGGATCCCGATCCATCACAATACTAATTAATCTCCTATGGTAAATATATATATATATATATATATATATATATATTCTTTTTTGGGCCTCCAAACAGAGCTCAAATGCCTCTAATTGATTATAAAAGAAATTAAGAAACAGATTAGCTCTGTGGCTCTAGCTCAAATTGATAAAAAAAATTAAATATAAACTTCTTCTTCTTCTTCTCTCCTTCTTTTTTTTTTTTTTTTTTTTTTTTTTTTTTGGGGGGTGGGGTGGGGGGTAAAGGTGATGAATTTGAGTTTGGTGATGCAAATGAAAATGAAGTGAATGAACCTCCAAATGCAACATTAAGAGATTTTAATGATTATTTAATGGATGATGTGGGTCATGTGCTTACTAATAATGACAATAATGCTATTTATAATGATCAACTATACTTTGAGGAACCCATCCAAGATAACCAAAACTTTGTTCTTGATGATTGACTGTGTTTATGGAGTTGTTTGAAACATTGTTATTTGCTTTGTTTTGTTTATTGAAACGTTATGTATGCTTTGAAATATTTAACTTAGAATTTGGTATTTGGGAGTTGTGTTATTGGTTGTTATGAGTGGGTAAAAAAGTAATTTAAATTGTAGATTCATATTAGAATTAATAACAACTTACAACCTATGATTTGTTGTGAAAATGTGTTGTGGATGTATCACTTATCTATTTTTATGGTTGTCTACAGTGACAAGAGACTCTTCTCTAGCCCTTTTCCTTGTGATGCACAACCAACCAATCGTTAGGCATAAGCCTTGTTAGACATATTATAGCCCAAGTGGTCTAAATCAATTGTAGGTGTCATGTACTTGTAAAATAAGCAACTTAACTTTAGGTTAGTCTAGAGTTAGTCAAGTATTCTCAAGTATATAAATCCTACCTTAGATTCATTGTAACACAAATGTTTGATATCAATATGTAGCCGTCGAGTGCTTCCTTAAACTAATTGTCTAACATTAAATCAACAATATTTTTCCTTTTTTGTTCTTTCTTAAAAAGTAATTATACAGAGTTTCCTGTTATTAATTAATATTAATAAGGGGAAATTGCACTTTACCCACTTGTGGTTTGGCTCGTTTTAAAAGTGTCTACCCGTAGTTTAAAAGTTATCACTTAACCCACTTAAGGTGACTTCCATTAGACACCTGTTACCCACCTTTGCCATTTCCGTTAAAAATTCTCCTTTACTATATAAGCCACAATAGAAATAGAATTTGAAGCAACATATTGAAGAACAACTTCTCTCTCACCATCTTAGAAATCAAATCTTCAAACCCAAATCCCATATCGTGACCTGAATCATGTTCAATCATCACAATAATTGGTTCCCTCTTAATGTATATACTACCAACAGAAAGGAACCCAGACAACAAGGGAAAACAAAAAGGAACCCATGTTTTTTTTTTTTTTTTTTTGAAAGGAACCCAGAAGATTCTCCATCTTCTTTTGAAACCATAGGTAGAACAAATATGTCAAATCCTAACAACTCACAATAGGAGAAACCATTACACTCACAAATCCATTAAACCCATAAAATTTGAACCCACCAACCATAAGGAAATTTAAACCAACCCAGAAAATTCGAACCCACAAATCCATTAACCCCAGAAAATTTGAATACACCACTCTCCATTTTTGCTTCGATCTCAGCCGATCTCACGATTTCGTTTTTCTTATTTCTTTGTTTTTTCTTCCTGGTATGGGGATTTAGGTGATGGCTAACAGCAGTGGTGGAGTTGGAGGTGGTAGTTTGGTGAGGCTATGATTTGATGGTTCAGTGAGTTGGCTATGGTGTTGGATATGTTAGATTGCTGGGTGTTTTTTTTTTCTTCCCTGAGTTTTTCTTGTTTCTTTATTTTTGCATCCTAGTCCGGGGTTTTGGGCGGTGGCTAACAAAGAATGGTGGTGTTGGAGGTGGTAGTTTGGTGAGGTTACGATTTGATAGTTCAGTGAGTTGGTTGTGGTGTTCGATTTGCTAGATTGCTGGTTTTTTTTTTTTTTTTTTTTTTTTTTTAGATTTTTCTTTTACTTGCAAATCTGGGTTTTTTTTAAGAGAACCTAGCAAAAGAGAGAGGGTTAGAGTTTTAAAGAGAGGATTTCTTTTCTTTGTCTACCCTCTTTTGTAAAACTTTGTGGTAATTATGTATATGAAAAATGATGAAACAAATTTTATCTTGACTTGTTTTTTGATATTTTTCTTTTATGTTTTATGTGAAGAAGAAGAAGAAGAAGAAGAAGAAGGAGAGAAAAGAGAAGAGAGACATAAAATATAATGAAAAAGACACATTTACCCCTATTTTTAACGGTGAAAAGGGAGAGGTGGGTTACGGAGGTTTAACGGAGGGCACCTTAAGTGGGTTAAGTGACACTTTTTAAAACACAGGTGGCTTAGTTAAAACTAGCCAAACCACAGGTGGGTTAACTGCAATTTCCCCTATTAATAATATTAAAAACTATCCATTTTAATTATGCTTTTACGTTTTATTTCTTTTAGTTTATTTTAATTTATTTGCTTATATATAGATTTTTTTTAAAAAATTTTAGAAATGCTATGTCTATAACATTTTCATAACAAATCTTATGTGGCAGATTGTTACTTGTTGTTATTAGTGGGCATCAAAGTAATTTCAGTTGTAGATTCAAATTAAAACCTGTAACAATCTGCTAACTAGGATATGTTATGAAAATGTTGTGGACATAGCACCATTTTTTTAGGATGAAAAAAAAGGTGAAAATACACTTTTGGTCCCTACATTTTGGGCCAATTCCCATTTTGGTTCCTAAATTGATTTTACTGCTAATGTAGTCCCTAAAAAAATATAATTAATTCTATTTTGGTTATCGTCATTAACCCACTAACAAAAATGTCCTATGTGGCAGACGATGTGCCCCGCTTGTCGACATGGCATCGACGTGAGTATTAAAATATTATTAAAAAAACTTATTTGGCATTTTTGAAATTCCACGTCGGTATTTAACTTAAAAATAAACTTAATTCCTCAATTTTAATTTTAATTTTAATTTAAAAAAATAAAAAACAAACAAAAAGAATTTTACTTTCTTTTAATTAAAATGATTTTTTTTCTTTTATTTTAAAAGAACATATTCATATTTTTTTCCTTTTTTTTCAAAAGAACATATTCATGTTTTTTGTGTTCTTCCTTTTAGTATGATTCATATTCTTAGCAAATTAATCCTCATTTTCTTATCATTTTCTGTATCTTTCTTGTACTTTCTTTATAACTAAATACATCAAAACAAAATAAATTAATTAAATGTCTTTCTTGTCTCTTTTTTATAATTCCTTTCATTATTTTTTTCTAAACATGTTCGTGTTCTTTGTGTTCTTCCCCATAAGGCCATAATCGGTCTCCAGAGCAAAGAACCAAACCCAAACCAAGATCTCAACCAAACCCCAAACCCATATCTCTAGCAACCAAACCCATAAACCCAAGTAAAAGAATAGAAACCCAATAGCTAGCAAAGCACCACCACTGAATCAAATCTTCCAAAATTTCCTAACAACCAGCAAAGCCTTAACATCAAATCCACAAAAATCCTAAGCTAAAAACTTCCAAATCAACCTCAAAGAGAGTAAAAAGTGAGGGTGAGCTAGAGAGAGGTGTGAGAACCACCGATCCGGGCTTCACAACAACACAACACCACCACCGATCTAGGCCACAACAAAATAGCACACCTACCAACACAGCACCACCACAAACCCAAACTAACCCACCACCCAAACTCCAATAAACCCAAAAACTTGGTTTCTCCAAGATTTGGATTCTCCTACAAAGCCGAAAAGTCGGAGGCTCCAAACCGATCCACTACCCAAACCGTCTCTCGCGTCTCCCGCCCTATTTGTCTCTTAATTGGGTTAGGGTAGAGGTTTAGAGCAGATCAAAGAGAAATCAGAGAGACAGGGAGTGAGAAAAGTCGAAAACGCAATAGGCAGAGAGATTAAATTGATCCGGGTTGGGGTTTGTGGGGTTGTTTTTTTATTTTTATTATTATTTTTTTATAACTGGTTTTTTATTTAGTGCAATATTAGGTTGGTTTTTTTTTTTTTTTTTTTTTTTTGGTCTAAATATTGGAAATTTTAATCTTTGTGATGTTGTGCTTGGTTACTAAGAAAATTTGAGAAAATTGTTATAAAACTTTTTTTCTCAATTTTTAAAACTTTTTTCTTTGGATAGGATCTCAATTTTTTAAACTGACAAAGCTTTTTATTTATTTTTTCTTAATTTAATTAGATTAATGTTTTTTTTTAATTTTTAATTTTTAATTTTATGATCTGGATTTTTTGTTTTAATTTTTTATTAATTTAAATTTGATGTGGTATTTAAAAAATGACAAATAATTTTTTCAATAATATTTTAATGGCCACATTAGCGCTATGTTAGCAAGTAGGACACACTATCTATTACGTAGAACTTTTCTATTAGTGGGTTAACGGTAGAGACCAAAATAGAACTGATTTTATTTTTTTAGATATTACATTAGTAGTAAAATCAATTTAGAGACCAAAATGAGAATCATCCCAAAATGTGGAGACCAAAAGCGTATTTTCGCCAAAAAAATTTTGCTTCAAAAAAAAATTCTTTTATTTTTATTTTTTTAATTTTTAATTTTTTACATTTTTAGTGTAATTTTGCACCAATAACTGAAGGTGGAATCAAAGAATTTTTAAATACAACATGGCGATAAGTGGTCTCTTAGTTGGATATGATTCGGCCCACTTGGGTAATCTCTCTACAATTCCTTATTGGTTTCAATTCTCTCTCTCTCTCTCACACACACATATTTTAATATCTTTCTTTATGTATTAAAATGTGGACATTCTTAAAATGTGAATGAGTACATAATATATATTAAACATTAATATTTTTCGTCTTTGTATTATTATTATTTTTTTTCAATCGTTCTATGTAAGCATCGTTTACAATTTTGATTTGGAATTTTTTTTTAAGGTTCATAATGGTTGGCGATGGATGCCAGGGATGGCCGAGGTTATAAAAATTGTTTATTTTATTTATAACCATATTAATTTTAAACATACCTATAGACATATAAATCTTCCATATTTATAAACATATCAACAACAATTATTTATTCTATTCAAACATTTCTTTGACTTCATCCATTCTAATGTTTACAATGTAATATTAAATTTTAATCAGTGAGATAATGCCAATATTTTTTCACAAAAAACCCTAAACATATTTATAAACATATAAATCTTGGAGATTATGTATATGTGTGCGTGTGTATATATATATATATATATATATATATATATATATATATATATATATATGTGGGGCCCAACAATATATGGGCCAGGCCCACTCATTCACAGGAAACCCTAAGGCCCAAGCCGAAGAAGGTGGTAGCCTAAACTCAATAACGCAAAGCACAAATGGGCCCGGAGAAGCAGCCGAGGACGGTGCAGCCCTCGGCTTACCGTCCTCGGCTGGCCCAAAGCCCCACCAAGAAAAGGGGCAAAAGCGGCATAAGGACAATCTTGAAAGAAAATCTGAAATATCTAGGAAAGGCTGCCCTTACTACCTTTCCCATACAGAGCTTTGCACCTAATGAGCCGTATTCTTTAGCTTTATCAACTACTCCCAACGACTTGGGTCCGGGACCGATGGGACAAGTATCGGTCTTGGAAAGGTCGACCCTACACGTGGACGAAGGAAAGTGAACGCATGCTAGTATAAAAGAAAAATATGTAACCTAAAGGGCGGCTTCTCCAGGTCCCGGGGAGAAAAAGGACTCCGAGGTGAATACACCAACCATGCATGAACACCTTAACAAAACCACCGCCGGGTAACCACGACTTAGCCTTTCGAACCCACTCTCTACAAATGATATTGTCCAGGCCCATTCACGTGCGGACCCAACTACTCGTTGTTTCGTTCGTTTAACGTGACCCTACAATTGGCGCCGTTTGTGGGGAGGCTTACGCGTGAGCTCGAGCGGCGATGGAGTTGAGTTTCTGTTGAACAAGGGTCTACGAGGACACCTTTATGACCGGCGACACCTTGTCGTTGTTCCGACACAAGTTCCCACCAGGGGCTACGCCTTATAATGCCGTGGGCATGGCAAGTCTAGGGGCTTCAAACATCAAGATAGCTTCCCCCACTTTATTCGATGAGCTAACCTTTAAGAAGTGGATAGATGAACAAGAAAATACAAGTTTTGGACAAAACCAAGGCCTTGTATGGTCCTCGGACCCAAGCCTGTGGGGAAACCAACTACTTGCAAAGAAAATATAAGTTTTGGACAGAACTAAGGCCTTGTATGGTCCTCAAACCCAAGCCTCCTGGGAAACCAACTACTTGCAAAGAGAATACAAGTTTTGGGATGTAGAACCAAGGCCTTGTATGGTCCTCGGACCCAAGCCTCTGGGGAAACCAACTACTTGCAAAGAGAATACAAGTTTTGGACAGAACCAAGGCCTTGTATAGTCCTCGGACCCAAGCCTCCTGGGAAACCAACTACTTGCAAAGAAAATACAAGTTTTGGACAGAACCAAGGCCTTGTATGGTCCTCAGACCTAAGCCTCCGGGGAAACCAACTACTCACAAAGAGAATACAAGTTTTGGATGTAACCAAGGCCTTGTATGGTCCTCGGACCCAAGCCTTTGGGGAAACCAACTACTTACAAAGAGAATACAAGTTTTGGATAGAACCAAGGCCTTGTATGGTCCTCGGACCCAAGCCTGGGGGGAAACCAACTACTTGCAAAGAGAATACAAGTTTTGGACAGAACCAAGGCCTTGTATGGTCCTCGGACCCAAGCCTCTGGGGAAACCAATTACTTACAAAGAGAATACAAGTTTTGGACAGAACCAAGGCCTTGTATGGTCCTCAGACCCAAGCCTCTGGGGAAACCAGCTACTTACAAAGAAAACTACGTTACGTGGATCTTAGAATCTCCCCGAGGAAAACTTTCCATTAACAATTGGGTTAATTCCTGATCTACATGGATTCTCTAGTTTGCCCTCGGATCCTCAACGCCAAAGGGGCCAGTACGGAATGGAGTAACATGTTTCAAAAAGCATAATCGAAGTCGCTCATTGCTCGGTCACCCCCTCGGGTGAATTATTTAGAGTTTATCATTCTCGGACAGTATTCTCGCATATATCATAGAACGTTCAACCGTTATCTCGGTTAGTTTCCTAAGTTTAACTTACTATCAATTATTATTATTACGCCTGGTAGTATAGGTGAATTAGAACTAGTTGAATCGTGTTTCAAGGGCTCTTGCTCTAAGTATCGCCGAGGAAAAACACATGCAGGGAGCACACTCATTCACGAAGTGGTGTTGCCAAAAGAACAAGACCCAAAACAAGTAGATAAATTCTCATTTACACTAAATCAAAGAGATAGTACAGCGTACAATGAAAAGTCGGAATCACCCTATGTCAAAGCTCACTACATAAGCAAAAAAGAAAGATACAAGAGAATTAGAGAAAGTCGAGGAGGTGGGTCAGAGGATAGGTTGGCTACAGCTCCAAGACCTTATTCTTCCTCAATGCTTTTACATGCCCATGGCTCAAGCAGCAAAAGAAACCCAACTTAAGCCCGACACCGCCGAAGGAAAGGTGCAGGGAGCGGGAAGTTGAGGGGCTTTCTCTAAATATTTGCCTGCAACCAGGCAAAGGTGCTGATGGCGGAGAATCTTTCTTCTAACATACCAAAATTTTGGCATGAACAGAATCTGCTTCGGATTTTGACTAAAAGAGGGAGAGGCACCCTTTCCCCTCGGTCGAACCGGAGTATCCTCTTGAACTTATGCTTCCTATGCCCATACCTCACCATTTGGAGTCTCGGGAGGACACGTTGCCTCCGTGGCGGAGAGATTTCTTTCTTCCCAACCCTCGCCTCAAACATGTTATGGTAAGGGAGGACATCACTCAATATAGGAGCTGTGACTTGGGAGGAAGCTAAAGGAGGTGTGTGTAGTTAAAGCAACTGTCTCCCTTATTTATCTAAGGGATAAGGCGGTGGCATTTAATGCACGCAGCGTCCCAAGGGACGCTACTGACAAAATGGCTCTGGCTCAATTTCCAATGTCTACTGCAACCACAAGATTAAAGGAGCCTCGTAAAGGCGCACCTCGAACACCGGGACGTCAAAGTACAGCGTGGTCAAAGACTACAAAAGTATCTCTTAATTTGTGGGCTTAGTGAATTCGCAGCTCAGGCCCGTTCTGCAAGAGGGCCCAGGGACTATGGCCCACGCCGAGGAGTAGCGGTTGCCGAGGACAACCTCCCGCTTGGCATCTCGCAAAATACCCGAGGAAAGGGAGAATCTGAACTCAAAAGTTTTGGACAGAACCTAGGACTTGCATGGTCCTCGGACTCAAGCCTATGGGGAAACCAAGTACACAAAAGAAAAAACATAAGTTTTAGATGTAACCCGGGCGTTGCGAAGCCCTCGGACTCATGCCTTTTAGGAAACCAACTACTCGGATGGGGAAGGTTCTCGGCTTAAGTCTTGTAAAAGGTTAAGGCCAATGTGTTAAGAAGATGGCAAAACAACCCAATGTTCATTAGCCTAAGGAAACTGTTCATTTGGCGGATGATATGTCCTCGGATAGTTATTTCCTACACCATATCGAGCACTTAGTCCTCATCTCGGCTAATTTCACGGTGAGTTTCGTTCCTCACTGGTCGGCATTATTATGTCAAATAATTTTATTAAAGTTATGGTGACATCTTTTTATTAGCAAATATTACAATCTTAGTTGTCATTGATTCAAATGCAATATTATTGTGCCGAGCAGCGCTTGTAAACTTGTAAAAACATAAAAACAAAACATGCGAAATAAATAAACAGCAACTTTTATTAATATGAAAAATTATTACAACGTACAAAGAAGGGCTTAAACAAGCCTATACAAAAGGTGAACTACCGAAGCAGCAATAACAACCACAATACAGATAAGTAAACAAATCGGTGTCTTTTGGACTCATCTTCAAAGTCTCTTCGATCTCCGCCTCAAGATTACTCATATTGAGAGAAGAACCTTCTTTAGAAAAAGATGAAGGACAAGGAAGAAGAATTTGAAGGAGAAGGAAGAAGAATTGGAAGATGGAGGAGATGAATGAGGAAGATGGAGGACATGAGCATGAGAAGGAGGAGAAGAAGAGGGAAGAAATGAAAAGAAAGAGAAAGGAGCAAAAGAGGGAGAAAGAAAAACACCAGGATGGAGCTGGTGGTGGAAAGAAGAAGAAAGAAAAGTAAAGGGTGGCGCCAGTGAACGAAGAGAGGAAGAAGCGGGGGCATTTAGTCCCCGCCCCGATCCGATTCCTAGCACACCGGTACCACATTAGATATACTCATGAGAGAGCGGGTGGTGATGATAATGTGTGTCCTCGGCTCGATCACGTCGAAGGTGCGACGTGATGAGTTCCTGCGTCGGATTTTGGCCGAAAGGAAGGCGAGACAAATTTTGAGTCTCCGCCATCCTTGCCCCGACCGAGCCATCTCGAGCTTGGTTAGAACATGGTATTTTTGGGAGGGAGAAGGTTTCTTCATTACCGATGACTGTGGTGAACGTGTTACGGGTCGAGGTATAATCGGAAGGAAAAAGTAAATTCTGGGAGGAATCTAAGGACTTCAGGTTTCTAGGGGATTAAGGGATTCACATATGGAAGAAACAATTCATGTTCACCCTCTTTATATAAGGGACGAAGAGGATGGTATTAAATGTGTTCAAATCTTCAAGGAAATCTGCCATCAAGAATGCGCCTGTTCTGCTCCCCCACGTCATCGGTAGCCATTGAATTTGAGAGGTCTCGTGAAGGGAAAACATTAAAGACCTACTTCGGGTAGCCAAACGAACAGAACGTATCAAGGCTAAATCAAGAAGGATATCTCGTAGATCGGAGCGTTTCCTGGGCATTCGGAGAATTGCCAACGCCAGGGAAGGGTCGAATTAAATGAGCCGTAATAAAGGCTCGAATTATCAAAACCCCCTCTCCAACCAGGAGGTCGGACAACAGGGTTTTGAGGGGCTATTGCGGGGCCCAACAATATATGGGCCAGACCCACTCATTTACAGGAAACCCTAAGGCCCAAGCCGAAGAAGGTGGTAGCCCAAGCTCAATAATGCAAAGCACAAATGGGCCCGGAGAAGCGATCGAGGACGATGCAGCCCTCGGGTGGCCCAAAGCCCCACCAAGAAAAGGGGCAAAAGCGGCATAGGGACAATCTTGAAAGAAAATCTGAAATATCTAGGAAAGGCTACCCTTACTACCTTTCCCATACGTAGCTTTGCACCTAATAGAGCCGTATTCTTTAACTTTATCAACTACTCCCAATGACTTGGGTCCGGGACCGATGGGACAAGTATCGGTCTTGGAAAGGTCGACCCTACACGTGGACGAAGGAAAGTGAACGCATGCTAGTATAAAAAAAAAAATATGTAACCTAAAGGGGGCTTCTCCAGTCCCAGGGGAGAAAAAGGACTCCAGAGGTGAATACACCTGAACCATGCATGAACACCTTAACAAAACCACCACCAGGTAACCACGACTTAGCCTTTCGAACCCACTTTCTACAAATGATATTGTCCAGGCCCATTCACGTGTGGACCCAACTACTGTATGTTCGTTTTTAACGTGACCCTACAATATATATATATATATATATATATATATATATATATATATATATATATATATATATATATATATATATATACATACATATAAACAATAATAATTATTTTGGATAAATATTATTTTAAATCTTTTTCCAACTTCACTACTTATAACATCTTGGGTTCCACTTTATGCAATAAAGTTAAATTACATGAAAAACAATTCTAGGTTTGAAATAGATCTCTTTTCCCCCTTTCAATTACTATTTAAAACAAAATTTTAAACATATATGTAAATATAATGAGTAGTGCAAACTTTGAAACAAATTTTGTTTTCAATTTGTAATAAAACCACTATACATATATCCATATTAGTCTTAAATATACCTATAATTTATTTTTTCTTTTAGTTTATTTAATTGATTTTTTATATATTTTTTATAATATGTTTTTAGGGCAGAGAAAAAAGCTTCTAAAAGTTTCTCTTTTAAAAAAAAATTAATAATTTTCATTTATACATTTAGAGTGATTTTGCGACAATATATGATGGTTGATATATTTATAAATTAAATATTGTAAAAGTTTTTGTCTTACTATTTGTCTTAATCCCACATTGGAAAATGAGTGTGAGTTAAAGAGGTTTAAAGTCTGTGCTGTGTATTTAAGAGTTAGGCTTTTTAAAATATACACTACTGAAAGTTTCTTTAAAAACTTTCTCCCCTCTTTCTGTGTATGTGTTAAAAATATTTAGTATTCTAAAAAAAAAAATATATATATATATATATATATATATATATATATATATATATATATATATATATATATATATATATATATATATATATATATATATATATATGATCATCATTGGCTATGACGGAGGTATATTTTGAGTGCTTATTTAAAATGTTATTACGTAGCTAAGCTCTTTGTAATTCTTCATGAAATTTTGATTCTCACATTTATTATTATTTCATATCTATTTTTATGTATTAAAATGTTAAAAAATAGATTTGAATGAGTGAAAAATTATTTAACCTTCCTTATATTTATACAGGGATATAAATATTGTATACAGGGATTCAAAATCGAGACCTTAATAATATCATTAATTCTTTTAAGAATGATATTATAATCACAAATTTTTCTACAATATTTTTACAAACTCTTGTGGTAGCAAATTTTTATTAGTTTGCATCTAGGCCTACTATTTACACCACTTTTTTACTTACCAATAACCACTCCCCACATCAGTAATTTATAAAAAATTATGTAACTCTAGCATTTAAAAAAAAAACATAAAAAATATTTAAATTTAAAATTTAAAGCAATATATACAGGCACAAAAAAATTTTCCCAACAACAAAAATTACCAATAGTGAAAAAAGAAAAAAAAAGCATAATCGACCAATTTTACCCAAAACAAACAATCCAACCTTTTAAGAAATTTCAAACAAAATAATTGTCCACAACAACACGCATCAAAGTCACACAAAAAAAAAAAAAAAAAAAACCCTCAGTGGCTAAACCAATGTACACAATCAACAACAAGGTCGCCATAGGTACTAAAAGTCTGGTTGATTATCAAGCAACGCGTATCAAATTATATTGTAATTAGTTTTAGTTTATGATAATGATGTTCCCTAGAATTATCGAGAGTGGTGACCTTAAAATCATCCGGTGAGGTTTTTCTCCGTGTAAGTTTTCTCCATTCGTAGACAAATCACCATGTCAATTTATTTTCCACTGCATTTAACTTAGTTGGTGATTTGTTTGTGCTACCATGTTTATTGCTTGTAATTGAATCTAATTAATTCACTTGGCTAATTAATTGATTAATTTATCAAAAGAGTCAATACATTCTTGGCTTATCACTTTTAAATAATTCTATGATTCTAACTTGTAACGTGGTAAATGTGTTTGGGTAGATTGGAATTATTAGAACAACGGAAGGATTCTAACTCGTGCTATGCTCGGTCATGCATGTAACACTAAATTAGAGCATTCAAATAAACTCATACAAAAATTATTATTTATTTAAGCATAAGAACTTGCTTTTTCTATTTTACCTAACCAGTTTTCAAAAACATTTAATTTACATCAAATTATCTATTCTAAAATGTATTTCATTAAAAAAAAAATTAATTGTTTCTCTCTTTTTGCATACCGCAACTATTATCCATTCTCTACCTTCATCCTTGAGATACTTAGGTCGGCTGCACGACATATGCCAGTAGTGTCATCCTCAACGATGCAAAGAGATGGAACATGTCTTATCGCTTTAAAACACCAAACTTAGGTTTTAGTTGCTTAATGTGCAAATTGTTTGTAACTTGGCTTTGATACTAGCTAGTTGTTATGTATGATACCTAACAGATGGAAAATCATAGTATCAAAGAGAAGCAATTTTTTTCTTTGAGAAAACCAACCTCCAAGGTGAAAGTTAAATCAATTTTAGGTTACATCCATATTCAACATATACGACGTCGACTTTATTGTTAAAGAATTTGGCTCAGTCTAAGCTGTCACGATATTTATAAGTTAAACCTAATACTTAAATTTAATTAAAGATAAATTCATTCTAATATACTGTAATTACTAATTAGATAAGACTCATTGTAAGACTTGCTTAAGACATTTATCAAAAAAAAAAAGACCTGCTTAAGACACTCAACAAGTTATTCCCATATTTACCTTTAGCTCAACTCCTAATAACGACATGAAAATAAACCTTAAAAATGACAAACAAAGCAGAGGACATGACAAATTTGGTCCCAGTGTTCCATCCCAGTACTACAAACGATGAGAGTCATTATTTTGCCTGAAAAATCCATCCCAGTACTACATGGGGCTAATGAAGGTTACTGAGTTTGCAAGTTCTATAATTATGGGATGGTCAAGCTGATATATGGATTAGTATTAGAGTAATTAAGAAACAGCTACTAAAAGTCTGGGTGATTATCAAGCAATGCGTATTAGATTATTGTAATTAGTATTACTTTATGATAATGATGCTCCCTAACACATCAGTATCATCATTTTCTGAACAATGAAAAACTCTCATTATATCTAAGCATGCACATCTTTCTAAGCACAGATTGAACAATATATGTCGGTTTGTTACAGGTATTGGAAATTTTGAACAGTGCTGAAGAGGGAATGCTTATCTCATAAGTCATAATTAACCAAAAAACATCTTATCTTCCTAAAATGTATCTTCTATAAGATCTACACTTACGGATTCTATACATGTAAGAAAATTTCACTTACAATGTAATGATTATTTTTCATAAGATACTTTATTGATATAAATGATAAATTATACTTTTAGTCCCTGACATTTAGCATAAGTTCCATTTTGGTCTTTATAAATTTAAAATTAATCTCTAAATTTCATAAAGGAAATAGGTGACTAACGAAATGTTAAGATGCTCTATTCTTTAGAGACCATAAGCAAATTTAACTTTAAAAGTAAACAATGGGGTTATATATACAAATTTGTTTTCACGCTTGTTGAAGTGATTAGTGAACGGTGAACACAATTTTTACATAGACCTTTCATTTTTTTTTTTTTTTTTTTCAATCACTCACAATTGACAAATTCAATAATTATAAAAAATGTTAGTATGAAAAAATTGTGTCTTTAATATTGTTTAAAATTAATTCACTACAAACTGACACATGAAAATTGGAGGGTAAATATACTGGAAAATGAGTACTTTTTTATTGTGAAAAAATGTGGGTATAATGTTATTTCAAATTTTTATTTCTTCAGCTTCATTATTTCTAATATGTTGGGTTCCACCTTACATGGATATTAAAAAATGTAAAAATTTAGTGGTTTTTTTTTTTCCTGATTTTAATGATGAACAGAATCTTCCATGTATTGTAACTATTATGTGGCTCTCTAATTCCAATCTAGGAAAATAAGTTCATGTGTATAGCGTTACTTTATTGCAGATAAACACAAGAAATATTCCATTTCTAAGTTTTTTTTTTTTTTTTTTTTTTTTTTTTTTTTTTTTTTTTTTGTGAATAGTAATATGAAACCGAAAATATATATATCCAATGGCTCTTTTTGGAGTAATTTCAAAAGTTAAAGCATTATCATGACTCAATCAAAATTGGCAAAGTTATGAACTTCAATCCATGGAACTCTTTGGCCAGATTAACAATTAGTAGAGAACAAGAACCAATATTCCCTGCTATTAATCTTCTAACATATGGAAATCATTTGTATTTATCTTTTCTTTGCTTTTAAATAATTCTATGATTATAACTTGTAACGTGGTAAATGTGTTTGGGTATATTGGAATTATTAGAACAACGGAAGGATTCTAACTCGGGCTATGTTCAGTCATGCATGTATCACTCAATTAGAGCATTCACATCAACTCGTGCAAAAATTATTACTTATTTTAGCATAAGAACTTTTTTTTTTTTTTTTTTTCTATTTTACCTAACTACTTTTTAGAAATACCCACATTAAATTATCTATTTTAAAATCTATTTCATTAAAATATTAATTTTTCTTGATTTTGTTAATTATTTCTCTTTTTTCACACACCACGACTACTATCAATTCTCTTCCTTCATCCTCGATACACATTAAGAAAGAATAAAAAATAAAATAAAATACATATGAATAGTACTAGTGCAAATTTCCATGGTTACAGTAACTTTGGATGGGCTTTGCACAATTTTACATATACTAATATCGGTGGCTTTTCAGCTATTGGGGTTAGTTTGCACTAACTAAAAGCATCCACAGTAGTGGAGCTAAATTTTTAGCAATTTAGCTCCACCAAAAGTTACTTTATCTATTTTACCTACACACATGCTACAAAGAAAGGATATATTTTAACTTTCAACATAATAAAATAATATATTCATCACAATAAAATAATATTTCTACTACAATAAAATAATAATATTTCTACTATAATAAAATAATATATCACCACCACCACACAGCACAAACATCCACCACCACCACCACCACCAGTCCACAAAGAGAGAAAAAAAAAAAAAAAAAAAAAAAAAAAAAAAAAAAACCCAAATCAAGGCTCAAGCGATTCCAAGGATCGGCTAAGACATCAACCCCACCACCACCCACAAAGAGAAAAAAAAAAACCCCCAAATCAAGGCAACCCAAAAAAAAAAAAAAAAAAAAAAAAAAAAAAAAACCCAAATCAAGGTTTTGCTCTCCATCGCCACTCCAAGGATCGGCTAAGACATTGAGGCGATCCCAATGTCGGGGAGTGGATTCTCTTCACCAATCCAACGCCATTTAACTGGTTCGTATTCCTGCGGTGCCCTTCGGTGTCGTTCGCTGAAGGCGAGGACGTGAATGAGAGGCAGGTGAAGGAGGACAAGCATTTCGTGAGGTTGAACAAAGGAAGAATGGTGGTAAGGAGTGACGGTGACGGCGTGGGCTGGGATGGTTGGGACGGCGACGGCGTGGGCTCACCTGGGACGGCGACGGCGTGGGCTCACCTGAGACGGCAACGGCGTGGAGTGGGTTGGGAGATGAGAGCTTGAGAGAGATGAGAGCTTGAGGGAGAGAACTGAGAGTGCACGGTGACTGGTGAGAGAATAAAAGAATGAAAAAAATAAAGTGAGTTTTTATTATTTTAATAGGGAGTTGGGATTAAATTTTTTTTTTTTTTTTTTTTAGATGAGTGCTATAGTGCACATCTATAAATAGATGTGCACTGTAGCAAATCAGCTAAATTTTATGGGTTTGGCTCCACCGCTACAAGCCTTTTTTGCTATATTGGTGGAGCTAAAATAGCATTATAGCTTTTTAGCTCCATTGCTGCAAATGCTCTAAGCAATTGGTCTTAGGGACCTACAAGAAAAGGGAAACCTCCTGCAAAGACCAACCAATGGCATTAGCATGAGGTTGTTCCATGATCAAGTTAGAGAAAGATTAGTGAGAAAAATTTGTAAAATAACAATAGTAGAAGAATGCACACTTTTGTTCGTGGATTGATAGGGTATTTAGGCTCATCGGTACAACATTAACTCAACTTTGCAAAGAGATGGACCATGTCTTAGGGGATCTCCAATAGGCTCTCTAAAGCCAAATATGGAGAGCAAACACACAAAAAAACCCCTCCAACAGCCTCTCCATCTCCAATTTTTTTTTTTTTAGATTTGGTACAGTAGCTCTCTTAACATGGAGAGCACTGTAGCAATTACTGTAGCACCTCTAAACAATATTCTCCCTTAAAATAATACCCAGTTGAATAAAAAAAAAATTATTTTGCTCTCATTCCTTTTCTCTTTCGTTCTTCACTCTCTCATGCTTCTCTATCTCAACGGTTACAAACTAAAACATACCACAATCAAAACAAAAACACAAAACCCAATCAAAAGATTTGAAACACAAAAACAATCTTTCTCATAAGCCTAATGAAATATAAACAATAAAATAAAACTAAATCAAACTAGAACCAAAAAAAAAAAACATGTAGAACGGCGATTTGTGTAGAATGCCAATCTCCACTTCTTTGCTAGTGATCTTTGCGTTTATGAGAGAGAATTTGCTTGTGTGAGATAGAGGGAGAGAAATTTGTGTGTGTGTGTGTTTTTGTAAGAGAAAGAGAAAGAAAGAGAGAGGGAGAAGTGGAGATATGTTCTGGAGTCTGGAGATCAAGAACTAGAAAAACAAAAAGTCAAAAGAAGAGTGAAGATGGATATAGGGGTAGGTTTACGTGTGTGGAGGAGAAAAAACAAGAGATAAAAAGAAAGAAAAAACGTATGGATGAAAAAAAAAAAAAAAAAAAAAAAACTAAAGAAAGAAAGGAAAAATAATATAAGGAATAAGAAATCAAAATTGAGTAACATTATTATGATATTTTCACAATACTTTCACAATAAATTTTAAATGACTGATTATTATTAGTTGATATTGGTGAGTAAAAAAAGAATTTAAATGGTGGGTTCAAATTAGAACTAGTAACAATTTACCATATAAGATTTTGTTGTGAAAGTATTGCGAAAAAATGTTGTAGATGCAACATTTCTCATTAAAAAAATTATTTATATATATATATATATATATATATATATATATATATATATATATATATCTATAATTGTTAATGTTGTTTGGAATTTGAAAAATATAGATGAATTAAGAAATATTAAATAAAGTATAAAGAAATAATATTTTAATGGAATAGAGAAAAAGATGGAGAGTCGGTTGGAAAGTGTATTTAAAAAAGTGAATAGGTAAAACAAAAAAGTAACTGTTCATTCTCCAAACAAGACAAAAATTTAGAGAGACTGTTGGAGATGTTCTTATCTATATTATTATATAAGCAGCTTCACCTATTTGGGATCCTTATTTTTTTGTTCAAAAATGTCCCTACAATCCTATATTTAAGTAGAAACAAACCTAAAGGACAATCTGGTAAAAATATAACTTTAACTTCTACTAATACATGGCCTAAAAAATAGGATCACTCTTCTTTTGATTTTTAAATTACTTTATCCACTTATAAATTAAATTCTCAAAATAAAAATTATATATATATATATATATATATATATATATATATATATATATATATATATATATATATATATATATAAAAAACACAAGTTTTTTTTTTTTTTTTACAAAATAGGAACACTAAAATAAAAAAATAAAAATAAAAACCTCATCGCACATGCGAAACGCGTGTGATGAGACTAGTTGCTTTTTAAAGTGATTGACAATTAGTATAGCCCAATTAATGCAGATGTGAGAGAGACTAACATTAGGTTGCCCTCAACCTCAAGTTGAGATCATCTAGATACTCTACGGGGGTGCCTGAACTAGAATGTGTGACTGAGCAAACCAAACGTTGCATTCCAATTTTGGTTTGCCAAAAACACCAAACTTAGGTTCGTAATTTTAATACTAGTTGTTTTACTTTGAGAAAACCAACCTTGGTGAAACTTCACTATATGACAATTTAAAGGTTACATCCATATTCAACATATATGACGTCGACTTTATTGTTAAAAAACTTGGCTCAATTTATGACTTGTTTTTTGAATTGCTTTGGGGCGGGGGACATCATGGCCTCCTAGCTTGTGAAATTTTCCTTTGATAGTAGAAGTTAATCATAGTTAATCTTTAAAATTACTTGCCACCAACCCCTAAACTTATGAGAGAAAAATACAATACAGATTAATCCCTTTCAAATTGTGTTTTAGTCTCTCTCAAATCTTACAAATTGGCTCAGAAAAATTCAAAACAAAAAAATTTGTTACAAAGAGCCCAAAAAACACCCAGCCTTGGCACATAGTGTCCATTTAGGAACAATTTTTTTTTTTTTTGGTTGAAAGTGTGCTAAAGTACTATACTTTTACTTTAAAAAAGTGATGTTTTAAAAAGTTGTACATACAACCTAAAAGTTAAAAACTAAGCTTATAAACTCAAGCCAAACAATACATACTTTCTCCAAATTCCACAATTTTTAATTTTTTTATTTTATTTTTGGTGTTAAAACATATTGGTTTTTTAGTAACTTAAGCTATAATATTTTATTTTATTTTCCTAAATAAAAAATTATTATATTTTATTTATATTCAAATTTTATAATATTTCTTTATTTATATAATTATATCTGATAATATTATACGAGCTATTGAGATCTAATTTTTTTCAAAAAGATATATAATTAGGTTAGAAAATTTAATGTTTAAGTTTTCAAAGTTTGAATAATTTATAGGGAAAAAATTCATAATTGATTTTTATTTTAAGAGAAAAAGTGTTCACAACTCTAAAGTTACCACTCAATCTTATATCCCAAATACTAAAACTTTTGATGTTGAATCCTCTAAAAGGCTCAAAAATATGAACCCAAATAAATTATATTATTTCCTTAGAATGTGATCATGGATTACAAAAACTAATAACATCCCTATTAATCGACTTGATGAACATCTCAAAGTTGGGCCATATCAATATAGAAGTCAGTATTAAAAACAATCCTAATCTAAACATCAATTATTAATGATTTCAGTAGCATAAAAGAAGGTTAGACACAACGTCGTTGAGTTAAAGTTAATTTATAAAATAAAAAATTGTTTTAATAATGATTTTTTTTAATTAAGAATTTTATTATATTTAGCCCCCAAGACAAAATTCTTGGCTTTGCCATTAGTCATTCTTCTTGCTAAGTTGCTAGCCATGTTGCATGTTTACGTAAAAGATTTCTATTAGGAAAGCTTTCTTGGACTTAGGTTAAACTCCAAAGACAGATTGCTTGGTAGAATTTGAGTCAATGTGGAGATTTGTTAGAAATTATCTTAAATTCTTAATTTGACTCGGTTTGAGTGTTTTTTTTTTTTTTTTTTTTTTAATGTAGAGGGAAAGTTTTATTTTTCTTGAAGGAAACTTTTATTTCTCATTAAGAAAGCAAATTGGTTTTACTTATCCACTAAGAATTTTGATATTCCTTATCTACCAAATATTGAAATTTTATAAATAGGCAATTCTACAATGGTTTTGGTAGTTTTGGCCTAAGGATCCTCCTAAGACTCTTAAAAAACACAAAGTAAGTCTATTGAATTAGTTCAAAAGAGCTATAAATAGGATTTGGTATTTGTCAATGTTCTTTGAGTGTGTAAAGTGTGAACATTTTATAATTATTTTTCGACGTAGAAATAAAGAGAGACTTGTTTTTTTGTGACACCTTTCATCATAATAATGTTCGCAATCAATCTTGTGTAAGGGTGCTATTCGAAAACCCTTTCATGCAACAACAAATATTATTGTCACAAGACTCACAACAATAAATGCATGAAGACAAAACTAAAACTTCCACTTATACAACAAGCTCTTATCGGAATTTAAGTTGTGACAACATTTGTGAGTTAAACCTAACACTTAAATTTAAAGAGAAATTATGAAATTCATCATAATCAAAAGAAGTTATCCCATTTTCACCCTGCCATGAGCAGCTTCCCTTCTTATTTTTATGGTTGTCTACAGTGTACAAGTTGTGCTCTGGTCTTGTGACAAGAGATTCCTCTCTAGCCCTTTTTCCTTTGAATGCACAACTAACCAATCGTCAGACATCAGCCTTGTTAGCATATTATGGCCCCAGTGGCCCAAATCAATTTTAGGTGTCATGTATTCGTAAAGCAAGCAAGTGAACCTTGTGTTAGTTTATGGTTAGTCAATTATTCTCTAATATATAAATTCGACATTGGGTTCATTATAACACAAGTACTTGATATCAATATGTAGCCATCAAGTGCTTCCTTAAACCAATTGTCTCACACCAAATCAACAATTTTTTTTTTTTTTTTTTTGGTTCTTTCTTGAAAAGTAATTATACAGTGTTTCCTGTTATCAATTAATAATAATATTATTTTAAAATTATCCATTTCAATTAGGTTTTTACGTTTTATTTCTTTTAGTTTATTTAATTTATTTGTTTACTTACAGATTTTTCTAAGGTTTTTTTAGGGTGAAAAAAATTGTTCTAAAACAACCTCGCTTCTAAAAAGAATTCCTTATTAATTTTGTTTACATTTTTAGTGTGATTTTGCACCCATAAATGAAAGTGGAATCAAAGACTTTTAAAATACAATATGGCAAAAGCCTTTTGTATTACTACTTGAGCTAACAGCAACAATAAGTGGTCTCTTAGTTGGATATGATTCGGGTAAGCTCTTTGCAATTCCTTGTGGGTTTGATTCTCACACATTTATTTTCTAAGTTTTTTATATCTATTTTTATGTATTAAAATGTCAACATTCTTAAAATGTGTATGAGTATGAAATATATATATATATATATATATATATATATATATATATATATATATATATATATATATATATATATATATATAAAAAGATATCTTTAAAATATTTTTTTTATATAAGATAGAAATTATACTATAATCTAATTTAAATGTATATGTGTGTAAAGCTCCTTTCTAGAGACTTGAAACCCAGCCCTTGATCCCTACACCTTACAAGCACTTATACTTGTAGAATAACTATCACACCAAAAGTATGCAGTGATTTTAAAATATCTTTAAGAATGTGGTCTTCCCCACATTTAAACAAATCCCAACACTTATCGCATTTAAAAAAGAGGTTCCTCTCTCTCTCTCTCTCTTTGGGTTTTTTTTTTTTTTTTGGTAGGTTTGTGTTGGTCTTTGAGATCTATGGCTATTGTTTGCTCTAATTAGATTTTGTCTTTTTTTTTTTTTTTTTGATTTGCTAGATTTGGGTTTTTTAAAAACAACTCTGTGATTCTTAATTCGTAATGTAAATAAATGTGAATTGATTTGTTTAGTTGGTGAGAAAATTTGAGAGAAGAAGAGAAAACCAAAAGATCAACTGAACCGAACCAAACTGGTTCAGACTAAATAAGTTTGGGGTTCCAATAGGTTTGGTCCCAGGTTCTTAAAAACAAAACATTTCGGTCCGGTCAAAATAACCTTAGGACCGATTGAATTGGACAGATTACATTCCGAGGAAGGGCTGAAAGACATGAAAGGTTGAATAAACTAATAAAGTGAAACAGTATTATGATTCAAGAACATATAAAGGATAAAAATTATGAATGCGTAAGGGGAATTGAATGAAAAATTTAAAAAGACAATAGTTGGAACTCGGAAGTTGGAGGAGATGAAAAGTTAAACTAAAAAGGCAACGGTTGAAAGAGATGATAGGTTGAAGAACAAAATGAAAATTGTAAAAGAAAAAAAAAAAAAAAAAAGGGATAGGAAACGATATTAATGATGTGATGCAACTAGAGTTCTGCAAATTTTATTGCAAAGCTTCCATTATTATATATATCATAAGAAGTACTACGTCCACAATGTTTTCAGAATACTTTCGTAATAAATCATACGTGGTAAGTTGTTATTAGTTTAAATAAATTAAACACATCATTGAAATTATTATTTCTTGCCTACCAATAATATTTTGTAATAACTTACCATTCATGATTTATTGTAAAAATATTGTGAAAATGTCATGTAGTATAGATTTATTCTAAGACTACCTTAATAAACTCAAGAAGTTATTCCCATGTTTACCAATTTACTCAACTTCTCCTAATAATATGACAACCAACCTTAAAAATGACAAACAATCTGGACATAACAAATTTGGTCCTAGTGTTCCATCCTTGTCTCCAAACGATGAGCAAGTTCTATCTGGTTACTGAGTGCATATCTTTGCAAATTCTATAATTAAGGGATGGTCACGCTGCTAAAAATCCTGGTGATTATAAAACAATGCATATTAGATTAGATTGTAAATATTTTTATTATGTTCCCTAACAAATCAGTATCATCATTTTCTGAACAATGCAAAATTCTCATTGTATCTAAGCATGCACATCTTTCTAAACACAGATTGAACAATATATGTCGGTTGGTTTAGGTGGTGGGAATTTTGAATAGTGCTGAAGAGGGAATGCATAGCAAAAACCATTTTATAATCCTAGAATGCCTAAAAAGTATCTTTTATAATACTCATCTCAGATGTGTATAAGATCTAAACTCATGGATGTGTAACAATAGTGTTATTTACAATGTAATGATTATTTTTCATAAGATGCTTTATTACTATAAAAGATGAATTTCACTTTTGTCCCTAAAATTTAGCATATGTTTCATTTTAGTCTCTTAAAATTTCGAAATTTAATTTCTAAAAATTCAAAAGGTACAATTTGATCAAGCTATTTTTCTTTTAGGAATCAAACCGAATCAAACTAAATATATATATTTAAGTGACCAAAATCATATTACCCCATATTTTGAGGCACAAAATTGGTTTATTTTGAAAATTTTAGGGACCAAATCTCAAATTCTTTAAATCTGAAGGACCAAATTGAATTTATCCCATATTTGAGGAACAAAATATAATTTACCATAGTGTAAAATGTTGGCCTAAGTAATCAACCAGGAATACCAATCTCATTGCATACTTGGGTAGCTTCATTAATACTATTTTAAGGTACAATTTGTCACTTTTATTTTTCATTTTGTCTAGAAATATTCACAAAGCAGGTTGAATAAAGAAAAAAAGCACTGTCAAGAGAAAGATGGGAAATGAGGGGTCTGAGCAAGGTCAGGTCAAAGACAAGCACAGGACATTCCGATCAAAATGTGTACGAAAATGTAATTAGGTATGCCCCAAAAAGTCATAAAGCTAATGAAAGTGGCTGTCAATATTATATTTAATCATGTATCTTATTGTTCATTGACATGATTATGTATTAAATTATTTATTTATTAGAATACAAGTATTAGCTTTAAAGCATTAATCTGCTTGATGGTTTATTGAGTGTCTGCGATGTCCGCAATTTCAGGGTTATGTAACCCCCTGTCTTAACTTAAAAATTAAACAGTCTCTCAAAAAAAAAAAAAAAAAAAAAAAAGGTCTACGTACATAAATCTTTTTATTTTTTATTTTATACTTTTTGAAATAACTGATTTTAAGTGGCGGAAATATAACTATTTACATAAACATATTATTTATCCCGATTACTCACAATTGATTATTTTAATAATTATGAAAAAATATTGTGAACAAAGTTGTACATCTAATATTTTTGAAAATGTAATATATTATAAACTCTATTTAAAATACTAGTATTTTTATTTTTGTGTGTGTTCTAATAAATATTACTATTTACTAAAAAAATATTTTTAAAAATTAAAATAATTGCATGACCATTGCCACATTTGAAAACTGGAGCGTAACACACAAGTACTTTTTTTTATTGTGAAAAAATGTAGGTACACAATTTGAATCCTTCACTCAAACAAAAAATAAAAAATAAAAAATAAAAAAAATATTCTCATTGGGGAATAGAAAGGATTGAACAATATTATTAAACTGCAAAACTTTTTTAAAGGACTATGAGTAATAGTCAAAGTTGGGGAGTAAAGAATTGATATTTTTCTTATGAACTAATAATCTATAGTTTTTAAATAAATTGTTTAAACATATGGAGCGTCCTATTGTAGTAACATACTCGAATATATATAATTTTTGTATATAACAAAGTTTTTCTTTAGTATGCCCTATCATCTATGGGTTACATTCACTCTGAAAAAAATTGAAATACACTCGGCTGTTAAATAAAACAAATATTCGAAATTAAAAAGTTCTCCATTATTCTTTTTTTTTTTTTAATCAAATTAAAATCTTTATTATTTTTTGGGGCAAAAGTTCAAACCTCGTTGTTTTCACCCTCTGCTATGAGCAACTTCCCTTCTTGTATTTTTCTGGCTGTGTCTACTGACCAATGAGTGTACAAATGTTGCCTTTGTGAGTTGTGAAATGATGATATTCCTCTTTAACCCTTTCTATTTTAATGCTTCAGCCTTAAACCAATTGTCTCATACCAAATCAGCAATTTCTTTTTTGGATTTATTAGATCACCCTTTTTTTTCTTGCTTCAGAACTAATTATACATTTCAATCAGGTTTTTACAATTTTCTTCTTTTAGTTTATTTAAATTAGATTTTTATAAGTTTTTTTTTTTAAGATACAATTATATTTTTAACCAAATAAGTAAATCCTCCTACCAATATCATGTCTAAAATTATCTTTATTATTAAAATTTACCCTTGAGTGATAGGATTCGTTTTGCTAACCATAATGGAATTACCAATTATAGTTTGGATAAAAAAAATCTTAAATCTTATTGAAAGAATTATCTTAGCTTAAGAATAGGGTACCTAAAAGGAGAAAAAGGAAAAATTGCATTATATTATTCAAACACATTGCCGCAAGATAGATAGTTGTGAATTGCAGTTCATCCTTCCCAACACACCAACCTAACACCATTCACTTCTTTGTTGGTGTTGTACTATTTCAAATTTTGGAACGATATTTTTGAAGAGAGAGAAAGTTCTCTAACGTGGTATAATTAGATAGGACATAGAGTTTTTATTTTTATTTTTTATACAATATAGAAATTTTATTCTAATCTAGTCTAAGTGTATATGTATATGAAATTTCTTATTGAAGACTTGAAGCGTGACCTTTATCCTCCACACCCCAAGTACTTATACTTGTGAATGATCATCACACCAGGGATGTGCGGTGGTATTTATAAATGTGTTATTGTTCAATATTATTTGAAAACTGGTTGGAAGAGTTTTCTAAATTTAGTATTCAAACACCCTAAAATAAGAAACATAACTCAAACACTCCTAAAAGAAATTTCTTATCAAACCATTTTTTTTTTTTTTTTACCACAGTTTTTAGTTTTCAGTGTTTAAACTTTAAAAATTGTTGGTAATAATTCTATGAAAATTTGTTTTGTTTTTGTGAAACATGATTATATTGAAGTTGAAAAAGTCTTCTACTGTATACAGTTGCCAAAGTTAAACCAATGGATCTTAACTACTTACTACACTATTTACCACTACTTCCAATAAAATTACACCAATAAAACACTTCCGGTGAAACAAATTTGACTCCACCAATTCTTGGCTATTAAGGTCTTTTCTCCTAACCAAAACATTATTTTATACACATTCCTTAACAAGAATCTGAATTAAGCAAAGGGTAATTTGGTCGATATCTCATGCCAACCCATAAGAAATACGGTACATTCTGGCCCCCACTTCCAATAATAACCTTGAAAACTTAACCTTTAAAAGAAATAAATAAATAAAAACACACTCTTTTTAAAACCTAAACCTAAAAACAAAAACAAAAACAAAACATAGTGTGTGCATCCAATAGAACTCTGTGACAATGTCTCTGACACCTATGTCGTTCTTGACGATCTTTCTTCTCCTCCATCTTCCTCTCACGGCCACCTCTTCCATCCACAACCTTCTTGAAAGCCAAGGCCTTCCGGCTGGGCTTTTCCCAGACAGTGTAAAGTCATACAGCCTAGACCAAAATGGACTTCTAGAGGTTCATTTGGACCAGCCATGCTTAGCCAAGTTTGAGACAAGAGTACACTTTGATAGTGTAATCAGGGCTAACCTCAGCTTTGGTGGGCTCAAAGGGTTGGAGGGTCTGAGTCAGGAAGAGCTTTTTCTATGGCTGCCAGTGAAAGATATCATAGTGAATGATCCATCTTCAGGGCTGATTTTGTTTGATATTGGTGTTGCTCATAAACAACTCTCTCTTTCTCTGTTTGAAGATCCTCCAGTTTGTAAGCCTCAAGGTACTGAATTTTTCTCTGAATTTTTTTTACTGGGTTTCTGAATTGTTATTTGATTCTGGATCTGGGTAAAACCCTTTCTGGGTTCGTTAATTTGTTCTTTCCTCTGGTACTTTTACTCTGTTTGGTTGCTGAGAAACCCGATCGGAAAATTTTGGAAAATTGTGTCTTTGTACTATTGATTAAACAGCCTGATTAAAATTTTGTAAAGTTATTTCTTAACAAAAAAAAGTGGGCCTAATTACATCTTACCCTCTTGTGATTTGACCCGAATTTAAGTTGTCTTTGGATTGAAATTTGGCACTTTAAGCTTTGCTCTCTGTCTGTGGATTGAAATTTGACTGAATCCTAAATTTGGCACTTTAAGCTTTGATATATTAGGATTCTGTAACCCACCTTTGCATTTGCCGTTAAAAAAAAAAACAGATTTTAATTAAAAAAAAAACATAAATAGAATGGATCAAAAAGCTAGGGTTTAAAATTTTGTAAAAGATGGATGAACATTTCATTAAAAAAAAAAAAAAAAAAAATTCAAACAATTACAAATTGAATATCAAAATGAAGCAAACTTCCGATTTTAGCTTAGAAGACAAACAAGAAAAGAAAAGAAAAGAAATGAAAATAGAGCATGAATCTTGGCTGGGTTTGTGTGTGAGTGTGAGAGAGAGAGAGAGAACTTAAACTCCACTGAAGACTAGACACAAAAGGTATCCAACCCAAGTTCAAGACCCATATCAATTTTCTCAACACAATTTTCTCTCTTCATTTTCTTCAAAAATGAGTCAAATGACCAAAATCCACCAAGAATCATAGGAAAGTCAAAAACTAAATCCAGAATCAAGTTAAACCATTAATGGTACCACTTGTTTTTCACTCCCTGACTCTGAAGTCGTGAAATCCGGCAAGAATAAGCATTTAGCCTTGGTGGGGATTCAAATGGTGATTATGACAAATGGGTAGTTCCTTTAGGGAGAGTTGACTTCGTATGAAAAATTTTCTTCAAACCCTAACCTTTTGATCTGTTTTGTGTCATGTATTTGTATTAAAATGCGTTTTTAATGGAATATGGAGAGGTAGGTCACAGAAGTCTAACGGAGTAGAGCTCATATGTGTAAAATGTTAAATTTCAAACCACAGGTAGACAAACTTAAATTTAGGTCGAACCACACTTAAATTTAGGTCGAACCACACGTGGGTAAGTTTTAATTAGCCCAAAAAAGTATTACTTTAAAATGTTCAGTTTGTTCTTTTTGTTCAATTTTGTCTCTTTGATTAACATTATATTTAAATGTGGAGTGCAGGCTTAATATTGGAGAAGAATAGCAGGAAGATGAATATGGGATTTCAAGTTCAAAGATAAGGGATAACTATTTCATATGAGAGAGATGGAGTTCTCTTCTTTTTGTTTGTCTCATATTTTATTTCTCTTTTTGTGTTTTGGGGTTTTTGTTTTTGTTTTTTATTTTTTATTTTTGGAAGAGGAAAATTTGGAGTACAGATCATAGATGTTGTTTAGGGCTGTAAAAAATGGATAATTGGGTATAAGATTTGGAAATTAAGCTGCAAAATTTTCGGAATTTTAGCATTAGGTTCTTCAACAAGATAGTATCTAAAGAAATTTTGGTTTTTTTTTTTTTTTTTTTTTTTTTTTCATTAATACTAAGCCTGTAATTTTTGTTGGTTATTATGATATGGAGTATGGACAAGGTTTTCCTGTTATTTTGCGATATTCGGAAATAATTAATAATGTAAAACATCAATTTCTCTACAAAAGAAGGATAAGTGAATGAGTGAAAGTGAATGACATTTTTTTCCTCCATGAATTTGACAAACACTTAGAGATATATATATATATATATATATATATATATATAGTATGGGATCTTTACACGTATTTCTGTTGACATGTTTGAGAGGTTCAAGCGGGTAGCCTTGGCCGTTGGATAGGCTTAGGCTTGAAAAGAATTGAATGACTTACTATGTATTAAATGAAAACAAAAAAGTCTTTAGTAGGTGTATTGAATGTTGGTTGATTTTTTTCCATAAGAAGATTGTTAGTTGCTATATATATATATATTTACATAGAGACCTTTTCATTTACATTTTCTCTGAATTTCATTGATCCTACCAACAATATTACCATATAATATGAAATTAATTATGTATTGGTTTTTGGAAACCATTAGAATTTGGGAGTTTAGGGGTGTTTGGTAACGGTGTTTTAGTAATGCTGTTTGTATTTTTAAAAAATATGTGTAGGTGAAAAGGTATGTGAAAAAATGTGTAATATTGTTTAAAAATTGAAAACATGTGGATAAACCTCTATACCAAACATGTTTAAACTTCTAATAAAAGAGCCATCTGCCATTCCCAGTCATTAGTCAAGGCACATTTAGCTTAGAGTCCTTGGTAAAGTGGCATGTGAGAACCATGTTGTATCTGCATTTTTTCGTGCCAACCTGATATAATCACTGTTATGCCAAAAGGCTGTGTTTCTTCCATTATCACTTATTAGATCTAAACCAAATGGCCTCCAAAAAAAAAAAAAAAAAAAAACAATGATAGCACTGTTTTCCAAAAGTGGATCATTGCAATTGTCTGTTTCCATACAAGTGGCCTCCATTACAGTCTTTTCGGAAGAGTTAGACAAACTAGCTTTGCCCATCTTGGATATTTTAACACCTAAATTGGATATTTTAATATACTGTGCTGGCCTTACAATTTTTAATTATCCATTCATTCCTTTTTTTTTTTTTTTTTCCCCTTAATTTTACATAAATAAATAAAGGCTCCATTTGTTTCAATAGAAAAGCTTGTATAAAGATAAATTTTCAGTATTTGATAACATTAAAAAAACGAGTCAAAAGAAAACTATATTTAGTTAATAAAAAAAATATGATTTATTTTTAGATATTGTTTTCTACTAAATTTTTTTGGAACAATTCTAACTCCTAGTTAAATAAGGGAAGTTAGGAAGTTGTTTTTCAACTCATTTAAAGTTATTACCAAATATAGGAGAATGAAATAATTTTATAGAAAATATATTTTAAAAAATGATTTATTTTTTATAAAATATTATGGCCAAAACAAACATAGCAATCCTTCATAGCTATTCAACTACATTATTTCATTTTTCATAAGAAATAATAGTTTTGCTATTTTCCCTAGATCTTGAAAACTCCTAAATAATTAAAAGAAAACTTCGCTTCAAGTCTTCAAACGATTGATTGTAGTGCAAACTGCAAAGTAATGAACATTCTCAAAATGTTTTACACTTTTTATGCAACCACAACCGCCTTAACAATTTTAAGGTTGTCGTAACAGAGGTCAATGGTAATGCCCTTTGCAAAATCATTTACAAACATATTTATTGGTATCTTTTTTTTTTTTTTTTTGGCTTGAATATTTATTAGTGTCACAGTAATGCTTCTTCCAACTTCATATATCGCTTTTACTGTGTTCAATACTCTTGACAAGGAGAGGGTATCTTAGGCCTTGAATGTATACATTCTGCCTCTTATAGTGTATGACTCCCATTATTTTGTAGGTCTAACGCATTTCGATGGTGGAACTCATGCACTATGAGGAGAATTCATATATAGGATACGTGAAATAATAATTGCTTGATAAGATATTATTGAAAGCACTATAAAATTTTTTGACAGAACATCTTTACTTATCATCACTATAATGTTATTTTGTTACAATCAAACAAATAGAAATTACGGAAATTTTTTATGAGAGTGACTGTAATTCTCATTTTTTTGTGACACCCATGCAAGTTTCTTTTGAAATAAAATCAATTTTTTATCAATAAAATAAAATTAAAATTTCTAATGTGCCTATTAGAACAACTCTAACTCTAGTACATGGTTTTCTCACCTAAAACCGAATCAAAAGACTCTCAAGCCCCAAACCTGTAATGTTTTTCATAAATTATTTTTTATATTTAAAAATTATAGTTTTAAGGAAGAAGCATTATTGCTTTGAGTTACTAAATAAAGAAAGAAATAAGGGGAACATGTTTTTATTCCCAAATGATTAATTAAGCTAATATAGTAATACTATACTTTCCGAGATTAAATATGTGAAAGACCGGGATCACTATCATTAAACGATGGGTTCTGTGTTGTAGTTAATTGGATTTAAAACTAGTTTATGGCAATGCTCCTAAAGAAAACTAATTTTTCATCAGATTTTTTTATTTTTATTTTTATTTTTTATTTTCCAGAACTGTCAATAGTTGGAATATACTATGCATTGCAACTTGAATGTCGTGTTCAAGCATAAACATGAAATAAAAAGGTGATATTTTTATTTTATTATCAAGTAGTGATCCACAACCGGAAAGCACAACCATTGTTTACTTGATGAACTTTTCTCCACCAACGTGTGGATTTGACAAGCATTTGATCTTAGTAATGCATAAATAAGCCTTGTCTTACGTGCCACCAAACATAATAACTAAGGTATTAACAGAAAATCGACTAGAAACCAACACAAAATGCCCATTTATTTTGTCAGTTCAATGACTGATCAGTAATACTCCCAATTGCTCTATATGCCATTAATCATCTGTAGCAGCAACTCCTTGGTGCGCTGGACTTCATTTATTTCACCATGAATTCCCTGAAAGTACGAGAAGTTTACAATAAATAAGCATTATCAGTTAAAACTTATGAAAGTACATGTATAAAACTGAGGGAAAGTGTAGGACAATTCGTTGTGACAGTGAATTGCAGTTTGATTTAATTGTTGGTTCCAAGTCTGTTACCATTGCATGTATGTACCTACTTTGATTTTATAGTTAGATATGAATTTGTTTTGATACCATGCTAGTACAAAGGAGAAAATACTAATTTTTAAAAAAAAAAAAAGTATTTTTGGAAAGGTGGCACCAAAGTTTTTGTTTTTACAAACCTTAACACAGGATGAAACAAGCATTGCTCCTTTGGAGGTAGTAACACTTGTATCAGTGAGTTCAAAGCCAAAAGCAGTCATGGCCTCCATCAGTCTTGTGAATCCACCCCTTTTCTTCCCGAAGATGATCTTTATCCAAAGTTTGTTCCCATCAATTTGGGTGACCTCAACCTCTGCCTAAGAACATCAACAAAGAGAATCACCAATTATGCTTAAAAGAACTTTATGAGTCTAAGACTCCAGTAGTACTGATTAACTAGTAGTTGATTAACCTGAATTCCACTTTTCCTCATCTCTTCGGCAGGATCAATTTCTTCACTTCTTGGCAATGCTCCCTCTTCAGATGATGCTTCCATTTCGTAAAGTAGGCCCTGAAGAACATTCACATTGTTCTTCAGCTCCTCAATGTATGAAATTGCATCCTCGATAATGGTTGCTTTGTTCATCTACAGACAAGCAAAATAATCATATATCTTAACATATGATGTTTTTGAGTAAACAGAAGTGTTATGATCAAGAGCTTTGTATTACAGTAGCATTGTCTAGTTCTCACATGAAGGATAACTAAATTCAAATCCCCTTTTCCCATTTTTTGTGAACAAAAACAAAATGGTTGTGAAACACATTACTTGAAATTTAAAAACATAGAATATTAAGGGTGTTAGAGTGGTACATTTGTGATAATAGGAACTAATGCACGTAGTGCCAGGAGCCTATCACTGAGCTTTTGCCTCCTCCTCCTCTCTGCATGGAGATTCTTAGACTTGTACTCTGTGCCATCGTCATTGCTGTACCTCCGTCGTCCAACCCTTCCCCTGCTGTTACCTTCTTTTGTTATGAATCCATCCAAGGCAGAGCCTACATACTCCATTTTGTAGAGAAAATGAATGTTGATTCCACTAGGCACTAGTTAGAGAGAGCTTTTGCACTAGTTTGATAGGAGATTGTATGATTATTATATTTACTCCTTCACAAGTTCAACATGTGTGTGTGTGTGTCTCAGAGAGAGAGAAAGAGAGTGGATGGTGCTACAGTTTTTGGGAATCCTCTAACAATAAGCACAATTCTTGTTTTCTGGACTCATTTAACATGAGAGAGAGAGAGAGGGTTGTTGAAATGCATTGTTAGTTATAGCCATAGAAGATAAGAAATGGCTAATAATTTCTCATGTTTGTCTATTTGCATTAACCTGCAATGTTGATTGATGGATCTATCATATTTAGGATCATACTAATGAACTAGTATTAGTTGATTGATATTCCATTCTAGAGTCGAAGTGAGCTATATAATTAAATGCTTGATATGCAGCTATATTCAATAAACAGCACAAATCTGTCTCCTAACCAAAATATTTAGCTCTTTAATCACTATATGAATACAATTGTGCTATCTTGTTGTATCGTTTCTTTACACGTATTGCCATTTGTTTTGTTGACTGGAAAGTACGAATGAATGTGGGTTTGTTATAACTTACAAGCATATATTCTCCCCCCAGAATAGTACAATTATATCCCCTAACTAGGCCACCATGACAATGCTAGAGGCTGTGGATTGTCTCATTTAGTGTACCATGTGGATGGTTTGAGAATGGTGAACACTTTGGTTTCCAATGGATATTTCGAGAACCTTTCATATTTATGATAGTACATTTAATTTTTGGCTTGCTCTTAATGGTACACTGAAGTCCTTTCTAAGGACAGCAATACTTCACATTATTTTTCCTAAATACAAATAGAGTCCTTTATTTTCTAGACCAATTCCTTGCTCATCAAGAGCGGCTATGTTTTCCAGAAACCAATTCTGGAATGAGTTGAATTAATGCCCCTAATTTTCACTTTGGCATTTCTCTTTTGACCTCAAAACAACTTCTTTCATTCTCATTTGGTCTTTCTTTCTCCGCCTCTCTCTGCCTCAACTCCACCATCACCAAAACCATCTCCCATCATCTCAACAAAGACTGTCCTGCAATACATTGTCGATCGAGAAGTTCAAAAAGTCATAACAATTAGTACATAAAGGCATAATCTGCCTTCTTGCTTTAGCAAAATGTTTCCATTTGACCAAAACTAAGTATAACAGAGGACTATTTGCAGTTTCGAGTGAATAAGCTGATTGTTTAGTTTAAATTTTAAAGCTTATGGGACACATTGTAGATTAAATGATAGGTTAGGATGATTATTGATTAAGCAAAATATCTTCGATATAGTGTTATGTAGATTGGCCCGACTGACATGACCAACCGCATTGACCAGCCTAAACCGATTTGACTGACCTACCAGTCTTCTGTATCTTGCGGCACGGTTAGTGATTTTGGGCATCCAACCACGTTAATGAATTGCAAAGAAAAAGGGAAAAATTCCCATCACATTGCATTGTGAACGCCCTTACATATATATATATATATATATATTCATCAAATCCATAATATTTTGAGGATAATCACTTGAAGAACTAAGTTTCATATTCCATCTTATCTCCAAATGCCTTCATCATGTGCGATCATTTCTTTTTACTTTACTACAAACATGTATGATTTGTTAAGTCTAATGAAAATGTAATATGATAGTTAATCCAAGGAAAAAAAAATTGTGAAGAGTCCAAAAAAATAAGCATAAATTTATCCTTTTGACAAATTACACCTCATACTTTTACAAGTTTCACTTTAAACCCCATCCTTTTATTAATATGCCAAACAAAACCCCAAATATGATCTCAAATCTCAATTAGTCAAATGTTTCATAAATTTCAAGTGTTTAGCATAATAATAAAAATATGGAGTTCAAATTGAAACATTTAAATGTATGAGGTTTAATTTATCACACCCCTTAAACCCTCCTAAAAACCCATACTTTTTTACACCTCATACTTTTTTTTTTGTTGGTCTTGCTCCTATGATAGGCCAAAAACGAATTGACCCATTGTGATAAATTAATTGATTAATTAGTCAAGTTTATTAATTAATTGAATTAATATGCAAACGCGTGGTAATACAAACAAATTACCAATAAACTAAGTATGTAGCGGAAAATAAATTAACACAGTAATTTTGTTTACGAATGGAGAAAACCAACACGACAAAAACCCTACCGGGTGATTTTAAGGTCACTACTCCCGAGAATCCACTATTATCAAAACAAGCGGTTACAAGTAAAAGAATCCCAGTACCTTATACCAACTTATAGTTGAACCATTACTCTAATACCCAATTGAACTTGTTCTATAGTGACAATTTCTCCTTGTAATGCACGGCTCCCAGTATGTGACTAATCAATTGCGCGGATCTCGGTTCACGACTTCAATCACCAACTAGAGAAGGTTGTTGGTCGTAAAGTTCTTCCGTTCATCTAGACGATGAAAATTGAGAAGCTCCTTGGTTACAAAATCTTATGGTGCACAAACACAACAGCTTCTTCACAAGAAAGATGAACTATGGCAAATTCTGTCTTCGGTCTACAATTTGCTTGAACAAACTTTGCTTAACACTTGTGCAACTTATGTCATCTTTGACGGCCCTTGAATAATTCTTTTAAATGTCTAGGGTTGTGAGAAAAAAAAGTCCAAACATACAATCACGAATTGAAGTCAAAGTAGAACTAAAACTTTGTTTTTCATAAACCTCAACAGATACCCTATTTATCGAGTTGCTGTCGAGCCTCGGGCTAGAACAGCTCTTCAAGGCTAAATAAATGGCTAGCAGTCGAGTTTTAACGACAGGTACTTTTCAGACTTGAATCTTGAACAAATTTACATGGTTTAACACTTGAACTTGAAATAAGGTTTCTTGAAGCATTAAACACATCCTAGATTTACTCAATTACAAGTAAAGTGCGTTTTATCAAAGGATTAGCCAATTATATAAAATAGTGACATATGTTCCTAATAAGTGAATCACATATATCCTAACATTCTAAGTCCTATTTTTACATTGAAGTCCTTTCTAATCACAAAGAATACTTCAACACATTCTTCCTAAAATACAAATAGATTCCTTCATTTTCTAGAACAATTTTATACTCATCCAAAAGTGAATTGGTAAATGTTTTCCTAATAATAGAAATACTTCAATATTTCATTTTGTCATTTCTGTTCTGACCCAAAACAATATCGTTCACTCTCATTTTCTGTCTTTCTTTCTCCACCCCAACTCCACCACCGTCAAATCCATTGGCATATATAAAGGCATGATCCGCAGTTTTGCTTTAGCAAAATGTTTAAATCAAGAAAATTATTAAGAGTATTTGCAATTTGGAGAGAAGTTAAGAAGTTGATTGTCTAGTTTAAGCTGTGTAGGGGACATATTATAAATTTCCTTGATAGTTTTTCAACGGTGTGTTAACTCCATAACAAAATTTGTGTTCAAAATTGGGAATTGTTTGCATTCGATTTTGTGTAGAATTTTGTCAAGAGTTGCATTAAAGATCTTAAAGAAATGGAACACTAATGGCCTATTTGAATTGAAGGGGAGGGAGAGAGAGTAGAATAAAGTAAAATAGAGTAAATTTGGCCTAATATTAACTTATTTTCAATTAACTCTACTCTATTTTCCTCGACTCTCTCTTTTTTCCCCTTAATACAAACAGGCCCTAAAGAATTTTGCTCAACTAAAAGTGAAACATTGAAGTGCTAAGATATCACCCGTATCTCACATAAGGCTCTTTCTAGTGAAACCACAGGAAACAAAATTCTAATTTTATTTGAAGAAGGATTCATGATGGCTTTTAATTTACCTATATAAATCACACATTGCACAATTTTAAGTGAGAAAATGGTTGTCGTTTAAGAGCAAAGAAGAAAAAAATTATAAAAGAAAAACCTTGTGCTGTTTCAGAACTAAAAAAAAAATCTATAGATTCAACCAACTTATCTTGTAATGTCAAAGAGAGTGACTTTGTAAAATTGTTTTGAAACCACAAAGATTACGTCTAGAGAGTTCATTGCAACACATCTATAAAAGAGTTTCTTAGAGCACCAAAGGACTTGGGTTCGTGCCAACATGATATTCATGAAGGATATCATTATAAAAGGATTTTAGAGGTTTAATATTGTTTTAGATTTGGTATATGTGATTAATATATTTTTTTTGTGTTAGAATCCACAATAAACTTAATTTATATTTGATATACACTTGTTTGTGTTAGAATATTTTTACAAATAATTCCTTAGAATAATTTTCAATAGGTTAAAAATTTATTGTGTATATCAAATATACATTTATTATTTTTTTTTTTCAAAATTCAATAGTTATAATAAGAGGGGAGATTTAATTATTTAAACCCTAAACATTTATTTTAGAAAAATTAAGAAGTTCCAATTGAGTTTAAAGGCGTTTTGTAATATACATTATTTTTGTTTGTTTGACTTTTTATTTTTTATTTTTAAAATATGATGGTATTTCAAATTTATGACTTCACTATATGTTAATTGTTCTGTATTATCCGGTCAAAATGCGAATTGATTTTTGGAATAAGTTGAAATTGAATTCTATGAGTCCGTTTAAATATTGCTTATTTTGCTGAAAATTGAAAACACTGTAGCAAAATAATTTTTAAATGTATAAATAATATTGTGGGACCCATTTTTAATGAAATTTTTATTGAAAAAAGAGGTTTGTGGTTCCCGTAAATAGCGTATAAGATTGAAAAAGTCACCACAATTACAAAACGCACTTCTCAAAAAAAAAAAAAAAAAAAAAAAAAAAAGACCAGACACAAGACGCTCCACTATAGACGCAATCCAAACGCGTATTGAACTACCTCGAATTCACATTATTTGTTTAAAACTAATGAAAAAGTGACAATACTGACCATTTTATGCTCGCATACACACACAAACCCCCAACCTTAAACCCTCCTAAAAACCGATAGCAAAGGCCTTGCTTACAATCTTCCATTACTTTCACTCTCTCACTTTCCTCCTAAAGCCCCGAACGCCTCTCAACAAGCAAAAAACAAAACAATGTCGTTCTCACGCATTCTACGCCGCTCTTTCTCCACCTCTCTCCAACCAAACTCCACAGCAACTAACATCAAAGCCATTTCCGAAGATCTCTACAAAGAACGCAGCTTCAAACGCCTCGTCGAGAAGTTCAAGAAGTCCTCCGAGCTCGAACGGTTCCGCACCCGAACCGGCATTTATGAAGACACAGTCCGCCGCCTTGGTCGGGCTAAGTGCTTCAAATTGATCGAAGAGATCCTTGAAGACCAAAAGAAGTACAAAGATATCTCCAAAGAAGGCTTCTCCGCTCGACTCATGACATTGTATGGTAAATCGGGCATGTTCGACCACGCCCGGAAGGTGTTTGATGAAATGCCTGAACGGGATTGCACGCGCACGGTGTTGTCCTTCAATGCCCTTTTGGGGGCATGTGTGAACTCAAGAAATTTCCTTTGGTTGATGGGCTTTTTAAGGAGTTGCCAAAGGAGTTGTCGATTGAACCGGATTTGTATTCATATAATACGGTTATAAAGGGTTTTTGTGAGATGCGTTCGTTTGATTCTGCGGTTTCAATGCTTGATGAGATGGAGAAGAAGGGTGTGGAGCCAGATTTGATTACATTCAATACCCTTTTGAATGCATTATACTCGGAGGGTCAATTTTTGGAAGGTGAAAAGATATGGGGTCGAATGGAGAAGAAGAATGTTGTTCCTGATAATAGGAGTTACAATGCCAAGTTGCTTGGATTGGCCATTGTGAACAAAACCAAAGAGGCAGTTGAGCTAGTTGAAGAAATGAAGGCTAAGGAAGTCAAACTTGATGTGTTTAGTTTCAAAGCTCTGATTATAGGGTATGTTAATGAGGAGAACTTGGATGAAGCTAAGCGGTGGTACAATGAAATAGAGAAGAGTGAGTGTGCCCCGGATAGAAAGACTTTCGAAATACTTGTTCCCTTTGCTTGTGAGAAGGGTGATTTGGACCTAGCCTTCGAACTGTGCAATGAAATTTTCAAAAGAAAGATCCTTGTTGATGGTGCAGTATTGCAGTGTGTGTTGGATGGACTGGTTAAGGTGTCTAGAATGGAGGAGGCAGAGAAGCTTGTGGAGCTTGGGAAGACAAATAGTTATCGTCGTTATCACCTGAAATTGCCTTAAGCTAAGTAGTGCAATGGTTTTGCTATCCTAGTCAGAATTGCCTACAGCTGCTTAGTGCAATGGTTTTGCTGTCCTAGTCTGAATTGCCTTTCAGCTGAGTAGTGCAATGGCTTTGCTGTCCTAGTATGAATAGCCTTCAGCTGAGTAGTGCAATGTCTTTTATGAGTAGCAGGGGAGGATGAATAATTATTTCCAGTCTAGCTTGAAATGTCTTTTAGATGAATAGTGAATTTCTGTTCTAGTTAATCTTCTTTGATATCTTTCTTATTGTTTTAACTCATGCTTCTATTCACTGTTTAAGTTTTTTTCCCCCCAAGTTATTGTCTGGTTCAAATTTGGTTTATGTGGTAGTGAATCATATGAATGTATGGCTTTATAGTTTACATGGACCCTTGCACAAGGGGCGGCTAGCCAGCCTAGTGAAATCACGCCTTTAATTTAACGTGTTATTATGCAAAACCCTTGTGTGACCTTGTTAAGTGTGATCAGATTTGTGTTATCTTAGCCTGTTCATGATCAAATTCAAATCAGCATCCAAATCCTAAACAAATTGTGCTTTATTCCAGGTTAAGCTGCATTTGACATATTAGGAGATGTGAATTTAGTTTGGTAAATAAAATTTGTTGGTGAATTCAAAATGGATGCTATAAATTATGGAATAGTCTCAAACAGCTACGAATATGCAATGAAGCCTTAGGAGTCTCTCACACACACACATGAATATTTTTTGCTCTTATGTGATACCTACAAGAAGTTATAAATTTCATTTCAAGAAGAAATCAAAGACACTTCTTCTAAAGACATTTCTGTGAGAAATTTTGCATTACATGACACATCATTGTCGAAATTAGATTGCAGATTAATTGAATCATTTTTCAAATTTTAAGTATTTGATTTCTGAATTTGAAATTCCAGAACTTAAATGGGACAATCATTAAAAATCAAATTGGCATTTGCCCTTTTTCATTAAAAAAGAAAAGAAGAAAAACAATTAATAAGTGTTCTATTGAATAATGAAAATGTACACTAAAGGTTATAGAAGTGTTGTTTTTCTTAGTTTTTTTTTTTTTTTTTTTGGATAGGATTTCTTAGCTTAAATATACCATTGGTTTTGTTCATATATATATATATATATATATATATATATATATGTATATGTATGTATGTATGTATGTATATGTATACACACCATTGGTTTTTGAAGTAGACTAAAAATGATTTTAATCCTTCAAGTTTAAAGCGACCTTGTTTAATCTCTTAGATGTGACCAAACTAAAAACTGACACATCATTACTCTATAATAACTAAAAGTGGTCACTTTAAGTTTGTTAAAGGGTAGGATCAACTATTTTTAGTTTTTAAAGACTAAAAACGGTCAATTTATGTTTTTTTAAGGATTATAAAGGTGATTATTTTAGGATCTAAAATTACTTATATGGCCTAAAGTTTAGGTACTCCTACTGTATTTTGGTCCTTAATTTTATTTTATTCATTGTTAGTTAATGTACTGTGTACAACTTTTTGAATATATATATTTTTTTACCAAATACAATTATACTTTTTTGTAGCTTATTTCTTAAACAACATATAAATAGTTGAGAATAAGATTATTTAAAGTTATTTAAAATTTTACGTTTAAGTGTATAATAAACGTCAAAAGTTTTATAACTCAATTAACACTTCTTCATATTTCTAATGGATACACCTCAATATTTTCAAGAAAAATATTCAATGTTCAAATATTCCCTTCCTAAAATATCAAATTATGTTAAAAAATGTATAATAAACAAATAGATTATGAGAGGAAGACATATACCCAATATCAATTAAATATATCTTTTAGGATTTCTTTTCCTTTTTGTCTTGAAATGACCAGAAATTATTTTATAATTAAAATGTAATTTTTGAAATATTGAATTATTTAAAATCATATTCATATTATGGGATTTAGGTTTGGCTAATTTAATAAAAAAAGTCCAATAAAAAAATTAATAATATTACGAACATAAAAAATAAAAAATCACCTACTTTCACACACATCTTAACAAAAAAATATATGAACGGAGTGGAAAAGTCGGAACTCTTTTGTCATCATATTCGTATCCGTTAAAAAACATCACATTGCATAAATTCATAACAATGAAATGAACTTCTATAAGACACAAAGCTAAGAGTGGCATAAGTAAAACCCTTAAACCCCTAAAGAGTAGAAACTACTAACAAAGTCAAAACCCTTTGTTCGGTTAGACTGACAACAAGTATATATGTCTTCCTCCCAGCTCTACCGTCGCCTCCATGGCATCTTCGCCACTTCTCTATCTGCTGCATCTACAGCAACACAAACCAACACTGTCAAAGCCTCAGCCAAAAACGCAAAAACCAAAGAGCGTAGACTCCAAAAAGCTGTCGACAGCTTCAAGAAATCCTCCGAGTCTGACCGCTTTCGAGCCAGGCACAGCATCTATGAGTCCACGGTTCGACGCCTCGCCACTGCCAAGAAGTTCTCTATGATCGAAGAGATCCTAGAGGGCCAGAAGAAGTACCCAGAAATCGCCATTGAAGGCTTTGCTATCCGTCTCATTTCCCTGTATGGGAAAGCCGGCATGTTTGATCATGCCCACAAGGTGTTTGATGAAATGCCTGACCTGAATTGTCCTCGTACGGTTAGGTCCTTCAATGCCCTTTTGGCTGCTTGTGTTAGCGCGAAGAAATTCGATAAAGTTGATGAGATTTTTAGAGGATTACCGCCCAAATTGTCAATAGAAGCAGATTTGGTCTCGTATAATGTTGTTATTAAGGCATTTTGTGAGATGGGTTCTTTGGATACTGCGCTTTCAATGTTTGATGAGTTGGAGAAGAATGGGATGGAGCCTGATTCATTTACATTCAATACTCTGCTCGAAGGGTTTTATAGGAATGGCAGATTTTTGGAAGGAGAGAAGATATGGGCTATGATGGAGAGAAAGAATGTTGTTCATAATATTAGAAGTTACAATTCAAGGTTGCGAGGAATGGTTAATGAGAGCAGGATATTAGAAGCAGTGAAGTTGATTGATGAAATGGGGAGCAAGGGAATTGAAGCTGATGTGATCAGTTATAATGCTTTGATTAAAGGGTTCTGCAAAGATGGGAAATTGGATGAAGCGAAGTGGTGGTATAATGAAATACGAAAAATGACTGTAGTCCTGACTGGGTTACTTATATGACCCTCATTCCATGTCTTTGTGAAGAGGGTGATTTCGATATGGCTCATGAGCTATGCGTGGAGGTTATCAAACAAAGGTTGCGCATTGATATAGCGTTACTGAGGCGTGTGGTAGATGGATTGGTCAAGGAGACAGAGATTGAAAAAGCTAAGGAGCTTGTGGAACTGGGGAAGTCAAATAAGTATTTCCATTTCAAACTAGAATTGTCTCTGGACAAGTAGTTGCTCTTTTGATTTTGCCTTTTCAATTCTGTTTTTACTCTTTATGAGATTTTGCATATGTATAACCTTGGCTGATGGTGATGACATTGCTGGACTAGGATTGTAATACTGATACCAGGTTTACCATGATGTGAAAATGTTATCTTAGCCTTGTTATTTTGGCATTTGTACGCTATTCAATCTTCAATGATTAAATATCTATATTGCTGGAAAATTGACTTTGATTTTTGATTTTTTTAACTACAAGGAAATAACAATTATTTGTCAATAAATAAGGCATTTAAATTTTTTTTTTTCTATATTATTCTTCTTCTCACCTAGTATACAGTATTGGAATGTTTACTTCTCAAATTAGTACCAGAGTTAGGATTTAGGAAGTGTAATCATTTAATTTATTATTCCGGAAAATAAAAATTTTAAAGCACTTAAAATTTAGGGTATTGCATGTCCAGTGGCTGAAAACTGCCAACTACTTTACATGCCTCCTCAGATCTTCCATTGGTTCTGAAAGAATAAAATTGCTAAACTTCATAGAAACTGAAACTTCTGGGTTTTTTTTTTTTTTTTTTTTTTTTAAAGAATTTCTTGCAGCAGTGAGCAGTGACTTCATGTACTTATCACGATTTGGAATTTGGAAAGGGGTTGTTATCATAACTGTATATCATAGGAACCATCCTTGCAGTGTTAAGAGAAGCTTTTATAAAAGATGCTGGAAACAGATATGGGGTAAAGCAATCCTTGTTGAGTTGCTTCCATGTGTTTGAAATCATTTTGATAACATGCCTTTGTGCATCTTCAACTGAAGCCTTGATGTTCTTTACTGTAGCACTCAATGTAGGATCCATCAAGTCTATTTTGATCCTGCAGTTAATACTAGCTTTGTTAATGATTAATTAACCTTAGATGTTGCAGAACATATCAATTATGAAATTTTCATTTGTTATTTATTTATTTTTTTTTAAAGGAAACTCTTACCTCACTCTTGACTGCCTAACAAAAATTATATGAGTTGTTGACTTGTTATATGGTCCTAGGAAAGAACAATCAATAACCACTGTCCTTTAAGCCACTTGATATCTATAGGTGGAATCACTTCCTTATTAATGGTTATAAATCATGGGTGGCTACATGCAAATGTAATGTACCTGGGCACTTCCAATGTCATCCCATAGCCCAACAGTTGTTTCTGTATGCTTGGACTATTGTCCAAAAGATTGACAGTCTCCTTAACAATACCCTGACCCAAGAGAAAGAACATGTGAACTGGCACCACATGCAACCCTGTACTAACAAGAGCATTCTTCAGGTACTCCTCTGCCTTTGACAAGTTCCCAGAAGCAAACCATTGTGCTTCTAAGAGGAAGGCATTTCACAATCTTGCCCACTGTAACAATTAACAATCTCAGAGGTATAGCATGAGTAATCGCTTTCAAAATTGAATGTTGACATATAAAATATATTATGGAGTCTATAGGGTTCCATCCGTTCTTTTTATAGATCTTGTAGCTGATTTTGTTAGTAATGCCATTAAGGTTGGGTTTGGATAGCAATGCATTTGCGTATTTTGTGTGGGTCCCGTGCACTATTCATGGGATTTGCAACTACTGATTTTAGTAAATTTTTCTTTAAAACTAGATTCCACGGCATTATTCACATATTTGAAAATTATTTTGTTACAGTGTTTTCAGTTTTTAGTTTTCAAGTTTTAGTTTTCAGCAGTAAGCGGTATCCAAACAGACCCTATAAACAATGAAACATATCTTCAAGAAGTCATCAAGTAATTGCTTAGTAGCTGCGAATTCCCATCTACGTGCAAAGAGATGTTGTAATTGAGCATGTGAAATGGTAAAAGCAAGTTATACTGAAATATAATAGACACATACTGATTTACCACATTTGTGAAGAGAGTGAGTTCATCTAGGGTTCCATAATAAATATCGAAGTTGTCTTCTATCACGTAAACTAGAGATATGGGTTTTGTGAGCTCAACCCTTTGGTCTGACAAGCTTGGATCAGTGAGGCAAGCCGCTGTCCACATGTACCATTTAAGTGGTTGGTTTTTGGCAAGCTTCAACTGTTTAGCCAGACCTAGGCCTTTCCACCATCTATGAGCTATTTACAAAGGGTTAAATTAATTGGAAATAATTGATAGACAATCATAACAAATTCTTACTTGAAAAGTTGAAGAATTTCCTGTTCGTGTATGATCTGAGCCATTTTGAAGTCTACCTCTGCTAGTTCTTCCTGTTGGTATATCAAGATGTTTCACCAGTACTTCAAGGAGCTGGCAACTGAAGTCTTGAGCATTGTCGAGTGTCTATATTTGCCTCTGTGTCTTCCTGTAATTTTAATTTAAAGTGCCCCTCCTCATTATTAAATTTGTTAAACACATCTGTACCATAAACATTAGCTAGTTAATGCTTTGAGAGGCATTTTTTAATCTTTTTACTATTAAGCTATACATACTTGGGGGATTTTTAAATCCAAGACCTTTCCATCTCATTATTTTGGATGGTGGAAGTGCAGTTTGAGCTAGAGTTTATTGGTAAAAAAACCCTTTTTTATGTTGATCTTTTTTAAAATTTTGCTTAATGAAATTATCTGTGGAAATATTACTACATGCTGCATCTTTTCTCATAATTTGTGGAAGTATGAAAGTATTAAGCAAGCAAATGATTGACAAGTTTCTTTTCTAGATTAGCAAATTAATAGAGTGGAAGAATAGGATGGCAATAAATCAATAATGACTCCATTCATCCTCCATATCTGTTGCGGATGATACTATTGTGACAAATTTGTTAGTTTGCTGAGCATATGGTTGGCTCTTCTATCTTCCAAAATTTTCATTTTAAAAAGTGATTTAGTCACCATGGCTCTACTTGCAGCCTTGCATAACTATTATTCGGCTGATAGCCACTGAGGACAATGTCCCAGGAACACAAGAAATAATGAAAAACTTGAAAGGTTGTTGGTTTTTATTTTGTTTTGTTTTTTTAGGTAGAAACAGGATATATGATAAACTAGTAAACAATCAGTTTATTACAAAACAACTCGGCTTTATCAAAAGCCAGAGGGAACCACCACAGGCGATTGGTTATCAAATATCAGAAAATCAGTTTCCCAACTCTGCTAAACCATCAGCACTTTAGTTTTCTTCACGGAAGGCATTTTCCACTGTTAAGTTGGGGAATGTCTTCCAGAGGCTCCTGCAATCAGATAAAATGGGTTCCGTTACTTGGTTATTGTAAGAATTGATAATCATGCCAATTATAATTTCTGCATCTAGTTCAACACTATGAGATGAAATTCCCCACTGTTGTGCTAAGAGGAGTCCATCCTTGAGCGCATAGTTCAACACTTGAGCGCATAGTTCAGCCGAAAGTGCTACCCAAGGCTCTTGCAAACCCTGTAACGCAATCCCCATCACTGTTTCTTTTTAATCTTTTAGGGGAAAAAAAGAGATTAAAAAACTATTTCAGGGATGATACTAAAAAGTTATTTCCTCCCATGTTAAAGGAAAATACAGATAGAAATTGTACCACTAGGAAATATAAGACATATCTCGGATTTGAAAAGGCATCTTGTGCATCCACTGAATACAACCAATATCATCTTCCATTGGTTATAACATAATTAAAGGGCTACAAGTTACATGGAATCCAAAATTATAATTAACTAGTCGCGGATCCGTGTGTTGCGCATAATAATTATTTTATGATGGTTTTATTATTATCATTTTTTTACAATTTAAACTAATTTAATAAAGAGTAATGTATTTCGTAATCATATTTTATTTATTATAAAAACAATCATAAATCATAAATATAATTTTGTTATATCAAAATGAAAATAATACAATTTTTCTCAGAAATTCAAAAGGCAAGTTAACGAAAATTTTCATTTTTTAGTAAAAGTTATTGTAGGGACACGATTCTTTAACGGCCCAACTGTGATGTTGGGCTCGCACGTAGAAAATCCCTCACAATACGATTTGTAGAGAGTGGGCTTGAAAGGCTAGCGTTTGGTCACAAGGCGTTGGTCCAGACCGGACTTTAGGGAAACCCGGATAAGAAAAGGCTTCGGTCTACAGCTTTGTAACTTGAGGGATTGGGCTCCTCGGATCATGTCCGAGGAGCACTAACGTTTTTCTCCTCCACCCGACAGTGAGTTTTCCGTGGTGGTGCGCATATGTTGTCCGGGCATTCTCATCCCTGGAGTTTTTCCAGGAAGTGAGATCGGATCCCTCCTTCGTTACTTTACGTTTTCTTTTATACTATTCCACGTTTGCTGTCCTTCGTCCACGTGTAGGGTCAATTTTTCCAGGACTGACATTTGTCCCGTCAGCCTAATCCCAGCAATTGCCGGGAGGGTAGATAAAGCCTAAGAATCCGGTTCTGTTAGGCGTATAGTCTTATCTCGGAAGGGTAGTAAGGGTAACTTTCCTAAAATATTTTATATCTTCCTACTGATTTGTTCTTAGAGTTCTCTTTTACCCCTCTTCTCAAGGGAGTTTTAGGTTTGCCGAGGACTAAACCGTCCTCGGCCGCATATCCGGGCCATCCTCGGCCTTATACTTTTGAGCTTGGGCCATAACTTTTTTCGGCTTGGGCCTACGAGCTCTCCAAGAGCAAGTGGGCCTGGCCCATAAATTATTGGGCCCCACACTTATTTATAACATTTTGTGAATTATTAAAAAGAATATAAAATTTGGAAATTATTCTTTTAGTTTTAAACAAACTTTCTCGAACCTTATTTTTTCTACCTACAACCCAAAACATCAAAAAATGTAACTAAGAAAATTAATAAAACTTAACAATGATTAATTGGACCAATTAGGAAAACAATTTGTTGTAATTTCATCCACCCAAAACATATTATTAAATAAACAATTATTAGCAAAATCTAATAATTAAATTTCTATATATGCATTGTTATAAATTATAAAATAATAATAATTTGGCATGCTAACAATATTTTAAAGAATATAAATGTAGCATGTCAAGATGACATTCTATGTTTGATACGTTATTACTAAAGTGACTATTACCCTGAGGAATTCGGTCTTCAGATACATTTGGGGTGACAACACCATTTTCATTTAAAGTAGTGTTTATATAGATATTAGAATTTTTGTTCACAGTCTCACTATTATAATCATGTCGTCTCTGTCTAGTGCTCCTCACAAATGGATCATCCTCCATATCTCTTGAATGGCCTAAAGAGAAATTAAATATAAGTAAATCCATAATACACACACACACACACACACACACACACATATATATATATATATATATTAAATTGAAGACATTAATAATATATAAAAAAAGAAAATGTAACTTTTTGAAAAACCTACCAACAATACGATGTGAAGGTGACATCTATTTATAAAAAGATAATATAAAAAAAAAAAATTTAGCCTTCTTTTTCTGGGGTGCATTCATTTTGCTGTCATCTATTTATAGTGTCTTCCTAGTAGGTATGTAAGTTCACACATGTAGCATGAAGAGCATTTTTCTAAGACTATTTGGAGATTCCTGCCTTTATGCAGTTGCATTAAAAATGAAAATATAAATAAAATATTAAGCATTGTGGCTGCAAAACATAAATAAAAATTATGTGATATTTTTGCACTAGTCATGTTCTTCAATAGAAAATATCTAATCTTTGAACATATTACATTCTCATCTAACGGTTATCTCAAAATCTGAATATCATGTGGTTCTAAAGAATTTGGAATTTTTATTGAATTATTTATTATCTCAAAATTTGAGTATCATGTGGTTCTAAAGAATTTGGAAAATTTTTTATTTATAAAATTCCCCCATTTTTTCAACTTGTCTAGGTTCTATATTCAATTGTATTGTGGGAATGTAATTCAGTTTTAGCAAATGCATTGAATATGGCAAAAGCATGCATATATCTCAGTTGGTTTTTCAACTTGAAGAATATAGTTACCAGGGATGGAGTCAAAACTTAGAATTAAGGAGGGCGTTTTTTGTTGGTTTTGTGCGATGATTTCGACCTCTGAATTTGTTACTACTTAGTTGCTTAACTGCTAGTTGTTTAAATTTTTTTAAAGGGTTAGATTGTTTGATTTAGGTAAAATTAGTTGACTAGGCTTAATTTTTTAGTTTTACTATTGGTAATTTTTGTTGTTGTACTAATTTTTTTGGGCTTGTATATTTATTTTTTAGATTTTGGACTTATAAATTTTTTAATGGTCTTTAAAATGAGGAAAATGTTTGAACTATAAATATTTTTATAAATTGCTGATAATGTGAGTAATTGGCCTAAATGTGAACTAATAAGCATTTGCTATCTTAATATTTTATATAAATGTTATAGAAAAATTTGTGAATATAACAATACTTTTAAAAGAATCAATAATATTTTTAAGAGTACAAAAGTGTAAATTTCTAAAACAAAATTTCTAAAGTTAGTATTCATATATATAATAATATATTTATAAAAAAAAAAAACAAAAACAAAACAAAAACAAATTTGAGGGGGCCATTGCTCGCTCCAAGTCCAACCATGGCTCCGTACATTATAGTTACCTTCATTAGTTAGGTGATTGTATTTCAATTGTCTTTCGCTTATACAAGTCAAACTCTTATATGTGGAATGTTACACATTTTAGAAATTAATGTGAGTGACATGGTATTATACATGAAGAAGAATGACACACCAAATTAAAGAAAACGACAAATGTAAATCAAGCAAGTGAAAATATCAGGTACATTCCATTTATCACGTGGATAAAAAATCTTGAACGCAAAAAAAGTACTGAAAAAGTATTTTTGGTTAAGATTTTACGGTTGTAGGGCCTTTTTGTATATGGTGTATCGGGCTGCCTCCTCGCGGTAATGGGTCAAAAAATTTGCCTCCTCCGCGGTGATAGGCCCTAGTGTTTCTAAGTAAGGAGAGCTGGAGCCGGTCCAATTGTAACTCAACTTGAGCCAGTTTGTGCACAAACTTATGCCTTGTCCTGCTAAGAGTAAACTTACGACAAGTCAACTATTACAGATTTGTTACTACGATAGGCGGATATAATAATAACTAAAAAAGAGTATTCTGACTATTTAAATAAATGGCTATGTACTCCTTACTAATAAAGCATGATTACGGTCATAGTAATATCAATCACAGAAAAAAAATGAAGAAAATAATATCGACTAATTTAAATGGGCATAAATTAAGTTTTAAGCTTAATCTGCCGTAGCAAGGCCAAAGAGGAGAGAACACCTCTTTTCAATGCAAATAATCCTCCAGGAAAAAGATCTTGCCATGGGGATTAATGGCTTTGAGGGAGTCGGACTTGAATGGTTATTGCCCAAAAGGAAAGAGTCCTTGTTTGCGTTTTGGAAGAAAGTAAGATTTGAAGGGGAAGAGAGGGAAATCGATCTATTGGTGCATGCCCCTTGAACTAACTCTCCTTTTTCTTTAGTTTCCTTTCTTTTCTTCTCTGTTTTCTTTCTTATCTTTTTTCTTTTCTTCTTGCTCTGTTTTTTCTTTTCACTCCCGAAAATATACTGCTTTTTTTTTCCCGATCCCCAGTACAGGGCATGGCAAGAGCCTTTTTATAGCGCCTGCCGTGGCTAGTGTTTTACCGTTTTGTCCCTTAACCGCCTTTGTCTAGTCCGGGTGTACTTGCCGACCACCAGGACTATGCAACATCCACCCTTACCGGATAGAGGCGGGTTTGTTTTGTTCCTCTGTATACCGTAACATTTCTTCCCGCCACGGTATTAATGCTTTCTCTCTCTACTCTCAGAGCATGCACCCAACGGTTCCCCCTTAAACTTGCCTCTTTTGAGTGGTCTATCATCCCAGCAGGATGTACCTCCCAAAAGAGGCTTGGGCAGGAGCCGCAAATAGATCTTTTCCCCTCTCCCCACCACCAAACCATACCCCCTTTACCTCTTACCTTTGGCCCATGGCCCCACCATGTCCTATATTGGCCGGGTACAGGCTGGTGACGTCTGGGCCTTGCACGTGCTTCCCTTTCAAATTTGTCCAAGAGTCTGTCTGCTGCTCATGCGTCTACCGCGACTTGGAGACTCTCTCTCTACGTTTCCTGGCCTTTCATGTGGGCTTTCCTTTGGTTTTTTGCTCCATTCAGAGTCAAGCTTCGTATGATGATGGGTCTTACATTTCTTTAGCCCACTTTTGATTTTCTTTATTATCTCTCACGTTGAATTGTTATTCCTACCGTAATAACTTAATCCTCGCTGGACCTCTTTTTTGGGCCACCCGTTTATCCTTTTTCTCGGGCCTGTCATGGGCACTCGCTTTTGCTTTTACTCATGGGCTCCTATGTCCCTTTGGGCTTTCCTTTGGACATCCATGCCCCAATTGCTTTCTTTGGGTTTTCTCGGCCCGTTTGCTAATTCCACACTCCCATGGGCTCTTTACTAACTTCATTGGGCTTCTCCGGCCCAATAACCTTATCTTTATTTTTGGAGTTCATGGGCCTGTCATAAACTCCTTACTCTCTTAGTTTGCATTGCCTTGGGGTCTGCGCGCCCTTTCTCACTTTTCTACCTCATACTTTGCCCATGGGATGTTATTTCTTTCTTTCCTGGTTTCTTTGAGCCCGCTTGCCTCTTCAAGACCCATTTATTTGTTTGTTGGGCCTGTGATCCATTATTCCCGCCACTTGGGCCTAATAGGTTTTTTTGCTATTTATCTTGTCAATTTTTGTGACCCTCATTATTGGGCTTTTCTGTCTGCACTGGCTTCCACAAATGGCCCTCAACAACGGTATGTTTATTTTCAGTACTTTTTTAATTGAATTTTTTTTAATATGAAATTGTCATATCATTTAGTACTAATAAAATCAAAAATAGAAATTAAAATTCACTATACCTTTCTATTATATAATTAAAACAAAAAAATATATTTAATTAAAAAATACTGAAAATAAATTAAACTCAAAATTTTAAATTACGTCCAGGGTACACATTCCTGGTTTCTGACGAAATATTTGTCGAAAGACGACTTTAAACTACAATTATTGCATGGTTCTGTACTCGACTTGCTATTCCACATGCAACTTTGTCCAGTGTGGTCCACCACCTAATCATGATTGTGTACGAGCTAGGTTGATATTACAATTGTGGCCCTTATGCTTTTGATAATCACAACACTAATTAATGACACTAGTGGTGATCAGTACATGTGAATGGTGCTAAATCTGTAATGGTGTCATTCATAGTGTGTAGCCATTTCGCTAAATTCTATGACAAAAGTTTCTTCATAATTGAAGGAAAATTCTTAATTTATACTGTACTAGCAATTTAAAATTTATGTTATAGACTTACAAATGATTACAATATTATACACATTAATAAAAAGTGTACAATATATTTAGTTTATGATATAAAATTTACATTACTAGTGCAATATAAATTTATAATTACTTGTAATGAAATTTTTTTATTGTGAATGTTATTCAAGTTCATTTGTAAGTTTGTAACTGTTTGTTGTAAGTTGAAGTCAAGAGAAAACTATATATTCACCGTGCAAGTCGAAGAATTTTGGTCGAGCAAAGTAGAGCAGTCGAGTGAAATTAGTCAAATTCAAAATATTGCTGGATATAAAGTTTTTCTTGGTATTCGCTCGTCACCACAGAAAAAAAAAAAAAAAAAAAAAAAAAAAAAAAAAAAACCCTTAATATTTTGTAGAGAAAGGCGAAAAAGAATTTCTTGAGAAAACCTTGCCAAAGCCAAAAATTCTTTCAACTTCTCTATTAATTGCCATATTATTGACAGGACTTTACCACCAAAACACAAAAAATGACCTACTATGTGTTTGGAATATTGTTTTGAAACCACTGAGATCAAGTAAAATTTTCAAACAGCCTTGAATTGGCCAAGAAATTGGTTAAATGGCAGGCTTATCCACGACTAGCAGCATCGAATAACTGTGATGACACAAGGCTGGATTCAGCAATTGAAAGCAAGAGAGAGGAAAACTAGGCTATAGTGTCTCTTTACATATATATTGACTAGGCTTGATTTTTTTAGTTTTACTATTGGTAATTTTTGTTGTTGTACTAATTTTTTTGGACTTGTATATTTATTTTTTAGATTTTGGACTTATAAATTTTTTAATGGTCTTTCAAATGAGGAAAATGTTTGAATTACAAATTTTTTTACAAATAATTGATAATGTAAGTGATGAGCTCAAATGCGAATCGATAAGAATTTGCTATCTTAATATTTTATATAAATGTTATAGAAAAATTTGTGACTATAACAATACTTTTAAAAGAATCAAAGATATTTTTAAGAGGACAAAAGTGTAATTTTCTAAAACAAAATTGCTAAAATTAGTACCCATATATATAATAATATTTTTTAAAAAAAGGGGGGGTGGCCATTGCCCGCCCCAAGTCCAGCCATGGCTCTGTCCATGATCGTTACCTTCATTAATTAGGTAATTGTTTTCTTTTTTAAACAAATTAGGTAATTGATTTTCAATTGTCTTTCACTTAGACAAGTCAAACTCTTATATGTGAGAATGTTACACATTTCATAAATTAATGTGAGTGACATGGTATTATTATACATGAAGAAGAATGACACACCAAATTAAAGAAAAAAAACAAACGTAAATCAAGCCGCCAGCCGCTATAGGATTAGACCGCATTAGGTAAGTGAAAATATCAAATCCTTTTTTTGAGGGGAGTAGATAAAAAATCTTGAACGCACAAAAAGTACCAAAAAGCATTTTTGGTTAAGATTTTAGAGTTTGGTTTATTTTCAGTATTTCCTTTTGTTTTAATGACACTACAAGAATTTTGGTCTTTTGTGACCAAAGTTTTAGCGATGACCAAAAAATCGCCACTATTAGGCACACATTAGTGACGATAATATATGGTCATCGCTAATAAGTCGTCGCTAACGCCATGAAGGGAATTTTATTTACTTTTGGAAAATGTAGGGAAACTTTTAGCAATGATAATAAATTTTGTAGTGACGACATTTACGTCACTAAAATAAGGTTTATTTTAAAGACAACATCTATCATCACTAATAATCATCTTTAGTGACGACCTTGTGTATCATCGCAAATATGTGGCCAAAAATATATAGTAATATATTATATATATACTTTATTCATCAACGATGACACATTGGTCGACGCTATTAGAAGGTCATGGGGTTCCGATTTGTGGCCTAAACCCAAAGTATATGGGATCTCAGTCCCGTGAGCCCAATATAATAAATTTGTAGAGAGTGGGTCAAAGAACTAGGCACTAACGAATTGAACAACGGCTAATATGGGATTAAAATGACAATTAAACATAAACAAGATGTATTGATCTCAAAAGGCTTTCAGTCCGAGGAGGCAGTAATTATGTATACCGATTACGATTGAATATAAAGACAATTTTGATTACTACAGTGTTCTCTTTTTCCTTTTCTTCCCCCGCCCCCTCATCCATGAAGAGTCTTTCACCTTATATATCCTCCTTTGGATCATCTTCACCCTCCACCTGTTGATCATCCGAACCCTTACTTGAGTACTTGTCCTATTAGACACCCTCTTTGGTTTTCTGTGAGTTGTGGTAGCCAAAGTAGTACTGTTTAGAGGTTTTCTCCACATAAATGCGGTCAGAAAAGTAACTGCAGTGCATTTAATGCGGTGGTGGCATATTTTTGGATTTCCTTCCTTCTCATATGTTCATGAAGTATGTCTCTTTTATTGGAGCTTTCTAAGGGATTAGGCTAACAGATGGAGTACATATTGTGAACTATTTTCATCATATCCGGGGAGGATTTCCTCCTCGGATTACCTCCCACTTGTTCTCCATCTTTTAGACTTTAATTGGGAACATTTAACAATTACTTGCTCCTTCTTGGACTTATCAATATCCTCGGACAAGGCCCAAGGCCCAAGGCCCAATACATTATTTTGGGCCCTAGTTCCTACAAAGGCTATTAACAACGATATAATTTGTCATCTCTAATAATCACCTTTTAGCAAAGACACAACATGTTGTCGCAAATATATCTACCAAAATATAATGAAGGGAAAAATATTCACTATCAAAAAGTGGTGGGAATTATTGGAGGGAAGTAGATTATATATTAGCAACGAATCAAGTCATCTCTATAAGGGATCTTTTAATGAAGACAAAGATTGTTGTCACTAATATGTGGCAAAAATAATTTTGATATATTTTTTATTTATCAAATCCTCCAAATGCCTCTTAAAATATTTCAAATGACATAAATTCCTTTAGAATATTTGAAATGATTAAAATACCATTAGCCTTGTCAAAATGACCAAAATACCCCCAAACTTATATAATAACCAAAATAACCTTGAAACCTACAAAGTAATTTAAAACTCTCAAATTCGTAAGAGAGAGAGAGAGAGAGAGAGAGAGAGAGAGAGAGAGAGAGAGAGAGAGAAGGGAGGGCTTGTTGCTTCAAAATACTCTTAAACCATAATGTTACCCATTTGAAACTCGAAATCAAAAAAATAAATTAAAAATCGAGAAGGTTCTAATTCCATTCAAAATACTAACTAATACCAAAATTATCAAAATGTTAATCGTATCGTGAATCAATTTTTGATTTTTCTGTATCATATGTCATAAGAAAGGTATTAGTCAATATATACCAAACTAATAAATTCATTATAAATATTATGAATTTATAAATTCATTACAAATTCATAATATATTCAAGTAATAACCAATTCAATCATTAGTTATGCAATAATATTTACCAAAAGTAACTAAATAAATCAAATTAAAATATATTTATAACATACATATTCAAAATAATAAAAGTGATAATACATGATATATGAGTCAAAATAATATATTTTTTCATCATTTTGCCTAATCAAATTACCTAAGTCAATGTTAACATGATGTTCATCATCTTTCAAAATTATTTTTTCATTGATATTTTCTAACAACAATTCCAATACCCAATAATCCACTAAAAACCTTCCCATGTACCTAGTTTCACCAAGTCCAGTGGTCCGGAAACCATCTATTAAGTTTGACCAGGTTTGACAAACTTTAACTAAACTTTGACCGCACCTTTCTCTAATTCCAACCATTCGATTATGACCATAATTTATGAATATTAACCTTTCATTATACTCTTCAAATCCAACAATTAGATTTCAAATCTAAGTATGACGTATGATGGACATGTGTTGTGTACTTGTATGGCTATGTTCTCTCAATCTAACCATCCAATTGGTCTTAAATTTCACCAACACCAATATGTCACCATACTTTTCAATCCCAGTGATCAAGATTTGAAAATAAATTTCACCAAGTCTAGTGGTCTTAGGAACATCTATTAAGTTTGAGCGGATTTGACCAACTTTGACCGTCCCTTTCTCTAAATTTAATTGTTTGATTATGACCATAATCTATGAGAATTAACCTTTCATTACACTCTTCAAATCCAATGGTTAGATTTTAAATCTAAGTATGGCGGCGCGTGATGGACATATGTTGTGTACCTATATGACTATGTTCTCTCTAACTCGAGCATCCATTTGATCTTAAATTTCACCAACACCAATATATCACCATACTCTTCTATCTCAATTATCAAGATTTGAATTTGAATTTTACCAAGTCCAAAGTGGTCTCGGGACCATCTATTAAATTTGACTAGGTTTGTCCAACTTTAACTAAACTTTGACCGCAAATTTCTCTAAATCCAATTGTTTGATTATGACCATAATTCACTAGAATTAACCTTTCATTACACTCTTCAAATCCAACGGTTAGATTTCAAATCTAAGTATGGTCATGATGGACATGTGTTGTGTACCGTACAGATTATGTTATCTCAATCGACCATCCAATTGGTCTCAAATTTCACTAACACCAATATGTCACCATTCTCTTCAATCACAATAATCCAGATTTGAATATGAATTTCACCAAGTCCAAAGTGGTCTCAAGACCATTTATTAAGTTTGATTGGGTTTGACCAACTTTAACTAAATTTTGACCACGTCTTTCTCCAAATCCAACCGTTTGATTGTGACCATAATTTACGAGAATTTAACTTTCATTGCACTCTTCAAATCCAACGGTTAAGTTTCAAATCTAAGTATGGCGTGTTATGGACATGTGTTGTGTACCTGTATGATTATGTTCTCTCAATCTAACCATCTAATTGGTCTCAATTTCACCAACACCAATGTGTCACCATATTCTTCAATCCCAATAACCAAGAATTGAATATGAATTTTACCAAGTCTAGTGGTCTCGGGACCAACCATTAAGTTTGACCGGGTTTAACCAACTTTAACTAAACTTTGACTGTGTCTTTCTCTAAATCCAACCATTTGATTGTAACCATAATTCACCGTAATTAACCTTTCATTACACTCTTCAAATCTAATGGTTAGATTTCAAATCTAAGTATAGCGCATGATGGAAATGTGTTGTATACCTATATTATGTATCATAAAATATACAAATACTTAATAAAATTATAGCTATACATATATGAATGGTATATTCATTATAAAATCATAATATATTCAACTAATAACCAATTTAATCATCAACTATGTAATAATATTTAGAAAAACTAACTAAATAAATCAAATTAACATATATTTATAACGTACATATTCAAATTGATTAAACCTATAAGTGATAATACATGATATATGAGCCAAAATAATAAAATTTTTTCAATTCACAAATTATCATATCCCCACCAATAAAATTTATTAGTAAAATAAATAAATAAACCTTATTGTGACGAAGCATAATAGTTATCACAATTGAAAGTTCAAAAACGTGTACAAAAACACTTTTGAACGTTTAGACCCCCAAAAACCAACTAAACCAACACAAGCAATATGTCAAACAACTAGTGTGCGGAAATTTAACATATGCTATAATATGGAATAGGTTAAACAACTATCTAAGCCATAACAAAATAAACCACAGCAGATAATGTAAAGGCAGAGATAGAGAGGAAGGAAGATGCAAACACAAATGATAACACCGGATATGTTATCAAAGAGGAAACCAAGACCTCGGCGAAAAACCTCTCCGCCGCCTTCCAAGCGGTAATCAATCCATTAGAAAATATAGTTGGGATACAAGGACAAAGAATAGACCCTCCAAGCCTAATCTACCCAATGCACCTAAGCCCTCCAAGCTTCTTGCTCCAACGAGGTTGCGCCAACCTTTTTCTTCTCTAGCTTACCGGATTCCGCTACTACACACCGTAGCATCAACCAATGAAGATTGGCTCCTTCCTAATCGCTTCCCCAGGAACTCCAAACGTCTGTCTCACGAGAGATGATAATGGTGAGAACCAGGTTTGGTTATAATGCCTCTCAAGGATTTGACAATGGAGAGGAAGAGAGTGAGGGAATTTGATGAGACTCTAAGGTAGAGATTGTGGGTGAAACAATCTGGTTTTTCTTTAGGGTTTCTCTCTCAAAATTCTCTCTGAAGCTCTCTTTCAATCGTGGGTTAAAAGGGTATTTATACTTTGGAGTGAAGAGGAATGTGAAACGTCGGGTTTTTCCAAAACAGGGTGGCTCGCGGCTTGACCTCGCGGCTTGACTAAGTCGCGAGTTCCAGTCAGCGAGATAACCGTATGGCCAGCTTGTCCTGTTTTGTCCTCAGTAGTGCTCCGCTAGCATGACTGTTCATCTTCCAAAGATGCTTGGCACGTGTGCATCTTCTCGGCGGGTTGAAGCCGCGAGTCCACCACGAGTCCCAGTCCCAGCCGCGACACTGCTTTCTTTGCACACTCTTGAGCAATCTTCACTCTATCTCACTCACTACCCTTACAACAATCCCACCTAAATACAGGGTTACTAAATGCTGAATTACAAGCAAATTTGGCACGGAATAAAGCCAATTAGATGGTTGAATAAATTCAACCTTACAATCTCCCCTTTGGCTATTCCGTGACAAAACCCTAAAACAGACTCTAGACTTAACATGTGAGTTGGGAACAGTTGAACAAAACTCACTCACACCTAATTCTAGAAGTCAGAAGCACTTGAATCATATGAACAATATACTCCTGAAACATAACAATACACTATGATTATTGTAAGCAGAAAATTATGAATGCATATGAAACATGCAATATGAAATCAAGCAAAGATGGAGTTAATAAACAAACCATGGCTTGATCAACCAAGTGAACACCACAAGGTAGTGATCACAATGTTCATTCACACTTGGAATGAACACAAGGACATACAAGTTAACAAGCACAAGGCAAGTCACTTGTATGCTCAACACTCAACCAATGCATAGCACACAAGGCATATGCATCTAGGAACAATCCTACAAGGGCACAAGAGTGACAAGACAATAAACCACAATGCGTAACATTTGGAACAGAGTACTGATTTCAACAAGCATAAAGGCTGCACTTAAGCATGGTACAAACCACAAGGCCTACAAATATGCTTAAAAACAATAACCCTAAAAGCTTACAAAAGCAAATGGGTACAAACCAACAAATACCTGAATAACATCATCAAAATGTATTAAGAATTAAACCAAGAGTATATAAAAAGAGTTAGAAACAGTTATACACCAAAACACAAAGTATCAAAACCATAAAAACAGTAAATAATACCCAAGAAAGCATAAACTTAAAATCATAAGTTTAGAAGGTAAGACTAAGAACAAAGTTAACAAAAGTATGTGTGTGTGTACTCCCCCTATCACTATGCACACTTCCCTTTGAGCTTCTCTCCCCTTTCTCGTATGTTCTCCCCCTTTTTGTCACGAATAGTTAAAGGCTCTCGTCCAACTTTCGTTGAATCTCATCTAGCCGATTCTCCATAGTCTCGAGACGCATTTGAACACGGTTGTCTGTGGAGTAGAGAAGAGTCACTAGCTCATCAACGCGTCTCTCGAATGTGCTCAAGTACACCGCTGACTCGATCGAGATCAGTCTGTCTTTGTGTGCTTGAGTCTTTGCCCGGTGAAGTTTCGGAACAAAGACGTGATGTGGTATGTGTAGGTGGCTCTGAGGCGCGAAGGAGGGACCGGAGAGATGTGAGCACTTCTTGGTGATTTGGAGGAGTGACTTCTGCTCGCTTGAAGAGTGAACAAGGAAATGGGACGTTGACGAGGCAACATTTTTCCATCTGCAGGAGGAATAATGCCTGCACGAAGAATGAGCTTCATGACGAGACTGCAAAATGGAATGATTCCTCGAGCCGTAGATCGACACGCAGCCTTCCTCAAGTTGTAGTAGATGTGAGCACATATATCAATGGGGGCTCCGTAATGAGATCACACAGAAATATAGCTCTCCCAAGATTGATGAATGTGGTGTTGGACAAAGGGGTAGAGATTAGTGAACATGATCAACTTCAAAGGTGGGTCACTCAGTGCAAACTTTGCAATGCTAATGGATGTTCCTGCACCGGAGACTTCATGATCATAGCCTAGGATTTGAAGAATTTCTCCAACTTCCGGATTTCGGTCATCGTAAGGAGTTATATTCACATTCCGAGGTCCGTGATGCCGAGAAGATCTGCTATGGAATGCAGGGTAACAACAAACTCTGTTCCTCTAACCCGAAAACGAGTTCAGACCAAGATCGATTTGCATTGGAGAAGCATTCTTTGACCAGCTCATCCATTGGATCATCAAAGTTCCCGAACAGGTTCGCCAACCACGTTTCTCAAAGATTCGAGGGATGAAGGTGGTCCCTAAAGTGTTGAACTCTACTACCCGTTCCACTATAGTAGTGGACTTGTCAAACACATTTGAGTAGGCATGTGAGTTAAGCGGAAGTCTGAATCTTTCCTCATTTGGATCTTGAGATGCCCGAGATGATAAACGAGTTCTTTTGGCAACTGGTGTTGCTGGTTCACAAGAACAATGTCTTTACCCCTGGAAGATCGACGAGACATCCGCAAGAAAACAAAGCCAACAGAAAAAGGACCAAGCAACAATACCCCACAAAAGATTGTCAACAAGATTCAGTGAAAACAATATTTCAATATAAAACCCAGATCAATAAAATGTAGACCCAACCAAAACTTCCAACAATACACAGAGGCACAAACTAATACGTGCATCAAACTTGGTAAAAGTGCACCAAGACAAAAGAAGACATCACAACTGTCATTGAGACAGGTTAACATGACCATGATATGCAATAAGAAACAGCATTGGAACATATAGAGCAGATAGCATAAATTACTCCATCAGAGACATGAACATGGGGAAAAAAAATTTCAATCAAGAAGGAACCACACATCCACACTAGAGCACGTGGCTAAGTAACAAGCATTATGTTAACACAAACAAATCAAGAACCATATGCCAAACACCATCAACAAGACTTAAGCAAATGTAATGGGTAAGACAAATAGACACCAAACCCATTTCAGAAAAGAATCTCATGTTCAAGATAAAGCCAAAATCAGAACAATAACACATTGACAGTTCAGCATGAAAATAGAAGTGAACAATATCAAGCAATATACGCCAAACCCATTACTCAAAGAGATAAGTAACTGAATCCAATATCGGACCAAACAGAAAAAGAAATATGCAAAAAAAGGAAAAAAAAAAAAGATTGAGAAAGTAAAACCCATACCTTTTCTTGATGATTTTGAGCAACAAGAGTGCAACACAAGAGATTGGAAAAGGGAGCACGGAGTGTTTGGTAGGGAGAGAGTTTAGAGAGAAGATGAACAGTCACAAAAATTCGAGGGAAAAATTGAAAAAAGTTTAAAAACTGCTCCTGTTTTCGAAAAACACGCGATTTTCGCGACTGGATTAAGTCGCCACACAAACGCCAAACTCAAGCCCCCAGAATACACAAGAACAAAATTTTGAAAAATTTTTCTAAGTGTTTTTCGCGACCGGAAGGTCTACCCGCGAGTGAGTCGCGAGCCGAGCCGCGAAAATCTCTGAGTGAACTCGCGATCGACCTTCTACTCGCGAACAAGTCGCCAAAAATGACCAGCGAAGATGTGACTGAGGCCCGCGACTTGACACACCCGCGATCGAGCCGCCAAAACAGGGGCAAAACTGTATTTTTGAAATTTTCAGATTTTTCAACCAAAATACTTTCCAAAAACACCTAAAACACTCAAAAATCTTTTTGTGCTTGAAATAACAAAGATTGAGCATGTGAAAACATATTTCATCAAGTACAATCACACAAATGAATATGGCATTTATTGAACATAAACTTGTGTGTTGTGTGTGGATATCAACAATGAGATAGTCCTTTGTCTAATGTGAAGCTTCAATGATCAATTCAACCAAGGCATACACAATTAGCACTAGATCATGTGACCAATCTCAATTATAGAAATATGAATATATGACTTCCCACACAACTTGATAACATAACTTGGAGCTTTTCATTTGACTCCACTTTCAATCATAATCTTTGATCTTTTGAGTCACTCATCTCTCATTGTGAGAGGAATATATAACATTTCTCTTTGAAGAACAGGCCTTTGGCCTTTTTGAAAGAAATTTCACTTTTAACATAAGGTCGCTTACCCTTTTTCCTAGTCAAATACTAGAATGTGCGACAGGCTTTTGCAGCTCAATATCTCTTTTCATTTGGAGATTTACATTTTGTGAGCTCTTTTTAGCAAAACATAAAATAAAAAATGGGAAGAGATATAGACACAAGTCTATGCATGTCTCAAGATCAACATAATCATTAACTAATCATTCATGACAAGTTTGAAGATCTATTTACAACAATCACATAGATTTCAAGATTTTTCCCACAGAGATATAGGTGCATGAAAACAAGCAATGCTCGAAAATGCACAAAGCCATTTGCACAAAGGTACAAGGCAAAACGAGTTTTAAGACAAAACTCAACCAAGTCAATCAAGCTTTTTGATTTTCAAATTTTTATGTAATTTTTGGATTTTTGACTCAAGAAACAAAAAGATTGATAAAACACAATAAAGAAATATTCACAAGAAGACAAACAAACAACCAAACTCAAAAACCACAAGCATACCAAACAAACATAGTCACAAAGCATAGGAAGTATTAATGCATGGACATGTTGTAATGCTTATGCATGAGTACCCCTTTTCACCCACACGTCACTTGCGTTTGGGGTGATTTCCTTAAAGGATTGGGTACGGCAGTTAGGGCTTTCAAACCTTCGTGAGAAGCTTTCCAAGCAGTTGGTGAATGCACCAATCATCTTCATCACGTTCATCATTCCGGGATCTCCATGTTGCTCTCTAGGTTGATCACCCGCCCAAGTTCTCCTATCAATTCTTGGTCCTCCCGACCTTTGAGGAGTAGCACTGTTCTTTGCTCTCGCTTTTGGCAATTTGGTCGAGTGTGCCCTTGAAGTCCGCAATAATGACACACATACATTCCTCTAGGACCTCTTTGTGGTCGTGGACGTGACTTGGCACGAGATTCGACTCCGCCCACGACCGATTACGGGGATTCAAAGACCCGTTGGTTCACCAAATTCTTCTTCTCATCCACCTCTAGCTTCTCACCAAGTATGTTCATCTACAACTGGATCTTTTGCCTTCACAAACTTCACTTCTTTAGTGATATTTACAGATGAACTACTTCCTCCGGTATACCCCAGTCCGGTTTGTCCGAGAAGCTCTTTTGAGATGATATAACATCATCTAGCTTCTTGGTGGTGACCCTCTCTATCTTAGCATTCGCTTGCACAATCTCATTCTCAAGAAATCTCACTTTAGTGTAAGCTTCTGACAGCTCACCATTCGAGTTTCGATCTCGCATTTGGCCTCCCTATACCGGATTAGGAGATTTTTGTAGTCCTCCTCACCTTCTTCATCTTTCTCACAAAGCAGCCTTGGCTACCCTTGTGTATTCACCCGACTTCTCCAAGAGTGAGTTGTAATTTTCTTGAAGAGTTGTCTTTGTGCTTTCTTCTTCTTGACTTCCGATTCTTCAACAATTCCTAGTGAGTCATCATCACTATGTTCTCCAAGGTCTTGAACAAGCAAATTTAACTCATCCGAAGACTCAACATGTGCAATAGTCATGAAGGCTGAATAGTTCCCTTCTCCATCACAGCTCTCTTCAGATTCTGAGTCGGATGAGTCTGAATCACTCAAGGTCGTGGCATACACCTTGCCTTTCGATTTCAAATAATTAGGACATTCCTTCTTGAAGTGTCCATGCCCGTTGCATTCAAAACAAGTGACACCTTGTGTGGATTGGGATTCTTTTCCATCTTTCTTTTTGAAATCCCTCTTCTCCCTTCCAGAATTTTGGAATTTTCTCTTATCATCAAATTTTCCATTGTTTTTAAATTTCAAAAACTTCTTGAAATTTTTAACAAGATAGGCTACATCTTTGTCCACCTTATCTTCTCCCGATGATCCTTCATCTTCCACCTTCTCATTAATGGTCTTTAGAGCAAGGGATTTACTCTTCCGTTGATTGGGTAGAGACATCTCATAAGTTTGTAGAGAACCAACCAGCTCCTGTACCCTGATGTCGTCAAGATCCTTGCTCTCTTCAATGGCTGTCACTTTAGCACGAAAACTTTCCGGCAATGATCGAAGGATCTTCCTCACAATCTTTGAGTCCTCCATTTTCTCCCCCAAGTTAAACTTACTTACAACCACCTCATTTAGTTTCCCATAGAAGGAGTCGAAAGACTCATCCTCACTCATCTTGAGCTCCTCAAACCGAGTGGTCGGCATTTGTAACTTGGTATCTTTCACTTTCTTCGTGCCTTCATAAGTTGTTTCCAGAATTTCCCATGCTTCTTTGGCAATGGTAATGTGAGAAATCTGTGAAATTCATCCGGAGACACACCACGTAAAATAGCATTTAGTGCTTTATCATAGCATTTGATGCAAAGAAGAACTGCCTTATCCCATGTGGATTTGGCTGCCTCGTGTTTGGTCCAACCAATCTCAACAAAGATCCCAAACAGATCATCAATAGAGCATAGAAAAGCTCTCATACGAACCTTCCAAAAAGTATAATTACTTCCATCAAAATATGGAGGTGCATTAAGGGATTGAGACCTATCCATCTCAAAAAGGGAGTCAAGGATCACACAATGGTAATGAAACCAAACAAATGTGTACCCGCTCTGATACCAATTGAAAGTTCAAAAACGTGTACAAAAACACTTTTGAACGTTTAGACCCCCAAAAACCAACTAAACCAACACAAGCAATATGTCAAACAACTAGTGTGCGAAAATTTAACATATGCTATAATATGGAATAGGTTAAACAACTATCTAAGCCATAACAAAATAAACCACAAAGATAATGTAAAGGCAGAGATAGAGAGGAAGGAAGATGCAAACACAAATGATAACACCGGATATATGTTATCGAAGAGGAAACCAAGACCTCGGCGAAAAACCTCTCCGCCGCCCTCCAAGCGGTAATCAATCCACTAGAAAATATAGTTGGGATACAAGGACAAAGAATAGACCCTCCAAGCCTAATCTACCCAATGCACCTAAGCCCTCCAAGCTTCTTGCTCCAACGAGGTTGCGCCGAACTTTTTCTTCTCTAGCTTACCGGATTCCGCTACTACACCGTAGCATCAACCAATGAAGATTGGCTCCTTCCTAATCGCTTCCCCCTAACTCCAAACGTCTGTCTCACGGAGATGATAATGGTGAGAACCAGGTTTGGTTATAATGCCTCTCAAGGATTTGACAATGGAGAGGAAGAGAGTGAGGGAATTTGATGAGACTCTAAGGTAGAGATTGTGGGTGAAACAATCTGGTTTTTCTTTAGGGTTTCTCTCTCAAAATTCTCTCTCGAAGCTCTCTTTCAATCGTGGGTTAAAAGGGTATTTATACTTTGGAGTGAAGAGGAATGTGAAACGTCGGTTTTTTCCAAAACAGGTGGCTCGCGGCTTGACCTCGCGGCTTGACTAAGTCGCGAGTTCCGATCATGAGATAACCGTATGACCAGCTTGTCCTGTTTTGTCCTGTAGTGCTCCAGCTAGCATGACTGCTTCATCTTCCAAAGATGCTTGGCACGTGTGCATCTTCTCGGCGGGTTGAAGCCGCGAGTCCACCATGCGAGTCCCAGCCGCGACACTGCTTTTTTTTGCACACTCTTGAGCAATCTTCACTCTATCTCACTCACTACCCTTACAACAATCCCACCTAAATACAGGGTTACTAAATGCTGAATTACAAGTAAATTTGGCACGGAATAAAGCCAATTAGATGGTTGAATAAATTCAATCTTACAACAATATTGTGTTTCTACGAAGGCAATGTAAATCTTTCATAATATATGGTCTATTGTGACAAACAAATGTCACAATAGATATAGTTTTGAGTAATACTACAGTTACAAATTATTTTATAATATTTTTACAAAATATTGATGTGGCTAATTTCTTACTAATTTTTATTTAGACCAGCCATTAATATCACTTTTTCATTTACTAATAATTACTCATCACATCAGCAGTTTGTAAATTTTTTTATAAAATAGTTTGTATTATTAGCATTATTATATAGTTTTTGTCAAAATAACTCATGAGATGCATGTAGTTTAAAAAGAAGAAGAAGAAGAAGAAGATATTAAGGTTGTTTTCTCACCACTCTTAATAACAGACTTTGAAGTCCATCATCCCCATATTTTTCTCAGTCACTCGGTTGTTTTCTCAGCCACTTTTCAGTTTTTCTTTCTTCTTTAATTCTTCTTCACGTTTATCAAGTTGGTTTGCTTTTCAAATTTTCACCAATTTGATATTAAGGACCGTTTTGGATACAAATGAAAACCGAAAATCAAAATCGAAAACTGAAAAACACCGTAGTAAAATAATTTTTAAATGTGTAAATAGTACCGTGAGACCCATTTTTAATGAAAAAATTGCCGAAAAATGTAATTTGTGGGTCCATAAATAGTGCACGGTGTGCACTATTAACGGAAAAAAGTCAAATATTACTGCATAACAGTGAATGAACAAGAACAAATTGGCCAAAACGCGTGGGAAAAAAAAAAAAAAAAAAAGCAGGCTGAAAAGGCTGAAAACGCAAAACGTGCGTTTGGGAAACGCAAACGCGCTTCCCAAACGCACCTTAAGGGTTGCTGGAAGTCCTACTAGCGGGCCCTAGCCCCTAGGCATGACTTTTCTTCTTTATTTTTGTCATTAAATTAATAGATATATAATATGTAAATTATTTCTTTCTTCTTTACTTCTTCATGTTTATTAAGTTAGTTTGTATTTTTTCTTTCTTTGCTTCTTTTTCTGATTAGTTTGTATTTTTTCTTTCTTTGCTTCTTGTTCGTGTTTATCTGTTCATCAAGTTGGTTTGCTTTTCAATCTTTTACAAATTTGATATTAAGGGTTGCTGGAAGTCCTACTAGCGGGCCCTAGCCCCTAGGCATGACTTTTCTTCTTTATTTTTGTCATTAAATTAATAGATATATAATATGTAAATTATTTCTTTCTTCTTTACTTCTTCATGTTTATTAAGTTAGTTTGTATTTTTCTTTCTTTGCTTCTTTTTCTGATTAGTTTGTTTGTATTTTTCTTTCTTTGCTTCTTTTTCGTGTTAATCTGTTCATCAAGTTGGTTTGCTTTTCAATCTTTTACAAATTTGATATTAAGGTCTGCTCCAAGTCCTACAAGTGGGCCCTACAGGTACTACATTTCTTTACACTAAGATTTAGAACCCCTTAAAAGTTTAAACACAGTTGCAATATAATATGTTTTCATTGATTCTTTTAAGTAAGGTTGGACACAAGGAAGTTAATTCCATACCGCATCGGTCGGATGCGGTGCGGTACGACGCAAGATATACCGTCTCGCCGAGAAACCGCACACAAAATACTCCCTTGTTTTGTACCAGAAAAAAATACCCGCCGTACCAGTCCACGCATCGATCATACCGCAAATATTGGTCATTTCGGGCGGAAAATAAAAACCGCTAGTACAAAAAGCTTCTTAAAAAAAAAACCAAAAAAAAAACAAAACAAAAATAAAAGTACCAAATGGCTCACGTTGCCTTCAAGCTCAAGACCACTTTGTTGGTCGTCATTAACATTTAGCTGGTTTCCGTTCGTCTTCCTCCTTCAGACTTCGTCTGCTCACTTTCCTTCTTTTTTTTTTTTTTTCTTTTCTATTCTTCTTATTTGTTGTTTAGACTACAGCTGCACTGTCCCCTTGGTCCTTTTGTTTTGTGTGGTTCTTGTAGTCTTATTTCGTGTGCATATTGACACCACACGTGTAGACATTGATATTTGAGTTGATGAGTATCGGACACTAGTAGCAAATCAAAGGACCTACTAACTAGAATTTTAAGTTGTATTTTATTGGTTTACGTGTTGTCTACGGACTCAGGCCTACTAGCTAGAATTTTGAATTGTATTTTATTGGTTTATGTCTTGTCCATGGCTGATCAGTCTAGTACAGCCCATGACCCTATTATACTTATATTACTTTTCCTTTAATAAAATGATTCTACCTTTTTGATGTCAAAAAAAAAAAAAAGTTTGAAATTTCAATGACATTTTTATTTCAAATTTTCAACTATTGTCACTCATTGGTTTTATATTTTTATTAATTAATAGGCTGATATGTGAGCTAGAGATAAACAATAAGTGAAATATTATATGCTTATAAATTGAAATTTAAGTGCTCATAATAAATTATTATTATGTGAACTTTAACTACTAAACATATAAATATAAATATATACTCCAGAATAAAGATTTTGTGTGTGTGTGTGTGTGTGTGTATATATATATATTAAATATATAAAATAGCAGTAAACCCGAAACAAGATATCTTGGTATTGATCGGTATCCGAAATATATCGTACCGGTAACCAAACCGCACAGCCTCCTCACGGTATTGACTTCCTTGGTTGAACATCGAATGAAAATTAAATAGTTTTTTATGTTTGATTTTTTAAAATATTATTTTCGTAATTAGATTCTCAATACTTAAGAAATGCTTAAATGATATAGTTTACTTGAACATATATGTTTTATTTTTTTATTTTTTTTATGTGCACCAAATGCCATTTTGAAACAAATAATTGTTTTTCAAAAAAATTGTTAGTTTTCCAAAAAAAAAAAAAAAAACCATTTGTGTACTTCACATTACATAATGGATTTATTCAATTTCCAAGTGTAATTGTTTTATTTAATGCTACATGTTTTATTTAATTATCATGATCACAATATTCACCAACCAGTTTTTTTAATATTGATCTACTAAATATGCTAATAGTATAATGTCTAAATTTGATAGTGACGCTATAGGCTAAGTTGTAATCATAAAATGTGAAAATTAAAATTTACTATTACTTATTATTATATATTTAAAATAAGATAATATATTTAATTAAAAAATACTGAAAGTACAATAAACTCTCAAAATTTTAAGTTTCGTCCAATGTACACCTTCTAGTTTCTGGGAAATGTTTGTCGCAAGATGACTCTAAACTACAATTATCACATGGTTCTCAGACATTAGGTATGACAATTTCGCCCGACCATGCGGTACCCGGCCCTACCCCCTAATAGGCCAGGTTTTACCCGGTCCGATTAGGAATAGGGTCGGGTATGGGTCTTAAAAAAAAAAAACCCGAAGCGGGTCCGGGTTTTATCAAAAAATCCAGAAATCCGACCAAACCCAAATCGTTAAAAATCCGGTACCCTAAATTACTAAAATACCCTCTATATATATAAACCTATAATTCTAACCCTAAATCGCTAACCCGGTAATCCCCAAATTACTCAGCCTCCCTCACTCCCTCACTCAGCTCTCCCTCACACCGACCGGCTCTCCTTTACTCCGCAGCTCATCTCCAGGTCCACCTCTCTCCCTCACTCCACAGCTCATCTCCAAGTTTGTGCTCTCATCGATCACCGTTTTTTTTTTTTTTTTTTTTTTTTTTTTTTTGTTTTTTGTAATGTTGTTGACCGTCGACCGACAAGTCCGCTCTCCCTCACTCCGCACTCATCTCCAAGTTTGTGCTCTCACCACCACCACCTTCCTTTTTTTTTTTTTTTTTTTTTGTAATGTTGTTGTTGTTGTTGACCGATAGCTCATTTTGCTCGGTTGCTCTGTTCGATCTCCATCGGTTTGTGCTTTCATTTTCCTTTTTTTTTTTTTTTTTTTTTTGTTGTTGTTATAATGTTGTTGTTGTTGCCCTCTCCTCTTTTTGCTGCCCTCACCGCCAAAAGCTTACACCTCCCAAATACACCCGCATCTTCTATCTCTCCTCCGCCTCCGCTTTCGCTCTTCTCACGCTTTTTTCTCGGTACTATTTCTTCTTTCTCTAATTTCACTTTCAAATTAGTTTGTTTTTCAAAAATTTTGGAGCCGGATACAAGAATATAGGTGTTGTTATTTTGGAATCTAATTTTTGAAGGTTTATTGGTGAATGTAAGGTTAAACTTGTGATTTTTTTAAATTCAAATTTTGTAGTTTGAATTTATAGAATGCTCTGTGCAAAGATCTATTCTTTACACTGTTAGTGAGTGGGAAAAGATATTGTTCATGTTTTTGGAGTTATAGTGTTGTTCTACTGAATCCAACTGCATTGTAGGGATATAGTGAACTTTATTTATTTATTTTTTTAACTATATAATTGGGGCTGTATTTGTCTGAGGCTTCTGTGTATTGATAGGTTATATTCAAATTAATATACATGCAGAGATATATGTTTTGTTGCTTTAGAATCCAGTCTTCGAAGATTTTATTGATGAATGTATGGATTAGTAGAGTGCTCAGTCCAAAGATCTATGCTTTATAATGTGTTAGTGAGTGAGAAATGATTTTTTTTTCTTCATGTTTTTGGAGTTATGTAGTTGTTTTGTTGAATCCAAGTGCACTATAGGGGGTTAGTGAACTTTGTTTTTATTTTAAATTTGAATTTTGGTTGTTTAAGTGGTTTTTTTTTTTTTTTTTTTTTGAAAACATTTAAGTGGGTTTTTAAGCATGTAGCTGTATGATTTTCTTTGCCTTTACTCACATATATTTAAAATTATAAATAAAATATAAGTTTATAAATCATATAAATTAAATTTTGGAACTTGATTTGGTTGCTTTTTGGTGTTATTTACTTTTGGAGGTAAAATTTAGTAATTTACATGAATTGTTGTTGCTTTGAGGAGCAAGAAAGTGTTTCAAAGGGTCAATGCCATAGGGTTTTGTGACTTTGTTTCATGTGATAACTTTGGTGTCTTCTTCATTTCTGCATAGTTTGTTTAATGGAAGAAATTGTTTGTTTTTTGTGTTTGTTGGGAATGCAGATCCTAAAACGGAGATGGAAGACGCAAACACGGATACAAACAAATCTGGTTCTTCCTCGCCAAGTGGTTCTCCCTTGAGAACCGGACGTTGTCCCTTGTCGACTATGCGGTCTCCTTCGCCATTTTCACGATCACCCTCACCATTGTCACCTGGCGCTTCACCCTCGGGATCACCATTAAACAACGAGTAAGTGTTTGAATTTGTAGTTAATCATGTTTAATTATGATTGCGTTGATAGAATTTGTGAATCTGTAATTATGAATTTGTGCCTATTAATCAATGAGTATGTGTAATAATAAATTTGTGATAATTTGTTTTGATTCTAACTCACAAACTTTTGAACCAATTAGGAATTCGAAATCCCCGACGGTGGACTTAGTGGGAGAAGACTTAGAGGTAGAGGAACAAGAAGGGACAGAGGGAGAGCAAGAGCCTACAAATGAGGACTTGGATACAAGTAGAAAAAGAAAGACTACCTCGGATGTTTGGTCTCATTTTACAAGGAAGAAAGTTGAAGGAAAAGTTAAAGCCCAATGCCATCATTGTAACAAACTTTACTTGGGTGAGTCTACCCAAGGTACAACTCATTTGCGTAATCATTTAGCAAGATGTCCACGGATGAAATTTAAAGATATAAGGGATATGAGACAACAAGTCTTGATCAAACAACAAAATAAGGTGGATGAAACCATGAGTTTGAATACTTATCAATTTGATCAAGTTAGAGTTAGTAATAAGCTTGCTCGTATGGTCATCCTACATGAATATATCCTCTTTCAATGGTTGACCATATTGGGTTTAAAGAATTTGTGGCCGATCTTCAACCTATGTTTAAACTTGTCACAAGAAATACTTTGAAGAGTGGCATTCTTAAAATCTATGATAATGAGAGGGAGAAAACTTTGAAGATGACGGACAAGAATGGAAGTAGGATGGCAATCACAACCGATATGTGGACTTCAAGTAACAAAAAGAGAGGGTTTATGGTCATTACCGCTCATTTTATTGATCATACTTGGACGTTGCAAAGCCGGGTTCTAAGGTAATTTTTTTATCTATAAATTGAATGTTAAAGAATTTACATTTAGAATGTTTATTGAGTTATGTTATAATTATTCATATTATTTTTCTAGGTTTGTTTATGTTCCTTCTCCACACACGAAAGAAGTCCTTCTTTGAAGTCCTTGTTGATTGTTTTTTAGAGTGGAACATTGATAGGAAGTTGTCTACAATAATCTGTTGATAATTGTAGTACTAATGATGCCATGATTAGACTTCTTTTGAATAAGCTTGATACTAGTTCTCTTATGTTGGGTGGGTCTATGTTGCATATGAGGTGTGCTTTGCACATATTTTGAATTTGATTGTTCAAGATGGGTTGTCTCTTATTGGTGATGGTATTGAAAGGATTCGTGATAGTGTGATTTATTGGACTGGATCACCAAAAAGAAGGCAAAAATTTGAAGAAAATGCACGTCAATTGCGTGTTCAATGCACCAAAGAGTTAGTCTTAGATTGTAAAACTCGTTTGAATTCAACTTACTTAATGCTTTCTACTGCATTGATTTATAAAGATGTTTTCTCACGTTTGGCTAAACGTGAAATATCTTATACTTATTTACCATATGATTATGATTGGGAGTTAGCCAAAGATATTTGTGGGAGGTTGGAGTTGTTTCATAGTGCGACTGAGTTTTTCTCTGGTCGTAAGTACCCCATAACTAATATGTATTTTAATTTGGTGTGTGAGTTGAAAATTGCATTGAATGAATAGAGCGTGTCTTCAAATGAGATGATAAGTACGATGACAGAAAGCATGCTTGCTAAGTTTAATTCTTATTGGGCTAATGTTAGTGTTGTTATGGCTATTGTTGCTATCTTAGATCCAAGATATAAGATGAAGTTATTAGAATTTTATTATCCTAACATTTATGGTAATAATTCTAATTTGGAGATTGAAAAAATTAAGAATCTTTGTTATGATTTGCTTGATGAGTATGGAGATATAAATGAGTCCTCTGTAGATAATGAAGGAAGTTCTCATATTCTTGGTAGTACTTCAAGCCCTGTGGCACAAATGAAATTTAGGTTAAGTGGGGCAATGTCATCTTTTGATGAGTTTGTGAATAATAGTTCAAATAATTCAAAGAAACATGGGAGTGCTAGAATGGAATTTGATCATTTCATTGATGAGGGAGTGTTGAAGAGGAGTGAAGATTTTGATATTTTGGGATGGTGGAAAAGTAATGGTTTAAAGTATCCTACTTTACAAAGGATTGCAAGAGATATTTTAGCCATTCCTGTCACAATTGTTGCTTCAGAATCGGCCTTTAGCACTAGTGAGAGACTTTTAAGTCCACACCGTAGTAGGCTACATCTCAAGACTATAGAGGTAATGATGTGTGCTCAGAATTGGTTATGGAGTGAAATCAACGGTTAGTAATTGTCTAATTTCTATTTATAAAATTAAAATTGTATTTTTATATTTGCTAGTTACAATTTGATATTTCATTCTTTAATTCATTGTTGTTGTAGGTTCTTCAACTATGTCCGGAGATTGTACACTTCAATCAATTCTTGATGATGGGGAGCCTAATGAAGAGGATGAGAGTTGTGTCACAATTATGGATGATTAGATATTTTGTATTAATTTAGTACCTTTTTAATTTCTTAAACTTGTTGGATTAATTTATTGGTTTGTAATTATTCTAAGCCTTTTTAGCATTTTGTAATTTTTTAGCCTTTTTAATTTGTTGATTTGTGGAGGATAAGACATTTTGTAATTTTTTACACTTGTGGGATTTGATTTGTAACTTTTTATTTTTTGATTTCTTGAACTTGTTGGACTTGTGATACTTAGTTCTTGGACTTATTGGATTTATTTTATTTTTATGTTTAGTTGGTGATTTTAGTTATGATTTATAGATGTATAATTAAATTAACAGGTGATTTATTGATTTATGATTAACTTATAATTTGGATTGAGATATGCCAAAAATCTTAATGGGCTTGAATGAGCTTGAATTGGTTGCCCAATAATGCCTTGAATGGGCTTAAATTGGTTGCCCAATGAATGGGCTTGAATCTAGCAAAAAAAATCTCAATGGGCTTAAAATAAAAAAAAAAATCGATTGGGCCAGATTTGGGCCCAACCGGTTAAATGGGGCCCGCGGGACTCGCGAGGTCCGACGGGCGGGTTTGGGTCCCAAAAAAAAAACCCAATTAATAATCGGACCGGATCCGGGTTGCGAGTCTTGGCCTGCAAGTTGAACCCGAGTATGTAAAAATCCAATCCGAACTTGCCCTGTTGCCATCCCTATTCTGTATTCGACTTGCTATTCCACATGCAGACTTTGTCCAGTGTGGTCCACCAACTAATCATGATTGTGTACGAGCTAGGTTGATATTACAATTGTGGCCCATATTCCTCTTTTTTTTTTTTTTTTTTTTTTTTTTTTTTTTTTGAAGTAGATGTGTGGCCCTTATTTTTTTGATAATCACAACACTAATTAATGACAGACTTTGTCCAGTGTGGTCCACCACCTAATCATGATTGTGTACGAGCTAGGTTGATATTACAATTGTGGCCCTTATTCCTTTTTTTTTTTTTTTTTTTTTTTTTTTAAAGTAGATGTGTGGCCCTTATTCTTTTGATAATCACAACACTAATTAATGACACTAGTGGTGATCAGTACGTGTCAATGGTGCATAATCTGTAATGGTGTCAATCACAGTGTGTAGTCATTTCGCTTAATTCTATGACATAAGGTTCTTTATAATTAAAGGGAAATTCTTAATTTATAATTCGAGTATTTACATTATGAATGATATATGTTATATATAAGAAAATTTTAATATAAAAGTTCAAAACCTTTCGCACATTCAAACTTGTAAAAATCAATTATTACATACAATTATGCTACAGTGTAATTCTAAAAGTTACACAAAAATTTGTAATTATGCTACAGTGTAATTCTAAAAGTAGAATTACACTGTAGCTTAAAAAAAAAATTTTTTATTCACTTACTTTATCAATTTTTCTCTCTCTCTCTCTCTCTCTGACACTAGTCACACTTATTTTTTTATTATTTTTATTTTTTTTCCCTTGAATCAAAGGTTTGATGTGGATTTAATGTGGTGACAGATGGGGTTTGATGTGGTGGAGCTCATGGATTTGATGTGGTAGATCGTTTTCGTGGTGGTAGGGATTGGTGATTGATGGTTGAAATGGCTGATGTGGGTTTGTGGAGCCGTGGTGGTGGTGGGCAAAGGGCAATGGTCATGATGGTGGTTGATGTGGGTTTGTTGGGTTTGTAGTTGGGTTTGTGGGTCGTGGCGGGTGGTGGATGAGGCGAGCAAAGGATGGTTGTGGCAGTGGTGGGTGCGGCATGGTAGATATGGGTCGTGACAGAGGTGGATTTTTTTATGGGTTCATGGTGGTGGAGTTGAAGGTTGCCATGGTGGTGGTGGAAGGGGTGGGGTTTTTGTTATGGGTCATATGTGGGTTCATGATGGTGAAGGTGGGGTTGCCATGGTGATGGTGGTGGCGTGGCCATGGGTTTCAGGGCTGAGGTTTCTAAGGTTGTCATGGGGGGTGGTGGTGTGGCCATGGGTTTCGGTATTGAGTTTTGGAGATAAAAATTAGTTTGGGTACTGAGTTTTGGAGATGAAAATCAGTTTGGGTATGTTCTTCGTGGTGGTGGTGGTGGTGGTGGCAAGTTTTATTTGGGTTTCGGGATATATTATTTTATTGTGTAGAAATATAATTTTAATGTATTGTATTGTAAAATAAAAATTAGGATGTTGAGAATATTGTAAAATAGTATAATATAATTGATAAGATGGCTTTTTGGGATGGTAAAATAGGATGTGATAGAATTTTGAGATGTGAATGTTGTAACGGTTTAAAATTTATATTGTAAACTAAAGAAATGCTTACAATACTATACACATTAGCAAAAAGTGTACAGTATATTTAGTTTGTGATAAAGATTTACATTGCTAGTATAATATAAATTTATAATTACTCATAATGAAATTGTTTCATTGAGAATGTTATTCAAGTTCATTTGTAACCGTTTGGTGTAAGTTGAAGTCAGAAGAAAACTACACATTCACCGTGCAAGTCTGAGAATTTTGGTCGAGCAAATTGTAGAGCAGTTGAGCAAAATCTGGCAAATTCAAAATGTAGGATACAAAGTTTTTCTTGGTATTCGCTCGTCACCATAGAACAAGGAAAAAAAAAAAAAAAACCTTAATATTTTGTAGAGAAAGGCGGAAAAGAATTTCTTGAGAAAACCTTGCCAAAGCCAAAAAGTCTTTCAACTTCTCCATTAATTGCAACATTATCGACAGAACTTTACCATAAAAACACTAAAAATGACCATGTGTTTGGAATATTGTTTTGAAACCACTGAAATCAAGTAAAATTTTCAAACAGCCTTGAATTGGCCAAGAAATTGGTTAAATGGCAGACTTATCGACTTACAGCATCAAATAACTGTGATGACACAAGGCTGGATTCAGCAATTGAAAGCAAGAGAGGAAAACTAGGCTATAGTGTCTCTTTACATATATATTGCAACAATCTTCATAGTGGATTTGGTTACATATTATTCAGGAAATTTGAAAATTTATTTAGCACTTAAATTTTAAGGAAATGCTATTGCAAGAAGCTGAAATATTGCTAAATTGTTTAAGCCTCCTCACATCTTCCATTGGTTATTACATTACCAAAGCGTAATACGTTATGAAACCCAAAAGTCTAATTTGTTTACATTTTCTTATAGGGAACACTTTTAAAGATCAGTGACTTCATGTGCTCCTCCAGACTTGGAAGGCGATGTTTCTCGTCATAACTGTACATCAAAGGAACCATCCTTGCAGCATTAAGAGAAGCCTTTATAAAAGACGCTGGAAATGGATTTGGGTTAAGGCAATCCTTGTTGAGTTGCTTCCATGCATTTGAAATCATTTTAATAACATGACTTTTTGCATCTTCAACTGAACAGCCTTGATGTTCTTTCCTGTAGCACTCAATATAGGATCCATCATGACCGTTTTGATCCTCATCCTGCAGATAATCCTAACCAGTTAGTGAGTTAACCTTAGAAGTTGCAAACATATACATATATATATATATATATATTATATGAAAAGTTTTAACTTTTTGTCTCATCTTTTACCAGATAAATAACATATATATGTTTAAAAAAATAAACTAATTTTTATCTTTTTTTTTTTTTTTTTTTAATTTTTTTATCTCACATTTAACAAATAAATTAACGAAAATTACAAGATACTAAACTCACTTACGAAATGTTTTTAATAATTGTTAACTTGCCCTGATATGATCATTATAAAAATGAAGTTAATAATAAATTTATATAAAAGTGAAGTTCTCTCATCCCACTTCACCCAACTTGTGATTTTAACAAAGTGTGGAAAGGGTTGCGGAAAAAACTGGTTTCCCTCTACTCTTAGGAAAATATTATTTTTCCTATTTTTCTGAGAAAACTATGACCCTTACACGTGGATGGCTGTGGTTAATGCGACAAAAGGTAGAGTAAATGAGAGAAAATTCAATTTCCTTTGACTTCTAACATGCGACTGTCCTATTCCTCGCTTCAAAAGATAAAAGAATAAAATTAAAATGCCACTGCCCTTTAGACCACTAGATATCTATTATTGGTGGGGATCACTCCCTTATTAAAACTGGATAAATTATGTGTGGCTGCTTGTGAATTTAATCTTATTCTCTTACCTGGGCATTTCCGAGGTCATCCCAGAGTCGAAGAATTGTGGCTATGGAAGATGTAATGCTGGGATTGCTGTCCAGAAGATCAACAGTATCCTTGCTAATTCCCTCACCCAAGAGAAAGAACATGTGAACTAGCACCACATGCAATCCTGTACTCACATGTGCATTCTTCATGTACTCCTCTGCCTTTGGCATGTTCCCAGAAGCAAACCATTGTGCTTCTAATAGGAAGGCATTACACAATCTGGCCCACTGTAACAATCAACAATTGCAAAGGTGTAACATGAGTAATCTCTTCGAAATTTTACCATTCACATGAAAAATATGTCAAAATACAATGTTTGTCCTTATACGATAGGCCAAGAGCAATTTTTGTCCTAAAATCTGACTAATCACTTTATGTCTCTTTACTAAAAGTGACCACTTTAAATTTGTTGAGAACTAAAACAATAATAGAAAATTATTAATTTATATTGTACTATCAATGTAAGATTTACATTATAGACTAAATAAATGTATATATTTGCGTAAAAGCGTACAATATTGTATATATTTGTTTAATCTACAAAGTAAATCTTACATTGATAGTATAATATAAACTAATAGTTTTCTATTAATTTTTTTAGTTTTCAACAAACTTAAAATGGTCACTTTTAGTCCCTCAAAAAGTTGAAGCAATCATTTTTATTATTTCTAATGTATCTAAGAGAGTAATGTCGTCATGTTAGTTTAAGTTTGGTCATGTCATATAAGGAATCGAAAGCAATCATTTTAAATTTCAAGATTTAAAATTATTAATAAACTATAATTTAGGGACCAATATGTATTTTTCTTTAGAAAATAATTGTGTTTGATAGATATTTTGTCAACATATATACCGCTTTTTTTAGGGAGTCTATGGGGTTCCATCCGGTCCTTTGGTAGACCTTGTAGCTGATTTCATTGGTAATGTCATAAAGAGCCACGAAACATATCTTCAAAGAGTCTGGTAGTTTCTCAGTTGCTGATAATTCCCATCTACGTGCACAGAAAAACGTAGTAATCATGCATAGTAAAATGGTAAAACAAAGCAAATCATATTTTTCTACTGTTTTAATTATCACTCATTTATTATTTCACAATTTTTTTATTCACTTTTATGAGTTGAAATGTGAACATTTTTAAAATATGAATATTCTTGCATCAATTATATAATGGTGTAAAATGGTGGAATAAAACAAAGTGTAAAAGAATATTTAACAATTTTCCTATATGGAACAAACACACGTACCGATTCACCGCATTTGTGAAGAGAGTGAGTTCATCTAGTGTTCCGTAAACATCAAACATGTCGTCTATCACGTAAACCATAGCTATAGGTTTTGTGAGCTCAACCCTTTGATATGTCAGGCTTGGATCTGTGAGGCAAGCCGCTGTCCACATGTACCATTTAAGTGGTTGATTTCTCGCAAAGTTCAACTTTTTAGCCAGACCTAAGCCTTTCCACCATCTTTTTGGAGAAATGATAATTTAGAATAGTATCAAAGTATATAGGCAATCTGAGTTCCAAAATAATTAATAGACAATCATAACAAAAATATTCCAGAGTCTCATTGAACATACTTGAAAATTTGAAGAAGTTCCAGTTGGTGTATGGACTGGACCATTTTGAAGTCCATCTTTGCTAGTTCTTGTAAATGTTTTACCCAACCCCTTGCCCCTTCGAAATTGTCAAGGAGGCCCTTAGCCATGAACCTTGGCAAACTCTTATGATAGGGATGCTCCAATGTGTTTAGAATGAATCTAGCTTGTTGGTGATCAAGATTTTTGATGTTTGCTTCGAGAAGATGGCGACTGAAGTCTTTAGCTTCATCAAGTAAGTCTTCCTCATTGATGCTTACCTCTGACGCGTCATATAATTCCATCAATCCACTTATGTGTTCACCTAACTCCAAGTTAAAGCTTCCTTCTTTGTTCTTGAATTTGTTAAACACATCTGTGTGACACGCAATTAGCAGCAATTTATTGACTTACATGGAATATTTTTTTTCTACAATTGATAAGTTACACATATCCACGTTATCAAGTGAGTCTTGAACCCATAAATTTACTCTCTGTGTTAGTTGAGTTAGAGCTCAACTGCAAATAATTTTAATTTATTTTTTAATGTTTATCTAAAAATGTTTTTGTTCAACTTTTAGAATCAAACGCTATTTGCCACCCAATCCTTAGAGATGTAATTATAACCATGCTGTGATAATTACAAGCATAACGTAATTTAGGTAAAAAGAAAAATATATTCTCACCTGCAGAAACATGATAGCCATTTTGTCTCAATAATCGAAAACGCAGTGCAGCCTCATAAAGATCATGATCATGACCTGCATGACCGCTAAAAATCATATACTGCCTTTTTAGGATTGTTTCAATCTCCTCTTGGAAGTGGTACTCAATTCCTAAGCGCAGGATTGCATCAACCATGTTCAAACCTTCGAAAGGAACTTCAACTAACTTGCTAAGTATATTTTTGAATTTCTTTAGTTTTTGCAAGTATTCAACATAAAAATCATCCTGGAAAAAACAATATAGCCCTCTTAAATTATGAAAAGTTAGGTCTGGAAAAACAAGAAAAAGAAATGGTGAAAATGGTTAGGCAAAACTTAACCGTGGAACTGTGATATTCTGGAAGAAAATTGTAGTCTTCCGTGGGAAAATAATTGACGGCTTGATCTTGGGCAATGCTGCTTCCTTGTGCCTTTTGCATACAAGTATCATCGATGAGGTAAGTAATCTTTTCAGTATTTTGGATATTTTTGAAACCATTTTGAGGTTTGGAGGGAGAAGAGGATGCACAAAAGAAGGCCATGGACACTGATATGAGTATCCCAATTAGTTTTGAGCTGTGAGAGAGAGAGAGAGAGAGAGAGAGAGGTGTGTTGATATGATGAACTGAGATACCCAATTTATCGGAAGTCGGTAATATGAAGCTAAAGACACCAGTCCTTTTCTTAACCCAAAAAAAAAAAAAAAAAAAAAAAAAAGGAAAAGAAAAGGAAAGAAAGAAAGAGAAAAGATAAAAACAATCTCCAACCATTCCTTTTTTGTTTTTATATGAAAAATATTTTCTTATTTTTGTGGCCACCAATGTAGTACTGTAGTTGTATGTCAGCCTGAGATAAGGTCATATGAATGGGAAAACCATGCTATACAAAGAAAAACCTTATTCAGCAGACAGATTTGAAGCTACATGTGTTTCACGTTTCAAGTTTCAACAACGCTCAACCAAGGTATATAAAAAAACCTTATTTTTCTATTTTTATGAGCATGTATTTGAATTATGTTGCTATATAAAAAGTCAAAATATGAAAGACTATTTCTTCTGACTTATCTCCTACACCTCCATTAAATAATTTCATACTTGTTAGTCCATAACAATAAAAATAAAAAAGATAGATAAAAAGTGAAAGTTAGAATTTAGTGTGGTCATCTTGATGGTCTATATCCATTGTAAAAAGCCCTTGACAGCTTTATTAATATGATATTAATATAAATCCAATTAGAGTTTATAATTAATTTGAGAACCCTTTGCTAAGTGCTAACCCTAGAATGACTTAGGGTTAGTCTCTTGGGTCATAATAATATTTATAACACGCACCCTCCTCAGAATTAAGGTGGAACATTGACTTTGTGAGGTTTTGAATCAATAAATGTAACCAATCTAAAAATACATGTGTACAGTGTACACAATAGCTAGGTCCGGCAGAAGCAAACAACCACAATTAATGATGATATTTATGGCTATCACCAGTGATTGAGGTACTGTGTATGGACATCATTACTAGTGCCTGCATATTCGGAAGTGGCAACTAATCTCTAGTTGAGCTAGCACTACCTTCTTCTTTTGGAATAGCGGCTTCCTTAAGCCTCATGTAGTTGCATTAATTAGTTCCTTGCAAGTTGCAACTCCCAAAACTCACCGCCACAACAAATTGGTTACAAAACCACAAATTTGGACGGCACGAAAAGTTCAGGTTATACTATTTATTTGTTTGAGATCTGTTTATTTTGTTGAAATTAAATTTTTTTTACTGAAAGTAATATAGATAAAGATAAAAATTAACTGAAATAGTATAGTGAAACTATAAATAGTATCAAAAAGTATAGTGAGACCCATGACTAGTAGCAAAAATAAAATAAATAGTAAAATAAATTGACAAAAATAAATTTTTTCAACTTACACTTATATAACTTAAAAGAGTTATATCTTTTTTGGACTTTTGATTTCATTCAAATTTAATGGTAAAAAACAAATTTGAGGCAATGTCATGCAGTTTCTAAAAATTAGTGATAGAGCATTAAAAAAATCGTCTCTCTCTCTCTCTCTCTCTCTCTCTCTCTCTCTCTCTCTCTCTCTCTCTCTCTCTCTCTCTCTCCAACTACGAAAAGAGTGTTGCCCTCAAAAAGGAAGAAAACAAAAATTCTCTCTCCTAGAGCATTAATATATTTAATGAAGAATATACAGCTACGTTATATATATATATATATATAGAAAACACTGGGATTAAAAAGGTCTCAAGCTTAGCCAAATTGTGTAAACTTTTATTTCAGATATTGGAGTTGGGATTGGGGAGGGTAGGTGGAATTGGAATAGTTATCCTTCATCATCCACTTGTATTTCTTCTAGAGCATAAGGGCGAGAGCAGGGGCGGAGCTACATATATGGATGGGGCCCAAAAAAATTTAAAAATATTTTAACTATATATAAATATTTAACATTTTAATTATTAGCCTACAAAAATGGGACTTGGCCCCCAAATATTTGAGCTAGTCCAATAATGCTCTTAAGAAAGTTGTCCAATTGGTCTAGTGTTATAGAGTTTTTTTTTTTTCCCAAATTCGTTTTTTATTGTAAAATGTTTTTTTGTGTCTGTTAAAATTTTAAATTATTCACGTCTTTGAATACTTCATTAGTTCAATTGAAAATTTTTTACTCACTTTGGTTGAGAATTTGGTAACTTAAATTAAAAATGAAAACTTTAAGGATTCACTATAGAGAATACTAAGTTATATATGTATATAGATGTTTGTGTTTGTACATGTTTATAGAAGTTTATATAAGCTAATAAAATAGTATTATAAGTTGGCCCCAAATAAAAATGTTTGACTATGCCCCTTGGCCAAACAAAATAGCATAATTAAAGAATGAAAGAAAGGGAGAGCCTTTAAAAATCCATTAATCCCTTTAATTCCATTTCTTACTCTCTCTTTTTAACGTATTTATCTATTTTAGGTTTTTATTGGTTTTAGATTGATATCTAAAACTATATTATAACTCTGAATTAATTAAACAAGATAAATTTATCATGTAACTTCAATAAGTTGTGTGGCATAGTGCAGGAGAAGGAGGTGAGTTTAGAGAGGTCTGGAGAGATATGAGAGAGACAGAGAGTAGCAAAGAAGAAGAAGCTGGTTGGGTGGAGAGAGTTAATGACTCATTATTCTTAAAGATAGTAACTTTAATGCGTTTACATAATTGATTTTCAGAAGATTAATGACATGGCAAAGAGGAGACTATATTAATGTACCATACTCAATTCTAGTTTAAAAAAAGAGAAAATATCAGGGTGGGAATAGGATCAACGTTTTCATGAGAGGAGACTATATTACATTGTCTATACAAAATAATTTCCCCCACAGAAAGGGAACACTCAAACAGTCTGCTGACTCTGCTAGCTACTTTTTATTATGTGGTGAAAAATCAAAAGAAAAATGGACTACTTGTTGTGGAGACATGTCTTTAGATGTGGCAATATTGGTCAAAATTTTCTGACCCGACTTGACCCAAAAAATACCTGACCCGAACCTGATTTTTTTTTACCCCAAGTAAAAACGGGTTGACCGTTGACCTAACTTGTTAAAAAAAATTCGCTAAAAAAATACTTAGACTATGTCCTGATATTAGGTGCATAAAGCACAAAGTACCAAAACCAATAGTCAATATATTATAGATAAAAACAAGTAAAACAATAGACAAGACATGACATAAGAGAATGACTATTTGAGCTTCATCACAACTAATAAGAGATAAGCTTCACATACATGACATGAGAGAATGAGACAAAGACAACACAAGACTGTCAAGACAACCATTAAATATATATATATATATCTCATTTAATACTAGCTGTAGTCCAAAGCCAAAGGCACATTGCACAAATGTGAAAGTTGAAACGTGACAAACTAAACCACAAAGGGCCCCAAAGCTTCCTCGGTTCAGTTCCTCTACTCTTGTCTCTTGCACCTTTGCCCTTCTTTTCACACTTTCACACATTCCACACTTTTTTAGTTTCTCACAAAGCAAGAAAGATGATGTAAGTGAATTGCATTTTGTTTGGTATATGTTGTGCTATTTTTTTTAATAATAAAGATTGTAATGTTGTGAGGTATTATTTTTCATGACAATTTTTTTTAATGATTAGGAATTTGAACATTATGAAAGTGGTCGTGGTGCCAAAACAGAAAAAATCTCAGTTGGACTTGTATTTAGAAGAGCCTAGACTTAACAAAAAGAAAAATTCAAAGTTGGAAGTTCTCTCGTGGTGGAAAGAGCATTACACTCGGTTTCCAAAACTCTCTTTAATGGCACAGGATCTCATTTGCATTCTGATAACCGCTGTTGCTTCTGAATCAAGTTTTAGCACTGGGAAAAAAATTCTTATTCCATATCGATCACGTGTTTTACTTGAGAATGTGGAAGCTATGTTGTGTACTAAAAGTTGGCTATATGAACTTGAAGGTAATTTAATTTTTTATAGTCATAATTATACAATTTTAATTCTTTATTGATTTGCTTTCACGGTACATTAAGTTATATTAAAATATTGTATTGTAGATGAAGATGTTGACGACTTGCTTTCACACTTGAGCTACAATTTGCAAGTGTGAATATTTGCAATGTTGAATCTACTACCAATGTTGAGTAGATTGAGATTGAGGTGTAATTCTTATAAAATATTTACTTATTCTTCTTTACTTAATATGTTATGTTTATTTTGAAATCTTTTTTTTTTTAGTTTATCTTTCTAAGTAATCTAACTTTACTATTATTTTTAATGCAACAGGAACATGTGCACTTAAGAAGACCGATAACTTGCTACTTTGTTGGCTTAATTGTTTTCTGTTTTATTTTATTTTATTTTTTTTAAGATCTATCTCTTTTTGAAGATGTAAACTTGTAATTATATGCATTTTGATAGTGAACTATTAACATTGAAGACTTTTTCCATCATGAATTTATGACTATAAATAATTTTTGTCATGCTCAAAACTGTCAAAATTGGAAGGATATTAACAAGTGGTATTAAATGCAATTCATTTGCTTAATTAATTTTATTCATTCTCTCTAAAAAGGTTGTCATTGATTAGTTTTTGTAATTAAAAAAAAAAAAAAAAAAAAAAAAAAAAACTTGTTTGAAAAATACAGGTCAACCCGACTCGGCCCGACTTGCAACCCGATTAACCCATTTAAAAATGACCCGTTTTGACCCGCGACCCAACTCGACCCACCTATTTTGCCACGTCTACATGTCTTGTCAATTCCCAAGTCATCCCCGATCATACTTCCCAACATAACTACCCAGTCATATCATATGGGCCAAGGATTATAGACTTATTGGACTTTGTCAAAAAAACTCTTTTAAAAAAAAAAAAAAAATGTTTAATTGTACTTAGAAAATCGTAAACTAAAGGAGTTTGCCCTAATTCCTTAGGTAGTAATAGTTATTATTGTTTAATTGTGGGCATTTGGAGAAGGGTTATTAATTTGTTAAATTTGGACATTGTAGTTGTGGAAATTGAATTAGATGCTAAAGTTGTGCATGGTTGGATTACTGAGGAGTATAATTGTAAATTACATTATGTTTCTCTAATATTGGATTGTTGGACCTTCATCAGCCAGATTTCTCAAGTAAAGATAAGTCACTACTTCTGTGAAACAAACAAGTGTGGCAATGCTTTGGCCATAAGAGCTCTAGTTCTTGATCATGACATTGTGTCTTTTGTTAGTCCACTTGTATGCGTATGTATGCTTTTGTTTTATGACAATTTGAGTATGTATTATGAGAGGCATATTCCTCCGACTTCTGTAGGTATTGCTTTTATTTATTTATTTATTTATTTTTATTGAGGTTTTCACCAAAATAAATAAAAATAAAAAAGAGTATTCCAAAGTTGACCTACATAACAAAATTTAATCCGTTGACATCAACCACTGTAGCAAGCATTGAATTCAGCAAATGCATACATACATGGACGGAGCCATGGTTGGAGTTGGGGGAGCAATGGTCCCTCCCCCAAATTTTTTTAAAAGAAAAATATATTATTATATATGTGGGTACTAATTTTAGCAATTTTGTTTTATAAAATTACATTTTTTCCTCCTTAACAATGTCATTGATTCTTTCAAGAGTATTATTATATTCACAAATTTTTCTACAACATTTTTATAAACTGCTAAGGTAGCAAATTCTTATTGATTCACATTTGGGCCCACCATTTAGATTATTCTTTTACATACCAATAACCACTCATCACATCAACAATTTGTAAAAAAGTTTGTAACTCTAGCATTTTGCTCATTTTAAAGACCAAATCTAAAACAAAATATACAAGCCCAAAAAAATTAGTCCAACAAAAAAATTAAAAATAGTAAAACTTAAAAAAATTAAGCCTAGTCAACCAATTTTACCCAAAACAAACAATCTGACCCTTTAAAAAAAAATTTAAACAACCAGCAACTAAGCAGCAATAGAGTCGGAGGTCGAAATCATTGTACACAACCAGCAATAAAGCCACCCCCCCTAACTCTAAGTTCTGGCTCCGTCGTTGCATACATATATCTTAGTTGGTTTTTCAACTTGAAGAATAGTTACCTTCATTAATTAGGTGATTGTATTTCAATTATCTTTCGCTTAGACAAGTAGAAATCTTAATGTGAGAATGTTACACATTTCAGAAATTAATGTGAAGGACATAGTATTATACATGATGAAGAAGAGTGATGCTCCAAATTAAAGACGAACAATAAATGTAAATCAAAGCCACTATAGGATTAGACCGTGTTAGGCAAGTGAAAATATCATCTACGACTATGACGTACCATTTATCACACGGACAAGACACAAAAGTATGAACACACAAAGTGTTAGGGTCATATTTTATGTATTTGGCTAATCCTTTGACAAAATGCACTTTACTTGTAATTGGGTAGATCTAAGATGAGTTTAGTACTTCAAGAAACATGTTGTTTAAGTCAAGTATTAAAGACATGAAGATTGATCCTAGAAACAAGTGAAAAAAGCTATTCATTAAGTCTCAACATATAGCTCAACAGATGCTTGCTATCGAGACTTAATGTAAAGCTTGATAGATAACTCGACAAAGACTCGATCTATCGAGACTTACGATTTTCAGTGTTCCAAATTTAAAATTCGGCCTAAGCTTATATATTTGTTTAGGGTTTCTTTTCTCACAATCGTAAACATATATCAGGCTTATTTTAAAAGTCATCATACATAGATACAAAGACTAAGAGATTTATTTTCTCTATGAGAAGCTACTGCATTTGAACGCGATAGGATTTTGTAACCAAGTACTTCTTGATCTTCATTTGTTGATGAAGTGAAGAACTTTGCAACCGACAACATATGTTTAAGTTGCTGGAGTTAGTTATGTATTGGGATCCGTACAAAGAGTTAGTCACAGATTTGAGATTTGTGCATCAAGTCCAATTAGGTATTGAAGCGAAGGTTCAAATGTAGGTTGATATTTCGGGATAGGCCAAGCTAGTTTGTAAGATTTCTTATATTTGTAACCGCTTGATTATTGATTAGAGGATTCTTGGAAGTGGTAACCTTAAAATCACCAGATTGGGTTTTCGCCTTGCGAGGTTTTCCCCATTTACCAACAAATCACCGTGTCAAATTTATTTTCTGCTGCATTTAGTATTTTTGGTGATTTGTTGGTACCTTCACAATTTGCATGCAATTGAACCTAATTAATCAACTTGAGTAATTGAATTAATTAATCGAGTCAAACTATCTTAACTCAACACAAAATACTTAAAGAATTTAAGGTAGCCACATATTCCTAAGGTAGTCAAAATTGGGATCCTATGTAGGATTGCAAGAGGTAGGTAGAATTGTAGATCATAAGATCGGGTCATGGATCAAAATGTCCTATCTATTTTCAGATTTAAAGCAAAAAACACATTAATAGTGACTTTGTATATTGAATAATCATGTAAATTATGAATTCTTCCATAAAAAAATAAAGATTTTGATCATATGATATGATTTGTATGTCGTACATCGCTAAGTCTATACTAATGAAACAAATATATTTAAGTTTTGATACAATGTATTTAAAATGTTCGGTGAATGTTTAATTAGGAACTAACCAAGTACCAAAATACTAGCACACTTATTCATTTGGTAGCAGCCCTTGAACCCTCATCATCACCTAATATTGATAACCAAATGATATAATAGTGATCACACATTCACAATATACACGTGTAACTTTTATTTATTTATTTTTTTAAATCTATAAAGGAAGACTCTAGAATTGTTACTTCATTATCTTCATCAAAATTTGTACCATCATCTTTTGGTCGACACCCTTTGCTAACCACTCATCATCCGAGGACAAGTTCTTCAAACCAATTTCTTCTTTTGCACTTGATTGATTGTGTGATGTGTGTGAGTGTGTGATGAGTCCCACATCGGGTATTTACTGGGTAAATTTGGGCTTTATTAACAACTACAAGGAGCCTCAATTTTGGCTAGTCTTTTTGAGGTATAGCGCAGATGTTGCTAGCGTTTTTCCTTAGGTTGTTACATATGGTATCAGAGTGGGCTCGGTAACTCCGTTTGGGCTCAGAAACATTATCCCACAAAGTGGGCCTTAACAAGGACATTAGGGATTTAAGTGGGGGAGATTGTAATATCTTAATTTGATTGATTGCGTGATGTGTGTGGGTGTGTGATGAGTCTCACATTAGGTATTTACTGGGTAGATCCGGGTTTCATTAACAACTACAAGGTGTCTCAATTGTGACTAGTCCTTTTAAGGTATAGCGCAAATGTGGCTAGCGCTTTTTCTTGGGTTATTACAGGTAGGATCCCATATGATCCTACAATTTTAACGATCCTTGTGCGATTCTAAACGTTTTGGTGAGGTGAGATCATAAAATCATGCGATCCTATGATCTAGATTGTGATTTTGACAACCATGCATATTCCATATTCCGAGTCGTATAGGACTAGACATTCCCGCTTTTTGAAGAAATGTTTTGATATATGGGTTTTTATATATGGGTATTTCAATTGTCGTTCACTTTGATATATAGGTTTTACTAACCTATATTCCTACGGCATTCATCAATAAACTACTTTAATAAACGTTTTATGAAAAAACGAAAAAGTGATAACATTTTCTTTTTACAGTTTTTCAGTTTTTAATAATTTTTTAAAATAAATAATTAATGTACTTTTTAAGGGTATAAATTAACCGAATTCTTGATATCTATATAATAACTAATAGCCGAAATGTTTGACTTTTCGTTGACCACTCCTCATTCTGCCATATGGCTACATAAATTGCTGACACGTTTACTTTAAAGCACTAAACAATTGTATCTTTTCGGTGGTTTACTTATTTAGTTTAGTGGTAACTACTTATTGTATCTTTTTGTTTTCTTCTTTCCGTTTTTCTGTTTTATGTTTTTTTTTCCCTTTGCGAGAACAAACCCAGTGAAAGTTGTGGACAAAAAACAGAGCACCTTTGACGCTATCGCTATTGGTAATTCTTTTCTTCACAATCATGTGTTTGAGAAAAGTTTGCGCAAAGTAAACCAATTGCCGATAAAGTGTTTTGCCTTTGTCATATTTGCTGTGTTTGCTCTGTGTCTGAGATATTTTCCAACCATTGTATAAAGTTGTTTTGATGCTTGACAGTAGTGGTGGGATTAATTAGATTATATTATATTAAGATATTTGTCTTCTTGAATCTTTGTTTGATTGAGCATTTGTCTATATATTTGCTGGTCTGTGTGTATTGTGCCAGTAGCAAAGATTATTTGATTTTGAAATATAGTTGGCTTATAATATATTATATGATATTAAGCCTTTTTGTCACTTACGGTTTATTGCTTGGCTCGGCATTATTTAGATTTTGTAGTGTGTTAAACTGTGTGCTGCTCTTTTTCTGCAATTCAGTGATGAAGTCAAAGCAAATGTTTTATTTGCATCTCTTGGTAAGTGGTGATTGGTCATTGTAGTACATACACGATAGTATATGGTAAGGCAATGAATAACTGCCTTAAGATTTTATGTTTCATACATTTTATGGATAGTTGAGGATATTTAAGATTTAATTCTTCATTTTATTTTAAACTTAAGTTTGATTTCTATTTTCTATTAAGTAATTTAATGTTTCATCTTTATACAAAATAGTTTTCCCATGCATCGCATAGGTTAATGACTAGTATATATATATTCTTGTAGTTAACTTTATATAATTCATATATTTCAATAGGCCGTGCCTCTTGCCTGAGCTTAACCGACAACTCAGTTTTCAGTTTTTTTTTTTTTTTTTTTGAGAATTAGGAAATTTAAATAAACAATTTCTGAGAAATTCCAGTTTTCGAAAGAAACTTCATTGTCACTGTGTACCACCGTTTCAAAAAATTGAACTGGACTTCGAACAGCGGTGGCCCCCCACTCTTGTCAATTCCTGTGAAGTATTAGTACTCCTAACGACCACTGTGTCCCACTCTCATATGCACATGTGAAACGAGCTAGTCATCCATCACCACTTTTGACTAAATTCGCATGATCAGAGCACAGTTGTCTAATACCACCGCGGAAAAAACGAGGAAGATAGTGGCCTTCTGTTGCTGTTTTCACATTGAAATCATGTAAGCGTCCTCATCACATATTTGTTTCACGATTAAACTATGTCGTGATGGACTCTACATGCGATGTCTGATTGATCATTGATTTATATTTTGGGTTGGCTTTCTCGGTGATTTTAGATTTTCAACCAATTAAGTACAATTATTGAAGACTGCGTATTTCTAAAACCAGGGCCACCCAAGGCCTAGGCAAGCCTAAGGCCACACCAAAAAAACAAAAATTCCCATTAGGGATAAAGACTCCACTTCTCATGATTAAATGCCTAAATTTTTATAAAATTATATATATTTTTAAAGGTTGTATATATTTTTTCTATTAGGGATGTTATAGATATTACAAATTTTACTATTGACTTACAAATTGTCATGTTATTAATCACAGAAAAGTGATATAAACATTCATTAGTTAAATTGATGAAGTTCATCAATGAGAGTTGATGAAGCAGGAATTTTCCTTGTCAATTGATGGACGACTTGTAAAACCTGTGTCACAAAAAGCATTTAGTGGATAAGAGCATTGGTGTGGGGTCCGCCAAGGACCGTCCAATGCTTAAGTTAACTTATTCTTTTTCTAGAAAAACTATAATTTGTATAGTTGTGTGTGTTCATATCCTTTTACCTGTTTTTCCTGGCTTTATATAGCCTTAGGCCGAGTTAATACAGGTTTTACATTGAAATCATGTAAGCGTCCTCATCACATATTTGTTTCACGATTAAACTATGTCGTGATGGACTCTACATGCGATGTCCGATTGATCATTGATTTATATTTTGGGTTGGCTTTCTCGGTGATTTTAGATTTTCAACCAATTAAGTACAATTATTGAAGACTCGCGTATTTCTAAAACCAGGGCCGCCAAGGCCTAGGCAAGCCTAAGGCCATACCAAAAAAACAAAAATTCCCATTAGGGATAAAGACTCCACTTCTCATGATTAAAGGCCTAAATTTTTATAAAATTATATATATTTTTTAAAGGTTGTATATATTTTTTCTATTAGGGATGTTATAGATATTACAAATTTTACTATTGACTTACAAATTGTCATGTTATTAATCACGAGAAAAGTGATACAAACATTCATTAGTTAAATTGATGAAGTTCATCAATGAGAGTTGATGAAGCAGAATTTTCCTTGTCAATTGATGGACGACTTGTAAAACCTGTGTCACGAAAAGCATTTAGTGGATAAGAGCATTTGGTGTGGGGCCCGCCAAGGACCGTCCAATGCTTAAGTTAACTTATTCTTTTTCTAGAAAAACTATAATTTGTATAGTTGTGTGTGTTCATATCCTTTTACCTGTTTTTCCTGGCTTTATATAGCCTTAGGCCGAGTTAAGTTAATACGGTTTTTACATTGAAATCATGTAAGCGTCCTCATCACATATTTGTTTCACGATTAAACTATGTCGTGATGGACCCTACATGCGATGTCCGATTGATCATTGATTTATATTTTGGGTTGGCTTTCTCGGTGATTTTAGATTTTCAACCAATTAAGTACAATTATTGAAGACTGCGTATTTCTAAAACCAGGGGGCCGCCCAAGGCCTAGGCAAGCCTAAGGCCACACCAAAAAAACAAAAATTCCCATTAGGGATAAAGACTCCACTTCTCATGATTAAAGGCCTAAATTTTTATAAAATTATATATATTTTTAAAAGGTTGTATATATTTTTTCTATTAGGGATGTTATAGATATTACAAATTTTACTATTGACTTACAAATTGTCATGTTATTAATCACGAGAAAAGTGATATAAACATTCATTAGTTAAATTGATGAAGTTCATCAATGAGAGTTGATGAAGCAGAATTTTCCTTGTCAATTGATGGACGACTTGTAAAACTCCGTGTCACGTAAAGCATTTAGTGGATAAGAGCATCGTGGGGCCCGCCAAGGACCGTCCAATGCTTAAGTTAACTTATTCTTTTTCTAGAAAAACTATAATTTGTATAGTTTTGTGTGTTCATATCCTTTTACCTGTTTTTCCTGGCTTTATATAGCCTTAGGGCCGAGTTAATACAGTTTTACATTGAAATCATGTAAGCGTCCTCATCACATATTTGTTTCACGATTAAACTATGTCGTGATGGACTCTACATGCGATGTCCGATTGATCATTGATTTATATTTTGGGTTGGCTTTCTCGGTGATTTTAGATTTTCAACCAATTAAGTACAATTATTGAAGACTCACGTATTTCTAAAACCAGGGCCGCCCAAGGCCTAGGCAAAGCCTAAGGCCATACCAAAAAAACAAAAATTCCCATTAGGGATAAAGACAACACTTCTCATGATTAAAGGCCTAAATTTTTATAAAATTATATATATTTTTAAAGGTTGTATATATTTTTTCTATTAGGGATGTTATAGATATTACAAATTTTACTATTGACTTACAAATTGTCATGTTATTAATCACGAAAAGTGATATAAACATTCATTAGTTAAATTGATGAAGTTCATCAATGAGAGTTGATGAAGCAGAATTTTCCTTGTCAATTGATGGACGACTTGTAAAACCTGTGTCACGAAAAGCATTTAGTAGATAAGAGCATTGGTGTGGGGCCCGCCAAGGACCGTCCAATGCTTAAGTTAACTTATTCCTTTTCTAGAAAAACTATAATTTGTATAGTTGTGTGTGTTCATATCCTTTTACCTGTTTTTCCTGGCTTTATATAGCCTTAGGTTGAGTTAATACAGTTTTTACATTGAAATCATGTAAGCGTCCTCATCACATATTTGTTTCACGATTAAACTATGTCGTGATGGACTCTACATGCGATGTCCGATTGATCATTGATTTATATTTTGGGTTGGCTTTCTCGGTGATTTTAGATTTTCAACCAATTAAGTACAATTATTGAAGACTGCGTATTTCTAAAACCAGGGCCGCCCAAGGCCTAGGCAAGCCTAAGGCCATACCAAAAAAACAAAAATTCCCATTAGGGATAAAGACTCCACTTCTCATGGTTAAAGGCCTAAATTTTTATAAAATTATATATATTTTTTAAAGGTTGTATATATTTTTTCTATTAGGGATGTTATAGATATTACAAATTTTACTATTGACTTACAAATTGTCATGTTATTAATCACAGAAAAGTGATATAAACATTCATTAGTTAAATTGATGAAGTTCATCAATGAGAGTTGATGAAGCAGGAATTTTCCTTGTCAATTGATGGACGACTTGTAAAACCTGTGTCACGAAAAGCATTTAGTGAATAAGAGCACTAGTGTGGGGCCTGCCAAGGACCCTTCAATGCTTAAGTTAACTTATTCTTTTTCTAGAAAAACTATAATTTGTATAGTTGTGTGTGTTCATATTCATTTACCTGTTTTTCCTGGCTTTATATAGCCTTAGGCTGAGTTAATACTCAGCAGACCGTTATGTTGCAGCTGGGTAATCAATGCTTAATGATGGCAATTTAACTTTAACGTTTTCTTCTCATAACCGATCCTTAATTCTGCATCATTGGATGAAGGTAACGGTTTTGTGCTATTCATTGCTCGCTTATTATTACTGCCTGGAGTTAATGTACACATGCTCGTCCATACCTTTACTTGTCACTGTTAGTGATGGTTTGTGAATGATGGACGATCATTTGTATGCTACTTATCAATTGCCCCATTTATTCCTTTGTCGTCTATCATGTAGACGAGCTAAGGAATATGGAAAGTTCATTTTGGGTGGATCACTTTATCCGTGCCTCGAGATCCTCATCTCATCATATTTATTACGGGGCAATATTGTCGTTAGGCGATCGCCATGTTTCGTGTTTGTGTTGGCCGCACGTGTAGGTTTTCCTTGAGTTTCCCGCACATTAAATTCATTTCCTTTTTTTATAAAAAACCTTCTCGTATTCCTTTTCTTCTTCTTTGTTATACACTAAGCTTAGAGTCCAAAACTAAAAGAGAGTTCCCGCACTTTCTCCACGGTAAGACTCTTGTTCCCGCAATCATATTCGTTGGTTATTTGCCCAACATTCAGCTTAGAATCAGACCTCAATCTCAAATTCTTGACTCCCAAGGCTCTTACAACCCTTAAGGCTGGCAAGTCTTGCTTCATACTCTGCCTCATTATTCATTACTCGAAACTGGAGTTGAACCTTGTACTTAAGGATGTCATTCTCTGGGACGCTATTTTAACATCGACGCCTTTGAGTCTTGTTCTTGATGAGCCATCCGAGCAAGTCATGTCCAATACTAAGCTTCCCGATTAACGTTTGAAAGAGTGAATTCTACTATAAAATCTACTAAGCTTGTGCTTTGATTGTTGTTCTTGGCCTATACTTAATGTCGAATTGGCCGAGTTCAATCGCCCATTGGACCATACGACTTGCAAGATCTGGTTTGCTCATTGCTTTTCGGATTGGCTGGTCTCTCATAACTATAATGGTATTAACCTGGAAGTATGGACGAAGCTTTCTCGAAGCCATGATTAGCGAGAAGGCCATCTTCTCCATACGCAGATACTTCGCTTCGGCACTCTGAAAGGCCTGACTAGTGTAGTACATTGGCCTTTGTATCTTGGATTCCTTGCGGATCGAGCGAATCGATGACTATTGGAGATATTGCCAAGTATAAAAATAGATCTTCTTCTTCAACTGACAAGCTTAGCAATGGAGGCTTGGCCAAATACTCCTTAAGGTTCTCAAAGGTTACCTCACACTCGTCTGTCCACCGAAAAGCTTGCTTAAGAACTTTAAAGAAGACACTTGTCGCTGGCTTTTGAGACAAACCTGTTTAATGTTGCTACTCGCCCCCGTTAGTCTTTGTAGTTCCTTGACTGTTTTGGGAGAAACCATGTCGAGTATGGCTTTAACCTTCTAGGTTTTCCTCAATTCCTCCCTAAGACACCATGAAGCCTAGGAATTTTCTAGATGAAACTCCAAAGAGGAGCTTCGTAGGGTTAAGCTTCATCTTATACCTTCTCAAGGTATCGAACATCTCTTGAAGGTTTGCAAGATGGGTTCTAGCTTCCCTGCTTTTTATGAGCATATCGTCCACATAGGCTTCCATATTCCTTCCTATTTGCTTGTTGAACATCTAATTACCAACTTTTGATAGGTGGCTCCTACGTTTTTCAGTCCGAATGGCATGACTTTGTCGCAATATAGGCCTTGGCTAGTGACGAATACGATTTTCTCTTGATCTTCTTCCTTCATTATGATCTAGTTATAACCTGTAAAAAGCATCCATGAATGTTAGTAGTTCATGGCTAGCCGTTGAATCAACAAGTTAGTCAATTCAGGGAAGGGGAAAACTGTCTTTAGGATATGCATTATTTAAATTAGTGAAGTTCACACACATTTTCCACTTTCCATTGGACTTCTTTACCATAACCACAGTTGCAAGCCACTTTGGATAGTAGACTTCTCTAATGAATCCAGCAGCTAAAAGTTTTTCCACCTCTTCCATGATTGCTTTGTTTCGCTCTAGACCAAACACTCGTCTCTTCACGCTTTGACAGGCTTCTTTGTTGGGTTGATATTAAGACCATGCTTTATCACTCATCCGCCGATCCGCCTGTCCTCATGGCTTCATGCAAAGACATCCAAGTTCTTTTTCAAATACCCCACCAATTTGTCCTTCAAAGTCTGTTGAAGCTCCTTCCCTACCTTGGTGGTTTTGGAGAGATCTCCTTCTATCAACACTAGATTTTCCGCCTCCTCCATGGGTTTTGGTGGTTCTTCTACCATCCAAAAGTGGTTTTCCTTAGATGCCAGGACCACCTAGTAACATTCCTAAGCCAAAAGTTGGTCCCTTACGATTTCTCCAGTTCGTAGGGGTTGAGAATTTCACTTTCGTGCAATATGTGGAAGTTACTACCTTAAGATGATTAAGGGTTGGTCGCCCAAGAATCACATTGTAGAACAAAGGACAATTGATGATCAAGAAGTCTACCATCCTCGTCACTTGAGCAAGGTAGGTTCCTGCTATGATTTGTAGTGAAATTATGCCTTTTGGATAAACACGATCTCCGTTGAAGCCGACTAATGGAGATCCAAAAGGTTTGAGGCGCTTTTGATCCAATTTCACCTACTGGAAAGCCATCATGTACATTACGTCCGCCAAGCTTCCATTATCCACCAACACTTTTCGGGTATTGAACCCTTCAATGGTTAGCATAATGACTAGGGGATCATCATGAGGTTTCTTAATCCCCTTCACATCTTGCTTGGAGAAGACAATGTCGTCATTCCTAGTGCGACAATGTTTTGTCATTGGGTGATTGACATGGAGGTCTGTTCACCTACCTCTAAACCGCCTTCCTCGGGGACTTATGTAATCCTCCAACAACTGGTCCCCTAGTGATTGTCCTTATCTCTCCCACGATGGGTTTGAGATTGTCTCGATCTTCCTCTACTTGGTCATCAATGGGTTTCTCGTTTGTCCTCCGACAAACTTGATAGTCTTTCTTAACAAACTTCTAGAGCTTTGCCCTTTAGATCAACTCCTCTATCCTTTCTTTCGCATCCTGGCACTCGTCCTGTAATGTCCATGGTCTTTATGGAAGCAGCAATACTTCTTCGGATCTCTTCGCTTTGAGGACGAGCTGAATGGCTTAGGCCATTTTAAGGCAGGGTCATCTTTTATCTACATGAGGATCTTGTCCATAGGCATTATCAAAGGGGTGAAGTTTAACTTCTTCTTTGATGATGCCTCCCGACTACTTTTGCTAGTCTTAGCTTTCGTATGACTATCTTTACGTTCCTCCTTCTTGCTTTGGGACTCTGCGCCTTTGTCCTTCTTTTGTTTGCCTATCGGTCCTTTTGCCGTCAGTTCTTCCCCATTCATGTATTTTTGCGCTTTAAACAAAGAGATCTGTCATCGAGGTTGGGGAGTTTTCCCTAGGGAGAAAACGAGGTCGTGGTTGTTTAGCCCACCTAGAAGGTCGTCATTATCACCGCTCGTTAGCCTCGTCAATTTCCAGAATCGCTTTGTTGAATCGTTTCACATATTCCCTTAATGTCTCTCCTTCCCATTTCTTCACGCTTTAGCGGGCGGGAGGTAGGCCTCTTATGGTGTTAACCTCCAATGAAGTTATGGACGAAGGGGTCACTTAGTTGGTCAAAGTTTGCAATGGACACTGCAAGCAATTTACTAAGCCATACCCTTGCTGCTCCTCTAAGGGTTGCTGGGAATGTCCCGCAAATAACTTCGTCCGGGGTCTGTTGGAGACTCGTAAGTGTTTTGAATGCTCCTATATGGTCCAGAGGGTCTTTAGTACCATCATAGACCTCCAATTAAGGAAGACGGAAATTTGGGAGGCAAGGGCAATTCCAGAACGCTAGTTGTGAAGGGTGAGTCAGTCCTCTTGATCATGCCATCCAGGTTTATTGTTGTTTTCCCTTTCATGGAATTCTTGACCTTGTCCAACTCCTTCCTTATGTTTTTCATCACCTAGTCACTACCACGAGTTGACTGCGTGGTATGCTCTGATCTGCTATTCTCTGGACTATGAGTCTTGTCATCATTGTCATTATGATTGCGCTAAGATTGTAACATAGTAGGAGTCTCAGGGGCGCCCTCCACATTCTTCATTCCTTTTCATCAACTCTTGCATTCTTGCACATTAGCAGTGAGTGCTTAAATCATTGGCCATTACGATTGGATCTCAGTAGGAGGTGATGAAGTGGAAGTGTCCATATGTCTCGAGGAACTTTGCTTTGGTAGAGATACGATGATGACTTGCTTGAGATAATTGCAACTCAATCGTTCCCCACGATGGTGCCAAAATGATGAAGTAGGAATTTCCTATTCGAGTTGATGGACGACTTGTAAAACTTGTGTCATAGAAAGCACTTAGTGGATAAGGGCACTGGTGTGGGGCTTGCCAAAGACCCTCCGATGCTTAAGTTAGCTTATTCTCTTTCCCAAAAACTATAATTTGTATAGTTGTGTGTGTTCGTGTCCTTTTACCTGTTTTTCTTGGCTTTATATAGCCTTAGGCTGAGTTAATACTCGTGAGACCATTATGTTGCAGCTAGGTAATCAATGCTTAATGATGGTCATTTAACTCTAATGTTTTCTGTTCATAACCGATCCTTAATTCCGCGTTATTGGATAAAGGTAACGGTTTTATGCTATTCATTGCTCACTTATTCACTCTCGCTTAGAGTTAATGCACGCACGCTCATCCATACCCTTACTTGTCACTGTTAGTAACGGTTTGTGAATGATGGATGATCATTTGTATGCTACTCGTCAAGAGTCGTTGTCACATTATATTTTTAACATTTTATAGTGCTTTTAATTAGCACATTTTTCTTTTTCATTTCTATTAAGACTCTCAAAGTATGAGACTAATAGAACCTTAACCCAATTAAAACCCTAAAATGTTTCAAAAATGTGTTGCAAATGTGTTAAATCATCAATGATAGATTAATCTCTCATAATAGTTTGAGACTTTAATTTTTGTAAAGTGATATATATATCCTACAAAGCCACACACCAAATAATATCTATCTCTCTCTCTTGAAAACAAGATATAAAAATAAAAATTAGATTACAACTTTACTTAACTATGCATCGTCATATATCCAAAATAAAGTATTTTTTTAATCGTAATATATTTTTATTTCATTTTATTAATATTTATAGCTCAAATATGATATTCAATTCTCTATATGAAATTAACATTAGTTTAGTTGGTATTTAATGCGTGGCCTTTAATATGTAAATATTAATTAAAGAAAATTATTTAATACTAATCAAATCAATATATATATATATATATATATGATAGGCCAAAAACGAATTGACCCCTTGTGATAAAATAACCAATTAATTTTGCCAAGTGAATTAACTTAAGTTAATTAACATGTTAACGCGTGGTAGTACAAACAAATCACTAATAAACTAAGTATGCAGCGGAAATTAAATAACACGGTGATTTTTTTATGAATGGGGAAAACCTAACGGTAAAAACCCCACCAGGTGATTTTCGGGTCACCACTCCGAAATTCCACTATTATCATAACAAGCGGTTACAAGTAAATGAATCCTAATACCTTATACCAATGTATAGTTGAAACCTTACCCCAATACCTAATTGGACTTGTTCTCAGAGTGACAATTTCTCCTTTCGATGCACGACTCCCAAGTAAGTGACTAACCAATTGCATGGATCCCAAGATGCGTGACTTCAATCACCAACTAGAGAAGGTTGTTGGTTGCATAGTTCTTCATTCATTCCAACGATGAAGATCAAGAAGATGCTTGGTCACAAAATCCTATGGTGCACATACACAACAACTTCTTCAAGAACGATAAACAAGGGCAAATTCTATCTTTGGTCACAATTTGCTTCAACAAACTTTGCTCAACACTTGTGCAACTTGTGAACACTTTGGCGACCCTTAAAATAATCATTTTATATGTTTAGGGTTAGGAGAAAAGAAGGCCCAAAGACACATTCACGGATTCCAAGAAAACAGATCAGAATTTCTATTTCTTTCTTAAACCTCGACAGATAGGAGATGTCGAGTACACGAGCTGAAACAGCTTTCTTAAGCTCGATAGATGTAGCTGTCAAGCCAGCTGTTGAGCTTTAATGAATTTGCACTTCTCAACTTGTTTCTTGGACAGACTTGATGACTTCAACACTTGATCTTGAAACCTTGTTTCTTGAAGTATTAAAAACACCTAGATCTATCCAATTACAAGTAAAGTGTATTTTGTCAAAAGATTAGTCAATTACATAAAATAGTGACATATGTTTCTAACAAGTTAATCACATATGTCCTAACAATCTCCCCCTTTGGCAATTCGTGACAAAACCACAACAAACAAATGAACATATGAGAGACGTCATAAATCACTAAACTCATATTCACTTTTTGAATACAATAAAATCTATCCTAACACAAACTCTTGGAAAACTTTGCAAGAAGAGAGTTTATGACAAGTAGACTTTGACAACCTGTATTTCTGAAATACTTTAAATAAAACTCATCAAGGCATCTTTGTGTGAAAAAGAAATAATAGATTGCATACAAGTAATAAGAAGCATGTGCATAAAGAGAGAAAAGAAACAACACATGTAAGGGGTAGGTGAAAGAAAAACATACATCCACATATAGAGAAAAATAAGTACAATGTATGTCAATAAATGGTCACAAGACCTAAGGTACAAGAAAAATGTATCTATAAAAGAAAGAAAAGAAAAGATACATAAAATCCTCATTGCATCCCTCAAGATATCAACACTCCCCCTAACAAAAATGTCCTATAGTAACTCTTCCCCTAAGAATGACTACTCTCATATACCAAAACTACTTCCCCTTTTTGTCACGAGTGACAAAGGGTAAGAGTGTCAAGTAGACATCTCATCGGCAGAGCTAGCATCTCCATCATCATCATCAGAAGCATCATCGTCATCACCATCATTATCATCCTCGAATCGAATCGAAACCAGAAGCCACCGGAGGAGGTGGAAGAGAAGCCTCGGGAGCAAAACCGCCCATGATCGCTTGCTGTCTAGCAATACGGCTAACACAGACATTCACCTAATAGAACTATGTAAAGAGTGTATCTAGGCGAGCATCCATGCGTTGAAGCTACACCATGATGTCTCCTAGTGACACATCGCTCATGGAAGAGGAGGGAGCGGATGTGGATCGAGCAGATCAAGATGGAGTCGAACGGGTGGAAGTTGTTGAATCTGTCTGTCGCAACCTGAACTACGCCTCGCTACATTTAACGGTAGCATAGTCTATGGCACAAATATGAGTGAAGTGGTTAGACACAGGAAAAGGGATAGAAAAATGGCATAATATCCTCGTGATAGTGGAAGGAAAGATGAGCTTATCATGGGATGCCGAATCCGGATGAACATCTATAATGGAAAGAATAAAATGAGAAGGGAAATTAGTAGTAAGATGCTCAAGGAAGGATAAAAAAAACCGAGCATGAGGCTCTGTAATGGAGTTATAATGAAAGAGAGGATGGAGTACAAAGGTCATCACCATGTTCAAAAACCAAGGGCCTTTTGCAAAGCCCAAACAGTAAGTGAACTGGAGCTCACCCCACTCGGAAAGACGCTCACAAAAGGCGGATTTGAGCTCATCCTTGGACATAGTCCGCAGACGCTCACAACCAGGGTAGTCAGGGAACTCTACCCTAGGAACTCGAAGCACATCCGCAACAAGCTGCAATGTGACAGAAATGCGCGTACCCTCAACGCTAGTGAAGAAAAGAGGTACTGAACGATCAATCTCGTGCATGTTGGAGTAAAACTCCTGGATAAGCACGAGAGGACAGGTGACCAAGATGTCACACGCTGACTCCCATCCCCGACTGTGAATGACATTGGGAAGGTCGGTGTCGGCAAAGTCCTCCAGAATGACTTAGCATTCCAAATGAATGCCGCTTCTAGAAAAGTTCTCCGAGAATGCCTTATGAGCATCATTATCACGGAACCAAAAAGAGATAGGAGTAGAATCAGAAGATGAAGAAGCTTCGGAACGAAGAGGGTTCCAAGCCAAAGTAGATTTACGTTTAGGTGCCATAGACACGACTAACGTAAACAGAAAGAGAGGGAAAGAAAAAGAGACAATCAAAAAAGATCCAAAACAATTCAAATATAGCAAGTATATTGAAATGAAGTACGTATGCATGGAAAATGCATGAACATGTGACATGCAAAGTAAATTGCATCATGGGCTCAGCCCAATCCAATCCTACCAGCACACAATCAATTGCACACATCTAAAATGTATGATAATACTGTTATTATACTAATGTGATGCAATGCATGAGATTTTAAACTCATTTAAGCAAAACTCATCCCAAAATTTCAACAAACACTCATCAATTTTGAAAAACCCCAAAATTTTTCAAAATCCCCAAAACCTAGGTTTCAAAACATGAAATGCATGAAGAATGAGAGATTAGAAGCTTACCAAGTGAAGAACCTCTTGAAAAAGCTTGAAGAAACCTTAAGGAGAAGATTGGGAGTGAGATTAGAGTGTTTAGGAGAGAAGAGATGGAGCTATCGAGAGAGAGATCAAGAGAAATGAGGTTCGATTGCACAAGAAAGAATATATAGAACCTCAGAAAAGCTCGACAGATGAAGGTGTCGAGAGGTGTCGAGCAAGGTGTTGGGCCAAGTGTCGATGATTTGGCCGTTGATAGATACAAGTGTCGAGAAAGTCTCGAGGTACAAAACATCAGACATAAGAGATAAGGCTCGATCGATCCACCAGGTGTCAAGAAGTCGTTGAGGGGATTGGAACTTTCTCGATCGACCCACCAGGTGTCGAGGAGGTCTCAAGATTGCAATAAGAAAAAGCTTAGAAGCTCGACAGATAGCCAGGTGTTGAGCAAGCTGTTAAAAACAGTTTTTCGAGAAGAGAAAAACACCGACATGAATGCAATCAAGCATGCAACTCAACCAAAGATCCAAACACCATATTAACCTCTCAAAATCATCTCTTAACATAAATTTTAAGCACATGGATCCCAAACACACACACACACTAAACAGGTCTAACCAATTTTATATTTCAAAAATAAGTTAAGACAGTTTAGTGAGTATACATTAACACATGTAAAACCTTGTGATGACCAAATCACATTGTACCTACTCATGTATCAAAAGTAGCAAAGAATATTGCGTGTTGTGTATGAAAAATATCACAAGATTGCATAAGTGTATACATGTTATGACAATTTGAGATATAAGAAAATCATTTTAACTCACACACAATCATTACTGTTTGATGGGGACTATCACCTTCGAAGTATATCCTATAACTCCCACAACTCCTAGAATATATGCTTGCAATTATATTTAAAGCATTTTAATCTTTTTGCTTTTTATTTTTCTTTGCATATTTTTCTTTTAAGCAAATCATGCATGGGCATATAAGAGATAGAAAAGAAATACCCAATTATGTTAAGTTTTTGACATTCCAATTTTGCTATGCTAAAGCACACAAATGTCATTGACATTGCACTTTTGCTATGCCGAAGCATACAGATGTCATTTTATGATTGGTGGGCAACAAAGTGGTGAGATGGTTATTTATGCCTTTCTCTTAGGATTTTCTAGTCCTTCCCATTAAAAAGAGTGATACGAGTGTTAAGTATAAGAGATAACTGAATCTTACTCATCACAAACAAGAGCCACAAAGCTCACTTGCTTAGTTGTGCATAAAGATGCTCATTTAAGCTACAAGAGATACAAAGTTTAGAAAACTTTGTTTCAATGGCCATCCAAGGTACACAAGTACCAATGTACATAAACACACACTGTTTTTGTATTTTTCTGATTTTTCAATTTTTTTTATAATATTTATATTAAAAACAAAACAAAGTAAAACTGAAAAATAACCAAACAAAAACATGTTAAACAAAACAAAGCATAAAAACTAAACTGACTCAAAACAAAAGCAAAACACTTAAGTTATGCAAAAACAAAAACAAAAAGAGAGAAAGAGAAAAGTGATAGAATCACTTGGAGTCCTCTTTCTTCCACACCTTGGAAGAACCTTTCCTTTGATTAAACCCTTGAATTGGCGGTAAGGGGAAGAGTTAAAACCGTTCAAGTTCGAAAAGAACATGAGGGCTTTGAGAAGATCTCCAAGAGGAGCAAGAGATGATTAAAGCTGATTCTGATTCTCAGATGCTATCATGCCGTTGCTTTGTTGAGTGGCTAGCCATTTATAGCAATTTGGTCGAGTATGACCGGCAACTCCACTATGATGACAGAGATGCTACTTCTTCTGTTTGGGCTTTTGAGAGTTAGCCTTCTTAGCCCTAGGGTTCTTAGCTTCCTTCTTATCTTGCTTAGAGGGTGCTCCTAAGATAGATTTACCTTTGTCTATGTTCTCACTAGCTAAATCGGTTTTAACATCATTGTTCTCAATTTCAACATTATTGCTAGGAGGAACAAAAACAGTAGTACTAGTTGAACCAATATTAGAGGAAGAGAAACCATACCCTAAACCTGTTCGATTAGATTAGAAGCATTTTTGAAGACTAAGCATCTCATCAAGATTTGCACTTGAAGTCCTCTCCAATTGAGCTCTGACTTGACACAGCTCCGCTTCAAGGTTCTTAGTCTTCTCAACCAAGAAATTGTTCTCTAATCTCGGTGCTCCAATAGTCTGATTAGCTTCATCAAACTTTGTGGAAAACTCTTCACGATCAAGTTCCACATCACCGAGCTTCTTAGTGGTCAGCCTATAAAGTTTCTCATGTTTCTCGGAAAGCTTGTATAATTTCTCATAGGCTGTATGGATATCATCGTGATCATCCATCTTTTCAAACTTAGACTCCACCAATTCCTCTTCTTCATCCACATCTTCAACAATCCCATCGGGGGATTGACAAAGTGGCGATGAAGATATTCAAGATTCCATCATCCTCATTGTCGGAATCATCCTCAAGCTCGGTGTTGCTCAAAGTAGTAGCAAGTGCCTGGCTCTTCCTAATGCTTTTGAGATATGTAGGACACTCTGTTTCATGTGATCGAAGCCTTGACACCCAAAGCACTTAGGTCCTGCGGGAACAGTGTATTGACCGCCATCCCTTGCATCCTTTTTCCCTTTGTCTTGGCTCTTGAATCGAGAAGAACTGGATTGCCTACAATCCTTGTCGAAGCCTTCCCATTGGCATTCTTCATAAACTTCTTGAACTACCTAGTGATGTAGGACTTCATCTTAGAATCTTCATCATTTGAAGACTCATCATGTCTCACCTTTGTTGGCCTTGATGCCCATGCTTTTGCCTTTACTCGGCACTTCCTTGACTTTGGTCTAGCCTATCTCAACAGCTTACCACACTTTCTCATGTAAGGACTGCAAGAAAACTCTCATGCGTACTTTCCAGTATACATGGTTAGTGCCATCAAATAAAGGAGGTATGATTAAAGATTGTCCTCTATCCATGACAAATAAGGATCAATGGATCAACACAACAAAGATTAACCCTAATCGAGTGTGCCTCGCTCCGATACCACTTGATAGGCCAAAAACGAATTGACCCCTTGTGATAAATTAACCAATTAATTTAGCCAAGTGAATTAACTAAGTTAATTAACATGTAAACGTGTGGTAGCACAAACAAATTACCAAAAAACTAAGTATGCAGCAGAAAAATAAATAACACGGTGATTTGTTTACGAATGGGGAAAACTCTGACGGCAAAAAACTTCACCTGGTGATTTTCAGGTCACCACTCCCAAAATTCCATTATTATCACAACAAGCGGTTACAAGTAAAGGAATCCCAATACCTTATACCAACCTATAGTTTAACCCTTACCCCAATACCCAATTGGACTTATTCTGTAGTGACAATGTCTTCTTTCGATGCACGGCTCCCAAATACGTGACTAACCAATTGCGCGGATCCCAGTATGCGACTTCAATCACCAACTAGAGAAGGTTGTTAGCTATAAAGTTCTTCAATTCATCCCAACGATGAAAATCAAGAAGATGCTTGATCACAAAACCTTACAGTGCACATACATAACAACTTCTTCAAGAACGATGAACAAGGGCAAATTCTGTCTTTGGTCACAATTTGCTTGAACAAACTTTGCTCAAGACTTGTGCAACTTGTGAAAACTTTGACGGCCCTTAAAATAATCCTTTTATATGTCTAGGATTAGGAGAAAAGAAGGCCCAAAGACACATTCACGGATTCCAAGAAAACAGATCGAATTCATGTTTCTTTCTTAAACCTCGACAGATAAGAGGTATCGAGCGGGTGTCGAGCACACGAGTTGAAATAGCTTTCTTAAGCTCGATAGATGCAAATTGTCGAGCTTTAATGAATTTGCACTTCTCAACTTGTTTCTTGGATAGACTTGATGACTTCAACACTTGATCTTAAAACCTTGTTTCTTGAAGTATTAAAAGCACCTAGATCTACCCAATTACAAGTAAAGTGCATTTTGTCAAAAGATTAGCCAATTACACAAAACAGTAACATATGTTCCTAACAAGTGAATCATATATGTCCTAACAATATATATATATATATATATATATATATATATATGTTAATGAAATTTATCTATGAATTATTTGCATAAATATATATTTTTTAAACGTTAATATTTTTGCAAATGAAATATTAGCCAATGTGCTATTTAGGCATTGATCAAGTGTAGATTGAATTACATCATAGAAGTAAATTCTTGAAGCTCAATTCTTGTCTCAAGATGTCGCTGAACTGAAATTTGAAAACTTTGATTAGAAGGGATAGGGTGACAAAATAGAATGTAAGGTTGAATTTTATCAACCATCTTGTTGACTTTATTCCGTGCCAAATTTGCTTGTATTTTAGCAATTAGTAACCCTATATTTAGGTGAGAATCATGTAAGGGTAGTGTGTAAGAGAGTGTGAAGAAATGCTCAAGATTGTGCAAAGAAGCGGGGACTTGCGATTGGATCTCGCGGGTGGGTCACGGCTAGCAAGCTACCAGAAGTTGCACACGTGCCAAGCATGCCGTGTTGAAGCATCATGCCAGCTGTTGCACTACAGGACAAAAGTCCCAGGCTCGCCAAGCCGTTAGCTCGTGACTTGAACTCGTGACTCAGTCCGGTCGTGAGGCCAAGTCGCTGCACCACCCTGTTTGGGAAAAACTGACTCTTCGCATTCCTTTCTCATCCCACTATATATAGACCCTTATACCCACAAAATGTAGAGAGCTTCCAGAGCGAATTTCGAGAGAGAAACCCTAGAGAAAAACAAGATTGACTCATCCCCATTCTTCACATAGAGACTCTTCAAATTCCTCTACTCTCTTCCTCTCCATTGTTACATCCTTGAGAGGTACATAACCAAAACTTTTTCTCACCATACTCATATCTGAGAAAGGTCGTTTGGTGCTTTGGGAAGCGATTAAGAAGGGACCAATTTCATATTGGTTGATGCTATGGTCGATGAGCGGAATCCGGTAAGCTAAAGAAGAAATAGGTTCGGCGTAACCTCGTTGGAGTAGGAGCTTGGAGGGCTTAGGTACACTTTGGGTAGATTAGGTTTGGAGGGTCTTCCATTGTTCATGTATCCCAACTACATTCTTTAGTGAATTATTTACCGCTTGGAGGGCGGCGGAGAGGTTTTTACTCCGAGGGCTTCAGTTTCCTCTTCGATAACACATCGTGTGTTGTCCTTGTGTTTGCATCTCTCTTCCCTTAATCTTTGCCATTTAATTTTTACTATGGATGAGATTTTATTTGGTTCAGATTGTTTATCAATTCTGTATTAAGCTTATGTTTATATTCTGCACATTAATTGTTTGATATTAAGCTTGAATTGGTAATTTGTAAATTAGGGGTCTAAACATTCAAGATGTTTTATACACTTATTGAACTTTCAATTGGTATCGAGAGCAGTTCACTTATATTGGTTTCATTACCTAAGTGTGATCCTTGACCCCATATTGAGATGGACCGGTCTTAATCCTTAAATGCACCTCCATATTTTGATGGTAGCAACTATGCATTTTGGAAGGTGCGGATGAGAGCATTTTTGTGTTCTATAGATGAGGTTGTTTGGGATGCCGTTGAAATAGGTTGGACAAAGCCGGAGGCAGCCAAATCCACATGAGATAAGGTAGCCCTTGCGGCGTCAAATGCTAATAGCAAAGCACTTAATGCAATTTTTTGTGGTGTGTCCCCGAAAAAGTTAAGGACACAAAACTGAGATGCTTGATTACCCAATTTGAGGAGCTCGGGATGAGCGAGGATGAGTCTTTTGACTCTTTCTATAGTAAGCTAAATGAAGTGGTCATTGGCAAGTTTAACTTGGGAGAGAAAATGGAGGACTCGAAAGTTGTACGAAAAATTCTTCGTTCATTGTCGGAGAACTTCCGTGCAAAGGTGACTGCAATTGAGGAGAGCAAGGACCTTAATGAAATCAAAGTCCAAGAGCTGATTGGTTCTCTCCAAACATATGAGCTTTCATTACCAAATCAAAGAAAGAGCAATTCACTTGCTCTTAGGATGATAAATGAAAGGGTAGAAGCTCACGGTTCATTGGATGAGGATGTAGTCGAAAAGGATGTTGCCTACCTTGCAAAGAATTTCCGTAAATTTCTAAAGTTCAAGAACAGTGAGAAATTTGGTGATAAAAGGGAAATTCATGAGTTCCGGAAAGGAGAGGAAGGACTTCAAAAGGAGAGAAGGGAAGGAGTCCTAATCTACTCAAGGAGTCACTTGTTTTGAGTGTAATGGACATGGTCATTTCAAAAAGGAATGTCCTAATTACTTGAGATCGAAGGGCAAGGTGTATGCCACTACTCTCAGTCACTCAGATTCCTCCACCTCTAATTTGGAGGAAAGCTGTGATGAAGAAGGGAATTTCTCAGCATTCATGACTGTTGCTCATGTTGAGTCTTCTGAGGACTTGAATTTGCTTATGGAAGAGCTTGGGGAGCATAGTGATGAGGAATCCATGGGAATTGTAGAAGAATCGAGATCTTTGAAGAAGATGAAGATATAGTTGGTCTTCAAGAGAACTACAATTCACTCCTTGAGAAGTCGGGAGAATATGCAAGGGTGGCTAAGGCAAACAGAAAAAAGATGAAGAAAGGCGAGGAGGACTATAAAAGTCTCCTAGTGAGATAGAGACGCTAAATGGCGAGCTAACCAAAGCTTACACCAAGGTGAAATTCCTTGAGCTTGAGGTGGTTCAAGCAAATGCCAAAGTAGAGCGAGTATCCACAAAGAAACTTGATGACGTCCTTTCCTCTCAAAAGACCTTCTCCGAAAAACTGGATTAGGATACACCGGAGAAAGTAGTTCACTCAACATCTCCAAAGAAGTGAAGTTTATGAAGGCCAAAGAGCCGGTTGTAGTTGCCCCTACTGTGGAAAAGGCAAATGTTGAGAAGAAGAAGAATGTGACTAACCAAAGCGGTGTTGAACAAGCCTCGTAATCAATCTGTGGTTAGGTCCGAAGCCGAGCAAAATCTCTTACACGATCACAAAGAGGTCCTAGAACGAACCATGTGTGTCATCACTGCGGACTTCAAGGGCACACCCAACCCAATTGTCATAAGCTGAGAGCATTGAGGAATGCAAGTGATCAAAGGTCAAGAAGACCAAGAAATGACAAGAGGACTTGGGCTGTTGAGCCATCAAGAGATCGAAATGGTGATCCTAGAATGATGGACGTGATGAAGATGATTGGTGCATTCACCAACTGTTTGTAAAGCTTCACTAGAAGGTTTGAAAGTCCTAACTCTCGTACCCAATCCTATAAGGATATCACTCCAAATGCATGTGACGTGTGGGTGATGAAGGATACTCATGCATAAGCATTACAACATATCCATGCATTAGTGTGACTATGTTTGGTTGTGTGCCTGTTGGTTTGTTTATTGTTTATGTGAATTGAAAATTGTTTGTTTGCTTTTACTTTCTTTCATTTAAAATGTTTTTACATTGTTGCCTTTGATCAATCCCTTCCTTATTGTGTGTCAAAAATCCAAAAACCACATAAAAAGTAGAAAATCCAAAAATTTTGATCGACATCATTGAGTTTTGTCTCAAAATATGTTTTACCTTGTACCTTTGTGCAAATGACTTTGTGCATCTACGAGCATAGCTTGTTCCCTATACTCTCATATCATTGTGGGAGAAATCTTGAAATCTATGTGACTGTTGTAAATAGATCTTCAACCTTGTCATGAATGATTAGTGAATGGTTTTGTTGATCTTGAGACATGCATAGACTTATGCCTATATATCTTCCCACTCTTTATTTTATTGTTTTTGCTAAAAGAGCTCACCAAATGTAAATCTCCAAATGAAAAGAGATAATGAGCTGCAAAAGCCTGTCGCACATACTAGTATTTGACTAGGAAAAAGGGAAAGCGACCTAAAATAAAGTATATGATACCCAAAAAGCCAAAGGCTAACTTATCAAATTGAAATATAAAAAATTTCAGGCATCGATCTCACAATGAGATGTATTGTTTCAAAAAGATTAAATGATATGTTGAATGTGGAGCCAAATGAAAAGTTTCAAAGAAATGTAATCTAGTTTATGTGGGAGGTCATATATGCATATTTCTATAATTGAGATGGGTCACATTATCTAGTGCTAGTCATGTATGCCTTGATTGAATTGATCATTGAAGCTTCATATTAGACTAAGGACTATCTCATTTTTGATATCCACACACAACACACATGTCTATGTTCAATGAATGTCATATTCATTCGTGTGATTGTACTTGTTTAAATGTGCTTTCACATGCTCAATCTTTGTTGAACAAACACAAAAATATTTGAGTGTTTTAGTTGTTTTTGGAAAGTATTTTGTTTTTACAAAAATTTGTGAAAATCTCAAAAATAGTATTGCCCTGTTCTGGCGACTTAGTCGCGAGTAGGACCAATCGCATGCCCCAGTCACAAGACCATACAGAGATTTTTCGCAACTCACTAGCGAATCATTGGCAGGGTAAATGCTTGAGTCGCGAAAAAGACTTAAAATATTTTTCAAAAATCTGGGTTTTCATGCTTTTCACGGCTCAGGTTAGCGACTTGTTCACGAGTGGAAGGTCCAATCGCAAGGGGTACACAAAGATTTTCGCTACTCGGATCGCGACTCTCTCACGAGTGGAACTTCCAGTCGCGAAAAACACTTAGAAAATTTTTCAAAAGTTTTCTTTCAAGTGTTCTAGTGGCTAGACTCAGCGACTTGATTCATCGTGAATCGCATGTTTTGCACAAAAAGGTTCTTTTTCAATACTGGTTTCAAAAAAGGTCTTCATTTCTTTCCCTCGCATCCAGTGAATGTTCATCTTTTGATCTAACTTTCACTCTTTCAACACCACCGTGCTCACACACAACATTTTCAACTACTTTGTCACCATTTTCTCAATCTTCAAGGAAAGGTTTGGGTTTTGACTCTTACTCTTTATCTTTCACATTTACTGCCTTCCTCTTGGATTGTGTGTTTCTACCGATATTTGTATATCTCTTGATTGTATATGGGTATCTGATATTCTGGTGAAATCATTGTGTGATTTTTGGTGGTTATATAATGATCTACTCTATCTTAAGCTAATATTAGGTCATTTGTGACACACGCACACACACTCATTGTCTTTTTTAGGACCTTTATCTCAAGTTTTTAGGGTTTTCTTCATTATCCATGTTTTTGAACTAACCCATTGCTAATAATGTTTATGGTATTGTGGGGTTTCTTTTGTCCTTTTTGGTGAAACATGATGCAGAGTGAAAATGTCTCCATTCAAGAGAGCAACTGTGAAAGGAGGTCGTAGCAAAGGGAAGGAGCCTATCATTGATGTTGATGACCTCTCACCTAGAACAAAAAGGACACGTTCACCATCAGGAGTGTTCAATCCCAACAAATTCAGATCCTATGCTGCCTTTCGGACTCATGAGTATTACTTGAGAGATGCTACACTTTTACTTGAAAGGGTTGTTGATCAATCGTCACTTCTTGACACCGACATCCCAAAATGGTTTGCGACAAGGATTGGAATTACCTTCTCTCCGACCTTGATGAAGCTTATAAGAATTTGGTAAAATAATTTTATGCCAATGCAATTGTGGAAGGCGAAGAACTCAAGTGCTGGGTTAGAAGAAAAAGTTTCTCAGCCTCTCCCACATATTTGGCAGAGATCCTTCACATCAACCGGCCAATGCTTAAAAACTCACCGGTTTATGATGATCTATGTCCGGATGAGGAACTACTTCAGGATGGTCTTGGCAAAGACTTGGAAATCTCATCAAATGGAAACTCAATCAAGATTTCCTCTCTTCCTCCGAAACTAGGAATGCTCACAATTGTCATGTTTCACAACCTATACCCCTTATCCAGCACTGGGTATATGAACCTCGGACATGCCATGTTTCTACATGATCTAATCTCTAATGTCGAGATTGACATCTATGCTCATATCTTTCATGTTCTGCGCAAAACAGTTCTACAAACCGAGTCAAGGATATGCGTTCCTTTTTGCTGTCTCATTTCTAGGATTTTGAAGCTCAAAGGGATTCACCCAATAGAAAATGAGTCTTCTTGCACAAAACCGAGTCCAATCAACATGCATATACTCAACGCTAGCATTGGTCATAGTCAGAAGAAAATTAAAATGGAAACTTCCACATCTCACAGTGGTTCGCACTCTAGCTCACTCTCCTTTGACTAAAAACTCGACAACATTGTGACCTCTGTTCACGAGTTAAGCACCAAGATGTCCGGACTCACATATATCTTACACCATCACAACATTGGGTGGGATCTGAAGTTCACCTCTCTCCAAACTCAATTGGATCAGATTCAAAGAAAGCTAGAAGAAGATATGGACTAGCTATTCCATGACAAAAAGGGGGAGATGACGACCATAGGGGAATACAAAGAAAGGGGGAGAAATAGCTTGATCAAAGGGGAGAAGATTATCAAAGGGGGAGATTTTAGCAAGCAGGCCTATGATTCAATATTTCTATTTAATATTTTGCTTCATATTAGCATATGTTATTTCTATGTTTTATGGAACTTGTTTATGGTACATTTGTACTCATGTTACTTTTGTAAGCTTTTAGAGTTTGTTTCCATGTGTTTTGTAGGCTTTTATGGTTTATACCATGCTTATGCAATCTTTATGCTTTGTTGCCTAGTACTTCTAGCTAAGTTATACATTTCCTTTAAGTACTCTCACTCTTGTGCCCTAGTAGGATCTTGTTCCTAGATGCATATACTTTCAGTATTGTGCATTGGTTGAGTGTTGGACATGCAAGTAATTTGCATTGAGCTTGTTAGCTTGTATGTCCGGATGTTCATTCCAAGTGTGAATGAGCATCGTGGTCACTATTTTATAGTGATTGCTTGTGTGGTCAAGCCATGGTTTATTACTTAATTCCATTTTGCTTGATCGCATTGTGCTTGCTTCATATGCATTACAAGTTTTTCTACATAAAATGATCATAGTGTGTTATTGTGTTTCGGGAGATTCTTGTTCATATGATTCAAGAGCTACAAAGATTCTAGAGTTAGGTGTGAGTGAGTTTTGTTCAACTGTTCCCAACTCATATGTTAAGTCTAGAGTTTGTTTTAGGGTTTTGTCACGGAATAGCCAAAGGGGAAGATTGTAAGGTTGAATTTTATCAACCATCTTGTTGGCTTTATTCCGTGCCAAATTTACTTGTATTTTAGCAATTAGAAACCCTGTATTTAGGTGGGAATCATGTAAGGGTAGTGTGTGAGAGAGTGTGAAGAAATTCTCAAGATTGTGCAAAGAAGCAAGGACTCGCGACTGGATCTCACGGTTGGCTCGCGGGTGGCTCGCGGCTTGCAAGCTGCCAGATGTTGCACACATGCCAAGCATGCCAGAAGTTGAAGCCTCATGCCAGCTGTTGCACTATAGGAAAATAGTCCCAGTCTGGCCAGGCCATTAGCTCGCAACTTGAACTCACGACTCAGTCCGATCGTGAGGCCAAGTCGCCAGACCACCCTGTTTGGGAAAAACTGACTCTTCGCATTCCTTTCTCACCCCATTATATATAGACTCTTATATCCACGAAATGTAAAGAGCTTCCAAAGAGAATTTTGAGAGAGAAACCCTAAAAAAAACAAGATTGACTTATTCCCAATCTTCACATAGAGACTCTTCAAATTCCTCTACTCTCTTCCTCTCCATTGTTACATCCTTGAGAGGTACATTACCAAAACCTTTTCTCACCATACCCATATCTGTGAGAAGGTTGTTTGGTGCTTTGGGAAGTAGTTAAAAAGGGACCAATTTCATATTGGTTGATGCTATGGTCGATGAGCGGAATCCGATAAGCTAAAGAAGAAATAGGTTCGACGTAACCTCGTTGGAGTAGCAGCTTGGAGGGCTTAGGTACACCGGGTAGATTAGGTTTGGAGGATCTTCTGCTGTTCATGTATCCCAATTACATTCTTTAGTGGATTATTTACCGCTTGGAGGGTGGTGGAGAGGTTTTACGCCGAGGGCTTCGGTTTCCTCTTCAAGAACACATCGTGTGTTGTCCTTGTGTTTGCATCTCTCTTCCCTTAATCTTTGCCATTTAATTTCTACTCCGGATGTGATTTTATTTGGTTCAGATTGTTAATCAATTTGTATTAAGCTTATGTTCATATTCCACACATTAATTATTTGATATTAAGCTTGAATTGGTAATTTGTAAATTGGGGGTCTAAACGTTCAAGGTGTTTTATACACTTATTGAACTTTCATAGAATATAAAAGAAAAATAACTCTTAGGAAATGACAACTTTAACGAACTCTCTAAGTCAACATGACAAAAATGGATTAAGAAAACATCATAATAGTTCATGTATGATGTTAAACAGGAACACCTGTATATTGCACCTTTTAGTGTGCTTACTTTGCAAGTGAAATCGCTAGATTTCTAAACTACTTTCAGTTGACCAGTTTGCAAACATCATATTCAATTACCAAAAGATCCAAAAGTATATATATATATATATATATATATATATATATATATATATATATATATATCAGCGCTTAAAAGGATAACCAATTTACAAAACTATGAAGCCGTTAGAGTTTTGAGCAATTGCTACTTCTGCAATTTCAAAATCTTTAAACACTCATTCCAACACTCGGCAAACTAAAACTGATTACTGCATTTAAATTTTACAAAAATTGGCAAAGACAACATTAAACATATTCATTTTATTTTGCTTGAAGGTACACTAACTTGATAATGAATGATAAAAAGTAATTTAAAAATATATTGTATTACAAGTACGTGGTACTTGATGACCTTGCCAAGATTGTGAAAGAGTCGTGGTGGCAAAGAGAAAATAGATCAATGAGAGAGAGAAAGAGAACTAAAGGGAAAAATATAGGAAGTGAAATTAAAGAATTTAAAAACAATAATCATATTAATTAATAATTAAAAAAAATGTGACCTGACTTAAGTAGAATAATGACAATGTAGTTTTAAGTCGAAAAATTTTGATGTTTGAGTTTAGGTGACACTTAATCGATACATAGCATCAAGTATGAATGGAAGGGGAGAAAATTTGGCTATTTTCAATAATTGAAACCTTCCAAAAAAATACTAAAAATGGTTTTTTTTTTTTTTTTTTTAGAGAGTTTTAACCTATGGCGTCCGCTTCTGATAATAACTCTTTATTATCGGACCAAGACACCAATCAGTTTTGGTATAGGCGGGGATTGAACTCCAGATCTCTTATACAACCATCAGAGACTTTACCAGTTGAGTTAACTAGAACCCACTACTAAAAATGGTTGAAAAAAGAATTTTTGATGGTGAAAATGACCATTTAAAATTGTCCCTAAAAACTATATTGATAATATTTTTTTACAGCCTATGTAACCATTGAAAAAATACTTTGATGTTTGCTAACCATTGATAAAGGTGTAACAATTTTTTCAACGATTACTAAATGTCGAAGTATTATTAAAAACCATCGAAACATATACGTACACATAAACGTAGACTAAAATGTATTCCTACTACTTTTATCCACAAGAACTTAGCCATTGATAAAAGGTATCTTGAGAAAAGGTACATAAATAGAGAACATAGATTGACTTATAGCATGAAAAGATAAGACACAAAATTTGAAATCCACCAAGGATAGTTTCCATAGATTCTAACACATTCATGAATTTGATCATGAAGAGACACTAAATTATCACTTTCTTTTATGTAATCCTGCAATGTTGTAGAAGAAGTAACTGCAATAAAAATAGTTAATCTTTATAAAATAAAAGAGTACTCAGAAAGGATTCTAAAGAGTATCTCTAGTACACAAACTTTTACCAATTGTTGGGTTAAAATGAATTGACCCTTTGTAAATTAATTAATTAGGTTCAATTACATGCAATAACGTGGTAGCACAAACAAATCATCAATTATACTAATTGCAGCAAAAAATAAATTTGATATAGGTGATTTGTTTACGAATGGGGAAAACCACCGAGACAAAACCCCACCGAGTAAATTTCAGGTCACTACTCTCAAGAATCCACTATTATCAATCACAAGCGATTACAAGTATAAGGAATCTTACCAAACCCTTTGGCCTATCCCGAAATACAAACCTACAGTTAAACCCTTACCCTAATACCCAACTAGACTTATATTATAGTGGCAATCTTCCAGTTCAATGCACGGATCCAAGTATGTTACTAACACTAGCAACTTGAAGAAGATGTTGGCTGCAAAATTCTTGAGTTTATCAACGATGAAGATCAGAAAGCTCCTTGGTTACAAAACCCTATGGCGCAGAGATGCAATAGCTACTTCAAAGAGAATAATGAACTAGTGCACTTTCTGCATGTGTTCTCCTTGTATGAAGGCCTTTAAAATAAGCCATATATATTTCTACAGTTGTGAGAAAAGAAACCCTATATAAATATTTCAACATGGGCCGAAAATTAGATATGGAAATTCTGATTTTGTAAGTCTTGACAGAAACAGCTTCTGTCGAGCTTCAGTTGAGCTTTAACATTAAATCTCGATGGAAAGGATTCTGCCGAGACTTCTATCAAGCTTTAATGAACAGCTCTTTTTCACTTGTTTCTTGGTCAGACTTTCATGGCTTAACACTTGACTTGAACAACATGTTTCTTGAAGACTTAAACCTATCCCAGATCTACCCAGTTACAAGTAAAGTGCATTTTGTCAAAGGATTAGCCAATTACATAGAATATGTCCCTAACAATCTCCCCCTTTGGCAACCCGTGACAAAACCATAGCAAAACAAACAATCATGAGAGAAGTCTTAAATCACTAAACTCATAACCACTTGTTGTATTACAAAGTAAATCTATCCCTATTACAAACGCTTGAAAAACTTTGCAAGAAAAGAGTTCACAAGATGATAGACTTTCACAACTTGTCTTTCAAAAACATTTAAAACAAAACTCATCAAGGCATCATGTGTGAAACAGAAATAAAGATTGCATACATAAAGAAACATGTGAATAAGGATAGAAAAGAAACAATACATGTAAAGGTAGATGAAAAAAACATACATCATCATCATATATATGAAAATAAAGTACAATATATGTAATAAAATGGTCACAAGACTAGTATACAAGAGGCTAATGTAACAAAAAGAAGGAAAAGTACACATTAACCTCACTAGATCCCTCAATGCTATATACACTCGCCCTAGAAAAAAGAAGTACTATACTAACTCTCCCTCTAAGTACAAGATTACTCTCAAACCCAAAACTACTCCCCCTTTTGTCACAAATATCAAAGGGCAAGTCATTGAGAGGTCGTCATCTCATCATCACCGGAAGAGCCAGCATCATCCTCGTCGGCCTCATCTACAGAACGAGAGGCCGTGGGACACTGTGGAGAGGGTAAAGGAGCAAAGCCAACCATGCGAGCCTATCTGTGAGTAATGCGACCAACTTAGGTGTTCATCTAACACATCTCATGTGTGAGATAGCCAAGACGACCACCAAAGTCAGCCTCCATCCGCTGAAGCTGGGCCATGATGGCCTTGAGGGTCACACCACCAGCTGCGAAGGTAGACAGAACCGAGGAAATGGGTGGAACAACAGAAGCTGTAGGATCGGTCATCTCCATTCGTGGCCACTTCGGTCGAAGCTAGGCCTCGCTCTACCGGACAAAACCAGCGTATATGGGGCCCATGATGGTGAAGAGAGGAGAGAGAGGAATGGGAATGTGAAAGTGTGTGAGGATACACGTGATAGCCGAAGGAAAGATGAGCTTATCACGGGTAGCAGTGTCTTGATACACATCTATGATAGATGTGATGAAGCGAGAGGGAAAGTCGATGGAAAGATCCTCTATCAAAGAAAGAAGAAAATGAGCACGAGGCTCAATGATGGAGTTATAGTGAGACAATGGTGTGAGAGTGAAAGTTATCACCATGTTAAGGAATCTTGTGCCTTTAGCAAAACTCGAGTGATGATGCAAAAAATCAACATTTGAGCTCCTCGTCATAGCATATGGATGATGCTATGAATGGGGTCATCTCCATGGATGAGAATCCTGCAAAATGAACTAAAGGGAAGAGTAACACGCTGGTGTGGCGTCAACCAAACCGCCTTCGATACATAAGTCGGTAAGGGAGAATGATTCGAGAGAGAAAATGAGTTGAGAGTGATTTCGTAAAGTATTTATGTGTACCCTTAACTTCATTGTCTTCTCTTTTATAGTTATGTGCCTCATTAATGGGCAATGATATGCTGCATTTATGCTCAACAGCTAGTGCGTTACAGAATCTTTGTGTGGAGATCACAGGCTCATTCTCAAATCGTTGCTCTATTCGTTATGTTTTGACATCAATGTGTAATAAATGCGTAACTTCTTCTTTGGATGAATGATGATCTTCGTGTAATGACAACCACAAATTTCTGGTTCATCATCAAGCATGGAGTGTTTAGCTTACCACCCCATATGGAAGGAGTCTCACAAAAGTGAGAGATGAGATGCGCACAACCAGGGTAGTCACGATACGCTACCCTATGGACGTGTAGTACCTCGGATATAAGATTCGGAGTAACTACGATATGTGTACCTCTGAATATAGAAACAAACCGAGACACAGAGATATCGATACTGTGTATGTTGGAGTAAAATTCTTGAATAAACACGACGGGACAACGCACGGGTTTCTCACAGAGAAATTCCCATTCCCGAGTCCGAATGACATCAAGTAGCATAGTGTTGGAGAAATCTAACATAATAACCTGGTGTTTCGTCTTGGCCTTTTCATCACGAAACCGAATATAAGATGGAACAAGAGGATCAGAAAAGGATGACCCGGAACCATGAAGAGAGTTCCAAGTCGGAGTAGATTTGCGCTGTTTAGGTGCCATAATGCAGTCTATGAGAGAGAGAGAGAGAGAGAGAGAGAGAGAGAGAGAGAGAGAGAGAGAGAGAGAGAGAGAGAGAGAGAACAGAAGGAAACACAACACATGCTTAGAAAAGGAAAGAAAAGAAAGAACGTATGCATGAAGAATGCATGAACATGTGACGTGCATAAATTAAAAGCATCATGGGAAAAACCTAATCCAAACCTAACAGCACTCACAAGTTTGATCAAGTACTCACAAGTTTTATAGAATCTAAAAATACATAAACATCTAAGAAATAAAATAATTGTTTTTTCTTTCCAACATGTTATGGGCATCCAAACAGATCAATCTCCTAGCATAACACAACACAAACACAAATCACTCCCCCCCTCCCAATAGTTTCCTTTCCATGGAAAACCACCAAAAAATCACTTTCGGTGGTCATAAACCAATAACAATCTGTAAAGTTGTGATTTACAATTATGTTTTATGTTGGCTTTATTCCATGACAAAAAGTGTTGTAATTGTTTTAATTTTGTTTCTTGTATTTTGTGGGATTTATTGTATTGGGTTTAGTATTAAGATAGTGAAGAATCGAGCATGTATTGGATGAACAAGTGGATTTCGCGAGTGTCTCGCAAGAAGCTAACCCACGAAAGAGCCACGTGAGAAACACATGCTGGAAGCTAAAGAGTCGTGTCAGGCTGACAATTTCGCGAGTGTCTTACGGGTAAGGCCTTCTTGCAAAGTAATCGTGAAACTTTTTGCCTGGAGGATTTTTAAGTGTGACTTTCTTACCCTTTACCCATACTATATATACTCTCATTACCCACAAAAATTGTAAGGAGACCATTCAGAGAGAAAAACCCTAAATTGGTTTTCAACAACACATACACCCATCTTTTAGAGAGAGAACGATTCACCCTTAGAGAGAAATCATTCTAACCTCTTCTCCTTCCCTCTCCCATTGTCATACCTTGAGAGAAGATTTGTACCCAAACACTACCCACATTTTTTTAGAGTGTAGAAAGTGTTTTAGAGCTTGGGAAGCTTTGGGTATTTGCCAAAAGAAGCCGATGAGCCTTGGCGGATTCAATTGGGTGTATTGCGTGATCCGGAGAGCTAGAGAAGACAGGAATTCCTTAAGTCAGTTGGTAGCAGGAGCTTGGAAGGCTCAAGTACATTGGGTAGACTAGGTTTGGAGGGTCTTTTATTATTCGTGTACTCCAACTTTACTCTTTAGTAGATCGATTACCGCTTAGAGGGCGGCGGAGAGGTTTTTCATTGAGTTCTTTGATTTCCTCTTCGATAACATGTCTTGGTGTCATCTTGTGGTTGCATCTCTCTTCCCTTACTTTTGTACTTTACTTTTATTGGTTGTTATTCATGTTTATGCACTAGAGTAGTTATCAGTTTATTGTACTTCATTTACTCTTGTTCCGCACTTAGACAAGTTAGAGTAAAATAAACTGAGCCGTAATTATTAAATTGGGGGTCTAAACAAGCTCTTGTGTTTCACACAAATTCAAGCTTTCACAATCCACTCCCAAAAGTGATATAATGAAGAAAATGAATGGTCAAACACAAAGGTTAGCATTGGGGGCGATTTCCAGTGAAGTGTGCGTAAACCTCCAAGATCACCACGCTTTGAGCCACTTGTACGCACGGAGCTCATTATGTGACGCTTTGGCCAACGATGAGTTGATAGCCACCATGAAAGAAATCGATCGAGCACATACCCTAGGACCTTGTTTGCGGCTATTCCTCATGGTAAACCATGCCATCAAAACTCAAAGAGTTGTTGCTTATGGTTGTTCTTGCAAAAAGATAGAAAACACACGAAATTAACGGCCTAAGAAACATGCTAGAGAATCCAAGAGCCTCAACATGGTAGAGAATATAAGAGGAACATAATTCTTCTTCCATTTTTCATTAGTTACATAAATGGAAGATTACACCCCTCTTGTAACCCACTCTTATGTAACGTGTATGTCATATAGTGGTTAATCTCATTAAATAGACCAACTTGGCTAGCCGGGACATAAAATGCCGAACAATGCCAAAGAATTTGGCTCCAGCATGAAACTTGATGGCCTTGCCAAAATCGTGAAAGTGTTGCAGTGGGCCGTTGGCAAAGAGAAAATAGATCAGTAATAGAGAGAGAGAGAGAGAGAGAGAGAGAGAGTAACGGAAACTATTTTAGGGGAAAAATATAGGAAGAGTAAGGAATTTTTAAAAAATAATCATATTAATTAATAAAAAATATGTGACCAAACTTACATAGGATTGTAATAATGTAGTTTTAGAAAGAAAAATGATGACATTTTGAGTTTAGGCGACACTTAAAAGTTAACAGATATACAGTAACAAGTATGGATGGAAGAGCTTCTTTCAAATCAATATATAAAATTTAGGAGTCCGATTCCAAATTTTTAAACGCAAGGAAGTAAAATCAAAATATTCCCAGATTTTAAATTGAAATTTTCTAATTCTATATATTTTATTGGTTAATAAATTATTTCTTAGAATAGTGTTTGCCTTTTTAATTGACTCTTGCATCATCTTACGAAAGAGCAATTAGATTTGGATTGTGATAGTGAAGGATGTTAGTTCATTTAAACTCTTGTATACTCAAATTCTTTAACCTAATTAATTAACCAAATTGATACTTAGGTTTATTATTTAGATCTAGGTTAAACACAAACAATCATATTACTAAGTGTGGAAAAGTAAAGAAGACAAGAGATATGATGACCCAAGAAAACCAATGAAAGTGTTAGAGTGTGTCCAATTTCAAAGTAAAAAAATTGGGGAAGATTTAACTTAAACTATCCTCAAGGCAACAAATTCACTAAATAAAATGAAAGTGTTTACAATATATTTTTCCATAAATCTAATGCTACTTCTTGTGTACTTATAAACGTGACCACGTACAAGTTGCTCCGAATCTACGGACTTTTCTATCTGAATTTGTTGAACACAAACACCCTCGTTTGTGACTCTGAGATCCCACTCAAAGTTTTAAATTATCAGCTATATATGATCTTGTTGCAGCAACTTCAAATCTCAAAAGGGCACCTCCAAAGTCATAGAAAAATTTGCCTTAGGATTTCCTTTAAATACTTAGTGAAATAGTTCTAAAACCCTAATCAATTAATGAGCTGTTGGACTTTAATTAAATTCTGCAGATTTGTGTCTCGGTCAATTGAGCCTTCTTCTCGATCGATGGCTCGATTGATCAAATTTGGCATGTTTCGAATTCCTGAACCTGCAACTTTATTTTTCTCATATTCTGACTTGCAACACCTTGAACATTGTCTAATATATACTAGAGACTTTATGATCTATAACTAGATAAGTTTGTGTTCACAATTTACAAATTATTCTAAATTTCTAGAACCTAACAAAGGAAACTTCATTGAACAAGACAAGAACGTGTATTAGCATTGCATGAAAGTTGAAAGCAACGTGACTTAGCCAGAAGACTTTCGATCTGTATACTTGAGTGTTGAGTCAATAATTTCCATGTTGGTCAGGCCTGATTTTCACATGTGCAATGGACCCATTACCACGTGAAAATGCAAATACCACCACCGAAATGTATCCCCACCCAAGAAAAGAGCAACAGCAAAAACAAAACATGCTCAAAATTCTTCACGGTACAACATTTGCACTTATTCGTGTCACATATGTTTGACCTTGATAATCCTTTGTCATGTTTATCATATTTTATATATTCACTGATGTTACATAAATGTCTATACAGCATGTTCCAAAAAAAAAAAAATTGGCGAGTTCACTGGCGGCGCCATGTATAATTGAGGATGGTCACAGCAGGTCCACCCTCAACTTGGGGAAAAAAAATTATGCTTTAAAAAAAATGAAATTCCAAATTAATATGGGTTGTTGACCACTTAGAAAAAAAACTTGACCATGCTAAAAAAATCCTAAACATCCTAAATAAAATTTGCCCATTAAAAATAAAATTTGAGTTCTCCAAAATTTTGGTTCATTGAAGATTAACCAAAAAATTATGAAAAATGCTATGTTCACAACATGTCTTCAACACTTTCATAACAAATCCTAAGATATAGATTGTTATCGGTGGACAAAAAAAAAAAAAAAAAAAAAATTTTAGTGATATGTAAATTAGAACTAATAACAATTGCCAACTAGAATTTGTTGTAAAAATATTGTGGACATAACATTTTTCAAAAAGTGTCCAAATAAAAAATTAGCCTAAAAGCCCAAATCAAATGTTTAATTATGATATTTTAAATTGTGTTTTCAAAAGAGATATTTTAAAATTGCTATTTTTTAATAAAAAATGCATATTTTCCAATAGCTAGTTAGTTAGTGCTTGCTTTAGTCTTTAGGCTGAGTTTATTAGATTTATGTGATATATCTTGTATATACACATATGCACTAAAATAATACCTCAATATTTTACTGAACATGATTAATATAATGGTTTAATGCCTACGTCGAATATGTTGAATGAATTTGTAGCTTACCCTTTATTTTTCTTTTAGCACTATGGAAAAAATTCTTATAAGGAAATCACTTTTATTGCAAAATTTATCTTCTAAGCAAATTTGTATTCACTTGAATAATATTCTTTTAGATCCTTAGTTTTGAGAAAATGTCTCATCTTTTCATCCTAACGATCAAGAGAAAATAAAAAGAGCATATTTACAAAGATGTTCTTGTCAACCTCTTAGCCATGATTTCCCTAAAAAAGAAATTAGTGGTGTATTGCGTTGATTTAAACCTAATTAATTTAAAGAATACAAAATATTGGTTGGATCATATCATAAAAAAAGACGATGCATTTTGTTTATATGATTACTTATTTAGGCAAGATGTTAGTAATTGAAAGGGAGATTAGTAGTTTAATGATTACTTTGTTATGTATATTAAAAAAGATGTAGCTAATAGTATTAATAATGAAACTATCATATAACAATTTCAAAATATGAAAAACTTGCAAAAGGAAATTTTAAAACTATAGTATTTGCGACTGGTTTGTTATGTTAGTCTATTCAAGTTTTATTTTTATTAAATTTTGTTTAATTTAAATTTCTTAATGAACACCCTAAACAAAATTTCTGAAACCACCACTGAGTTTAAAGATGTAGTAAAAAATTTCACGGTTTCACCCCATCCAGTAAAACTGAACTTTGACAAAGCTGCTATGTTATTGCTTCAGCTATAGCCATATATATTGTTAGACTAAACCCATAAATTGGTGAAGCCAAAGTAGGGTTGTTTGGCTATGAAACCTGCTTGCTATTTCCAAATTTTCCATGTAGCATGGATCGGAGGATATCATACATATGGAAAGTCGAATCCCTATTTGTCACTAATGCCATCAATGACCAGTCTTCACATGCACAAAATTCTGCTTTTTTATGTTGTAATTCGCTCAAGAAAAAAAATATATAAAGTTATGATTTCCAACTATGTTGTGTTGGCTTTCATTAGAGACATAATTATGTAATTGGCTAATCCTTTGACAAAACACACTTTACTTGTAATTGGGTAGATCTGGGATGTGTTTAGTACTTTAAGAAACAGGTGTTCAAGTTTAGTATTGAAGCCATGCAAATCTGACGAAGAAACAAGTGAAGGAAGTGCTGTTCATTAAAGCTCGACAGAATCCTTTCTATCAAGAATTATTGTTGAAGCTCGACACAAGCTATATCTGTCGAGAATTACGAAATCAAGTTTTCCAGATCTGATTACACGCATATCCTTGAGTATTTGTGTAGGGTTTTTTTTTTTTTTTTTTTTTTTTTCTCATAACTCTAAACATATATAAGGATTATTTTAAGAGCTGTCACAGGTGATACAAGGTGTTGCAAAAGAATAATCCATGCTTATTGTGACCGAAGGCAAAAATTGCTCTAGTTCATCATATTCTCTGTAGAAGCTACTACATCTTTACGCCAAAGGTTTTGTGACCAAGGAACTTCCTGATCTTCATTGTTGATGAACTGAAAAACTTTGCAACCAACAATCTTCCTAAAGTTGGTGTATTAGTCACGCATCGGGATCCGTGCATCATTGGTTAGTTGCATATTGGCATTCATGCATTGAATGGAGAGGTTGCCGCTACAATATAAGTCCAATTGGGTATTAGGGTAAAGGTTCAACTATAGGTTGGTATTGGGTACAGAGATTTCTTTTACTTGTAATCGCTTGTGATTGATAATAGTGGATTCTCGGGAGTGGTGACCTTAAATTCACCCGGTGGGGTTTTGCCTCGGTGGTTTTCCCCATTTGTCAAATCTAATTCCACTTCATTTAGTTATTTGGTGATTTGTTTGTACTACCACGTTATTGCATGTAATTTGACTAATTAATTAACTTAGGTAATTAATTAATTTGCTAAGGGGTCCATTCATTTTAACCCAATAGCTGTAATTTTTATTTGGAGGTCTGAACAAACTCTTGTGTTTTAGTACAAATATGAGCTTTCAAAAAAAAAAAAAAAAAAAAAAAATACATTTTTAGGTTGATTGGTGGTATTAGCTAGGGCCTGAAAGTGGGGTATTGATTATGTTGTAATGCATCTCAAATTCCAACATCCCACACCCAATTAAACAAACAATAAATCAAAACAAAAATTAAATCAAGCCCCAAAGATAATAAATACCTTTAAAAAAAAGAAAAATAAATTATTAGTAGTGGAAAAATAAAGAATTAAAACGTGAGAACTTATGTTGATGAAATTCAATTTTGTTTTCACAAGGTACAACAAAAATGCAAGAAAATCAAGTAAAATCAATCTAAGCTATCGTATACCGTTAACAGAAGTACACAATCAAGTAAGACAATAAAAACGCAAAAAAATGTGACTGGAAAATTATGAGAGCTCCAAAACTTATGTAGCATAAAATAAAGAGTACAACAGGCTCTTTTTATATTATTTATAGATTAACGTAAGTTTTCTAGAATCTAAAGATACATAAACATCTAAGAAATAAAATATTTTTATTCTATCCTACGTGTAATGGGCATCCGAACAGGACTGAATCTCCTAGCATAACACAACACAATAATAAGTTGCTAGTCAAGCCTTAATTAATTTTCACATGTGCAATGGCCCATTACCTCGTGAAAATGCAAATACCACCACCGAAATGTATCCCCACCCAACAAAAATAATGCTCAAAATGCTTCTTAGTACAACGTTTGCATCATCTTCCTTAGTCAGTTTTAGGTTGCCCTTGAGTACGTTGAGATCATCTAGATACTCTAAGCGGGTGCCGTGCGAACCAAACGTTGCACTCCAATTTTGGTTTTAGGTTCGTAACTTGGCTTTGATACTAGTTGTTTTACCTTCAGAAAACCGACCTTGGGGAATCCTCACTATTTAACAATTTAAAGGTTACATCCATATTCAACATATATGACGTCGACTTTACTGTTAAATAATTTGGCTCAATTTATGACTTGTGTTTTTAATTGCTTTGGGATGGAAGACAAGGCTTTCTAGAAGCTAAAAGTTAAAAGCTGGGCTTAGAAAAAAAAAAAAAGCAGTATATTTTATTGCCCTAAATAAAAATTTATTATATTTAATTTATATTCAAATTTTATAATATTGATTTATTTACATAATTATATTTGATAATATTACACGATCTATTGAGATCTAAATTTTTTCAAAAAGGATATATAATTAGGTTAGAAAATTTAATATTTAATATTTCAAAGTTTGAGTAATTTATAGGAAATAATCCATAATTGATTTTAATTTTAAGAGGAAAGTGTTCACAACTCCGAGGTTACCACTCAATCTTATATCCCAAATGCTAAAAATTTTGACGTTGAACCCTCTAAAAAATCTCAAAGATATGAACCTAAATAAATGATATTGTTTCCTTAAAATGTGATCTTGGATTATGACGATTAATATTTTATTAATTGACTCGATGAACACCTCAAACTTAGGCCATATCAATATAGAAGTCAGGATTAAAAACAATCCTAATCTAAAAATCAATTATTAATGATTTCAATAGCACAAAAAAGTAGGACACAACTTCGTTGAGTTAAAGTTAATTTATGAAAAAAATAATAATAGTTGTTTTAATAATTTTTTTAACTAAGAATTTTATTATATTTAGCTCCCCCACTCTTCTCTCTCTCTCTCTACACCCCCCCAAAAAAAAAAAAAAAAAAAAAAAACCCATTGGTCATTCTTCTTACTATGTTGCTAGTCATGTTGCATGTTTACGTAAAAATTTCTATTAGGAAGGCTTTCTTGGATTTAGGTTAATAAGGAGATGTTGCTAGTCATGTTGCATGTTTACGTAAAAAATTTCTATTAGGAAGGCTTTCTTGGATTTAGGTTAATAAGGACATTGCTTGGTAGAATTTGAGTAAATGTGGAGATTTGTTATAAATTATCTTTAATTCTTAATTTGACTTGATTTGAGTGTTTTTCTTGATGTAGAGGGAAAGTTTTATTTCTCGTGAAGGAAACTTTTATTTCTCATGGAGTTTGCTTGGTCCATTGGTTTTACTTATCCACTAACAATTTTGATATTCCTTGTCTACCAAATATTGAAATTTTATAAATAGGTAATCCTACAAAGGTTTTGGTAGTTTTGGCATAAGGATCCTCCTAAGACTCTTAGAAAACACAATAAGTCTATTGAATTAGTTCGAAAGAGCCATAAATAGGATTTGGTATTTGTCAATGTTCTTTGAGTGTGTAAAGTGTGAACATTTTATAATCATTCTTTTAACATAGATCTAAAGAGAGACTTGTTTGTTTGTGACATATTTCATCATAATAATGTTCACAATCAATCTTGTGTGAAGGTTCTATTTGAAAATCCTTTCATATGCAACAAGCAAATATTATAACTTTTACTTCCACAAGACTCGCAACTATAAATGCATGAAGACAAAACTAAAACTTCCACTTTCACAACAACCTGATATCAGAATTTAAGTTATGATAACATTTATGAGTTAAACCTAACATTTAAATCCAAAGAGAAATTATGAAATTCATTATAATCTACTACAATTAGAAATTCATCATAAAACTAAGAAGTTATCCCATTTTCACCCTGCCATGATGATGTCGCAGAAGCTACAAGAAAACAAACACATTGCTTTCTAAATAGAAATAAAGAAACTAAACACATTAGCTTCTGAATGAAAACCTCGAATCCATATGGGGTTCACTAAATCCATAAGGTGATAGGGTTCTGGAATCCACTAGAGAGAAATAGACAAAGTCTATATGTTTTATAAATCTAAAAAACTAAACTAGCCTGGAGGCTACAATATGTTAAAAAATTAAAAAGAAACCCTATGTTGGCTAGGAAAGTGCCCAAAAACCCTAATTCACACTAATCACGTAATTAGGTGGCAAAATAATAATTTTTTCCAAAATAGAAAAATTTAGATAATTACGAAAATTGAAAATACTTTCTCTTCTAAAAAACAATTACTAATTTAAATTTCTATATTTAGAGTGATTTTGCAACAATGAATGAAGGTTGATTGGTCATGGGATGTAATTCCGGTACATATTCATGGAGTGGGTAATAAAAGTATTATAAATAGGTAATCTCTCAACAGTTCTTTGTGGAATATTAATTCTCACATCTATTATTTTTTCACATCTGTTTTTATGTATTAAAATGTGAAAAAAATATTTAGCCTTCCTTATATATATATATATATATATATATATATATAATTCGTCTTCAATTCCCTATTATTGTATATAGGGATTCGAACCTAGGACCTTAACATTTCCATTAGAAACAACGTGAGATGGTAGTTGAGTTACAAGAATCCTGGCAATAATTATATTATTAATAATATATCGTTTTTGGTTGCAGGAATTGTCTTGAAATCATTTTTTTGGTTGCATGAAACATATTGTTTTGGAACAGAAATCCTAAAAACTTTTATAGACATATAAATCTTGGAGATATTTATTTAAAAAGAAATAAAACATATGTATAAACATAGGATAAATAATTAGTATTTTGTGTAAATTTTATTTCAAGTTTTTGTTTCTTCAACTACACAACTTTTAATATGTTGGGTTCCACCTTATACAATGAAGTAAAGTTGACAAAAAAAAAAAAAAAAAATAATCCTAGCTCTAAAATATATTTTTATCCCCTCTCAATTACTATCTCAATCAAAATTATAAAAATATATGTAAATATAACTAGTGTTTTGAAACAATATTTGTTTTCAATCTATAATAAAATCATTAGACATATATCCATATTAATCTTAAATACACCCATAAAAAAATAAATCTTGATTGTTGATAGGCCAAAAACGAATTGATCCATTGTGGTAAATTAACCAATTAATTTAGCCAAGTGAATTAATTAAGTTAATTAACATGCAAACGTGTGATAGTACAAACAAATCACCAATAAACTAATTATGCAGCAAAAAATAAATAACACGGTGATCTGTTTACGAATGGGGAAAACCTAACGGCAAAAACCTCACCGGGTGATTTTTAGGCCACCACTCCCGAAATTCCACTATTATCAAAACAAGCGGTTACAAGTAAAGGAATCATAGTACCTTATACCAACCTACGTTGAACCCTTACCCCAATACCCAATTGGACTTGTTCTCAGAGTGACATTTTCCCCTTTCGATGCACAGCTCCCAAGTACGTGACTAACCAATACGCGGATCCCAATACGCGACTTCAATCACCAACTAGAGAAGGTTGTTGGCTGCAAAGTTTTTCAGTTCATCTCAACGATGAAGATCAAGAAGATGCCTGGTCACAAAATCCTACAGTGCACATACACAGCAACTTCTTCACAAGAATGATGAACTAGGGCAAAACTTTGTCTCCGGTTACAAATTGCTTGAATAAACTTTGCTCAACACTTATGCAATTTGTATATACTTTGACGGCCCTCAAAATAATCCTTTTATATGTCTAGGGTTAGAAGAAAAGAAAGCCCAAACACATAATCCTAGATTAGAGTAAAAACAGAACTCGAATTCTGTTTTTCATAAAGCTTGACAGATAGTCATCTGTCGAGATGTTGTCGAGTAGTTGTCGAGCCACGGGGCTAGAACAGCTTCTTAAGCTTGATGGATAGCTAGTCATCGAGCTAGCTATCGACCTTTAACGAATAGCACTTCTTCAACTTGAATCTTGGACAGACTTGCATGTTTTCAACACTTGATCTTGAAACACAGTTTCTTGAAGTATTAAACACATCCTAAATCTACCCAAATACAAGTAAAGTGCGGTTTGTCAAAAGATAAGCCAATTACATAAAATAGTGACATATGTTCCTAACAAGTGAATTACATATGTCTTAACAATCTCCCCTTTTGGCAATCCATGACAAAACCACAACAAACAAATGAACATATGAGAGAACTCATAAATCACTCAACTCATATTCACTTGTTGAATACAATAAAATCTATCCTAACACAAACTCTTGAAAAACCATGCAAGAAGAGAGTTTATGACAAGTAGACTTTAACAACCTGTATTTCTGAAACACTTTAAACAAAACTCATCAAGGCATCTTTGTGTGAATAGATTGCATACACGTAATAGAAAGCATGTGCATAAAGAGAGAAGAAACAACACATGTAAGGGGTAGGTGAAAGAAACATACATCAACATATATAAGGAAGATAAATACAATGTATGTCAAAAATGGTCACAAGACCCATATACAAGAACAAATGTAACTAAAATAGGGAAAAGAAAAAGATACAAGTAATCCTCACTACATCCCTCGGATATCATCACACTCCCCTAACAAAATGTCCTATACTAACTCTCCCCCTAAGAATGACTACTCTCATATCCAAAACTACTTCCCCTTTTTGTCACGAGTGACAAAGGGTAAGAGTGACAAGTAGACATCTCATCGATAGAGCTAGCATCTCCATCATCATCATCCGAAACATCATCGTCATCACCATCATTATCATCATCATCCTCGGACTCGGAAGCCACTGGAGGAGGGGGTGAAGGAGAAGCCTTAGGAGTATAACCACTCATGGTCGCCTGTCGCCATGCAATACGACCGACACGAACGTTCACTTGATACAACTCCGTAGAGAGTGTATCGAGGCGAGCATCCATGCGCTGCAGCTGCGCCATAATGTCTCCTAGAGTCACATCGCCTGAAGAAGAGGAGGGAGCGGATGTGGACGGAGTAGAACAAGATGGAGCAGAATGGGAGGGAGGAGCTGTTGAATTCGACTGTCGAGACCTAAATTGCGCCTCGCTACATTTAACAGTAGCGTAGTCTATGGCACACATGATAGAAAAATGATCAGAAGAGGAAAAAGGAACAGAAAAATGGCATAGAATCCACGTGATAGCCGAAGGGAAAATGAGCTTATCACGAGTAGCGGAATCCCTATACACATCTAAGATAAAAAGAATGAAATGTGAAGGAAAATCTATAGTAAGGTTCTCTCATAAAGAAAGCAAAAATCGAGCACAAGGCTCTGTGATAGAGTTATAGTGAGAGAGTGGGTGCAAAACAAAAGTCATCACCATATTCATGAATCTAGGACCTTTAGCAAAAGGCCTACATGGTGTGAACTGATGATCACCCCAATCTACGGGTTGCTCACAGAAAGCGAAAATCATCTCATCTTTGGACACAATCCGCAGATGCTCACAACAGGGTAGTCGGGATGCTCTACCCTCGGAATATAAAGCACATCCGCAACAAGCTGCAGTGTGACTACAATGCGTGTACCTCGAACGCAAGTAGAAAAGAGAGGTACTATAAAACTAAAACCATGCATGTTGGAGTAAAACTCCTGGATCAGCATGGTTGGACAAGTGACCGTGACATCACACAAAGGACTCCTATCCTCAACTCCGTGAATGACAAAGGGGAAGGTCAATGTTGGCGAAATCCGCCAAAATGACTCGGCAGTTCGAATAAACACCTCGTCGAGAAAAGTTCTTCGAGAAGTCCTTTCGGGCATCCTCATCATGGAATCGAATATAAGAAGGAGTAGGATCGAAGAAGACGATGTCCTAGAACACAAAGGGTTTTGGAACAGAGTGACTTACGCTTAGGTACCGTGAGACACGACTAACATAAACAGAAAGAGAGGGAGAGAAAGAAAGACAATCGAAAAAGCTCCAAAGCAGTTCAAATATAACAAGTATATTGAAAAGAGAGTACGTATGCATGGGGAATGCATGAACATGTGATATGCAAAAGAAATTGCATCATGGGCTCAGCCAATCCAATCCTACCAAAGACACAATCAATTTGCACACATCTAAATGCATAATAATACTGTTATTATGCTAATGTGATGCAATGCATGAGATTTTAAACTCATTTAAGTGAAAACCCATCCCAAAATTTCAATAATAACTCATCAATTTTGAAAAACCCCAAATCCTAGGTTTTAAAACATGAAATGCATGTAAATGAAGGAGAAGAAACTTACCAAGTGTAGAAAAGACCTTGAAAAAGCTTGAAAAACACTTTGGTAGAGGTTTGGAGTGAGAGAAGGTGTTTTCGGAAGTGAGGAGACAAAGGTATCGAGAGAGAGATCGACAGAAATGAAGAATGGATCACACAGAACCTATATAAAAAGGTTCAAGAAAATCTCGACAGAAAGAAGGTGTCGAGCCAAGTGTTGAGGATTTGGTCATCGACGATATAGGTGTCGAGGAAGTGTCGAGGTACAAAACATCAAACACAAGAGTTGAGGCTCGATCGATCCACCAGGTGTCGAGAAGCTATCAAGGGGACAGAAACATTCTCGTTCGATCCACTAGCTGTCGAGGATCCGTCGAGATTGAGATAAGAAAAGTCCTTAAGAGCTCAACAGATAGCCAGGTGTCAAGGAGGTATCTAGGGGGTGTTGAGATTGCTTAAAAATCGTTTTTCAAGAAAGGAAAAACACAGATATGAATGCAATCAAGCATGCAACTCAACCAAAGATCCAATCAATATTTTAAGCCCTCAAAATCATCTCTCAACAAAAATTTAAGCAAAATGATCCCAAAAAACACACATACACATACTAAACAAGTCTAACCAATTTTATATTTCAAAAACAAGTCAAGACAGTTTAGTGAATATACATTAACACATGTAAAATCTTGTGATGGCCAAATCACATTGTACCTGCACATGTATCAAAAGTGGCAAAGAATATTGTGTGTTGTGTGTGAAAAACATCGCAAGATTGCATAAGTGTATACATGTTATGACGATTTAAGATATGAGAAAATCACTTTAACTCACACGCAATCATACTGTTTGATGGGGACTATCACCTTCGAGGTACATCCTATAACTCCCACATCTCTTAGAATACACGCTTGCAATCATATTTAAAGCATTTTGATTTTTTTGCTTTTCATTTTCTTTGCATATTTTTATTTGAGCAAATCATGCATGGGCATATAAGATAGAGAAAATAAATACCCAATGAAGGTAAGTATTTGACATTCCAATTTTGCTATGCCAAAGCACACAAATGTCATTGACATTACACTTTTGCTATGCCAAAGCATACAAGTGTCATATTATGATTGGCGGGCAACAGTGATGAGATGGTTATTTATGCCCTTCTCTTAGGATTTTCTAGTCCCTCCCTTCAAAAAGAGTGATATGAGTGTTAAGTACAAGAGATAACTTAATCTTACTCATCACAAACAAGAGCCACAAATCTCACTTGCTTAGTTATGCATAGAGATGCTCATCTAAGCTACAAAAGATACAAAGTTTAGAAAACTTTGTTTCAATGGCCATCCAAGGTACACAAGTACCAATGTACACAAAACACACGCTTTTTTTGTATTTTTCTGATTTTACTGACTCAAAACTTGAAAGCAAAACATACAAGTAATGCACAAAAAAAAAAAAAAAAAAAAAAAGATTGAAAGAGAAAAGTGATAGAATCATTTGAAGCCTTTTTCCTTCCACACCCTGGAAGAATCTTTCCTTTGATTAAACCTTTGAACCGACGGTGAGGGGGAAGAATTAAAATCGTTCAATTTCGAAAGGAACATGAGGGCTTTGAGAAGATCTCCAAGGGGAGCAGGAGAGGATTGAAGTTGATTCGGCTTCCGGATGCTATCATGTCGTTGCTCGTTGAGTGGCAATCCGCTTATAGCAATTTGGTCGAGTATGATCGGTAACTCCACAATGATGGCAGAGATGTCGCTTCTTTTGTTTAGGCTTTTGAAAGTTAGCCTTCTTAGCTCTAGGATTCTTAGCTTCGTTCTTATCTTACTTAGGGGGTGCTTCTAAGGTAGATTTTCCCTTGTCTAAGTTCTCACTAGCTAAATCAGTTTTAACATCATTGTTCTCAATTTCAACATTATTGCTAGGAGGAACAAAAACAGTAGGACTAGTAGAAGCAATATTAGAGGAAAAGAAACCATACCCTAAACTTGTTCGATCGGAAGCAGATTTCTAAAGACTGAGCATCTCATCAAGCTTTGCACTTGAAGTCCTCTCCAATTGAGCTCTGACTTGAAACAACTCCACTTCAAGCTTCTTGGTCTTCTCGGCCAAGAAATTGTTCTCGTACCTCGCTCCAATAGTCCGATTAGCCTCATCAAACTTTGTGGAAAGCTCTTCATGATCAAGTTCCACATCACCGAGCTTCTTGGTGGCCAACCCGTAAAGTTTCTCATGTTTCTCGGAAAGATTGTATAATTTCTTATAGGCTATATGGATATCATCTTGATCATCCATCTTCTCAAACTTGGATTCCACCAATTCCTCTTCTTCAACCACATCTTCAACAATCCCATCTTTTGGATTGACAAAGTGGCGAAGAAGGCATTCAAGATTCTGTCATCCTCATTGTCGGAATCATCCTCGGGCTCGATGTCGCTCTAGATAGCAGCAAAGTACCTTGTTCTTCCCAATGCTTTTGAGATATGTAGGACACTCTTGTTTCATGTGACCGAAACCTTGACACTCAAAGCACTTAGGTCCTACGGGAATAGTGTATTGACCGCCATCCCTTGCATCATTCTTCCCTTTGTCTTGGATCTTGAACTGAGAAGAACTGGGTTGCCTATGGTCCTTGTCGAAGCCCTTTCCATTGGCATTCTTCATAAACTTCTTGAACTGCCTGGTGATGTAGGACTTCATCTTTGAATCTTCATCATTTGGAGACTCATTTGTCTCACTGCTCTTGGCCTTGAATGCCATGCTCTTGCCTTTACCCGTCTTGCCAATCTTGTCAATGTCCTTTGATTGCTCGATTGTCGTAATCTTGGCATGGAATCTCTCAAGTAAAGATCTGAGCACCTTTCTCACAATCTTAGGTTCAGGAATGGTTTCCCCAAGATTGAAAGTTGAGTTCACTATGTCCTTGAGCTGGGAATAGAACTCATCGAATGACTCATCTTCCTCCATCTTAATCTCTTCAAAGCTTGTAGTGAGCTTCTGAAGCTTTGAATCCTTAACAATCTTTGTTCCCTCATAGGTTGTCCGGAGGATGATCCATGCTTCCTTAGCAGTTTCAATGGAGGATATCTTCTTGAACTCCCCATTGGTGACCGCACCGAATAAGGCATTCAACGTTCTGCTGTTGAAGTTTGCTGCCTTGACATTGGCATCATCCTAGTCGGCCGGCGCTTCCTTCGGCTTGGTACAGCTTATCTCAATAGTTTGCCACACTTTCTCATCCAAAGATTGCAAGAAAGCTCTCATGCGTACTTTCCAGTATGCATAGTTAGTGCCATCAAATAAAGGAGGTATGATTAACGACTATCCTCTATCCATGACAAACAAGGGTCAATGGATCAATCACAGAAAAGATAAAACCCTAATCATAGTGTGCCCGATCTGATACCATTTGATAGGCCAAAAACGAATTGACCCCTTGTGGTAAATTAACCAATTAATTTAGTCAAGTGAATTAATTAAGTTAATTAACATGCAAACGCGTGGTAGCACAAACAAATCACTAATAAACTAATTATGTAAAGGAAAATAAATAAAACGGTGATTTGTTTACGAATGGGAAAAACCTAACACGCGTGGTAGCCCTTACCCCAATACCCAATTGGACTTGTTCTGTAGTGACAATTTCCCATTTCGATGCATGGCTCCCAACTATGTGACTAACCAATGCGCGAATCCCAATTACATGACTTTAATCACCAACTAAAAAAGGTTGTTGGCTGCAAAATTCTTGAGTTCATCTCAACGATGACGATTAAGAAGATAATTGGTCACAAAACCCTACGGTGCACATACACAAAAACTTCTTCACAAGAATGATGGACTAGGGTAAAACTATATCTCCAGTTACAAATTGCTTGAATAAACTTTGCTCAACACTTATGTAACTTGTATATACTTTAACGGCCCTCAAATTTATCCTTTTATATGTCTAGGGTTAGAAGAAAAGAAAACCCAAACACATAATCTTGGATTAGAGTCAAAACAGAACTCGAATTCTGGATTTCATAAAGCTCAACAAATAGCTGTCATCGAGATGTTTGTCGAGCAATCTGTCGAGCCACGGGATTGGAACAACGTCTTATGCTCGATGGATAGCTAGCTGTCGAGCTCTAATGAACAACACTTCTTTAGCTTGAATCTTGGACAGACTTGCATGTCTTCAACACTTGATCTTGAAACAAAGTTTCTTGAAGTATTAAACACATCCTAGATCCACCCAAATACAAGTAAAGTGTGTTTCGTCAAAGGATAAGACAATTACATAAAATACTGACATATGTTCCTAACAAGTGAATCACATATGTCCTAACAATTGTATTTATAAACATATCAGCAATAATAATTATTTTATCAAACATTTCTTCAACTTTACACATTTTAATGTTTACAATGTTTTATGAAAAGGTTAATCAGTGAAATAATACCAATATTCTATACAATTATTTTATAGACATAAATCTTAGATATTTAGAAAAGAAATTTTTAACATATTTGTAAACATATAACCAATAATAATTATTTTGAGTTAATGTTATTTAAAATTTTTGTTCTTCAACTTCATACCTTCTAACTTGTTGGGTTCCACCTTAACAGATTGTCGATGCCTTGCGGCGGCTGACCACCCATTGTGGCGACGCTCGTACCTTCCTTAGTAGGCTTTTGAGAGCTCGGGTGTTGTAAAATGAGGGTGAAAGAAATATCATGTGTGTGACTTGAATTGAGTCAATTTTGACCTATATTTACCAAAGATAAGTGAAGTCGTTACCAATCATTGGTTTTTTTCTAAGGTGTAATTGGTCACCTTACTCTATTTGATTTTATTACCAATCCTAGGCTAAGAAAAATTGTTGTTTTCCCTAATCTAATGCAGATGGAAAAAAAATATTGATTCTTAAGTTCGGAAGTCTACTTATGTATGGGGACTGTGTTAGGCAACCTCCCCCCCCCCAACGACGCCTGTACGGAGACAGTCTTTTGTTTTGTTAAAATTTTAATTTTCAGTCATTGGCAATTAAAAACAAGCTATTAGTGTTAGCTTTTGGGGCTTTAAAAGAATTAGGTTATGAGGTTTGATTTTTGGAAGGGGTGTGGTCTTTGTCAATGCTTTGCTAGCACATTTGGAATCGTTGCCAAATTTCCACGACGAAAATCTAGCAACATTTCGCCTCAAGTGAGAATACGAGAACAAAACACTATCATCACCAAGCTTTCATGGTGAGAATACGACAACAAAGGTGCCCCATTATCACTATGAAAATCCAGCATAGTTTCACGTTTGGTGCAACATGGCGCATCGGCGGGGTTTCATGGTCATGGTATATGGTGCGTGTTTATATGTTCATACTAAGTGAGAGGATGGAAAGCTCATAGGTTTACTAGTTTGGAACCTTTCTTTTTTTTTTTTTTTTTTTTTTTTTTTTTTTTTTAATACTTTAGTAACTTCAACTTTAGTTTTGTAACTTTGTCTAAGTAGACAAGCAATGTTAGTAACTTAGTAGTGTTACTATTAGTATATAGTCAAATCAAATGTCTTGAACTCTCATTGTTAGTCTAATTTTAATGTTTTCTATTTTCTTTTGGTTACTTGTTTTCATTTCATTTTAACCTTTTTCAAAATAAAATAAATGGTTTGTCATGTGACTCATGTCACTATTTACTCTTATTGGCTATTGGCTACGCAGATGGTTTGCCAACTTGCTATGCTTTGTGTTTTATGCACCTAGTACCCCAGTATGTAATCTAAATATTTTTAGTGAAAAAATTAAAAAAAAAAAAGTTAAACGAGTTGGGTCACGGGTTAGCTGGGTTGGGTCGGGTTGACATGCAAAAATTGAGTCAAGTCACGGGTCAACCCGTTTTGCTTCAAGTCAAAAATTTTGAGTTCAGTCGATATTTTTAGGTCGAGGTCAAGTTAGAAAATTTTGGCCCCTATTTGCCATGTCTAGTTTCACCCCATCCACTAAAACTGAACTCGACATAGCAACTATATTATTGCTTCGATCAGCCATAGCCAAATATATTGTCGACTAAAACCCATAAATTGTTGAAGCTAAAGCGGGGTTGTTTAGCTATTAAACCTCTTTGTTTCCAAATTTTCCATATAGTCAAGGTACTGGAGGATTTTATATATAAAGTTGAATCCTTATTTGTCACTCATGCCATCAATAACTAGTCCCCATGTGCACAAAATGCTGCTTTTTTTACGTTGTAATGTGCTCAAGGAAAAAAAAATGGGTTTTTAGTAAGACCGACTTTTTAATATTGAAAACTATGATTATGAAAGTGCTTCCTGAAATGACAAACTTCTTATTGTCAGTTTTTCATTCAGGAACCCCCCCCCATAGAATCGTATCAAAGTTTACATTTTTTTACCATTGGATTCTGGAGAATCATCATACATTTATTATTATTATTATTATTTTACAAGATAGAAATTCTACTCTAGCCTAATCTAAGTGTATACGTATGTAAAGCTCATTCCTGGAGACTTGAACCCCGGTCATTGCCTCCCACACTAGAGTGACCACCACACCAAGGGTATGCAGTGGTAGAGATTCATCATACATATTTCTGTTATATAGTTGTAATTACGACTCTCTGTAGCCACTTCTTACTAGGCATACTTTTCAGTGAAATTTTCTACTATTAGGTTCTAAAAGTTTAGAATAATTGGTAAATCGTGTGTACAAACTTGTCTAGATGTAGATTCTTAAGTCTATAGGGTATTTTAGGCAATGCTCAAGGTGCTGTAAGTTAGAATACAAAAATAAGGAAGCTACAGGTTCAACAAATTTGAAACATGCCATGTTTGACCGTTCGAGACACCGATCTCTGATTTTAATTTCGGCCCAACAAATGACTTTATTAAGCCCATTCAGTGATTAGGATTTCAGATTTAATTCTCCTAGTATTTAAAGGAAAGCCTAAGGCACACTTTGAAGAGACTTGGGAGGTGCTCTTTTGAGATCTAAAAGGTACTATTCCTTCTCCTTTCAAACTCAATACCGAATTCCATCTACACATTATTAGAACTGGTAGATTTAAAGTTGCTTTGCTACAAGATCAAGTCTGCTGATGATCGAACGTTTTGAGTGGATCTTAGAGTCACAAATGTGGGTGTTTGTGTGTGACAAATTTAGATAGAAGAGTCTGTGGATTCGAAATTGCGTGTGGTCATGTGAGTAAGTACTACAAGAGGTAGCTTTAGACTTAGGAAAAAATCTATTCTAAAACTTCCATTCTATCATAGTGAATTTGTTGCCTTGAGGATAGTTTAGATTAAATCCTCCCCAAGTTTTTTACCTTGAAACTTGATGATTTCATTCGTTTTCCTAGGTCATCATATCGCTTATCTTCTTTACTTTTTAGCATTAAGTGATATGATTGTATGTGTTTAACCTAGATCTGAATAATAAACCTAAGTAACAACTTGGTTAATTAATTAAGTTAAACAATCTAAGTGTACAAGGGTCTAAGTGAGATCCTTGATCCCTGCTGTCATGGATAATTTTAAATAATACTTCTGTTGATTTTATTAATGTCTATGAAACTCTTTGTAAGGAATTATATACATATATGAAAATTGCTAAGAAATTCAAGGAAGAGTTAAAAATGAAAAAACTTGAAAAAGAGGAATTAATTGTGAGATTGTATGAATCTAATAAAAGGAATGAATTTTTGAGAAACCAATTTTCCTCTCAAGATGAAAAGATGAAAAGCTTGGAACAAGAGTTAGCTGAGTCTAAAGCTAAACTTGAAAAATTGCCTATTACCAAGCCTGTTGTTGATGACAGATCTGTTTATATTCCTCTTAAGCCTAAAGTTGACAAAGTTTATATTCCTTCTCTTAAAAGGAATCATAAAGAAAATGTATAGTTTGCTAGGTTAGACAAATGTAAAAAATTTTATGTAGATGCTGAAGTTTCTAAACCTAAGTCTAAACCTACTGTTAGAGTGCAAAAGAAATTTGTTTTTGTGCCTACCTGTCACTTTTGTGGTGTTGTTAGTCACATTAGACCAAACTGTTCTTTGTTGAGGCAAGAACCAAAGCCTGTGATTAGAAACGCCTCTAGGAATACTGATGTTCCTAAATTTGTTCCTGTTTGTCACTTTTGTGGTGTTATCAGTCACATTCGTCCTAACTGTCATAAATTGAAATTTAAGCATGTTGTATTTCAGTCTAGCATATGTGATGATATATCTTCTACTACAAGTCCTGATAAATTATTTCATATGCTTTTGAAAAATTTAGCTTGTTGGCTTGTGAATGGAAATTGCAGGATTTCAGTCTCCCTCGGAAGAATTTTGTAATCCCTCAAATATACTCTGCTTCTCATGGTTTTTCACCTACAAAGCCAAAGACTCATGCTGTATGGGTGAGAAAAAATTTGCTAAGGTGAGTGTAGTTTACTTATCCTTGATTTAATTCTTTCAATTATTTGTGGACATGTTTTTCTTTTAGCTTTTGGTTGTTTTATTTTCTTTGGTTGTTTTGTTTATTAAAAAAGAAAATCCAAAAACATTGAAAATTTTCAAAAAGAAAAAATATTTTATTTTGTGTCTAGTTTTATTTTTCTTGAGGATTACATGAATTATAATATTTCTTTCTTGACTTATAACATGCTTGACATTGTGGAGAAACTTGAAAAGTGAGTGTTGCATAACTAAGTGCATGACTATTTTGAGATGAATACAATTTTTATGAGTTTGTACTTGTTTGTACATGTACTCATGGGTTAATTAAGAAATTGATATTTCTCATTTGTGTACCCTCTATAGCTTAGTTGAGCATTGTCATGCATTGTTGCATTTTATTCATTTAGCATAATGTGTGCTTTTTGATTTTTGGTCATAATTTAAAAACACCAAAAGTTTTTTATTTTTATTTTGTATTGCACACCATTTAGTGTTTAATTAAGGTTGGCCAATGAAACTTACATTTCATGATTGTGCACCTTGCTTAGCTTTGATGAGCTACTTTTTGCATTTCACTAGTTTGTGCTATTTAGTGCTTAATTGTGTGAGTTCTTTATAGTCTTTAAACAAAATATCTTGATTTTGATGTCACATATTTTGATTGTAAGGACAAGAAAATCCTAGGAGAAAGGCACAAATAATCATCTCACTACTCATTACTCGCCAATCATGTACACCGTGTGCAAATCATAAAAGTAATGTTCGGTAAGGTCTACACTTGCACATCAAGATAAAATGAGGTGTTATCTTTTTCTTTTCTTTTTTTAATAAATAAATAAAATCTAACAAGGGTACTTCTTTTCTATCTTCTATATGCCCATGCATGATATCTTTGGTTGTGCTAAAAGAAAAATTTTTAAAAAAATCAAAAGAAAAAGAAAGAGCAAAAAGAATCAAAATGTTCTTATATGATTGCAAGTGTGTTTTCTAAGAGATGTGAGAGTTAAATGATGAACCTCTTTAGGTGATAGTTACTTTAAACCAATTTGATTGATGATGTAGAAAATTTGCTTGATTACTATCTACATATCACCTTTTCTGTACTTTGTACACATACTCGTTGCACACACTACACACAAATCAATGCTATATTTTGTACATATGATTGTGTCTTTGACTAATCTGCCATCTTTAATTGCATAAAATATGTTATGTACATACAATTTTTTTTTTCTTTTGGTTCAAAATTTGAAGAAAAATGTGTTTAGAAGTTTAAAATCTTTGTTTTAATTTCTTGAATGGTTTTGATATTTGTTGATAGGTCAAGAATGTATTGACCCCTTGTGATAAATTAACCAATTAATTTAGCCAAGTTAATTAATTAAGTTAATTAACATACAAAACACATGGTAGCACAAACAAATCACCAATCAACTAAAATGTAGCGGAAATTAAATTGACAAAGTGATATGTTTACGAATGGGGAAAACCTATACGGCAAAAACCCCACCAGGTGATTTTAAGTTCACCACTCCGGAGAATCCACTATTATCAAAACAAGTAGTTACAAGTAAAGGAATCCTAGTACCTTATACCAACCTACAGTTGAACCCTTACCCCAATACCCAATTAGACTTTTTCTGTAGTGACAATCTCTCCTTTTAATGCACGGCTCCCGGTATGTGACTAACCAATTCGATGTACAAATCCCATTACGCGGCTTACTCACCCACTTGAGAAAAATGTTGCCTACAAAGTTCTTGAGTTCATCACACAATGAAGATCACAAAACTCCTTGGTTACAAAACCCTAAGGTGTACAAACACAGCAGCTTCTTCAAGAGAAAGATGAATTAGGGCAAATTCTATCTCCGGTCACAATTTGCATGAACAAAACTTTTCTTCACACTTGTGCAACTATGCAACCTTCGATGGCCCTTAAAATCATCCTTATATATGTTTAGGGTTGTGAGAAAAGAAAGCCTAAACACATACTCACGTTTGGATGAAAATCAGCTCTGAAAAACTGAGTTTTATAAACCTTGATAGATAGCCACTATCAAGCTAGGCCGTTGAGCCACGGGCTGAAACAGCTTTTAAACCTCAATAAATGCTAGCTATCAAGTTTTAAAATCCAGCATTTTTTCACTTGTTTCTTGGACAGACTTGCATATCTTTAACACTTGAACTTGAAACCTTGTTCCTTGAAATATTAAACATATCTTAGATCTACCCAATTACAACTAAAGTGCATTTTGTTAAAGGATTAGCCAATAACATAAAATATTAACATATGTTCCTAATATTGAATCACATATGTCCTAACAATTTCCCCCTTTGACAATCCGTGACAAAACCACAACAAACAAATGAACATATGAGAGAAGTCATAAATCACTCAACTCATACTCACTTTGTTGAATACAATAAAATCTATCCTAATAGAAACTCTTGAAAAACTTTACAGGAGAGAGTTTATGGCAAGAAGACTTTGACAACCTGTATTTTTGAAATACTTAAAACAAAACTCATCACGGCATCTTAGTGTGAAACAGTAAGTAATAAATTGCATACAATAAATAAGAAACATGTGTATAAAGAGAGAAAATAAACAACACATGGAGAGATAGGTGAAATGCGATAACAACATCATCAAATATATGTATCGGAGATAAGTACAATGTTTGCTATCACTAAATGGACACAAGACCAATATACAAGATATAATGTATCTAAAATAGAAAGAAAAGAAAAGATACAAAAATCCTCACTACATCCTTCATATACACACTCCCTAACACAAAATCTCCTATACTAACCCTCCCTCTATGAGTATAACTACTCTCATCTCAAAACTACTCCCCCTTTTTGTCACAAGTGACAAAGGGCAAGTACATCAAGTAGACATCTCATTATCACTGGGTGAGCTAGCACCATCATCCTCATCAACATCATCGATGTTGGAGTCATCGTCATCTTGGAGTCATTGTTATCGTCCTTAAATGCCTCGGGAGAAGGAGAGGAAGCCACAGTGAAACCACCCATGACAGCCTATCGGCGTGCGATATGACCAACACGGGTGTTCACCGACACATCTCATCACTAAGTGTGTCAAGGCGAGCATCCATATGCACAAGCAATGCCATGATGGCCTCAGGTGTCACTCCACCCGCAGAAGATGAAGGAGAGAAAGTGGATGGAGCAGTAGAAGCTAGAGGAGCTACTGTCTTTGTTTGAGGCCTCCTCGGTCGAAGTTGAGCCTCACTCCGTCTGACGGTAGCCCTTATTATGGCATCCATGATCGAGAAATAAGGTGACACAAGAAAAGAGACAGAAAAATGGTGAAAGATCCGCGTGATAACTAAAGGAAAAATAAGCATATCACGGGTCCCATATCCCTATCGACATCTATAAGGGATAGAATAAACTGAGAAGGGAAGTCAATAGAGATATCCTCTAAGAGGGATAACAAAAATCGAGCACAAGGCTCGTATAGTGTTATAGTGAGACAAAGGATGAAGGATAAATGTCATCACCATGTTCAAGAATCTCGGACCTTTAGCAAAGGTCAAGCAAGGGGTGTTTTGACGATCACCCTAAGAAGATGGAGTCTCACGAGAATAGAGATATAAGCTCGTCTTTGGACACAAATCCTTAGATGATCACAACCGAGGTAGTCAAGATGCGCTACCTTCGGGACATAGAGCACCTCGGATACAATATCCGAAGTGGCCACAATGCACGTACCTCAAACGCAAGTAGAAAACTGAGGTACTAAAGAATCAAATCCGTGCATATTGGAGTAAAACTCATGTATGATCACGGAAGGTCGTTAGGATGACTTGGCATTCCAAATGAATGCCTTGTCTATAAAAGTTCTCTAAGAAGTCTGACTTGACCTTCTCATCACGGAACTGTACGTGAGATGGAGTGGGGTCAGAAGGAGAAGAAGAAGATGCCCTAGAATGCAGAGGGTTTTGGGACGAAGTAGATTTACGTTTAGGTGCCATAGAGCGGACTAACGCAATAAAGAGAGAGAGAGGGAGAGAGAGAGACAATCAAAAAAGCACCAACAAGACATATATATAATCAAAATATAAAGAATTGGAAGTACGTATGCATGAAGATGTATGAACATGTGACATGCAAATATAAATGCATCATAGGCTCAGCCCAATCTAATCCTACTAGCACATAACATAGCAACAAAGTAAACATGCATCTAAAATGCATGAAACATTGTTATAATGCATATATGATGCAAAGTGCATGATAATTTAGGATCAAATATACAAAACCCATCCCAAAATTTAGCAAAAACTTCATTGATTTTGAAAAATCTCAAAACTTTCCAAAAACCCCAAAAGTTAGGTCACAAAATGTGAAATGCATGATGAAGAAAGGGATTAAGGACCTTACCAATGAAGAAGGGCAAGATCAAGGTCGAAGAACTCTTACGAATGAAGTTTGGAGTGAGAGAGAGGAGTTTGGGAGGTGAAAAGATAGAATGGATCTAGAGAGAAGAGAATAGATCTAAAATCGCGAGGCGCCTATCTATAGAAAATTCATAAACCTCGATGGATTGAGAGCTATCGAGATTTAAAATGCGCCTTTTAGCTATCGAGCTAGCTATCGAGGATCTAACAAGAGGTGTCACAGCAAAGATTCTCGATGGATCGAGGTAGCTATCGAGCATCCAAATGGTTTCTCGATGGATCGAAGTAGCTATCGAGAGCTATCGAGAATGCGATAAAAAGCAGCTGAAAGGTCTCGATAGATAGCTTATCCATCGAGAGCTATCGAGAAGCTATCGAGATTGCTTAAAAACAATTTTTCAAAGAAGAGAAAAACACAGATATGAATGCAATCAAGCATGCTACTCAATCAAAGATCCAAAAAACATTTTAAGCTCTCAAAAAAATCTCTCAATCAAGAAAAATGTTAAGCACATAGATCCAAAACACACACACACACACTAAACAAGTCTAACCAATTTTATATTTCAAAAACAAGTTAAGATAGTTTAGTAAGCATGCATTTACACAAGTGTTCCTTGTGATGGACAAATCACATTCTACCTACACATGTATCAAATGTAGCAAAAAATATTGTGTGTTATGTGTGAAAAACATCACAAGATTGCATAAGTGTCTACATGTTATAACGATTTGAGATATGAGAAAATCACTTTAATTCACACACAATCATAACTGTTTGATGGGGACTATCACCTTCGAGGAACTTGTCCGGATGAGCCAGCAATCTCGTCCTTGTACTAGAAGATGCTGCACAAAGACCTCTTTAGATGGTCACCGGTGTGGTGCCTGCCAAAGAATCTCCGATGATAAAGTCAAACATGGAAGTTTCAAGGGAATATCAGAGATTAAAGTTATGGCGTATTTTTCTATTGTTAGTACCTTGTATTTGTTATGTGGAATGTTTATATATGGTGCTACAACATCTAGCCGTTGTGGCTTTTATTGTGGCTTTAATGCCTCTCCTGGTAATGCTTTCATTCTCATTAATGTAGGCCTTGATGGGCCTCCAGCAATCTATACAGCTGGTTTTGTAACTGTCCAAGGTATTGTTTATTAAATGGCTTTCCTCCATTCATCAATAACGTGGAGATGTGGACAGGGTATCTGGTTAGTTTGTCCGAGCGAGAAGGGTTCGTCGATTGCATCAGCTTTGCCCCTAGGCTCTATGGTTGTCCTTGCATGTCGTGACGATCACCAAGAGGTGAAGGGTTTTTTCCTCTTTCTTCTTTGTTTTTCACTTTCCTTTGCTATCATTGCTATTTTGCGTTCTTCTCTCCGAGCTACTATTCTCATTGAGATTTCTTCCGTTTTGCTCTCTTTGGGGTTGCGTTTTTGAGGTACAACTTCTTCCTCCTTTGGTTTGCTTTCCGTATAGTAGATAATTTGTATGGGTTTCTAATTTTTCCCTCTTTCTTTTCTTTTTCTGCGCTTTTCATTTCTTTAGGATCTTGCCCCTCTTTTGTCACTTTTTGAGTTCCATGCTTAGTAGTTCTAAGGTTAGGGCACTTTGTCCCTTTGTTGCTTTCCTTTTTGCACATTTAGGGGCTTATTTGGGAATTTCTTGCAATTTTTGCCTTCTAATTGAGGACTTTGTGTGTGGGGGAAATAGCCTAAACTTAGTGCTAACTGATTTATTCCCTTTGCTTTGCATCAATCTATTGATTGGTTTAAGGATCTAGTGAGTGATCGAAAAGTTATGTCGGAGGTCGGGTCTAGTGAGTTAGAGACAAGGTTGTCATCTAGTGATGACCCCATGGGGGAAGATACCATCATATCTACCCCAAAGGTAGTTATGGATTTTTCTGCTCTAGATGAGGAGTGTAGTTTGGATGTTGAAACCCTTTCCCGCTTCAGGGATCGATTTCATTTTCCTGAGAGGGTTCAAATCCGACTTCCTCGTAAAAAGGAATGAGCTTGCCACTTCTCACCAGGAGAGGTGTGTTTTTATGAGGCCGCCTTTTAGAGTGAGCTTAGGTTCCCTATCCATCCTTTTATAATGGAGCTCCTAAACCACTTCAACATTGCTCTTAGGCAACTTATGCCTAACTTATGGAGGATCGTAATTAGTCAGTATGGAAATTTGGCTAGAGTCCACGAAGGGAGATATGATTAGGGTGAACAAATTCACCTATTTGTACCTTTTGAAGGAGTCCAAAGAATATGGGTACTATGAGTTTATGCCTTGGGTCGGAAGGCTAGGATCATCACCGACCGCCCCTCGTCCTTCGGGATATTGGAAGTCCCAGTTTTCTTTGTGTCCGGGGATGATTAGGAGACCCTTCCCCGACGAAGTTTGGGGCGATGTCCCTAGGTTACTCCGTCAATGGAGAACCCCGAGTCTAGGTGCATCATTTCTCTACAAGTCCCTTTGTACTTCTATGTGTCTTTCTTTTTCATCGTCACTAACTTTTCTTGTTTGTTGTGTGCGTTACAAAGCATCCAAAGCTCGAAAGCATACAAGGACCACGTGGAGGTTGCCGTGAAGCACGCGAAGACTATAGGGGATTTTGATGACCTAGTTGACCCGAGGACTTTAGCTCGTCATTGCCTTGGTCCAAACCCTTCGCTTTTGTTCTTCGAGCCATAGCCATTGAAGAGAAGAGTGAGTATTATCCCATCTAGTCGTCTTCTTTCCTTCCTTTTTTTCATCGTTATTAACTTTCCCTCTTTTCTTTTATAGAGATGATGACAAAATTCAATCGGGATATGTACACGAAAATGAGGGCGAAGAAGAATGAGCCTCTCTCTCGCCTCGAGAAGAGGGGGGTTCGTGTCGTGGATCGGGGGCTTCCTGCTGCTCCTGCTGCCAATGTCACTGTACCAACAAGGGCGGCTTGCCCGGCTACTTCGGTGGAAGAAATCACACCGCTTAAGAAGAAGGCTTGAGTAGACAAAGGGAAAGAGAAGGCCTCTTCGCGATCGTCCAGTGTTTGGGATGACGCTAATCTCGTGTAGACAAGGGTGCAAAAGGTCTTCTCTAATGACGCGCTCAAGGCCTTTTTCGGGATGCCGCCCAACAAGATCGTGGGTCATCATGTCCATAAGCTCGTTTAGGTAATATGTTCAAGTCAAGCCCGTCCTTCGTTTTTTTTTTTTTTTTTTTTTTTTTTTTTTTTTTATGGTTGAATCTTCTTTTCAAGTTAAGGGGGGAAACTATCCATATAACTTCGGAGTATTTGAGCCAAGAGGCTAGGGTTTCATCTGTAGAGGCCAAGGCCAAGGGTTCGGAAGTGGAGCTTTTGAAGCTCAAGAAGGACCTTATTATCGCCATGGACAAGGCCAATACTGAAAAAGAAAAGGGAAAGGTTTTATCCGATGACCTGAGAGCGGAGAGGTAACTAACCCTTGAGAAGGACGAGCAGCTCCAAGTTGTAAAGGAAAGTGTGAAGACGGTCGCTACCAAATCCGTCGTGGCCTTCCAACATGATCAAGAGTACAACACCATACTCTTGAGCTAGTATTACAAAGGCTTTGAGCTCTTGTGACGCTTCCTTGTCAAGCATCCTACCAGCGTAGACCTGGAGGAGTTGGACCTCAAAGCTGTGGACAAGGAAATGGCTGCAGACGAGGCTGCCCGGATGTCTCAAGCTGTCCAAGACACGATTCTTGCTCAGGGAGATCTCCAGAAACCGTTGATGTTGATGGACGAGAAGTTGCTATCTAGACTTGCACATACTTATCTTTTTTTTTTTTTTTTTTTTGGGTGCCTAGTGTGTTTTTGGGCTTATTTTCTTCAATGCTAGAACAATATATTTCGCCCAGTGTTCCTAGGTCTTTGTTTTTAATATTGGAACAACATTGGTTGCCCGGTCCTTTTGGGCTTTTAATTCTATTGACCACTTTATGCTTTACCTATTTTACTCTCCTGTATCATTGTTCTTGATATACTTTTTGTCTACACTTGATCTTTGCTTGCATTCTTGCTTGTTTACCTTTAGCTTAGGGTTTGGACTAACCAGTGAATGACTTGCATTTGCTAGTAGTTTATACCCCTCGTCAAGAACCTATGTCTGTCTAGACGGAGTTTGGTAGCTTAGCTATCTTTTGGTTTACTTACCTTTGCTTAAGGGATTTTGCCATTTTATCATCATTAGTAACTTACATCCGTCTAGGCGGAATCTTGTTACTTAGCCAATTTTTGGCTGACTTACACCCATTTAAGAGATCTTATCATTTACGCAACGTCAGTAACTTACATCCATCTAGGAAGAATCTTGTTACTTAGCCAATTTTTGGCTGACTTACACCCATTTAAGGGATCTTGTCATTTAGGCATCGTGAGTAACTTACATCCATTTATGCGGAATCTTGTTACTTAGCCAATTTTAGGCTTTTAGGCTGCTAGGTTTGTTTGCATTATATTGGGCAATTGGTTGAATAGTTCTTTTATTGTTTTCAAATATGAATACAATTTTCTATTACATCTATTGGTGGTACTTTTTCAAATGCTCAATATTCCACGGTTGAGGTAGCCTCTTCCCATCTAAGGTCTCCAGGTGATAACTGCCTTGTCTAAAGTAATAGTCGACTCGATAGGGCCCTTCCCGAGTTGGGACCAACCTTCCCTTGGGAAGGGTCTTTGGTTGCTTGGGTGACTTTGCATAGAACAAGATCTCCTATGTCGAGTCGTTTGAGTTTCACCCTCTTGTTGTAGTACTCAGCCATCTTTTGCTAATACTTTGTCATTTTGTGAGAAGCTCCATCTCTAACCTTGTCCAAGCAATCCAGGTTGACCTTCAATTGATTGTCGTTGTTTTCTTCATGGAACATATCTCATATGATGCTGGTGATTCCCACTTCGACAGGGATTACTGGCTCGATGCCATAAGTGAGTCTGAAAGGGGTTTCTCCTGTCGGGGTTCTTGCTGTAGTCCCGTATGCCCACAAGACATTAGGCAATTCCTCCGACCATGCTCCCTTAGCATCGTCCAACCTAGCTTTAATGATCTTGAGCAGCGTCCGATTCATCACCTTCGTCTGTCTGTTCACTTGTGGATGACCTGGGGATGAGAATTGGTTCTTGATTCCTAGGCTTGAACAGAAGTCCCTGAAGCCTTGGCTGTCGAACTGTTGCCCGTTGTCCAATACGATCATCTGTGGTATCCCGAATCTACAAATTATGTTCTTCCATACAAAGTTCTGGATCTTTGCTTCCGTGATGGCTGATAATGTTTTTGCTTTAACCCATTTTGTGAAATAATCAATAACGACTAGTAAAAATTTTACCTGTCTCTTACCTCGGGTAATAGGCCAAGATGTCGATTCCCCTTTGTGTGAACGGCCATGGGGAGGCTATCGTCGTCAGTCTCTCTGCTAAAAGGCGTTGGACATTCCCAAACCTTTGGCATTTGTCACATTTCTTGACGAACTCTCTTGTGTCCACTTGCAAGGTAGGCTAGAAGTAACCTTTTTTGATAACTTTGCCTACCAAAGACCTAGGGCCTGGATGGTCACCGCAAATCCCTTTATGGATCTCTTCTCGAATGTATTTGGCTTCCTCTTCGTTAACACACTTCAAGTAGGGCATGGAGAATCCTCTCTTGTACAGGGTGTCATTCAAGATCGTGAACCTGGCTGCTCTCTTTCTGACTTTTTTGGCCTCCTCGACATCCTATGGAAGGCATCCGTCTTAGAGGAAGGATAGGATTGGGGTCATCCAACTGTTTACACTCTGGATTGCAAAGGTTGAAAATTTTTCAATGTTGGGGTGTTTTTGGACTTCCATCTTCAAGTCCATACTCGTTGGTCCTTCCTCTAACGACGCCTGCTTTACATTCTCATTTGCCACTTTGTATTCAAGCCTGGGATCTACACGAATTCCACCGGATCAAATTCCTATGCTAAATGCTTCGTTAGCCTAAGGTATTTCTGCATTCTCTTCTCTTTCGCTTCATATTCTTCTTTTATCTATGCCACTACCAGTTTTGAATCACTTTGAAGGAGCAAGTTTTTAGCTCCTAATGCCTTCCCGATTCTCGGCCCTATCAATATTCCTTTATACTCGGTTTCATTATTGGTGGCTGGGAACTTTAGTTCAACTTCGTATTTAAGTGTCCCTCTTTCAGGGCTGATGATTACGACCCCTACTCCGCCCCTTTTCAGGCTGATGAACCGTCGGTTTGAACCGTCCATCTTTCTACTTTGTCAAGTGCATTGTCCTCATCTGAGATGGTGAACTCGGTAATAAAATCTACTAATGCCTATGCCTTAATGGTTGTTCTTAGGTGGTACTAAATATCAAACTAGCTAACCTCGATTGCCCATTAGACCATCCTTCTTGCTACCTCATGCTTGTTCATGGACTTCTTAATGGGTTGGTCCATCATTACTAAGATGGGGTTTACCTAGAAGTAGGGTCGTAACTTACAGGAGGCTACAATCAATGCAAATGCAATCTTCTCTATCTGTAGGTACTTAGCTTTTGCCCCTTGGAAGGCTTAATTGATGTAGTAGACCGGAGTCGCATCCTGTCCTCTTCCCAAATCAAAGCTGCGCTCGCAGCTATTACCGATTCTTTGCCAAATATAAATACAAGTTTTCTCCCTCCTTGGATAGACTCGGAAGGGGTGGATTGCTCGGGTAATTCTTTGTCCGTTGCTTTAAAGACGAACCTGTTGAGTCTTCTTTGTCCTTCCTGCGAGCTTATGGCTCAGTACCTTTTCTAGGTTTGCTTCTATCCCTCTTTGGGACACCATGAACCCTAAGAACTTCCCTAAGGCTACTCCAAAGGCACATTTACTCGGGTTCAACTTCATTTGGTATTGCCTGAGTGTGGTGAACATCTCTCGGAGATCATCCAAATGAGCAGATTTTTCCTTTTGACGAGCATGTCATCCACATACACTTCCATGTTCGTCCCGATTTGCTTGCTGAACATTTTATTTACTAGCCTTTGGTAGGTTGCTCTTGCATTTTTTAGTCCAAAGGGCATTACCTTATAGCAATAAAGCCCTTGGCTCGTGATGAAGCCAGTTTTCTCCTAGTCTTCTTTTACCTTCTTTATCTAATTATACCATGAGAATGCATCCATGAACATCAATAGCTTATGTCTAGCTGTGGAATCTACTAACTGATCTATAGGCAAGCTTTGTTTAGGTCCATGAAATCTACGCACATCCTCCATTTCCCATTTGGTTTTTTCACCAGGACGAAATTGGCGTGCCAATCTAGGTAGTAGACCATTTGAATAAAGCTTGCTGGTATGAGCTTATTGACCTCGTCTGTGACAGCTTGGTTGCGTTTTGGAGCAAAAACTCGTCGTCTCTACTAGACAAGCTTCCTCTCGGGGTCCACATTTAGCCTATGTTGGATGACCTTTGTGGATATACTGGGCATGTCCTCGGTGGCTCCATACGAAAATGTCTAGGTTTTATTTAAGGAACTGGACTAGTTCCAACTTCATCTCGAGGCTCAAAGTCATCCCTATCCTGGTCCTCTTTGTTGTTTCTCTGTCGACCAACTCCACTGTCACCAAAGCTTCCACTTTCTCTTCTTTCTCTTCCTTGAACATCCACGTATGGTTCTCCTTTAAAGCTAACTCGGCCTAGTAGCACTCCTTGGCCAGCACCTGATCTCCTTTTACCTCGCCTACACCATTTTCTATTGGGAATTTTACCTTCAAACAATAGGTGGACATGGCTGCTTTCCATCGATTGAGGTGGGCCTCCCAATGATTACATTGTAAGAGGAAGGACAGTCTCTACTACCAGGAAGTCCAGTTTGACGAGTTAGTTGTTTCGGGTAAGCCCCCACTATGACCATTAGCGTCACTATGCCTTTAGGGTACACTCTGTCTCCACCGAAGTTGACAAGCGGGGAGTCAAAGGGACGCAGTCTCTTGGGGGCCACCTTCAACTATTGAAAAGCAGAAAGGTAGATGATGTCTGTAGAATCGCCGTTGTCCATGAGGATTCTCCTGGTATTGAACCCTTCTATCATAAGCATAATAACTAGGTGATCATCATGTGGTTGCTTTACTCCTTTAGTGTCTTCCTCTGAGAACAGGATATCCCTGTCCGTCCGTCTTTGCTTTAAGGGTGGTATCCTATGGATGCTGTTCACCTATCTTTGGTACGACGTCTTGAGGGATCTGAACGACTCCCTTGTGGATGGCCCTCTTGTGATCGTCTTTATTTCTCTAATTGCACTCTGCTGACGATGTGGCTTGTGGTCATCATTCCTTGGAGAGGCTTAAAGCTTGTCTTCGCCATCATCCTTGGGCCTGTTGGAATCTCCCTTCTTTACAAATTTTTGCAGCTTCCCTCTTCATATGAGTTCCTCTATTTGCTCCTTTAGGTCTTTACTGATCCTTTATGTAATGGCAAAGTGATCTTTATGGAAACGACAGTATTTCCTCTTATCGCGAACATTGGGTGATGAATGCAAAGGCCTTGGCCACTTGAGGTAGTGCTCGTCCTTAATCTGTGCTAGAATTTTATCAACAGGCATAATTAAAGAAGTAAATTTTACCATTCGAAGAGTTTTATCGTCTTTCCTCTTGTTCCCGTCAGTACCTTGACAATCTACCCGCTCCCGTTTCCATCCTCTTCGATCATCCCCCTTTCTTTCCTTCTTATTAGGCTTTTTGACTTCTTCAATTGCCGCTAAGGTGTCCTCGGCATTCATGTACTTTTGAGCTTTCAAGAGCATTTCCGCCATTGTCCGTGGGGGATTCTTTGCTAATGAGACCACAAACTCCCCGGACTTCAATCGGGCTTTAAAGGTCGTCACCTGCAGTTTGTCATTAGCTTCGTCCATCTCCAAAGTTTCTCGAGTGAAATGCTTCACATATGATCTCAACGTCTACTTTTCTCCTTTTTTAATTATAAGTAGGTGGTCTGCTGGCCTTTTTGGGCATTGTCCACCAACGAAATGGCATAAGAAGGAACTACTCAACTACTCAAAGTCATCGATGGACGAGGTTGGTAACTTCATGAACCATTCCCTCGCAGCTCCTTTAAGGGTAGTCGGGAAGGAACGACATAATATCTCGTCAAGTGGCTATTGGAGACCCAAAGTGGTCTTGAAGGTGTTGAGGTGATCCAAAGGATCCTTCAACCTATCAAACGGTTTGAGCTATGGTAGGCGAAACTTCGAGGGCACTGGGCACTCTAAGACCGTCGTGGTGAAGGGTGAATCTGTCTTCCCGACCATATTGTCCAAGCTTCGGTCTGTTTTTTCCTTCATGGCATTCCTCAACTCGTCCATCTCATTTCTCATTTCCCTGAGGAGGTCCGAGCTTGGTTCTTGTGGGGTGGTAGGTCGTTGATGTTCGTCCCTTCTTTAGCTGTCCCTGTTGTCATCCCGGTTAGTCCTGCACCGATTCTCCTCTTCTTTGCTAAACACAACCGCATCTCTTGGTTTTGTTAGGTAAGCTCTTCCACAATGGTCGTGAGTGTTTGGATTTGCGAGCTAATGTTGCGGAATCCTGGGGTGTTGGGCTCCATCTAGACTGGTGAGTTGAAAGGAACTATGTTCTCAAACCTAAGTATGAGAATATCGTTTCCCCACAAACGGTGCCAAACAGATGAAGAAGAAATCTTGATCAAGTGAACTCGTCCAAATGAGCCCGCAAACTCTTCCCTGACCGAAGATGCTTCACGAAGACCTCTTTAGATGGTCACCAGTGTGGTGCTTGCCAAAGAATCTTTGATGATAAAGTCGGCGTAAGGAAGTTTCAAAGGAATATCAGAGATTAAAGTTATGGTGTATTTTTTTGATTGCCAGTACCTTGTATTGGTTTTGTGGAGTTTTTATATATGGTGATGTAGCATCTAGGTGTTATGGCTTTTATTGTGGCTTTAATGCCTCTCCTAGTAACGCTTTCATTCTCGATAGCTAGGTTATCTATCGAGACTTTTCAGCTTCTTTTTATTGCATTCTCGATAGTTTCTTGATAGATTCTCGATCCATCAAGGAAGTTTCTAGATGCTCGATAGATTCTTGATAGCTTCTCGATCCAAAGGACCCCTTTTTGCTGTGAATAGCTTTCGACGGATCCTCAATTGCTCTTCGACGGCTATTTCACACGTTTTAAATCTCGACACCTCTTGATCTGTCGAGATTTATAATTTTCTATATATACCTTTTAGCGCGTTTTTCTCATTTCCTCCTCGATCTCTCTCGACAAATCTTGTCTCTTCACCTCCCAAAACCTTTCTCTCTCACTCTAATCTTCATTCCTAAGTGATTTTTGGCCTAGATCTTGTTCTTCTTCACTAATAAGGGTCCTTAATCCTTCATTCTTCATGCTATAAGCCTAGGTTTTTGGGTTTTTGAAATTTTTTTGGGGTTTTTCAAAATTGATGAAGCTTTGGTGAAATATTTGGGTTAGGTTATTTTAAATGATACTAAATGTTCATACATTGCATCACATTTGCATTTTAACTATATGTTCATGCATTTTAGATGTGTGATTACTATGTTAAAATTGTTGTGTCTTTAGTAGGTTTGGATTGAGCTAAGCCCATGTTGCTTTATATGTTGCATATCACATGCTAATGCATTTTCATGCATACGTACCCTTTTTTCTTTATATTCTTATATATTGATCTGCTTGGTGCCTTTTTGTTTGTCTTTTTCTCCCTTTTTCTTTCTTTTGGTTAGTTGCTCCATGGCACCTAAATGAAAATCTGCTCCGTTCCAGAACCCTCTTCATTCCGGGCATCTTCTTCTTCTTCTGATCCTACTCCTTCTCACGTACGGTTCCATGATGATAAAGCTCGAAAGGACTTTTCGGAGAACTTTTCTAGACGAGGCATTCATTTGGAACGACAAGTCATCCTATCAAATTTTTTCAATACTGACCTTCCCACTATCATTTACAGTTGGGGTTGGGAGTTACTGTGTGGCATCTCGGTCACTTGTCCCTCCATGATCATAGAAGAGTTTTACTCCAACATGCACGGATTCGTGTTGACACCCTATTTTGCAACCCGCATTTAATCTCACATGGACGGTAAAGGGTAATTTCACCTTGGAAATATGCATCTTGATTCTGGTCATTAGATCCTTAATCTTATTTCACCAAAATGATTTTAATGTTGTAACGATTAAATCGACCGGTCATAAGCCCGAATTGGACCACCAGATTGAAAGTTATCATCAAATCAAGTTTTAATGACTGAGATGCACCATCACAAATTGAGTCCGACTATACGTGATTATGAACAATTGATTTCAATTGGTTATACGTATAATCAATTTGAGATCAATGATGTGTCATAATTTGATTGGTTAGGATTACATTATATGGTAGGATTGCACACACCTAATTAACTAGATAGTTAAACATTAATTATTCAATGAGTAATTTGTGCAATTATCTTTTAATTAGAGTAAATTTGGAACCATTTAAGTTTGAAATGGGAGTGATTGGAGCCATTTAATATTAATTGGGAGCTAATTTGGGACCTATTAATGATAATTGTACTGAAACCATTTTCTAACAAATGACCTCTGCTCACTATTTCATCAATATCTCTCAGAATATTCTGAATCTGTGAATAAGGTTAATTTTTCCAGAAACTAGACATCCGGGGCTTCAATTTACGCATAAGAATGAGACAATTCCAATCAGAATTGAGTCAGATATGATTTTTCGAAGTTGGCTCTACAAACTGTTACAGCAGCTACGGGAAAACCGAACTTTGCTTTCTTCTCACTCTCATCAATCTCCACATTTAATGCACCAAATTTCCCTAAAGGCTAAAATGAGGTCTAGGTTCATGATTCTTTGTCAACCCTCATTAAATGACCTTACATTCATATTTCCTCCACCACTACTATATAAACCCCTCATCTCTTTCATTTCAAGACACAAAAAAAAAAAAAAAAAAAAAAAAAAAACCCCTCTCTTCCCCTCTCTTGAGTTCTAGTGAAGTTGAGTAGTCTTGTCATATTTTGGTCTTCCCGAGACTCAAGGTATTGAGTGAGACTCACTCTTCCTCTCCTAACTCTTCTTTTCCTCCACCCTTAGGACCTCTACCAAGAGTCTCCTCCTCCACCATATGGATCTTACATGAAGGTATAATCCCTTTCTCTAACTTGTTTTTTGTGTTGGCATAATGAGAATTTAGGATTAAAGCATGATAGTAACTATTTAAATTCTCTTAAATATGTTTGAATGTTCTTAAATGTTCTTATGTGTTTTTCATATGTTCTTGGTTGTTCATCCCATGTTCATGCATAACATTAGCTTCGATCTTAAATCCACATCAAAAACATGAAAAATATATTTGTTTAATAATTCTTTTAAATTCTTGAATCTAGGATAACACCATCCACACACATTCACTGGAGTTTATTTTTCAATCTAAATGTCATACTTAATAAATTGAATTAGGGTTTATCACATGCACACACATTAAATTCAACATGCAGATTGATTGATAACATATTGAATGATGTGATATGAATGTTGGCCACCATAGTCTAGAAGACCAGTTTCACCGGGCAAGGTGGGTGCCTAACACCTTCCCACCTTGTAACATAGCCTCTGAGCTTAGATCAAGGGTTAGTAGATTAAATGCTTATCCATGTAATTTTCGACTTTTAGATTGTAACTAGGAAACAAAGTCATGTACTTTATCTTAAATTGTATCTAGGACCAAAGCCATGTAATTTTCCTATGATTAATGTAAATTCAATTTTAAATTAATAAAATGAGGAATTTTTCAATTATGGTTTTCTTATTTTTCCAATAATTAAATAAATGGTGACTTCATTGTAAAACTCTTAACCTAAAGGGAAAAATATAACTAGTCAAACTACCATTTTGAGAGACAATAACACGACTCTACCCATTCAAATGGGTTTGGCCCAACATCCCATAAAAATGGGCCAGAGGTGCGGTCTCTCACAATTGCTTTTTTGTATATAATATGTCTAATATGTTATTATTTTGCATTTCATGCATCATTTTCTTGAATGAAATTTATTTTAATTGTGTGCTAGCCTGGAAGCTCGGTAGTATTAGTTGTGGATTGTGGTCTTCCCGAGACTCACATACCCAGCGGTGAACCTACCACCCACTATAATAAGGATCATCATGGTTATGCCATGGTGATTCATAGGGACAAACTATACCGTTCGGACCAACGCGGCACTCCTGGTGTCACAAGTTTGGAGGTACGACGTCCTAGCTTGTGGGGACCTTTAACCTACCTTCTACCTATGTTGTAATGACCTATAGAACCTACCTTTAGGTTGGTCCATGTTAATTGCATTGCATTATGCATGTGTTTGGCCGTTGTTTGAACCATGATGAGCCCAAGTCCAATGCTTGAGCCCATCATAATTGTTTGAACCTTGTATGCTATGAATGAACTCAAGCCCAAAGGCCTGTGATTGAACTCTACTTGGTATGGAAGCCAAAAACTGTTTCTCGAATCATTTTAAGCCCAATACTTGAGCCCATCAAAGGTGTATTCGCATGATCAACATCAAGGGCCAAAATTTCACAAGATTCATGCCTTCCAAGTGTAAGGTCAAGCCATTTCAAGCAAATACCAAATGATCATATGGTTTAAGCCTTCCAAGTGCAAGCCCAAGCCATTTCATCATAATCAAGGTTCAAGCACACCAAGCCTCAAGCATCCTAAATGGACCAAGAAGAAGCAAGTGGCCCAACTTTGCCTCACTCCACATTTGGTTTGCAACATCACGGTTAAGCTTAAAGTTTGTTTGTTTATTCTATGTTTCTATGTTTTTTTTTTCTTTAATTCAAAAATTTCATGTAGCATTTTATGAGCTTTGTTTGTGTATATATATTTTAAAAACAAAAAAAAAAAAAAAAAAAAAAAAAAAAAAAAACAAAAACAAAAAATTCAAAATTTCCAAATCTTTCCCAAAAAAAGAGAAAAATTTTCAAATGAAAAAAGCCTTTGGACTAGGGGCATTGAGCCCTTAAGTCATTTAAAAAAAAATTCCTTGAACTATGGGCATTGGACTTCCTAGTGACGTTTTCAAAAAGGCCCTTTTTTTTTCTTCTTTCAAAGATTTCAAGATTCTTTGAAGTCTTCTTTTCAAAATGGTACATGAGGATCCCTTGGACAAAACTTTTTCTAAATTATGATGTTTAAAGGCATGAACAATCAACTTGTACTGAGAAAGGATTAATTTCATTTGATCCGTGTAAACAATTTTGCTAAATTACTTTAAATAAAAGAAGAAATGGTCTTACAAGGCAATCAAAGAAAATCTATCCATCAGAAAATTCAAAAAGCTCATTCCAAATTTTTGAAAACTTTTGTGTCTTCAATAGAGCATTCATTCTTTTTCTTTTAAGAGGAATTTATTAAAAGAGCTCAAGTCACTGTGCCTGCAAGCAAGCATTACTAGGGATAGGAGGCCGTCTTTGGTAAAACAAGATTATACCTTAACACCTAGAATGATCATTATCCATTGCTAGCCCATTTGAGCCTTTAAACACTTAGCCTCTTTTTTGCATGAACCTACTAAAATCTAAACCTAGGGTGGGAAAATTCAAAGTATGCATGCTTAAATCTCATGTTGAGGAGGAGTCGACCTTGTAGTTTTGAAGCTAATTGATAAAGCTTTCCTAGAAGACACGAAACACAAGTAGAGAATTCATTAAGCTAAAAATAAGAGATCATCAAAGTAAATTCAATCAAGGAAAGAGAAATGAAATTCCATCAATGTGGGAGAGAAAAAAAAAGTGCATCAAGTTTGAAGAACCTAAAATTCATCATGCCAAGAAGAGTAGGAGGTTCATCCAAAAGAAAGTTCATCAAAAAGGAAAATATTCATCAAGCACGAGAAAGGTGCAAGTGCATTGAGGCAAGAAAGAAGTCTAGAGAGTGCATCAAAATGACCAAAAATCATTAAGCTAAGAAATACAAGGAGGGAAAAAGGTCCCCAAAAGTTCATTAACAAGAAAATGATTTTACAAGATGAAAGTCTAGAGGTATGATTCAAGATGAATAAGCATAAAAACAAATGTTGATACAAGTGACCAATGAAGACTAGTGAGAAGATGACAATGAAGAAATGAGAAAACTCCTCCGATACTTGATTTTTGAGTAATGCATACTTGGGGGAACATCATAGGGAATTTTGAGCCTTTTATATCTTTCATTTCATAACTCAAACCCGGCCCACATTACAACCCATGAGTAGAGGCCTCCATGAAGTGTTGCTAATTGTAGGTGCATCTTAAACTCTAATAATATTTTCTCTTGAATTAAAAAGGAAAAATGCTTAAAATTGTCAAACCCCACAAGATGATATTTCTGAGGACAAAATTTCTCAAATTCTCAAAATGACTCAAAAGAACTTCCAAACCTAGAGCACTCTCCTTACTTGCACCCAACAATGTGATTCATAAATATTATCACATTTCATTTCTTGATTGCCTTTAGAGACTTAATCTGACGATGTTCAAAAGGAAGAGGCAAATTTGATTACATGAGTTTAATGATCTTGATCCTTCCTAATCAAAGAGATTTGTTTGACTCTTAAACACTTTGATTTGCCAAAATGGTTGTTTAAAGGATCACCTCTTGCTCATAATTTATAAAAAAAAAATAAAAAATAAAAAATAAAAAAAAAGAAGAAGAAGAAGAAGAAGAAGAAAGAAAGAGAAATCTCATTTCAAAAAAAAAAAAAATCATTCTTTTCCAAAATCCAGTTCTCTTGAACTACGTCTTGACCTGATCCTCTATGGGAGAGGTATGTAGGAAGCCTTGCAAAGGCCCAATCCCAATCACCCAAACAACCTTAGAGAACAAAGTCAAAACAATGTGACAAAATTGTTTGGGTGCATGTTAGGCTAAGCTCATTTGTTTTGCATTAAGCATGTTTAAACTTGGGGCATTGGCCTATTTATATTGTGTGCAAGCTTTCATGATAATTGGTTTCTAACAAGCTAGAGAAAGAAAGCCATTTTGTAGGAACCAATGATGATAGACCGTGATCTTCTTTCATGTTCCCCAATGGTCGCAACATCAAATGAACTCAGCTTCAATCTAAGCATGGAATATGCCTCAAACTAGGGGCATTTGCTAAGTACTTCCAATTAACTTCAATGACTAAACCCATTGCTAAATTGAAATTATCTTTTTGTAGGAATTAAGCAAGGACTTAGCAATCCGCATCAACTTCTAGCCAAAGTTATTCTCATTTAAAGGATAGGTTTTTCAATAAATAAATAAATAAATAAAAATCATCATGAATAAATCTTCATCACTTTTACTCCATCTTCATCTTAATCTTCTTCACTTTTTGATAATGAAAAAATCTTCATATTTCAAAAAAAAAAAAAAAAAAAAAAAAAAAAGACAAAAGATAAAAGACAAAAATTTTCAAAAAACAAAAATCAATTCTTTCTAAATCTTTCAAAAAAAAAAAAAAAAAAAAAAAAAAAAAAGAAGAAGAAGAAATTTTCAAAAACACCTTGGGACTAGGGGCATTGGGCTCGTATTTCTTAGGTTGCTTTCAAAAAAAAAAAAAAAAAAAACATCAATCAAAATTTTCAATTCCTTGAAAAAATTCAAAATTTCCAAATTTTTCAAAAAAGAATTCATTAATCAAAATTTTCAATTCCTTCAAAAAATTCAGGATTTCCAAATTTTTCAAAAAAAAAAAATCAAAAGTCCCAAAAAAAATCTGAAAGTTCAAAAACGTGTACAAAACACTTTTGAACATTTAGACCCCCAAAAATTAACTTAACCAACACAAGCAATATGTAAAACAACAAGTGTGCGGAAACTTAACATATGCTATAATGAGAAATAGATTAAACACTATCTAAGCCATAACATAATAGAATCACAAAGAGATAAAATAAAGGTAGAGATAGAGGAAGGAAGATGCAAACACAAAGACAACACGCGATGTGTTATCGAAGAGGAAACCGAAGACCTCGGCAAAAAACCTCTCCGCCGCCCTCCAAGCGGTAATCAATCCACTAGAAAATATAGTTGGGATACAAGGACAACAATAGACCCTCCAAGCCTAATCTACCCAAAGGCACCTAAGCCCTCCAAGCTTCTTGCTCCAACGAGGTTGCGCCCGAACCTTTTTCTTTTCTAGCTTTCCGGATTCCGCTACTATACCATAGCATCAACCAATGTAGATTGGCTCCTTCCTAATCGCTTCCCGAACTCCAAACGACTGTCTCACGGTGATGATGATGGTGAGAACCAGGTTTGGTAAAATACCTCTCAAGGATTTGACAATGGAGAGGAAGAGAGTTGAGGAATATGAAGAGACTCTAAGGTAGGGATTGTGTGTGAAACAATCTTGTTTTTCTTTAGGGTTTCTCTCTCAAAATTCGCTCGAAGCTCTCTCAATCGTGGGTAAAAGGGGTATTTATATTGGAGTGGGAGAGGAATGTGAAACGTCGGGTTTTACAAAACAGGGGTGGCTCGCGGCTTGACCTCGTGGCTTGACTAAGTCGCGAGTTCCAGATTCTTGAGATAACCGTATGGCCAGATTGTCCTGTTTTGTCCTGTAGTGCTCCAGCTAGCATGACTGTTCATCTTCCAAAGATGCTTGGCACGTGTGCGGTTCTCGCGGGTTGAAACCGCGAGTCCACCCGCGAGTCCCAGCCGCGACTCTCTTTTTTCTTGCACACTCTTGAGCAATCTTCACTCTATCTCACTCATTACCCTTACAACAAACCCACCTAAATATAGGGTTACTAAATGCTGAATTACAAACAAATTTGGCACGGAATAAAGCCAATTAGATGGTTGAATAAATTCAACCTTACAATCTCCCCCTTTGGCTAGAAGTTGAAGCTCTAGACCTCTTGCCACTTCTCCTAGGTGTTGAGGTGGATGCATGCCCCTTTGCCTCGTATCGACTCTCCATTGGGACATCCTCTCCTTCATCACCTTCATCGTCTTCTCCCCGGAAGCCTAACATTGATCCTTTGCAGGTAAGTTTGTTAATTGCGGAGGGTGTGGACATGTGACTGATGTCTTGAGGGATTGGAACACCCTTCCTTCTAAATATCCTCATTAGCAAACTTGGAAAGATCGGTTTTGGCCTAGATGTTGTTCTTGTCTCATCCACAATGATGTCAAAGATGTGAGAACTTATATCTATGAAGTTCTTTTCTTTGAGATCCATCAGAAAAAAATTGCTCTAGCACAATTGATTGTAGTCAATTTCTTAATAGGATAGAGGTTAAACATCATGATTATGGTTAGAACCCTCATGTCCACTTTGGAAAGGCAAAGTGGTATTCAAACACTTCCCTTCTCTCTGCCCCTATCCTTTGTTGAACTGTTTTTCAATAGAGACACTCCTATCCTTAAAATTGATAAACTCCTCATCATCCAAACCCTCAAGCCCTAGTACATCATCTATGACATGTGCATCCAAAATGAATTCTTTCCCTCTAACCCAAAAATTTAACTCATTCTCCTTTATCACAAAGCATTTGAGTAAAATTCCCTAATCAAGGGTTCACACACCAAAGGAAATCACTCAACAGCTTTTCCCATCCTCTTCCCTCAAAACAGTGGGAATAAAAGTTTGTCTTAAGTCCTCCAAATCTACAAACCTTTCTTGAATAATTCCTGCATGCGGAAGTTATCCTTGTATCTCTCAAAGTGATGGACAGACCTAAACAGTTTTGAATCCATTTTTAATCTCTTGTCACCCTCTTTGCAGTAGATTTCTTCTTCTCGAGGTGAGGGAGCCATCTCGTGAACAATCGAAAAAGGCCACAACAACATAGACAAATATATGTGCGAGAACTTAGTCGAGTACCATGATTATCAAAGAGATATCATCCACACAAAATAACTATGAACACTTAAACAGAAGGCTACTTAGAACAATTTCATGGGAAAACCAAGCCGAGAAAGGAAACACATGGACAATCAAGGAGAAACTGTCCTAATGACATTGAGACAGTTAATGAAAAATGATATGATGCACACACATTATTATGAGCCTAACGAAGCTCCCAACAGATTAACACACTAAAACATGCGAATTTAGCATAGTAAAACTCACACCCTTAAAAAGAACAAATAGAAACAACTCAACATCTCAAGGATCAGATTGAAACACAAGAAACACTTAGCTAAGCACAAGATGAAGAGCAATAAGGAAATGACTATCATCAACACACACTATAGCTACAAAGAACCACAAGCTAAGCAAGAACACGGAGCAGAAACCAAAACAAAAACCCATTTCAAAGACACAACCATATGCGAAAAATCAAAGGGAAAAGCACAAAATCAAGTAGAAAAGAGTGTAGAACAAAAAACCCATACCTGGAACTTGACGATTTTGAGCTACAAGAATGCAACAATGGAGATTGGAAATGGGAACACGGAGTGTTTGGGAGGGAGATAGTTTAGAGAAAAGATGAACAGTCACAAAAGTTCGAGGGAAAACTGAAAAAGTTTAAAAACTGCCCTGTTTACGCCAAAACACGCGATTTTCGCGACTTGATCGAGTCGCCACACAGTCGCCAGCTCAAGCCGCCAAAGTACACAAGAACAAGATTTTGAAAAATTTTTCTAAGTGTTTTTCGCGATCGGAAGGTCTACTCGCGAGTGAGTCGCGAGCCGAGCCGCGAAAATCTCTGAGTGAACCTCGCGACTGGACCTTCCACTCTCGAACAAGTCGCCAAAAATGACCAGCGAAGATGCGGCGAGGATCGCGACTTGACACACCCGCGATCGAGCCGCCAAAACAGGCAAAACTGTATTTTTGAAATTTTCAGATTTTTCAACCAAAATACTTTCCAAAAACACCTAAAACACTCAAAAATCTTTTTGTGCTTGAAATAACAAAGATTGAGCATGTGAAAACATATTTCATCAAGTACAATCACACAAATGAATATGGCATTTATTGAACATAAACTTGTGTGTTGTGTGTGGATACCAACAATGAGATAGTCCTTCGTCTAATGTGAAGCTTCAATGATCAATTCAACCAAGGCATACACAATTAGTACTAGATCATGTGACCAATCTCAATTATAGAAATATGTATATATGACCTCCCACATAACTTGATAACATAACTTGGAGCTTTTCATTTGACTCCACTTTCAATCATAATCTTTGATCTTTTGAGGCAATAAATAACAATTCTCTTTGAAGAACAGGCCTTTGGCCTTTTTTGAATGAACATTCACTTTTAATATAAGGTCGCTTACCCTTTTTCCTAGTCAAATACTAGAATGTGCGACAGGCTTTTGCAGCTCAATATCTCTTTTCATTTGGAGATTTACATTTGGTGAGCTCTTTTTAGCAAAAACATAAAATAAAGAGTGGGAAGAGATATAGACACAAGTCTATGCATGTCTCAAGATCAACATAACCATTCACTAATCATTCATGACAAGTTTGAAGATCTATTTACAACAATCACATAGATTTCAAGATTTTTCCCACAGAGATATAGGTGCATGAAAACAAGCAATGCTCGAATATGCACAAAGCCATTAGCACAAAGGTACAAGGCAAAACAAGTTTTGAGACAAAACTCAACAAAATCAATCAAGCTTTTTTATTTTCTACTTTTTATGTGATTTTTGGATTTTTGACACAGGACACAAAAAGATTGATAAAAACAAACAAAAACATAAACACAAGAAGATAAGCAAACAACCAACAACAAAACCAGCAAGCAAACCAAACAAACATTGTCACAAGGCATAGGAAGTATTAATGCATGGACATGTTGTAATGCTTATGCATGAGTACCCCTTTTCACCCATACGTCACTTGCGTTTGGGGTGATTTCCTTATAGGATTGGGTACGAGAGTTAGGGCTTTCAAACCTTCGTGAGAAGCTTTCCAAGCAGTTGGTGAATGCACCAATCATCTTCATCACGTTCATCATTCCGGGATCTCCATTTTGATCTCTAGATTGATCACCCGCCCAAGTTCTCCTATCATTTCTGGGTCCTCCCGACCTTTGAGGAGTTGCACTGTTCTTTGTTTTCGGCTTTTGGCAATTTGGTCGAGTATGCCCTTGAAGTCCGCAATAATGGCACACATAAGTTCCTCTAGGACCTCTTTGTGGTCGTGGACGTGACTTGGCACGAGATTCGCACCGCCTACAGCCGATTACGGGGATTCAGCATCCGTTGGTTCACCAAATTCTTTTTCTCCTCCACCTCAAGCTTCTCACCAGTAAGTTCATCTACAATCGTATCTTTGGCCTTCACAAACTTCACTTCTTTAGTGACATTTACAGATGAACTACTTCCTCCGGTATACCCCAATCCGGATTTGTCCGAGAAGCTCTTTTGAGAAGATATAACATCATCTAGCTTCTTGGTGGTGACCCTCTCTATCTTAGCATTCGCTTGCACAACTTCATTCTCAAGAAATCTTACTTTTGTGTAAGCTTCGGACAATTCACCATTTAGAGATTCAATCTCACATTTGGCCTCCCTATATCGGATTAGGAGACTTTTGTAGTCCTCCTCGGCCTTCTTCATTTTTCTCACAGCAGCCTTGGCCACCCTTGTGTACTCACCCGACTTCTCCAAGAGTGAGTTATAATTCTCTTGAAGATTTGCTGTGCTTTCATTTTCTTCAACATCTGATTCTTCAACAATTCCTAGTGATTCATCATCACTATGTTCTCCAAGGTCTTGTACAAGTAGATTTAACTCCTCCGAAGACTCAACATGAGCAATAGTCATGAAAGCTGAATAGTTCCCCTCTCCATCACAGCTCTCTTCAGATTCTGAGTCAGACGAATCCGAGTCACTCAAGGTCGTGGCATACACTTTACCTTTCGATTTCAAATAATTCGGACATTCCTTCTTAAAATGTCCATGCCCGTTGCATTCAAAACAAGTGACACCTTGTGTGGATTGGGATTCTTTTCCATCTTTCTTTTTGAAATCCCTCTTCTCCCTTCCGAACTTTGGAATTTTCTTTTATCATCAAATTTGCCATTGTTTTTGAATTTCAAAACTTCCTGAAATTTTTGACAAGGTAAGCTACATCTTTGTCAACTCCATCTTCTCCCGATGAGTCTTGATCTTCCACCTTCTCATTAATGGTCTTTAGAGCAAGAGATTTACTCTTCCGTTGATTAGGCAAAATGACATCTCATACGTCTGCGGCAGAGAACCCACCAGCTCCTGCACTTTGATGTCATCAAGGTCCTTGCTCTCTTCAATGGCTGTCACTTTTGCACGAAAACTTTCCGGCAATGATCGAAGGATCTTCCTTACAATCTTTGAGTCCTCCGTTCTCTCCCCCAAGTTGAACTTACGACAACCACCTCATTTAGCTTTCCATAGAAAGAGTCAAAAGACTCATCCTCACTCATTTTGAGCTCCTCAAACCTAGTGGTCAGCATTTGCAACTTAGTGTCTTTTACTTTCTTCGTGCCTTCATAGGTGGTCTCCAAAATCTCCCATGCTTCTTTGGGCAATGGTAATATGTGAAATCTGTGAAATTCATCCGGAGACACACCACGAAAAATAGCATTAAGTGCTTTATCTGTTACCATTAGATGCAGCAAGAGCTGCCTTATCCCAAGTGGATTTGGCTGCCTCGTGTTTGGTCCAACCAATCTCAACAAAGATCCCAAACAGATTCATCAATAGAACATAAAAAGGCTCTCATGCGAACCTTCCAAAAGGCATAATTACTACCATCAAAATATGGAGGTGCATTAAGGGATTGAGACCTATCCATCTCAAAAGGGAGTCAAGGATCACACAATGGTAATGAAACCAATAACAGTGTACCCGCTCGATACCAATTGAAAGTTCAAAAACGTGTACAAAACACTTTTGAACGTTTAGACCCCAAAAATTAACTTAACCAACACAAGCAATATGTTAAACAACAAGTGTGCGGAAACTTAACATATGCTATAATGAGAAATAGATTAAACACTATCTAAGCCATAACATAATAGAATCACACAGCAGATAAAATAAAGGCAGAGATAGAGGAAGGAAGATGCAAACACAAAGACAACACGCGATGTGTTATCGAAGAGGAAACCAAGACCTCGGCGAAAAATCTCTCCGCCGCCCTCCAAGCGGTAATCAATCCACTAGAAAATATAGTTGGGATACAAGGACAGCAATAGACCCTCCAAGCCTAATCTACCCAAAGTGCACCTAAGCCCTCCAAGCTTCTTGCTCCAACGAGGTTGCGCCGAACCTTTTTCTTTTCTAGCTTTCCGGATTCCGCTACTATACCATAGCATCAACCAATGTAGATTGGCTCCTTCCTAACTACTTCCCGAACTCCAAACGACTGTCTCACAAAGTGATGATGATGGTGAGAACCAGGTTTGGTAAAATACCTCTCAAGGATTTGACAATGGAGAGGAAGAGAGTTGAGGAATATGAAGAGACTCTAAGGTAGGGATTGTGTGTGAAACAATCTTGTTTTTCTTTAGGGTTTCTCTCTCAAAATTCGCTCTGGAAGCTCTCTCTCAATCGTGGGTAAAAGGGGTATTTATATTGGAGTGGGAGAGGAATGTGAAACGTCGGGTTTTACAAAACAGGGAGGCTCGCGGCTTGACCTCGTGGCTTGACTAAGTCGCGAGTTCCATCAGCGAGATAACCGTATGGCCGCTTGTCCTGTTTTGTCCTGTAGTGCTCCAGCTAGCATGACTGTTCATCTTCCAAGCATGCTTGGCACGTGTGCGATTCTCAGCGGGTTGAAGCCGCGAGTCCACCCGCGAGTCCCAGCCGCGACTCTGCTTTTTCTTGCACACTCTTGAGCAATCTTCACTCTATCTCACTCACTACCCTTACAACAAACCCACCTAAATACAGGGTTACTAAATGCTGAATTACAAGCAAATTTGGCACGGAATAAAGCCAATTAGATGGTTGAATAAATTCAACCTTACAAAATCTTCATTAAATTATTCTTCAGGTACAGAAAGCCATGATCCTCTTCCATATTTTCCAGTGGGGCAACATCAAGTCAACTGTCCACCCTCGGCATTCATTGAAGTATGGAATATGTCCCAAACTAGGGGAATTCGCCAGGTATGCCAACTTATTTTCAATGAATAACTCTGTTACTAATTGAACATGTTTATTTTGCAGGTACTAGTGAAAAAGGCCACACACATCGGCATGAGCCAAAAACTACAAATCCTAGGTCATCTGAAAACATGAGCCAGGATCTAGAACCTTTGGTCCTCTAAAAACTTGAGTCAAAGCCTAAAAAACCCTTGGTCCTCTGAAAACATGAGCCAAGATCCAAAAACCATAGGTCCTTTCAAAACATGAGCCAAGATCCAGAACCTTTGGCCCTCTAAAAACATGAGCCAAAGCCCAAAAAACCTTTGGTCCTCTGAAAACATGAGCCAAGACCGAAATACCCTAGGTCTCTGAAAACATGAGCTAGGATCCAGAACCATTGGCCGTTTGAAAACATGAGCCAAAGCCCAAAAATCCTAGGTCCTCTAAAAACATGAACCAAGATCCAGAACTTTTGGTCCTATGAAAACATGAGCCAAGATCCAGAACCATTGGTCCTCTCAAAACATGAGCCAAAGCCCAAAAATCCTAGGTCCTCTGAAAACAAGAGCCAAATCCAAAAACCCATAGTCCTCTCGAAAACATAGGCCAAGATCCGAACCTTTGGTCCTATGAAAACACGAGCCAAAGCCCAAAAATCCTACGTCCTCTAAAAACATGGGCTAGGATCCAAAACCCTTGGTCCTCTCGAAAACATGAGCCATGATCCCAAACCTTTGGTCCTCTCGAAAACATGAGCCAAAGTCCAAAAATCCTAGGTCCTCTAAAAACATGAGCCAGGATCCCAAACCTTTGGTCCTCTGAAAACATGAGCCAATATCCAAAAATCCTGGAACCTTTGAAAACATGAGACAGGATCCAGAACCTTTGGTCCTCTCAAAACATGAGCCAAAGGCCAAAAACCTTGGACCTCTTAAAAAATGGGCCAAGATCCAAAAATCCTAGGTCTTCTCGAAAAACATGAGCCAATGCCCAAAAAACCCTTGGTCCTCTAAAAAACATAAGCCAAGATCTAAAAATCCTAGTTCCTCTAAAAACATGAACCAGGATCCAGAACCTTTGGTCCTACGAAAACATGAGCCAAAGCCCAAAAACCTTGGTCCTCTGAAAAACATGAGCCAAGTTCCAAAAATTCAAGGTCCTCAGCAAACATGACCCAGGATCCAAAACCTTTGGTCCTCTAAAAACTTGAGCCAAAGCCCAAAAAACCCTTGGTCCTCTGAAAAACATGAGCAAAGATCCAACAATCCTAGGTCCTCTGAAAACATGAGCCAGGATCAAGAACCTTTGGTACTCTGAAAACATGAGCCAAGGTCCAAAAAACCTTTGGCCCTCTAAAAAACATGAACCAATGTCCAAATATCCTAGGATCCAGAACCTTTGGTCATTTGAAAACATAAGCCAAAGCCCAAAAAACCCTTCGTCCATTGAAAAACAAGAGCCATGATCCAAAAATCCTAGGACCTCTAAAAACAAAAGCCAGGATCCAAAGCCTTTGGTTCCTGGAAAACATGAGCCAAAGCCAAAAATCCTAGGTCCTCCGAAAACATGAGCTAGGATCTAGAAACCCTTTGTCCTCTGAAAACATGACCCAAGATCCCAAAACTTTGGTCCTCTCAAAACATGAGCCAAAGTCCAAAAATCCTAGGTCCTCTCAAAACATGAGCCAGGATGCCGAACTTTGGTCCACTGAAAACATAAGCCAAGATCCAAAAATCCTAGGACCTCTCGAAAACATGAGCCAGGATTCAAACCTTTGGTCCTCCGAAAACATGAGCCAAAGCCCAAAAACCTTGGTCCTTAGAAAAACATAAGCCAAGATCCAAAAATCCTAGGTCCTCTCGAAAACATGAGGAAGGATCCGAACCTTTGGTCCTCGTAAAAACATGAGCCAAAGCCCAAAAAAACCTTCTTCCTCTCTAAAATACTTGAGCCAAGATCCAAAAATCCTTGGTTCTCTTAAAACATTATCCAGGATCCAGAACCTTTGGTCTCACAAAACATGAGCCAAAACCCAAAAACCCTTGGTCCTCTGAAAAACATGAGCCAAGATTCAAAAATCCTAGGTCCTTTGAAAACATGAGCCAGGATCCAAAACCATTGGTTCTTTGAAAACATGGGCCAAGATCCGAAACCTTTGGTCCTCTGAAAACATGAGCCAAAACCCAAAAAAACATAGGTCCTCTGAAAACATGAGCTAGGATCCAGAAACCCTTGGTCGTCCGAAAACATGAGCCAAGATCCTAAACCTTTGGTCCTTTGAAAACATAAGCCAAAGTCCAAAAATCCTAGGTCCACTGAAAACATGAGCCAGGATTCCAAACCATTGGTCCTCTGAAAACATGAGCCAAGGTCCAAAAAACCCTTGGCCCTCTAAAAAACACGAGCCAGGATCCAAAAATCCTAGGCCCTCTAAAAACATAAGCCAGGATCCAGAACCTTTGGTCCTCTCAAGGCACGATCCAAAGCTCAAAAAACCCTTAGTCCTCTGAAAAACATGAGCCAGGATTCAAAAATCCTAGGTCCTCTGAAAACATGAGCCAGGATCCAGAACCATTGGTTTTCTTAAAACATGAGCCATGATCCAGAACTTTTGGTCCTCTAAAAACATGAGCCAAAGCACAAAAATCCTAGGTCCTCTAAAAACATGAGTTAGGATCCAGAAACCCTTGATCGTCTAAAAACGTGAGCCAAAATCCAAAATCTTTGGTCCTTTGAAAACATGAGCCAAAGACCAAAAATCCTATGTCCACTTAAAACATGACCAAGGATCCCAAACCATTGGTCCTCTGAAAACATGAGCCAAGAACCAAAAATCCTAGCACCTCCGAAAACATAAGCTAGGATCCAAAACCTTTGGTCCTCTGAAAACATGAGCCAAACCCCAAAAAACCTTGGTCCTCTGTAAAAAATGAGCCAAGATCCAAAAATCCTAGGTCCTTAGAAAACATGAGCCAGGATCCAGAACATTTGGTCTTCGAAAAACATGAGCCAAAGCCCAAAAAACCCTTGATCCTCTAAAAAACCGGAGCCAAGAACAAAAAATCCTAGGTCCTCTAAAAGCATGAACCAGGATCCAAAACCTTTGGTCCTATGAAAACATGAGCCAAAGCCCTAAAACCTTAGTCCTCAGAAAAACATGAGTCAAGATCGAAAAATTCAAGGTCCTTTGAAAACATGAGCCAGGATCCAGAACTTTTGGTCGTTTGAAAACATGAGCCAAAGCCCAAAAAACCTTTAGTCCTCTGAAAAACATGAGTCAAGATCCAAAAATCTTAGGTCCTCTGAAAACATAAGCAAGGATCCAAAACCTTTGGTACTCTGATAATATGGCCCAAAGCCCAAAAAAACCTTGGTCCTCTAAAAAACATGAGCCAAGATCCAAAAATCTTAGGTCTCCTGAAACATGAGCCGGGATCCGTAACCATTGGTTCTCTGAAAACATGAGCCAAGATCCCAAAACTTTGGTCCTCTGAAAACATTAGCCAAAGTCCGGAAATCCTAGTTCCTCTAAAAACATAAGCTAGGATCTAGAAACCCTTGGTCCTCTGAAAACATGAGCCAAGATCCCAAACCTTTGGTCCTCTGAAAACATGAGCCAAAGTCCAAAAATCCTAGGTCCTCTGAAAACATGAGCCAAGATCCCAAACCTTTGGTCCTCCGAAAACATGAGCCGAGATCCAAAAATCCTAGGATCTCTCGAAAATATGAGCTCAATCCAGACCCTTTGGTCCTCGAAAAACATGAGCCAAAGCCGAAAAAACCTTGGTCCTCTAAAAAACATGAGCCAAAATCCAAAAATCCTAGGTCCTCTAAAAACATTAGCTAGGATCCAGAACCTTTGGTCCTCTGAAAACATGTGCCAAAGCCCAATAAACCCTTGGTTCTCTAAAAAACATGAGCCCGGATCCAAAAATCCTAGGTCCTCTGAAAACATGAACCAGGATCCAAAACCTTTGGTCCAATGAAAACATGAGGCCAAGCCCTAAAACCTTGGTCCTCAGAAAAACATGAGCCAAGATCCAAAAATCCAGGTCCTCCAAAAACATAAGCCAGGATCCAGAACCTTTGGTCCTCTGAAAACATGAGCCAGGGTCCAAAAAACCCTTGGCCCACTAAAAAACTGGAGCGAAGATCCAAAAATCCTATGTCCTCCGAAATCATAAGCCAGGATCCAGAACCTTTGGTCTTCTAAAAACATGACCCAAAGCTAAAAAATCCCTTGGTCCTCTGAATAAAATGACTCAAGATCCAAAAATCCTTGGTCCTCTAAAAACATGAGCCAGGATCAAGAACCTTTGGTTCTCTGAAAACATTAGCTAACTCCCAAAAAACCCTTGGTCCTCTAAAAAACATGATCCAAGATCTAAAAATCCTAGGACCTCTAAAACATGAGCCAAGATCCAGAACCTTTGGTCCTCTAAACTGATGAGCCAAAATCCAAAAATCCTAGGTCCTCTGAAAACATGAGCCAGGATCCCAAACCTTTGGTCCTCGGAAAACATGAGCCGAGATTCAAAAATCCTAGGATCTCTGAAAACATGAGCTAGAATCCAGACCCTTTGATCCTCGAAATACATGAGCCAAAGCACAAAAAACCTTGGTCCTCTAAAAACATGAGCCAAAATCCAAAAATCCTAGGTCCTCTAAAAACATTATCAAGGATCCAGAACCTTTGGTCCTCTGAAAACATGCGCCAAAGCCCAAAAAACCCTTGGTTCTCTAAAAAACATGAGCCAAGATCCAAAAATCCTATGTCCTCTGAAAACATGAACCAAGATCCAAAACCTTTGGTCCGATGAAAACATGAGGCCAAGCCCTAAAACCTTGGTCCTCGGAAAAACATGAGCCAAGATCCAAAAATACAGGTCCTCTGAAAACATAAGCCAGGATCCAGAACCTTTGTTCCTCGGAAAACATGCGCCAAAGCGCAAAAAACCCTTGGTTCTATAAAAAACATGAGCCAAGATCCAAAAATCCTATGTCCTTTGAAAACATAAACCAGGATCCAAAACCTTTGGTTCGATGAAAACATGAGGCCAAGCCCTAAAACCTTGGTCCTCGAAAAAACATGAGCCAAGATCCAAAAATCCTATGTCCTCTAAAAACATGAACCAGGATCCAAAACCTTTGGTCTGATGAAAATGTGAGGCCAAGCCCTAAAACCTTGGTCCTTAGAAAAACATGAGCCAAGATCCAAAAATCCAGGTCCTCTGAAAACATAAGCCAGGATCCAGAACCTTTGGTCCTCTGAAAATATGAGCCAGGGTCCAAAAAACCCTTGGCCCACTAAAAAACATGAGCGAAGATCCAAAAATCCTAGGTCCTTTGAAATTATAAGCCAGGATCCAAAACCTTTGGTCTTCTAAACACATGACCAAAAGCTAAAAAATCCCTTGGTCCTCTGAAAAAAATGACTCAAGATCTAGAAATCCTTGGACCTCTAAAAACATGAGCCAGGATCAAGAACCTTTGGTTCTCTGAAAACATTAGCTAACTCTCAAAAAACCCTTGGTCCTCTAAAAAACATAATCCAAGATTTAAAAATCCTAGGACCTCTAAAACATGAGCCAAGATCTAGAACCTTTGGTCCTCTAAAATGATGAGCCAAAATCCAGAAATCCTAGGTCCTCGTAAAACATGAGCCAGGATCTTTGAACTTTGGTCGTTTGAAAACATGAGCCAAGTTCCAAAAATCCTAGGACCTCTGAAAACATAAGCCAGGATTCAAAAACTTTGGTCCTCCCAAAACTTGAGCCAAAGCCGAAAAAAACCTTGGTCCTTAGACAAACATATGCCAAGATCCAAAAATCCTAGGTCCTCTGAAAACATGAGGAAGGATCAAGAACCTTTGGTCCTCACAAAACATGAGCCAAAGCCCAAAAACCTTGGTCCTCTGACATACTTGAGCCAAGATCCAAAAATCCTAGGTTCTCGTAAAAACATTATCAAGGATCCAGAACCTTTGGTTTTCTCAAAAAACATGAGCCAAAACCCAAAAACCCTTGGTCCTTTGAAAAACATGAGCCAAGATTCAAAAATCCTAGGTCCACTTAAAACATGAGCCTGGATCCAGAACCATTGTTTCTTTGAAAACATGAGCCAAGATCCAAAACCTTTGGTCCTCTGAAAACATGAGCCAAAGCCCAAGAAACCTAGGTCCTCTGAAAACATGAGCTAGGATCCAAAAACCCATGGTCGTCTGAAAACATGAGCCAAAATGCACAACCTTTGGTCCTTTGAAAACATGAGCCAAAGACCAAAAATCCTAGGTCCTCTAAAAACATGAACCAGGATCCAAAACCTTTGGTCCTATGAAAACATGAGCCAAAGCCCTAAAACCTTAGTCCTCGAAAAAACATGAGTCAAGATCGAAAAATTCAATGTACTTTGTTGAGGTCTAAAAAAATCACAGTAAAAAATAAGCCCAAGAAAGAATAAGTTAAGCCCAAGAAAGAGTGAGTTAAGCCCGGAAGAAAAAAAAAGAACTCGGACCAAGTCCAAAGGGATTATACGAAAGGCCTTGAGGATCCCGAAGCCTTAAAAGGAAAAGCAACCAAAGAAAAAAAGAGAGAACATCACAAAGAAAGTATAAGACGCAAGGATCCTCGGACACCATCAATAAGCGCAAAGAAAAAGAAGACCAGACAGATCGGTAGAAAGAAGACAAGAAAAAAAAACAAGAAAAACAAAAGAACATAAGCGACCCTTCATGGCACGAGACAAGAAAAAAAGCGTCGGGGAACCAAGACAAGGAAGAAGAATGATAACAAAACGATTTCAAAAGAGCGAACAGATTCCGCCCAAATAGGAAAGAAACGAAAAAGTAAAAAGACGCTGAGGTGTGAGGATGCCGAGAAGGGCATACCTCAAAGACATCCCAAAGAGGATGACCAACCGAAGCTTTGAAGGAACCAGAACCAAGAGAAGGAAAGAATGAGAGAAAACGGAAAAGGGGACTTACCGAGATGATGAGGACAGAACATACTGTTTGCAAAGACAAAACAGGGGAACCAACGGTTCCCAAAGACGCCTAGAAAAACTCCACTATAAAAGGAGAGGATGGTTTGTGAAGAAAGCAATCCAAAAATCCTGAAAAAAAGAAAGGAACACAATAGAAAGAAGAGATTCTCTAGGAAAAATTATCGAAAGTTTAGGCGAAAAGAAAATACTAAGGAAAAACAAATAAAACGCTTCCCGATATCCTTTGGTAAAAACAACTATGGCACATACTCGGATCCAACGAGAATCAAACTTCGCAAGTTTTGAAGGCTGAAATAGCCATTCAAGGCTGCAATTTTTGAGCTTGATTGGACCTTGTATCACGTCCTAGTAAGCTTGCTGTAATCAAACAGATAATGCTTTAATGAAATATTGTTCCCGGGATCCCCACAAGATTACTTTTTTTATTGCCTTGCTAATCCCGCTTATTCTTTCTTTCTCGAACTTACGTTGTTAATTTTGGCACTCCTAAATATCCTTGTTTGTCATCTTTTTGTATGTTGTCGAACATTCTCTCGCATTCACTTGATTCTTAAAAAACATTTAGCCAAAGATGAGTCAAGGCCCACCCACCAAATCCTTTTTTCTTTTTCATTCAGGCTCGGGATCCTTGGGCCTCGAGTATCCCGAAAAAGACACTCTCACATACTTCAAAAACGTGAGCCAGGATCCGGAACTTTTGGACCTCACAAAAACATGAGCCAAAGCCCAAAAAACCCTTAGTCCTCTAAAAAACATGAGTCAAGATCCAAAAATCTTAGGTGCTCTAAAAACATAAGCAACAATCCAGAAACATTGGTCCTCTGATAATATGGCTCAAAGCCCAAAAAACCCTTGGTCCTCGAAAAAACATGTGCCAAGATTCAAAAATCCTAGGTCCCCCGAAAACATGAGCCTGGATCTAGAACCATTGGCTCTTTGAAAACATGAGCCAAGATCCAAAACCTTTGGTCCTCCGAAAACATGAGCCAAAGCCCAAAAAACCAAGGTCCTCTGAAAACATTAGCTAGGATCCAAAAACCCTTGGTCGTCTGAAAACATGAGCCAAAATGCAAAACCTTTGGTCCTTTGGAAACATGAGCCAAAGACCAAAAATCCTAGGTCCTTTGAAAACATGACCAAGAATCCCAAACCATTGGTCCTTTAAAAACATGAGCCAAGAACCAAAAATCCTAGTACCTCCGAAAACATAAGCTAGGATCTAGAACCTTTGGTCCTCTGAAAACATGAGCCAAACCCCAAAAAACCTTGGTCCTTTGTAAAAAATGAGCCAAGATCCAAAAATCCAAGGTCCTTAGAAAACATGAGCTAGGATCCGTAACATTTGGTCTTTAGAAAACATGAGCCAAAGCCCAAAAACCCTTTGGTCCACTAAAAACCTGAACCAAGATCAAAAATCCTAGGTCCTCATGAGCAAGGATCCAAAACATTTGGTCCTTTTTGAAAGCCAAGATCCTCTAAAAACATGAACCAGGATCCAAAACCTTTGGTCCTATGAAAACATGAGCCAAAGCCCTAAAACCTTCGTCCTCGAAAAAAACATGAGTCAAGATCGAAAAATTCAATGTACTTCGAAAACGTGAGCCAGGATCCAGATACTTTTGGTCCTCTGAAAACATGAGCCAAAGCCCAAAAAACCCTTAGTCCTCTGAAAAACATGAGTCAAGATCCAAAAATCTTAGGTCCTCTGAAAACATAAGCAACGATCCGAAACCATTGGTCCTCTGATAATATGGCCCAAAGCCCAAAAAAAAATCTTGATCCTCTGAAAAACATGTGCCAAGATTCAAAAATCTTAGGTCCCCTGAAAACATGAGCCTGGATCCAGAACCATTGGTTCTTTGAAAACATGAGCCAAGATCCAGAACCTTTGGTCCTCTAAAAACATGAGCCAAACCCCAAAAAACCTTGGTCCTCTATACAAAATGAGCCCAGATCCAAAAATCCAAGGTCCTTAGAAAACATGAGCCAGGATCCAGAACATTTGGTCACTTGAAAACATGAGCCAAAGCCCAAAAAACCCTTTGGTCCTCTAAAAAAAAAAAACATGAGCCAAGATTAAAAATCCTAGGTCCTCTAAAAACATGAACTAGGATCCAAAACCTTTGGTCCTATGAAAACATGAGCCAAAGCCCTAAAACCTTAGTCCTTAGAAAAACATGAATCAAGATCGAAAAATTCAATGTACTTGAAAAACGTGAGCCAGGATCCAGAACTTTTGGTCCTCTCAAAACATGAGCCAAAGCCCAAAAAACCCTTCGTCCTCTGAAAAACATAAGTCAAGATCCCAAAATCTTAGGTCCTCCAAAAACATAAGCAACGATCCAGAACCATTGGTCCTCTGATAATATGGCCCAAAGCCCAAAAAAACCTTGGTCCTCTGAAAAACATGTGCCAAGATTCAAAAATCTTAGGTCCCCGAAAACATAAGCCGGATCCAGAACCATTGGTTCTTTGGAAACATGAGCCAAGATCCAAACCTTTGGTCCTCTGAAAACATGAGCCAAAGCCCAAAAACCTAGGTCCTCTCAAAAAACATGAGCTAGGATCCAAAACACTTGGTCGTCTCGAAAACATGAGCCAAGATCCTAAACCTTTGGTCCTTTGAAAACATGAGCCAAAGTCCAAAAATCCTAGGTCCTCTGAAAACATGAGCCAGGATCCCAAACCATTGGTCCTCTAAAAACATGAGCCAAGAACCGAAAATCCTAGTACCTCTAAAAAACATGAGCCAGGAACCAAACCTTTGGTCCTCTCGAAAACATGAGCCAAGGTCCAAAAACCCTTGGCCCTCTAAAAAACATTAGCCAAGATCCAAAAATCCTAGGCCCTCCGAAAACATAAGCCAGGATCCGAACCCTTTGGTCCTTTGAAGGCACGAGCCACAGCTCAAAAAACCCTTAGTCCTCTAAAAAATATGAGCCAGGATTCAAAAATCCTAGGTCATCAAAAAACATGAGCCAGGATCCAGAACCATTGGTTTTTTGAAAGCATGAGCCATCATCCGAAACATTTTGTCCTCCGAAAACATGAACCAAAGCACAAAAATCCAAGGTCCTCTGAAAACATGAGCTAGGATCCAGAAACCCTTGGTCGTTTGAAAACATGAGCCAAAATGCAAAACCTTTGGTCCTTTGAAAACATGAGCCAAACTCCTAAAACCTTAGTCCTCCATTGAAAAACATGAGTCAAGATCAAAAATTCAATGTACTTCGAAAACATGAGCTAGGATCCGAAACTTTTGGTCCTCAAAAACATGAGCCAAAGCCCAAAAAAAACCTTGGTCCTCTGAAAAACATGAGTCAAGATCCAAAAATCTTAGGTCCTCTCAAAAACATAAGCAACGATCCGAGAACCATTGGTCCTTAATATGGCCCAAAGCCCAAAACAACCTTGGTCCTCTAAAAACATGTGCCAAGATTCAAAAATCATAGGTCCTCTAAAAAAACATGAGCCAGGATCCAGAAACCATTGGTTCTTTGAAAACATGAGCCAAGATCCCAACCTTTGGTCCTCTAAAAAACATGAGCCAAAGCCCAAAAACCTAGGTCCTCTGAAAAACATGAAAATCATGAGCTAGGATCCCCTGAAAAAAAACCCTTGGTCAAGAACCTTTTCTGAAAACATGAGCCAAAATGCAAAACCTTTGGTCCTTTGAAAACATGAGCCAAAGACCAAAAATCCTAGGTCCTCTGAAAACATGACCAAGGATCCCAAACCATTGGTCCTCTGAAAACATGAGCCAAGAACAAAAAATCCTAGTACCTCCGAAAACATAAGTTAGGATCCAGAACCTTTGGTCCTCTGAAAACATGAGCCAAACCCCAAAAAACCTTGGTCCTCTGTCAAAAATGAGCCAAGAGCCAAAAATCCTAGGTCCTTAGAAAACATGACCCAGGATCCAGAACATTTGGTCTTTTGAAAACATGAGCCAAAGCCCAAAAAACCCTTTGGTCTTCTAAAAACCTGAGCCAAGATCAAAAAATCCTAGGTCTTTTAAAAACATGAACCAGGATCCAAAACATTTGGTCCTATGAAAACATGAGCCAAACTCCTAAAACCTTAGTCCTCGAAAAAACATGAGTCAAGATCAAAAAATTCAATGTACTTCAAAAACGTGAGCCAGGATCCAGAACTTTTGGTCCTCTCAAAACATGAGCCAAAGCCCCAAAAACCCTTAGTCCTCTAAAAAACATGAGTCAAGATCCAAAAATCTTAGGTCCTCTGAAAACATAAGCAATGATCCAGAACCATTGGTCCTTTGATAATATGGCCCAAAGCCCAAAACAACCTTGGTCCTCTGAAAAACATGTGCCAAGATTCAAAAATCTTAGGTCCCCTGAAAACATGAGCTAGGATCCAGAACCATTGGTTCTTTGAAAACATGAGCCAAGATCCAAACCTTTGGTCCTTTGAAAACATGAGCCAAAGCCCAAAAAACCTAGGTCCTCTGAAAAACATGAGCTAGGATCCAAAAACCCATAGAAAACATGAGCCTTTGGTCGTCTGAAAACATGAGCCAAGATCGTAAACCTTTGGTCCTTTGAAAACATGAGCTAAAGTCCAAAAATCCTAGGTCCTATGAAAACATGTGCCAGGATCCCAAACCATTGGTCCTCTGAAAACATGAGCGAAAACCAAAAATCCTCAGTACCTCTAAAAACATGAGCTAGGAACCGTAACCTTTTGTCCTCTCGAAAACATGAGCCAAGGTCCAAAACCCTTGGCCCTCTAAAAACATTAGCCAAGATCCAAAATTCTTAGGCCCACCGAAAACATAAGCCAGGATCCAAACCTTTGGTCCTCTCAAGGCACGACGAAAAACAAAGCTATAAAAACCCTTAGTCTTCTCCTTTGAAAACATGAGCCAAGATTCAAAAATCCTAGGTCCTCGAAAAAACATGAGCCTGGATCCGAGAACCATTGGTTTTCTTAAATCATGAGCCAAGATAAAGAACCTTTGGTCCCTGAAAACATGAGCCAAACATGAGCCAAATCGCATGAAAAATCCTAGTTCCTCTCGAAAACATGAGCTAGGATCCAAAAAACCCTTGGTCGTTTGAAAACATGAGCCAAAATGAAAAACCTTTGGTCCTGTGAAAACATGAGCCAAAGACCAAAAATCCTAGGTCCTCTAAAAACATGACTAAGGATCCCAAACCATTGGTCCTCTGAAAACATGAGCCAAGAACCAAAAATCCTAGTACCTCCGAAAACATAAGCTAGGATCCAGAACCTTTGGTCCTCTGAAAACATGAGCCAAACCCAAAAAACCTTAGTCCTCGGTAAAAATGAGCCAAGATCCAAAAATCTTAGGTCCTTAGAAAACATGAGCCAGGATCCGAGAACATTTGGTCTTTGAAAAAACATGAGCCAAAGCCCAAAATAAAAAACCCTTTGGTCCTCTAAAAACATGAGCCAAGATCAAAAATCCTCGGTCCCTTTAAAAACATGAACCAGGATCCAAAACATTTGGTCCTTGAAAACATGAGCCAAACTCCTAAAACCTTAGTCCTCGAGAAAAAACATGAGTCAAGATCAAAAAATTCAATGTACTTGAAAAACGTGAGCCAGGATCCAGAACTTTTGGTCCTCTCGAAAACATGAGCCAAAGCCCAAAAACGCTTAGTCCTCTGAAAAACGTGAGTCAAGATCCAAAAATCTTAGGTCCTCTTTGAAAACATAAGCAACGATCCGAACCATTGGTCCTCGATAATATGGCCCAAAGCCCAAAACAACCTTGGTCCTCTAAAAAAAACATGTGCCAAGATTCAAAAATCTTAGGTCCCCTGAAAACATGAGCCAAGGATCCAAAACCATTGGTTCTTTGAAAACATGAGCCAAGATCCAAAAACCTTTGGTCCTTTGAAAACATGAGCCAAAGCCCAAAAACCTTGGTCCTCTGAAAAAACATGAGCTAGGATCCAAAAACCCTTGGTCGTCTGAAAAACATGAGCCAAGATCGTAAACCTTTGGTCCTTTGAAAACATGAGCCAAAGTCCAAAAATCCTAGGTCCTCTGAAAACATGAGCCAAGATCCCAAACCATTGGTCCTCTCGAAAACATGAGCCATGAACCAAAAATCCTCGTACCTCTAAAAACATGAGCCGGGAACCAGAACCTTTTGTCCTTTGAAAACATGAGCCAAGGTCCAAAAAACCCTTGGCCCTCTAAAAAACATTAGCCAAGATCCAAAAATCCTAGGCCCACCGAAAACATAAGCCAGGATCCCAACCTTTGGTCCTCTAAAGGCACGAGCCACAGAACTAAAAAAACCCTTAGTCCTCAAAAAACATGAGCCAGGATTCAAAAATCCTAGGTCCTCGAAAAAACATGAGCCAGGATCCCTTTGAAAACCATTGGTTTTCTTAAAACATGAGCCAAATCCCAAAAAACCTAGGTCAATCAAGAACCTTTGGTCCTTGAAAACATGAGCCAAAATGCAAAACCTTTGGTCCTTGGAAACATGAGCCAAACCAAAAATCCTAGGTCCTCTGAAAACATGACAAAAATCCAAGGTCCTTTAGAAAACATGAGCTAGGAACCCTCTGAAAACATGAGCCCCAAACCTTTGGTCCTCGAAAAACATGAGCCAAAAAATGTTGGTCCTCTCAGAAAAATGAGCCAAGAAAAACCTTTCTTTAGAAAACATGAGCCAGGTCCTGCTCTATAAAAGCATGAACCAAAGACCAAAAATCTTTGGTCCTATGAAAACATGAGCCAAAGCCCTAAAATTGGTCCTCGAAAAAAACATGAGCCAAGAACCAAAAATTCAATAGTACTTCAAAAAACATGAGCTAGGATCCGAACTTTTGGTCCTCTCAAAAACATGAGCCAAAGCCCAAAAACCCTTCGTCCTCTGAAAAACATGAGCAAAGATCCAAAAATCTTAGGTCCTTAGAAAACATAAGCAGGATCCGAACCATTTGGTCCACGAAAATATGAGCCAAAGCCCAAAACCCTTTGGTCCTCTAAAAACATGTGCCAAGATTCAAAAATCTTAGGTCCTTTAAAAACATGAACCAGGATCCAAAACATTTGGTTCTTTGAAAACATGAGCCAAACTCCTAAAACCTTTGTCCTCGAAAAAACATGAGTCAAGATTAAAAATCTTAGGTCCCATGTACTTGGAAAACATGAGCCAGGATCCAAACAATTTGGTTCTTTGAAAACATGAGCCAAGATCCAAAACCTTTGGTCCTCTGAAAAACATGAGCCAAGATCCAAAAAACTTAGGTCCTCATGAGTCAAAAAAACATGAGCAAGGATCCGAAACCATTGGTCCTCGATAAAATGAGCCCAAATGCAAAACCTTTGGTCCTTTGAAAACATGAGCCAAAGAACAAAAATCCTAGGTCCTATGAAAACATGACCAAGGATCCCAAACCATTGGTCCTTTGAAAACATGAGCCAAGAACCAAAAATCCTTGGTCCTTTGAAAACATGTAGCTAAAGCCCAAAAAACCTTTGGTCCTCTCGAAAACATGAGCTAAAACCCCAAAAACCTTGGTCCTCTGTAATAAATGAGCCAAGATCCAAAAACCTTGGTCCTTTGAAAACATGAGCCAAAGATCCAAAACATTTGGTCCTTAAAAAACATGAGCCAAAGCCCAAAAAAAAACCCTTTGGTCCTCTAAAAAACATGAGCCAAGATCAAAAATCCTAGGTCCTCTAAAAACATGAACCAGGATCCAAAACCTTTGGTCCTATGAAAACATGAGCCAAGATCCAAAAACCTTGGTCCTCTAAAAACATGAGACAAGATCTAAAACCTTTGGTCCCACCGAAAACGTGAGTCAAAACCCAAAAAACCCTTGGTCCTCTCAAAAAACATGAGCCAAGATCCAAAAAACCCTTAGGTCCCCAAAAAAACATGAGCTAGGATTAAAACCTTTAGATCCTCTCAAAAAAAAACATGAGCCAAAGCCAAAAAAAACCCTTGGTCCTCTTAAAAACATGAGCCAAGATCCAAAAAGCCTTGGTCCTCTGAAAACATGAGCTAGGATCTAGAACCTTTGGTCCTTTGAAAACATGAGCAAAATCCAAAATCTTGGTCCTCTCCGAAAAACATGAGCCAAGATCCAAAAAACCTTTGGTCCAAAGACATGAGCTAAAGACCAAAAATCCTTTGGTCCTCTTGAAAACATGACCAAATCCCAAAAATTGGTTGCTACTCTAAAAACAAGAGCCAAGATCCAAAAATCCTTGGTCCTCTCGAAAACATGAGCCTAGATCCAAGAACCTTTGGTTCTCTCGAAAACTTGAGCCAAAACCCAAAAACCTTAGTCCTTTGAAAAATTTTAGCCAAGATCCAAAAATCTTAGGTCCTTAAAAACATGAGCCAGGATCCGAACCTTTGGTCCTCTCAAAAAACGTGAGCCAAAGCCCAAAAACCCTTTGGTCCTCTAAAAAAAACCTATGAGCCAAGATCAAAAATCCTAGGTCCTCTAAAACCATAAGCCAGGATCTAGAACCTTTGGTCCTCTGAAAAACATGAGCCAAAGCCTAAAAACCTTAGTCTTCTAAAAAACATGAGCCAAGATCAAAAATCCAAGGTCCTTGAAAACATGTGCCAGGATCCGAACCTTTGGTCTTAAAACATGAGCCAAGATCCAAAAATCTTGGTCCTCTCGAAAAACATGAGCCAAGATTCAAAAAAATCCTAGGTCCTCTGAAAACATGAGCCCAAAGCCCAAAACAACCTTGGTCCTCTAAAAACATGAGTCAAGATGCCCAAAAATCTTGGTCCTCTGAAAAACATGAGCCAAGATCTAAATATCCTAGTCCTCTTGAAAACATGAGCCAAGATCCAGAACCTTTGGTCTTTTGAAAACATGAGCCAAAGCCCAAAAACCCTTGGTCCTTTGAAAAACATGAGCAAAGATCCAAAAATCCTTGGTCTTCTAAAAACATAAGCCAAGATCTAAAGCCTTTGGTTCTTTGAAAACTTGAGCCAAATCCAAAAAACCCTTGGTCCTCTAAAAACATGAGCCAAGATCTAAAAATCCTAGGACCTCTAAAACATGAGCCAAGATCCGTAACCTTCCTAGGTCCTCTAAAAACATGAGTCGGGATCCCAAAATTCTAGGTCCTCTCACGAAAACATGAGCTAGGATCCAAAAACCCTTGATCCTCTAAAAAACATGAGCCAAAGATCCAAAAAACCTTTGGTCCTCACGAAAAACATGGGCCAGACCCCAAAATTCTAAAAACCTTTAGTCCTTTGAAAAACATGAGCCAGGATCCGAATCTTTGGTTCTTTGAAAACATAAGCCAAGATCCGAGATCCTTTGGTCATCTGAAAACATGAGCCAAATCCCAAAAATCCTAGGTCCTCTGAAAACATGAGCTTGGATCCAAAAACCCTTGGTCTTTGAAAACATGAGCCAAAATGATCCCCAAAACCTTTGGTCCTTGAAAACATGAGCCAAAGTCCAAAAATCCTAGGTCCTCTAAAAACATGAGCCCAAACCTTTGGTCCTCCGAGCCAAAATCAAAAACTTGGTCCTCTAAAACATGAAAACAAAAAAACATAAGCCATGATCCAAAAATCCTAGGACCACTTAAAACATGAGCCAAAACCCTTGATCTAGAACCTTTGGTCCTTTGAGAACATGAGCAAAAGCCCAAAAACCTTTGTCCACTCGAAAAACATGAGCCAAGATCCAAAAATCCTATGTCCTATAAAAACATGAGCAAGGATCTAGAACCTTTGGTCTCTCGAAAATATGAGCCAAAACCCAAAATACCCTTGGTCCTCTAAAAACATGAGCCAAGATCTAAAAATCTTAGGTCCTCTGAAAACATGAGCTAGGATCAAGAACCATTGATCCTTTGAAAACATGAGCCAAGATAAAAACCATTGGTCCTCTAAAAACCATGAGCCAAGATCCAAAAATCTTAGGTCCTCTCGAAAACATAAGCCAGGATCTAAACCTTTAGTCCTCTGAAAACATAAGCCAAATCCAAAAAAACCCTTGGTCCTTTGAAAAATATGAGCCAAGATCCAAAAATCCTAAGTCCTCTCGAAAACATGAGCCAGGATCCCAAAACCATTGGGACTCAGAAAAACATGAGCCATGATCCAAAAATCCTAGGCCCTCTAAAAACATGAGCTAGGATCAAGAACCTTTGGTCCTCTGAAAACATGAGCCAAAGCCTAAAAAACCCTTGGTCCTCTGAAAAACATGAGCCAAGATCCAAAAATCTTAGGTCCTCTAAAAACATAATCCAGGATCTAGAACCTTTAGTCCTCTTGAAAACATAAGCCAAAGCCAAAAAAACCTTTAGTCCTCTAAAAAATATGAGCCAGGATCTAGAACCTTTGGTCCTCAAAAAACATGAGCCAAAGCCCAAAAAACCTTGGTCCTCTGAAAACTTGAGCCAAGATCCAAAACCTTTGGTCGTTGTCTGAAAACATGAGTCTAAATCCCAAAAACCTTTCGGTCCTCTGAAAACATTAGCCAAAGCCCAAAAACCCTTGGTCCTCTGAAAACATGAGCCAAGATCTAAAAACCTTTGGGTCCTTTGAAAACATGAGCCAAGATCCAAAAATCTTTGGTCCTCTAAAAACATGAGCCAAAGCCCAAAAAACCCTTGGTCCTCTAAAAACCATGAGCCAAGATCCAAAAATCCTAGGTCCTCTGAAAACATGAGCTAGGATCTAGAACCTTTAGTCCTCTTGAAAACGTGAGCCAAAACCCAAAAACCCTTGGTCCTCTGAAAAACATGAGCCAAGATCCAAAAATCCTAGGTCCCCCTCAAAAACATGAGCTAGGATCAAGAACCTTTGGTCCTTTAAAAACATGAGCCAAAGCCAAAAAAACCCTTGGTCCTCTAAAAACATGGGCCAAGATCCAAAAATCCTAGGTCCTCTAAAAACATGAGCTAGGATCCAAAACCTTTGGTCCTTTGAAAACATGAGCATAAGATCCAAGTAAATCTTGGTCCTCTGAAAAACATGAGCCAAGATCCAAAAATCCTTCATCCACCGAAAACATGAGCTAGGATCTAGAACCTTTGGTCCTCTGAAAACATGAGCCAAAGCCCAAAAAACCCTTGCTACTCTAGAAAACAAGAGCCAAGATCCAAAAATCCTTGGTCCTCTGAAAACATGAGCCAAGATCCAAAACCTTTGGTCCTCTGAAAAATATGTGCCAAGATTAAAAAATCTTAGGTCCTCAAAAACATGAGCTAGGATCTAGAACAATTGGTTCTTTGAAAACATGAGCCAAGATCCAAAACCTTTGGTCCTCTCAAAACATGAGCCAAAGCCCAAAAAACCTAGGTCCTCTGAAAACATGAGCTAGGATCCAGAAACCCTTGGTCGTCTGAAAACATGAGCCAAAATGCAAAACCTTTGGTCCTTTGAAAACTTGAGCCAAAGAACAAAAATCCTAGGTCCTATGAAAACATGACCAAGGATCCCAAACCATTGGTCCTCTGAAAACATGAGCCAAGAACCAAAAATCCTAGTACCTCCGAAAACATTAGCTAGGATCCAAAACCTTTGGTCCTCTAAAAACATGAGCCAAACCCCAAAAAACCTTGGTCCTCTGTAATAAATGAGCCAAGATCCAAAAACCCTTGGTCCTTAAAAAACATGAGCCAGGATCGAAAACATTTGGTCTTAGAAAACATGAGCCAAAGCCCAAAAACCCTTTGGTCCTCTAAAAACCATGAGCCAAGATCAAAAAATCCTAGGTCCTCTAAAAACATGAACCAAGATCCAAAAACCTTTGGTCCTATGAAAACATGAGCCAAGATCCATAAATCCTAGGTCCTCTGAAAACATGAGCCAAAGCGATCTAGAACCTTTGGTCTCTCTGAAAACGTGAGTCAAAACCCAAAAAACCCTTGGTCCTCTCGAAAAACATGAGCCAAGATCCAAAAATCCTAGGTCCCCTAAAAACATGAGCTAGGATTAAGAACCTTTGGTCCTCTGAAAAACATGAGCCAAAGCCCAAAAAACCCTTGGTCCTCTCGAAAAACATGGGCCAAGATCCAAAAAGCCTAGGTCCTCTAGAAAAACATGAGCTAGGATCTAGAACCTTTGGTCCTTTGAAAACATCTGCAAAAGCCCAAAAATCTTGGTCCTCTAAAAAAACATGAGCCAAGATCCAAAAATCCTTCATCCACTAAAACATGAGCTAGGATCCAAAACCTTTGGTCCTCTGAAAACATGTGCCAAAGCCCAAAAATCCCTTGCTACTCTAGAAAACAAGAGCCAAGATCCAAAAATCCTTGGTCCTCTGAAAACATGAGCCTAGATCCGGAACCTTTGGTTCTCTCAAAACTTGTGCCAAAACCCAAAAGACCTTAGTCCTTTGAAAAATTTTAGCCAAGATCCAAAAATCTAGGCCCTCTAAAAATATGAGCCAGGATCCAGAACCTTTGGTCCTCTGAAAACGTGAGCCAAAGCCCAAGAAACCCTTGGTCCTCTAAAAAAATATGAGCCAAGATCCAAAAATCCTAGGTCCTCTGAAAACATAAGCCAGGATCTAGAACCTTTAGTCCTTTGAAAACATGAGCCAAAGCCTAAAAAACCCGTGGTCTTCTAAAAAACATGAGCCAAGATCCAAAAATCCTAGGTCCTCCGAAAACATGTGCTAGGATCCATAACCTTTGGTCTTCTGAAAACATGAGCCAAAGCGTAAAAACCCTTGGTCCTTTGAAAAACATGAGCCAAGATTCAAAAATCCTAGGTCCTCTCGAAAACATGAGCCAGGATCCCCTCTCCATTGTCTAAAAACATGAGTCGATGCCCAAAACCTTGGTCCTCAAAAAACATGAGCCAAGATCTAAATATCCTAGTCCTCTAAAAACATGAGCCAGGATCCAGAACCTTTGGTCTTTTGAAAACATGAGCCAAAGCCCAAAAAACCCTTGGTCCTTTGAAAAACATGAGCAAAGATCCAAAAATCCTTGGTCTTCTAAAAACATAAGCCAGGATCTAGAAAACCTTTGGTTCTTTGAAAACTTGAGCCAAATCCCAAAAAACCCTTGGTCCTCTAAAAACATGATCCAAGATCTAAAAATCCTAGGACCTCTAAAACATGAGCCAAGATCCGAGAACCTTTGGTCCTGTGAAAACACGAGCCAAATCCCAAAATTCTAGGTCCTCTGAAAACATGAGCTAGGATCCAGAAACCTTTGATCCTTTGAAAACATGAGCCAAAGCCTAAAAACCTTTGGTCCTTGAAAAACATGGGCCAAAGACCCCAAAATTCTAGGTCCTTTGAAAACATGAGCCAAGGATCCTAAAATCTTTGGTTCTCTAAAAACATAAGCCAAGATCCGAATCCTTTGGTCATCTGAAAACATGAGCCATATCCCAAAAATCCTAGGTCCTCTGAAAACATGAGCTTGGATCCAAAAACCCTTGGTCTTCTGAAAACATGAGCCATGATCCCCAACCTTTGGTCCTCGAAAACATGAGCCAAAGTCCAAAAATCCTAGGTCCTCCGAAAACATGAGCCAAGATTCCAAACCTTTGGTCCTCTCGAAAACATAAGCCATGATCCAAAAATCCTAGGACCACTTAAAACATGAGCCAAGATCTAGAACCTTTGGTCCTTTGAGAACATGAGCAAAAGCCCAAAAAACCTTTGTCCACCGAAAAACATGAGCCAAGATCCAAAAATCCTATGTCCTATAAAAACATGAGCCAGGATCTAGAACCTTTGGTCTACTGAAAATATGAGCCAAAACCCAAAATACCTTTGGTCCTCTAAAAAACATGAGCCAAGATCTAAAAATCCTAGGTCCTCTGAAAACATGAGCTAGGATCAAAAACCTTTGATCCTCTGAAAACATGAGCCAAAGCCTAAAAAACCATTGGTCCTCTAAAAACCATGAGCCAAGATCCAAAAATCTTAGGTCCTCATGAGTCAAGAAAACATAAGCCAAGGATCTAGAACCTTTAGTCCTCTAAAAACATAAGCCAAAGCCAAAAAAACCCTTGGTCCTCTGAAAAATATGAGCCAAGATCCAAAAATCCTAAGTCCTCTGAAAACATGAGCCAGGATCCAGAACCTTTGGGACTCTGAAAAACATGAGCCATGATCCAAAAATCCTAGGCCCTCTAAAAAAACATGAGCTAGGATCAAGAACCTTTGGTCCTTTGAAAACATGAACCAAAGCCTAAAAAACCCTTGGTCCTCTAAAAAACATGAGCCAAGATCCAAAAATCTTAGGTCCTCGAAAAACATAATCCAGGATCTAGAACCTTTAGTCCTCTGAAAACATAAGCCAAAATGCCAAAAAAACCCTTGGTCCTCTAAAAAACATGAGCCAAAGGATCTAAAACCTTTGGTCCCTGTGAAAACATGAGCCAAAGCCCAAAAACCCTTGGTCCTCTAAGAAACTTGAGCCAAGATCCAAAACCTTTCGTTGTCTGGAAAAAAACATGAGTCGGGATCCAACCTTTCGTCCTCTCAAAAACATTAGCCAAAGCCCAAAAATGTTGGTCCTCTATAAAAAACGTGAGCCAAGATCTAAAAATCCTAGGTCCTTTGAAAACATGAGCAAGATCCAGAACCTTTGGTCCTCTAAAAACATAAGCCAAAGCCCAAAAACCCTTGGTCCTCTAAAAACCATGAGCCAAGATCCATAAATCCTAGGTCCTCTAAAACATGAGCCAGGATCTAAACCTTTAGTCCTATGAAAACATGAGCCAAAACCCAAAAACCCTTGGTCCTCGAAAAACATGAGCCAAGATCCAAAAATCCAAGGTCCCCGAAAACATGAGCTAGGATCAAGAACCTTTTGGTCCTCTCGAAAACATGAGCCAAAGCCAAAAAAACCCTTGGTCCTCTAAAAAAACATGGGCCAAGATCCAAAAATCCTAGGTCCTCACGAAAACATGAGCTAGGATCCAAAACCTTTGGTCCTTTGAAAACATGTGCATAAGCCCAAAACAATCTTGGTCCTTTGAAAAAACATGAGCCAAGATCCAAAAATCCTTCATCCTCTTAAAACATGAGCTAGGATCTAGAACCTTGGTCCTTTGAAAACATGAGCCAAAGCCCAAAAAAACCCTTGCTACTCTAGAAAACAAGAGCCAAGATCCAAAAATCTTGGTCCTCTCGAAAACATGAGCCAAGATCCAAACCTTTGGTCCTCTAATATGGCCCAAAGCCCAAAAAACCTTGGTCCTCCGAAAAACATGTGCCAAGATTAAAAAATCTTAGGTCCCCCGAAAACATGAGCCTGGATCCAGAACAATTGGTTCTTTGAAAACATGAGCCAAGATCCAAAACCTTTGGTCCTCTGAAAACATGAGCCAAAGCCCAAAAAACCTAGGTCCTCTGAAAACATGAGCTAGGATCCGAAAAACCCTTGGTCGTCTCGAAAACATGAGCCAAAATGCAAAACCTTTGGTCCTTTGAAAACTTGAGCCAAAGAACAAAAATCCTAGGTCCTTTGAAAACATGACCAAGGATCCCAAACCATTGGTCCTCTGAAAACATGAGCCAAGAACCAAAAATCCTAGTACCTCCGAAAACATTAGCTAGGATCCAGAACCTTTGGTCCTCTCAAAACATGAGCCAAACCCCAAAAAACCTTGGTCCTCTGTAATAAATGAGCCAAGATCCAAAAATCCTTGGTCCTTAGAAAACATGAGCCAGGATCGAGAACATTTGGTCTTCTCAAAACATGAGCCAAAGCCCAAAAAACCCTTTGGTCCTCTAAAAACCCTGAGCCAAGATCAAAAAATCCTAGGTCCTCTAAAAACATGAACCAGGATCCGAAACCTTTGGTCCTATGAAAACATGAGCCAAGATCCATAAATCCTAGGTCCTCTCAAAACATGAGCCAGGATCTAGAACCTTTGGTCTACTCAAAACGTGAGTCAAAACCCAAAAAACCCTTGGTCCTCTGAAAAACATGAGCCAAGATCCAAAAATCCTAGGTCCCCCGAAAACATGAGCTAGGATTAAGAACCTTTGGTCCTCTGAAAACATGAGCCAAAGCCGAAAAAACCCTTGGTCCTCTGAAAAACATGGGCCAAGATCCAAAAAGCCTAGGTCCTCTGTAAAACATGAGCTAGGATCTAGAACCTTTGGTCCTTTGAAAACATGTGCAAAAGCCCAAGTAATCTTGGTCCTCTGAAAAACATGAGCCAAGATCCAAAAATCCTTCATCCACTCAAGACATGAGCTAGGATCCAGAACCTTTGGTCCTCTCAAAACATGTGCCAAAGCCCAAAAAACCCTTGCTACTCTAGAAAACAAGAGCCAAGATCCAAAAATCCTTGGTCCTCTGAAAACATGAGCCTAGATCCAGAACCTTTGGTTCTCTGAAAACTTGTGCCAAAACCCAAAAGACCTTAGTCCTTTGAAAAATTTTAGCCAAGATCCAAAAATCTAGGCCCTCTAAAAATATGAGCCAGGATCCGAACCTTTGGTCCTCTCGAAAACGTGAGCCAAAGCCCAAGAAACCCTTGGTCCTCTAAAAAAATATGAGCCAAGATCCAAAAATCCTAGGTCCTCTGAAAACATAAGCCAGGATCTAGAACCTTTAGTCCTCTGAAAACATGAGCCAAAGCCTAAAAAACCCGTGGTCTTCTAAAAAACATGAGCCAAGATCCAAAAATCCTAGGTCCTCTGAAAACATGTGCCAGGATCCAGAACCTTTGGTCTTCTCAAAACATGAGCCAAAGCGTAAAAAACCCTTGGTCCTCTGAAAAACATGAGCCAAGATTCAAAAATCCTAGGTCCTCTGAAAACATGAGCCAGGATCCGTAACCTCGGTTGTCTAAAAACATGAGTCGATGCCCAAAAACCTTGGTCCTCTGAAAAACATGAGCCAAGATCTAAATATCCTAGTCCTCTAAAAACATGAGCCAGGATCCAGAACCTTTGGTCTTTTGAAAACATGAGCCAAAGCCCAATAAACCCTTGGTCCTTTGAAAAACATGAGCAAAGATCCAAAAATCCTTGGTCTTCTAAAAACATAAGCCAGGATCTAGAACCTTTGGTTCTTTGAAAACTTGAGCCAAATCCCAAAAAACCCTTGGTCCTCTAAAAAACATGATCCAAGATCTAAAAATCCTAGGACCTCTAAAACATGAGCCAAGATCCAGAACCTTCGATCCTGTGAAAACACGAGTCGGGATCCCAAATTTCTAGGTCCTCTGAAATTATGAGCTAGGATCCAGAACCTTTGATCCTCTGAAAACATGAGCCAAAGCCTAAAAACCTACGTCCTCAGAAAAACATGGGCCAGGACCCCAAAATTCTAGGTCCTTTGAAAACATGAGCCAGGATCCAGAATCTTTGGTTCTCTAAAAACATAAGCCAAGATCCAGATCCTTTGGTCATCTGAAAACATGCGCCATATCCCAAAAATCCTAGGTCCTCTGAAAACATGAGCTTGGATCCAAAAACCCTTGGTCTTCTGAAAACATGAGCCATGATCCCCAACCTTTGGTCCGCTGAAAACATGAGCCAAAGTCCAAAAATCCTAGGTCCTCCGAAAACATGAGCCAGAATTCCAAACCTTTGGTCCTCTCAAAACATAAGCCATGATCCAAAAATCCTAGGACCACTTAAAACATGAGCCAGTATCTAGAACCTTTGGTCCTTTGAGAACATGAGCAAAAGCCCAAAAAACCTTTGTCCACCGAAAAACATGAGCCAAGATCCAAAAATCCTATGTCCTATGAAAACATGAGCCAGGATCTAGAACCTTTGGTCTACTGAAAATATGAGCCAAAACCCAAAATACCCTTGGTCCTCTAAAAAACATGAGCCAAGATCTAAAAATCCTAGGTCCTCTGAAAACATGAGCTAGGATCAAGAACCTTTGATCCTCTGAAAACATGAGCCAAAGCCTAAAAAACCATTGGTCCTTTAAAAACCATGAGCCAAGATCCAAAAATCTTAGGTCCTCTGAAAACATAAGCCAGGATCTAGAACCTTTAGTCCTCTCAAAACATAAGCCAAAGCCAAAAAAACCCTTGGTCCTCTGAAAAATATGAGCCAAGATCCAAAAATCCTAAGTCCTCTGAAAACATGAGCCAGGATCCAGAACCTTTGGGACTCAGAAAAACATGAGCCATGATCCAAAAATCCTAGGCCCTCTAAAAACATGAGCTAGGATCAAGAACCTTTGGTCCTCTCAAAACATGAACCAAAGCCTAAAAAACCCTTGGTCCTCTAAAAAACATGAGCCAAGATCCAAAAATCTTAGGTCCTCTGAAAACATAATCCAGGATCTAGAACCTTTAGTCCTCTGAAAACATAAGCCAAAGCCAAAAAAACCCTTGGTCCTCTAAAAAATATGAGCCAGGATCTAGAACCTTTGGTCCCCTGTAAACATGAGCCAAAGCCCAAAAAACCCTTGGTCCTCTAAGAAACTTGAGCCAAGATCCAAAACCTTTCGTTGTCTGAAAAACATGAGTCGGGATCCAGAACCTTTCGTCCTCTCAAAACATTAGCCAAAGCCCAAAAAACCCTTGGTCCTCTGAAAAACGTGAGCCAAGATCTAAAAATCCTAGGTCCTTTGAAAACATGAGCCAAGATCCAGAACCTTTGGTCCTCTAAAAACATAAGCCAAAGCCCAAAAAACCCTTGGTCCTCTAAAAACCATGAGCCAAGATCCATAAATCCTAGGTCCTCTGAAAACATGAGCCAGGATCTAGAACCTTTAGTCTACTGAAAACGTGAGCCAAAACCCAAAAAACCCTTGGTCCTCTGAAAAACATGAGCCAAGATCCAAAAATCCTAGGTCCCCTGAAAACATGAGCTAGGATCAAGAACCTTTGGTCCTCTGAAAACATGAGCCAAAGCCAAAAAAACCCTTGGTCCTCTAAAAAACATGGGCCAAGATCCAAAAAGCCTAGGTCCTCTGAAAACATGAGCTAGGATCCAAAACCTTTGGTCCTTTGAAAACATGTGCAAAAGCCCAAGTAATCTTGGTCCTCTGAAAAACATGAGCCAAGATCCAAAAATCCTTCATCCACTGAAAACATGAGCTAGGATCTAGAACCTTTGGTCCTCTGAAAACATGAGCCAAAGCCCAAAAAACCCTTGCTACTCTAGAAAACAAGAGCCAAGATCCAAAAATCCTTGGTCCTCTCGAAAACATGAGCCTAGATCCAGAACCTTTGGTTCTCTGAAAACTTGTGCCAAAACCCAAAAGACCTTAGTCCTTTGAAAAATTTTAGCCAAGATCCAAAAATCTAGGTCCTCTAAAAACATGAGCTAGGATCCAGAACCTTTGGTCCTCTCAAAACGTGAGCCAAAGCCCAGGAAACCCTTGGTCCTCTAAAAAAATATGAGCCAAGATCCAAAAATCCTAGGTCCTCTGAAAACATGAGCCAGGATCTAGAATCGTTAGTCCTCTCAAAACAAGAGCCAAAGCCTAAAAAACCCGTGGTCCTCTAAAAAACATGAGCCAAGATCCAAAAATCCTAGGTCCTCTGAAAACATATGCCGGGATCCAGAACCTTTGGTCTTCTCAAAACATGAGCCAAAGCGTAAAAAACCCTTGGTCCTCTGAAAAACATGAGCCAAGATCCAAAAATCATAGGTCCTCTGAAAACATGAGCCAGGATCCCGAACCTTTAGTCCTTAGAAACACATGACTAGAATTTCCATATATTTTTTACCTCAGGTAAGCGTGTCTTGTACTCATTAAAAAAGAAAAAAAATTGCGTGCATGAACTATGTTTGGACCTGATACCCCCACCAAGTGGTACGCAGGAAATCTCGCCCGAGATTCAGTTCACATTTTGATCCACTACATAACCGTCTTCATTTTTATCCACATGCATCATACATTCACCATAGCTAAATATTGATTGCAAAGTTTGGTGTCTCTTTCATACATTGACATTCGCTTTTCAAGCTTTGTCAATGTGGGGCATTCTATTGACACCATATTTTGTAACCCGCATTTAATCTCACAAGGAGGATAAAAGGGTAATTTCACCTTAGAAATATGCATTTTTATTCTGGTCATTAGATCCTTAATCTCATTTCACCGAAATGATCTTGATGTTGTAACAATTAAATTTATTGGTCATAAGCCCGAATCGGACCAACAGATTGAAAGTTATCATCAAATCTAATTTTAATGACTGAGATGCACCATCACAAATTGAGTCCGACTATATGTGATTATGAACAATTGATTTCAATTGGTTATAAGTATAATCAATTTGAAATTAATGATGTGTCATAATTTGATTGATTAGGACTACATTAGATGGTAGGGTTGCACACACCTAATTAACTAGATAGTTAAACATTAATTTTTCAATGAATAATTTGTGCAATTATCTTTTAATTAGAGTAAATTTAGAACCATTTAAGTCTGAAATGGGAGTGATTGGAGCCATTTAATATTAATTGGGAGCTAATTTAGGGTCTATTAATTTTAATTGTGCTGAAACTATTTTCTAACAAATAACCTATGCTCACTATTTCATCAATATCTCTCAGAATATTTTAAATCTGTGAATGAGATTAATCTTTCCAGAAACTAGACATCTGGGGCTTCAATTTGAGCACAAGAATGAGACAATTTTGATCAGAATTGAGTCAAATATGATTTTTCGAAATTGGCTCTACAGACTGTTACAACCGCTACGGGAAAACCAAACTTTGCTTGCTCCTCACTCTCATCAATCTCCACATTTAATGCACCAAATTTCCCCAAAGGCTAAAATGAGGTCTAGTTTCATGATTCTTTGTCAACCTTCATTAAATGGTCTTCCATTCATATTTCCTCCACCACTACTATATAAACCCTTCATCTCCTTCATTTCAAAACACAAAAAAACCCCTCTTTTCCCCTCTCTTGAGTTCTAGTAAAGTTGAGTAGTCTTGTCGGATCTTGGTCTTCTTGAGACTCAAGGTATCGAGTGAGACTCACTCTTCCTCTCCTAAGTCTTCTTTTCCTCTTGAATATGTTTGAATGTTCTTAAATGTTCTTATGTGTTTTTCATATGTTCTTGGTTATTCATCCCATGTTCATGCATAACATTAGTTTCGATCTTAAATCCATATCAAAAAACCTGAAAAAGATGTTTGTTTAATAATTCTTTTAAATACTTGAATCTAGGATATCACCATCCACACACATTCACTGGAGTTTATTTTTCAATCCAAATGTCATGCTTAATAAATTGAATTAGGGTTTATCACATGCACACACATTAAATTCAACATTCAAATTGATTGATAACATATTGGATGATGTGATATGAATGTTGGCCACCATAGTCTAGAAGACCGGTTTCACCAGGCAAGGTGGGTGCCTAACACCTTCCCACCTTGTAACATAGCCTCCGAGCTTAGATCAAGGGTTAGTAGATCAAATGCTTATTCATGTAATTTTCGAATTTTAGATTATAACTAGGAAACAAAGCCATGTACTTTATCTTAGATTGTATCTAGGACCAAAGCCATGTAATTTTCCTATGATCAATGTAAATTCAATTTTAAATTAATAAAATAAGGAATTTTTCAATTATGGTTTTCTTATTTTTCCAATAATTAAATAAGTGGTGACTCCATTGTAAAACCCTTAATCTAAAGGGAAAAATATAACTAGTCGAACCTCCATTTTGAAAGGCAATAACACGACTCCGCCCATTCACATGGGTTTGGCCCAACATCCCTTAAAAACGGGCCTGGGGCGCGGTTTCTCATAATTCAATACTTCTATACCCCCGTTTGTCACTCGCATTCCGGGTAATAACAGTCACTTTTGGTCTAAAGTCCTCAATTAATGATCTAAGAATTTTCCTAACAATTTTTTGTTGATCATAAACTTCACCCAAATTAAAAGCAGAATTGACAATATCATTCAACTTGGCATAGAATTCATCAAAAGATTCATCATTAGTCATTCTAATAATTTCAAATCTAGAGGCCAATTGTTGCGCTTTATTAATTTTTACTTCCTTAGTGCCTTCATGCACTGCTTGCAAGATGTTCTATGCAATGTGAGCAATCTCCACATTTGAGATCCTCTTGAATTTTTCCATAGAAACAGGATTGAATATCGCATTCATAGCCTTACTTTTAAAGCTTGCTGCTTCCTTTTGGGTGGTAGTCCATTCACCAATAGCAATGGTTGGTCTTTCCCTACCATTTTCAACAGATAGCCATACTCTCTCATCAATAGATTTCAAGAAGGCTTTCATTCTAATCTTCCAAAGAAGTATAGTTATTTCCATTAAAGTGAAAAGGAATCACAAGAAAGTGAACGTGTTCCATGACAATAGGGGTCAATGATCAACTCTAGGTATAAATACCTAAAAACAAGAGCTAAAATGCTCTGATATCACTTGTTTGTTCTGTTTAGACCCCTTAAACCAGATTGTTTAACCTAATATATTAGCCAAGTGATTATTTAAGTTAATTATTCAGATCTAGTTTAAACAGTAATAAATCATATCATGCACAACAACGAAAAGTAAATAACACCATAATATGATGACCTAGGAAAACCGATAAAATGAACCATTTCAAGGTAAAAACTTGGGAAAGATTTGAACTAGCAATCCTTAAAGTAAAACAAACCCACTATAAGAGAATTGAAGTTTTTACAATCAGATTTAACCCTAAATCTATTGCTACCTCATGTAGTAACTTACTGACACGACCACGTGCAAGTTCCGAATTCGCGACTCCTTCTCTCCTTGTATTTACTGTAACACAAGCACCCACACTTGTGACCTTGAGATTCCACTCAAAAGTTTCAAATCACCCTCACAGGGTCGGCTGAATAGTAAAAGTAATAGATGCAGTTGCCTAAGGCCCCAAGTGAAAAAGAAGCCCCTAAATTTTAACCAATTGTGTTATTTATAATCAATAAATAAAATAATATTTTTTTATCAAATGAAAAACAAACAAAAAAGTGAGAAAAATGCTACGTCCACAATATTTTTCACAACACTTTTACAAAAAATGCTAAACAATAGGTTGTTACAACTTGTTATTAATGGCAAAAAAATAATTATAGTGGTGTTTTCAAATAGAAAATAAGAAGCAACTTAAAACCTAGAATTTGTTGTGAAAAATATTATGAATGTTGCACTTCTAAAAAATAAAATAATAATAAGAGTTGAGTTAGCAATTTTTTACTAGTTTTCATCTAGGTCTACCATTAACCCCACTCCTTTACTTACTACTATCAATCTGCCACATCAAAAAAGTGTAAAAAGTTTTGTCAATTTTTTTGTGCCTATAAAATTTCTAAAAAAAGAAAATATTCTAAGTTGTTCATGTTAATTAGTAGTAATTTTGCATCTAAAACAATATAATCAATTTTTGCCTTAGGCCCCTAAATGCATCAAGCCACCCCCGCACCCTCAGTTGTTAATCTTTGTAGCAACAACTAGGTTCTACTATCACTTGATTGTAGATCTTGCTCCATTAGACGCTTGTGTAGTTAGAAGGTACAAAACCTCTTAGATGTCACAAAGAGTAACACACAAGTCTTCCAAAATTCTGAAAAACGTAGCTAGGATTTCCCTTTTATATGTAGACAAGTTAGATTGAAACCCTAAACAGTTTTGTGGGCTTGGACATGATTTAAAATTCTACAAAATTTCTTTTTCTATGATTCTCGATTGATTGGGCCTAATTCTCGATTGATTGAGCTTGACAGATTCTAACTCATCTTTTAATGGCCAGCTCGAACTTGAAGCTTAAAACATACACTTTTGAGCATGGTCTAATGCATAGACTAGATATGTTTTATTCTCGGTTAGCCAACACATATAAAAAATGATTCTAAACATTTAATCCTAAATCTTTAGAACCTAACAATATCCTCCTTAGTGGGGTTTTTTTTTTTTTTTTTTTTTTTTTTTTTAAAGGGGGAGGGGGGGGCGACCATATATGGCTTACCCCCATGGCATGATCCCCCTAGGAAATGTTGGATTGAGTCATAGCTACTGTGACCGGGGTGCCACAGACCTCACCCTAGCACCCCAAGAGAGCCAGCAGATGAGGCGCAATGCAAGCTAGGAGCCCACCCCCCACATGGTACCCGTCACGACTCGAATAAGGGACCTTGTACTTGCATGCGGGATCTCACCCACTGGGCCACCCCTCTTAGGGCTCCTCCTTAGTGGTTTAAAGAAGCTACAACTGAGAAGGCATATATACGCCAATCGTTTAACTGACAACATATTGATTGATTTTGTTGTATACAGAGAAAATAATTAAAATCCTTGGTACGTATACTCGACCCATTTTCAAGGTGACGAAACCCAATACACTTTTAATAACATAGCTGTGTATGATCATTTTAATTTTTTTTTTTTTTTCGATTGTTTCAGTTTAATTAGCAATGTTTGCTAGAAATATTTGTTTGTTGAATAAAATTTTCTTTTATTTTAATTGAGAGATAAGTTTGTCAGTACATGTCATGTAGTTTAGTTTAATTTAAAAATAACAAATTTTCACAAAATATTTTATAAATATTGAGATTTCAAGTTCTTAATAGTAAAATCCAAAATGAGAAGTAACTAAAACTTGTCAATTTCATTGTTGTGAAAAATATTGGTACCACACAATTATCTATTATGAAATATATCCAATTTCTGGTTAGTCTGTGAAAAACCAATACATTCCTAGCCTCTGTCAAACATTTTTTTTTTTTTTTTTTCTGTGGAAAAATTATATTTTAACTCCTAAAATTTAAGGGTTAACAATTAAAGGCAATAATTTTAAATGTAAAAAATTAAATCTAATAAAAAATAATAGATTAATCATTGACTTATTTTAAACTCAAACACAATATTCTATCACTTAAAATACGGAGGTTTAATTTATTTATTTTTAAAACCTTATGGTTTTAATTGATTACTTTTTAAATCTTAAAATAATTTAGTTTATTATTTTTGAGATTACAGGATTTAATCTGCTACACTCTCAAAATATAGGGTTTAAACTTTAAATTCCATTTTCAACTCTTCAATTATTTTTATTTTGGTCTTAAATTTTTATGAAACTATCATTCATTAAAAAGTAAAAAGTAAAAATAAACATTAAATGTAATGTATATCTCATGTATATGTGGATGTAAACATAAAATACATTTTATTTAAATAAAATAAAATTGTGAGAGATAGTTTCAACCCAAATTTCTTATTACATACATTTTTTTAAAAAATTAAATGTACTATATATATCTCCCTTTAAAATTACTGAATAATTTCACCCCAAGTTACCCAATTATCTTGCCAGTAATAATTACGCTTGCATAAGATCAGCTCTCTCCATGAAAGGAAGTCATTTAACAGAGCTTACAGCTTTTTTTATTTCAATTTTTTTTTTTCCTTGCCACAAGGCCCAGAAATTCCCCGAAAATACTCTAGTTAAGGCCAAAATGACTTGAGACCTTGCCGCGGCATTCTTAACTTTTGAATTTTCCAAATTTAGGGATGAATCTAACTACTAATCAGTTTAGAAATTATTTCTTATGGATAATCAGCTATAACATAAGCATACGTTCATGAACAAATTTTCTGTTGAAGCATAGGGAGTATTATGTTTTTATTAGTCTTTCTTTTGTTATTATTTGCATTCTTTACGCTTAGCAGCTCCATTAATTAATTTAATTCCCACCCAATGTTCCCAACGTGGCCTACAAGAAATTACTACTTTGTGGGTTCCAGTTAGCTCAATTGGTGAAGTCTCTGATGATTGTATAAGAGATCCGGGGTTCAATCTCCGCCTACACCAAAAACTAATTGGTGTCTTGGTTTAATGATAAAGAGCAATCATCAGAAGCGGACGTCATAGGTTAAAACTATCTAAAAAAAAGAAAAAGAAATTACCACTTTTGTTCAGAGCAATCAATGAAACTGCCAACACCAATTACAAATTGGCCTCACAGTCCTGTTGGATTCTTTATCCTCTAAACCATTCCATAACTACAGCTTCTACAACGAAAGCTCTAAAATTGGCATTTATTATTACGGCCTCTTCATGTGGAATTTTCTGAATACTTTTTCATCTGAGCTACCTAATTTTTACGCTCCAACGAGTTTATAATTTTCATCTTGAGAATGTTTGAATCTAGACCTTGACTCATGACTCAAATTTAGATATTGAATTTTATGGTAAATCAAATGTTTGTAATACCTATTTAACATAATGGATAGTTCTTCCCTGGACAAGTAATTCCAAATCAAGTCAATTATATACAGGGTGATCCACCTATATTAAATCTCAAATATGGTGATAGTTAATTAATAATGATATCGCTCCCCAAGAGTCTCGTAATTCAACTAATTAATTACTCCTAGTATGTCTATCAAATCTAGGGTCTAAATCTTTCCTCCCGTTGTAATTATCGAATTATCCCCAAAAAAATCAAACATGGTCGTAGCTAGTGTTCTCATACAATAAATTGAAAAAAAAAAAAAAATCACAATTCTTGTTTAATTTATGAAAATACTAGTAGTGTTTACTATATCACAAGTCACAAACCATTGCATAGATAAAATGCTTTTTTTTTTTTTTTTCCTCCCTTCTTTCATGAAATATGGTTGTATTGATCAATTGTTAAAGGATTTAATTGGTTAAATTCTTTGTGTTTAATTTGTTAGTTTTGAAATAATAAGATTAATTTATTACACTCTTATAGTTTTTAATATATAGTTTTCCTCATTTTTTTCCTTTTCAAGTTTTTATGAGCCATAATTTGAAAAAAAAAAAAAAAAAGTAATAAATAAATAAATAGAAGTAAACATTAAAATGGTAGTAAATAAATCTATAATATCAAATAGTGCTGCTAGAATAATAAGATCCAATAGATGATCATAACTAAAAACCAATCATTCCAATGATTGGTTTTTATCCACATCAGCTTTGTCCCTTCTTAGAATTCGAGAATTAGATTTTTTTTTTTTTTTTAATATGAGAGTGTTATATGTTGGGTGTACATGTGCGAGTGAAGTCCAACATTGAATAATGATGAAAGGAATGAGTGATTAATATATCATAATTGAGCTCATATATTTTGGGTTTAGATGTTTTGGGTTAAATATATTTATAATTATATTAACTAAAAAACTAGATGGAGAAAAATGCTATTGAATGTATTCAACATTAGTGTTACTATTTATCAAAAAAAGAAAACGTTAGTGTTACTAGAATTACACTTTCACTAACGTGTGGAAAATTAGGTGGACAAGATTTTGGGGACCCATGAGATTTACTCTACAAGAACTGTACTTTCTTGGAGAAAACTAGACACTATAACGTGTAGAAAGTTTACACTTTCTTAGAGAGACTAGATGGTGGACAAGATTTTGGGCACCCATGAGCTTTACTTTACTAGAGCTACACTTTCTTGGAGAAAACTAGACACTATCAGTCTATAACGTGTGGAAAGTTTACACTATCTTGGAAAAACTAGGCGGCAGACAAGATTTTGAAGATCCGTGAGCTTTACTTTACTAGAACTACACTTTGAAAAACTATACTGTGGAGAAAACTAGACACTAACGTGTGGAAAGTTTTGCCCAACGTAAAGGAGGCTTTAAAGACTTTAGAAAAGAAAAACCAATTCTCCAAAACACTCTTTTAAGACTTTAGATGTTCAAAGTCTTTGAATTATAAATTTGTAATTTTCAAAACAAAAAAAAAAAAGTATATAAATTGAATTATCATTATTTGAACAATTAGGATTTTAGAATTATCGTTTTTTATTTTGATTTTGATCACAATAGTGGCAACATAACAATCCCATTATGGTTAGGAAGCATTTGATCTAAATTGAGTTTTCAAAAAAGAGACTCAAAGTTTTGGTTATTTTTCTTCAAATTTTATGAGTCTTTCAACTAAATATTATTAACATTTGCGTTTATAGGTGTTATGTTGATTGTGTCAACTAATTTAGGTAATTGAGAAGAGACTTGGGAGAATTCGCTACCGTAAGTGCTGAATTCCACATAAATTTGGCATTGGCAGTTCCGAATTAGGGGGAAGAGAGGAGAGAAACTTTGATAGCAAATTTAGTACTTCCTTTCATATTTCTATGAGACTAGTTATCTATATTAACATCACGCAAACTAGAGGAGTCCTTTTAATACACACACACACACACACACACACACACACACACACACACACAGTCCTAAGTCATCAATTAATCCATTAAAAGATGAATAAATAAATAAACCATCAATTAATCTCTCATTTTCCATAAAATGAGAGATTCAAACTAATGACTTAGGGCATGTTTGGTAGACTGTAATGATGATTACATAGGAATAGGAATAGCTATTACAAGGAATGGAAGATGTTGTAATGTAATAATTATTCCTATTTAGTTGTTTGATAACCCTATAGTAATAGAACCCTGAATATGTATTCCACATGTTTGGTACAACATCTTAAAATGATGTAATGAAAGCTTTTTAAATCAAATTGCCTAAAATGCCCTTATTATAATAAATATATTTTTTATAAGGATTACTTTAATAATCCCAATCTGGAATGGAGACCTCTAATGATTTTTTTTTTTTTTTTTTTTTTTTTTTTTTTTTTTGGTTTAATAAACCCAATCCTTTTTTTTTTTTTTTTTTTTTGGATTACTTTCATTTCATTGCATTAAAATTAACTTGTCTTTTTTTTTTTTTTTTTCTCAACATTGTCTCACACCTGTAAAATTTGCCCAACAAACAAGATCACTATTTCATTATTCTTTCAATCAGAAATACTACCAACAACTAAATATCTCAGTTTGAAATCCCATTCATTCATTTTTATTGATGTACGTTCTTTGTTTCTTTAGGAGATTAGGAAAAAAAGACTAAATCTTAGACCCCGCCCCAAAGATTAAAGGTATCATTTTTCCCTATTTATATATATATATATATATATATATATATATATATATATATATATATATATTTGGTTAACAGGAACTAGAAGTATCCTGGGACAAAAGCATAACTAGAAGTATGCTTGAGCAAATTCACCAGCCTTTTTATTTCTTTTAGCTAGAGCATCAAAAACAAAATTACAAGTAGCACATGAATGACATCAAAGAATAGGAAAGATGAAACTAAAGGTTGAATAACAATTGAAAAGTCTTAAAATGCCCAAATTATATAAAATTTCAATAACATAACATCCCATTTATTTTTAAAAAAACATCACAATGATCCAAAATTCTTAGGAGCCCCATGTTCAAGTAGGATAAAAAAGAAGCATAAATGCAAATTGAATTTTCCAACCTTTGTAAGCCACTCAAAAGTCACCATTAATAAGGCCTTTCACCCATTCTTCCTTCTCAGCATCTAGCATGCTCAAGAAAACATCTATTAGTTCATGTTGACAAGCAATCAATTTAGTTGCCTTGTGAGGCTCCTTAGTTGTAAGGCCAGGTAGTTTTAGTAATTCATCATTGATTTTGGACCTACTTTTAGCTGCTACTACTCCAATGACTACCTTGCTAAGGTTATCTGATGCATCCTTTAACTGAGCAGCAAGAATGATTGTAACTTCTTTCATCACTTCTACCATATTATCTTCACCACTTTGAATTTTTCTTTTCTTTTTTCGAGCATTTTGTTCTTCCCTCATTCTTCGCTAGGGGTGGGAATTTGTGTGCAGTCCACATCTTCAAGAATATCATCTAATTTGTCATCATTTTTATCTGCTTCTAGTTCTTCAACAACATCTGCAAGTGCTTGAGCATCTTTACCAGTAGCATGGTCTTTTGCATACACAATGCAAAGGTCTTCATAGTGTGGAAATGATTTGTTTCTACAAGCAATTGCCCCCTTATGACTCTACAAAACAATTGACAAAAATATGAAAATGGCAAGATAAAATTAAATAAATTATGTTAAACCAAAAGAGATAAAATACATGGATCTATAAGATAGTGAACTTTTACCTGCACATATTCATCCCATACATCATTTTCAGCAGTAACACACTTCCTCATAGTGTCCCATCCAAACCCACTTGTGTTAGGCCTAGTCAACATTTCATGAATAACTTGAAATTCTCTTTTCAAAGTCCTCAATCTTGACTCAATATGAGGTTTTGCTCTTAAAATATCTACTCATTGTCTCTCCCGAGCGCCTAAAATGGTGTTTTATGACTCGATTTTTTGCATGATGAGCTAGTGTATGTAGGAACATGGCAACTTGTTCATCTACTAACATGTGTTTTGTATCTTTTAAGCCACCTATTGTTTCAAGCATATTACATAACCTGGTAAATGCATTTCTATTCATCCTAAGTTGTTTAATGCAAGTTTCATCACTCTCATAGCATAAACGGTGAATTTCCCCTCTCCTTGAATGAAAATCATGACCATATGTTGCTTTCAATGATCTTTTTTGAACACAGTCCTCTACTATAAAGCATAATAATTGAAAAAACATACTAACAATGTGCAACATATCCAACCAAAACATCACAACCAAAACCAACTTTCTTTTCTTTATCCTATTCCTTGTGGCTAAACTCAAATGGGTCATAATTGCAAACAATAGCATTGAACAAATTCACAATACTATTAATAAAATTTGTACACAATTTAAATAATTGAACAAGATGATAATTAAAATAATATATTAAATATGAATAACCACAATACCAAGTGCATGGGTAACCCACCACCAAATTCCTTGAGACTAATGTTCACACTTCAATAGATAACTTTCACACTTGATAGATAACTTTGACACAGACCCACACTTCAATAGATAACTTTCAATTCATTGCCTCCTAATATTAATTAATTGATTTTGAAATTCTGAATTTTGATTATTTAAAGTCATCCCCACAAATTACATATAGTATATATTAGACACGTTATATATATATATATATATATATATATATCCTAAATATAATGCCAAATTGCACAAATTGAAATAAAAATTTTTTGTTAATATATATATATATATATATTATTGATTCGCTTTAGATTGGCTAGCTGATCACGATCAGTGTTTCTAATCTTTGCTTCACAGAACCTCACAGCTATACAAATATCAATTATGGCAAATTTGATATAATGTCAAAAAAAAAAAAAAAAAATTGATATGGATAGCGAAAACAAAGAGCGTGACTGTGAGAAATTGCGGATCTATGGGCAAAAAAAAAAACCCGACAAGAGAGAGCAAAGAATCGAGGGTGAGTAAAAGGAAATACCCATAAAAATAGATGAGAAAAGAAGAAAGAGAGGGTGCAATACCTGTGGAAATCGCAGACCTAAGGGAAGAAGGAAAAAAAAATTTCCTTAAGAAGAGGGAGCAAAGAATCGAGGGTGAAAGAAAGACAATACCCATATAAATAGATCTCTAGCAAATGGGGAAAATAAAATTTTAGAGAGGAGTGAGATGGAAAATTTAGGAAGGAGATGAAATTTTGGAGAAGATGCAGGTAGTGAGGGATTTTGGAAATTTTGTTAACGGAGCAAGGAGAAGTTTTGGAGAAAATACGAGTAGTGGGGGATTTTGGGATTTTTGTTCAGAGCAAGGAGAAAGAAATTTTTGGAGAAGACACGGGTGGAGGGGGATTTTGGGAATTTTGCTTAAGCAGAGCGTATTACGTTTAGCAAGGGAATAGGGATTCAGCACTTTTAATAAGGAATGTCTATTCCTCATTTTAAGGAATAGAGATTCATATGGAATGATTATTACAGGTAATAAAAACATAACCAAACAATTGTAAAGCTAAACCATAAGAATAGCTATTATATTACAGTTTCTATTACACTCTACCAAATGTATCCTTAGTTTAATGAAGGAATCTCCCTAATCACTTGTGTTACTCAAATTCTTCCAAAAAAAAAAAAAAAAAAAACTTGTGTTACTTAAGAAGAATTTAAATAAGTCTAATGCCACACAAAAAAAAAAAAAAAAAAAAAAAAAATCACTACTATTGGAAAGACAAATTATTATTAATAATTTGATAAGTGAATACACGATATTGATGACATACTTAGATAAGAATCAATAAAAATTTGTCTAATCGGCTATTGTAAAAACTGCTGTGTTTAGAATATTCCTCATGCAATTAATGTCTTTAAAAATGAAAAACTTTCTTTTTATAGTGGAAGACATTTTTTTTTTTTTTTTGGTAGTGGAAGACTATGCAAAAGGGTTTATGTTTTGGGACTTGTGAGAAAGATGATTGTGGTTGCTTTTTGTAGTCTAAACTCTATGACCATAAATCATGAATTGATTAGAAATTTTGAATACTTTCGATAGGACAAAATTATTATTATTATTTACTTTTCGGTAAAACCTATCTTAATTACCTAATCTTAGTGTAGAAAAATAAGATCTAATAGATGATCCCTTTCAAATTAGTGTAGATCTTACGTGTGCATGACTCACATGTAGAGTGCACCGTTAGAGAAGAATTGCAAAGGTTAAAATCTCTGCCTCTTTTTTTTTTTGGTTTTTGGTGAAAAAAAGAAAAAGAAAAGAAAAAAAAAAAATATATATATATATATATATATATATATCTTTGTTATGTTGTTCTATATTCTATATTTTCTACAAGTAGTAATCGATGGCATTAATGTAATCGTTTTACAGGGTTTGGTGCGCAGAGTCAATAATTGAGTCGTGCGTGGACTAAAGCGAGGAAGTCTTCACGGCTACTCCTCAATTACTCTTGTCTCTGAGTCTGTCTCAGTCTCAGTCAAATTAACATTTTTCTTTTTTTTTATTTTTTTTAAAGAAAATTGATATATTTTATTTTCGAACCCTGACGGTACGGAATTCAAAATAAGTTATGTATTATGTCCCTTTAACCCAAAAAAAAAAAAAAAAGAGTCTATTACAACGCTTCAAAAACAGCGGTATAGTTCCTTGACAATTTGTTTTTTTGTTATAAGTGGCTATTTATTGTTATGAATGGTGAAGAAAAATTGATGGTCTTAAAAGAAAAATCACAATAATCACATTAAAGGGACAAAGTTTAATTTTTGGTTGTAGCCTTACAAACTCACTTTTTTTTTATTGGAGTTGAATTTTGCAAATATTTATTTCTTCTTATATTCTCCATGTTTGCAAAATGGAAAATTAAAGAAAAATTTTTTAAATGGTCTTTGTATAAAATTATGATAAAATGTAAGATTATAGATTAATCAGTAAATAATATCCGATTGACACAAAAATTAAAGTTGTATTACAAAAACATTAAAACGAGATTTTCAAAATATGCTAATTTTATTTTAATATTTGTAATATCAATTTAATTTTTGTCCACATTAAAGTTGTGACAAAATTAAAGAGTTTTATTCAATATAATATCATGTAATTTTTTTCAAGAGTTGTTTGATTTTTTTTGGCTAAATTACAAATTTGGTCTCTAATATTTCAAATGTGTTAGTTTAATGGCAAAACTATAGTGCAAGTCCCTAAAGTTTACCTGCTTGAGCGCAATTAGTCCCTAAAGTTTTAAATGAGCGTTATTAGTACTTAAAGTTTTAAAAATAAGTATTATCAGTCCCTTTGTTAACTTTTGTTAGTTTTTTTGCCTATGTATCTAACAGAATAATTATATGCCTTTTTTTAATGACATGGCAACTGTTTTTAGTATTAAAAAATTACATGTCAGCAAACACACCACTCACCTCATGCCAAGTTCTCTCCTCGATCGCCACCGCTTCAAGCCTGTCATAGTCTTCGATGCCATTGCTAGATCTGGCCAATACTTTCATCTCCCTCCTCCTTGGGTCTCCACCCCAACCCATCCTCCTTGTCACCTACATCGGCATTGTCCGGACCCAATCCCTACAACCCCAATTTTGCTTACCGCACATTTCTTGTTTGGCCCCAAAAATAAAAGCCAAAAACCCAATTATTTCCTATTCCTTCAATCTTGTTCTATAACGTCTATTAATATTGCTATTGTTCAATATACTAAACTAGCCACCATCAATTAGGAGCAAGACCAAGTTAGCCCAAAAAAAAAAAAAAAAAAAAAAAATATAGCAAGACCCACCTCTTCGTTTTGTGGTTTCGTGAGCTTAAATGTGTTCTCTTACAGACCCACCTCTTGGTTTCCACCATCTATTTTGTTGCAAATCAAGTTATTGAAAAATGGGTTTTGTAATTCAAGCCGAGATCTTGGGCAAATTTTCGTCTAATATTGATTTGAGATTGGAATCTAGGTACCATTTGAAGAAATTATTGAGTTTGTTTGATGAGACTTATTAGAGATAATCCATATGAGGTCGCAGGAGGTGTCCACAACGAGGAGGAGCGCTTGGGGAGGTGAGCCAAGGAGGTGGACTAAGTGTTGGCCTAAGCCAAAGGTGGCGTCGAAGACAATGGCTAACCCGAGGGTGGTGTGTTTGCTTTGGCAAGGAATTTTTTTAATATTGAAAACAGTTGCCATGTCATTAAAAAAGACACGTCATTGTTCCGTTTGACACATAAGCAAAAAACTAACAGAAGTTAACAAAGGGACCAATAATACTCATTTTTAAAACTTTAGAGACCAATAGCACTCATTTAAAAGTTTAGGGACCAATTGTGCTCAACAAGTAAACTTTAGGGACTTACCGTGTAATTTCGCCTAGTTTAATCCCCCTTTGGGTATTGTGTCAAAATATTCCTTGCCATTAAGTAATGAATGAAAAATGTTAATGTAGTTAACAATTAAAATAAAAAATTATTTTTATGCAACATCAGATGACACATGTACTGCCACATAGAATAAAAAAATTAAAATTAAATTAAAGAATTTGTTGAACTATCAACAATAATTCAATTTATATTATTAATAATTCATTTGAGAGAGAGAGAGAGAGAGAGAGAGAGGAAAAAGAATTATGGTAAAACATAGGGGTGGTTTTGTATTTTAGCCTAAATTATAATGACTCTTTCTACTAATCAATGCAAGTTTTTATTTTTTATTTTTTATTTTATTTTTTAATTTTTAGACAAACGTCTAAAACCAGTTGAGGACTGTAGGGATGGCAATGGGACAGGGCGAGTCAAAAGGATGGGGTCTTCGCCCCTGCCCCACAAAATTTTGTCTTGCCCCATCCCCGCCCCGCCTCGCATGATGGAGAAAATTTTCTTGTCCCATCTCCACTCCTTGGGTTCCCGTGAAGCTTCGCCTTACCCCATAAAATTCTATCTTTTGTTAATTTGCCCTACAACTAGTACAATTTTTTTAATGAAACCTATTTCATTAGTAAAAATATACTTGAAATTACAACTAAATTTATCCCATCAAATCAAATCAATTTAAAAAAAAAAAAAAATTGAATAATATATCCAAGTGTTTAACAAGACAATCATTAAAAAAATAAATCTCATACTATAACACATAACAAAATAAAGGCAGAGAACCACACTGGATAGAATAAAATAAGTTAATATTAATATGTTTGTTTAAATAGTAGGGTTTTAGGGTATGAAAAATTTATAATTATAACCCTTAGCAATGTGGGATGGGTTGGGGACGGGAAAGGGCGAGGCAGGGTGGGTTTAAAAAGTCTAAACCTATCCTCACCCCGCCCCGTGGTGTGGAACTAAAATCTTGCCCCATCCCCTGTAATGACTCAAGGAAAAGCGCTAGCCACATCTGCGTTATATCTCAAAAGGACTAGTCACAATTGAGGTTTCTTGCGCTTGTTAATAAGACTCGATTCAACCCAAGAAATACCCGATGTGGGATTCATCACACACCTACACACATCACATAATCAATCAAATTAGGGCATCACAATCTCTCCTACCTAAATTTCTAATGTCCTCGTTAGGGTCCACTTTGTGGGGTAGTGTCTCCGAGTCCACATGGGGTTACCGGGCTGGCTCCGATACCATATGTAACGATTCAAGAAAAAACGCTAGTCATATCTGCGTTATACCTTAAAAGAACTAGTCACAATTGAGCTTCCTTGTAATTGTTAATAAAGCCCAGATCTACCTAATAAATACTCGATGTGAGACTCATCACACACCCACACATATTACTCAATTAATTAATCAAATTAGGGCATCACAATTTCCCCCACTTAAATCCCTAATGTCCACGTTAGGGCCTACTTTGTGGGGTAGCGTCTCCGAACCCACATACGATTACCGGACCAACTCTGATACTATAAGTAACGAACCAAGGAAAAATGCTAGTCACATTTGCGCTATACCTCAAAAGGACTAGTTAGAATTGAGGCTCCTTGCAATTATTAATAAAGCCCAGTTCAACCTAGTAAATACCCGATGTGGGACTTATCACACACCTACACACATCACATAATCAATAAAATTGGGACATCACAATCTCCCCTACTTAAATTTTTAACATCCTCGTTAAGGACCACTTTGTGGGGTAGTGTCTCCGAGCCCACATGGGGTTACCGGGCTGGCTCCGATACCATATGTAACGACTCAAGAAAAAGCGCTAGCTATATCTGCGTTATATCTCAAAAAGACTAATCACAATTGAGCCTCCTTGTAGTTGTTAATAAAGCCCATATCTACCTAGTAAATACTCAATGTGGGACTCATCACACACTCACACACATCACACAATCAATCAAATTGGGGTATCACAATCTCCCCCACTTAAATCCCTAACGTCCCCGTTAGGACCCACTTTATGGAGTAGTGTCTTCGAGCCCATATAGGGTTATCGGGTCGGCTTTAATACCATATGTAACGATCCAAGGAAAAGCGCTAGCCACATCTACGCTATACCTTAAAAAGATTAGTCACAATTGAGGCTCCTTGTAGTTGTTAATAAAGCCCAGATCTACCTAGTAAATACTCAATGTGGAGCTCATCACACACCTACACACATCACACAATCAATCAATCAAATTGGGGCATCACAATTTCCCCCACTTAAATCCTAACGTCCTTGTTATGGCCCACTTTATGGAGTAGTGTCTTCGAGCCCACACGGGGTTACCGGGTCGGCTTTGATACCATATGTAACGACACAAAGAAAAACACTAGCCACATCTACGCTATACCTTAAAAGGACTAGTCACAATTGAACCTCCTTGTAGTTGTTAATAAATCCTAGATCTACCTAGTAAGTACTCAATGTGGGACTCATCACACACTCACACACATCACATAATCAATCAAATTGGGGTATCATAATCTCCCCTACTTAAATCCCTAACGTCCTCGTTAGGGCCCACTTTATGGAGTAGTGTCTTCGAGCCCATACGGGATTACTGGGTCGGCTCTGATACCATATGTAACGACCCAAGGTAAAGCGCTAGCCACATCTCAAGCTATACTTTAAAAGGACTAGTCACAATTGAGACTCCTTGTAGTTGTTAATAAAGCCTAGATCTGCCTAGTAAATACCCGATGTGGGACTCATCACACACCCACACACATCACACAATCAATCAATCAAATTGGGGCATCACATCCCCGCCCCACCACCTTTACGGGGAGGGAAAAACCCGCACGAGGCGAAGCGGGTTAAGTGGAGCGGGAAAAAATTGTCATCCCTACTTTTCAATCTGGTATTATGTGGTCCATCTTGTCAAATACATTCTTTATGTTTATTATATACTCAATCAGCGTTCAAATGTATATATTTTCAATTGTTAACAGTGACTAGTCAACGTAGACCGAAGAAACTAATATATATTTATATTTACGGTTAAGTGAAAAATAAAATTGTTGTGCATCAGTCAGAAATTAACCCTTAGGTATGTTATGAAATTGGATACTGACTTGGTTGTGCCTTTGGAGTATTCAAAAACAAAATCTATGTTTGCCAAACCAGTGGCGACACCACGTGCAACTCAGGGTGTTCCTAGGAACACCCTGACCTAAAAAAAAACCTAAATTTCTTTTTGAATTTTTTATATTTGCTTTGTATTAGGAACAACCTCAATCACAAAATTAGAAACACCCTCAAATTTTTTTAAAAATTATTTGTTCTACTTTCAAGCAAAAAAAAAAAAAAAAAAAAAGCCTAAAAAAAAAAAAAATTTTTTTTTTTTTTTTTAACAGAGCCAAGCCCAACAGATTATAGAGGTAGCAAACCCACGGATTCTCAAAAAAAAAAAAAAAAAAATAGAGCAACACCTCAATCCCTAAAGGTCTAAATCAGAAATCACTAAAGGCTTTATCAAAAAAAAAAAAAAAAAAAAAAAAAAATCACTAAAGGGCCTAAAGCAAGCCAAAAGACAGCAACACCCAAGTCCCTCACTTTCAGAGCAACACCGCTTGAGCCTCCAGCCAACAAACGAAGATCGGATTGATCATGTTGTCGGAGAATCTCTAGATCTGATCGGATCAGCCTAATCTAGATCGTCATCGCTGCTCGCTCGCCTCTCCGAGTCGCTCGTCGCTAACTCTCATCAAAGGACGGAGATCGGCAAATCGCTTGTCACCTTGTCATCGCCTTAGTGGCCTCGGCCTTCAGGCCTCCCTGTTTGGCTGCTTTAGTGCTCCCTCCCTCAAGGTATTTCATTTTACTAAGCTAACTTGAAACTTCTCTCTGACTCTCTCTCGCCTCTCTCTCTCTCTCTCTCCGAACTAAAATGAATAAAACTCTCTCTCTCTCTCTCTCTCTCTCTCTCTCTCTCTCTCTCTCTCTCTTTAATAAGACTAACTCTCTCTCTTATGAAATGAATGAAACTCTCTCTATCTGTGATTGGCCGAACTTTAGCTTTATTATTTTTTTTGTTTGTTTTTGACTTTGACTTTATCAGTTTATCTTATCTGTTGGTGTTGGTGTTGGTGAGATATTAATTTTCTTTTAGTGTAATGTGTGATTGTGAAATTTTCTGATTGGCAGGGGGCATCAAGCATGAGGCGTGCTTGTGTGTTGAGTGGGGTAGGGGTAGATGGGCACATTGGGCGAGGTTGCACATTACACTACTTTAGTGCTTTAATTATTGTGCTGCACATGGGATGTGTAATGTGCATATCAATGGCTCTTTTAGTGTAATGTGCAAATGGGGTTAAACAATATAACAAATTAAAGTAGTATAATTAATGACAAACAAATTAAAGCAATATAGTTTATTGTTAGGCTAAACAACAATAATTAAAGCAAGATAAATAATTAATCAATACATTATAAAAGACAAACAAATTAACTTATGTTAAGCTAAACAACAATTAATAATTTAATAATTAATGTAACAACAATACAACAAATTATAGTTTATAAAAGACAAAACAAATTTATGAAACAACTAAACAATAAACTATAAGTTCATTTGAAGTATTATTCAGCAAAAAAACTAAAAATAATAATTAATAATTTTATTAATATTTCAAATGAACTTATAGTTTATTGTTAGGTACCTTTGTTCATTTTTTTTTTAATTTTTTTTTAAAGCACAACCTTCATATTGGCCAAATCTTGAATTTCAGCCGATATTTACTGAAACATCCGAAATAGACCGAAATGATCAGAAATTTTTTCGAAGTGAAAGAGGAACATCCTGGACAAAATTCCTGAAGTCGCCATTGTGCCAAATAGTTTTTTTTTTATTTTTTATTTTTTTACACAGTTTCTTTTTAGGGTATGTGTCAAGTCACAATTTTAGTTTCTTTACGGTGTATGCACAAAACTACATTAAATAGAATATCTTTAACCATTTTCCAAATGAGGTCAAATTTATATCCCACACGAAGGAGAACACATTTATTTTTTACAAAAATTATATTACTACAAATTAAGTCACAACTTTTATCATAATTATTCAAATATTTGATTATGAGTGGTACATTCATGTGAAAGTAACAAATATCTAATAATAGTTTATTACATAAGATAATTGTGTCAAATATTGTAACTTAGTTTGCATGACTAGAATTAGTTATTTTATTTATTTATTTATTATTTTTTTTTCATTTTATTTTGTCCCATTACCATTCACTCACGTCTTTGTCAACCGCGCAACCGCGCATTATTCGGTTCATAGCTTTGAATTGGTCAATGGATGAAAGTATAGAACAGGAAAGATTTAGATGTACATTGCTAGACTAAAATATCTCCAAACTACAACTGCAGGGGAACAATGAAAATGAACTGTTCGAAACCACTGCTATTATTCTCTTTTGCTGTAATTCATCTTGTTATTCCCACGGCCACCCAACACTGTTATGACACCGGTAACTACACCAGTAACAGTACCTACAGGGCAAACCTCAATACCCTCCTGTCCTCCATGTACTCCAACAACGAAATCGATTATGGATTTTACAATTTCTCTGCTGGTGAATCTCCCAACAAAGTAAACGCGATTGTACTCTGCAGAGGAGACGTTTCGACCGATGTATGCCATACTTGTTTCAATGAGTCAAGTGGCACCCTATTGCAGTCTTGTCCAAACCAAAAGGAGGCAATAATTTGGGCTGAGAAATGTGTACTTCGATACTCGCACAGATCCATATTTAATACGTTGGAGACGGTCCCTTTATTAACCTACGTCGCCGGAGGAGATGTTCCAGACGTAGAAGCGTTCAACAAGGTGCTAAGACCCTTGTTAGATAGCCTAAGAAACCGTACTACATCAGGAAATTCTACTCACAAGTTTGCTCTGCAGAGTGTGCCTGTCCCAAACTTCGAAACCATATATGCACTTCTGGAGTGCACCCCTGATTTGAGCAGACTGGATTGCAACAACTGCTTGTCACAGGTTCAGGTTATTATACCACAATGTTGTAATGGAAAGCAGGGAGGGAGATATGTAACACCCAGTTGTGATATAAGGTTTGAGATATACTCTTTTTATGACCCTGCAGCTGAGCCACCACCATCACCGCCACCAGCACTGCCACTAGTCCCATCTGCTGCATCCCCACCACCAGAATTGCCTACAACTACACCAGGTATATAAGCACTGATGTTTCATGACTTAAAACTTAGAAGTGAACTTATTTTCTTGGTTTAATTATCTATTTTTCGGTTTGTATAATTGTCTTACAAACCTGTATCCAGTAGAATAATTGTACTACAAAACCGAAAAACGGCAAGTAATTGTTTGTTTCTTAACGCAGTTTTTGTTGGTAAATTATTAATTACAATTTTTTACTGAAATAATTACGAGCTTTAATTCCATGAAATTTTTAGAAGTTTGGATACAAGAACAAACGACTAGTGGTAGTTTTTTGGTTTTGGATAATTCCAAATTGGTTCCTACATGTCCTGCATTCTGCCCGAGTTTGTCCGGTTATTTTGAATATGACCATGCTCATGACCTCACTTGATCGTATTTCTTGTTTTAAAAGTAAAGGGAATTGATTTTCTCACATTCTCGTTATACACTATTTCAATATATGTGTTATTATATGTTAAATGTAAGCATTTTTTTCAAAATGTTGATACCTAATGTGAAAATACGGATATCGTTTATATTACGGAGTATGAAACAATAATTTTTCAAAAACTCATTCACCAATGATTAAGTTGAACGAAGATCACTTTTTTAATATTTGCTCGGTGGAAGTCGATCCATCTGGTCTGGAAGAAAAATAGCCCACTGGTTGGGGGCGGTGTCTCCCCACTTTGCAATGTGTGTGTGTGTTTTTTTTTTTTTTTTGGAAAAAGGACTCACCACTTTATAACTTCTGCCTATAGAAACCCTGTAAGGCGTTAGAAAATATGAACCTCTAGAATCCGTCCTGCAAAGACATTCTTTAGTTTTGCGGTCTGTCCTCGGGCACTCACACCTCAATCAGCCTTCCTAAGTACATTAAAAATTAGATATTCCTTTTTTTTTTTTTTTTTTTTTTTTAAGTACATTAAAAATTACGTTCATTTGCGCATTAAAGCGTTCAAAGGCATTTAGTATGAACCGTGAACTCCGCCAATGACTTAACTGGTTTAATGGTACCTAGACTAAAAATTTTCAAATCGGAGAGAAAATACAAGACAAAACTATATTGCTAGTTCTTTTAGCTTCAAAAAGTCAATATTACCCATTATTTTTCTGTTAACCAACACATCTTTCTTTAATATTTATATGTTTTTCTTCTCAAAAACAATATATATATATATATATATATAGATTCTTCTTTGTATTCAATAGTCAGTACAAGGTATATCAATTTTTTTAATAATAATAATAATTTGTATAATTAAAAAAAATAGTGAGTAATATATCTGAGTTATATATAAAAAATAATTATAATATTTTATGTAACAAATGTATAAAACTAAATTTATATAGTTCTAGCTTCTTCTTTTTTCCCAAACTTAATAAAAGAGTTTTTCATCCCTCAAGTTTTCTACCACAACCAAACACATATGAGAGGAACTTAAAATCTTTTCTATCTCTCAAGTTTTTACATCCCCTCCTTACTTTCTATTTCTTCACTTTTCTATACCACCAACTAAACAAGGCCTAAGTGCCTAGAGTGAGTAAGGGATGGGGTAGATTTATGAATTTTAAATCAAAATTAATAAAAATAAATAATAAAAAACTATAACAAGAACAGTAAAATTGTGAACGCTTTGGTCAACGTAGACAGAAGAAACTATATTTTTGGGTGTCATTACCTTCGCACTACTTTTGATCTCGAATTGATTATTAAGTTGTTTTAAATATGAAAATATTTCCTTATAACATTATTAGAATTGTACAATAAAATAGATATGATTAAAAATACAAAATACAAAAATATGCTACATGGACCTACATGGCATAAGCAAATACTATAAAAACAAAAGATGATGAAGGAATTCCAATTAGTGACACAATTTGTATCATAATTTATCATGGTGGGTTTGAAAGAATTCCAATTGCTGCCAGTTGTGAACTGGCATGATTTGTTGACCAATACAATAAGGTTAAATCTGTAGTCAACTGTTTCTTTTATTTTGTTGCCCCAATCACTTTAGATGTCTCTAACGAATCGCTGCCTAAATCATAAAGGACGTAATGGGATCGTAATAATTGCTTTTTTATGCTTCTCATATCACATCATATTTTGGGTAGTGGAATTATTTGTGATAGTATTATAGAACGTGTTAGGACAGAACCTTAACCCGAAAATTTAAGTAAATCTTAAATATAACAATATCATATCAATCAATCACAAATTAATTTTCTTATAACCACCGCCAGCACATCACCTCCTTGACCATCAACCAATACCGCATCTTAGAGAGTCAAAACCTAAGCCAATTTATTATTTTAGTCAAGGTTCAAGTATTATAGTAATTCTATCTAGTCTGATTTATTAAAGCAATCTTAACTATACTCGAATTACTGTGACCCAATTCCATTCCTTCCCTTCCTCTCAAACAAGCTGTAAAGTTGGCTTAAATTTAGTCTATTATATATCCTTCAATGAGTCATAAGTGTAAAAGCTGTTGAGGCTGAAAAGTTTTAATTGTTTGTGTTCTTTCTCTCTATCAACCAAAATCATGTTCTATAGCCACAAGTAGAAAGAGTTGCCATGCTATTATGTGGTGAAAAGTCGTGACTTGCAGATCAACTGGAATAAGTGGGTTGTTTTCAGAGAGTAATGTTAAATCTATATTTATGTAAGTTTACCCCCTGTAGCGGCAATGTTTGTTCCGAAATTGAACACTTGGAATGTTTTAATCATAGCAGAGTTCCGGATTTTGCAGGAAAGGAAAGTAATTCATCTCGAACTGTAATCATTGTAGTAGTGACAACTACTGCTTTTGCTGTACTAATCATCTCTATCAGCATCTGCATCTATTTAAGAGCGAGGAACCCAATGAAGAAAGCTGAAAGTAAGTTAGAAATTTGTTTACCTTTCCTTGTTGCAAAAGGATAAGTCATAAGTGAATATCATTACCATAAAAGCAAGAAATATTACCATATCACTACAATTTGTATGTGGTGGTGTATGCATTGCTTGAAGCATTAAGAAATGTTAGTGAAAATAAGATTCCCCTTTTTTTCAGGTGTTATTTTCTCCTTATCATTTCAAATAGAACAAAACATAATTTAGCTACCATTAATTGGACTGTAAATTGATTTTAGTAAAAAATACTATGATAGCTAATTGAAAGATGACTATTCTACATGAGTTAATGATGTAGGACAGAATCTTCAAATTAATTTATGTAATTTGTTATATTTGGTATTTTTATCTAATTTTCTTTATTTTAGGTTTAGGGTAGATATTTCCTTGTTTTTAGGTACTTTTAATACTTTTTCAAATTTATTTCTTACTATGATTTGGTATTAATTAGGAGTTATTTTAGAATATATTTTCTTGTCTATCAAGTTTTACGAAGCCTTTAAATAGGCCCCTAAGTTTGTAAAAGTTTTTCAATATTAGTGATATTAATAAAAATTCAGACTTTTGTCTATTGTTTCTATGGTGGATTTTAGATATTTTTCTTGTGAATTCAAGGACCATTGTGGATTTAAGGAACCTTCATGGATTCGAGATTATTTTCATAAGTAAACATGTTTTGTTCCCTATTTTTTAGAAGTCGACGTGTTCTACTTTTTGACACTTCCGCATCCCACATTAGTTATACTATAAAAAATAAAATCATGAATAATACATAGAAAACATTTGTGTTCCCTTTAGAGTTCAAGAAGATAGCATTTCAGTAATCATTTTTGCATAACCCCTTTCTGTTATTGTATGTACATAATTGGAATTTTGACTTAGGCCTTCGGTACTAATCTGATTAAGATGTATTGACTTGTTCTTTAGGAAAAGTTGTTGATGAAATTATTGCTGTTGAATCTTTGCAATTTGACTTTGGCAAAATCAGAGTTGCTACGCAGAACTTTTCTGATGCTAATAAACTTGGAGAGGGTGGATTTGGCACTGTTTACAAGGTAATGTAACATCATCAAGTGGAAGAGTATATCAATTTTCTTTCTCAAAACTTGTTAAATCCCAAATTTTGAACTATTTAGGATTACATAACCATACATATTTTGTTCAATTTTCATTTTTTAGGGTAGGTTGACAACTGGAGAGGAAATAGCTGTGAAAAGGTTGTCCAAGAATTCTTCACAAGGAGAAGTAGAATTTAAGAATGAGGTTTTGTTAGTTGCTAGGTTACAACACCGTAATCTTGTAAGACTCTTAGGATTTTGCTTGGAAGGGGATGAGAGGCTTCTAGTCTATGAATTTGTGCCTAATGCAAGTCTTGACCGCTTCATATTTGGTATGGTTGAACTTATACTTGAATGTTATATCATATTTGTTGTAAATTTCTTCTTAAATTGAATTTTTTTGAGTCTCAAACAGTTCCACATATATATTTGTTTATTGGAATTATACTCTTGCATGAATGCAGATCCTATCAAGCGAGTACAATTGAATTGGGAAAAGCGGTACAAAATTATAGGGGGCATCACTCGAGGACTTCTTTACCTTCATGAAGATTCACAATTTCGTATTATTCATCGAGATCTCAAAGCAAGCAACATTCTACTAGATGCCTATATGAACCCCAAGATTTCTGATTTTGGTATGGCGAGATTATTCCAACAAGATCAAACTCAAGGCAACACAAGTAGAATTGTGGGGACCTAGTAAGTATATCCATCCAAGCTATAACTAATAACCACAACATAGCTTACCATTCATGAGGAATAAAAATCATTAATTGTAGAAACAATTGGGAAGTCCTAAAAAATATGTTTAACCAGCTCCTACAAAAAAGATGAAATCGAATGAATTTTATAAATACAATATAAAGCTCTATTATGTGTCTATCTGATCTTACTCATGTCCACATGTAGTGGATACATGCCTCCAGAGTATGTGCTACATGGACACTTTTCAGTGAAATCCGATGTTTTTAGTTTTGGTGTATTAGTTTTGGAGATGGTGACTGGACTGAAAAATAATACTTTTCATGGTGAAGAAAATGGAGAGGGCCTCCTAAATTATGTGAGTACAAGCATCTTTACCTACATTTTAACTCATAGCTTGATACAATAAGGTAAAAGAATTTTTTATTGTTATTGTGTTTACTATTTTAACATACCTTTGCAGGCTTGGAATAAATGGAGGGATGGAACATCTTCTAATCTTGTAGATCCCATATTACGTACTGACTCAACAACTCAAATTTTGAAATGCATCCATATTGGATTACTTTGTGTTCAAGAAAATGTGGTGAATAGACCAACCATGGCTTCAGTTGTTCTCATGCTTAGTAGCGATTCTATGACTCTATCAGTACCTTTACGACCTGCGTTTATGATGGAGAGCGACACTAGATCATACATTCTCCCTGCCTCAGCAAATTATGTTTCAATTACTGAATTTGAGCCTCGCTAGCGTATGTTTCGCAATATAATTGTGTGGTTTCGTGATTCTTTTTTCTTTGTTTTGCAAAGATTTCTTTGTTTGGGAATATAAATTTCTTCCATGGGAATTGTAAAGTTTTGCCTCTTTGAACTGTGTTTGTAGCCGGGATTTGTGATCCTCAAATCCCAGCAATAATTTTAATCCCTGACTTTGAAATTTCCCTCTTGATTTATCCAAATGACAGACTTTAAAATTTTGCGTTTGTTTCGCAATATAGTTGTCTCAGACGTTGGAGCTTTCAACATCGTGCTAAGACCCTCGTTGAGTGCACACCTGATTTGACTCATTTGAGCGATTTGGATTGCAGCAGTTGCCTGCAGCAAATTCAAAATTATATTCCACAATGTTGTAATGGAAAGCAGGAAAGGAAATTTTCAACACCCTACAATGGATTTTTTTTTTTTTTTTTTTTTTTTTTTTTTTTTGAAAATACCTTGCTGTGATTTAACGTATCAGATATACCCTTTTTAAGAAAATGTTTCGTTAACATTATTAAAATTCAACCATAAAAAATATATAATAAAAATACAAAATATAAGTATTGCCTTATTTTATTGGGTGAGTAGAATTATTCAAGGGTTAACTATAACATGTTATTATTAGGCGTTTTGCTTTATCATAATTTCTTTATTTTCCATTACAAAAATCATAATTTCTTTATGATAAATATTACCCACCATTTGTTTATCTCTTTCTCAATCTTGCCATATTATTAATATTATTATGGTTTAAATATTACTAATAATAGTAATTGTTAGACATTATCACAAAATGTTCAACAAATATTTATAGATGAATATCACCCGATATATGTCAGGTCTCAAGACTAAATATGATAGCTCAAAGGTTTGAATATGACCTAATAGTGTTTTAGGACTCAAGAATAACAAATGTTAAATAAATAAATGAGTTTGGATTCATTAAATATACGTGGAACAAATTTTTACTTAAATTATCAAATTTTAAAAAATTGGAATGAATTTGAAATCTATACTTTTTATTAAATTTGGATTTAAAATAAGTACTCTCAACTAAAACTTGTCTTTCTCATTTTTAAGTGCACTAAAATGGATTAAATGAACCTAAATAGACCAAATGGGACTGAATGGATCAAACTGGACCAAATGGACTAGAGTGGACCGAAATTCAAACCGAATGGGAGGAAATGGACTAAATAGATCGAAGTAGGACCAAATGGACCGAACCAGACGTAAATGGAATGAATTTATCAAAATTGACCAATGTAGACTGAAATGAACTGAAATGGACTGAATTAGACCAAGTAGACCAAAATGGAACAAAGTGGGCCAAATGGACCCAAGTTGAAAACCGTGACTTTAAGTCACAAGTTCAATGCAAAAAAGTGTGCGCAATTGTGTGTGCACTAGTTACAACTTGGTAATCGTTATTTAAGTCATAATTTTGGTGTAAAAAAATGCATGTGTGTACTGCGCATACAATAGTTATTACCACAGTGCTTCTGCTATGTGGTTGTATCATCCAAGAATTACCATTAAGCTCAAGAAATGGAAATGGGAATCATTCTTTATTATTTGTTATTACATTTCTTTAGGCACATACGAATCTTCCTCTAGGATACACAAGGAAATGTATTACCATTCTCTCTAATTCTAGATGGAAACAAAATCTCATTTCTAATCTGTTACACAAGGCCAAGATGTAAAAATCAAATTCATTTGAACTTTCTAGTATTTATGAAGGTGACGCAAAAATGGCCCCTTCCTAAAAAGTTGTATGATGTGATGAATAATATCTCTACTGTCGTTCAAATCTTATAATAATTTGTTAAAAAAGAATATTTTTTTTTTTTTTTAAAAAGTGAACATTTTGTATGTCCTATATTTTAGCCAATAAATGTATTTTCACATTTCATATTCTCAAGTGAAATTAGTAGGCCTCAAAATTTGGTTATGAATGTAGAAAAAAATGACCTAATAAGAATACTTATTTAGATTTTTTCCCCCATCTTTGACTTCTTAATGTCTAGGGGCCAGACAATTCTATTCTAGTTGAGATTATAGAATAGGGCTCACAAAGTTTTTACTTTTTACCTCCACTCCAAATCTCAATTCTTATCCCTTACGACTCGGTCAAGGATTCAAGAACTCAAAAAAGTTTCCTCTCTTTATGTTAAAAAGGAAAATTTTAAAATTTTATGCTCACAATAGTCACGGTTAGGAGAGTAATTTCTCAACAACCGACCAAAATTGCATCAATTTTGGGTGATAATTTGTGATGTCATTTCATGGTTGTGACATGTGGAGATTAGGCCTTTTAATATGAGTCAACATGACCTATCAAAAAAATATATGAGTCAACATGAAATAACTCATTTTATAATAAAGTCAAAATTCTTTAATATTAATCTTTACTTATAATATGTTAAAGTGAATAATTAAGCTTATTTAATTTTTTATCCAGTTATAATATGTTATTAACTGCCTAATTAAAAGCGCATTTCCCTCTTAAACCATCAAAACTTTTGTGCATGAGGAAGTATCAATTAAGCTAGTTAACTTGGTACAAGTCACACAACATCCATAATAAATATGTTGTATTAACACATATATTGTTCAAAAAAAAGGAACAATTGCAAAAGTCAACTTGTATTAACACATACTTTTGATCTCGAATTGATTATTTAATGAAGATAAACCCAAAAATTGACATTATTAATCTTCAAAAAAATTTTGACATAATTAACATATTTTTGTATATTTTTCAATAAAAGAACATGTTTGTATAAAGGCATTGATTATAACAATTATAAAAATAATAAATTCCATATAAAATCTATTTTATAATAACATCAATTTAAATATGATTAGCATACTATATAAAATTTCTTATTTTAACCCACGAGGTTTCTTCAAAATTTAGAAATACAAAATTTAATAAAGATAAAATTAAATGAGAATCTTTTTCTTTGTTTTGCCTAAAATATTAGGGTTTTTATAATTCAGTACAACTAGTCGTTAACTCGTGTGATGCACAGTAAAATTACTAATAATGAAACCTAAAGAAACATTGGATTATTTTCTTATTCAACACAAATATAAAGAAACATTAGGTTATTTTCTTTTTCAATTGAAAATGTAAATTTTTTCCATTGTAGTTTTACAGATTGTCAATAGAACCTATTGAGGAGATATGTATTAAGAAATTAGAATACAAAATACTGTGGACAAAGTTTGGTTATAATCACCTGAAATGATTTTATGGTTTGTCCTCTCAAAAAATAATTTAAGTATGGTTTAGTAAGTCATGTGCATTATACATGACAACGATACTTGTCATTTTCCTATTGTTAATTGTTGCATTAAGGTAAAATAAATTTTAGGGGCTTTAAGTACCGTTGGGGTGTATAAAGGAACTTGTGAAGTTTCTATTTTGATATTCACCTAGATGTTAGGCTAAACTCTTCTTCTCCATAGATTCTATAATTAAACTCATGTTTTGCAGTAAATAACATTATACCCTTGTACACTTCACTGGAGGAACATCCGGTTCAATCTGACGGTTGTATCCCAATTTGAGAAATGGGAGGCATCCTGAAGCTTTGGCTCTGGCTTTGTACCCAACAGCCGCAATCTTAAGAAAGTAAAAAAAAATATATATATATATATATATATAGAGAGAGAGAGAGAGAGAGAGAGAGAGAGAGAGAGAGAGAACATTAGCCAAAGGAATCACAAATTATAACAAAAAAAGTGTTTTTATGTTTTTGCATTTGAAGAAGCTTTATTGAAAAAACAGTTGGAATCTTGAAGAAATAACAAAGTTGGAATCTTGAAGAAACAAATCTCTCTCTTTCTAACCTTTTGAGAAATTAATAACTAAAACAGCAAGTGGATATAAGCTTTCAAAATTAATTATTTCATTTCAAAATGTAGAACTTATTCAAATTTCTTTGATCATGAAAACACCATGAATAAAACCTAATATCTTTTCCTAACTCTTCCTCAAAATATCTATTGAATTGCTAAAATGAGAAAATTTCACTACATCCCAAAAAACTTTGGAAGTTAATCAATATTGATTTTTTCTACTTTCTTACCGTATCTTAACATCCAAAAGTGGTATATAACCTCTAAGGTAAACAGAAACAAAAGAAGATAAGATTAGATGAGTAGAAGGAATCAAAGTACATATTTAGGCCTTCTATCTAACACCTAGCATATATAATCATTTGTTGTAACATTTGATCAAGATAAACGGTCATTTGTTCTTCCTGATTTGGAAGGAGAAAAAAAAAAAAAAAAAAACTCAAAGCATGACAAAGATGCAATGGAAGAATTATGCATTAGCATTGTTAAAAGCATATAGTATGCGCAACAATTAATTATTTGAAGTTTTCATTAATAAAATGAAGTGTATTTTTCTAAAGATTATCTAAAGCATGTATTGCAGCACTTCAATTGTAGTCCATTGTTGAGCAACAATGAATCCTCCATCATAAGCATGTGTTAGGTAAGATTGAGTAATCAATACAGAAGAAAAAATACTTAAAAAAGAAAAGTTCTATTCACTATAAATTACTTTGAAAATGCATATTATACCACACTCATTGTTCATCAAGCAGATGTTAAGCTCAGAATTTATGCGAAGCGCATAAGTTCTGGCTAAAATCCTAAACTTATGTAATCAATTATTTTCTTTAAACTACACCTCAATATAGATTCAACCTATACAAAAGTCACGTAACATCGATCTCATTTAAAAAATTCTCATGATCAACAAATCCAAGTGTGTGTGAACATATACATATAAAGTTATGGATTTTCACTCAATTACAAATTAATAAAGAGATTCACCCTTTACAAAGCTACACAGTGTTGTTAGTTTAATAATTACTCTCCTTACAATTAAATTTCAATTGTGTGAATCTATACATCCAAAGTTATGGATCATCATAAGAGCAACTAAGTTCTAGATGTTAATTATGAGGAAGGTGCATCTCACATATTAAAAACATCAAAATTAAAATTCACTTAAGATACCACCAACAGCAAAAGTAAGAAAGGTGCGTACAATCAAAACCATTCAGACCTCACAACCATTAGAAAGTAAATAATGCTTCATAGCCCAAAATTCAAACACTCACAAACAGAAGCAAATATGAAAAGTATGTAGTAGCATAAATTTGACAAAATAACCCATCTGTTACATTTGGTTATGAATGATTATATACCATGAAGGAAATGAATGCAAAAAGAAAAATAAAACATAGGACTCAAATTAAATTCATCTCCTTTTCGTCCTTTTTCAAAATAACCAAACAGAATTTGAAGTTACAAATTTTCAGACAATCTTGCATTTGTAACCAAAAAACACAATATTGAGAAGATAAACCACAATTCAAAAGATTTAACATAAGTTAGATAATCATGTAGGTTACAAATTTTTCGAAAGATTTAACTTTTATCACCAAAATAAACACCCCCCCCCCACCCAAAAAAAAAAAAAAAAAAAAAACCAAAATCTCAAATATTAGGACTTCCAAAGGGCCAAAATATTTAATAATCAAACTCAGAAACTATTGAAACTAAGCAAAAAAAAAAAAAAAAGTATGACTATAAAATAGAGAAAAAAAAAAAAAAAAAAGAAGAAGATAAAGAGCAGGTACCCTTAGAAGAATAATCGATAGTCATTGATTGCAGATTAGCCAATCAATTTCAGAAGTGACATGTTCTGTGGAAAAGAAGTCCATGGTTGCACAAGAAGACATATAATAGTAGAGCATGCACTGATAATAACAATGCACTCATGTCTTACCCTGCATAAGAGTGTATAGATAGATTGCCAAAAGAGGGAACAATGACTACAAAAATTGTTAAAATATAAATTGAACATATTCAATGCTAAAGTGTGATTCAAACTACTCCAGTTTGCTATTTAACATAAACAATGCTTGGGACTCACTTTGTAGTTAAGATATCATTGGTGGATTTAGTGTAGTTTAGATACAAAATAACTTTAAGAAAGGATAGAAAACTATAAGATTTTTTCCCTTATAATCCCTAAATGATAGAAAGTTTTGTCTAGGCATTTCCACGAACACTTAGAGGGAGCAGATAACACAAACCTCTAAAGTAAATCTTCAACATTTGAAAATTGGAAAAAAGAGAGAGAGAGAGAGAGAGGAAAAACAGTTAGTTTCAAATTTGGAAGTTGAGAGACAGTCTCTTCAAAAAAAAAAAAAAAAAAATGAATAAGCCTGGAGTTTTGTCTACAGCCATTAGGCACTAAAGTTGGCTACCTAGAAAACCTTTTTATAGTCTAATTACATATTTTCACTCAATTTTCGACAAAGTAGGACATAATGTGATCCATTCTGCGCTCACAACAGAGTAGCACAAAATGCAAAGAATTTGAATTTTATTTTCAGATTAAATTCGGGTTTTGAATAATCAAATACAGTAGTTTTAAAATATTTTCTTACCTTTTCATCAAGGGGATAGAATATCCTTCTTCCTTTTCACTATCTTTCTCTTCTAAATCAAGATTTAGGGATTGAGACTTGATAGTATATATGAACGATCAAAGAATACCTACACCAGTTGCGGTTGTGGGATGCCAGCCTGAACGGGGTGCTTACTTGACGATAGTAGTGCCCTCAGATTTCTTATTCTCTTTCTTTCTCTTCCTACGCCATACGTATGTTTTCTCCAGGAAGTTTTTTGTTTTGATATTTATATATATATATATATATATATACTGAAATAGAAAAACCTAAAGTCATAAATGTTTGATATTGTTTTAGGTAAATGTGGCAAAAATTGATGTCACCATGTGGTGTAATAAGGAGCTGTCAGCAAAAAAGTAAGACATTTTGACTATTAGTTATTTTATATAGATATAGATAAATTTACCAAGAAATTTATCAAAATTCATTAAATTATATAATTATATATTTAAATTTCAAATTTATGTTGAAGAAAAATTACATTAATTATATGGTTTAAACAGGTTCACCTCAAAATGTTTTACCATTCTCGATACAAATGATGAACCAGGTCTTTTTGGATTGATTGCTGATTATCTAGATAAATAGGAATTGATGTGTTTACTAATTGTGTAAAAGTAGATTGAAATAGAAAGCATTTTTTGCCACTATTGAGCAAAAAATTAAGCAATGCGCCCCTATTTCAAAACTATATAGGGGCGTGTCCTTATTTTGATACTTGACCACCACTATTCTAAAGCCAAGTTTTGATCAAGTTTTTGCCACGTTGATACCTACCATGGTTTTTTCGCAATAAAATATTCTATCTTGACTATTTAAAACTCGGCAATAAAGAAATTGAGTTACTAAAAAAACTCGATCCTAAAGAAATCGAGGGGAGGGGATTTAAATTACCTGTTTGCATGTGAAGTGTTTTTGTCATGTTTGGTGACCCATTATACTCGACTCTAGCATCATCAAGTTATGTTGCTATTTACACCTACCTTCACAAATGCACATAACAAAATTTCCTCATTTTCAGATTAGCTTCTCCTCAATAAGAACCATAGCTATATGTCCCTGGAGTTGGTATTATCTCTCTATCATCTTAGTTGAAAAACTCATTTTCTTCTTTAAAGTACATAGATAATTTTATGGTGTAGGTAAAGAGTAGTTTTAGTTATTACAAAAGTTTATCATCCATAATGTATGTTTTTATTAGAGAAGAATTTTCATTTGATAGGATGTATTACTTGTGCTTTGGTATTTTCTTGAATGAGTGTTATGTGAGTACATTGGGGTTATATTAGTTGTTTGACGTTGTAAAATTTAATTACTAAAAATGACAATCTTTAAATTTGCTACATGAAATGTACAATAAATCTAATTTGGGTGATGAGTGTTATGTGTGTACATTGAGTTATATTGGGTCTTTGGTGGTGTAAATTTTATTGACAAAAACATGCATTTCTTTAGATTTGCTAAAACTAATGAACATTTAATCTTTAGATTTGCAAAAGTTGAATGTAAATAATCATCATTGGTCAGACATTAACAACAACATTTTGTATTGCACACAACGTGTAGACATTAACAACAATGTTTAATGTTTATGGTAAGATGTGAGTGTTAGCATTTATGAATGTCTTTATGAATTTATGTAGTAATACACAAATTTATAAATGTCTTTTTCATGTACCATCTTATGCAGCTATACATTATTTACCAATAGTTGATGCACATTGTTAACTTGATCATTTGATGTTATTGTATTCAACGTTAATGTCTGGTTTTGGCAACCATTTCATCTATAGGCCTTGCGATATGCTCATTGTGATGGGTTGTTGTTGGGTATTGGAAGATGAGCTTAGCTATTGAATCGATCCAAATCTGTGAAATAGTGCAAGGGTTCACAATACCATGAGGTAGGAGTGGGCTTGGTTACTTCATGAATATGAAATGTTTTATGATGAGTTGGTCGATTATAAGTTGCCAATGCCTTGGCAACTCGCATTGTAGATGCCAAGAGACACAATTGACAAACTTCATAGAGAATTGAATTGCATAAGAGAAGAAAATAATTGAATGAAGATACGTCTTAATCAATATCGGAACCAAGTCGAGATTTGAGAGTTAGTGGAGTGTAAGTTGTACAAGCAAGCACGATACATACAATCACTTCTTGTTGCTCCCATTTATCGATCAAAGTGGAGATGTCGGATGAAGAGTAATTGTGTTGTGGTGTAATTGGATTTTGTTGGAGAAATATTTTCCTTAACTATGTTTTAGATGTATGTGTGTCACTGTTGTTGCATTTGTACTATGTAAATCTTATTATTGATTGTGAGATGCATGCACGTTATTCATAATTTTGAATATTCCCACATAACGCATAAAAGTTAAATATTCCCATACAGGATGTTTTTCAATATGCATCTACGACATATTGAACCAATTTATTACACACATAACACGTAAAAACTTAAATATTCTTACACAATGTCAACAATATGCATGCACTACATATCGAACACTAATGGTACTAACATTATTAACTTAATCATAGACATAATATACACACCATATAGAACCCAGGTAGGCGATGTTGTACATAGGCATTCATTCTGATAGGTTGTCCTCGTAGTTGAGGACATTATTAAATTATTAAACTTATGCATAATCACTTATGCCACACACCTCATGCAAACAAATAGATTTCTTATTGATTGTTTTACCAATCAAGTATTGCAACATGATCATACAAAAAGACTACCTACAAGAAACATGTGAAGTGGTAAGAATTTATATGAGATATTATGTGTTTTAATATCTGCAAGGCTATGGCATGTCTGCAGGATGTTCGTAAGACTATAGTTCAATCATTGCCTCCTTCAAATGCAACATCACAAGTAATTATTGATTGCATAACTAGACTATGCAAGAACTATCAAAGATATGCGTGCTGCAGGAGCTGAAAGAGCATACAAGGTAACCTTCAAATCACCAATGACCTTCAAATGTCAAACTATACGTAGATAATTTTTTATTTTGATTAGTAAGAAACACACACATCTAGTAAGTTTTGGACCCGTGACCTCACCTTTGAGCCAAAGCTTATATATATACACACACACACACACACACACACACACACACATATATAAGCATCAAATTCATTTAAAATAGCTTGGAAAGCAAAGATGATATTAAAATTTTACTGAGAACACATGCAATTATAAACATTCATAATTTCCAATACAACCAGGACTTGCGAAAAACATAGAACTTCTTTCAAAGTGACTATAAGTTAACCTTATTACATATCAACTATGAAAGTATCATAACAACTAACACACAACTTTAGACTGAAAACATCTTTTGAAAAGATAAAGATATTTTAAAAAATACAAAATGGTGGGAACATAAAGCTTTTTTTAATTATTTTTTTTAATATGTTTTGGTCCCAAGTGAAGAGGAGGAAAAAGGGAAAAGGAGGGACTCAAACTAACGACCCTGTGGTCCCTAACCAACTGTGTTACCCAAGGGTTAATGAAGCTCTTTTGATGCATACAGAAATGTGCATAATGTGATGAAACATACATGAAATAGACAAGTTTACAAAAACACCACATCTTGTGAAAGCATGTTAAGCGAAATGAAAGCATTAGTGAATTAGAGATATTTTCAAGCAATAGTTCCAATCATATTTTGCAAACACATAAAATGCCCCTGTTATAGATTTTTTTTTCCCAACTGTTGCACTTAGTGATGGTTGAAACTCTTAAACCTTTCATAAAATTGTATGCAAAACACAATAAAACATTTTAATTACAATGGACATTCAAACAGGCCCTTTGCTACTTGGCTAATTTAGTGTTAAGAAATAGTAAAAAAGGTAATCTTTGATGGTTGAAAATCTTAATCCTTTCATAAAATTGTGTGCAAAACACAATAAACATATTAATTTTCATTGGACACTCAAACAGGCCCTTTGCTGCGGAGCCAAGAAATAAATGGAAAGGTGATCTTTGTTTTAGTGGCCGTAGATATGACTCTTAGACTCTAATTGTGGACCATCTTATGCATTGTTTGATAATAGCATAATTTCACTTAAGAAGCTAATCAGGGGCGGCTTGATGCATTTAGGGGCCTAAGGCGAAAATTGATCATCTTATTTAGATGCAAAATTACTACTAATTAACATGAACTACATAGAATTTTTTTTTTTTTTTTTGAATTTTTAAGACAAAAAAATTTGACAAAATTTTTCATTTGTTGATGTGGTAGATTGATAGTGGTAAGTAAAACAAGTGGTGTTAGTGGTAGATTTAGATGAAAACTAGTAAAAGTTTGCTAATTAAACTCTTATTATTATTCTTTTTTTAGAGAAGTGCAACATTCACAATATTTTTTACAACAAATCCTAGATTTTAAACTGTTTTTTGTTTTTTATTTGAAAATATCACTATAATTATTTTTGCCATCAACAATAGGTGTAATAACTTGCTACTTAGCATTAGTTGTACAAGTGTTGTGAAAAATATTGTGGGCGATATATTTCTCTATTTTTTAATTTTTTTCATCTAATAAAAAATTTATTTTATTTATTGATTATAAATAATCCTATTGGTTAAAATTTAGGGGCCTTTTTTTTACTTGGGGCCTTAGGCGGTTGCATTTTTTGCTCCACCATAGAGCCGGCCCTGAAGCTAATAATAGGTTGATACTTGATTAGAACAATAGAGAATCAAAAGAGAATGGAGAATCAATGGTTAGCTGATGGCTAGTAGTTATCAAAACTGAACCATTGGTGGTTTGCTTGATGACTGTTAAGGGTGGATAAGAGATGACAGTACCAGTATAATTTTTGTCTCATTACGGATGGTAATGGAGTGGATTTAGGGATAAAAATGATGCAGGACAGAAGAATAGTATTCTTGAAGACACCTTAAGTAATTTATACTAATAGGACTCAGGACTTTTCAAACAAGAATAACAAGCTTCAATGGGCTAGGCATGTGGACAGGGACAAACATAATAAGATTTTTGTAGGGTTCTTCATTACTCATAATTCTCATATTTTTTTTTTTTTTTTTTTGTTGAAGTTATGAATTTAATCCAGTTGTGACAGAGGAGTAATGCTTGCAGCTTCTTGCTCAAGCTGGTGTCAGTGAGACATTCCTAGCTTGCATAGTCCGACTAATCATCCAATAGATTGTAAACATTGATTATAAAGGAGCATGTATTAAATTATGATGCGCTTTTCCTTTTCTATAAGTTTTGAGTTTCTTGTTATTATTGTCCAGTGCCTCTAAGACAGAAGAAAACTAAACAGTTTGAAATTTGAATGACAGTTCAGCTGGAAGAGAATGCAAAACAAAGAAGGTGAAAATTATCTTGCACTGACAGGACCTTTGCCAGATTTGATTTCATGGTCTGCTATAGTCCCAGATGCACTGAGGACTGCAGTAAAGCAATGGAAGCCTTGTGGAACCTTTTCATGAAAGCCTGCTCTAGGCTTGTGATAAATGTGAGACTAAAAACATTTTACCATTAAAGTTGCAATGAAACTTCCTTGTGCTGCTTTTGGAGTCATTTCACTAAACCACAATGAATTATGTAAAAGAGAGTTGTGTGTTCTGAGGTTCTTTTATACTATTTTCTTTTTGTACCCATCATCGGCTTAAATGTCCATTGTTCCAGTTATTAAGGAGATGAATTTTAAATGCAATAAGTAGTAGGTTGTAACTCAATATGTTGTCAAAGTGCTATGTTGTGATTTAGTTTTCTAATACAGAGGATCACAGCCAGTGTTATTAAACCCAGCCCGGTCAAAGTGCTATTTTGTAAAGTTCTTTCCTTTTACTTTTCCCCTAATCTTTAAGTACCTCCTAACACCAAAACAAACAAAGTGGGGTATTTCTTTTTCCAATGAACAATTTATTGAGAAACAAAACTACCTATTAAAACAACCCCCAAAAAAAAAAAACTTCAATCATCATAGAAAAACAAGCAGTAATACCAAAAATATCATAGTCACACAAGGAAATGCATCAAAACCCAGTTCAAAACCAAACCCAACAAAGCTAAAACAGCAACAATAATAATGAATAGACAAAAAACTTGTTAGGACATATGTGATTAAATGTTAAGAACATATGTCACTATTTTATGTAATTAGCTAATCTTTTCACAAAACGTACTTTACTTGTAATTGGGTAGATCTAGGATGTGTTTAATGTTTCAAGAAACAAGGTTTCAAGTTCAAGTGTTAAAGCCATGCAAGTCTGTCCAAGAATCAAGTGAGAAAGTGCTAGATTTTAAATCTCAACAACTAGCATCTATCGAGCTTTAAAAGCTACCAAAGCCGGTGCCTCAATAGTTAGCTCGATAGATGGCTATCTATCGAGGTTTATGAAATTCAGTTTTTCAGAACTAATTTCAATCCAATCCGTGGGTATATGTTTGGGCTTTCTTTTCTTACAACCCTAAACATAAATAAGGATTGTTTTAAGGGTCAAATCACAGGTGATGCAACTTAATCCAAAAGTTTTTCACAAGCATATTGAGAACCGGAGACATATGCCTTAGTTTATCTTTTTCTTGAAGAAGTTGCTGTGTTTGTACACCTTAGGGTTTTGTGACCAAGGAGCTTCTTGATCTTCATCGTGTTGATGAACTCAAGAACTTTGCAGCCAACATTCTTCTCAAGTTGGTGATTAAGTCGCGTACTGGGATCTGCGCAATTGGTTAGTCACGTCATCTATGAGCCATGCATTAAAAATGAGAGATTGTCACTATAGAACAAGTCCAATTAGGTATTGGGGTAAGGGTTCAACTGTAGGTTGGTATAAGGTAATGAGATTCCTTTACTTGTAATCGCTTGTTTTGATAATAATGGATTCTTGGGAGTGGTGACCTTAAAATCACCTAGTGGGGTTTTTGCCGTGTAGGTTTTCCCCATTCGTAATCAAATCACCATGTCAATTTAATTTCCGCTGCATACTTAGTTATTTGATGATTTGTTTGTGCTGCCACGTACATTGCATGTTAACTTGATTAATTAATAAACTTGGCTAATTAATCAATTAATTCATCACAAGGAGTCAATACATTTTTTTGGCCTATCAAATCTAATAGACAAAAATTAAGAAGCCAAACTCAAATTAGAGTACATGCACAACCCAAACTTAAGTCAGATTAAATGCACAAGCCAAACTTAACTCGCATTAAATGCAAAGGCAAAAAAAAAATTGAACTCAGAATTTAGAAATTACCTTAATGCATTTCTAATCCTTTAACTTTGAAGATGGATTAGGTTGAGCTTCGACTATGGCGAGGGTTATGGTGAGAGTTATTGGTGTGGGTTTGGGTTGAGCTTCGGCCTATAGGTAGAAAGAAGAGAACTTGAAGATGGGTTAAACTTGGAAGGGTCTTCTGAATAGACAGAGGGAGACAATGGTGGCTACCGATCGGACCGAGGGAGACAAACTGTTTTGGAGACGTTACATTCAAAATTCCATTTTATTTTGCATATGACTCGATTTCATTATTGTCGAGTTTTGAATAGTCCAGCTGGAATATTTTATTGCCCAAAAGCCACGGTGGCGATCCAGCGTGGCAAAAATGTTGATATAAACTCGGCTTTAGCTTTATTGAGTTCCTTATATAACCCAATTATTTAATGGTCGAGTATCAAAAACAGGGACACACCCCTAAATGGTTTTGAAACAGGAACATATTGCTTAATTTTTTGCTCAATAGGGGCAAAAGTTCATTTTCTCCCGTCTTTCACAGGCGGTATCAAATATCGCCCACCTTAGTGTGAATTGTATCAAAAATAATTAATATGGTAAAACACATGAAGTAGATATATCAAAATTTTTATTAAAATAAAATTAATTGTTAATGATATTGAAGGAAAACCTACAAAGCCATTCCTGCCAGTCAGTGACTTCTTTTCATGCGTCTTTGTTTTTCTCATTCAAGAAAAAGTAGGTTGAACTTTTCTACACAGGATATGGACATCAAGGAGTTGCTGTGTATAGAAAATAGAAGCACCACAAGTCTGCAAATTCTAGACAACCCCTGGTGAACTAGTTCCACGCATATTTTCTCCATAAAACCCTGAATCCCTGAATCCTTACAGGCTCCTTGATAGTAATTTTCGCATATTCTAGCTAAATGGATTTGGTTGCTTCAACTTTCCTTATCTTCCTTTATCTGATTTCTATACCCCTTTTTATCCCAACTTTTACTCAATCAGATTTTGTGTTGCAATGTTCAAATACTGATAACTATACTAGCAATAGTAACTACAGGGAAAACCTCAATAGCCTCCTCACATCCATCTCTTCTAATACCCAAATAAATTATGGGTTTTACAATTTCTCCAATGGAGTATACCCTGATCAAGTCAATGCTATTGCACTTTGTAGAGGAGATGTAGAACTAAACTACTACCATAGTTGTGTCAATTACTCAACACACAAGCTCTTACAAATTTGTCCCAATCAAAAGGAAGCAATTGGATGGTACGACAATTGTAGCCTTCGATATTCAAATTACTCCATATTTAGCACCATGATGATGGACCCAATGAAAATTCTTGTCAATTATCTTACCGTGTGGAACGTGAGTGGATTTGATCAGGTCCAAAGAACCTTGATGGCTAACCTAATAAGCCAAGCTGCATCAGGTGATTTTCTAAGAAAGTTTGTGACAGGTAATATGAATGCTCCGGAGAATGAAACTGTAAAGTTGTAATTTACAACAATGTGTTTTGTTGGCTTTTATTCCGTGCCAAACTTGATTGTAATTTTATTCAATTTTTTATACCTTGTATTTATTGTGAGATTTAATTATAAGGGTTGTGTGATAAAGAGAGAGAGTGTGAAGACTCAAGCAATTGAAGACAGAAGAGTTTTTGCGGGTATCTCACGACTAAGCATCCCGAGAAATGATGCATGTGTCCTACACATGACCGGAATGCGAAGAGTCGGGACAGATGGAGATAGCTATATTTTGCGAGTAGCTCGCAGGTAAGACCTTCCTGCAAGAGACTCGCGAAACATTCTGTTTTGCTAGACTGTGCTTTCTGATACACACTTTCTATACCCACACTATATATACCCACATTACCCACAAAGGTTGAAGAGTGCTTCAGAGAGAAAACCCTAGCCACAAACCTTGAGAGTTAGAGATTGTTATACCCACAATCCTTTACACAATTGCTTGTGGATTTTCCTCGACTCCTACCTCTCCATTTCCATATCATTGAGAGGTTGATAGCCCAAACACTTACCACACCCTTTCAGAGTGTCAAGTGAGGTTTTGGTGCTGCTGGGAAGCATTGGAAGAACCCAAGGATGGCGGATGCAACATGGTGCTTGTTGCGGGATCCAGAGAGCAAGACAAGACACGATTTCGAGAAGCCTTGTTGGTGTATGAGCTTGGAGGTCTTAGGTGCATCGGGTAGATTAGGCTTGGAGGGTTTCTTTCTAACCCGTGTATCCCAACCGATTGTCTAATGGATTGATTACCGCTTGGAGGACGGCGGAGAGGTTTTTTACCGAGTTCTTCGGTTTCCTCTTAAATAACACATCGGCGTGTTATCTTGTGTTTTCTTTCTTCTTCCCTACTCTTTTACCTTTCATTTTATTGCTATGTTATAATGTTTATGGGTTAGGGTAGCTTGTTTGTTTATCCGCTCGCATTTACTCTATTCCGCACATAGTATTAAGTTAGAGTAAAATCAATCGAATCGTAACTTTAATTTGAGAGTCTAAATAGCTCTTGTGTTTTCACACATTTTTTGAGCATTCAATTGGTATCAGAGCAGGTACACTCATTGTCATTTAAATACCTGAATGTGATCCTTGACCCTTTGTGATGGACAGGTCACAATCTCTCAATGCCCCACCATTCTTTGATGGAGGCAACTATGCTTTTTGGAAGGTCCAAATGAGGGCTTTTTTGTGTGCTATAGATGAGTTCGTATGGGATTCTCTTGAGAATGGGTATGTTAAACCCACAATAGCCAAGTCCGAATTGGACAAGGCAGCTCTTACACTAGCTAATGCGAATAGTAAGGCCATTAATGCTATATTCTATGGTGTGTCCCATGATGGTAAAGATACTTGGTGGTACTCCTAAGAAAACCTCCATGAACACAATCCCATTCAATCCAAAGATGAGAACCCTTGCTCATGTGATGATCAACAATTTATACCTTAAGACCAACCCCATTACATTGTCCGCTTCAAGGACAATCTTCTTGTATGATCTCTTCACTCACAAAGAGATTGATATTTGTGGACACATCTTCCACATTTTGAAAAGGAGCATTGAGAAGCAAAATTCCAGAATAGTTATGCCTTTTTCCCACATCGATTATAGGCCTAATTAAATGAAGACAAGACTCAAACTTCCGAGTGGTCTCACAGTCATTTAGAGGGACTATCCCATTGGTGCACACACAAAGACTAGGAGCACAGCTCACATCAAAAGCTCCAAAAAAGGTGTGCATACGATACCACGAGATCGTGTTGAAGAGGAGGGACGAGATTGATAGATTCACTTTTGCACCGAAGACTTCAGCACAACCATCCTCTTTGAAGACCTACTCAAGGACCGTGATGGAAAGGACTCAATTGTCTTCTTGCCAGAGTAAAGCAGATGTACACTATGCTAGACTCCTATATGCAGCACACCGCAGGTGGAGTCACTGGTTTGCTTATGTCTAGGGTCAAAGCACAACATTATCTTCTTAGATCGACGACTTTGCAAGGCATAGCCCATGGTTCGATTCGAGTCCGATCAATTCTAGCCTCTTTGGCCATTCCGGTCAAAAAGGGGGAGAAACTTTTGAGGGGGAGCTTGCACAAATTCCTAGGGGGAGCATAGCTTAGGGCTTAGAAACATTGGTTCATTTAGGCGATTTATCTATGTTTACTTTAGCTTTTATAACTGGTGGTTTATTGTTATTACTGTTTTAGCTTAAAGTTTCAAGAAGTAAAGTTGCTTTCTTTATGATTAAGTACTCTGTTTCTAAATTTCAATTTATATTCAGTAATTGTGTTTACCTTATTGCTTTGTAGCATTTTTTTGTGCTTTTAAGATATTGCTAATATGTCTTGAGTACCTCACACTTGTACCCTAGTAGGATCTTGTATCCTAAATGCATATACTTCATGTATTTTGCATTGGTTGTGTGTTGGATATGCAATTGATCCTTGTGAGTGATCTTCATTGCATTGCATGTCCGAATGAGCATTTACTTGTTAAATGTTTATTGTAGTCATTCTTTAATGACTATTCATGTATGATCAAGATAAGCTTACATGTTTATATTGTGTTTACAAACTTGATCGCATTTTACTTGCTCATATATGTACCATGTATTCAACTTGTCATAAGCTTAATGAAAGTTTTGTTTGTGTGCAAGTGTTTCGGAGTTACGTTATATATACGTGCAAGTACTTCACAAAATTTTCTAGATTAGGTGTGAATGAGCTTTGCCACTATTCCTAAACTCACGTTTAAGTCTAGAGTATGTTTTTAGGGGTTTTGTCACGGAATAGCCAAAGGGGGAGATTGTAAAGTTGTAATTTACAACTATGTGTTTTGTTGGCTTTTATTCCATGCAAAATTGATTGTAATTTTATTCAATCTTTTATACCCCCATATTTATTGTGGGATTTAATAGTAAGGGTTGTATGATAGAGAGAGAGAGAGTGTGTGAAGACTCAAGCAATTGAAGACAGGAGAGTTTTCGTGGATATCTTGCGACTAAGCATCCCATGAAATGATGCATGTGTCCCGCACATGACTAGAATGCGAAGAGTCGGATGTTTGGAGACAAAAGTGTTTCACTAGTAGCTCGCGAGTAAGGCCTTCCAAATGAGACACTCGCAAAACATTCTGTTTTGCAAAACAAAGTGCTATCTGATATACACTTTTTGTACCCACACTATATATACCCACATTACCCACAAAAGTTAAGGAGTGCTTCAGAGAGAAAATCCTAGCCACAAACCTTGAGAATTAGAGATTGTTATACCCACAATCCTTTACACAATTGCTTGTGGATTTTCCTCAACTCCTACCTCTCCATTTCCATATCATTGAGAGGTTGATAGCCCAAACACTTACCACACCCTTTCAAAGTGTCAAGTGAGGTTTTGGTGCTACTGGGAAGCATTGGAAGAACCCAAGGATGGCGGATGCAACATGGTGCTTGTTGCGGGATTCGGAAAGCTAGACAAAACACGGTTCCGAGGATCTCTTGCTAACCCATGTATCCCAACTGATTGTTTAGTGGATCGACTATCGCTTGGAGGGCGGCGAAGAGGTTTTTCCCAGAGTTCTTCGGTTTCCTCTTCGATAACACATCGGCGTGTTATCTTGTGTTTGTATTATTCTTCCCTACTCTTTTACCTTTCATTTTACTACTTTGTTATAATGTTTATGGGTTAGAGTAGCTTGTTTGTTTATCCGCTCACATTTACTCTATTCCGCACTTAGTATTAAGTTAGAGTAAAATCAATCGAGCTGTAACTTTAATTTGGGGGTCTAAATAGCTCTTGTGTTTTCACATATTTTTCGAGCATTCAGAAACTATACACACACTTGTGCAGTGTACACCTGATTTGGACAAGCTAGATTGCACCATGTGCCTACGACAGGTGTTGCGGGGGCTTTTCCTTCATGTTGTAGTGGAAAGCAAGGAGGGCGAGTTCTAACACCCAACTGTACTTTGAGGTATGAGACCTACGGTTTCTATAATCTTATAGCTAATACACGAAGTGATTCCAACACCTCCACCACACCTCAACGCCACCGGTTTTATCTCCTCCTCTACCAACAAGAGGTATGGTATCTGTACTTGGTGCCTTGTAAGATAAGATAGATAGCAGGCTAAGCTTATGCCTCACAAGATTTTTGTGTAAAAGTGTTTACAAAGAGATGATTAATCAAACACTACTAACATGTTTAATTTATTTTTTTTTCGCTTAGAATATGATTTTAGGCGAATCATTTCCATTTATGATTAATTACTAATTCTTTCAAAAACATAAACTATTAGAAATAGTGAATTTAATCATTTAATCCTAATTCTAAAAATATGTAACACTTCGTGTTTCGCTTTATTGGAGAAGTGGTGCTAATGGGTGCCGAGGGTTCATTTTGAATTTAACTTGCACAAGTTCCACAATCAATTTCTTGGAGACAACTATTCTCACGTGATATGATTCACCTGGCTAATGTTAAAATAAATGGACAGAGAAAAAAGAAAAGAATTGTTCTTTATAGAATCTCAATGTTTTTCTATAATTTTCTGTACACAAAGAGGTGTTGCACAAGAATTCATAATATCATATACCTAGATACTACTTTTGACCTTTGAGGATCCAGACTAAAATCTAGGACAACTAAGGTTCCTTTATTTTAGTAATAGTCATGAACTAACATGATACCCGATAGGCCAAAAACGAATTGACCCCTTGTGATTAAAATAATTGATTAATTAGCCAAGTTATTAATTAATCAAATTAACATGCAAAACGTGTGGTAGTACAAACAAATTACCAATAAACTAAATATGCAGTTTCAAAAAATAAATGACACGGTGATTTGTTTACGAATGGGGAAAACCTAACGGCAAAAACCCGAAACTCCACTATTATCACAACAAGCGGTTACAAGTAAAGGAATTCTAAGTACCTTACCAACCTACAGTTGAACCCTTTCCCATAATACCCAATTGGACTTGTTCTGTAGTGATAGTTCCCCTTTCGATGCACGGCTCCCAAGTACGTGACTAACCAATTGCACAGATCCCAAGATCGCGACTTCAATCACCAACTAAGAAGGTTGTTGGCTGCAAAGGTCTTTAGTTCATCCACATGATGAAGATCAAGAAGATGCTTGTTTACAAAACCCTACGGTGCACATACACAGCAACTTCTTCAAGAGAAAGAGATGAATTAGGGCAAGAACTACGTCTCCAATCATAATTTGCTTGAACAAAGTTTGCTTAATGCTTGTGCAACTTGTGAACTACTTGACGGCCCTTAAAATAATTATTTTATATGTTTAGGGTTAGAAGAAAAGAAGACCTAAACACATAATCATGGATTCCAAGAAATCATATCAGAATTTTGAATTTCTTAAATCTCGATAGATAAGTCCTTGTGAGTGATCGAGCAAGTGTCGAGCCATTTAAATGTTAAATGTTCCTTCAACCTCGATAGATGCAGCTGTCGAGACAACTCGTCGAGTTTAATGAATTTACACTTCTCAGCTTGTTTCTTGGATAAACTTGATGACTTCAACACTTGATTTTGAAAATTTGTTTCTTGAAGTATTTGAACACATCCTAGAACTACCCAATTACAAGTAAAGTGCATTTTGTCAAAGAATTAGCCAATTACAAAAAATCATGACATATGTTCTTAACATGTGAACCACATATGTCCTAACACTCTCCCCCTTTGGCAATCCATGACAAAACCACAACAAACAAATGAACATATGAGAAAAGTCATAAATCACTCAACTCATATTCACTTGTTGAATACAATAAAATCTATCATAACACAAACTCTTGAAAAACTTTGCAAGAAGAGAGTTTATAGCAAGTAGACTTTGACAACCTGTATTTTTGAAATACTTTAAACAAAACTCATCAAGGCATCTTAGTGTGAAATAGAAATAATAGATTGCATACAAGTAATAAGAAGCATGTGTATAAAGGGAGAAAAGAACCAACACATGAAAAGGTAGGTGAAAGAAGAACATACATCAACATAAATAAAGAGATAAGTACAATGTATGTCTATAAATGGTCACAAGACCTCATGTACAAGAACAATGTATCTAAAAAGAAAAGAAATGAAAAGATACATAATATCCTCACTACATCCCTCAACACTCAACAATACTCCCCCTAACAAAATGACCTATACTAACTCTCATAACAAAAACTACTCCCCCTTTTTGTCACGAATGACAAAGTGTAAGAGTGTCAAGTAGACATCTCATCGGTAGAGCTAGCAACTCCATCATCATCATCTGAAGCATCATCGTCATCACCATCATCATCATCCTCGGAATTAGAAGCCACGGGAGAAGGTGGTGAAGGAGTAGCCTCAGGAGCAAAACCGCCCATGGTCTCCTACCGTCTAGCAATGTGGCCAACACAAACGTTCACCTGATACAACTCCGTAGAGAGTGTATCGAGGCGAGCATCCATGCGCTGCAATTGTGCTATGATGTCTCCAAGAGTCACATCGTCAAGAAGAAGAGGGAGCGAATGTGGATTGAGCAGAACGAGATGGATTCGGACGGGTGGGAGGTGCAGAGTCCCGCAATCGCACCTAAATTGCGCCTTACTACGTTTTACGGTAGCAGCGTCTATGGCACACATGAAAGTGAAGGGGTCGGACGTGGGAAAAGGAATGGAAAAGTGGGGTAAAATCCTTGTGATAGCAAAAGGAAAGATGAGCTTATCACGAGACGCCAAATCCTGAAAAACATCTATCAAAAACAAAATAAAGTGGGAGGGGAAGTCAATGGTAAGATGCTCAAGAAGGGATAACTAGAAACGAGCACGAGACTCATTAATGGAATTGTAGTGCGAGAGAGGATAAAATACAAAGGTCATCACCATGTTCAAAAACCGCGGGCCTTTAGCAAAGGTCGAACAATAAGTGAATTGGCGCTCACCCCACTCCAAAGGACGCTCACAGAAAGTGGACATAAGCTCATCCTTGGACATAGTCCTCAGACGCTCACAGGAAGGATAGTCAGGAAACTCTATCCTAGGAACCCTATGCACATCCGCAACAAGTCAAAAACAGCAGTGTTACAGGAATAGAAATACCTCTGACACGAGTAACAAAATGAGGTATGAAATGGTCAATGCCATGCATGTTGGAGTAGAACTCTTGAATCAAAGACGAGAGGACAAGTGACAAGCTCGTCACAAAAAGACTCCCATTCCCGACTGTGAATGACAGTGGGAAGGTCGGTGTCAGAAAAATGACTCGGCGCTCCGAATGAATGCCTCGTCGGGAATAGTTCTCTGAAAATGCCTTGAGGGCATCATCATCACGGAATCAAAGAGAAAGAGGTGCATGATCGGAAGATGAAGAAACACCGGAACGAAGAGGGTTCCGAGCTAGAGTAGATTTATGCTTAGGTGCCATAAACACGACTAACGTAAACGGAAAGAGAGGGAGAGAGTGGATAAGACAATCAGAAAAGTCCCAAAACAGTTCACAATAAGAAGAATATGTGAAAAGAAGTACATATGCATAGAGAATGCATGAACATGTGACGTGTGAAGTAAATACATCATGGGCTCAGCCCAATCCAAACCTATCATCACACAAAGAGATTGCACACATCTAAAATGCATGATAATACTGTTATAATGCAAATGTAATGCAATGCATGAAGTTTTTAAGATCAAATCTTCAAAAAACTAACCCAAAATTTCAACAATATCTCATCAATTTTGAAAAACCCCAAATTTTTAAAAATTCCAAAACTTAGATTTCAAAAACATGAATGCATGAAATGCAAGTGAATAGAAGCTTACCACGTGAAGAAAAACTTGATGAAGCTTGAAGAAACCTTGTAGAACAAATTTGAGGGAGAGAAGAGATTGTTTGGGAAAGAAACAGAGAATCATTCGAGAGAGATATCGAGAAAATGACAAAGCGGATCGCACGAGAAGCTTAAATAGAACCCTCGATAAAATCTCGACAGATGAGGTGTCGAGGAATCTGTCGAGAAAAACAATGTCAACAGATCATGTGTCAAGAAGTCATGTCAAGAGAATAGAATCACCGAAAAGCAAGAGATGAGGCTTGATTGATCCATCAGGTGTCGAGAAGCTATCAAGGGGACAAAAACTTTCTCAATCGATCCACAAGGTGTTGAGGTGCTGGCGAGATTGCAATAAGAAAAAGCTTAGAAAACTCGACAAATAGCTAGCTATCGAGGAGGTGTCGAGCCAACTTTTCAAAACAGTTTTTTGAGAAGAGAAAAACACAGACATAAATGCAATCAAGCATGCAACTCAACCAATGATCCAAACAACTATTATGCTTTCAAAAACATCTTTCAACAAAGATTTTTAAGCACATGGATCTCAAAAACACACACACACTAAACAAGTCTAACCAATTTTATATTCCAAAAACAAGTCAAGACAGTTTAGTGAGCATACATTAACACATGTAAAACCTTGTGATGGCCAAATCACATTATACCTGCACATGTATCAAGAGTAGCAAAGAATATTGCGTGTTGTGTGTGAAAAATATTGCAAGATTGCATAAGTGTATACATGTTGTGACGATTTGAGATATGAGAAAATCACTTTAACTCACACACAATCATAACTACTTGATGTGGACTATCACCTTCGAGGTACATCCTATAACTCCCACATCTCCTAGAATACACGCTTGCAATTATTTTTAAAACATTTTTGATCTTTTTGCTTTTGATTTTCTTTTGCATATTTTTCTTTTAAGCATATCATGCATGGGCATATAAGAGAAAGAAAAGAAATACCCAATGATATTTGACATTCCAATTTTGCTATGCCTAAGCACACATATGTCATTGACACTACACTTTTACTATGCCGAAGCATACAGGTGTTATACATGATTGGCGGGCAATAGTGGTGAGATGGTTATTTATGTCTTTCTCTTAGGATTTTCTAGTCCTTCCCATCAAAAAGAGTGATATGAGTGTTAAGTATAAGAGACAACTTGAAAGTTCAAATATGTGTATAAAACACCCTTGAACGTTTAGACCCCCAAATACAAAATAACCAATTCAAGCTTTATGTCAAACAACTAGTGTGCGGAAAATGAACATAAGCTATAAACAGAATTGGAAATCAATCTAAGCCAATTATAAATCACATCCATAGCAGAAAATAAAAGGCAAAGATAAAGGGAAGAGAGATGCAAACACAGAACAACACACGATGTGTTATCGAAGAGGAAACCGAATCCCTCGGCGTAAAACCTCTCCGCCGCCCCAAGCGGTCAATAATCCACTAGAAAATGTAGTTGGGATACATGAACAACAATAGACCCTCCAAGCCTAATCTACCCGATGTACCTAAGCCCTCCAAGCTTCTTGCTCCAACGAGGTTGCGCCAACCTTTTTCTTTTCTAGCTTACCGGATTCCGCTACTAAACCATAGCATCCGCCATCCTTGGCATCTTCCAATACTTCCCAAAACTCCAAAAACACTCAACACTCTAAATGGGTGTGGGTAGTGTTTGGATAGAAATCTCCTCTCAATAGGTATGACAATGAGAGAGGGAATGAGAAGAGACTACAAAGATTTCTCTCTAAGAATGAGTAGCTCTCTCTAATTGGGTGGGTGTTTTTGAAGAAACCTCTCTTAGGGTTTTTCTTTCTGAATAGCCACACATATCTTGTGGGAATGAGGGGTATTTATACTGGTGTGAGAATGGAATACGAAGAGTCAAAGTTTTTCCAAAAAACATTGCTGGTTTCGACTTGACCTCGCGACTTTGACCAATGTCGCGAGTTCAAGTCATGAGCTAACTTAATGGCCATCTGGATTTTTGTCGTGTAGTGCTCCGTGGTGGCGTGACTGTTCAGCTCCCCGCATGCTCTGCACGTGAGCAACTTTTGGCGGCTTGCAAGCCGCGAGCCACCATGCGAGTCCTAGCCGCGAGTCTCTTCTTCACATTCAATTTTTCTTGAGCATTTCTTCACACTCTCTCACACACTACCCTTACATGATTCCCACCTAAATACAAGGTTTCTAAGTGCTATATTACAAGCAAATTTGTCATGGAATAAAGCCAACACATGGTTGATTAAATTCAACCTTACACAACTTAATCTTACTCATCACAAACACGAGCCACAAAGCTCACTTGCTTAGTTGTGCATAGAGATGCTCATCTAAGTTACAAATGATACAAAGTTTAGAAAACTTTGTTACAATGGCCATCCAAGGTACGCAAGTACCAATGTATACAAAACACACACTTTTTTTGTATTTTTTGATTTTTCAAATTTTTTTTTTTTTTTTATATTTATGTGAAAAAAAAAAAAAAAAGCAAAACTGAAAAATGACCAAACAAAAACATGTTAAACAAACAAAGCATAAAACTAGATGCAAATGCATGAGGAAGGAAGAAAAGAGAAGAAGATCATCCTATGGAGATAACACCAATGTTTTGACGAAGGAATTGAAGCGTTCTTGTCAAGAGGTTTGGTAAAAAAGTTAGCCTTCTAATCATCGGTGTGAATAAACTCAAGTGTGAAAGTACCATCTTTGACAAGCTCCCTAATGAAGTGATGTCAAATCTCTATGTGTTTGGTTCTAGAACGTTGAACCGGATTCTTAGAGATGTTAATGGCACTGGTATTGTCACAATAGATAATGAGATGTTCTTGACAAATACCATAATCATGGAGGAGTTTTTGCATCCATAGGAGTTGGGTGCAACAACTCTTTCGGGACAATGTACTCAACTTCTGCAGTGGCTAATGAGATGGAGTTCTCGCTTTTTCTCATCCAAGAGACAAGATTATTACCCACATAGAAACAACCCCCTGAAGTACTCTTTCTATCATTAGCATTCCCAGCCCAATTAGCGTCGTAATACCTAGCTAAGATATCACTTGTGTCCTTGCTATACCACACACCAAACTCAAAGAATGGTTTTGACATACTTTATGATTCTTTTTAAAGCAAATATATGGGACTCTTTGGGATTAGCCTGATATCTAGCACACACTTCAACATTGTAACTAATGTCGGGTCTACTAGCAATAAGGTAAAGAAGACTACCTATCATACTTCTATATAGAGAAGGATCAACACTTTTACCTAACAAGTCAACAATGAGTTTAACATTTGGGATCATAGGAGTTCTTACAGAACTAGCAAATTACAAACCAAACTTTTTCACAAAATTCTTAGCATATTTAGATTGAGATAGGAATATACCTAAATCTTGTTGATGAATCTGCAACACAAGGAAGTGAGTTAGCTCTCCAATCATGCTCATCTCGAACTTGGCCTGCATGAGTTTTGAGAAACCATGAGCAAGTTCATCCTTAGTCGATCCAAAGATGATGTCATCAACATAAACTTGAGCAACTATCAGCTCGCCATCTTCTCTTTTGATGAAGAGAGTCTGATCGGCGTTTCCTTTTGTGAACCCATGTGACACCAAGTATTGTGTAAGCCAATCATACCAAGCTCTAGGGGCTTGCTTTAACCCATAAAGTGCCTTCTTGAGGTATAGTACATGATCCGAAAAGTGTGGATCAATGAATCCTTTTGGTTGAGCCACATAGATGTCTTTTTTGAGTAGTCCATTTAAGAAAGCAGTCTTTACATCCATTTGATAAAGCTTGAACTTCAATTGGCAAGCCAATGCAAGGAGAATTCTGATGGACTCCATACGGGCAACTAGAGCAAATGTTTTATCATAGTCTACTCCTTCCATTTGTAAGTATCCTTGGGCCACAAGCCGAGCCTTGTTGCGGATCACATTGCCCTCCTCATCGGTCTTATTGCAGAATATCCACTTTGTACCGATGATGTGTTCACCCTCCTGTCTAGGTACCAAGGTCCAAACATCATTCCTCCAAACTCAAGAAGTTCATCATGCATTGCTTCGACCCAACTTTCATCCTGAAGAGCTTCCTCTACTTTTGTGGGTTCAACTTTGATGTATAACAAGAATAAGACACAAAGTTAGCAACACATTTATTAACATTCCGTTTCCTTAATGTGAGTTCATTCATATTTCCCACAATATCTTCTGGAGGATGATTTAATTTAACCCTGGATGAAGGTCTTTTCTCTTCATGAGATTCAGAATCTAGTGAAGTGGGTATATCTGCGGACTCTTCTAGAACACTGGGAGTACTTGGAGATGCAAGTTCTTGTTCAATAAGTTCTTGAACTTCCTTAGGCTCGGGAGGAAGAATTTCTTTGGGTAACTCCTCAATACCTTTCTCAAAACTTGAATCTAAAGACTCATCAATAACAACATTCACTGTCTCCATTACCTTCATAGTTCTTTTGTTGTATACCCGATAAGCCTTGCTTGTAGAGGAGTAGCCCAAAAATACACCTTCATCACTCCGAGAGTCAAACTTTCCCACATTTTCTCTATCCTTGAGGATGAAACAAGTGCTTCCAAAGATTCTCAAGTACTTCACATTCGACTTCCTTCTTTTCCATAACTCATATGAAGTCTTCTTGGTACTAGGTCCGAAGTACATCCTATTAACCGTATGACAAGCAGTGTTAACGGCTTCTCCCCACAAGTTTCTACCCACATCCTTGTTGTATAACATGGCTCTGGCCATCTCCTAAATAACCTTGTTCTTCCGTTCTACTACACCATTCTCACGAGGAGTAATAGGAGCAGAGAATTCTTGAGATATACTTGATCTTGTGCAAAAGGACTCCATATATGAGTTCTTGAATTTTTTACCATGGTCACTTCGAATTCGATCAATCTTCAGGTTCTTCTCATTTTGCAATCTTGTGCATAAAGCTTCAATGTGCTCAGGAGCATCAGACTTGGATCGTAAGAGAATGACCCAAGTGTACCTAGTGAAATCGTCTACCACAACCATGATGTATCTCTTACCACCAAGAGACTCGGTTCTAGTTGGACCCATAAGATCCAAATGTAGAAGTTCTAATGGCCTAGATGTAGCTGATGTCCGAATGCTTGGATGCTTAGCTTTTGTCTGTTTCCCAAGCCGATATGGTCCACACACCACATTGCTCATTCTACTAAGCTTTGGTATCCCTAAGACTGATTCATGCTTAGATACAATAGAAAGATGTTTGTAACTAGCATGACCCATCCGTTGATGCCATAAATCTTCATTTGGCATACGAATGCTATTGCACACAATATCGGCATCGGAACCAATCCATAACAACTGTCTAAAGTGTGAACACCATTTATGAGTTTCTTTCCGGACTCATCCATAACAAGACATTTTCCCTTTGAGAATAGTACCATGAAGTCTTGATCACATATCTAATTTATGCTTAGCAGGTTCACCCTTAGACCTTCCACATATAGAACATTTGCAATGTCCGGCAGCCCAGGTAGAGAGATAATTCCCTTTCCTTTAATCTGTGATTTGCTACCATCACCAAAAGTGACATTGCCACCCTTTTTAGACTCGAAAACCTTGAAAAGAGATCGGTCTCCAGTCATGTGTCTTGAGCAACCACTGTCAAGGTACCATAAACATATGTCCATAACTTTAAATGCGGACTTCATCATAAAACACACTTCATGTTTAGATGATAGATCATTGGGAATGGTGCTTTCTCTCATCTGCCCTTTTCGAGCTAAGCCTTTAACTTTCACTCTTCTCGGATTTAACTCTTTTGCACATTTTCATTCTGAGACAATCTAGTTTCTTCTTAGCCAAACTGAGATCTTTTTCAATAGTCATCATAAGAGAATTCAAATAACTTTTAGACTTATATTTTTCGAGACACTCAACCAAATAGAGATTAGAAAAACAAGATGTATTTGAAAACAAAGATCTCTTCAAGCCGGTTACAGCCATGACAACAAAATCAATGGATCAACACAGCAAAGATTAATCCTAATCAGAGTGTGTCTGCTTTGATACCACTTGATAAGCCAAAAATGAATTGACCCTTGTGATTATAATAATTGATTAATTAGCCAAGTTATTAATTAATCAAATTAACATGCAAAATGCGTGGTAGCACAAACAAATCACCAATAAACTAAATAAGCAGCAAAAAATAAATAACACGGTGATTTGTTTATGAATGGGGAAAACCTAACGGCAAAAACCCCACAAGGTGATTTTCAGGTCACCACTCCCAAAACTCCACTATTATCACAACAAGTGGTTACAAGTAAAAGAATCCCAAGTACTTTACCAACCTACAGTTGAACCCTTACCCTAATACTCAATTGGACTTGTTCAGTAGTGACAATTTCCCTTTCGATGCACGGCTCCTAAGAACGTGACTAACCAATTGCGCGCGATCCCAGCATGCGACTTCAATCACCAACTAAGAAGGTTGTTGGCTGCAAAGTTCTTCAGTTCATCCACACGATGAAGATCAAGAAGATGCTTGGTTACAAAACCCTACGGTTCACATACATAGCAACTTCTTCAAGAGAAAGAGATGAACTAGGGCAAGAACTTCGTCTTCGGTCACAATTTGCTTGAACAGAGTTTGCTCAATGCTTGTGTAACTTGTGAACTACTTGATGGCCCTTAAAATAATCCTTTTATATGTTTAGGGTTAGAAGAAAAGAAGACCTAAAGACATAATCACGGATTCCAAGAAATCCAATCAGAATTTTGAATTTCTTAAATCTTGATAGATAAGCTATCGAAAGGTGTCAAGCCATGGGCTAAACAAATTTCCTTAAACCTCGATAGATGCAGTGTGGAGACAGTTGTCGAGCTTTAATGAATTTGCACTTCTCGGCTTGTTTCTTGGACAGACTTGATGACTCCAACACTTGATCTTGAAACTTTGTTTCTTGTAATATTTGAACACATCCTAGAACTACCCAATTATAAGTAAAGTGCGTTTTGTCAAAGGATTAGCCAATTACTTAAGATTATGACATATGTTCTTAACATGTGAACCACATATGTCCTAACAATACCAATGCGCATGTGATACACTAACAACTAATACATATATGAGAAAAGATAGCATAGGAAAAATTTCAAATAATTAACTCGTGATCTTCTTTTCTTGAATCCCAAACTTTATTGATATCACTATCGGTTTTATGGTACTTGCATTAGTTTTGAACACTACAACACATTGCATTTTATAAAGTGCTATTAGCACTAGAAAGATAGTGGTGTTTGATGCTTACCCGTAGCATATGCTTTTTACAACACTAGTCTCTATTCCTTTGTTACACAATAAATTCAGCACTATTAAACATTTTTTTTAAACAAACATTGATGATGCCGTAAATATCACCAAGAAACTACACGATCCTTGCACGCTCGTAACGATATCTACAAAGAAAAGAGAGAAGACCTAACAGAGAGCACCGGTGTGATGCCATCCAAATACCCTCCGAAGGTCAAGTTAGAACTACTCTCATAACTCTAAAGTGCTAGAAAAGGGTAAATTATGCGTACCTTGATTTGTGAGGGTATTGAGGCTTTTATAGTAGTAGAAGGTTGGCCTCTCTTCCTTGGTGTAGAAGTCTTTTCCTTATAGGAATCCTCTTGAATAGTCCCAAACGTGATGGGCAAGACATTTCCTTGTAGAGAAGATCTTCATTAACGCGCGTATATTCCAAAATTCTCTTTGTGCTAGGATTCCTATTTTCCTTGGGATTCTATGATGATTTAAGTGTGTGTCGCAAGTATTTCCCATTTAGGGTTTCCGCTATGCCTTGGGCTTGCCCTCTATCGCCCATGGACTAGGATCCGTCGGGCCCAATTTAATGAATGTCCGTCATACCATATTTTTACCTCTTCAAACATAATGGTCCGTCATGCTTAAGTGGAAGGACCAATGGGGTGACGGTTCAATATTCTCGGGTTGACGGTTAAAAGTTCTAGGGATGACGGTTCAAAGGGTTGTGGGTTGACGGATTCAAAGAGGACGCCGTGAACTACGTCCATTCCCGATAGGTTTTCTGGAAGCAATTATGACGTATGACACGTGTCGCTTCTTTCGATTAGATTTTTCCTCGCTATTCAAAGAGAGCAATCCGTTCAAAGAGCGTATTCATCATCGACACAACTCCTTCGTTCATTCATAGGTTTGGTGAGTATTCTCTTTTCACAAGTCTCTTTTACCTGCAAATATACTTTTTATTTTCCTAGACTTTATACACACCCGCCATCACTTCTAGATCTGTCAGAGTCTTAGGTTTTGTCATCACGTGTAGGCAATGTCTAGTGCGTCAAGTAATCAATCGATCGTTTGTGACGGGGCAGATTACGAGGAAGTATACCCATCCAGTCACAAAGACCAAGCGAGTCCAGGCGTAGAGAGGAGTCCGTCCGACTCTTCCTCGTCCTCAACAAATGAGGATATGGAGATGGCTGAGCCAGAGGATGTTTCTGATAACGGTGAGGAACAACCAATAAGATCTGTCGTAAGTCTTGATGGACATAGGGAGTTCATCATGCTACCAGAGTGGACGGTGCATAACTTCACATCCACCATCAAGGAGAAACACTTCAACAATCTTAGGGCTAATTTTCAAATTCCAAATAATATCCCAATCCGTGTATCAGAGAAATGTTTTGATGCTAAAGGCGTAGAATGAATGAACAGATGCTAAAGGCGGCGTAGAATGACGAACCCTATGTATCGTAGAAATGTTATTATAAAGGGGTAGAAGGTGTCGAGGTGTATGAACAGATGCTAAAGGCGGGACTTAGGTTTCCACTAAGTTCCCTTCACCGTGAGCTTCTCAAGTATCTGGGTCTGTCCATCACACAAATATCTCCGACACGACTTGGGGCGTATTGAATCTATCCAGTATGCACCCGTCCTAGTTTGTAAATTTTTTACATTTGTTCAGTTATAATTTCTCCATCACTTTTAACCGTCCTCTTCTTATGCAATTAGATGGCGTCCACAAGTTAGTCTTGAGGAGTTCAGTTTTCTTGAGAAGATTTTTTCCAAGACCAAGCCGGAAGAAAGGACTTGGGCAAAGTTAGTGACACCTGATACAATCCACCGGTATTGTGACAATCCTCAACCAACACCAGAAGCCGTTAGATATAACGCCAAAATTCGCAAACATAAGTCCGTCGATCGTATTTTGCTTAAATGGCTTTTACTTTTGTTAGTTAATAACTTCATCCGTCCTCCTTTACAGAAATGGACGACGCTAAGAGGAGGACGTTGATTAAATCACAGGCCGCCAAGAAAAAGGAGACCGGCGATGTGGTTCCTAAGGGGACAGGCTCAAGTATTCCGTCGATAAAAAGGAAGCAACCGTCCAAAGGGGACCGTCCACTCAAGGAACCTAAGATCCCATTGGAGCCCATCGTAGGGTTAATGGCCGAGGGTGTGAAGACGATCACCCCATAAAAGCATGGGTCCGGCAAAGATTTTATGAAGGCCCCATCCACTAGCCAGGAGAAGCCACCTTCCCTCCTCCGTGACGACTCCAAATATGCCTTGGAGCAGATTTCATCCATCATCACGTCGGAGGACTACGAGGATTTAGGCAATCACTCCACGGAGGCAATGGGGGAGACGGGGTTTTTCGCAATTGCTTAGGTAATCCTTGTCCGTCGGCTTTCCGTTCGCCCATTCCACTTAGTTTTTTTTTTATCTAACCCTTTATTCTAACTTCTTTGTTTCAGTCCATGATTATGATGAAAGGGCTAATGGATCGGTGTCTTAACCGTGAGACGGCTTTGGAACATGTGTGAGCAAAGGCAGAGCAGACGGGGAATGAACTTAACAAATGGAAATCCACAAGGAGAAAAAAGTTTGAGCTTTCAGAGCAGGTGAGGAAGGAGCTTGAGCAAAGGACAAACGAGGCGAGGAAGGCCATGGAGGTCAAAGACAAGGAGGTCCAAGACCTGAAGGAAAAGCTCCATCAGGCTAAGAAGTTGGCGATACGAGAGTACCATGACTCCGATGCCTTCATTTTCCGAGCCGGGAGACTCATTCCTATAAGGTTTTGATGACGCGGTCCGTCAAGTTAAGAAGGCCTACTTTGCCCTGGATGTATCTATCATTAAAGTTGACAACCAAGCCCAGAGTCCGTTATGCCCGTCGCCTTAGAGAACACAGAGGATCTTTTTGCTAAGGATGCAGCCCAAGGCAACGAAGAGTGATCTCAAGCACAAAATGTTCAAGCCCAAGAAAAAGATGCAGACCCTGGAGAATAGAAGTTTTCTTTTGGCTAAGTTTGAGAACAATCCGTCATTAAATTTGTGTATTGAACAACTGCCCTTCGAGGGTTTTATCCGTCAATGGTATTTATTTTGCTTAATTCCGCAGTTTTATGCCCGTCTTATTTGGTCTTTTGTGTGATCGGTTATGATCTTTATTATTTGAGCGAGATGTATAAGTCTTCGTCCTTTTCCCATCCACATCATGGGCTAAGATTTTAATCCTTAAGTTCAACATTCAAGGATGGTCCGTCAACTTTATGGACTAAAATCTATCTTTTTAGACAATCCGTCCAATTTCCGGACTAAATTTTTACCATTTTGGACGATCCGTCCACTTTATGGAGTGCAATATTGATTCACCTTGGTAGAACCGTCCACCTTTATGGACTTGTACACAATTTTAGATCTTGTATGGATGAACTGTCCACCTCAAATACTAGGTAGTTTATCCCGTCCTTTCTTATGGACTTAGAATTTTCACCTTATGGGATGATCCATGCTTTCAACACCCTGGTTTTTGGCTTATGTCCGTCCACGTTTTTGGACTTTGGAATTTTTCATCCTCATGGGATGATTCGTCCGGTTCATGGACTTGTATCCGTCTACTTATATGAACTTAAGAAATTCCATCCGCCCGGGATGATCCGTCTAGCTTGTGGACTTTGTTTATATCTAGGCCTGTCCACGGGTCGGTTCGGGTCGGGTTTGTGCCAACCCGAAACCGACCCGACCAGATCGGTTGGTGAGAAATTCAACCCGCCAAGCCGAATCGACATGGTTGATCGGATCGGGCGGATCGGACCTTCAACGGACAGCGGTCGGTTCGGTTGTCGAGTTGGAGATCTGAAAATCGCCAAAAAATCCGGCGATTTAATGGCGAAATTGGTGAAATTTCGGTGATATTTTCGCGGATTTTCTTCGAATTAGTCGAAATCTCATCAGATTCGGCGAGATCTCGCCAAATCCAAAGAAAGATTCCATGGATCTAGCTTTGAGATCTCGCCGAAATGGCCGAGATCTCGCTAGATGTAAATAACTTCACCGGAAATGCCGAGATCTCGGTTCGGTCGGGTTTCTTCGGGTTTTGGAGAAAAAACCCGCCATGTGACCCCCGCCGTTTCTGGTTCTGAGAGGCCGAGACCCGCCGCCGATCGTCTAATAGTCGACATCGGTCGGTTTGGATCGGTCGCCAAATAATCCTCCGGGTGGGTCGGGTCTTGGATGGGTCCGGGCAGGCCTATTTATATCCGTCCATTTTTATGGATTTATGAAATTTCATCCATATGGGATGATCCATCCAGTTTGTGGACTTTATTATTATCCGTCCACTTTTATGGACTTAAGAAATTTCACCCGTCCAGCTTATGGACTTTATTTATATCCGTCCACTTTTATGGACTTAAGAAATTTCACCCGTTTGGGATGATCCGTCCAACTTGTGGACTTTATTTGTATCCGTCCACTTTTATGGACTTTGTGATAGTTCAGGTCGAGAAGACATAAATGTGTCTCAATATTCTTCTTAAAAAATATGTGTTTGTAGAAAAGTACCTGCCCCTTGGGCTTAAAAAGATACTTGAGGTATTGTAGCAAAAAGTTGTTAAAGTAAAACTAATAATTGTAGTAAAAACTTAAAAAGAAAAACTGGAAATAGCGTCGTTGCTCTTCATGCTGTCTCTCTTGATAGTATTTTCGTAGGTGCTCCGTGTTCCATGGGTGCTGAAACTTTTGTCCGTCCAGCATCTCGAGATGGTAGATGCCCTTCCTCTACCATGATACGATCTTGTAGGGTCTTTCCCGATTGGGGCAAGCTTTCCTTGCGAAGGATCTCTAGTAGCACCCATTACCTTCCCTAGTACAAGATCTCCAACCTGAAAGTCTCTACGCCCGACGTTGGAGTTGTAGTGTTTCGCCATGAGATTCTGATACCACGCAATCCTATGCACCACTGTCATTCGCATGGCCTCTTCGTTCTTATTCTCGTCATAGTTCTCCACCCAAAAGCTTGCGAGACCTACTTCTGCTGGGATGACCACTTCACTTCCGTATGCTAGTCGAAATGGCGTTTCTCCCATGGGCATTCTTGCTGTAGTTCTGTATGCCCAAAAGGTAACGCTTGGCGGCTCGTCTGCCCAGATACCCTTTACCCTTTTAAGCCGGGTCTTGATAATTTTGAGCAAGGACTGGTTCATGACTTCAACTTGTCCATTGGCCTGTGGGTGCGTGGGCGACAAGTAATGATTCTTGATTCCTAGCTTCAAACAGAAGTCCCTAAATGCGTTGTTGTCGAATTTTTTTCCGTTGTCCGAGACAAGCACTCTAGGTATCCCGTACCTGCAAATGATATTCCTCCAAACAAAACTTCTAATGTTCTTCTCTTTGATAGTGGCTTGGGCTTCTGCTTCCACCCACTTAGTGAAGTAGTCAATACCAACCACCGTAAACTTTAGTCGCCTAATCTTCATTTGGGAAGGGTCCCATGATATCTAATCCCCATTGTGTGAAGGGCCAAGGGGCCGTCATGGGAGTCGATTCTTCGGATGGCTGCCTGATGAGATTACTCAACCTTTGACACTTGTCGCAAACCTTGACATAAGCCTGTGCGTCCTTCAGCATTGTAGGCCAATAGTATTCTGGACTTCGGATCAACTTGTGCACTAATGATCGTGCCCCCGAGTGGTTTCCGCAGATAGCCTCGTGGACTTCTCCCATTACGTCATCTGCTTCTTCATGGCATAGACACCTCAACAATCGGGAGAACCCCCTTTTGTATAAAACATCTTTTATCAGCACAAATCGTGATGCTTGGACCTTTAACTTTCTAGCGGCGTCATTCTGTGCCTAAAAAACGCCGGTCTTCGTGTATGATATCAAAGGCATAGTCCAATTGCTTTTAGAATTTACTTCCTGCACATTTATTCCGTCATCAATAAGTGAGGAGACTTGGACAAATGAAAATACCTATTCAAGGACAAGCATAAATTCTGCCGAGGCTACTTTTGCTAGTCGGTCACAGACTTCATTTTCCCCCTTCGGGATTTGAACGAATTTGACTTCGAGGTTGCTGATTCGATTCTTTACCTCTTCTAGATACCTCTTTATCCTTTCATTCTTACACTCGTAGTCGCCATTAATCTGACTTGTTACTACCTATGAGTCGCAATGCACGACCACGTTTTCAAAGACTTGCAGCCTTTGCGAGGTCTAGCCCCGCCACCAAGGCTTCATATTCTGCCTCGTTGTTGGTTGTGGGGAAATCTAGTCGGATCATGCACTCGACCTTATCTCCCTCCGAGGTTTGGATCACTACGCCAGCCCCTCCTGCTCGTCTATTTGAAGATCCATCTATGTAAATGTTCCACTGTCATGTCTCTTCTTCCCCCTGGCCGTCTCTGTGGGTGAATTCGGCGATGAAGTCAGCCATCGCTTGCCCTTTTATAGCTGTTCGCGAATGGTACTATATGTCAAACTCGCTAAGCTCCATCGCCCACAAAGCCATTCGTCCCGCAGCCTTGGGGCTACTCATGGCTCTTCTCAAGGGCTTGTTTGTCAAGACAACGATGGTATGTGCTTGGAAGTACAGTTTGAGTTTTCATGTTGCGGTTATCAACGCGAAGGCCAACTTCTCCATCTAAGGGTACCTCTCTTCTGCTCCTTGGAGCACTCGGCATGTGAAGTAGACTGGTCTCTGAGATCCGTCTTCCTCTCTCACCAAAGTTGTCTGACAAAGAACTTGTAAAACAGCTAAATAGAGGTAAAGCTCTTCTCCTAGCTTGGACAGACTGAGCAACAGGGGAGACAAAAGATATGCCTTTAAGTTGTCAAACACCATCCGGCATTTGTTCGTCCACTCAAACGACTTTCTCAGGTGCGGGGACATTTGTTCGTTGCTTTCGAGACGAACCTGTTCAGGGCCGCAATTTTGCCATTCAAACTTTGCACCTCCTTGACCATCCTCGGCGATTCTAACTTTATTATGGCCCGTATCTTCTTTGGGTTAACCTCTATGCCTCTTTGGGATACCATGAAGCCCAAGAATTTCCCCGCCGTTACTCCGAACGCGCACTTGCCTGGATTGAGCTTCATGTTATATGACCGGAGAGTGTCAAAGGTCTCACCAAGGTTGCCTAGGTGATCATCTTCGTGCAGGCTCTTCACCAAAGATATCATCAACATAAACTTGTACGTTCCTCCCAATCTGGTGCGCGAACATCTTCTTCATTAATCTTTGGTATGTTGCTCCAACATTTTTAAGTCCGAATGGCATCACCTTGTAGCAGAGCAGTCCCTGGTTGGTGATAAAAGAGTCTTCTCTTAATTGGCTTCTTCCATCTTAATATAGTTATAGCCCGAGAAAGCGTCCATGAAGCTCAAAAGCTGGTGTCTTGCGGTTGAGTCTATCAAAGTATCTATCCGAGGGAGTGGATAGCTATCTTTGGGGCAGGCCTTATTGAAGTCCGTGAAGTCTACACACATCCTCCATTTTCCATTGGCCTTCTTAACCATGATGACATTTGTCAACCAATCGGGGTAGTACACTTCTCGGAAGAAATCTGCCTCAAGCAACTTTTGTACTTCCTCGGCAATGGTTTTGTCCCGCTCCCGGGCGAATACTGTTTCTTCTCTCTTGGATTGGGGAGAATGTGGGTGATACATTCAGTTTGTGAACCATGATTATGGGGTCGATCCCTAGCATATCCTCATGACTCCAGGCGAACACGTCTTGATTGTCTCTTAAGAATGCCGTGAGCTCCTGGCGCACCGCCACTTTACCAATGTACCCACTCTAGTAATTTGTTCGGCCTTGAGTCATCAAGGATTATTTCTTCTAACTCTTCAACTGGCTCGCTATTGTCCGTTGCTCTTCTATGCACATTATTTGCTATTGATCATCCATCTCTAGCATAACAATATAGCATTCTTGTCTTTGCCACCGATTTCCACGCAGTTCTCCTACTCCATAATCCATTGGGAACTTGATCATTAAATGGTAGGTTGAAGTTACAACCTTTCATGAGTTGAGGGTGGGTCGTCTGAGAATGGCATTGTAAGCGGACGAACAATCGACCACCAAAAATGTTACTTCCACGGTGATTTCTTTGGGGTAATCTCCCACCGTTCTCACAATGTGACGGCACCGATAGGGAACACTCTCATCCCTCTGAAACCAACTAGAGGGGCATTAACCGGGACCAACTATTCTCTGTCAATTCTCATCTGATGAAAAGCCAGGTAATACAAGATGTCTACCGAATCGCCGTTGTCGACCAAAACCCGGTGCATGTTGTAGTCTTCTACCCTTACACCGACGACAAGCATGTCATCATGCGGGTGGTGCAGCCTTCGAGCATCTTCTTTTGAAAATCCGATGACGGGGTTGTCGATCTGTGTCATCTTGGGTACAGTGCCCGTGAGTTCAACGCTCGACCACTCTTAGGTAGGTCTTCCTGGCTTTTTTGGATGATCCAGAGGTTGTCATGCCTCCTACGATCATTCTTATGTCTCCAATAGGTGGCCTTAGGCACTCATTCTCCTCGTCGTGGGGTTTACTCTTGGGGCGGATCCGATTTCTCCTTGCTCACGAACCTCTGTAGTTTCCCCTGTCTTATAAGGGCCTCTATCTGCTATTTTAGATGGTAGCGATCGGTTGTGTCATGCTTGTGGTCTCGATGGAAGCGACAGTACTTATCCCTTGGTCTCTTGCTGGGATCTCCCTTCAACTTGCTGGGGAATGTCGGGGTTCCTTCGTCTTTGATTTGCATCAAGACCTGGTCTATTGGGTAGTTAACGAGGTGAAACTTATGAATCTCCCAAAGGGGGGGTTGGAGCGTCTATCATCCTGTCGTTCTCTGGTCCAAGCCACTTTGCGCCCCCTATCCTATCGTGTGTCCTCCTATCTTTCTCTTTTTCTGGGCTTATTCTCGCGAGCCAGCAATGCATCTTCTGCGTTCATATACTTGGTAGCCCTGTAAAGCACTTCCGACATGGTCATTGGATCGTTCTTGTATAGAGAAAACAGAACTTACCCTTTCGTAGCCCATTAGTAAATGCTACCACGAGTATCTTGTCGTTCGCTTCATCAATTGAGAGAGCCTCTTTGTTGAAACTAGTTATGTAGGACCTCAGTGTCTCATCCTCCTGCCGCTTAATGTTCATCAGACACGCAATTGACTTCTTGTATCTGTGCCCTCTAATGAAGTGCGAGGTGAACGAGCGCTCGGCTCCTTGAAAGTACTAATAGAGCCAGGCATTAACCGATCAACCAAATTCTTGCAAAGACCCCTTCAGCGTTGTAGGGAAGACCTTACACATGATTTCGTCTGCAACTCCTTGAAGGTGCATCAAGGTCTTGAAGGTCTCCGTGTGATCTAGAGGATCCTTGATTCCATTGTAACTATCTATATGTGGCATGCGGAATTTATGCGGCAAAGGGAAGCAATTGACGGAAGCAAAGAACGGTGAGTCGGTTCGGTTGACTAGGTCGTTAAGATCACTAGATACTCGTCCCCTTGAGGGCGTTCATCATAACTTCCATCTGCTCCTTCATTGCCTGCATCTCTGCGACAATAGGTGGAGCCGCATCCATGAGGGTTGGGAGGCTTATGTTTTGTCGCTCCGGTCTACTTGGGGCGTTACTACCCTCTCGGTCTTTCCCGATTCCTACGATCAGCACTAACACCTTCTTGATCTTCTTCTTGGTTTCCCGTCGCCGCATTTTTCTCATCACAGCTGTTCCTCTAGGGTTTGGTTTTGTCTAGTGAGGCGCTCCACTACCGCTATAAGGGTTAGGACTTGTCTCTCCAGGGCAGTAGGTTGTGGCTCGTCTTCCCGAACATTGTTGGTGGTCGCCATTGAGTGTGTAAGGACCATGCAACCCTTTGTCCGGGTAGCGTTTGTATGGTCTACAAGTTGTAGTTACGATACTATTCTTCCCCATAGATGGCGCCAACTAATGATGCCGTAAATATCATCAATGAGCTACATGATCCTTGCACGCTTGTAACGATATCTGCAAAGAAAAGAGAGAAGACCTAACAGAGAGCACCGGTGTGGTGTCGGCCAAATACCCTCCAAAGATCAAGTTAGAACTACTCTCACAACTATGGAGTGCTAGAGAGGGGTAAATTATGTGTACCTTGATTTGTGAGGGTATTGGGGCTTTTATAGTAGTAGAAGGTTGGCCTCTCTTCCTTGGTGTAGAAGTCTTTTCCTTATAGGAATCCTCTTGAATAGTCCCAAACATGATGGGCAAGACATTTCCTTTTAGAGAAGATCTTCATTAATGCGTGTATCTTCCGGAATTCTCTTTGTGCTAGGATTCCTATTTTCCTTGGGATTCTATGATGATTTAAGTGTGTGTGTGTGTTGCAAGTATTTCCCATCTAGGGTTTCCGCTGTGCCTTGGGCTTGCCCTCTACCAGCCCATGGACTAGGATCCGTCAGGCCCAATTTAATGAATGTCCGTCATACCATATTTTTACCTCTTCAAACATAATTCTGGATTTTGCAAAAAAGGCGAGTAATTCAGTCCATATTATTGTCCTCATTGTTGTTCTAGTGATTATTGTCATGACACTTGTCATAAGCATTTGCATCTTTTTAAGAGTGAGGAAGCCGAGGGAAAAAGTTGAAGGTAATTTCTTGCATTTTACAAGTTTATTGTCCCATGATGTGCTGATGGACTTGCATAATAGAGGTTCATGTGCTTTTTCTAAGTACCAGTAATGGCTGAATTATATAGGTTCATGCACTTGCCTTTTGGATTCTTTAAAAACTGTAAATGCATCCATATACCAATAATCACTTTCTTATATGCTTTGACACCAAATGGGTATTAATTAACTAAATTTGACATCACTAATCCAATGAAGCTCACCAAAGACCACAAAACATTTATATGAAAATCAATAGTTTCACTACTTTAAAATAGATCATAACACTATAACTCTAAATTCAGAAATATATTTTGAGAGCAAAACCTTAGAAACCAAAAGTACACAACCTACTAATATTAAATCATGCACAATAAACATGCATAATGCGGTAAGCTTATATAATCTCTCAAATTAAACCCTCCAAAATATGGACATCTTGTTATTCCACAATTAAACTGCACTCCAAATACCCAACAAACACCTATTGCTTGATAAAAGTAGCCAGATCCTAGATTAATGTTCTTCTCAGAAATTGAATCTGCACAAAACAATCACAAAGCAATAAATTTACACAAAACAATCACATTATGAATCAATCATTAATGGCCATATGTCTCCAATTTGTGTCACCAACAATAGAGCAGAAAAAAATACAAAACAACAAATCTAATGTTGACAAATAAGTTGTGCTAATTTGTTCCCTTTGCAATCACTTATCACATATCTCTTTAATTAAGATTTTATGTGTTTCATCTGCTATAATAGCTTAAAAAGAATAATTGATGGAGTTTCACTACAATTCTACTATAAAACAAAGCAACAGCTACAACCCAATTGAGAAGATTAAATTTTACAATCGAGATAGACCAAAACGAAAAATACATGAACTTGTACAGAAGAGGTAGAAGGTTTTGAAAAAAAAAAAAAACAGGGACTGAGTGGAGACAAAGAAGGCTGACGTTTTAGGTGCCCAAATAATTATTTAATCAAACAAACGATTAAGCTAAGCTAAATTAGATGTGCTAAAAAACCTAGATAGCAAAATAAAGCAAAACTTGAAGGTAAAGCAAGACCTATAGGATTGTTGTTAGATTTTGACAGTTGAGAGTCTCTTCAATACCATCTCCACTTTCTTGCAAAACCTGTAGAATTTGATTTTCTATGAGTGTTTTCCTGACTTCAACAAAAATGAATAGAGAGAAAAAGGGGTTAGGAATTGAAATCCCTAAATTGACAGAAAAACCTAATTAAAAACGAAATTCTTAAATTGACAAAAAAACCATTATGTGCCTGGACAATCAAATCCTTATGGGGAGGAGTCAAAATCATGGGCAAACTAATAGCTTGAATTTTACTTGGCTTCTGGAATTTCATCTCAATATATAAACCCTTCAAAGCAGCTTCTTTTGATAGATTCAAGTCCTCGAAAGTACTCGCCGATGTATACAGGGTATCATTCACGGTAGCCTACATCAAATTAACCCCCTAATATATCAAAACCCAAAATTGAAAACTAAACAAAACATATCTATTAGACTCAACTATACATGTGTGTTTCTGCATTCATGTTCCAAGTAACATAATAATAGGAATTAAAACTATAGAACACTATATCTATTACCACATTGTCTAACAAAAAGTAATATCAATGATAAAGATTCAAAACCCTAATTAGGATCTCAAACTATAATCAAAATCAGTACTTTATTATATTTTAACCAAAAGTAGCAACAAAGGTATTGAGTTGATCGAAACCCTAATTAGAACAAGCAAATAAAGAAATTCAAATCTTGGTGATGTGAGAGATTGATGGTACCGCAGTGATGAGCATTTTGGTGTCGTCGATGGTTAAGGCCTCGACATTGACGAAGTAGCCGTGTCCTCCAAAGGCTCGTCGTCTTCTTTTGTCGCCCCAGCGTTTTGTCTCCATCTTTGAACAAGGATTTCCTATGGCAGCAGCGGAGCAGCAGCCATGGTGATTTCCTGAGGCGGTGGCTGTAGCGGTGTCGGTGGTGTGTGGAGCAGCAGCCGTGGTGTTTTCCCGAGGTGGTGGCTGTAGCGGTGTCAATGGTGTGCGGAGCAGCAGCCATGGCGAGAGAGAGAGAGAGAGTGATCGATAAAAAAAACTTTTTTGGGGATAGTATATATTTATATATATATATATATATATATATATATTATATATATATATATATATATATATATATATATTCATAGACGGAGAGTATATGTTCAGTGCAAAAAAAAAAAAAAGTTCAGCAAAAAAAATAGACGGAGAGTATATATATTTAATAAAAAGGAAAAAAAAATCAGATTTAAAAATTAAAAAAAAAATGCTGACATGGAAAATTGTAGAGCTAGCAAAGGCTTCGGTTTTATATATATATATAGATTAGCAGTTGGCACAATTCTAAAAAGTCCAACAGTTTTTTTTTTTTTAAATCCAGATGTAGAACTATATTATTATGCTAATAATGGTGAACTTCTATTTTGAGCAAGAGTTTTTCATGATTTGTGATTTCTTGTGGAAAAAACTTGTTTAATGACAAAAATATAATCAATTCTACAAAGTTTCACATATCTCTTGAAGATCTTGAGTTGAGTGAAGAATAAAGAACTAAATTCTTAAGTCCCAACTTTTAGTTTTATGTCCCAAATAAGTCCCAAATAAATTCTTGAAGATCTTGCTTTTTTTTTTTTTTTTTTTTTTTAGATGAGATTTTTTTTTTTTTTTTTTTTTATAGGATTTGTTTTTGTTTGTTACGTAACAAATGATTTTTATTTTTATTTTGATCACAAGTCACATATACGAACTAATTGATCACTTTAAATTTATGTTTTTGGGAGATTGTTATTATATATTAACAAAAATTTCAAAAAGGCTAGGGAACCATAGCTCCACCATCCTTCACTTTTTTGAGTTACTACTACATGCATAAGCACTTTTTTTTTTTTTTTTCTTTTCTTTTCCTTAATTCACTTCTGCAATAACATTATCACCTGATCTCTTTTATTACAAAGTAAATCAAATGTTTACAGCTTGGGGTAGAGTTTTTTTTTTTTTTTTTTTTTTTTTTTTGAAGTAGCTTGGTGTAGAGTTTACAGCTTGGTGCATGTACATGTATCATTCAGTTAGTTTAAAACAAACTATTAATTCAGCAAAAGATTCTAAAAAAAAAAAATATATTCACAAAAAAGTAAAAAAAAAAAAAAGGAAGAGTTTCTTAAAACGAAGAAAAGAAAAGAAAATATGAAAAAAGAACGTGTACTTTTATTAAAAATTTGTGCAGATCTTTTCGAATTTAAAATGGAAAGGGGTCGTACATATGAACATCTTTCTTTTACCATTTTTAAATTTGTTGGTAGTACCTATGTTATGCTGTGTTTACCTCTAATACTAGTGGGTATCATACTCAACGTGGAGTTGTTCGATTTCACGTGAGTTATTAGAAAATGTGACAAAATTGTTGTCACGTAAAACCTGTGAATATTAGACTTGGAAAATTGGTCGGGTCAAGTATGGTCATTAATTGGGTTCAGGTTAAAAAAAATGGATCATCTTAAATGGGTTACGAATAGGTCAAGTCGATTAAGTATGGGTTTAGTTAATCGGGTTACAGATCGACCCATATTTGTTCACATAATAATAATAATGAACAAAAAACACTATCTGTAAAAAGTTCACTAATTTGTTCGATCCACAATAAACACAAAAAACACTATCTCGTAATCGTGTTACAGATCGACCCACATTTGATCGATTCACATAAAATTTCTTGTTTTCCACAAGTTAAAGTTCTCTAATGATATTATCGTCACTTGGGGTGTCCACAATTTAAATTTTTATTCAACCCAATCTGACCTTGTCAAGTTGATAAATTATCAACTCAACTCAACTTGACGCCTGGGTTAGTGGTTTATGCATACATAACCTTGTAAAAAATTAAGCTTTTCATCAATTATTAAAACAATTTTTTTAATAAATTATTACAAGTTATATAATGTTTCAAATTCATCCTAACTAATTATCAAAATATCAAAATCCAAAATCAATTAAATTAAAAAATTGAAATAACGATAATAAAATATACTTGTATAAATGATGGATCATGTTGGGTCATATGGGTTGAAAAAACTATCATCTCTAACCCGATCCATCCCAAGGATCAAAATAAAATTCTAACCTAACACAACCCATGAAAACCAACTCGAGCCATTAGGTTGAGTTGGGTTGGGTCAAATTTGTCGGGTATGGGTTTGATGCACACCCCTAATCACCATAAAAGTTAGATGATTTGTCGTCTAGTGCCAAAAACAACATTGTTTTGTTTTGTTTTTTCTTTCTTTTATAAATTCTTACATTCCAAAAAATCTTCAAACTAAATAGTAATATTTTTAGAAAAAAAAAAAGTACATTAAGTAAAAAAGAAGTACATTAAGTGACCATAGCTCTGGTATTGTTCTAGGGTAACAACAACAATTCCTCTAACCTCTAGTTCTCTCAAATATGAATGAGAAGAATCTTATGAGTTTTATTGTAGAAATTTAGGGTTTGTTGATACCCGTTTTTTGATAAAAATGGCCCAACAGCATAAAAGCCTAGTAACCAACAAAGAGAGATGGAGAAAAGAGATTAGTAAGCAATGGCAAAAACAAAGGGCCATAAAAGCCTAAAAGGAAAGAGGGAAAAAACCAAGGCTCAATGGGCCAACCCGGCAAAAAATATTAGCAGGCAAGCCCACAAGCCCAAGAATAGGCAAAAATGGGGCAAGCCCGATAAGCCCATCGCCATCCTCCATAAAGGATAAGAAGGGGCAAAAAAAGAAGCAAGAGCAGAACAAGACAAAAATGATCAACAATGGCGGAAATAGTGTGGGAAAGAAAGAAAACAAAAACAGAAAGTGCTAGAAAATAACACTATGGTTGGAGCACCACCAACCTGTACCCAACCAATGCAAGGGAGATGGGCCCACAGTTAAGAGATTTACATAATGTGTGGTTTGGTGGAGGGGGGAAAATGACCTATTTCTGATATCTAGCTAGGGCCTCTTTTGGGAGATGCTTTCTTAGGATGGCATCTATCCCCAAAATAGGTGGAAGACAATTGGGACCACTCGATACATGCCAAAGAAGTAAGTAGAGAGAGAGAGAGAGAGACCTAAATCCTTATCCATACAAGCAAGGGGAAAGACTCACAACAAAACCAAACGAATTGGAATTTGTCGTGGAATGAGTAGTGGAAGAGAGAGAAGGTACTGGGCATGCTTAGATGTAGTGGTGGCTAGCAACCAATAGGTTAGTGGCCGGCTCTGAAGAGATGCTCACAACAGACAAAAATGGTTGGTGAGTTATAAGGGTAAAAGAAAGAAATCCTATTGGATCGGCCTAGTATAAATACGAACAATAGCTATAAAGGGAAGGAGGATAGCAACTAAGGCAAGAAAATGGAGAGAATTGAAACAGAAAATAACGAAGAAAAGAGAGAGTGAAGTAAAAGAAGCGAGAGTAAACATGATAGAAAAGGCATGCATCAATAGGCTATCTTTTCCCTCCCTTTTACAAAGAAACTCACTCTTTGAAATCCCAAAGCAACAACAAGTAGTCATCTAGGCCCATTCCCCAGAACGCACAACTTTGATGACTCAACCCAAGGTTGTTCAAGTTAGGTTCGGGTTCTCTTTGGTTCACTTCTTGCGAAAGGACTTATCATTCTTACATTCTGCTATGTTATTTTACATTATGCTTTATTATTTAGCATTTTGATTTCTGCCATATTGACTATGTTAATTGCTTTGCTGGTTAATTTTTCCCGATGTAACTTATCTTTCTACCACAAGATATTTGTTCTTGAATCTATAAATGCATACTAACATTTGTGAATTAATATACATGTGTTCGTTAATGGTTGTTGTCTTTATTTTTGGGATGCTGGGTTTGTGCAAAGACTAGACATTTATCAAGGTCCTGCTAGAATAATAGGTCAGGCCCAACTTTCCAACTCACACCATAACAAGTCTTAGCCTAGTAGGCTTAGCCCAATAACACAAAAAGGCCCCCACAGGGTATTGCACCAAAGGATGCTAGACTTCTCTAAATATTTTCTCCCTATGGTCAAACTAGAAAGAAAATTTTATGGTGGTTGCCATTTGATTCAACGTTGTTATTACTTTTGGATGGTTGATATCATGTTACCTTTAAATGGTTTAGCATACTGATTTGCTAATTTAACTAGTCTTTTATATATATATATATATATATATATATATATATTTTATTTATTTATTTTAACACAACCACCCCCCCCCCCCCCTAAAAAAAAAAAAGATCGGGTGTTTTATTTGGGTTAAAAATTCACAAGTTTGGGTACAAGTTCCGAGTCCATATCGACCCAAAAAAATATATATATATATATATATATATATATATATAATAAAAATAAAAATATGTCATTGTTTTCAAGGATAATATCATTCTCTAAGAACTAATTAGGAAGTTTCCAAATTATCCGTATTAAAATAGAAATGAACTTAAATTTTTGGGACCACATATATACCATTTTTCTTTACATTTTTCATACAAAAGAATTATGACCCATGGTATTACATTGGCATCCCACCGAATTCTAGTTAATATCCTTGATCAACAGCTCTTAATTTACTTTAGTTTTTCAAGAATCTAAATATATATGTTCATTTTTAGATCCCTTCACACAAGTCGTTTAACCTAGTTATTTAGCCAAGTGATTACTTAGATAAATTATTATATTCTAGGTTATCACAATAAAATCATATATGTAAATAATGTGGAAATATAAAGAACACAATGATATGATAATCGAGAAAAACCTAATCGGTAAAAAACCTGGGGAAGATTTAACCTGGCTATCCTCAAGGTAAAAACAAATCCACGATAAAAGAATTGAAGTTTTTACAATAGAACTTAGACCACTAACATCCTATTGCTACCTCGGGTAGAAAACTTACTACCAAGACCACGTGGTAGCTCCGAGTCCACGGACTACTTCTTTCCTTGATCTGCAACAACCACAAGTTCTCCTACTTGTGACTTTGAGACTCCACTCAAAGGTTTCAAATCTTCTTTAAAGTTCTTTATGCAGCAACTAAAGAGATCATTAAGTTCTTGATGTGAATCTTGATCTTGATAACCCTAAGTGTATATATAAAGGTAAACACCTCTAGATCTCACAAAAGATTCAACACACAACTATCAAAAGACTTCTAAAACGTAGCTAGGGTTTTTCCTTTTATACTTGGAGTAAAACACAAAACCCTACACGTCATATGGGCTTGGGATGAATTGGAATTTCTGCAGAAAAATAAATCTGCACATGTTTCGATCAATCGAGTCTAATTTTCAATCTATCAAGCCTTGCAGATTTTGTCTAATAATTTTTGCAATCACTCGATTCCAATTTTACAATTAAACACACTTTGAGCAAGCCTAAACCTAGATTCTATGTTTTGTTCATGGTTTGCCAACATTTTACAAATTGAAATTCTAATACATTAGTTCCTAAAGTCTTAGAACCTAACAATATATAATGTCTTGCTATTGTTATTTAAGATTTCAATTTACTAAATAAATAATAATAATAAATGAAAATAATGTGACATCATCTATGCTTTTTAGCTTTTTTAAAAATTAAAATTTTATCATGAATGATGTATTTGATATCAATTATTTATAATATAAATTATAAAAAAATATATCTTTAATACTATTTTAGTCTCTAACATTTGTCTCATGTTTTAAAATGGTCCATAATAATTTAAATGTTCTAATTTAGTCCATAAATTTTTTATATTGTATTAAAAAAAAAAAAGTCTATAAAAAAATCATTAAAGTGTGTGTTTGAAATAAGTTTTCTTCTATCTTCATCAATCGATCATACTTTGAATTGCATCCTAGATTAATATTTCAAAAATTCTTAGAAAGTATCAATCAGTTGAATTACAAGACTCTTGACATAACTAATTTATATGAGCATATTATATAAAGCTAGTTTATAATGTTTTAAAACTAAATGTTAGATTTATTACGTACAAATTTTGCTACATAAACTTAGAGATAATTAATTTGATTGGTGGATTTTAAATCTAAATAAATAATATTTTAAATTACTTTTTTTTATAATTGAACACACATCAATTTGTAACATATCTAACATCATTCAATTTTTAATAAATAAAATGTGTGACATCAAATTTAAAGGTGGAAAAAATCATCAATTTAGAAAAAAACGTGTCTGAAAAGAACAAATGACGTTGACATGATCACACCACCATTATTTTCTTTATGAAAGGAAACTATCATTCTATTTTTATTTTGTCGCCATCCACTAATTTTTTGATCAATTTTCTATTGGATTTCAGAATACTAATATGGCTATATAAAAGTTTACAACATTTGGCAAAAGTTGTTGTGCGGTGAGTTTTAATTGGTGGAAGTAAAATGGTGGATCCACACCTTCACTAATCACAATTCAACACAGCAAGTTATATTAAAACTTGAGAATTTCTTTTATAGTCATAACATTTTTCTAAACTTTGAAGGTTTTACTTAGTCATAAAGGGCCAACCATTCCACTAAAAGACTCCCACCTGAGCCAAAATGGGCATTTACCCCTTTCTCACAAACTTTCCAAAGATTTTGCCCTATTTCTCAAACTAATTAGGTAAATGCTCCTGTTTTGTAACTCGATAATATGAAAGTTGAGATTTATTGAAGAACTCGATTCTCATGTAGTCGAGTTAGTTTCAACTTTGTGTCACACTGGCAAAGTAGACGTGGCTTTTTCCAATAAAAAAATGGTCGTTTATACATGCATTAAGCAACCTCAACACCTCTTCGACACCTCCTCGACACTTGGCCTTTCTGTCGAGATCTTAAGCTATTTCTTATCACAATCTCGATAGTTGTCTCAATAGCTAGTGGATCGATCGACAATGTTCTTGGACCCTCGATAGCTTCTCGACAACTGGTGGATTGATCAAACTTCTTTTTAACTTTTGTTGAATTGTCCCTTGACAGCTCCTCAATAGCTTCATCTGTCGATGCCTTTTTTCCTCCACACCTCTATCTGTCGAGGATTACCGAGGTTCTATATATAGGTTCAGTGCGATCCGGACTTCATTTTCTTGATCTTTCTCGATTTGTCCGTGGCTATTCACCTCCCAAACACTCTCCCCTCTCCCTTAAACCTCTTCCTCAAGCGTTTTTTGAGATTAATCAAGTTTTTCTTCACTTGGTAAGTCTCTAATCCCTCATTTTCATGCATTTCATTCTTTGAAACCTAAGTTTCTGGGATTTTTGCAAAATTTGGGGTTTTTCAAAATCAAAGAGATTTTTGAGAAAATTTTGTGATGGGTTTTGAAGATTTAATCTTAAAAACTTCATGCATTGCATTACATATGCATTATAACTATATTTTCATGCATTTAATTGTGTGTTATACATGTTGAACTGTTTGTGTGCTGGTAGGTTTGGATTGGGCTGAGCCCATGATGCTTTTTACTTTGCACGTCATATGCTCATGCATTTTCATGCATTCATACCTTACATTCAGTATATTTCTATATATTTGAACTGTTTGGAGCTTTTCTAAGTGTTTCTTTCTTCCTCGTCACTCTCTAGTTTATGTTAGTTTGTCAATGGCACCAAAACGTAAGTCCGCTCCATCCCGAAACCCTTTGCATTCTAGGGCCTCCACTTCATCTTTTGATCCTACCCCTTCTTCTATTCGGTTCCATGATGAGGATGCCTGAAAGGACTTTTCGAAGAACTTTTCTCGATGAGGTGTTCATTCGGAACGCCGAGTCATTTGGTGGAATTCGCCGACACCGACCTACCCGATGTCATTCATAGTCCGGGGTTGGGAGTCACCGTGTGACGTCCTGGTCACCTATCCTTCCATGTTGATCTAGGAGTTTTACTCCAATATGCATGGAATTGATTCTTCAATACCTCTCTTTCATACTCGCATTCAAGGTACGAGCATTGTTGTCACGCCGGAGTTGGTATTCGATGTGCTTCATGTCCCGAGGTAAGAGCATCCTGACTACCCCGGATGTGAACGTCTCAAGACTGTGTCCAAAGACGAGATGATCTCTGCTTTCTGCGAGCGCCCTTTTGATTGGGGTGATCGTCGGTTTACACCATGTAAGGCCTTTGCTAAAGGTCCTAGATTCATAAACATGGTGATGACTTTTGTTTTGCACTCACTCTCTCATTATAACTCTATCACAGAGCCTCATGCTAGATTTTTCTTTCTCTGTTAAAGTACCTTACTATAGATTTTCCTTCACATTTTATTCTTTCTATTATATATGTGTATAGGGATACGACTACCTGTGATAAGCTCATTTTCCCTTCGGCTATCCTTAGGATTCTATACCATTTTTCTGTTCCTTTTCCCTTTTCCGACCACTTCTCCATTATATGTGCCATTGACTATGCTACCGTTAAACGGAGCGAGATGCGCTTTTGATCGAGGCGATCTGATCGACAGCTCCTCCCACTCCTTCTGCTCCATCCATATCCGCTCCCTCCTCTTCTATGAGCGGAGTGACTTTAGAGGACATCATGGCGTAGCTTCAGTGCATGGATGCTCACCTCGACACTCTTAGTGATGAGTTGTGTTAGGTGAACACCCTTGTTGGATGCATTGCTTGACACCAGGCTAAGATGGGTGGTTATACTATGCTTTCCACTCCTATGGCCCCCGTGGATGAGAGTGATGTCTGCTGATGATGATGATGATGATTTTATAAGGATAGTCATACTTAGGGGGGAGGTTAGCATAGGAGATTTTTGTTAGGAGGATAGTGCATATTGAGGGATGTAGTGAGGATTACTTGTATCTTTTTCTTTTCTCAACTTGAGATACATGTATTCTTGTACCTTAGGTCTTATGACCATTATTGACATACATTGTACTTATTTTTCTTTATTTTTGATGTATGTTTCTTTATATGTTGATGTATTGTTTCTTTTCCTTCTTTATACACATGGTTCTTATTACTTGAATCAATCTATTATTTCTGTTTCACACAAAAATGCCTTGATGAGTTTTGCTTAAAGCATTTCAGAAATACAGGTTGTCAAAGTCTTCTTGCTATAAACTCTCTTCTTGCAAAGTTTTTCAAGAGTTTGTGTTAGGATAAATTTTATTGTATTTAACAAGTGAATATAAGTTGAGTGATTTATGACTTTTCTTATATCTCATTTGTTTGTTGTGGTTTTGTCAAGGATTGCCAAATGGGGAGATTGTTAGGACATATATGATTCACTTGTTAGAAACATATGTCACTATTTTATGTAATTGGCTAATCCTTTGACAAAACATATTTTACTTGTATTTGGGTAGATCTAGGATGTGTTTAATATTTTAAGAAACTTTGTTTCAAGATCAAGTGTTGAAACCATGCAAGTTTGTCCAAGATTCAAGCTGAAAAGTGCTTGTCATTAAAGCTCGACAGCTAGCCATCTATCGAGCTTAAAGAGCTGTTCAGACCTATGGCTCAACAAAGAACTCGACTGATAGGGTATCTATCGAGGTTTATGAAAAACAAATTTTCAGTTCTGTTTTGACTCCAATCCATGTTTATGTGTTTGGGCTTTCTTTTCTCACAACCCTAGACATATAAAAGGAGTATTTTAAGGGCCTTCAAAGGTGACACAAGTTGCACAAGTGTTGAGTAAAGTTTGTTTAAACAAATTGTGACCGGAGACTAAATTTGCCCTAGTTCATCTTTTTTGTGAAGAAGTTATCGTGTTTGTGCACCATAGGGTTCTGTGACCAAGCATCTTCTTGATCTTCATCGTTGGGATGAACTCAAGAACTTTGCAGCTAACAACCTTTTCTAGTTGGTGATTGAAGTCGCGTACTGGGATCTGCACAATTAGTTAGTCACGTCTTGAGAGCCGTGCATCAAAAGGAGAAATTAACACTACAGAACAAGTCCAATTGGGTATTGGGGTAAGGGTTCAACTATAGGTTGGTATAAGGTACTGGGATTCCTTTACTTGTAACCGCTTGTTGTGATAATAGTGAAATTTCGGGAGTGGTGACCTTAAAATCACCCGGTAGGGTTTTTTCCATGTAGGTTTTCTCCCATTTGTAAACAAATCACCGTGTCAATTTATTTTCCGTTGCATACTTTAGATAATTGGTAATTTGTTTATGCTTTTACGTGTTTGCATGTTAATTAACTTAATTAATTCACTTGACTAAATTAATTGGTTAATTTATCATAAGGGGTCAATTCATTTTTGGCCTATCACAATGTGCTTTGAGGAGTTTCTGCATCAAAATGATCTGTTTTTCAAAAAACTGATTTTTCTAGATTTTTGATCGATCAAACTTGTTGCTTGACAGATCGAAAATGCGATAAAAATTTTGGTTACAATTTGCCTAGCTCTATCGATGCTCAATTGGTGTTGGATCAATCAAAATTGATTTTTGATCGATCGAATCTAATTTTTGACCGATTGAAAATCGGTGCAAGAGTTTTTTAAAAAGTTTTTCTCACATGTTCATCACACTGCTCGTACTTTTTCAAAAGCTTTCTCTTCTTCTTCTTCGACCAATCCATTTCAAGTCAAATTTGTTTGTTTTCTTCCTAATGTTTCTCAAGTTTCTTTGTCTTCAAGTGTCGGTAAGACCTTTTTACTCCTTTTTTTTCATTTTATTCACATTTTTCATGCATTTTAGGTGAAATTTTTAGACCTAAAGATTTTTAGGGTTTTTGATTTTTGAGTTAGTTTATTTCAAATTTGATCATTGGGTTTTTGTTCTTAGATGTTGTAAACATGTTTCCTATGCATTAATTTGATTAATTTGGTGATTTGAGAACAATTTGAAATTTTAGGGCTTGAAACTACATGAAATTGGGGGTTTTGTTCAAATAGGCTGTAATTGGTAAAATTGACTTGTGTAATTGATTGATTAATTCATTATATAATGTTTCCCAACTAGTATGATGGTTAATTACTCATTTTGGGTTACTTTTTGAAATTAGGTTTTTCAAAGTTTGGGTTTTTGTTCTAAAACTCTATGTTGAAGTCAATTGTTGGTCTCTAAAGTATAATTGAACAGTTTTCATTGCATTAGAACATGCATCATTTGTTCATTTAGTTCATGCATCATATAGGTTGATTTTTTCTATTGTTGTTTTCTCTCTAACTCGTCTGATGCGATCTGCCTTTGGTTTTCTTTATTTTCTTTCTTTGGTTTTTGTTTTGGTCTTTCCTTTCCTTCCCTTAGCATCATGGTTAGGAAGACTAGAGCAAATAAGAAAACCACCTCCACCTCTACCCCTGCCTTCAATAGTGATAGGTTTCGGTTTGAGAAAAACCAAGAAGCCTATGAGAAGTTGAACATATTTAGGTTTGTGTGGGCTGAGAGAAAGGTTGTGTTAGATGAGTTAGATCCGATGATTAGGAGGAACTTTGAGTATAGGGCTGGTTATTTTTGTTGGATATTTCTCATCCTCCTCCGGCTGCCTTGATTAGAGAGTTCTATTCGAACCTCTCTATCCACTCCAATGATTCCAACACTCACTATGTGATGAGTTGGATAAGGGGTGAAGAGTATACCATTACTCCTTCAGTAGTGGCCTCTACTCTTGGGGTACCTTTGGTATGACAACCAGTTTACCCTTATGATGAGACCCCTCCTCTTGATGATATTATGTCATATCTCACCGGTACTTCCATTCAGTGGGGTGCTGATCCTTGTATTACCTCCCATAAGCTCACTAAGATTCATTATTTGTTTTTTTAGATTTCTTGTCATTCTATCTAGCCCATCTCTCACTTGCACACCATTCTTATTGAGAGATGCATTTTTGTATGCCCTTGTGACTGATGCTCCTATGAGTTTTCCTACTTTTTTCATTTGTTCTTTGGTTGAGGTTCATAGGAGTAGCTCTACAGCACATGGTCTTTTCTTCCCTGTTTTTATACATAGGATTTTGTTACATTTAGGTTTAGAGGATTTTCCCGTGTCTGAGCCTGTACATATTATAGCTCCCATAGGTGCCACCTTCCTTAGGCGAAAAGTAGCTCAAATGAAAGCTAGCTCTAAACGCCCTCATGTAGAGTCTTCCACAGGTGCTGCATCTCATCCTCCTTCTTCAAGTGACCCCACAACCGAGGAGTTTGTTGATCCCACTACCGTAGTTGATCCACCACCTTTTGCTTCGGATGATTCCAACATTCGGAGTATGTTAGATCTGTCATGACCGTTTAGGCGGCGCATTGACAACTTTTGGTGGATGTGCTCATGGAGCTTTAGACTTTGTGTGTAGATTTGGCGAGCATTCAGGGGTTTTCTCCACCATCTCCTTTTGATGATGAGTCTTGATTGCCCTTTGGCAATTCGTCACAAAAAGGGGGAGTACATATTGATGGAGATCGGGGGAGGTTTTTAGTTTTTGGAGCTTTGGAGCTTTAGATTGTATCTAGGTGCTTCATCTTGTATTTATTTGTTGGCTCATGATGTGTTTATCTTGATGTATTTATTTTTATGAGTTGTATATGTTAGGGGGAGATACTTTGTTTTATGTTTCTATTTCTATTATTGTTTCTTGTTTCACATGTACTACATTGATTATTGATTTATACTACGAGGTTATTCATGATATATGTCTTTTACTTTCTGTTTTGTGAAATCAAGAATTTATTTTGTTTTTACTTGCATTTTCCACACATGCGTTTATGTGTTTGTTGAGTGTTTCAGGAATATACAAGTTTATTCATTGTCTTCTGCTGTCTACATTGGCAAATGATAGATAGTAGTTAGGTTGAATTGTTTTTGGGCATGTTTAATGGGCTATTTTGTAACTTTGAGCATTTTTGTTTTGGTATGTGTTTTGTCATGGATTGCCAAATGGAGAGTTTGTTAGGTTTTAACACTTTAGGATCTAAATGTATTAGAACTTTAATGTGTAATGTTGGCAAACCATGATCAAAACATTTAATCTAGATTTAGGCTGTTCAAAGTGTGGTTATGTGTAAAGTTGGAATCGAATAATTGCAGGAAATTACTATTCAATTTCTACAAGGCTCGATTGATTGAAAATTAGACTCGATCGATCGAAACTCATGCATTGTTTTTTTTTTTTTTTTTTTTTTTTTTGTAGAATTTCCAACTCAGCTCAATCCCATATGACGTGTAGGGTTTTATGTTTTCCTTCAAGTATAAAAGGAAAAACCCTAGCCATGTTTTAGAGGTTGTTGATATGTTGTGTGTGAATCTCTTGTGAGATCTAGAGGTGTTTGCCTTCATACATACTTAGGGTTATCAAGATCAAGATTGATGTCGAGAGCTTAGTGATCTCTTTGGTTGCTGTTTCAAAAGCTTAAAAAAAACATAAGTGGGAGTACTTGTGGTTGCTGTGGATCAAGAAAAGAATTAGTCCATGGACTCGGAGTCATCACGTGGTCGTGGTAGTAAGTTTTCTACTTGAGATAGCCATAGGATGTTAGTGATCTAAGTCGCTATTGTAAAACTTCAATTCTTTCATAGTGGATCTATTTTACCTTGAGGATAGCTAGGTTAAATCCTCCTTAGGTTTTTTACCGGTTTGGTTTTCCTGGATTATCATATCGTCGTATTCTTTATATTTCCACATTACTTACATGATATGATTTGATTGTGTTAACTTAGATCTGAATAATTTATCTAAGTAATCACTTGGCTAAATAAATAGGTTAAACAACTTGTGTTTTAAGGGGTCTAAAAACATATAGATGGTACTAGTGATGATGATGATGATGATGAGGATGAGGATGCTAGCTCTTCTAGTGATGAGGAGATGACGACCTCTCGGTGACTTACCCTTTGTCATTCATGACAAAATGGGGAAGTAGTTTTGGTTTAGGATGATGAGAGTAGTCATGTACTTAGGGGGAGAGTTAGCATATGATTTTTTTTTTTTTTTGATAGGGGGAGTCTCTTTTGTTTTTGAGGGATGTAGTAAGAATATATGTACTTTTCTTTTATTTATCTTAGATACATTATCCTTTTGTACACCGGTCTTGTGACCATTTATTGATAACATACATTGTACTTTTATTTTTCATTTATATATATGATGATGTATGTTGTCATTCACCTATCTCTCCATGTGTTTTTTCTTTTCTCTTTTTATACATATGTTTCTTTATGTATGCAATCCTTTATTTATGTTTCACACTAAGATGCCTTGATGAATTTTGTTTAAAGTGTTTTAGAAAGACAGGTTGTCAAAATCTATCTTGCCATGAACTCTCTTCTTGTAAAGTTTTTCAAGAGTTTGTGTTAGGATTAGATTTTATTGTACTCAACAAGTGATTATGAGTTTAGTGATTTATGACTTCTCTCATACTTCATTTGTTTGTTGTGGAATTGTCACGGATTGCCAAAGGGGGAGATTATTAGGATATATGTTGATAGTGTTAGAGACATATGTTATGTAAATTGGCTAATCTTTTGACAAAACGCACTTTACTTGTAATTGGGTAGATCTAGGATGGGTTTAGTACTTTAAGGAACAAGAGTTTAAGTCTAGTCTTGAAGCCTTGCAAGTCTGTCCAAGAAACAAGTGAAAAAGTACTGTTCATTAAAGCTTAATAGATAACTCGACGGATAATATCTATCGAGGTTTAATCTTGATGTTCGACAAATTGCTCGATAGAAATAGTATCTATCAAGAATTACGAAATTCAGATTTTCAAATCTGTTTTCATGCATATCCAAGTGTATTTGTATAGGGTTTCTTTTCTCACAACCCTAGACATATATAAGGATTATTTTAAAGGTCGTTAAAGGTGATGCAAAGTGATGCAACTTAATGGAAATTGATTGTGCATGCAAATTGTGACCGAAGACAAAATTTTCCATAGCTCATCATATTCTTTGTAGAAGTCACTGCATCTTTGCATCAAGGGTTTTGTAACTAGGGAGCTTCATGATCTTCATCATTTGGATGAAATGAAGAAATTTGCAGCCAACATCTTCCTCAAGTTGGTGTGTTAGTCACGTACTTGGAGTCGTGCATTGAAAGGAGAGATTGTCACTACATTACAAGTCCAATTGGGTATTGGGGTAAGGGTTCAACTATAGGTTGGTATTATTGGGGTAAGGGTTCAACTATAGGTTGGTATTATTGGGGTAAGGATTCAACTATAGGTTGGTATTAGGTAATGGGATTCCTTTTACTTGTAATTGCTTGTTTTGATAATATTGGATTCTCGGAAGTGGTGACCTTAAAATTCACCCGGTGAGATTTTGTCTCGGTGATTTTCCTCATTAGTAAACAAATCACCCGTGTTAAATTTAATTTCCATTGCATCTAGTTATTTGGTGATTTGTTTGTACTACCACACTCATTGCATGTAATTTAATCTAATTAATTTCACTTGACTAAATTAATTGATTAAGTTACCAAAGTGGTCAATACATTCTTGGCCTATCAGTAATAAAAGCTTGATTTTTATTTTTGGATGCCTTACACAGTCACACTCTCATAAAACATGGATTTCATATGAGCCTCAAGGCTTGAAAGGCTATGGCTGTCATCATAACTATAATGTAGTTTAGGCGGCCCTAATATATATATATATATATATATATATATATAGTACCAAGTATGGATGGAAGAACTTATTTCAAAACACTATATAATTTTAGGAGTCCAATGCCAAATTTTTTAATGTTAGGAAGTAAAATCAAAATATTCCCAAATTTTAGATGGTAATTTGCTTAATCTTGATAATTTATTGGTTAATAAATTATTTCTTAGAAAAGAATTGATGAAGTGTTAATTGTTATCCTGTCATGAGAATAGTGTTTGCCATTTTAATTATGGAAAATGTTAAAAAGCACCATGTGGTGCTCGTTAAAGTTAGACTAATGTGGGTCTCAATTAATAAAAAAATTGGATAAATATAAGAAAAGGCATAAATGACAAAACTGACCACACAACCTATTTTGATATTGTTCATTTCTTTCTATGAAATTGGTCACAGTCTCACAGAGCCTATAAAGCTGCATATGAGAACAGAAAGTTGCAAAAAAGAAGAAGACAAAAAGGTACTGTTACCGGGCACCTTACGCGTTAATTAACACAACCCATTAATTATTGACTCTTGCATGTAATCTTGTTCATCAACATTTTACGAAACAGCAATTAGATTTGATTGTGACACTGAAGGAAACTTAATTGAACAAGACATGAACGTGTATTAGCATTCCATGAAAGTTGAAAGCAACGTGAATTATTAGCTAACCAGAGGACTTTCACAATCTGTATACTTAGAGTTGAGCCTTAATTTTCATATGTGCAATGATCTATTACCACGTGAAAATGCAAATACCACCACTGAAATGTACCCCCACCCAAAAAAAAAAAAATGCTCAAAATTCTTCACAGTACAACGTTTTGCATCATATTCGTGTCACATGTTTGACCTTTATAATCCTTTGTCATGTTTATCATATTTTATATTCATTAATGTCACAGATTTTACCATTGATATAATTGAAAAAGAAAGTTACGTTCATAAATGTCTAGATAACATGTTCCATAAAGAAAAAAAAAAAAAAAAAAAAAATTGGCGAGTTTAAACTTTAAAGAAGATGAAGTCAAAATTTTCACGGTTTCACCCCATCCACTAAAACTGAACTTTGACATAGCTGCTATGTTATTGCTTCAGCCATAGCCAAACATATTGTCAGACTAAACCCATAATTTATTGGTGAAGCCAAAGCATGCACAAGGAAACATGTTTTGGTTTGCCTCACGCAACGCTAGCTCACTCTTGTTGACTATGTGCCTTCCTATATTTTTTGTTTTTTATTTTATTCTATTACATTTTTGTATTAATCACTACGTGGGTTTACTTTTTTTGACAATTATCCTTTGCTTCTACTTTCTAATCCTAACTTTAGATTCAAAGAATCAAGGTTAAGCCACAAAATACATGTCTTCACCTTTCTTCCTCTCTCAATTTCTCCCTGAAGAATTTTGAAGAACAATGTCTATACTATGCAATAATTTTTTCAAGTAAATTTTTTTTTTTTTTTTTTCATTTCATTTCATAAAATCTTCACTCTTCATATTATTTTTACTTTTAATTATTTACTTCAGCCATTTCTATTATTGTAACAATATTTCTATTATTCATCACATTTAACTTTTATTTTTACTTATTTTGTAGCACTCCATTTTTAGCCAGCATGACTTTAATTTACATTCTTTTAAATATCTATTTTGTTATATTTATTTGATTTGTATTTGGTGGGAAAGTTCTAAATTTTAGTTTTTGGTTTCCAATAATGGTGTGATGAGATTTATTCATTTGTGGGTAAAATATTATTTTTCTATAACTCTCATCACACCTCTATATATTTTTGTTATTGAAAAATGTAATATCTCTAAATTATGATAAATAAAAATTGCTAAGACATATGTGGAACATGTTAAGAGCATATGTCATATAAACTACCTGTATTTATTTCAAACTTCTTCTCCCCAATCTCCCTTCGGTAAGAGCAATCTCCCTCTCTCCCCGTAGACGAGATCTTCTCCCTATTTTCTCGTGGGGCTTTCCCGTAGTCTTTCCCAACCATCTCTTCTAATCTTTCTTTACTTTCTCTTAGAATGCCATGGAACAGAAATGATTGATGGGTTGCAAAATCTTCTCACGAAAGAAGAAGAAGGAATACCCATTACAACAAGAAGTAAGTCGAAACTGTTGGAAGAATGTTCTTTGAGTCTCTTTGGTCGTCTACTCTCGGATAGGCAAAGAAAATCAAAGGGCTTTAAAGAACACTCGAGATCCGCTTGGAAGATGGGTTCTTTTTAAAATGGTCGATGTTGGGAATGGTATTACCCAGTTCAAGTTCGTTTTCTAAATATCAATTGGAGTGGGTGGAGAATAGTGGCCCATGGAATTTTGAGAATAATTTGCTCCTCCTCTGCAGCTGGAAGAAGGGGCTCTCCACAACAAATATAGTCTTTACCCATTCTCCCTTTTGGGTACAACTTTGGGGCTTACCCTTTGAACATATGAGTGAAGATGTGGGTAGGGACGTCGGAAACAGTTTGGGTCGCTTTCTAGAAATGGACAAACGTCATTGCCAATCGGATCAAGCTTTGTTTATGCGTATCAGAGTCGAGCTTCCGATTGAGAAACCACTTCACAGAGGGGGTAATGTGGTGAGTCTTGATGGAGAAAAGTTTTGGGTTAGCTTTAAATATGAGAGGTTTCCCACGTTCTGCTTCTTGTGTGGCAAGCTTGGCCACGATGATAAACATTGCCTGGATCTCCCAAATTGGCAGTCCACTCCTAAGCAATATGGGGAGTGGTCAAGGCAAAGGGGTTTTCAAAGGGAACTCATGCCAACAAAGAAGTAATTTCAGAGATAGGCGTGATGGGGAGAATGTGAACAACACGAAAGGCAATGGACAGCCCATGGATCGGAACCCCATTCCGATATTGCAGATTTCTGGAGGAAACACATTGGAAATGGTAGTATTCGAAATTCAAAATCTTTCACACGTATGATGTCTCCGAAAGCCAAATGTGTCAAACAAGAGATAGTGGAGACAAATGGGACGGGTTGGGAAAAGGTGACCAACTTTTTGAGTTTGGGGTTAAACCAACGAGATGGAACGAAAGCACATTGCTTCTTTTGTGTTGATGCAGAGGTAGAGAAAGAAGCGCAGGATGCTTTTTCTAAAGTGGGCTCCCTATGCCAAAAGGCCGAAAACTCCAATGAAGTTACCAGCCCAAACAAGCCCAAGAAGGAGTATCGGACTAATGCCACTTTAGTGGATCACACTTCGGCCCATGAGGTAAGTAAAATTCAAAAAGGAATGGGCGGTTAAAAAGGGTTGCTAGGGAGAAAGGGCAGGCCCAATCCCAAGGGGCTGAAAATAAAAGCCAAATTTTAGGAATTAAACGTTTAGGCTCTGTCATTTTTTTGAGAATGAAGAAAATATAACTTACAAAAGGCATTTGTGGTGGCTTCTCCTTGAATGAATTAAGGATATCGGCGGTAGTTACAGCGCACCGCCGAGCCATGAATTCGTTATGTTGAACTTTCTTGGGAACCCCGGTCATTCATGCGTTTGATATGGTGCGACGTTTGGATCCCGAGATAGTGTTTCTTGTAGAGACTAAGCTTAAGAAAAACGTTGGAGAGAGTTAGAGACAAATTGGGCTTTGCAAATGGTCTTCTTGTGCCAAGCCGAGGCCGTTCTGGCCCTTCTTTGGAAGAGGGAAGTAAACCTAACGTAAAAAGCTTCTTTTCCATATTGATGCAATCTCATTCTTAAGCTCTAGCCTAGAATGGAGAATTACCGGTTTTTATGGTCATCCTCAAACTCATTTACGCCACAATTCATGGAATTTACTTTCTCTCCTCTGTGGTCAAATGCAACTCCCTTGGTTCTGTTTTGGAGACTTTAATGAGATTGTTTCTATGGAAGAAAAATGGGAGAGTGCGAATGTAACACAAATTCGATGGATGGTTTTCGTAATGTCATCAACTCATATGGATTCAAAGACTTGGGTTATAGTGGACCCGACTACACTTGGTGCAATATGCAAGAAGGGGCTGAAGAATTTATCTAAGGCTAGACAGAGCTTTAGCCACGTGTGAGTGGATAGAGAAATTCGGCGAAGTTAAAGTCCATCACCTGGTTGACTCTACTTGACCCACCGAGCTCTTTTCATCTATAACTCCCAGATTATTAAAAGACCCAAATCACGACGTTTCCATTTTGAGGCATTTTGGACAAAGAAAGAGGATTGCAGAGGAATCATTGAATCGGTGTGGGGCTCTACCAGTGATATGAACACTCCCGAGGGCATGGCTTCCGGGCTAAAGCTTTGTGCTTCAGAGCTGGCTTCTTGGAATTCCTCTACCCTTGGGCAAATTCCAAAGCTGATCCAGGAAAAAAGGAAAATGCTATCCAAATTGACTGAGCAAGACAAAGAGGTTTTCTTGGGATGGAAATTAACAGTGTTAGGAGAGAGCTCAATGGGCTCTTGGATGATGAAGAAATTTTTTGGGGGCAACGTTCTAAGGTTCACTGGCTAAAAGAGGGGGACAGAAATACAAAATTCTTTCATGCCCGGGCGTTAGAAAGAAGGAAGCAAAACTCGATCTCTGGAGTCCGGGATAAGTTTGGGCGGTGGTGTGAAGATAGGGACAGCATTGCCAACGCTGCATTCACTTACTTTGAAGACATCTACTCCACTTCTAATCCGAGTATGGTTGATGAGGTTACAGCAGCAATTCCCACCATGATAACTGAGGAGATGAACATGGAGCTGTCTAGATGCTTCACCAGAGAAGAGATTGTGACTGCCCTCAAACAAATCCACCCCACAAAATCTCTAGGGCCAGATGGTATGTCCGCTATCTTCTTTCAAAAATATTGGAAAATTGTTGGTTCTAATGTTTCAAACATGATCTTAAATGTTCTTAATTATGGCATGTCATTAGATGTTATCAACAAAACCAATATTGTCCTCATCCCTAAAACAAGCAACCCTAAAAGAATGACTCGACTTGAGCCTATTATGTAATGTAATTTACAAGCTCATCTCTAAAACTTTAGCTAATCGTCTTAAAGCTTTTCTTCCTCTTATTATTACTGAAAATCAAAGTGCATTTATCGTGAGATAGACTCATTAATGATAATGTCCTTATAGCTTATGAGTTAATGCACTACCTAAAGCATAAAAAAGATGGGAAAGACTGCTTTATGGCAACGAAGCTTGATATGAGCAAAGCCTTTGATAGGGTTGAATGGGGTTTTATAGAAAGGGTCATGAGGAAAATGGGGTTCAATGAGGAGTGGATTAGCTTAATTATGAGATGTATTTCCTCCGTCTCTTATTCTCATTATTATCAACGGTGAAACCTTTGGTAATATTGTCCCCACTAGAGGGCTAAGACAAGGAAACCCCTCTCACCCTACCTTTTTCTTCTATGTGCCGAAGGTCTCTCGGCTCTCCTCCATGATGCAGCTAGAAACCAGCTTTTGAATGGCATATCTTTATGTAGAGGATGCCCTAGGATCACTCATCTTTTCTTTGCCGATGACAGCCTCCTCTTCTGTAAAGCTAACAGGGAAGAATGTGAGAAGCTTAAGGAGATTCTTGAGAAATATGAGGCAGCCTACGGGCAAAAGGTCAACTCGGATAAATCCTCTATTTTCTTCAGCCCAAACACAACCCCTGAACTCAAGGAGACAATCTTTAACATCTTAGGGCCTATGCATGATTCAAGGCACAATAAATATTTGGGTCTCCCATCCATCATAGGTAGATCCAAAAAGCAAGTCTTTGCAGAGATTAAAGAGAGAGTGAGGTTGAAATTGGCGGGTTGGAAGGGAAAGTTGCTCTCTTCGGGTGGGAAGGAAATTCTCATCAAAGCGGTGGCCCAAGCTATCCCCACCTACACAATGAGCTGCTTCCTTCTTCCAAAAAGCCTCTGTGATGAGCTTGAAAAAATGATGAGGAACTTTTGGTGGGGGCAGAAAAACCAAGAGTCGAAAGTTGCCTGGATTAGCTGGAGGAAGATGTGTAAGCCAAAATCTCTTGGAGGTTTAGGGTTCAAAACCTTCATGCTTTCAATCTTGCCCTTCTTGCTAAGCAAGCTTGGAGAATTCTCACAAATCCTAGTTCTCTAGCAGCTCGTATTCTCAAGGCAAAATATTTTCCCTATGGAGATGTGCTTAATGCTAGATTGGGTAGCAACCCCTCCTACACATGGAGGAGTATTCATAATAGCCTTGAGGTTCTTAAAAGAGGCACTCGATGGAGAGTTGGGAATGGCCGGAGGATTCATATTTGGGAGGACAAGTGGCTTCCATCCCCCTCGACATTCAAAGTCATTACCCCCCCCCCCGCGCGAATCACTCAAGACTACCCCATGGTTTCCTCTCTAATTGACCCGGATACTAGATGGTGGAAAATTGATTCTATTAGAGCTCTCTTCCTTCCTAGATGCAGAAGCTATTCTCAAGATTCCCTTGAGCTTCAATCACGATGACATAGGAAATAAAAAAGGAGAGTTTTCTCAAAAGTGCCTACTTTGTTGTTGTTAATCTCCTTGAATCACCTGAGATAGTGGAATGCTCTTCTGGGGACCCCTTTTTGCCTCTTTGGAAGAATCTTTGGAAGCTTAATCTCCCTGAAAAAGTAAAAATTTTTGCTTGGAGAGCTTGCTTAAATGGCCTTCCAACAATGATTAATATGCACATGAGAGGCCTGAATGCCAACATATTCTGTCCGGCCTGTGATGAAGAGGTTGAATGCTTAAATCATTGCCTTGTCACTTGTGACTTTGCCCTATCTGTTTGGGCCCTTTGGCAAGACTGTCCTGGTTTATCGCTGGAAACCCGTGACGTCAAGGCCCTTGCTCTTCATTTTCTTGCTAATTCTCCTCCTCGGCACCTGCTGATTTTCTTTGCCATTTCCTGGGCAATTTGGCATAATAGGAACCTGCGTGTTCATGAAGAAGATTGTCTTTCGCCCCTCCAAACTTGGGAGATGGCTCAAAGATTGATAGATGACTACCATGGCGCCATTAAAATGGATTTTCCCCTATACGAGTCCACTATTAGGGGCTGGTCCGCCTCCTCCTCCCGGTGTGTTCAAGGTAAATGTAGATGGGGCATGCTCTATAGATCCCGTGGGGAGTTCAGGGTTGGTGTTGTTATTAGGGATGAATTCGGCATGGTTATTGCACTCATAAGAATCACATTTCCTCGCTGAATGGACGGAGCTATTTGCTATTGAGCAAGGCCTATTGTTAGCGCAAGAAATGGACCTCCCTCAAATCATGTTGGAATCAGATGCTCTTTCAAATGATTCTTGCTATTAATCATGGTAACTTTAAAGGTGAAGTTGGTCATTTAGTGGAAGGCATTCTCTCAAAGCTTTGTTCTCTTGTCTGCTCTTTTTCCTACTTGAAAAGGGACTACAACATGGTTGCTCACAAGCTTGCTCAATTTGCCAAGTCTAATCTTTGTTCTCATGTATGGAAAGGTGTTACCCCACCTTTTGTTTCTCATTTGATTGTATCTGATTTAGAGCCTCATGCTGGTGGCTCTCTGTTGTAGCCCTTTTCTGGTTTATGAAATCATTTCCTCTCAAAAAAAAAAAAAAAAAAAAAAAAAAAAAAAGAACATATGTCATATAGAATATTAACATGTCTTTCAGTTTTCTCACTTTCTAATAACTCAATAGTATTTAAAACTGTTATGTCTCTTTTTCTATCTATTTCTAAAGGTGAATTTAGAATTTTCATTTTTTTAGTTAATTCTGTCAAACTATCATTTTGAGTTTCTATTGTAGATCTTCCAATTAATTCTAGTCTTTCATCAATTTTCTCTTTAAAACTATTACACTTTTTGTCTTTTCTATTGACTACTTCTTTCACTATTTCCTCTTTTGCTTTTACTACACTATCTCTTTCTATCTCTTTTGTTTCTAACTTCCTACGTATCATTTCATCATTTTGTCTTTCATACAATTCTTTCAAACTATCATAATTATTTCTAGGACTATCATCTTTTTTCTCTTTCTTTGTCATGTTTCTTTGTTTTATTATGTCTTTTCCTATATCTAATCCTTTACGTAGAGTTTCATCCTTTAAATTGGTTTGTTGACCTTCTATTCTTTCATACATTTCTTTCATGTCTTTTACCATTCCTTTTTTTATTATTTCTTTATCTTTAATATTATCAATATCTATTAGCTTCTCATGTAGAGATTCTTTTTTGCTTGTCTCTATTAGGCTCTTTTGTCTATCTGTGTCTAGTACTGAACTAGAAATTTCTTTTAGTCCGTCATTTTCTATAGTACTTCTATCTTTTATACGTGTTACTCTTTCCTTAATGGGGCCAGTTTCTTTATCAATTCTTCAATGTCGAGTTGTTTTTAACATCCGTAAGTTCTTATCACTATTTATATACCAATTATCTGTCATAGTTTTTGTAAAAGATGATCTTTGATGGGGTCCAAATTCTATTTCTTTTTTAAAATGTGAATTTAAAGCTTGCATTCTTTCATAGAGGTCCAAAAAACTATCACTTTCATAGAGGTCCAAAAAACTATCATTTTTCTTTTCAACTTTAGTATATATAGTGGATTTGTCCATATTTTCCAAAGATTCTAATTTTCTATTAATTCTATCTAAAAAACTATTATTGTGTTTATCAATCTATCGATTGATTTTATCTCCTATTAAATTGCTCCAATTATTTGTATTATTATAGTTATAATTATCCATTTCAATTTTAGAATCGGGAACTGTTTCATATTTCATATCACTATTTGACCAATTATCATCTATATCTTTCATGCTATAACCTTCATCATAAACTATATCATCATAGTCCATGTTTCAAATTAGTGTGTGCCTAGCCCAAGTGTGAACAAGCAAACAGATGATGAACTGATAAATGTACTTATTCTCTTTCTAAGCAATTAATAATTACTGGCGTAACTATTACTAACCACTAGTTTCCTTGCTATCGGGACCACCTCCTTGGGAAACTCCATTACAGGACCACCCAAACAACGCTTGTCCGTCGGCTATAACAAAGGGGCTGACCAACGCGAAACTATGGTTTGCCAACGAGTCTCTAGGGTGACCAACGCTAACAAGGAGCAAGTAGTGGCTATGTAGTAATATAAGTTCCTAGTAACTTCTTAATTGCAAAGAAATAAAACTCATACACCTACCATCCATGGCTCGATACCATTGACTACCCAGGAGAGAGAGCACAAAGAGATAATATAGAAGCATAAACAATGATAAAATAGTTGATAAAGAAGAAGATAGCAAAATAGATATAGTCAAAATAAATTAAAACAGCAGTATGGAATATGGAAACTCAAACAAATAAAATCTTACTTGAAAATACTTCTGTCTTTGATTAAAACTGAAAACTTCTGTCTTTCTTACAAGCTTTGAAAATAAACACTTGTCAAGAGTTACAAGATTACAAAGTAAAAATCTGTAAGGGTTACAAGATTATCTGTCTAGGAAGGGTTACAAGATTATCTGTCTTAAGGTAAGGTTACAAGATTACAAAAAGAAAGTAAAGTACAAAAGTCTTTCTGAGAGAAAGGAGAAGGAAAGTCAGAAAGTCTTTCTGAGGGAGAGAGCTATCTTGGATCTATTGGACCTTGGAATTGAAATGGAAATTTTGGACCTGTAAATTTGGACCTAAAATTTGAACCCATCTTCTTTCTTCGGAGTCTGTCCTTTTATAGATGAAGTGAACCATGGTAAGTCTTCAAAAGTAACTTGAGTTAAGTAAATTGAACTCAAGTTAATCTATCGGTAGAATCTTGAACAGAAAAAGTCTATCTTGAACAGTAATAGTCTATCTGCATGTGAATAATATTCTCAAAAATATCTTTCAAATATCTTTCTCGATCTGTCTGTATTTGTCTGGACTGTAATGGATCTGTTTGGAAGCTATTCATGCATGTCGGTGAATAGTGATCTTCTCCTTTGAATAGTGATCTGTCGTCGGTGAATAGTGATCTGTCGCCGTTTTTCATTGTAAGAGTATTCTGTCTATCTGTCTGTGCCTTCTATCTATTTGTCTATCAATTTTCATCCGCGTAGTTATCATAATCTAACGGATCAGAGTTATCCTCATACTGCTCATGCTCGTGGAGCACTCCATAATCATTACATAGGGCACAATATGAAATAGGAACGAAAACAGGAACATGCTCCTTGGGTCATCAATCTGGGATCTTTAACAATCCTTCTTTTCCCAATGAGCCTTCCTGTTGAAGGTCTTGGGCCATACATGCCTATCCTGTCGGTGTAGCCATATAAATGGAAACCTCTGTCTAATTCTTTCTGTACTTCATAAATCTTATTACTCATGAAATTAGACCATTCTTGAGCCAGAGCACCTGGATCATTAAGTGATAAATAAGTATCTCCTGTATACCAATTATATTCAAGGATACCACACCAATCATGGATAAGGACTAAAATCTGTGTTGGCTGAGCTTCCATATAATAGCTAGTGTACCAAACTAGAAGAGTACTCCAAATTTCCATCTTCATATAATTAAGTCCTCCAATTTGTGCTTTTGCTTCTTGGATGACTTTGGAAAATAAACTAATCTGATTTGCAGAAGTAATGGTTAATTTGCTAATAAACCCTGCTTCTAGCATTTTAGATAACCATAAGGGATCACATTCATCGGATCCTCTGTCTCTGTGTTGATAAGTAATCCCGGGTAGGGATTAAATATATCTCTTGTTCTTTCATAAACTCTGTCTCAATTTCCAAAGCTATCATACCATTTAGCCTTATGAGATAACCATATATCACCTGTTATGTCTTCTGTTACGATAAATGTTGTAGAGACTAATACTTTAAAAAGATACATCCATCTGTCATAAGAACTTGTTATCGCTTTATGAGTTAATATATTCTGTTGGATTTCAGGAGGTAAGGTTCTAATAGCAAGTCTCGTTTTTTGCTAAATCTTAGGGTGGAGCTTTGAAAAGCTTGTTCCCATAAGATAGCTTTTTAGAGACTGTAGTTCTGTCTTTGTGGAGCTTGAATCTCCATCCTCCTTGCTAGGGAGTTGACAACCGAGTGCTTCAATAAATGCCCCGGTGCTAACAAGATGTAATTCCAAAGCCTGAAGGGTCATTTGGAATAAGGGTTTCTGTCTGAGGGTGAATGTTTGCCTGTAAATTATCAAGAAGTAGTTTAATATGAAGAGGAAGGTCTATAAATTCTCCGTCTTGAAAAATAAGATCACTGTCGAGCACTTTTTGCAGAATAACACTTTTATCACCACATGAATACATTGCCTCTGCTAGCGGCGATCCTCGAAGCGATATTGTCTCTATCGAGACGCCTTCATGCATATCCAAAATTTTTACTCAAGGCTTTCGGATACCTTTGGGTTGCACCACTGGTGCCTTGCCCTTGTCTTTCTAAGAGAATCTTTTACTTATAGTCCGCAATTGGGTTTTGGGGAGAGGGTTATGTTTGGAGCAAATATTTTGCAAAACTTCTTTTGAAATTCTTTCGACAATGTCTTTCTGTGAAATTCTTTTGAAATATTTTATAAGAAAAACAAGAAAAGCATTTATAAAACAAACAACATTTATAAAACATACTTTTCTTTGTACACTTTTGTGCTCTTGCTGAGTAGCAACAATATTAGAGTAGTCATGATGGGATCTGTCAGGGTAAGTGATATTCATAATATTTCTAAAATTTAGTATGATTCTATCCATGCATGTGCTACTATATATCTCTTTGTAAAGTCTTTCATTAATAGGACAATCTATCGTGGGATTAATTCTGTCTATGGAGAGATTAAATCTGTCATTATTCAAGAGATTACCACATTAATATTTTCTTTAATGATCAATAAAGAAGAGTCTGTCAAAGATTCTTTTATTAAAATATCTGTTATATGAATATTTAAAGATGCTATAAAGGGTGTACATTTGTCATTTATTATTTTGTTTAGTACTTCTATCAGTCTTATGAGACTACAAGATGTCCGTCATTATTATTAAAAGGAATAATAATTGTACCATCTATATTTGGTGTAGGGGCAATAGTCTCAAGTTGCCATCTGTCAATCCATATACTATTAGTCCATGCATATTGATTAGAAAAGATTGTATTAAAATTTCCGTCTTTTATGCCTTTTCTACTTTGAGTTCTTCATTGATTGGACTTTATGCAAAAAAGTAATAAGAGAATAAGAAAATATCTCTGTCTTTTTGTCTTGTTTATCTTTCTTTTTGTCTTTTTCTGTCAATTGATTAACAAGTACTATTTATTTCTTTAAAAATGACAAACTTCTTTCTGTTCTATAGATTCCTCTGTCGTTGATATCTGTTAAAATAGTAACCTTTTTGGAAGAGTGTTTTTCTTTCAAGTCAAGTGGTATAATGAATCTAAAGAATATATCTTTTTTCAATACATTAGTTTTAATTCCTTCATCTGTCACTAAAAAGGGGTAAATTAAAGCCATAAAAGGAGTTCCTAAAATAATTTTAGAAGGAAGGTCTTTAATTAAAACGAAGGTCGTCTCAAAATATATTCCATCATGGCATATATGAACAATAGGTATTTCTACAGAGTCTTTCAATTTTTCTCCATTGGCCTGAATTAATCTTTCAAATGATTTATCATAATACTTTAAGGGTATTAATTTTTCTTGTATACAATTCATATCTGAAGCAATTTCAGTCAAAGACAACTCTAAAGTAATTTCTGTATGCAATTTTTGGAAAATTAGTCTCTCAATTAAACTTAAGAAATTCTGTCTATCAAATTTATTACTATTGTTTGAAACATTAATATCTGTAACTTCTTTATCTGTAGGAGGATCAGGGGGGTCTATCATGGGTTTAAAAAATTCTTTTAAATTTGTTATTTCTACAATATTATGTTCATTTATGTCCGTCGAATTTTCTTCTTTAATTTCTTTTATTTCCTTTTTTACCCTTTTTGCTTCTGTCATTAAGTCTTGTAAAGCTACTGATTTTATCTTTTCATCATCTTGTTTTATTTTCATTTTTACTTTTTCTTTCTTGGCTTTTTCTTCCTTTCTACAATCTATAACATGGTGTCCATATTTCCTACACCTAATGCAAGCAATAGGTATTTCTACAAAGTATTACATTTTTGTATTAATCACTACGTGGGTTTACTTTTTTTGACAATTATCCTTTGCTTCTACTTTCTAATCTTAACTTTAGATTCAAAGAATCAAGGTTAAGCCACAAAATACATGTCTTCACCTTTCTTCCTCTCTCAATTTCTCCCTGAAGAATTTTGAAGAACAATGTCTATACTATGCAATAATTTTTTCAAGTAAATTTTTTTTTTTTTTTCATTTCATTTCATAAAATCTTCACTCTTCATATTATTTTTACTTTTAATTATTTACTTCAACCATTTCTATTATTGTAACAATATTTCTATTATTCATCACATTTAACTTTTATTTTTACTTATTTTGTAGCACTCCATTTTTAGCCAGCATGACTTTAATTTACATTCTTTTAAATATCTATTTTGTTATATTTATTTGATTTGTATTTGGTGGGAAAGTTCTAAATTTTAGTTTTTGGTTTCCAATAATGGTGTGATGAGATTTATGCGTTTGTGGGTAAAATATTATTTTCCTATAACTCTCATCACACCTCTATATATTTTTGTTATTGAAAAATGTAATATCTCTAAATTATGATAAATAAAAATTGCTAGGACATATGTGGAACATGTTAAGAACATATGTTATATAGAATTGGCTAATTCTTTGACAAAACACAATTTACTTGTAATTGGGTAGATCTAGGATGTGTTTAATACTTCAAAGAACAAGAGTTCAAGTCCAAGTATCGAAGCCATGCAAATCTGTCCAAAAATAAAGTAAAGAAATGCTATTCATTAAAGCTCAATAGATATCTTGACAGATGTATCTATTGAGATTTAATATTTGAAGCTCGACAACTGTATCTATCGAGGATTACAAAATTCAGATTTCCAGATCTGTTTTTCACGCATATCCAAGCTATTTGTGTATGGTTTCTTTTCTCACAACCCTAAACATATATAAGGATTATTTTAAGGGCCATCAAAGGTGATGCAATATGATGCAAAGTGATTATTCACTCAAATTGTGACCGAAGACAATTTTCCCTAGTTCATCTTTCTTTGAAAGAAACTATTGTGTTTGTGCGCCAAGGGTTTTGTAACCAAGGAGCTTCTGGATCTTCATCGTGTGGATGAATTAAAGAACATTACAGCCAACATCTTTCTCAAGTTGGTGTGTTAGTCACGTACTTGGATCCGTGCATTAATTGGTTAGTCACGTCTTGAGAGCCATACATTGAAAGAAAAGATTGTCATTACATTACAAATCCAATTGTATATTGGGGTAAGGGTTCAACTGTAGGTTGGTATAAGTTATTAGGATTCTTTTACTTGTAATCGCTTATTTTGATAATAGTGGATTCTCAGGGAATGGTGACCTTAAATTCACCCAAAGAGGTTTTGCCTTGGTGGTTTTTCCCATTCGTAAATAAATCACCCGTATCAAATTTAATTTCCACTGCATTTAGTTATTTGATGATTTGTTTGTACTACCACGCGTATTGTATATTAAATTGATTTAATTAATTCACTTGGCTAATTAATTGGTTAATTTATCAAAATGGTCAATACATTTTTGACCTATCAAAAATTATTAATCTTAAAAAAATAAAAAAAAAAATAAAGATTTTGAACACGCCTATGAGTGTGTGCCCAGAGGCTAGTGATAAATGAACACTTTTCCAAATCTTGTGCTTATTTTATTGTTATAAATTAGGTACATATAAGTTTTATAGTAATAAAAGCTTGAATTTTATTTTATTTTATTTTTGGATGCCCTGCACAGACACAGTCTCATAAAACATGGATTTCATATAAGCCTCAAGGCTTGGAAGGCTATGGTTGTCGTCATAACTATACAACAAAGGAACTAATCTTGCAAGATTAAGAGAAGCCTTAGTGAACGTTTCTGGAAATGGATTTGGAGACAGACACTCTTTGTTAAGTCGCTTCCATGCGTCTGAAATCTTGTTGACAACCTTCTCTCTTGCCTCATTGACAGAAGAGCCTTGGTGTTCCTTCATATAGTACTCTATGTACGATCCATCGTGCCCATCTTGACTCTCATCCTGCAATTACAATAACCAGCTTTCATGGTTAAATTTGCATATAAGTTACATGTTTCACTAAAAATATTCATTATCCAAATGTTAAATATTATTCAAAACTTAAAAATTAATGTTTAAAAACACAAACCAAAAAAAAAAAGCGCAGCAAAAGTAACGTCAACAAGTATTATTAGTCAAATATCGGAAAGCATTATTACTTTGTCAGTCACATCAACTATTAAGCGACCACGAATTTGTTGGTACCCGTGGACACTTATGCACCATACAATTCCCTTTCATACAAGACATCTTTATTAAATTTCGTACGACAAGTTAAGATCCTTTCAGACATGTAAGTGACTAATGATTATTTTTGGACTTGTGTCATATTGGTGTTGTAGTCAATATTTACCGACACTTGAGTTCCATAAAATTTTCTTGATGTGTTTATTGAATTTGGTACGAAAGATTAAACTTTTCTTACAAGTTTTACATGAAAGTGACATATGATTATTTTTTGGATATAAGTTGTATCTATTTCTTGTTCACTGTCATGAAATAACATTGATTCAAACCAAACTTGTATGTATTTTATTTCTGAAATTATGGATAACATGAGAGTGTTCACGATTCATATAGGTTAAAAACCTTGGTTGAGACTCAGGAACCACTAATTTGTCAAGTTACAAAAAAAAAAAAAAAAAAAAAAAAAAAATCTAGGATCTATCCAATTTTAGATTCAATTTGAGAAAATATATGTTAAACTAGTTGATTATGAGTGGTGGATCATTTTTATTTACCACCTTTTGTATGTACTCAACTTCTTTTTTTTTTTCCTTCCTATCCCTCTTAGTTGACTATTTCTGCAATTTATGAAATTAAATGTGTAATTATTATTAATATTGACCACTTCTGCAGTTTATGAAATTAAATGTGTAATTACTATTATTGTTTGTTGCAAGTAACATGTGGTTGTGAACCAATATCTATGAAGCATAAAGTAGACCAGTATCTTTCCACGGAACCAAAATAGACAGTACGGACTATTTATTATTATGTTGGGATGATAAAGTAAACAAAATGCAGGTCCAGTGGTCCACTATAATCCAACTAATTGAAAAGGATGGTTGCATTTGCATGGTGCAGATTAACAGTGACACAAAATATCGAGTTTATAACACAAACTCAATTTATTTACCTGTTGAGCAAAAAAGAAATATAAAAACTATTGTGCATATATACTTACTGTGGCACTTCCCAAGTCATCCCAGAGCCGAAGAATTGTGGCCGCAGAAGACATAATGTCCGGAATGCTATCGACAATATCTGTAGTTTCTTTGGTCATATGTTGACCCAAAAGATAGAAAATGTGAACTAGTACCACATGTACCCCAGAACTAATAACTCCATTCTTCAAATACTCTTCTGATTTTGGTGAGTGCCCAGAAGCAAACCACTGTGCTTCCACTAGGAATGCATTGCACAAAGTTGCCCACTGTAACAATCATAGAATATCATGCTTTTAATTTTCATAAAGATGTGTTTTTCGTTTATGGGTCCAGGCCGTTAGGGCATACATTAGTAAACTATTTTTGAAAACTTTTTATGCAAAATTTTAAAAACCATCAAACATTTTTTTTTACAGTTTTTTCAATTTTCATAAAAAATTTCTTAAAATGGATAGTTAATGTATGACTTAAAGGCATTCGTTAATAAAATTACTTTTTTTTTTAGACAAAGAAGTAAATATAATGTTATAATTGACATATACCGTCTTTCTTAGTGAGTCTTGGGGGTTCCATCCATGCTTTTGATATATCTTGTGGCTAATTTCATTTGTAATGTCACTAAGAGCATTGAAGCAAATCTTCATGTATTCGGGTAATTGCTCAAGACCAGTAAAATCCCATCTGTATATAACAATTTATTAATCAATAAGAATTGTTGAAAGAGAGAGCAAATTAATAGTGCAGTAAACGTATACTTGTTGATAGCTTCTGTGAAGAGAGTGAGTTCCTCAAGTGTGCCATGAACATCGAAAATGTCATCTATTATGTAGATAAAAGAAATGGGTTTTGTGAGGTCAATCCTTTGGTCTGACAACTCTGGATCTGTAAGACAGGCCATGGAACAAATGTACCATTTAAGTGGTTGGTCCCTGGCAAATTCTAATTCCTCAGCTAACCCAAGATCACTCCACCATCTGAGATAATAAAGATTGGTGGGAATTATTAGAAAAAAAAAAAAAAAAAATTGTTAAAATTACTGTAAATTTCACTATAAAAAGTTTATAAAACATCGTTGAAATTAATATGATTGATTCTAATATTCCACATCAACAACATAATAATTCGGTATTTTAATTAATTTTTAGTTGCATGTTTGAAAATTAAAATTTTAATTTATAAAATTAGTGTACTAAAATATGTAATATTGCTAATTAAGAAATAAGGTCAACAATAAAAGACAACTGTAGTCAAGTTATTATGAAACTTACTTGGAAATTTGAACAATTTCTTTTCGGTACTTTGATTGGACCGCATTGAAATCCATTTTTGCTAATTGCTGAAAATCATTAAACCATCCACTTGTCCCTTCGATATTATCAAAAAAGTTTTTGGCCATAAACCTTGCCAAGCTCCTGTGATAAGGATGCCTCAGAGTATTTCCTACAACTTTGGCTTGGTTGTAATCAAGATGGCTCATCCATTCATTTAGGAGCTGCCGACTAAAGTCTCCAGCTTCAACAAGTGTGTTTTCACCTTCTATACATAGCTGTGAAGCTTCAAATAAACCCATCAATCCATTGATGTCTTCTTTCACTTCTTTGTTAAACATTCCCTCCTTGTCTTTGAAGCAGTTAAATACATCTATTCCAAACAATAAAAGCTTGATAATAATTTTTAATACTAAGGTAAACTATAACAGATAAATTATGACTTGTCTTAGGAATTAGTCTAGGTTCACTACTTTGAGGTTCACCACTTTGAGACTATGATAATTTATCATTCGAAAATGATATATTTAATTATTTAATCATTATTCTAATAATAACATTGCTAACAAAAGCGATACTCACCAGCAGGTACATGGTATCCTTGTTGTCTCAATAGGCGGAAGCGTAGCGCAACCTCATTAAGACAATGACCAGAGTCATCATGAGCACTAGATTCTACATATTGCCTATGTAAAATTGTTCCGATCTCCTCCTGGAAATAGTAGTCTATGCCCAAGCGTTGGACAGCATCAATCATTTTTAGACCTTCAACTGAATTTTCTCCTAGTTCCCTCAGCAGATGTCTGCATACTTTCAATTTTTTAGCATGTTTGAGACTAAAATCACCCTGCAGACAAAGAGGGGTAGCTTTAGGAACTGGAAAATTACAAGTTCTAGTGAATTAATAAAATTTGGGAATCACAAACCAAAGGTGACGCAAAACTTACTGTGTCATATTTAATTCCATAGTTTTGACGCTTTAAGGGTGCAGAAGCCAATGCGTGCTCATGGGCAATGCTCCATTTGGGAGCACTAGGCAAAGAGGTCAGGCTAAATGGGTTTGCATTGCCAGTTTGTGGAATTCTTTTTGGAGCAACTGGAGGATTGGAGGAAGCAAAGAAAGCTTTAGTAAACAATGCCATGGAGAATGTCACAAAGTGAATACTAGACGGAGATTTTTCTTGTTGGAGTTTGATGTAGAAAAGAATTCTAGATCCAATTTTATAGGATGCCCATGGTAGAAAGGTAATGGTTTTTCAACAACGTTGTAATCTAGTAGACCATGTTTTGCACATTTGCATTTTGCATGGTGCAAAACATGGTCCCACTAAACTGTCCTTTCCCCAAAAAAAAAAAATTTTAAACATGTGCTTTCTATTGCTTTTTTATTTTTTATTTTTATTTTTTTTCCGCATACGTAAAAATGCACAATTCTACACCATAACTTGTCACATGATAAGTTATAAATGGTAGAAATGTATCCTCACATTACTTTGTGTATTTTTATATGCTCATAGTATTATTCTTAGGGTCCGTTTGGATATAGTTGAAAATTGAAAATCAAATCAAAACTGAAAAATACTCAGAAGAAAATAATTTTTAAATGTGTGACTAGTACCGTGGGATCTATTTTTAATGAAAAATGAAAGTTTAAATAATGTAAAAATACCCTTGAATGTTTAGACCCTCAATTTACAAATTAACCAATTCAAACTTTATGTCAAACAATTAGTGTGCGGAAAATGAATAAAAGCTATAATATAGAATTGGAAAACTATCTAAGCCAAATTAAAATCACAACCCACAGCAAATAATAAAAGGCAAAGATAAAAGGGAAAGAAGATGCAAACACAAGGACAATACGTGATGTGTTATCGAAGAAAAAACTGAAGCCCTCGGCGTAAAACCTCTTCGTCGTCCTCCAAGCGGTAAACAATCCACTAGAAAATGTAGTTGGGATACATGGACAAGAATAGACCCTCCAAGCCTAATCTACCCAAGATACCTAAGCCCTCTAAGCTTCTTGCTCCAACGAGGTTGTGCTTAACCTTTTTCTTTTCTAACTTCTCAGATTCTGCTACTTGACCATAGCATCAACCAATGTAGATTGGTTCCTTCCTAATTGCTTTCCAGAACACCAAACAGCTCTCTCACAAGAATGAATATGGTGAGAACAAGGTTTTGGTAAAATGCCTCTTAAGGGTTTGACAATGGAGAGGAAGAGAGTTAAGGAATATGAAGAGACTTTTATGTAAAGATTGTAGATGAATCAATCTTGTTTTACTCTAGGGTTTCTCTCTCAAAATTCTCTCTAGAAGCTCTCTTTCATTTGTGGGTATAAGAAGTATTTATACTGGGGTAAGAAGAGAATGTGAAACGTAAGGTTTTTCAAAACAAGGGTGGCTCGCGGCTTGGACTCGCGGCTTAATCGAGTCGCGAGTTCCAACCGCGCGATAACAGAACGACCAGTTGTCCTATTTTGTCCTGTGGTGCTCTAGCTAGCATGACTGTTCACCTTCTGGCATGCTTGGCACGTGTGTTACATCTAGCGGCTTGTAGCCGCGAGTCACTTGCAAGATCAAGCCGCGAGACTCTGTTTTCTTGCACACTCTTGAGCATTCAATCACTCTATCTCACTCACTACCCTTACAACAAAACCCACCTAAATACAGGGTTACTAAATACTGAAATACAAGCAAATTTGGCACGGAATAAAGCCAACAAGATGGTTGAATAAATTCAACCTTACAAAAAAGTTGCTGAAAAGTGAAATTTGTGGGTCAGTGAAACGATTCTGACTCGATTGGTGAAAATTGTTTGACAAGTCAAACTTTTGCGACTCTTGTTCATGAACAGTGCATAAACAATATCCGTAAATAAAAAAAAATTTTCCAAAACGCGTGAAAAAAAAAAAAAAAAAAAAAACAAAAAAAAAAAACAAAACAAAAAACGCAAACACAAACACATCAGCCGGACCCAAATGCACACTTAGTGTACGTTTGGATTCGACCGAAAGCGTCTGCGTCTACGTTTTTCCAATTTTTTTTTTCATGCGTTTTAGGGACAAATTTTATCATTACGACTCATCGTTCATGAACAAGATATCTGCAAAGTTTGACTTGTCAAACAATTTTCAGCTAATAAATGCACACCGTGCAATCGCTCACGGACCCACAAATTTCACTTTTCAAGAGAATCTTTTTTATTAAAAATGGGTCCCACAAGAGTATTCACACATTTAAAAATTATTTTGTTACAGTGTTTTTCAGTTTTTAGTTTTCGGTTTTCAGTTGTATTCAAATGAACCCTTAATCTCTGCATCCATGTGGGTTTAGCTAATAAATGACGTCATACCAACTTAATGGGGTCATGTAATAGATACGTGTTTGGCGTGGTTTTAATGGGGACAAGAGGTGTCCACAACTCTTCGTTTGTTGCTAGGAAGCGGTTTCGATTGGTATATGTTTACATTGATTTTCCACCAACCTTTTATACGTGAATTTTTTTTTCCTTCTTCTCATTTTTTTCCTAAATTTCTCCTTTTAAATTTTTTCTTACATACATATTTCATTTGATCCTAAAATTTTCTAACTTAAAAAAAAAAAAAAAAAAAGAAAAAAGAAAAAGAGAAAGAGTGCATACCAGGGGTGTGCGTGATTCGATCAACTCGGTTTTTTCTCAAATTTGTTACCAAACTGATAGAGATCGTTTTTCTCATAATTAAAACCAATGCATACAATCGGTTTTCTGGCCTAAAGCGGTGTGGTTTGGTCAGCTCGGTTTAATCGGTTTGGTCAGTTTGAAACATTAAAAATTCTATTTGTTTTTTCTTTAATTAAAAAAAAAAATTGTTCAACCTATTAAGTATTCACACATAAAATCTATTCAAAAATATGTACAATCTCATCAAAAAATAGCAACAAAATCTATTCAAATTTCACATAAACTTCATAAAAAAATTTGTTCAACTTGTTCGCATAAATCTGTTCAAAAAATAGCAACGAAATCTATTCAATTTGTTCAAAAAACAGCAACAAAATTTGTTCAAATTTCATAGAAACTTCATAAAAAAATCTGTTCAACCTGTTCACACAAAATTTGTTCAATCTGCTTAAAAAAAAAGCAACAAAATCTGTTCAAATTTTATAAGAACTTCATATCTGTTCAACCTGTTCACACATAAAATCTGCTCAAAAATCTATTCAATCTATTCAAAAATCTGTTCAATCTGTTTAATATGTTCAAACTGCTCAAATCTGTTCACACATAAACAAGAATGATCCAAATTTCATCATTTCATTCATACATAAACAATTTGTGCAAATTGTTTACACAGCAAATTGTCCAAACAGTTTCACACGGACAAGCTATCCAAATTTTTTCATTTCATTCACCATGCAAAAATGTTTTGAAATTGCATCAATAAGAGTTCAACTCCCAAAACACTATCATGTAGCATATAATATCATTAGTGTCATTTGTGTGTGTCGTTGTCAATGACACTAAGCGTTAATGTATCCACTTAATAACATATTACAAAACCATTTGTCGTTGTCCACAAATACCAAAAGAAAGATATACAAATTAAATTAGCATTTAGGCAAAAGAATGCTAATTGCTTGTATCCCTAATGATAATCCCACCCATGAGTACCTAAATAACTACCATTAGTGAAAAGTCCACTACCAATAAGAATGCTAATTCTTGTAAGTCCTTTGTCCAGTAAGTCTGTACACTATGCATCATTCTAGAACTCCTACAAAATAATAAACAAAACAAAATAAACAAGTGTTAATAACAATAAAATGTTTATGAATAATAAAATTGTTAAGTTATGATTTTTCTCATAACATTAGTATTGGCTTATTCCATGACAAAAGTGTTGTAATTGCATAAATTTTTTTTCCTTGTATTTTTGTGGGATTTTACTGTATTGGGTTTAGTATTAAGTTGGTGAAAAATCAAGCATGAATTGAAGATCAAGTGGATTTCGCGAGAAGCTCGCGAGAAGTTAACCTGCAAAGTAGCCACATGAGAAGCACATGATTGGAAGCAAAAAATTCGTGCCAGGCTGTCAGTTTGGTGAGTGTCCCGTGGGTAAGGCCTTCCCGCGAGGTACTAGCGAAATTCTCTACCCGAAGGATATTTAAGTGTGACTTTCTTACCCTTACCCATACTAAATAAACTCTCATTACCCACAAAAGTAGAAGGAGGCCATTCAGAGAGAAAAACCCTAGATAAGTTTTTTACAACACACACACCCATCTTTTAGAGAGAGAGCTACTCATCCTTAGTGAGAAATCATTCTAGCCTCTTCTCTTTCCCTCTCCCATTATCATATCTTGAGAGGAGATTTGTACCCAAACATAACTCACACCTAATCAAAGTGTAGAGAGTGTTTTGGAGCTTGGAAAGCTTTGAGGATTTGCCAAAAGAAGCCAGTGAGGCTTGGCGGATGCACCCAGGCGTGTTGCGTGATCCAGAGAGCTAGAGAATACAATGCTTGGCGAAGTGAATTGGTAGCAGGAGCTTGGAGAGTTTAAGTACATGGGGTAGACCAGGCTTGGAGGGTCTTTTGTTATTCGTGTACTCCAACTTTATTCTCTAATGGATCGATTTATCGCTTGGAGGGCAAAGGAGAATTTTTTCGCCAAGTTCTTCGATTTCCTCTTCGATAACACATTGGCATGTTATCTTGTGGTTGCATCTCTCTACCCTTACTCTTGTGCTTTACTTTTATTGTTTGTTATTCATGTTTATGCACTAGAGTAGTTATCAATTTATTGCGCTTCATTTGCTCTTGTTCTGCACTTAAATAAGTTAGAGTAAAAGCAATCTAGCAGTAATTTTAATTGGAGGTCTAAACAAGTTTTGTGTTTTCACACAAATTCGAGCTTTCAAAAATATTTATAATTAGCACAAACGAATGAGAATAGCAAGTATACTTACATAATACTAACTACTAACTAACTCCAAGCAAAGAGCAGCACATCACTCATCATCATCCAACACAACGGTGCTTGGATCCTCCTCCATAGGCATTGGGCAAACCGATGCAATTTCTACAATCCCATTCAAAACAAAATGATTCTTAAGCATTGAGGAAATAAATAAACAATTGATACATACAACAAACAAAATGAACATGTATATATTTTTACTAGTGTCAATCTCAAAACCATCCATATTCTCCACATTATCCATGCACTCCCGAAACTTTATTGGTCTTTTTTTCTTTGCATCCTTCAACCAATTCTGGGTACAAATAAGGGCTTCAATCGTATTAGGAGATAGAGAACTGCGGAACGAATCCAAAAGACAGCCCCCTTACTAAAAGTAGACTTGGATGCAAATCAGAGATAAGAATAGCCAACACATCACAGGCAATTTGGGAAAAGGCTCGATATCTAGAAGAATTCATTTTCCACCACATCAAGATGTCAAAATCTTCCACATTAGGGTCCTTATAAGATTCCAACAAATACCTATCTAACTCAGATTTGCTTTCCACATTGTCCTCATCTGCCAAGTGTTGTTTAAACCTATTATTATAGCTTTTAATGCGATCAGACAATGAAGCATTACCAATACTTGGCCTGGAGTCCCTAGACAATGAAGCACCACTACCATCGCCACTAGAATTCAAAACTCCATTTTGATCCACTCTCTCCACATACAACCTCTTCAATGCATCTCGAACCTTAGAGCACATTGTATCCCCCTTGTCCTTTCCATACCACTCCCTAAACAAAAACTTGACATACTTGAGTCTATACCTTGGATCAAGAACAAAGAAGAACAAAAAGCATCAAATTGATATTATCTATACTTCCCCAATACTTATCATATTTTCTTTTCATCTCTACCGCCATACTCCTCAAAAGTGGACCCCTATCAATATTACACAACTGTTGCAATTGATCTTCAATGCTAATTAGCTCATGGAAGTATATACTAGAAGTGACAAACAAGAACCCGAAAAATCTAAGTGTCGCCTCATAAAACATGCCAAGAAATTTCACAAAGGTCTTGACATTTTTTCAATCAAGATAGTTAGAAGGACCAATGGGCTTTTCCCTATTTCCATCCGCTTCACAAAAATAAAGTTTGTAATGTCCACCCTCCTCTTCCAACCTATCAAATGCTCTCACAAATTTCAAAGCACAATCTAATATGAGATAAGTCGAATTCCACCTTGTTGGCACATCAAGGGACAACAAACATTTGGCTTTAATTTTCTCATTTTCAACACATCCTTGAAACTTCTCATACCTCATGGGAGAGGCTCTCACATATCGCACCTCATTCCGAATCTTGGCAATTGAGTCATGAATAGACTTCAACCCACTTTGCACTATCAAATTCAAGATATGCGCACAATAGCACATATGCATGAACTCACCACCCAATATGCTACTATCTCTTTCTTTTGTTTTCTTCTTCACATAATCAATTGCCACATCATTAGAACTAGCATTGTCCACAGTAATTGTAAATAATCGATTTATACCCCACTTCAACAAACATGACTCAACAACTATACCTATGGTGTCCCCGTTGTGATTAGCTATAGGCAAAAGTTCAAGATTTTATTTTGGTAAGTCCAATCCCCATCAATGAAGTGTGTGATGACTACCATGTAGTTCAAGTTTTGTATGGACGTCCAAGTATCCGTTGTCACACAAACCCGTTGCCCAACAAAAGCCCTTCTCAAAATATCCACCTCACTAGAATAAATCTTCATACAAGCCCTTACAATGGTGGTACGATGGGTAATAGGAAATCTAGGCTCAACTATTTCCATAAATTCTTGAAAAGCCTTGACGCTCCATAAATTTAAAAGATAATTCATCAATAATGATCATCTTTGCCAACGCCAACCTTATCCTCTCTTCACTATAGTTTGCAACCACTAACACATTTGAACCACTTTCCCCCTTCCTTCTTAGCTTGGAAAGACAAAGCTTTTTGCTTATCATCACAGGGAAAAGGCCACTTCTTACACACCTTCATGTGTTGCAACATGCCCAAAGTACCATTTTTCTTACCATGACAATTATATTGATTTTTACAATACTTGCATTCGGACCTAGGCTTCTTCAGATCTGGACTAGCCAACTTAATGAAGTGTTGTCATACTATAGATGGGTCCTTACCACCTTGTTTAGGTGATAGTGGGGGAAGTGATTCACCAAGTCCAATTGGTGCTACAAGTTTAGGTGGGTTAGGGTTAGCACTACCAAGACTAGGAGGAGGTTGGTTAGGGTCCCCAGTGGCACCAAATCCAGGTGGAGCATCGACATCCATCTAATAAAAAAAATTCCAACCAACAAAAAAACAATGTTTCCATAACAATATCAAATTATAATTTTTCCAGCAAATACAATATCAAATAGCTCACTCTCAATCAATGAATGTTACAACCAGATCCAATAACTAATCAGTTTAGTTACAACAAGGCAACAATAACAGACTAACAATCATTAGTCATTACTCAACAATTCATGTCACTAATATTAACAAGGAATTCATTATATTGTTCTCAATATAAATATAAAATAAAAGCTAATTTTATATATATATATATATATATATATAAACTTAAAGCAGTTGTTACTAAGTACTAAAAATTTCAAATCAAAATGCTTAATATAGTGAGTAATTAGTGATTACCTCTCCATGAAGGATTGAAAGCGAGAACTCTCTCAATCTCTGTCTCCCTCAAAAATTAAAATGCCAAAGAAAAAAAAAAAAGGTTAGTACTTAGTATCCTATGACACATCGAGTCACTAATTAGCTATCCCATACAATGCAACTATGTAAATAAGTTACTTAAAGAATTAAGTGGAACTAAAGTAACAATGTAACACTCCAAAGTCCAAACAAATGCTGAAAAATGATAAAAATAAAAAAATAAAAAATAAAAAAACATGATAAGTATTACTAAGTTTATAGTTTATATCACATTACTATTACCATTGAGTCCAAACAACTGAAACAAGTGCTATAAACTATAAGCTTAGTTTGGACTTTTTGTTTTTGGCGAGAGGTGAGAGAGGAGAGGGGCTTAGTCGCCTACCGGTGGTTTGCTACGTTGAGTTGGTGACTGGTGAGTGCTTGTTGCAAAGGCCAGCCAAGCTAAGTGGCAAGAGCTTAGAGGCAAGACGTCGTGGCGACGAGAGGTGAAAGGAGAGAGTGAGAGAGAGAGAGTTAAGGGTTCTGGGAGCGAAAGAATGAATTTATACTTAGGGTAGAAATTTCAAAACCTAGCATAAAACGACACCATTTTTTTTTTTTTAATAACACCCAATACAACGATGTTTTATTTAAAAAAAATTAAAATAGATACTCGATAAAACGACGCTGTATCCAAACATCTGAAAATTATATACAGGTATTGGTTCGGTTAGGCGAGACTTGGTTTTGGATTTTCTGCTCCGATGACTACACCGCACCGGCATCAGAACTTCATTCGCGCTCCGATCACCGGTGTCGGTTCCGTCGGTCGATTGCGGTGGTGGTGCGGGAAGATCGACGTTGGTTAGTTGGATTGGTGACGGCATCCCCGCGCACACCCCTAGTGCGTACTCATATTTTAAGGATTTAAATGCATGAATTTCAAACCCCTAAACTATTTAAAGAAAAATAAAAAGAAAATGAAGATATTAAAAGTTTTTAGGTTGGACTGAGGTTGAACTATGATAATATCATAATTTCTTTAATAATGATTTAAAATATAAATAAATATATTTAATTAGTAAAAATATAAAAATTTACTAAAATAGTCCAACTAAATATCGAGATCTATCTTTTAAATGTATTTTTCATATCATAAGTTCATAACTTTCACAAGAAAAATAAGAAATATTAAATCTTAAGTAAACATAAATAGATATTGAGTTTTTGAATCCTTAATAGTAGAAAGTACAATTGCATAAATAAGGAAATAAACTCCAAGTTAAACATTTTTTCTTACAAAAACATAGAACTTCTTTCTAAAAAAATAATTCAAACTCGAGTAGTCCTTTCTAGTCACAGTTATCAAACCTTGGTGGTTCGACTTTGGTTTCATGATTCACTAACTTTTTTGCATACAATGGCGACGCCACGTTGGTCCCAGGTGTTCCCGTGAACACCCCTGAAAAAAAAAAAAAAAATTTATATATAATAATTAAATTTTTTTTTGTTTACCCTTAAAAAAAAAAAAAAAATAGGAACACCCTCAATCAAAATTAGGAACCCTCAAATAAACCAAAAAAAAATTTATTCAAGCAACAAATAAAAAAATAAATAAATAAATTGTAACAGAGCAAACCCACCAAGAAAAAAAGCCCAACACCAATTGGTAAAGCAAACCCAATCTAAAGAAAAAAAACAAAGCAAACCCAACAAATTACAGTAGCAAACCCACGGATTCTCAAAAAAAAAAAAAAAAACCAAATCCCAATATACTGATCGATTCTCGAAAACCAACTGACGATGCTTGAAAGAAAGAAAGAATCCTAAAGTCTAAAGAAAAAAACCTAACCCATAAACCCAATATACTAAGCTCCAGAACGGCGGAACCAACGAATCAGAGAAGGAGATCGAAGATCGGATCGGTATTCCTCGCCTCAACGTGTTGCCCGAGTCCCGACGACACCGCCCCTCAACCTTAGGCCTCCCTACTCCCTCAACCTCAAGTATTTCATCTCTCTCTCAATCTCGGTCTCTCTCTCTTCATCTCTATCTCTCGATCTCTTTCTCTCTTCATCTCTGTTTCTCTTTATTAATATTTTCCCTATTTTAATGTTTTTGGCTTTATTCGGTGTTGGTGTTTTTTTTTTTTTTTTTTTTGCTGAATTATCTGGTGTTGGTGATGGACTGATGGTGTAAGGTGTTGGTGAGATTATTAATTGTCTTTTAGTGTTGGTATTGGTGTCTGTAAGGTTGAATTTATTCACCCATCTAATTGGCTTTATTCCGTGCCAAATTTGCTTGTAATTCAGCATTTAGTAACCCCGTATTTAGGTGGGATTTGTGTAAGGGTAGTGAGTGAGATAGAGTGAAGATTGCTCAAGAGTGTGCAAGAAAACAGTGTGTCGCGGGCTGGGACTCGCGGCTGGACTCGCGGCTTCAACCCGCTGAATCCGCACACGTGCCAAGCATCTTTGGAAGATGAACAGTCATGCTAGCCGAGCACTACAGACAAAACAGACAATCGGCCATACGGTTATCTCGCGGCGATCGAACTCGCGATCGAGTCAAGCCGCGAGGTCAAGCCGCGAGCCACCCCCTTTTGGAAAAACCCGACGCCGTATTCCACTCCACTCCAAAGATAAATACCCTTTTAACCCACGATTGAAAGAGAGCTTCCAGAGAGATTTTTGAGAGAAAACCCTAAAGAAAAACCAGATTGTTTTACCCACAATCTCTACCTTAGAGTCTCATCAAATTCCCTCACTCTCTTCCTCTCCATTGTCAAATCCTTGAGAGGCCATTATAACCAAACCTGGTTCTCACCATTATCATCTCTGTGAGAGATGACGTTTGGAGTTAAGGAAGCGATTAGGAAGGAGCCAATCTTTATTGGTTGATGCTACGGTGTAGTAGCGGAATCCGGTAAGCTAGAGAAGAAAAAGGTTCGGCGCAACCTCGTTGGAGCAAGAAGCTTGGAGGGCTTAGGTGCATTGGGTAGATTAGGCTTGGAGGGTCTTTTGTCAGTCTTGTATCCCAACTATATTTTCTAGTGGATTGATTACCGCTTGAGGGCGGCGGAGAGGTTTTTCGCCGAGGTCTTCGGTTTCCTCTTCGATAACATATCCGGTGTTATTGCTTTGTGTTTGCATCTTCCTTCCTCTCTATCTCCGCCTTTACATTATCTCTCGGGTTTAATTTGTTATGGCTTAGATAGTTGTTTAACCAATTACATGATATAGCATATGTTAAGTTTCCGCACATTAATTGTTTAACATATTGCTTGTGTTGGTTAAGTTGGTTTTTGGGGGTCTAAACGTTCAAAAGTGTATTTGTACACGTTTTTGAACTTTCAGTGTCTTTTGGTGAGATACAATAAATTGGCTTTATCCGATTGGCTCTAGTCTTGTGATTGGGGCCATGGGGCATTAAAGGTGGTAGTGCAAGTGTGTTGTGTGCTAATGTTAGTGCTAGTGTGCAACTAATAATTAATAAATATGGCTGTGTGCAACTAATAATGATTAGTTCAACTAACGGTCATAAAATATATAATGAATCACTCTTTTTTAGACTTGGACTTAAGCTATACAGCCTATAAATTTTTGTGCTGCACAATTTATTGACTTTTTTTTTTTTTTTGTTAAGTAATAGTGTGATATTCCAAGTATCAAACAACCATGGTAATTAGTTGAACTAATTAATTTTGTTTATTTGGGATATTAATCAACCAATAATTAATTGGGGAAAGCAACTAATAAACAATAATTAATAATTTAATTAACCAATACATTATAAAAGAAAAATAAATTATATTATATTAGGCTAAACAACAATTAATAATTTTATAATTAATGAAACAACAATATAACAACTCCTCAAAAAAAAAAAAAAAAAAAAAACAATATAACAAATTATGGTTTATAAAAGACAAACAAATTAATGAAACAACTAAACAACAATGCATTTGGGAAAAATTCCTGGAGCTTCCACTGGGAAAAATTATGCTTCTTAAGGAACACCCTAGGAAAAATTCCTGGAGTCGCCACTGTTTGCATAGGTTGGTTTTTGAGGTTAAAGAACCATCTTGATGAAAGGTTCACAAATAACCAAGTTGAACCATGTGGTCCAATCTAGGTTTCACATGCAACATTGTTTAAATGAATGATTTGTATATATATATATATATTTTTAAACAAAATAAATTTTAGATTATTTCGCTTATAGTATTTCAATTTGATAGCATAGTTGTGTACTTATGTTCTTCGAATATAATTTTATACATTATTAATTGAAGGATTAAATTGACATGATTAATAGTTAATGGACTTATATATTTATTGAAGGAGATCAAGCTTAGCATTGGCTTGACTGGCATGGATTCGAACTCAAGAGCTACATCGAAGATCTCCTCTCATTGGTAGGCTGGAGGGGGAGATTTTTGAGGGTTCAGCCCATTTTAGTGGCAAGAAACCACATGAATACATGATGTACAATCAATCAATTTATTTTTATATAAAACCAGAGACCTCATGCAGGAGTGCATGAGGTCCTGTCATGTGGCGCTTTAATTTTGCATCTAGCATTTTTTTACCTTTTTTCATTAAGGTTTTTTTATCATGTTACCCAAAATATCAATTAATTTATTTTTACTATTATCTCATTAATCTCTCATTAATTGCCTTAGCTTATACCACACATTTCTCTCTTCTTCATATTTGTAAAGTTGTAATTTACAACTATATGTTTTGTTGGCTTTTATTCCGTGCAAATTTGATTGTAATTTTATTCAATCTTTTATACCCTGTATTTATTGTGGGATTTAATTGTAAGGGTTGTGTGATAGAGAGAGAGAGAGTGTGTGTGAAGACTCAAGCAATTGAAGACAGAAGAGGTTTCAAGGGTATCTTGTGACTAAGCATCCCGTGAAATGATGCATGTGCCTGCTCATGACTGGAATGTGAAGAGTCAAGACAAATGGAGACAGTTGTGTTACGCAAGTAGCTCACGGGTACGGCCTTCCCGCGAGATACTCGCGAAACATTCTGTTTTGCCGATCGTGCTATCTAATATACACTTTCTGTACTCACACTATATATACCCACATTACTCACAAAAGTTAGGGAGTGCTTCAGAGAGAAAACCCTAGCCACAAACCTTGAGAGTTAGAGATTGTTATACTCATAATCCTCTACACAATTGCTTGTAGATTTTCCTCAACTCCTACCTCTCCATTTCCATATCATAGAGAGGTTGATAGCCCAAACACTTACCACATCCATTCAGAGTGTCAAATGAGGTTTTGGTGTTGTTGGGAAGCATTGGAAGAAGCCAAGGATGGCAAATACAACATGGTGCTTATTGCGGGATTCGGAGAGCTAGACAAGACACGGTTCCAAGAAGCATTGTTGGAGTAGGAGCTTGGAGGGCTTACGTACATCAGGTAGATTAGGCTTGAAGGGTCTCTTGCTAACCCATGTATCCCAACTGATTATCTAGTGGATTGATTACCTCTTTGAGGGCGGCGGAGAGGTTTTTCGCCGAGTTCTTCGATTTCCTCTTCGATAACACATCGGCGTGTTATCTTGTGCTTGCATTCTTCTTCCCTACTCTTTTACCTTTCATTTAATTGCTGTTTGTTTATCGACTCGCATTTACTCTATTCCGCACTTAGTATTAAGTTAGAGTAAAATCAATCGAGCCGTAACTTTAATTTGGGGGTCTAAATAGCTCTTGTGTTTTCACACATTTTCGAGCATTCAATATCTTTTAGCATACCCACCATTTTAGTTTTAAAAAAAAAGCAAAAATATAAAATATAAAATTAAGGATTAATAACTAACCGTATAAAGCCATGGGTAGAGATAGAGTGACACGAAAATGTTGTAGAATGTTCAATGAAAAGCACTAGTTTACTATTACCAAAATAAAAGACCCGAGATTGAAAAAACATTTATAAGAGAGAAGAAGAGAGGAATCTCTCGCCACGATCATCATGCTAGCCTCCACCACCATCAAACTGCTAAAAACCCTACGAGTAATTTTTTTTTTTATCATTATTTTTTCTTTTTAAATTAGGGGTTTTAACTATGATTTAGGTTTGCGTAATTTGGCTGGATAGTTTTTGTTTTGAGTATATAAGTAGAGAGAATGTATAGTTTATTTGAATTTTTTTTTTATATAAGAAAGAAAAAAAAATTTTAACGTAGGAGACGATGAGGTTTTGTTATAGGTGTGTACTAATTATATAGTTTATTTTATTATTTTTTATATAAGAAAGCAAAAATCTAATGTGGGAGACCATGGGGTTCTATCACTTAACACTTTGCTACATTAATTTTTTATTTAGCCTTCCATCTCACATTTTTTGCACTTTTTTCCATATTAAAAAAAAAATGTTAAGGTTATGTTAGTCTTATTTAAATTATCTTTGGCGAAAGATTGTCCCTCTTAAAGTCAAAACCCATTTAACTTTAAAAATTAATTATTTTGGTTTTTTCAAGTTGTCTTTGAAAACATTGGATGTTTTCAACATACTTTGCAATACGACCCCAAGTTGAGAACTAATATTTTTTTTTTAATAAGAATATTTTAATATTTAAAATATACATGAACAATAAAATATCTATATTTCATGGAAATATATGTAAATTTCATATTAAAATTTTGTTAGAATGATATTTCATTTAACCTACTACTATTATACTCTAATAACATAAACATGATATCATCAAAATTCTATAATATTTTCATAAGCTAACTAAAAATTAATATGATATCATAAACATCTTATGCTAACTCTAATGTATTAAAGATGTTAGGTTCTAAATGTTTAGAACAATTAGAAAATCATGAACACAAACTTGTCTAGATATAGATCTTAGAGTCTATAGGTATTATTAGACAATGCTCAAGGTGATTCAAGTTAAGATTCAAGAACATACAAGTTGTAGGAAGAAGATTTTATAATCTGTCTAGTTTGATTGATTGAAGAACAAGCTCAACCAATCGAGAATCGTGAATCGCAGAATTTTAAGTCGACCCAAACAACAGTTTAAGCCCATTAAGGATTAGGGTTTCAGATCTACTTCTCCAAGTATATAAAGGAAACCCTAAGCACGTTTTAGTTTTTAGAGAGATTAGAGTGCATCGTGTACCTCTTTTATAGATCTAGGGTTTTGTACCCAAAATCTCTTTAAGGACTTAGTTGCTCCTTATGCTGTGTGTGTGAATCTTTTCTATGATCAAGAGGTGGTTACCTTCACACATACTTAGGGTTTCCAAGATTCAAGATTATGTCAAGAGCTTGGTGATTGATTATATACAAGCGGGTGTGCTTGTACTTGCTGGGAATCCAAGAAAGAAGTAGTCCGTGGACTCGGAGTCATCACGTGGTCGTGGTTGTAAGTTTCCTACTCAAGGTAACAATAGGATGTTAGTGGTCTAAGTCACTATTGTGTAAACTTCAATTCTTTCATAATGGATTTGATTTACCTTGAAGATAGCTAGGTTAAATCCTCCCTAGGTTTTTTACCAATTTGATTTTCCCGGGTTATCATATCGTTGTGTTCTTTATTTTTCGCACTTTACAATGATATAATATATTTGTGTTAACCTAGATTTGCATAATTTACCTAAGTTAATCACTTGGCTAAATAACTAGGTTAATCTGGTTGTGTTTAAGGGGTCTAAAAACAAACAAAAGAAACAAAAACCATGATTAAGCAAACAAATAACTTATTACACCGCATAATAAACATTAACATATTGAATAGATGCTTTTATCATTATTTAAACTACAATATTCCTACGTTGTTCTTTTATACTTTAATGGCTCTTTACTTTAAGTGAAAAAAGTGTAATGTGTGTGCAATTTTAAATTTTAAATTTTCACTTTTCAACTATGAATTTGTTACTTTAACTAATTTCTATGACTATTATGCTATAGTCTAAATTCATTGTCCTCTTGAGACTAAAATAAAATAAAATAAAATTTTATCTATCCCCTTAATTTTGTATTAATTTAATTCAATAAAAACCTCTTTATTTTATCGTGACATTACTTTATGTTATTATTTTAACATATTTTGAACATTCTTTATAATCTTTTCACATGATAGTTTAAAGCATTATCCACACATTGCGCGGATGCTTTGCTAGATCCTAGTTCCTAGTTCCTATTAGAAGGAGACCACGTGAGAGTTCTAATTAAAGTTGAATCCGTGTGTTTGTTGAAGTACCAAAGTCGGTGAGGGTATTTAAATAAGTTTTATGTGGTTTTACAATTAGGGTGTGCCGCTTAGAATAGAAAGCAGAGAAAAAGGGTGCCACACAAGAAAAAGAGAGAGCAGCCAAGAAGGAGCTGCATAGATAAAAGACAGCCAAGAGTGAGAGCTGTACATGGAGAAGAAAATAGAGAGGAGTGAGCAAAGTATTGCCACCTTTAAGAGAAATAATTAGTGTGTGTGAGAGCAAAGAAAAAAAGAAGATTTTCTTTAGATAAGACATACACAAGAGAATTTGTTATTATATATTGGGAATCTTAAGTTAGGCATAAACTTGAGAATTATTATAATTGATTTGATAATAGTAAATTGATTCGGAATTTGTCCCATGGTTTTTCCCTTCAAAAAGAAAGGGTTTTTTATTTAAATATTTGTGTTCTTGTGTGTGATTGCAATTTTGAATTATTAAATTTGGTGATAATATAATTTGGGACCCAACACTCAAATGAACTCATCCGCATCAACCAAAGCTTCTGTTCTCCAATAAGCCCATTGGTAAAAGGTTCTTTACTCTCTCTGGTTTGAATAAAAAACTCACTAAAAGGAATAGATTTAGGAGTATTTCTAAAGTTTAGGCTAAAGGAATTTGGGACTCAGACTAAGGTTTTGGTTCATCTTCATGTCTTTCCCTTCAAATTGTGCAACATTGGCCATTTCTTTTTTATAGGAAGAAGCTATGTTAAACAAGCTTGTTAGACATTTAGGTTGGCAAATTCTATGACATTGTAAATTTATTGAGTTTGTGCTATATCATCATAATTTCAATATCAATGCCTAAGAAGTGGCTTAAAGAAAGAAGAATTTTGTAATTTTGATTTCCCTTTCATCAAGTCTCAATCAATCAAAGCCTTGGATTCATTAGAATTTCAATCACATGTTGCTCAATCAAAAATAGGGGTCTCGACACCTTTCGATTGTGTCTTGCTTAGTCTCGACACTTCTCGATAGTGTCTTGCTCAAGTGAGAATTGAGAAACTTGTATTTAATTTGATAGTTTTTAGACCCCTTAAAAACACAATTGGATTAACCTAGGTAATTAGCCAAGTTTTTACTTAGTTCAAATTCCAAATCTAGGTTATCACAATCAAACAATCATATCATGCAAAGCAGCGGAAAGATAAATAACACAATGATATGATCATCTAGGAAACCAAATTGGTAAAAACCTGGGGAGGATTTAACCTAGCTATCCTCAAGGTAAACCTGAATCCACTATGAAAGAATCGAAGTTGTTCAACAGGACTTAGACGACTAACATCCTATTACTACCCACCAGTAGAAACTTACCGACACGACCACGTGCAAGCTCCGAAACCATGAACTCCTTCTTTCTTGAATTCTCTAGCAAGTACAAGCACACCTGCTTGTGTTTCTTTAAGTTCTTATGGCAGCAGATGAATGATCATTAAGCTCTTGAAGAAATCTCTTTCTTGATAATCCTAAGCTTGTGTAAAGGAAAGCTCCTCTCGGATCTCACAAGAGATTTACATAAACAGCAATATGAGCAACACTAAAACGTGGCTAGGGTTTGCCTTATATACCTAGGGCAAAAACACAAAACTCTAAACGTTTTAAATAAACTAGGGTTGAGTTAGAATTCTGCAGAAAACACATTCTGCCTGAATTTCGATTGATCGAGCCTAAGCTTCGATCGATCGAACCAGGCCGAAATGCTTTATTAAATTTGCATCAACTTAAATCCAACTTTACATAAATGAACCAATTTTAAGCAAGCCTAAACACGACTAAACACTTTGCTTTGATCATGGTTTGCCAATAATACACATTAGAGTTCTAAATACATAAGATCCTAAGTCTTTAGAACCTAACAAACTCCCCCTTTGGCAATCCGTGACAAAACACAACTAAAAGCTCAAAGTTTACAAAGAAAAGCCCTTTACATAAAAATGCTCATAAAAACAAATCCAATCCTAACTACTATCCATCAATTGCAAATGTAGACAGCAGTTCAATTGAATCAACCTCGTATATTTCACGAAACAAGAAATAAAATGCATAACCGCATGTGTGGAAAATACAAGTAAACAAAATAAATTCTTGATTTCAACCAACACACAATAAAGACATATATCAATGAATAACTCATAAATATAAATCAATAAGCAGTTGAAACAAGAAACATATAAAATAATAAAAGTATCTCCCCTAACATGAATAGCCCAAACAAAACAAAAACGAGTTAAAAAGGTAAATACAATGTGAAGCACCTAGATACAATCTAAACTCCACAAGCTCCAACCAACAAAAATGCTCTCCCCTTGAAAACAAAAACTCTACAAGTGCTCAAATATGTACTCCTTTTTTTTGTGATGGAATGCCAAAGGGCAATCAAAATCCATCATTAAAAGGAGGTGGTGGTGAGGATCGTCGAAACCGTGCCAACTCTGCGCGCGTAAAGCACGGATCTCATTGAGCACGTCCACCAAAATTTGTCCATGAGCCGCCTGAACGGTCAAGACATGATCCAACGTACGTCGAATGTCCGAATCATTCAAAGTAGTCGGTGAAGGAACATCAACATCAACAAAGAAGCAGACCACACGCCTCACCGTATCAAAGCACCTATAGAAGAGGGAGGAGGGGGAACAACACTAGATGACGCACCTTTAGGACGTGTAGGACCAACTCTTAAGTGAGCAGCCCTGCGCTTAAGGAAGGTGGCACCTATGGGAGCTATGACATGAATGGCGTCACCGGCAGGGAAATCAGTTAGACCAAGAAACAACAAAATCCTATGAATGAAAATAGGATGGATAAAAGCATGCACTACGGCAGAACACCTATGAACTTCGTTCAAAGAACGAAGAAACAAATGAGGAAAGCCGATAGACGCACCAAAAACAAAAGCGTACAAAAACACACATCGCTCAAGAGGGATGGTGTGGAGATGAGAAATAGGCCACAAAGAATGACACGCTATCCTAAAGAAAAGATAGGCGGTCTCGGTAAGCTCGGCAGACGTGATCCGAGGATTAGAACCCCACTAGATAGAAGACCTAGTGATGTATGACATAACGTCATCTAGGGGTAGAGACTCCTTATAGGGATAGATAGGCTCCCTAAAGACTGGAACCCCAAGAGCTTCAGCCACTATCCGAGGGGTAATGGTGAACTCAACACCTCGTATCCAACTCCTAACAAGGGTGTTGGAATCATAGACGTGGCAAGAGAGATTCGAGAAGAACTCTCTAATTAGGGCGATCGGGGGTGGATGATCTACCTCTAACAAAGGCAACCAACCTCTACTCTCAAGGTTTGCCCTAATGGTAGGACCTACCTCATCTAACACAATAGAACGCTCAGCCCAAATCTTACGCTTATAGTTCAATTTCTCATAGACCTCTCTGCTTTTGTCATTCCTAAACAACTCACTCCTAGAGGGAGACTTAGAGGAAGTGGAGGGGGTCCTATGGGCTCTAGTCTTCCTAGGCATGGTGCTAGGATAAGGACCAAGACACAAAGAAAAAAAAAAAAAAACCAAGAGCAAACTGCAAGTTAGCATAAAAAAATATAGAACAAAAATCTATATGATGCATGAACAGTTTAAATGTCATGATGCATGCTCTAATACAGTGCAATTAAGTTCAAATTTAAATCAAGTTCACAAAATTGGCTTGAGCATAGAGTTTCTAACAAAAACCCCAAAAATTGAAAAACCACTTGTTCATTTTGTAAAAAACTTGACCAATTGATCATTACACAAGTTAGATTACATAAAATAATGATCAATTACATCAATTTAACAAGCCAATTTTATCAATTGAAATCAATTTGAACAAAATCCCCAAATTCGGATAAACCCTAGAATTTTCAATTTCTCACAAAACACCAAATTGATCAAATTAATCATCATAGATCATGATTATAACATTATAGGAACAAAACCCAATGATCAATTTCAGAAAATGAAGCTTGAATCAACAAAAATCCCAATTTGAAAAGTTTCAAAAATACCCATGAAATTCATGTAAAAATGCATGAAAACTTGAACTAAAATGCAAAAGGAAGGTCAAAACAGACTTACCAACTTAGAGAGAGGAAAACCTTGCAAAAAATCCGGAGGAAAACGACAAAAAATGGTAGGTGAGCTTTGTCCAATTCGGAGAGAGAGAAAAGTTTGAAAAGAACTTTTGAAAAGTAAGTCCGAACAAGTCAAATCTGCCTTTTAAAAAAACCTGATTCACGACTTTCGATTGATCGAAACAGACAGAGGCTTCTTTAAAAATTTTAAAACAATTTCGATTGATCGAAAAACAGATTGGATCAATCGAAGTAGATAGAGGCTTCCTTAAGACTTTTAAAACAATTTCGATTGATCGAAAAACAGATTGGATCAATCGAATTAGACAGAGGCTCACAAAATTTTTGAGAAAAACACGCTTTTGAAAATAACAAAGACACATTTTAGAAACACCTCAAAGCATTGAAATTGATGAACAAAATGCATGGGTATGTGATGTAATATTTTTCAAAAACAAAGTTTTAAGCCTAGTTTTCCCAAAATTAAGATTTTCAAGCATTTTCCGTAAGATTTTCAAGCATCAAAATTGTTTTGCATAAAAACTCAAAGTATTTGCAAACTTGGTTGGTCGGACCAAGGACACACACAATAACATGTACAGTGTTTAGCAAAGAGTAACTTGTGTAGTGTGTGCAATTAGCAAAAGCTTGAGATACATGTGAGGTGATATGAGTATAGCAATTAAACACAAAGTCTACAAAATTCATTACATTGAATTTTAGAGACTATTACCAAAAGAGTTACATCATATAACTCCCACATCTCCTAGATCATAAGCTTGCAATCATGTAAGTTTCTTGATTTTTCCTCATATTGCACACACAAATTTTAATTATTCAGAAACTTATTAAAATAGCCAGGATAATGTACACACCAATTTTAGCAATTATTTGATTTAGCTTTAAGTCCAATAATGTACACACCAATTTTAGCATTTAAACCGAGGCTACACCTTATGATCTTTTTGTGCATGTGCTACACTTTCTTGAGTACAAAATCTTACGATATGCACTAAGGTGTTCATGATTGGCTAGTGAACAGTGGTGAGATGGTTATTTATGCCTTTCTCAAAAGGTTCAAGTCCGATAGTCAAAGACATGTGACTTCAAGATCAAGACACGATGATCAAAACCATAAACATCTTTCCCACACGACATGCACTACAAAGCTTCAACTAGTAAAGTGCAATAAGTAAGCTCATTAAAGCTAAACAGGGTACAAAAGACATGTTATGTGAAAATAAATTGACCAACCTTGTTTTAAAAAACCAAAAAAATAGTGCAAAACACAATTTTTCCCTAATCCATCCTTCACACTCTCAAAGATTGTAAGGTGTTAAAATCAGTGTGCAAAGATTTGGGAATTGAGGAAGGTAATCTGGAGTTCTTTGGGCTGAATCTGGATGCTTGGCTGAAAAACAATCGTGGAATGACTAGCATGTATCCAAGACCCCGTGTGCCTTGGAAAATTCTTTTCCCTCAAGCGGTATGGACGTTATGGCTGCATAGAAATAAGGCTATTTTCCAAACTGGGAAAATTGAGGAGGGCACAAGTACTTACTGCATTAAGAAAGGTGTGGAGTTCTATGCCATTGTCCCCAATGGCCCGAACAAACCAAGAAGAACGCAAGTCCAAGTGAGATGGCTTAAACCCCCCCCCCCTCCCCCCGGGTTGGACAAAGCTCAACATAGACGGGTCCGTGCTTAGTAACCCAATAAAGGCTAGTGGGGGTAGCTTACGAGGTGCGATAATAGTGAATGGATGGTTGGCTTCGCGAAAAAAACTTGGAAACATGTCAAGCACTATTGCTGAACTGTGGGCTTTGAAGGATGGACTGAATATGGCCAAGCAGCTGGGGATTGATAATATTTGTATTGAAATGGAAGTTGAATTTATTGTACACCTTGTTTCTAATTCCTCATTAGTCAATTTAATGCTTGAACCTCTTTTAACCGATCAGGAACCTGATAACGACCTTTCCTAATCACATAGTGACACACGTGTTCGGAGAGGCTAATGGTTGTGTTGATGCCCTTACCCGCATGGGAGCAACTCTTAACCATGATTTTGATGTTCATCTTTTGTATAACCCATCGGATGTGGTAGTTGATTTATCACTATAGAAAAAGCCGGAATCGCTTATTGTAACAGACTTATTGTTGCTTAATCTTAATTCAAGCGTCGTTTACCAAAAAAAAAAAAAAAAAAGAATGTTATGCAACGCAAATCCTAGAAACAGAGAAAACAAAAACCAAAAAACAATGGTCACAAAGAATAGCAATGAAGCACAAGGACCAAGAAAGCCAAGACAGATTAGGGACACAAAATCACACCAATTACTTGACAAAGTGTCTCAAACTTCTAGCAAGAGGTTTGGTGAAGATATCGGCATTCTGTCGTTTAGTAAGGATATACTCAAGACACAAAATCTTTCTTTCAACAAAATCCCTAATAAAGTGATATCTAATCTCTATGTGCTTAGTCTTAGAATGTTGAACATGGTTTGCCAATTACATAAATGAACCAACTTTAAGCAAGTCTAAACACGGCTAAACACTTTGTTTTGATCATGGTTTGCCAATAATACACATTAGAATTCTAAATACATAAGATCCTAAGTCTTTAGAACCTAACATAATGTATGTTAAATAAGTTGGTTGTTGAATCAATTTGTGATACTTACATGAAAAACTATATAATGGCCTATTATGCATGACTTATTCTAAGGTTTAGAGAGCTTGTACTTTATAGTTCAATGAAAAAATCTAAACTAATAGCATTTACCTTTTAGTTTAAAGCATCATGAAAACAATCAAGACAGTGTTGTTGCTGCCATAGAGCAAATCAAACCCGTTAGTTCAGAGCCATCCCAATGTTTCTGCGGAAATCAAATCTTCAGTGTTGTCTTTAGGGTCATGGAAGTGGTTCGTAGAAGGATTTCAGAGTAGAAGTTACAGCTGATTTTGGGGTCACATTAGTAAGTTTTCCACAATGTATATAGGAATAAGGGTTTATCGATTATAAACTACAATTCTATTATAGACTTATAGTGAACTCCTTTACAGCAGGTACAGAAGCACTTTCTCCAATTCTGCCCAGGACCTCAGTGCTGCAGCAACAACACCCTCAGTGTCACGGACAGCAGCAGACCATCAGCAATGTCCAGCAGGACCATGGGACCTAATCATTAAGATTGTTGGTGCCAAGGGTCGAAGAAATCAAAGAAGAGCTTTTGCCTATAATGCCAGTAATATAGAGGGAGTATGTGTCTTTTCTGGTGCAGCTAGTACGTTGGCAAAATCATCCACGGGGGCCCTGTTTGAAGCTATGGTTGCTGCTGGTATCACAGCTAGAGATCGTGGATTTCATCTTTTGTTTTTGACTGATAGTAGGAATGTAGTTCAGGTCTTTAAGAAGGAAAAGGTAACTGATTGGCTTGATTCCATCAGATTGGCTAATCTGAATTCCCTTGAGCTTCAAGGTCTGAACTGTAATGTGTTTTGTGTGCCTCCTTTAGTGGTTAATGCTATCAGGTATGTAGCTAAGAAGGCAACTGTTCTGCCCGTGAACACTACCTGGTTTAATCCAGCTTTTTGTAACTAATGTTCTCCCTTGAATGTTAAAAAAAAAAATAGCGAACTCCTTCTTAAGGTTATGGAATCGCGGTAATAGTTTTTCCTTTGGATATGTCTGTCGGTTTTCCGCTTTGTCACTGTATGTTTTGTTTATTATTTCACAGTTTACTACTTTACATATGTTGATTAGCATGCTTGTGGTAATTAACCCTTGAGTCTATTGAGTACATAATTGGTTAATTCGCTTAATAGTTTAGCCCGCTGCATAATTATTATAATTTTTTTTTTTTTTTTTTTATGAATAGTCCGTTGCATAATATATTTTTTGAGTGCAGTCCACTGCATAATTAACTTTAGGGTCTAAATAAAAACTTTAAAAGTGGTCAAGCAAAGTTAATTTACAATATCCAAAAATCTTATCCAAGCAAGGGCCAAACGAACTTTCTGCTTGATTCCAATGATCCCTCGAGCAAGTCTTCAATCAGCAACTAAATTATTTTCCTAACTAATTTGCAACGATGACAATCCTCTTTAATACATGTTTTAACACAAGAATTTGCTGACATTAAGGAACAATTGGTTTTAGAGACTTAGCAAGTAAAATTTAATTATTGAATGCGCTCTACAATAGAGCAAAGTGATTCTTTTAATTACTGGAACAATTGGATATTAGAGACTTAGTAAAGTAAAATCGAGCACAGTCGGATATTGGAGACTTAGTACAGTAATAAAAAGGAAAATATATATCAATAAGAATCACTTTGCGGTGAGAAGCTTTATCATCTCCCATGTTAATTCTGATCACACGATATATATATATAGCAAGTAGAGCTCCGAGCCTCCAAAGTAAGTGGCTGTACTTATTGTCACAAGCTTAGATGGATCCTCACTTTTTCCCCCTCTTAAAACCAATAAGATTTATGCAAGTCAAGTAATAGTCGGTTCATTTTGTTGTGTAACAACACTGCCAATTAGCAGAGACTTAATATGCTCCTCTAAACTTGGAAGGCGGTGATTGTCATCGTAATTGTACATCAAAGGAACCATCCTTGCAGCATTGAGAGAAACATTCTTAAAAGATGCAGGGAATGGATATGAAGAGAGGCATTCCTTGTTGAGGCACTTCCATTCGAATGCAATCATAGATATTATATGCTCTCTTGTATCTTTGATGTTCTTTCATGTAGCACTTTAAATAAGATCCATCACGCCCATCTTGATTCTCGTCCTGCAGTTAAAACCAAGCTTATTTTAGTGACTAAAAAGAGCAAGATTCAAACTGATAAGGATAATTTTGTAATATTGGAACTTACCCATCGCAAGGCGTAGAGCGACGTCCTAAACCAACCCATCAGCCTTGCGTCTATCAACACATGACAAACAGTAAGTCTACAAAGCTAATGGAATTAACTTAAGACGGGGATTGAAAGTTGACGCCGCCAATGATGAAGGGATGAGCAAGACTGACGGTTCTGACGTAATCTTAACTTGGTCTCCACACATACGTATAAGGAAATTTCTTGTGCCCCACGCCCAATGTTGATCAAGAAGACTCCTACAAGGAAAGAATCCTGAAAAATACGCTTATGAGGACTCCTATAAGGAAAAGACTTCTAAACCAAGGAAAGAGATGTCAACATTTTTCTACTATGAAAGTCCCAATACCCCCACGAACCAAGGTACACATAATTTACCCCGCTCTAGCGCTCTAGAGTTGTGAGAAGTTCTAACTTGACCTTCGAAGGGTACTTGGCCGGTACCACATCGGTGCTCTCTGTGAGGTCTTCTCTTTTTGTGTTGTGTAGGTATTTCTTCGAGTATGTAAGGACCATGTGACTTCATGTTGATTTTTCGGCATCATCGGTTGGCACTGCCTGTGGGAACACCGCGATTTGTAAGCCATATTATCGCTTCCCGGACAAAGAGTTGCATGATACTTACTCGTTTGATGGCAACCACCAACAACGTTTAGAGAGATGAGCTACGACCCACTACCTTGGAGAGGCAAGTCCAAACCCTCACAGCAGCGGTGGAACGTCTCACCAAATAGAATCGGGACCTTGAAGAATAGCTACAACAGAAGAACACCGCTATAGGTACCCAAGAGAAAGACCAAAAAGGTACTAGTGCTGAGAGAAGAGACCGAGAAGGGCCGGAAGGTAGTAACGCCCCAAGCGGACCGGAGCGACAAGACATGAGTCGTCCTTCCATCACGTACATGGCTCCCCCTCAAATTGTCACAGAGATGCAGATGATGAAGGAATAGATGGACCTTATGATGAATGCCCTCAAAGGACGGGTGTCCAGAAACCTCGATGATTTGGTCCACCGAACCGATTCGCTTTTCACCACATCCATCAACTCCTTCCCCTACCACGTAAGTTTCGCATGCCGCAGATAGAAAGCTACGACAAAACCAAAGACCCTCTTGATCACCTAGAGACTTTCAAGACCTTGATGCACCTTCAAGGAGTAGCAAACGAGATCATGTGTAGGGCCTTCCCTACAACGTTGAAGGGTCTTGCGAGAATTTGGTTCACCGGTGATGCCTAACTCCATTAGTACTTTCAAGGAGCTAAATGCCCAATTCATTTCGCACTTTATTGGAGGGCATAGGTATAAGAAGCCTACTGCGTGCTTGATGAGTATCAAGTAGCGAGAGGGCGAGATGCTAAGATCTTACATAGCCCGCTTTAACAAGGAAGCGCTCTTGATTGATGAAGTCGACGACAAAATACTTGTAGCAGCCTTCACAAACGGGTTGCAGAAAGGTAAGTTTCTGTTTTCTTTATACAAGAATGACCCGAAAACCATGTGGGATGTACTTTACAGGGCCACCAAGTACATGAATGTCGAAGATATGCTACAGGCTTGAGAGGAAGAACCTAAGAAGAGAGAGAGGCAAGAAGACAAAGAACAGGGATAGGGGGTGGAATATGGCAAGAACTAGAGAGCGAAGGGATGACAGGCGCTCTAAGCTCCCTACGGGGAGGTTCACGAGCTTCACCCCACCGACCGCCCGATCGACTAAGTCCTAATGCAAATCAAAGACGAAGGAGCTTTAAAATAGACGAAGGGAGATCCCAACAAATGGTCTAGAGACAGACACTACCGTTTCCATCGTGATCATGGTCATGGCACGACCACCAAATCGCTATGACTTACAATAGTAGATCGAAGCCCTTATCGTGCAAGGAAGCTACAAAAGTTCATCAGCAGGGAGAGAGCAGATCTGCCTCCTCAAGAGCAAGCCCTTTGATGGGACAACGAGTGTCCCAAACCACCCCTATGAGACATAAGGATAATTGTGGGAGGCACGGTGACCACCGGCTCGTCCAAAAAGGCCCGAAAGACTTACCTCAGAATGGTTCAAAACGTTCAGCTAACAAGCGTTGTCTCGAAGATGCCACGGATCGATTACCTAATTATTGGTTTCTCGGAAGAAGATGCTCGACGTCCTCACCATCCGCATGACGACGCGCTCGTCGTTAGCATCCAAATAGGAGACTATAACATATACCGGGTCTTGGTTGACAATGAAGTTCTCGCAGACATTCTCTACTACCCAAAGTTCTAATAGATATGGATCGACACAGAACATCTAGTTCCAACTAACGCTCCACTCGTTGGATTTGGAGGAACAAAAGTATACCCCCTTGGCGCGGTCACATTGCTTGTAACAATTGGGGACTATCCTTAGCAAATCACTAGGGATGTTACATTCCTTGTTGTTGATTGCTCATCCGCCTACAATGTCATCATAGGACAACCAACCCTTAACTCATGGAAGGCCATAACTTCAACCTACCATCTGATGATTAAATTCCCCACCGAGTATGGAGTAGGGGAATTGACAGGAGATCAGGTAGCTGCGCGCGAATGCTATATTGCAATGCTAGAGATGGATGACCATCTACGGACCATGAGCATAGATGAACATCGGACAGGGGCGGAACCCGTAAAGAGGTTCGAGGAGATACCCTTCGATAGCTCCAGATTAGACAGAACCACGAGGATCGGCACTCTCACCAGCTCAACGGTTCGCCTAGCGCTCGTAGCCTTCCTCAAGAAGAATCATGACATGTTTACCTGGAGTCATAAAGACATGCCAGGAATCGACCCGTCAGTCATGGTACACAGGCTGAATGTGTCGCCTTCTTCTCCACCCGTCCGACGGAAGAAGCGAGTGTTTGCTCAAGAACAAGATCGAGCAATAGCAGAAGAAGTCAGCAAGTTACAAGAGGCAGGCTTCATCGTGGAAGTATACTATCCCGATTGGCTAGCAAACGTAGTGATGGTCAAGAAAGCCAACAGGAAATGGAGGATGTGCGTAGACTTTACGGATCTGAACAAAGCATGCCCCAAGGATAGCTACCCTCTCCCTCGAGTCGACGTGCTAGTAGACTCTATAGCTTAACACTAGCTACTGAGCTTCATGGATGCCTTTTCGTGGTACAATCAGATTCGGATGGATGAAGCGAATCAGGAGAAGACTTCATTTGTTACCAGCCAAGGTCTTTTTTGTTACAAAGTAATGTCATTCGGCCTTAAGAACACAAAGTGACGTATCAAATGCTCATGAACAAGATGTTTGCAAACCAAATCGGAAGGAATGTTTAGGTCTACGTCGATGACATGTTAGTAAAAAGCCAAAGAGAAGAAGACCATTTGAATGATCTTAAGGAAATGTTCGGCACCCTTCGTTCCTACAACATGAAGCTTAATCCGAGTAAGTGTGCATTCGGAGTGACAAATGGAAAATTCCTAGACTTTATGGTGTCTCAAAGAGGTATCGAGGCCAACCTGGACAAGATCAAAGCCATAGTAGAGATGGCCCCCCCAAAGAACATGAAAGAAATGCAAAGTTTAAACGGTAAAGTAGCCGCCTGAAACAGGTTCATATCAATAGCGACGGATAAATGTTTACCCTTCTTTTGCACATTGAAGAAATATTTTGAGTGGACTGCCAAGTGTTAGCAAGCATTCGATGAGCTAAAGGCCTACCTCTCTTCCCCACTACTGTTAAGTCCTTCGTAACCGGGGGAAGAGTTCTTCCTATATTTGGCTGTCTCCCCTAGCGATCGTCAACGTGTCCTTGGTTAGAGAAGAAGACAAGGTTCAAAAGCCCGTATACTACGCCAAACCGGGGATTTCGTGGTGCGGAGGAAAGGTATCCACCCATGGAAAAGCTTGCCTTTGCCTTAGTTACGGCAGCTCGTAAACTCAAGCCGTACTACTAAGCCCACACGGTAATTGTCCTAACCGACAAGCCCTTATGGTGGGCAATGAGCAGCCCCGAAGTTGCTAGTCGATTGGCACTATAGGTGATAGAGTTGAGTGAGTTTGACATTCATCACGCCCACTCACCGCTATCAAAGGGCAGGTCGTCGCTGACTTTATAGCAGAGTTCACCAACGGGAAAGACAAAGGGGCAGAAGAATGTCCGCAGTGGAGTATACATACGGATGAGTTGTCCAATAGGCAAGCTGGGGGTGTAAGTGTTGTGCTTCTCTCTCCTGAAGGAGACTAGATTGAATGTATGGTCCGCCTCGATTTCCCTACCACCAACAATGAAGTAGAGTACCAAGCTTTAGTGGTAGGACTTGATCTTGCCAAAGCAGCAAGAGTCGCAAGAGTGGTTCTTTACTGCGACTCTCAAGTCAACACTAACCAAGTAAACGGGGATTATGAGTGCAAAGGCAAAAGAATGAAGAGATATTTGGACCAAGTAAGGAGAAGGGTAGACGAGTTGAAGGCCAAAATTATCCAAATCCCCAGAGGAGAGAACGAGCAAGCCAACCGCCTTGCCAAAGCCGTCAAACCGAACATATGACTACTCTTGATAATGTACTCTCTTTTGTTCAACTTTCTCCATTAATAGATTTCGTCGATGTGCAGGTTGTAGGTTCCGAAAGCAATTGGACCACGCCATTAGTCTCTTCCTTGAAAAATGGCGTCTTACCGGATGGAAGGGAGGTCGCAAGAAAGCTCAAGGTCCAAGCAACGTGGTTCATTTTGATGAGGACGTCTTATATAACAGAGGCTTCTCCCACCCATACCTAAGGTGTTTGGGTCTCGAGGAAGCGGACTACGTCATGAGAGAAGTCCACGAAAGGATCTGCGGAAACCACTCGGGGTCACGATCGTTGGCACACAAGCTGATTCAAGCGGGGTACTACTAGCCCACCATGCAAAAAGACACTCAGATTTATGTCAAAGCTTGCGACAAATGCCAAAGATTAAGCAATATCATCAAATAGCCGTCCAAAGAGTTAACCCCTATGATAGCCCCACCGCCATTCACTCGGTGGGGATTAGACATCATGGGGCCGTTCCCAATAGCGGTGCGACAATTGAAGTTCTTGATAGTGGGCATAGACTACTTCACGAAATGGGTGGAAGCTAAAGCCTTAGCCACCATTACAGAGAAGAATGTGAGAAGCTTCATCCGAAGGTCCATCATATGCAGGTTTGGAATCCTTAGAGTCTTAGTCTCGGATAATGGGAAACAATTCGACAACGACTCTTTCCGGGATTTTCGCTTGCAATTAGGGATCGAAAATCACTACTCCTCCCCCACCTACCCTCAAGCAAACGGACAGGTTGAAGTTACGAACCGATCCTTGCTTAAAATTATTAAGACTCGGCTCGAAGGGGCAAAGGGTATATGGCCCGAAGAGTTGCCAAGCATACTATAGGCGTATAGGACAATGGCAAGGACGCCCATAGGAGAAACACCATTTTGGCTAACGTCACGTTGAAGCGAAGCGATCATTCCAGCCGAGGTTGAACTCACAAGCTACGGGGTGGATAACCATGATGAAAGAAAAAATGACAAGGCTATGCGTCTATAGCTTGATCTAGTTGATGAAGTCAGGGCGACAATAGAACAAAGGTTCGCACAATACTAGGACCGCATGGTTAAGCACTACAACTCCCGAGTTCGACACAGAGACTTTCAAGTCGGAGATCTCGTTTTGAGAAAGGTCATAGGCGCCGCTAAAGACCCTACCCAAGGAAAGCTCGACCCCAATAAGGAAGGACCTTACCAAGTCATGTCATGACAGAGGAAGGGCACTTACCACCTAGAGACGATAGATAGATGGAAGCTACACCACCCATGGAACGCCAAGCACCTGCGGAAGTACTACCAATAAAGACGATGGCATGAAGAGCAACACCCCTTTATTTTTAGTATACCTTAGTTAAATTTAGCTACACCTCGGTGTTTCAATTTTTACTTTAGATTTTGCTACAATAACTCTTTTTAAGCCCAAAGGACAGGTCTTCTTCTTTTAAGAACTACTTTTTCTATGAATGCATGGTTTATCATAATAAGAGGAGTTTATTCAGATATGGATAAGGTGTTTGTCTACGAAAATTGTCCAAAAAGTGGACGACTTCATCCCAGGAGGATAAAATAGTAGTCCACAAAGTGGACGAGCTTAATATTATTGTCCATAAGGTGGATGAGTTCATCAAAGTCCACAAAGTGGACAACTTCATCCCAGAAGGATGAAATATTGAAGTCCACAAAGTGGACGAGCTTAATATTATTGTCCATAAAGTGGACGAGTTCATCAAAATCCACAAAGTGGACGACTTCATCCTAGAAGGATGAAATATTGAAGTCTACAAAGTGGATAAGCTTAATATTATTGTCCATAAAGTGGACGAGTTTATTAAAATCCATAAAATGGACGACTTCATCCCAAAAGGATGAAGTAATATCAAGTTCACCAAGAGGATGACTTTATTATGTCCATAAAGTACACGAGTTCAATAATAAGTCTACAAAAAGGGCAAACTAAAGTCCATAAAGTGGATTTGATTCATTTGTCCATAAAATGGACAAATCCATTACTCCATAAAGTAAACAAGGTCATTGAAGCTGATGGCTTCATAAAATTGCCATCATTTAACAAAATGGACGAGCCTATTATGTAAGTCAAACGATTTCGTCTTTCACTCATGAAAACATATAATACAAACATAAGAAATTTGCATATAGATGAAACGGCAACCCATACATGCTAAAAGCAACAGATACATAAAATACCATGAGTAAGATGACGTTTTACAAATCAAGCCCAAAAGAAACAGCAGGGCGTTTTACAGCCTTCAAAACAGAGCAAATCAAAAGGAAAAATACATAAAACTATGAGGCTGGAGGGATTGGAGAGTTCCTGTCAATCTTCTCCTTGGTAACAGGGTCCTCGATGTTCACGGGCTTAGTGGACGGGACCAGAGAGGTAATAGGGGCATTTGTGGCTGGCTAGGTGAGGACGACATTACCATCTTTTGGATTAGACTCGGTGAAGTCGTCGGTCTCCTCATGGATGGTATTGCCAGCAGGAGTTGACGGCAGGGGCTCGTCCATAGTAACCATAGAAAAATCCAGGTGAGAGTAGAGGGACTTAACTTGCTTAAGGCGGTCCTCAAACCCCTCACCATAATATCTACCACAAAAATCTATGAACGGCCGAGAGGCCTTGTATTCATTTACGGCGTCGGCTCCGGCCGTCTCCACCTGCTCAAGGAGAGCCATCAGCTCTTTCTCTACTTTCTCCTTCGCTTCTTGCTCACTCTTTCTCCGACGACCCTCCTCCTTCAGCCTACCATTTAGATTTTTTACCTCATCATTAAGAGAACGAATGGCACCCTTGTATTGTTCTTCCTCATCCGTTATGCAAGTGGGCAATCACTCTTTCTTTGGTGACGCCTCTATCTTGCAAAGCTTTCATATGCACCAACGCCTACAAGGCACAAAAGCCGTCGACTACTAGACAAATGAGTAAGAAAGTTGAACGCAAAGGAAAACGTACCCAAGCAAGATCAAAGAGGCTTGATGCCCCTAACTTGTCGGGTCCCTTCGCTTAGCACAAAAGTCTACATCTTTATCTCTGATGATGGATCCCATCATCTCGTTGACATAGTCTTTGTGCGTGAGATGGTGACAGTCCGGTCCACGAGCAACAGGGCCTAATGATGTCATTAAACCCTTACCTACGCCATGGCCAGTCTTGGGAGGCGTCGGCTTTTTTAGGGATTTATCCCCAACAGTAATAGAAGGCTTCTTGGGTGGACGATCGTCCTTCTCGTCGGCTTTTCTCTTGTGCGCACCCTTCCCAACGGCTTTTGGAGCCGATGAGGATGCCCCATCTCCCTTTGCCTTATTTTCTTCTTTCTTCTTCTCGCGAGCAACACGCGCACCTACACCCTCAGCCTAGTAGTCTCCATTTTTGCAAAGGATATGTGATGGGCATAAACTAAGTGGCGCCTAAGAAGTAAGAAAAAGAAGAATAAAGCGACAGAGGAAAATAAGAAATACTCACAACAATGAGAGTAAGAATTTAGCCTGCGAGTTGCCGGGGTTGGCTTTGGATCACCACAAGACGCTGCGTGTAGTGTGTCAAAGGTAATCAAATCCTTGCACTTGCGCTTCTCGAATGGAATTTCAAGAAACCGTTGGATGAAGGCCTCCTGCTCACTAGTATTGGATGGGCGGACACTAGCTGAAATAGAAAAATGACGACAACATTAGAACACTTGCAAGAAAAATAAAAGGTTAGAAAAAACAGATGACGGCATGAAACCTGAATCCTTAACTATGCCCCAAGTGTTATCAAAGCCGTGGGGCATTATGTCCCACTCCTCCGAACGGCATACCCAATCCGTCCCTTTGACAAAAAAGTATTTGCCCTTCCAATTCCTATTGGAGTTGGGCATGTTTGATACAAGCCTCAACACTTTTTTCCGAGCAGCAAAGTGATAAATCCCTTGTGACGAGACGATATGTTGGGGTCGATAGCACCAGAAGAACTTGTCTAGCGTAAGGTGACGGTTCCCTCCACTTAGACGACTCCACAAGATCTCTGCCCCTATGAAGATCTTCTAGTCATTAGGAGTGATCTGGCCGACGGACATACCAAGGAAGTTAGCCACCTGACGGTGTAACGCCGTTAGTGGCAGCCTCAATCCCACTGCTAGCGTGGCGTCATACATACTAGTATCCATCGTCTCTCTAGAGTAGCACTTCTCGAACTTCCTAGGAAGACAGATTGGTATGTGATTAGGGATTTGGAAACGGTCTCTCAAGTTCTTAAAAATGTTGGACGTCATCTTTGGTAGGAAGTCATTGACGTTCCACATTTGAGGAAGAATGAATGGATGAATGTGCCCACATCCAGGGTTTCCCAAACTCCCAACCTCGAGGGTCCTATCATCCACGTCATTTTCTTCCTCGTCACCCTCCTTTACCCCATCATCTTCAACCTCTCCCTTACTATCAACTTCTCCCACACCATCAACTTCTCCCTCGTCTATCTCTTCCTCATCTTCCTTTCCTATATAATTTTCCCCGTCCTTGTTAAGAGAATGGGCTGACGTCTCTCCTTCTAATGACCAGGAATGGCCTTCCTCGGGCTCCCGTCCTATTTGGTAGACTTCATCATAGCCCGCTCCTTCACAGACTGATGACAGCTCATTAATCGCTCCCCTAGACATTTTTGACTTATCGTTGATTTTTCGGCATCATCACAAACCACAATTAAAAGCCAATTTCTAGTACCCTAGATCAACTAGTGGTCTACTAGTGAACATTATTTGATAACTTGTAGAGATTCCGATTTTTTTTTTTTTAATTTTTAAATTTTTTTTTAATTTGTCTAAGTTGTTACTGTAAGGTTGAATTTATTCAATCAAGTGTTGGCTTTATTCCATGCCAAATTTGTTTGTATTTTAGCAATTAGATGCCCTGTATTTAGGTGGGATTTATGTAAGGGTTGTGTGTAAGAGAGTGTGAAGAAAACTCAAGATGTGTGCAATCAAAGGAGTTTTGCGACTGGATTTCGCGATCGACTCACGACCGGCAAGTCGACAAAGTGGCACACGTGTGAAGCATGCAAGGAACTCAAGGGCCATGACAGCTAGAACACTACATGACAAAATGTACAGTCTGGCCAAGCGGTTAGCTCGCGACTCCATCCACTCGCGAGGCTAAGTCGCTAGAATGCCCTATTTGGATGATAACTAACTTTTCACATTCCTCACATACATTACTATAAATACCCTTATACACATGAAATGTAAAGCGTTTCTAGAGAGAATTTTGAGAGAGAAACCCTAGAAAAAAACAAGATTAAGTCATCCACAATCTTTGTCATTTGATTTTCCAAATTCCTCTACTCTCACCCTCTCCATTGGCATTCTACGATATCCTTGTTTGTCATTTTGTTTGTATTGTCGGGAGTATTCTCTGCATTTCACTTGATTCTTAAACAGCTCGTTAGTTGCGGTGAGTCAAGGCCCTACCCACCAAATCCTCCTTTTCATTTAGGCCTAGGATCCTTGGGCCTGAGTGTCACGAAAAAGGGCACTCTCACAAGTGACAAAGGTACAAGCTTTGACATCATCAAGTTTAGAGACAGAGAAAGTGATTGCAAGAATGTAAAGTTAACACAAGATGTACGTGGAAAACCCTAAGAAATGGATGAAAAACCATGTTTTGAGAAAGAATGTAATGGAACATTCTTGCTCTGTTCAACTTTGTATTATATGGAAAGAAGAGGTAATTCTTGTACAATAAGGGTGTTCTTCCTACCTTCAAATTCCAGCTGCATGTTCCTCTTATAATCTGAGGAATATGGCTAAATACAAAGATAGGTGTCAAGTCATCATTTTTTTGTTTTTAGACATTTCCACAACTGGGGTAATATTTGGTGACTAGAGGACGGAGAATGCGCCAACATGGCACTGTGGCATGTGGGTAGGTGACTCTGCCACTGCCTAGGGGGACAACTCTTGGACAATGAGAGGGACATCAAGAGTACTATAAGTGATACACATGTCTCTGAAGTGGTCCAACATGCACTTAGCCAATAAAGGGTATTCTTATAGTCACGACCTTAGAAAGTCACTATCTCTCTTTTTGTGAGTGCTTGAGTACCATGTCAAGTGCATATCTTACTTCCTTCCCAAGATAGTCATGCCTTTGGCATGGGCCAAGGATGAGATTTTGTAGCCAACGCTTCCTCTTCCTTTACTCACAGCCACTTCACGTGTAAGGTCCAGATCCAACCACATAGACATTCCCCCATGCCTTGGTTGGTGGAATGTAGAAGAGATATTGTAGGATATAGGATGTTTCAGATAGTAGGACCATTCTTGAAAATGCACATCTTCAACTTTATATCATGCACTTGTCTTTTCCTAATATTATTATTATTATTTAATTTGATAGTTAAGAAAGGAGAAATTTGAATTATGTTTATCTCCATTGGAAACATTAAAAAGAGTCAGAAATATATTATTTTCTAACCACCGTTCAGCATTAATCACCATGATTGCTAACATCTATCTTGCGTTTGCCATACTTGAGAACCGTACAACCATCCTTCAACCTGGTCACAAAAACATTCATCTTTAGGCAGTATTAGCCATCTTCCAACCTTTAAGCATTGTTAATTGTCATTGATCACTATTGGCAACAACCATCTTACTTGTTTAACTTTAAGTTATGCCCGGACCATTTTACATATGACCCAATCCTATCAATATGTTCTCAAGCTTCCACCTTATGTTTGAGGATGGATGTAAGAGATTTCAATCTAAGTTCGTTGTACCCATACATACCCCTTGGTCCTAAGAAAAAAAATATTTTATGGTTATATTTTTTTCATTTTTGTTGTTGATCCCCTCTTCCAAAACTTTAGGCCACTCCCCTCCAATTAGCCCAATTAGCAACTACTCAACCCAAAAACTTAACAAAAATAAAACTTTAAAAAAATTTATAAATTCTAGCCAGCCTAGTATTAAGAAAGAATTTTTTTTTTCTTTGTTGGTAGATGATTTCATCTTAATATATTAAGAAACAATGATTTTGTATATTTGTTTTGGTTGATAGTTTTTTTTTTTTTTTTTTTTTTTTTTTTTTGATAGAGTTTCACAACCTATAGCTTCCATTTCTGATGATTTTATTTTTTATCACTAGACCAAGACATCAATCAGTATTTGGTGTAGGCAAAAATTAAACCTTAGATCTCTTATAGTTACTAGTTTATTAATACCATATGGATAGCTATTTGGAGGGGTTTTTTTTTGCTTATACTCTGGCCTCTCTAGTTTGAAATCCTATCTCCATTAGTGCCCATACAATTTATAATATTGTCATATTACATGTAGTCATGTAGCTACTTGTATTCCGCATCTTGACTTTAGGGTTACTCAAGGATTAGCTTAGGGTTAACTGGTTAAGTCCTCCCAATGGCTGGTTAACTCCTTTTGTATCATGAACGTGAGCCATTAGACTAAACCTCGTCAATTCTTCATTCGCTTTCTCCATTCGTCCTTGTCTCTCTAACAACAATAACCCCACTAAACGCCACAGCCGATTCCGTCCATAGACTTTTCCCTTGGCTTTTGTACTATTCCTGTGTTGTAGAAAGGTTTTGAACTCACTGAGTCCAATAATGCAAATAGGGAGGTACAATGCCTATTTCCGCTTACGACAAAAATTCGATATTGAACGGACATATTTTCAAGTCATTCTAAAGCTGTCAAGCACCACAAGCCATAAGGCCCAAAACCGAACAATTGCTAGCAGCCAACACTAACACTCCCATCATCATTTTCTCATTAAGTTGTGAAAAATCTAACTATATTCCAGCCAGCTGATAAGTAATATAAATATCAATTTCATGTGGGAAAATTGATGCCTTATGATAAAAATCAAGCCACGTATACGACACCCAATATGATGGAAGCTTGATTATAGAGTTTGCAGTGGCAGCTCTAGGACATTTTTCTAGGGGGTCATTAATGTCTTGAGCTAGGATTTTGTTGTGGAGAGTAAAAAAAAAAATGATTAATTTTTTTTTTTTTATATAAAGTTTTCATATTACATACAATAATCTAACATAATATTCTAAATAGTATACAATGCAACTATATTGTACAATAGTCTAAAAAAATTATTAATAGTTTAAAGATCGGTAAGACAAAAACTATTAAATGCATAAATAAATATAATTAAATAAATAATGATAAAATTTGTCAAATTAATAATAATTTATTATAATCGTATGCAATACCAATTAAATAAAAATATATGATAAAGAAGAAGAATAACACATACAAGAGTAGGTATGGGAGTAAACGTGGAACTAAGAAAAAAAAATAGTAACTGATATAATATTTTGCTTTTAAAGTGTATGGATTTTTAACCACACAAGTGGTCATTCTCTTGGAATTAGAGCAAGTACTAAAAGACTTTTGGACTCAAAAAACTATAGAACACTTATCAAACTACTTGATTAGACAGAAAGAAAACATAGAAATGAGAAAGAGAAAATGAGAAAAGAATCATATATTTAAATACAGCATAATAGTTGGTTTGGTGTAATTTTTTGCTAATGAAGAAGAAAAGTGCAAGAAAAAACAGTTTCATTTTACCATCAAATGTAAAGTAAGCTAGAGTCCGGTAAACAAGTTTATTTATTAACAAATGAGCAATTTTAATAGTAGTGCTACTGACACAACATTTATGCAAAAAAATCTAGGTTTCAAGTTGTTAAAGGTATGTAAAAAAGTGACATCAATTATGGGTTCAGATAGAAAGCCAATTACAACTTGCCACTTAACCTTTATTGTAAAAATATTATGAAAATAGCACTAAAATGATCATATTTCAAGTTTATTTCAATAGGGTTTAAACAAAATTTAGAGTCAAAGTGTTCAAAATTTTATTTTAGGAGTCAAAACAAAAAATAAAAATAAAAATAAAATTATACATACATACATACATACATACATACATATATATATATATATATATATATATATATATATATATATTGGCCAGGCCAAGGGGTTCAAATGAACCCCCTGGGCTGGCTGTAGAGTTGCCCCCGAGGGTTCAAGGCTTTTTTTCAAAGTTATATGTTCCTTCTTTAATTTATTAATCTCAATAAAAATTATGATTTTCTATTAACTAATAATAATATTAATAAAAATAAATACATACTACTGATTTAAAAAAAAAAAAAAATTAGTCACAATAAAATCAATAGTGAGACCCACAGTTAGTTGTTAGACCCTTCTCTCTTTTTCTTTTTTTTAAAATTTTTTTTTATGAGATAGTTTCAACTTATGGTGTCTACTCCTAATAATAACTCTTTGTTAAATGTGGAGATGGAATCTCTCAAACAATGTATGAGATAATGATCATTCACGTGAAGCATGCAAACTACAAAGTCTTCTGATTCAATTACCGCATGGTAGTGGGAAGTCTTTCAAAAGTGAAAGTGACAGAGTGATTGTTTCACGACCAATACAATCTCACTTAAGCTGAAAATAAGATTAATTAATTATGATTTTTTAGTTTATAGTTAGACACCCAAAAAAAAAAAAATTAATGTTGTAATAATTTGAATAAAGATAGAGGGTATGTTTGTTTAAGTTTATAATATATACACATAAAAGATAGAAATTCAACTCTAACTTAAATGCCTAATTTAAATGTATATATGTGTAAAGTTCTCTCCTAAAAATTTGAACACTGGTCTTTGCCCCCCACACCCCCACAAGAATTTTGTACTTATGAAGTGACCATCATGCCAATAGTATGCAGTGGTAAAGTTAGCATTTCTTAGAACCATAAGCTTTAGGAATAACGGTTAATTTATATATAGCAAATGATGAGAAGTCCCAATGAGAAGAAGTATTAAAATAATTCACTTAAACAATTAATTAAAAAAATTGGATAAGTGATAGTTTATCCCTCATATTTATTAATTTTCATATAAATTGTGACTTGTTAGAAAAATATTACAAATATCGTCCATACCTAAAAGACTACAAACAGAGTGGCCCTCCAGTGCTCCCAAATGAAGGCAACATTACTTACATGATTTTACAAGTCTTGATGCTTGGGAAAAAAAAACAAAACATTGGTTGTTTTAGATTGTATACAAGGTTTATATATTTAGCTCCATTAGTCCACAACAAGTTCTTTATAATTTTATACATATATGCATAATAATTCTTCTGATGGCTTAAATTATTAATGGATTTATAACTTTATACTAGCTTATAAAGTAAATATACACATTTATAGATTGATTGACGTGGGTAATTTTTGGATTTAAATGCATAAATTTTACGCATTTCTCTATTATACACACATTAATATGAGCGTCCTAACAAAACAAACTTAAAGTACTGCTCATTTCTTGATTTTTCATCACTTAACTTTACGTTTGTGGCTTTCATACCTATTTAGCCTATTGTGCGGTACAGATAAGAAGACGTACATGACTAGTACTTTTGTTTTTTTGTTTTTTTGTTTTTTTTTTTTTTTTTTGATAACACATACATGACTAAAACTTTTTCCAATAATCTTAGGGAATTCTAGCCTTTTACCACTATTTTTCAAAATATTTGGCAATATGCCCCTATTTCCAAATTATTTAGATCCGTGCCCCTGTTTCGAAACTCGATTTTATTAAAATCGAGTTTGAATCAAAAAACTCAATTGGTAGAAAATCGAGTATGGGGCAATGAAACTTAAAAAATAAATAAAAAATAAAAAAATTGCATGGAACTCGAGTTCATGGAGCTCGAGTTCCATAAAAACGCCACTATAGGTCTCCATAAAACACAACTATAGGTAAAATATATTAAAAAATAAATAAAAATAAAAGATTTGGTTCCATGCACTTTTTTTTTTTTTTAGTTTGATCAGCCCAAACCTATAGCTGCGTTCAAGAACAACTATAGCGGTGTTTTAAATGGAACTCGAATTCCATGCAATTTTTTTTTTTTTTTAATTTTAATCAGCCCAAAACCTATAGCTGCGTTCAAATTGTGCTATAGTGGCGTTTTAAAGGGAACTCGAGCTTCATGAACTTGAGTGCCATGCAATTTTTTTTTTTTTTTTTTTAAAGTTTGATCGGGCATAAGTCAATTTTAAACTAATCGAGTTCTTCATTGAAACTCGATTTTGAGGAAATTGAGTTTCAAAACAGGGGCACGGATTTAAATAGTTTGGAAACAGGGGCATATTGCCAAATATTTTAAAAAATACGGGTAAATGGCTAGAATTCCCAATAATCTTATGGCCCCCATATATGTTGCTTTTTGTGCTGGGTATTACTTTGTAGTTTGTTCCATATTGCTTTCATTTTGTTAGTTTGGTAGGTGTTGGGTTGGGGTCAATCGCATGTAATTTCATCTATTGTTGCAATGTATTTTTGGATTTAAATGCATAAATTTTACGCATTTCTCTATTATACACACATTAATATGAGCGTCCTAACAAAACAAACTTAAAGTACTGCTCATTTCTTGATTTTTCATCACTTAACTTTACGTTTGTGGCTTTCATACCTATTTAGCTTATTGTGTGGTACAGATAAGAAGACGTACATGACTAGTACTTTTCTTTTTTTTTTTTTTTTTTTTTTTTTTTTTTTTTTTTGATAACACATACATGACTAAAACTTTGTCCAATAATCTTAGGGATTTCTAGCCTTTTACCCTATTTTTCAAAATATTTGGCAATATGCCCCTGTTTCCAAACTATTTAGATCTGTGCCCCTATTTTGAAACTCGATTTTATTAAAATCGAGTTTGAATCAAAAAACTCAATTGGTAGAAAATCGAGTATAGGGCGATGAAACTTAAAAAATAAATAAATAAATAAATAAATTGCATGGAACTCGTGTTCATGGAGCTCGAGTTCCATAAAAATGCCACTATAGGTATTAAAAACGCTACTATAGGTCTCCATGAAACACAGCTATAGGTAAAATATATTAAAAATAAAAAATTTGCATGGAACTAGAGTTCCATGCACTTTTTTTTTTTAGTTTGATCAGCCCAAACCTATAGCTGTGTTCAAGAACACCTATAGCGGTGTTTTAAATGGAACTCGAATTCCATGCAATTTTTTTTTTTTTTTTTTTTTAATTTTAAGTTTAATCAGCCCAAAACCTATAGCTGCGTTCAGATCATGCTATAGTGGCGTTTTAAAGGGAACTCGAGCGATTTTATTTTTTAATTTTTTTTATAAGTTTGATCGGGCATAACTCGATTTTAAACTAATCGCGCTCTTCATTGAAACTTGATTTTGAGGAAATTGAGTTTCAAAACAAGGGCACAGACCTAAATAGTTTGGAAATAGGGGCATATTGCCAAATATTTTGAAAAATAGGGGTAAAAGGATAGAATTCCCAATAATCTTATGGCCTCCATATATGTTGCTTTTTGTGGTGGGTATTACTTTGTAGTTTGTTCCATGTTGCTTTCATTTTGTTAGTTTGGTAGGTGTTAGGTTGGGGTCAATCGCATGTAATTTCATCTATTGTTGCAATGTACTTTGCCTCCAAAATGTAATCAAAGAAACTCCTTCCACATGTTGTACACTGGTGGGATTTGAATCTGGTGCAATATTTACCCTAAGGGTGTGCAAGAAACTGATAAACTGAAAAAACCAGCTAAAACCGGCCGAATCGAGTTCAATTTTTGGGTTCGGTTTTGATGCAATTTGGTTTCGGTTTGAATTTTTTGAAACCAAAATATTTCGGTTTCAGTTTTGGTGTTGGATTTTTTCACCCCAAAACCGATCGAACCAACCAATATATATATATATATATATATATATTTATGTTAGTTTAAAACATATCAAAGTAAGTAGCTTAGTGAAAATCGTGGGTGCATCAGCCACTTGTTCACTAGTTCAAGCATTTGCCTCTTCATTTTGAGCTTTTAAAAAAAAAAAAAAAAATTTAAACCCTTGCATCTTATATATAAACTTATAACCCTAGCCGCCCCTCACCCAATTTTCTCTCCCTCTCACAAAAACATGCCCCTCGGTCCCTCACCCTATTTTCTCTCCCTCTCGCAAACATATACCCTGTATCTTTTTTTTTTTTTTTTTGATATCCACATACATCTTATTAATTTTCTGATTTCTTCCAACGCCGATTTGGTCTCTTTGTTTCTTGCTATGGTATGTCTTCTTCTTGATTTTGTTTCTCTCATCCCAAATCACCCATGCTTGTACAGGGATTCCATGGGTTTTATGTCATCCCGTGATGTTTGTTTTAAAGAAAATTTGTAGCTGCTAATCTTAGTTTGTGTTTTATGGTTTTTAATGTGTTGCTCTGTATTTTGTATTGAAAATTGGGTCTGTGTTTTTACTGTGATGCTCAGTATTTTGTGTTGAAAACAGGGTCTGTGTTTTTACTATGTTTGTCTTTTAATAATATCTCTGTTTGATGCAAAAAAAAAAAAATCTTTCTTTCTCTATAACCCTCTCTTTGGAAAACTGAAAACCGACCGAAACCGACTTAAACCAAAATACACCGAAACCTTTTGATTTCTAGTTTACCCCATAGCTCTCACAATTTTTTTTTTTTTTTTTCTCACTTTTTAACTTTTTCTCATTTATTTTATACAATAATTGATATTAAAAGTTTCTTTTTTCAAGTCTCAATCCTACATTATTGTCCCTTCTTACCTAATTACCAAAACACCACCCCAAACCCACCCTTTCAGGCTCAAACTAATGAACCCAATGAAAGCCCCCAAGCCCTCATATAGAGGTGTGCAGCCAATCCACTAAAATCGACCCAACCTAACCCAACCCGCCGGGTTGAGTTGGTTTTTAGGGGTGGTTGGGTTGGGTTGGGTTATGAAACTTTTTTAAAAGTGGGTTGGGTTAGGTTTGGGTCATAACAATCACGATCCACCTAACCCAACTCGACCCACCTATATATTTAAAATTTAAATTGTATATATTTAATATATATTAAAAACTATATTATGTAAATAATAATTTTTTTTATTTAATTTTTCCCCTATTTAACTTTTCCTATATATAACTCAATTACCTTGCAAACCCTAACAATCTTATTTCTCTCACTATCGCCTCCCACTCTCACCCCCGGTCTTATTTGTTTATAATTGAGTTGGAATACAATTCATGTATATTTTGTTTATCAACTCGGGTGGAAAATAAGATATATTTTTTTGCACAATTTAATAATTATAGTAATAATAATACAAAATTTCCAACCCATGGGTTCAACCTAAACCAACCCAACCCATGTGAGTTGGGTCAAAAAATCCCCTCAACCCGACCCATGCACACCCCTATCTCATAATGAGGTAGTATCACTTTGCCAACATTGGGCCATTTGAACCTTGAAAATTATTTTGTTATTAAGGGCTCACTATGTATAGAAGATTTTAGATAGAATTGTACAAGGGTTCATGAATCATTACTATTGACTTGATATTTCATGAATATGTTAGGACATATGTGTTACACATGTTAGGAACATATGTCACTATTTTATGCAATTGACTAATCCTTTGACAAAATGCATTTTACTTGTAATTGGGAAGATCTAAGATGTGTTTAATGTTTCAAGAAACAAGGTTTCAAGTTCAAGTGTTAAAGCCATGCAAGTTTGTCCAAGAATCAAGTGTGAAAAGTGTTGTTCATTAAAATTCGATAGCTAGCAATCTATCGAGACTTAGAGCTGTCTGAATCCCGTGGCTCGATAATGACTCGACAGATAGGGTATCTGTCGAGGTTTATGAAACTCAGATTTTTGAGTCTATTTTTCATCCAATCCGTAATTATATGTTTGGGCTTTCTTTTCTCACAACCCTAGACATATATAAGGATTATTTTAAAAGCCGTCAAAGGTGATACAAGTTGCACAAATGTTGAGCAAAGTTTTGTTCAAGCAAATTGCAACCGGAGACAAAATTTTTCCTAGTTTATCTTTCTTGTGAAGAAGCTGATGTTTTTATACACCGTAGGCTTTTGTGACCAAGCAACTTCATGATCTTCATCGTGTGATGAACTCAAGAACTTTGCAACCAACAACCTTCTCTTGTTGGTGATAGAAGTCGATATCTTGGGATCCACATAATTGGTTAGTCACTTACTAGGAACCGTGCATTAAAAATGATATATTGTCACTACAGAACAAGTCCAATTGGGTTTTGGGGTAAGGGTTCAACTGTAGATTGGTATAAGGTACTGTGATTCCTTTACTTGTAACCACTTGTTTTGATAATAATTGATTCTCGGGATTGGTGACCTTAAAATCACCTGGTGGGGTTTTTGCCGTGTAGGTTTTCCCCATTCATAAACAAATCACCGTGTCAATTTAATTTCTGCTGCATACTTAGTTTAATTGGTGATTTGTTTGTGCTACCATGTACATTGCATGTTAATTTGATTAATTAATAAACTTGGCTAATTAAACAATTAATTTATCACAAGGGATCAATATGTTTGTGGCCTATCAAGTGGTATTAGAGCAGGCATACTCTGATTAGGGTTAATCTTTGTTGTGTGATCCATTAACCCCTGTTTGTCATAGATAGAGGACAGTCTCTTATCATACCTCCTTTATTTGATGGCTCTAACTATGCATACTGGAAAGTAGGCATGAGAGCTTTCTTGCGATCTTTAGATGAGAAAGTGTGGCAAGCAGTGGAGATAGGCTGGACCAAGCCGAAGGAAGCACCAACTGATTGGGATGATGCTAAGATCAAGGCGGTAAACTTCAACAACAGGGCATTGAATGCCTTATTCAAGACAATCACAAATGAGGAGTTCAAGAAGATATCCTCCACCAAAACTGCAAATGAAGCATAGACCATTTTCCGGACAACCTATAAAGGAACCAAAGATCAAGGCGGTAAACTTCAATAGCGGGGCATTGAATGCCTTATTCAATCTGATCACAAATGAGGAGTTCAAGAAGATATCCTCCACCAAAACTGCAAATGAAGCATAGACCATTTTCCGGACAACCTATAAAGGAACCAAGGCTGTCAAAGATTCAAAACTTGAGAGGCTCACTACAAGCTTTGAAGAAATCAAGATGGAGGAGGATGAATCGTTTGATGAGTTCTATGCCAAGCTCAAGGACATAGTAAACTTAGCTTTTAATCTTGGGGAAACCATTCCTGAACCCAAGATTGTGAGAAAGGTGCTCAAATCTCTACCCAAGAGATTTTATGCGAAGATCACCGCGATTGAGGAATTGAAGGATATTGACAAAATTCCTTTGACAGAGTTGGTTGGAAATCTACAGACCTATGAGTTGGGTTTGTCTAGAATTAGGAAATTAAGCAAGAGCAAAAGCATGGAACTGAAGCTCAAGAGCAATGACACGGATGAGTCTTCAAACAATGAAGATTCTAAGATGAAGTCCTGTTTCTCCAGGCAATTCATGAAGAATGCAAATGGGAAGGGCTTCGACAAGGACCGTAGGCAATCTAGTTACTTACAGTTCAAAAGCCAGGACAAAAGGAAGAATGATGCTAGGGATGGTGGGTAGTACACTGTTCCCTCGGGGCCAAAATGTTTTGGGTGTCACATTTTCGGTCACATGAAACAAGAATGCTCCACATATCTCAAGACCATTGGGAAAAGTAAGGAACTTGCTGCCACATTGAGTGACACCAAGCCTGAGGATGAACCCGACAATGAGGATGACGGAATCCTAAATGCCTTTATCGCCACTTTCAATCCTACTAAGGGGATTTTTGAAGATGTGGATGAAGAAGAGGAATTGGTGGAGTCCAAGTTTGAGAAGATGGATGAACAAGATGACATCCACATAGCCTATGCAAAGTTATACAAGCTTTCAGGAAAGTATGAGAAGATGTATAGGTTGGCCACTAAAAAGCTTAGTGATGTGGAGCTTGAGCGAGAAGAAATCTCTACAAAGTTTGATGAAGCAAATCATACTATTGGAGCACTGAGGTTTGAGAATAACTTCTTGGTTGAGAAGACCAAGAAGCTTGAGGTAGAATTCTTCCAAGTCAGAGCTCAATTGGAAAGAACTTCAAGCGCTAAGATTGATGAGATGCTAAGTCTTGAAAAATCGCTTCCGATCGAACCAGTTTAGGATATAATTTTTCTTCTCTTAGTATTGCTTCTACTAGTACTATTGTTTTTGTTCCTCCTGCTAATAATATTGAAATTGAGAAAACTAATGTCAAAACCGACTTAGCTAGTGAGAACATAGGCAAAGGTAAATCTATCTTAGGAGCACTCCTAAGCGGGGATAAGAAAGAAGTTAAAAACCCTAAGGCTAAGAAGGTAAACTCTCAAAAGCCTAAATAGAAGAAGCAGCATCTCTGTCATCACTGTGGAGTAGCTGGTCATACTCGACCTAATTGCTATAAGTGGTTAGCCACTCAACAGAGCAACGACATGATCGCATTGGGAAACCATAATCGGGTTCCATCCCTTTTTGCTCCCCTTAGAGATCTTCTCAAAACCCTTATGTTCCTTTTGAACTTGAACGGTTTCAATTCTTGTCCCTTACCTCCAGTTCAAGGATTCACTCAAAGGAAAGGCTCTTCCAAGGTGTGGAAGGAAAAGGGCTCCAAGTGATTTTGTCACTTCTTCTCTTTCCTCTCCGTTTTTTTTTTTTTTGCATTGCTTATGTGTTTTGCTTTATTGTCTTGAGTCAGTCTAGTTTTATGCATTATTTTGTTTAATTTATTTTTGTTTGTTTTCTTTTCAGTTTTGGTTTTTTTTTTTTTTTTTTACATATAAAAATAAATAAAAAAATTGAAAAATACAAAAATAGTATGTGTTTGTGTACATTGGTACTTGTGTACCTTGGGTGGCCATTGAAATAAAGTTTTCTAAATTTTGTATCTTTTGTAGCTTAGATGAGCATCTCTATGCATAACTAAGCAAGTGAGTTTTGTGGCTCGTGTTTGTAATAAGTAAGATTAAGTAATCTCTTGTATTTAACACTCGTATCACTCTTTTTGACGGGAAGGACTAGACAATCCTAAGAGAAAGGCATAAATAACCATCTCACCACCGCCGCCCACCAATCATGAAATGACATTTGTATGCTCAGCATAATAAAAGTGGAATGTCAAAATGCTTAACATAATTGGGTATTTCTTTTTTCTCTTTTATATGCCCATGCATGATTTACTTAAAAAGAAAAATATGCAAAGAAAATAAAAAGCAAAAAGAATAAAAAAGCTTTATCTATGATTACAAGTGTGTATTCTAGGAGATGTGGGAGTTATAGGATGTACCTCGAAGGTGATAGTCCCCATCAAAAAGTTATGATTGTGTGTGAGTTAAAGTAATTTTCTCATATCTCAAATCGTCATAACATGTAGACGCTTATGCAATCTTGCAATGTTTTTCACACACAACACGCAATATTCTTTACTACTTTTGATACGTGTGCGGGTACAATGTGATTTGGACATCACAAGGTTTACATGTGTTAATGTATGATCACTAAACTGTCTTAACTTGTTTCTGAAAAATAAAATCAGTTAGACTGTTTAGTGTGTGTGTGTGTGTGTTTTGAGATCGTTGTGCTTAACATTTTATTGCTGAGAGATGATTTTGAGAGTTTAAAATGTTGTTTGGATCCTTGGTTGATTTGCATGTTTGATTGCATTCATATCTGTGTTTTTCTCTTCTTTGAAAAACTATTTTTTTAAGCAATCTCGATAGCTCCTCGACACCTCTTGACACATAGCTTATCTATCGAGCTCTTCAGTTGTTTTTTATCACAATCACAACACCTCTCGATAGCTAGGTGGATCGATCGAGAAACTTTCTATCCCCTCGATAGCTCCTTAACAGCTACCTTGATCCATTGAGCTTCTTTGTGAAGAATTCTGTTGTTTGATCCTCGACAAATCCTCAATAGCTGGCTCAACAAATAGAAGACGTGTTTTAAAGCTCGGCTGTGGCTCCTCGATACATCTTGATCGATCGAGCTTTATGAGGTTTCTATATATATGCGCGTTGTGATTTTTGATCTCATTTCTTTGATCTCTCTCGACAATTTCTCATCTCTCTCACTCCCAAACACTCTCAACTCAACCACTTCATCTTCCCTACTCTTTCCTTGATCGTTTGCTTGCATTTTCATAGGTATGATCTCTTTTCTTGACTTTCATCAATCATGTTCATGCATTCTGACCTAGATTTTGGGATTTTCTTTAAAATTTGGGTTTTTTCGAAATTGATGAAGTTTTGGTGAAATTTTTGGGTTGGGTTATGCTTATGTGATCTTAAAACTTCATGCATTGAATCTCATACGCATTACAACTATATTTTCATGCATTTAGATGTGTGTTATATATGTGCAACGATTGTGTCTTGGTAGAATTAGATTGGGCTGAGCCCATGATGCAATTACCTTTGCATGTCACATGTTTATGCATTCTTATGCATACGTACTTTCTAATCAATATATTTTGATATATTCTTGTTGCTTGGGACTTTTCTGATTGTTTCTTTCTCCCTCTCTCTCTCTTTTGTTTGCGTTAGTCTGCTTCTATGGCACCCAAACACAAATCTACTCAGTCCCGAAACCTTCTTCGTTCCGGGGCATCCACTTCTTCCGATCCTACTCCCTCACACGTCCGATTCCATGATGAGAAGGCCAAATGGGACTTCTTTGAGAACTTTTCCTAACGAGGCATTCATTCTGAACGCTAAGTCATCTTGTCAGACTTCTCTGACACTAACCTTCCCACTGTCATCCACGGTATGGAATGGGAGTCATTGTGTGACGTCCCAGTCACCTGTCCATCCGTGCTGATCTAGGAGTTCTACTCCAACATGCATGGATTTGATTTTTCAGTACCTTATTTTGTTACTCACGTCGAGGTACGCGCATTGTTGTCACACCGGATATTGTATCCGATGTGCTCCGTGTCCCTAGGGTAGAGCATCCCGACTACCTTGGCTGTGATCGTCTTAAGACCATGTCTAAAGACGAGCTTATCTCTTCTTTTTGTGAGCGCCCTTCTAATTGAGGTGAGAGTCAGTTCACTTACTATTCGGGCTTTGTAAAAGGCCCTCGTTTTCTTAACATAGTCATGACTTTTGTTTTACATCCCTTATCTCATTAAAACTCCATTACAAAGCCCTGTGCTCGGTTTTTTCTTTCACTTTTAGAGCATCTTAGTATAGATTTTCCCTTTCATTTCATTCTTTCTATCATAGATGTGTATAGGGATTCGGCAACCCGTGATAAGCTCATCTTCCCTTCAGCTATCATGAGGATTTTATGTCATTTTTCTGTTCCTTTTCCCTTGTTTGACCACTTTTCTATTATGGGTGCTATAGATGCCGCTACCCTTAAACGAAGCAAGGCACGCTTTTGGTCAAGGCGGTCCAGGTTAGCAACTCCTCCCATTCCTTTGGCTCCATCCACATCTGCTCCCTCTTCTTCTACGAGCGGTGTGACTCTCGGGGACATCATGACATAGCTTTAGCGCATGGATGCTCGCCTCAACACTCTTAATGATGAGTTACGTCAGGTGAACACCTGAGTTGGTCGTATTGCACGATGCCAGGCGGTCATGGGTGGCTTCATTACTTCTCCTCCACCTACTCCAAAGGCTTCTGACGATGAGGATGATGGAGATGATAGCTCTTCCAAAGTCTTTGACGAGATGTCTTCTTGACACTCTTACACTTTGGTTTTGAGGGTAGTCATAATTGGGGGGAGAGTTAGTTTAGGAGATTTTTGTTAGGGGGAGTGTTGATTTTGAGGGATGTAGTGAGGATATTATGTATCTTTTTCTTTTTTGTCTACTTTAGATACATTTATCTCTTGTACATGGGTTTTCTGACCATTTTGACATACATTGTACTTATATTCTTTACATATTGATGTATGTTTTTCACCTACTCTTTCATGTGTTGTTTCTTTTCTCTCTTAATGCACATGCTTCTTATAACTTGTATGCAATCTATTATTTCTATTTTACACTAAGATGCCTTGATGAGTTTTTTTTAAAGTGTTTCAAAAATACAGGTTGTCAAAGTCTACTTGTCATAAACTCTCTTCTTGCAAAGTTTTTCAAGAGTTTGTGTTAAGATAGATTTTATTGTATTCAACAAGTGAATATGAGTTGAGTGATTTATGGCTTCTCTCATATCTCATTTGTTTGTTGTGGCTTTGTCACGAATTGCCAAAGGGGGAGATTGTTAGGACATATGTGTTATACATGTTAGGAACATATGTCACTATTTTATGTAATTAGCTAATCCTTTAACAAAATGCACTTTACTTGTAATTGGGTAGATCTAAGATGTATTTAATACTTCAAGAAACAAGGTTTCAAGTTTAAGTGTTAAAGCCATGCAAGTCTGTCCAAGAATCAAGTGTGAAAAGTGTTGTTCATTAAAGCTCCATAGCTAGCAATCTATCGAGATTTAGAGTCGTCTAAATTCGATGGCTCGACAGCAACTCAACAGATAGGGTATCTATCGAGGTTTATGAAACTCAGATTTTTGAGTCTGTTTTTCATCAAATCCGTGATTATATATTTGGGCTTTCTTTTCTCACAACCTTAGACATATATAAGGATTATTTTAAGGGCCGTCAAAGATGACACAAGTTGCACAAGTGTTGAGCAAAGTTTTGTTTAAGCAAATTGTGATCAGAGACAAAATTTGCCCTAATTCGTCTTTCTTGTGAAGAAGCTGCTGTGTTTGTACACCGTAGGGTTTTGTGAACAAGCAACTTCATTATCTTCATTGTGTGATGAACTCAAGAACTTTACAGCCAACAATCTTCTCTAGTTGGTGATAGAAGTCGCGTCTTCGGATCCGCGCAATTGGTCACCACATACTTGGGAGCCGTGCATTAAAAAGGAGAGATTGTTACTACAAAACAAGTCCAATTAGGTATTGGGGTAAAGGTTCAACTGTAGGTTGATATAAGGTATTGGGATTCCTTTACTTATAATCGCTTGTTTTGATAATAGTGGATTCTCGGGAGTGGTGACCTTAAAATCACCCAATGGGGTTTTTGTCATGTAGGTTTCCCCCATTCGTAAACAAATCACCGTGTCAATTTAATTTCCACTGCATACTTAGTTTAATTGGTGATTTGTTTGTGCTACCACGTACATTGCATGTTAATTTGATTAATTAATAAACTTGGCTAATTAATCAATTAATTTATCACAAGGGGGTCAATACGTTTTTGGCCTATCAGAATACACACAAAGGCATTTGATAGTTAATACAAATAAGTACAATAAAGTTGTGATTTTCAATTCATGTTTATTGGCTTAAATTTCATGTCAAATTTGATTGTAATTCATTCAATCATTTAGCTGTATTTTTTTGGGAATACATGTAATGGGTATAGCGTTCAATTTGGTGAAGATCTATGAAGAACAAAGGATTTCGCGAATTACTCTCGACTGGTTCTTAAATGCTACAACCCGCAAAAGGCCATGTGAGGAGCACATGTTGGAAGTTCAAATGACTCAAGTGTCAAAGGTATTTTGCAAGTAGGTCGTGACTTGGCCAACTTTCGAACTAAGTCGCAAGATGCACTTTGACAATTGGAATTCTGTGTGTTTCCCTTAGACCTTTACTCACACTATAAAAGCCAAAATTACGCACGAAATTGTAAGGAGAGTTTCAGAGAGAAAACCCTAGAAATCCATTGGAAAGTTAAAAGATTACAAACCAACAATCATCTACACATTTCTCTTAGTTTTCTTCACTCTCTTCCCTCTCTAATTCCATATCCTTTGAAAGGTTCTTAGCCCAAAAACAACCCACATCCATTCAAAGTGTTATGAGTTGATTTGGAGCAATTGGAAAGCATTGGGTCATGCCAATCTTTGGTGGGAGCAATTGGGGATAGTTATGAGACCTAGAAAGCTAGTGAAGACAAGGCTTGGTGAAGCCCATTGGTAGTTGGGGTTCGGATGGCTCAAGTACAGAGGGTAGCCTAGGCTTGGAGGGTCTAATTGTTATCCTTGTACTCAAACTAATTTACTAGTAGATCGATTCGGCTTGTAGGGTCGCAGAGAGGTTTTTTAGCTGGTTTTTTCAGTTTTCCTCTTTGATAATACATCACGGTGTTATCTTGTGTTTACTTCTCTCTTCCTTTACTACTTGTACTTTTTACTTAGTTTTCAATTATGTATGTCCCTACACTAGTTAGTAGTCCTGGTTGATTATGTATTTATTACTCTTGTTCTGCTTTATCTAGAGCAGATTAAAAGAAATCTAGCTGTAATTTAAAAATTAGGGTTCTAAACTAACTCAAGTATTTATACTAGTGAGCTTTCAATTTAGGCTCTGATACCAAAGAGATTTGTTAAGAGTAAATTCTCATTAACTTGAATAATGATACACTGATGCTATAGTTTATATACAATAGAGAAGCTAACTAACTAACTGAACAACTATAACAGATTTCTAACAAACAAGAAGATTACAACTAATCACACACGTGCACATCACATGCCCATTACTAGACTAGACTAAACTACATATAGTTTAACCAACACTAGTAACATAAACAATACTACATGTTGTTTAGCCTGGTCTTTCTTCATTCTCTATATCTTTGCTCACTTCGATTCTGATCCGGCTTCCTTATCCTTGAGCCTTCATCTGTGATACAATAGTTAGTTCATTTTGTTGTGTAACAACACCACCAATTAGCAGCGACTTCATATGCTCCTCTAAACTTGGAAGGCGATGATTGTCATCGTAATTGTACATCAAAGGAACCATCCTTGCAGCATTGAGAGAAACATTCTTAAAAGATGCGGGGAATGGATAAGAATAGAGGCATTCCTTGTTGAGGTACTTCCATTCGTCTGAAATCATAGATATTATATGTTCTCTTGTGTCTTTGATTGAAGAGCCACAATGTTCTTTCATGTAGCACTTTAAATAAGATCCATCATGCCCATCTTGATTCTCGTCCCGCAATTAAAACCAGGCTTATTTCGGTGACTAGAAAGAACAAGTTTCAAACATTAATTAAAAGCCAATTTCTGGCACCCTAGATCGACTAGTGCTGTACTAGTGAATTCTATTTTTCCTTATAAAAATTTAGTCAATACCACTCAGCTATAAAATCATGACAAGTTGTAATTAATCTAACATCACTTTGTACAGGGTTCATTTCAATTGAAACAATATTTAAAACTTTACTAATAATAAGTGTAACTGGGCCCAGGTTTGTATGGATCCAGTGAGGATCCAATCAACAAATGGACTAAAACTGAAACCAAGCGTGATATTATTGACCAAGTCCACCAACACCAAAACAAATACAAATTTATCTTCAAACTAGTCTTAAGAAAAATTTCTCTAATTCTCTTTACTATGTGGTGATTGATTGCATGACCTGTATAAAAAGTTATGTGATTTACTTAAATAATACACATAAATGGTTGTAACACATATTTCGAAGGAGATTCACCTAAAGAGAAAAACTTTGTGCTTTGTGTTTACATTCAAACTGGTTTGGAGGAAAATTATTCCCCTTACTACGTTACTATTGATAAGAACATATTATTGCCCTAGCCAACAATATGTGGGTCTTCGCATTAATTGGTGTGCCATAGCACTACCTGGAAGCTTCAGGTAATGATTGGCAAATGTAGGTCCAAATGTCTAATACTGCTAGCCAGCCCAAAAGGCTAGAATGATACTAGCCACTCATACATACACCAACTATCCGGAGCAACAGAACCTTTGTTATTTCCCCTTCTATACACCCGGATCCCAGAGAATTATTGCAAGAAGTAACCTGCCAACCGTGGGGTGGAGCAGCATGCCATAAACTTTATGGACATCAATGGAGTACTCTGTCTTAAATTAAACATGTCCTCTTTGAATAAAGGAAAGCCATATATCTATAGCCACTCTTCTCTCCTTTATGCCACGGACCCCCAGTAAAACAAATGAATAGTTCTTTCTTCCATTTCGTTCACAATAAGCTATAGTTTTGCTCTGCAAAATTTGATAATAGCAGCAAAACATACTAATCTTATAGTTTTGTGTTTCACAAAATAACTTCTGTCCATAGCTTTCTCTCTCATTTCTCTGTAATTTTTATTGGTAACTAACCACTTAAGACGATAAATGTTATGAATAGCACACGACTTTATTTATCAAGGGGTGGATCGATCCACGTTGTAGTTTAGGGGTGCCCGCAAAATTTTGGATGACCCTAAAAACTCTTGGTTAGCTAAACCTGTGACCCTTGAAAACACATCTTACCTAGCAAAGGAAGTTATTTGATAAAAAACACTCTACCCTTTTTTTTATCAACTATTCCTTTTTTTTTTCATAATTGTTATTTTATTTACATATACAAAAAATCACACACACATATATATAAAATGTTTTGAAACCTTAATTTTTTTAATATAATTATAATTTTACTAACTTTTAGCAAGTAATATTTCACTCTACAATTGTAAATGCTTGTGAGATATGAGAGCAAAAATTGAGATTCAAGTCTTTAGGAAAGAGTTTCATACACATATACACTTAAATTAAGTTAAAGTAGAATATTTATCTTGTATAAAAAAAATATTTTGCACTTTGCCCAATTAGTTATTTTTATAGGTAATTTAACTTTATTCCATTTTTAATTTATATCATTTATACGTGTTTTCATTTCATCTTTTATGAAATTATTTGTCAAGTTCAATTGTCCCATCAATGTACTGTTACTATACTATTGTACTAATAGACCTATTATGCGTATATAGTCATAGGTCTTGTCTTTATAATTGTGAAATAGACCCTCTAAATTTCATTCTAATTAAGAATAACAATATAATATAAATATTTGGTCTTGAAAAATGTTTGACGAAAACTTAATATGTAATAATTAAAGAGATTATTTATATGTAGTTTTAGTTATATAATTTTTTGAAGTCGTATAATTTGTTTAAATAATACAAATGAATAGCATTATAACTCATCACTAATGGATTGGAAAAGATGATTCTAAATCTGTTTGAAGTCAAATTTTTTCCTTTAATCTTCACCATGCATGGGATTGGTAATAACTACGTAAACATAAGCTAGACCATCTCCATTCGGGAATGCCTCATGGAGATGATTGTTATTGTGTTTGTTAGGTGTATTATTTTATCTGAAATTTTTTAATAATGATCTTCAAGTTAATTAGTTTAACTTCATAGAAAGCATGTACTTGGAACAAAGTTTCTCTCCAAATTAGTTTGGAGAGAAACCCTACAAATTCCTTATATATTTTTATATTGAGTGTAAATTTTGAAAATTTAACTGTTAGATTGCATATTCTTATTATATCTTTCATGTTTGCAAAATTTCAAAAAGATCAAAAATCAACTACTATGTCAACAAATAAATGTTAAAATTTCAACTTTTTGTGATCTAAAATTATGTATAAAAAATAAGTTTATTGATCGAATAATAAATATCATCCAATCTAAACAAAATTTTATATGCATGTTAAAAACATAAGAAACATGAAATTTAAATGTTAGATTTTCAAAATTTACACGCAAAAAGAAGATATATGAGAAGTTTGTAGAGTTTCTTTCTAAACTAAATTAAAGATAAACTTTGTTCATCTGCTTACTAAAGTTGTTTTGAAAATATTAAGCTTATCTGGTAGTCCTAGGTTTTAGCAAATAGCTGAGTCCCAATTGATTGCTTGTTCCATTATCAGTTTCTATTTCTTAGGACTAAGAACAATGTAGTGCCATAGACTCATAGTGATGCTAGTGATCTCTATTTTATAATTTTGTTCCTTGGTCAAGCATGTAAAAGAAGGCAAGTACAGTTCCTTCAAGTCTGTGCTCTTAACTAAAAACTCCGACACTTGTTTTGTTAGGATGCTGGATTCTGTCAAAGTAATCTAAGTTTTCTTTTCTTTCTTGTATTTAACCCACCTAAAAGGTCACAATAGGGAATAAATATCTCTTTGTTAAAAAAGGAAAAGGTTCATCACTAAATTATATGTTACCTTGGCACTTCCCAAGTCATCCCAAAGACGAAGAATTTTCGCAGTAGAAGATATAATGCCCGGAACATCATCTAGAAGATCTACAGTTTCATTGGTTATGCCTTGACCCAAGAAAAAGAAAGTATGAACAAGCACCATATGCACTCCTGTGCTGATAATAAGGGCATTCTTCAGGTACTCTTCCGTCTTTGGAAAGATCCCATGAGCCAACCATTGTGCTTCTATTAAGAATGCGTTGCACAATCTCGTCCAGTGTAAATATTAATATAAATTCTCAAACACAACTCATTAAGACCCCTATTAGTACGCGAGTTCAAACACATGTTTTCAGTTTTTAAATAACATTATAAGTATTTTCACACACTTTTTCATCCACACATATTTCCAAAAAAACTTAAAATTGTTGTTTAAACACACGTACCAAACGAGCCCTAAACTTTCCTAAATCCATAATTAATAAATTCTTGCTAGGTTCCGGGTTACATTATTTTATACCGTTTTTTTAAGGCTTTCCAAGGGGTTCCATCCATGCTTTTTGTAGACATTGTAGCAGATTTCGTTGGTAATGTCATAAAGAGCCTTGAAGCATATCTTCATGTAGTCTGGTAGTTGCTCAGCAGCATCAAGTTCCCATCTGCATGCAATTTTATTTTTATTTTTCAAATAAATATGGGGTTATAACAAGTTTTACTACATTAACTAATCACAAAGTACTAATTAAGATATTTTATTATTATTATATGTTATGTTGAAGTGACATAAATCATATTTATAGTTACATCAATTCATAGTAAAATTTGTTATAGTTTTAACATTTTTCTTATATTATTCTACTACTGATCCATACCTATTGACAACTTCTGTGAAGTGTTTAAGTTCATCGAGGGTTCCACGAACATCAAATATGTCATCTATTATGTAGAGTAGTGCCAAGGGTTTTGTGAGCTCAACCCTTTGCTCCGACAAGATTGGATCTGTGAGGCATGCCATGGGCCACATGTACCATTTAAGTGGCTGGTCTCTAGTAAATTTCAACTCATTGGCCAAGCCTAGGTCTTTCCACCATCTAAAACAAATAAAAAGATTTAAGTAAATCGTTAATAATATACTATAAAATGCAAACTAAATCCTCAACATCATTGCTCAACTTACTTCAAAATTTGATGAATTTCCTTTTGGTGTATTTCATGAACCATGTTGGAATCTATTTGAGCTAGTTCTTGCACAACATTGATCCATTCATTTGTCCCTTGAATGTTAGTTTGAATGTTTTTAGTCGTGAACCTTGCCTGGCTCTTGTGATGAGGATTCTTCAGTGTATCCGTGATAAGAATGGCTTGTTGATGATCAAGATGGGTCGCCCATTCGGTAAGATATTGGCGACTAAACTCTCCAGCTTCATCAAGTATATCTTCTCCTTCAATACTTAACTGAGAAGCTTCATATAAGCCAATCAATCCCTTTATATCTCCGACTAGACTTGATTTGAACTTCCTCTCCTTGTCCTTGAAGTTGTTAAACAACGCTGTACAAGTGTATATACAATATTCATTTAGCGAGTATATAGCTTTGTTCTAAAATCAAATAGTAAAGGATTACAAATAGGAACAAAATTGTTTTCCCCTTAGTTTTAGTTTTTGTATCCTTATTGCTTTGAATAATTAATGGTGGGATTAGGCTTTAAGTTGGGATAACAAAGATTAAAAGACAAAGTTGAAAGCAAAATCGATGTTGAAAATAAAAGTCATAGCTAACCAGTAAGAAATTAAATTATTTAATTGTCATATAAATATAACAGTTATCAAATCAATTTCTTTTTCATGCATAGTGTCTAGTAAAAGATATTAAAAATAATATATATATATATATATATATATATATATATATATATATATTCATCAGTAGATCTGTCTAAAAGAATAATCCAGTTATTTTTATAAAAAATATTCAAGAATGATAATTTAATTAATTACTTAAGAATAATAAATAAGAAAATCATTGTACAAGTATAAAAGTTTGAAAATGTATCAATAAATATACAAGAAGCTCTATACGTGACTTAGTTTTTTTTTTTTTTTTTTTAATGTACTTATAGTGTTCAATATATTTCTTCTATCATAACTTTAATTTCAAATTATTGAAAATTTGTGAATAGTAGAAAACCATAAAAGGATGTTACAGTATTGTAAAAGGAATTTATAAAATGAAATAAGAAAGCAGAAAAAAAAATTATAGAACTATAATTTCATGACAAATGACAGAACTGTATTGCAGAAGTGTAAAACGTTTGTTGAATTATTAATGGGGTCTTTTTTTTAATTTTATAAAAAGGTTGGATCCCACAACATATATATCATAAATCATATACTATAAAATAAAAGTCAAGTCCTATAAATCATGGTTCCACCAAATGAGTATTTTCTCTTGGTAAAAAGTAGCTACACTCTCAATAATTATTAAAATAATTTATCTAATTGTAATGATAGTTTAATTTAGTTAAAATTATAGTACCTAATTTTTCAAGAAATTAAAAATTTTTATTCCAACTAAAATTCTATAACAAAAAGAATAAGGAAGTGGGGAGACACTGAATTAGCCTTACCACGGGGTATCTCGATTTGAGATAGTATCCCTGGTCGACTAAGCGATGAAGGTTGTACACCCAATTCACGTCATGATGGGTTAGCTTTAGGTCCATTCTCTTATTCAGAGCATCTATGCTTCCCAAAACCCTAAACATATTTGGAGCACACTGGGTTGGGGATAGCCTAAAGAAGCCGAGGTAACTCCTAGTAATACTACCCATGGGGATAGTCATCCCCCCCTCTATAAAGGCGATCATGGGGATAACTACTTCCCCGGTTTGCACAGCATCAACCCACTCCCGTTGGGCTGCATACCTCATCCTTACCGTTGGGGGGATTTTATACTTAGAACGAAAGTTTCTAATGCCTTCCTCGGACTCAACGAGACATCGAAATAGATTCTTTTGTTTCCCCATTTTTCTAAAAAACTTAGTAGAAAGGACTATCGGGTTTGAAACGAAAGTGGTAAAAACTTCAAGAGGACTTACGGGTTCAAATAAAGGATCTCGGACAACGTACGATTATTTGTAGTCACCAGGAGAATAACGAAGGCCGGAGAAAGGCAAGTTCAATGTATGAGCTCTGGAACCATCATCGAAAGCAAAGTACAAGTTTAATTAGGGAACGCCTTTATAGTCATGTGAGGTTTGTGAGCGGTGGAGTTCCCGCTCACAAAACAAGGGAAGCCTTCTGTCGTTTGATTTAGATCTCACCGTCGAACGTGGGGGACAGGGGCACTGTCAAAATTTAATGCTGCCAAAATCGGGAGGTCAAGCGTCGGGGGCATGCCCCAAAACACACATAGGTATGGGCTTGTGACGTCAAAATCCACCTTCTCTCCCGAGGAGTCGAAAAGCAGGATTTTGAGGGGCTATTGTGGGGGGCAATCCGATCAATAGGCCCATTGAGGTCGGGATTGTTGGGCTTGTGGCCCATCCGAGGATGCATATCCATCCGAGGAGGCCAAGTCCAGTCATAAGGTAATTACCGAAGGGGATGGTAATCAATATCACGAGGGTGAAGTGCTGTATTCGTCCGAGGACGCCATACTCCTCGGCACTGTGCGTCCGAGGACGAACAGGGAGCGGTCTAGTGGCGGCCGGGCCTCAGAATCATGTCACCAATACAGATAGGATCACGGACCAAGGGTAAAAGGGAAAAGATGAACAAAATATCTGTAACCACAGCTACCTCCGTATTAATGACTTCTCAACCAACTCTCTGGCCGCATTAATGTGGAGGTGATACCTGAACAGTAAAGAGGCAACCTTATAGCCGCCCATAGGAAGTTCTAGGAGGTGCTGGATGAGACAAAAAGAAATCCTCTGAACCCAACCTACACGTGTGCGGTGAGGATGGAAGGCAAAGGGTGGTATATAAGCTGAAAGAAGAATATACAGGAAAGAGGATCGGAACAAAAAAGAAAGAAAAAGAAAAACAAAGACAAAGAAAAAAGCGCAAAAAGAGAGAAAACAAAACGGCACCGATTACCTAGGAAAGATGATCATTGTGCCAATCTTAAGCTTTTAATATACGAGAGATTGTATCTTTTTACATATACAAAAGTTAACCCAGTTCTTTACACCCACGCTCTACAAATCATATTGTTTGGGCCTTTTTACGTATGAACCCAACACTCATATTTAATCGTGTCCTTACAGTAATTAATCACAATTTTGTATTTTGGTGTACTAAAACTTGCAAAATGCATATTGTAGGTGCATCAAGTGGCATACGATTTTGATAATATTTCTAAAATATTTTCTTACATAAAATTTTCAAGTGGCTTTTAGTTAAAGGTGTAATCAGTTTGGTTCATTTGGGTCATAATATTGGACAAATTCCCCCATTAAACCAATTTAACAAGGGGAGCAGGAGGGGTAGGGGTGTTTAAGTAAAATTATTTAGTGCACCCGATAAACTATGCCCTTCTCTTACATACTCATATTTATGTAAGAGGAATATATAGCTTACTAAGTACACTACAATAATTTTTTGACATTTTGGGTTTTGGCCATTAATTTGGATCTTTGTGAAAATCTAAATGCCGGACCCCTCAGCCCTCACTCTTAATGGACTATTCTATTCTCTTGCATACTCATATTTATGTAAGTGGAGTATGTAGCTTACTAAGTACACTATAATATTTTATCGACATTTGGGCCATTGGCTATCGGATCTTTGTGAGAATATAAATCCCAAACCCCTCAGCCCTCACCCTTGATGGACTATACCTTTCTCTTACATACTCACATTTATGTAAGAGGAGTACGTAGATTACTAAGTACACAACAATAATTTCTCGATATTTGGGCGCTCGGCTAATGGATCTTTGTGAGAATCTAAATCCCAAACCCCTCCCTCACCCTTGATGATGACTTTATAGCCATGAGCAATGCCATTGGCTTTATATATAAATTATAGAAAAGAAAATGCCGACCTGAAGAAACGTAGTAACCATCTTGTCTCAATAATCGAAAGCGTAGAGCAGTTTCGTAAGGTTGATTGTTGATTTCATTATAACCATAAGCACTAGATATCATATTTTGCCTCTGTAGAATTGTTTCAATCTCTTCTTGGAAGTGGTAGTCAATGCCAAGGCGTTGAATCGCATCAATCATATATAAACCTTCCAATGGATCTTCTCCGACTTTGTTCAGCACGTGCTTAACTTCTTTCAACTTTTGTGCATGTTGGCTGTGAATTTTATCCTGGAAGGGAATTAAGGAAGCAATCTGTTAAAAGCTAAAACTAAAAATAAAATAAAATATCGGGCACAATGAAAACCAGAAGCAAAAAAAAAGTGTGTAACTAAATGCCAGTTGACATCTTTAATGTATTCAATTAAATGATTATAGTGTATTATATTCAGAAACAAACTATATAATGCTTCGAGTAGATAGAAGCTAAGGTGAGCAAAGTCAAGGTTTAAATTCAAGACTGATTAATTATGGTTTTTGAGTAAAGTTTGTAGTATGCTTTTATGTTAAAATTTAGAACCGCTTTTCTCTCATTTGTGTGTACATGTGTTTGTTTCAATAAATAAAATGAAAAAAATCAAGACCAATTACTTTGATAACATGATAAGTTATGGGGTAAATAATAATATATCAATGAAAATTCGTTTTTATATTACTTTAATTTTTTGGGGGAGGAACTAAATACAGTTATTTTGTTAAAGGTTGTATCACCTCTAGCATAAAGTTTAAGAAAGATTATCATATTTTTACTTTCTTTTTTTGTTAAGAATGGAAGATATTAAAATATTACCAAAAAAAAAAAAAAAAAAAAAAAAAACAAAACAAAAACTCAACGAGAACAAGTGGCAGTGATGAAAATTTTGCATAATGACCTCATGGCTCCTGATCACAACCTAACAAAAGTGGTTTTATCATAAACAAAATGAAAAATAAAAATTTAAACACATAGTATACAACACTTGGTAGAACATTAAGTGAAACTCCTAAGAAAAGGGATAAATAATTTTTACTCTCAAGGGAATAGTGGTTAGTTTAGTGACTATAACAATGTAAACGTTGACTTATGAGAGGGTTTCATGGAGCGGCCTCTCAAAACATGTGAATCCCACAAATGTGTGAGGCTCATCAAATATGAGGACACCTCATGAGATGGTTTTAACGGATACTTTCTCGATGGTAGTCAATCGTATTGGTGGCTTTAAGAAAGGACACAAACTTACAGCATCATGTTTGCTTCTGTAGTTGTGATGTTTTAAAGGGAGAGGCAATGTGTGATCATGGGCAATGTCCAATTTGCGAGCACTAGGCAAAGGATTCTGGCTGAAGTGGTCTGAATTGGTAGCTTTTGGAATCCTCTTAGGAGCATTTGGAGGATTGTAGGAAGCAAAGAGGGGCTTAATAGACAAAGCCATAGAGAAAGTGTATCACAAGTAAAGTAAATGGGAGAGAGAAGTGGGAGGAAAAATTTTCTTGTGGAGAGTTTAATGCTTCGGAGATTTCTTGATCCATTTTATAGGATTCATTGCGTTGATAAGTATTAGGATGTTTCAGACACATTAAATTCCGTGGGACCATGTTTATCATGCTTCAAGATGCACGTATTCAATTTGATACCGTGGAATTCTTTATCCAATTTTCTGAATTCAATGCGTTTTTTTTTTTTTTTTTTTTGAGAAAGAACTTATGAATTTCATTAACGTAAATGAGTTACATCCAACTGTAAAAACTGAACAATATGGGATGGAACATCCTCCATCCAAACTTGAAAATCTGGTATGCGTAAAGCATATTTGGCCAGATTATGAGTTACACTATTGTCATTTCTCTTAACATGAGAATACAATACTCTTCTAAATTTTTTTCCATACTCTTTCACATCTTCAACCAGCAGACCCCAAAGCAGTAAGTTCTGTTCTTGTGCCTTCAACGCTTGAATTAAGTTCAACGCATCACCTTGAAGGATAATATTCTGGAAGCCCAGCTCATGTGCAAAGGATAGAGCCTTCAATGCAGCCAAAGCTTCCATGTCCTCTGCCATGAACTGTTGGATTAGTTTTTCTGCACAGGACGCCAAAACAGCACCCTCCGAGTCTCGAATCACCACTCCCACACCGGACATTCTTGAGGATTCAGCATTTGCTCCATCAAAGTTAATCTTAACAAAACCGTTTGGCGGTGCCGTCCATCTATTTCCTCCCCTGCCGCCGCACTCCACTTGAACCTCTGAAACTTGCAGGTCGATTCGGTATTGCACCAGACTCGTCCGTGCATTTGCAAAAACCTGATGGAGCGGGTGGGTCTGCAGCCTTAACCGTGCCTTGTTCCTCTTATTCCATACTCCCCATGCCGTAAATGCTAGAAGTTCCAGTGATTTCCCTTCATCAATCATCCATAGCAGCAGCTCCTTGACAGTGACAAAGCCCACCTCATACCGGAATCCCCACATACTTTGATCTGACCACACTACATCCAATTCCGGACATAACCATAATGCGTGGAACGGGTCCTCCACAACATTTTTACACCTCTCACACGTTGGGTCTTCAAGGATTTTTCTTCTCATCAAAGATTGTTTAGTTGGCAAAGCAAAGCGGCAAGCTCTCCACAGAAAATTTTTCACCTTTGAGGGGGCTCTCATCTCCCAAATTTTTTTCCACAGCCACTTCTCATCGACCGGTGGTGTTTGCAGATTTGATTCCATCTCTTCCTCCTGTTTTAGAAATCTATACCCCGACTTACAAGTATAATTACCCGTTGGAGAATACGGCCAATAAAGAGTATCCTCTGTTTGCATTACTACGGTGAGTGGGATTTTCTTAATCAAGTCTGCATCTTCAGTCACAAACAGCCCATCTACCAACTCTTCATTCCACCTTCTTGTGATTGGATCAAAGAGAGTAGCTACGGTATGATCCTCAAAGCTCTCCAAGGGACAAATTGGCAGCTGCGTTGGGTGTTTTCTTGGCAGCCAACGTTGCTGCCAAATGTTTATTTTTTCACCATTACCTATTCTCCATAAAGCCCCTCTTTGAATGATGTCTCTACCTCTAAGGATACTTTTCCAAGCATATGACCCCATCCTAGAGTCGGTAGCCTCCATAATTGTTGAATTTGGGAAGAAACGAGCCTTAAATACTTTATAAAAAAGTGATGATGTATCATGCAATAGCCTCCAAGCTTGTTTTGCCAAGAGTGAGTCGTTGAAAATAGCAAGGTCTCGAAAGCCCATACCTCCAATAGTTTTCGATTTTGTCATTTCCTCCCATTTAATCCAATGGATTTTTCTTCGATCACCTCTTTGGCCCCACCAAAATTTCTTGATTAAAGACTCAATCTCATTGCACAAACCCACAAGCAATTTGAAACACCCCATCATGTAGGTAGGGATGGCTTGTATGACTGCCTTAAGGAGTACTTCTCTCCCCGCTTGTGAAAGCAATTTAGCTTCCCACCCTTGAAGCTTCCGCCATACCTTCTCTTTTATGTAATTAAAACTTGCTTTTTTACCTTTGCCAACCAAGGAGGGCAGCCCAAGGTATTTTTCATAGTGCAAGATTTCGGGGACTCCAATGGCCACTTTGATTCCATGCTTCTGCTCCTCTGGTACAGACTTACTAAAGAACAGAGAGGTTTTACTTCTATTCATTTGTTGTCCCGAAGCTTCCTCATACTCCTTAAGGATATTCAAAACATTCCCGCATTCCTCCATAGTTGCCCTGCAAAAAATCAAACTATCATCTGCAAAGAGCAGATGCGTTAGTTTTGGACCCCTCCTACAAAGGGAGTATCCATGGATTTCACCTTGTAAATCAGCCTTTTTAATTAAGCTATTCAATCCTTCCGTACAAAGAAGAAATAGGAAAGGAGAGAGTGGGTCTCCTTGCCTAATGCCCCTAGTAGGAAAAATCATCCCACATGGATCACCATTCACCAACACCGAGTATGATACAGTTTTCACACAACCCATGACAAGATTTATCCACCTCTCCCTAAAACCCATCTTCCTCATAATCCCCTCCAAATACTACCACTCCACCCTATCATATGCTTTACTCATATCCAATTTTAATGCCATATACCTATAGTTACCTCCCCTAAAGTTTTGTACGTTGTGTAGTGTTTCAAAGGCCACTAGAATATTGTCAGAAATCAGACGCCCTTTAGTGAAAGCTGATTGGTGTTCAAAGTGATAATGGATGGAAGTATTTTTTAAGGCGGTTTGCAAGAACTTTAGAGTAAATTTTGTAAAGGACATTACAAAGACTAATGGGGCGAAACTGGTGGGGAAATTCAGGGGAGTGTAATTTCGGCACAAGAGTAATAAAAGTATGGTTCAGATTGGTTGGTATTGTACCTGAATTTAACCAAGACAGAATGGAAGAGGTGACATCCTGGTTCACCGTGCTCCAAAAATGTTGGTAGAAGAGCGGGGGCATACCATCCGGGCCAGGAGCTTTAAGGGGCGCCATTTGTTTTAGGGCAATGGCAACTTCACTTGCCTCAAACTCATGACACAAATCACCATTCATCTCTTCATCAATCGGTGGTTGAACACAATCCAACGCCCCAATGGATACAATCCCCTCTCAAAGCGGAAATAGAGACTTAAAATAGTTGACCATCACTTCACCAATTTCTTCATGTCCGGTTCTCCATACTCCGGCCTCATCTCTAATACCCTGCAATGAATTTTTCCTGAATCTCCTAGAAGCACAACAATGGAAATATTTAGAGTTTTTGTCCCCTTCATTAGCCCATAGGATTCTAGACCTTTGACCCCACATCGTGGCCTCCCTATCTTGCATCACCTTAATCTCTTTTTTAATCTGCTTGACTCTAAAATTATTTCCACTCATCATGGCTACCCTTTCTTCTTTGGCTAGGGCTTTTTTCAATCGGTTCAACTCCATCCTAACATTACCAAAAACATTTTTCTCCCATATCCCCAACTCTTTTCCACACTTCTCAATTTTATTCAAAATATTACTCTCTACACTTCCATCACTTCCACTACCCCAAGCCGAAACCACCACTTCCTCACATCCCGAATTTGAAAGCCACATTTGTTCGAACCTAAAATTTTTTTTTCGGCTAGGAGGAATCAAACCCGATGGGGAAATGAATAATGGGATATGATCCGATGAAGAGCAAGACAAGTGATACACCCTTGAACCTCCAAACATCATGAACCAACTATTATTAACCAAACACCTATCAAGCCTCTCCCAAATTGAAATCCCGCTTTCAAAGTGTTTGCTCCATGTAAATTTAGGTCCCTCAAAACCCAAATCCATGAAGCCACATTCATCAATCACCTCCCTAAACTCGCTGCATCGGATAATAAGGTCTTCTAGCTCCTCCTAGTTTCTCCTCTTGTTTTATAATCTCATTAAAATCTCCAAGACAAAGCCAAGGCTTTTCGGGTTGTGAGTTTAGAGCTCTTAGTTTGGCCCAAGCTTCATGTCTTCTTCTGTTTCAGGTTCCCCATAAAACCCAGTTAATCTCCACTCATTCTCCGTGTTTTTATTGATCACCGCATCAATATAGTGTCTATCTGAATCTTCCACCATAAAATTAACTAATGCTTTCCAATACAGAACTAATCCACCACTTCTTCCCACCCTTGGCACGACCCATCTATGCTCAAAACCAATACTTCTCTGGACGAATTCTAGCCTTGCATCATCCGTAAGTGTCTCGGCTAAAAACACCACAGAGGGATCTTTTGCCCGGATAATATCACCAAGCTCCCTCACCGTCGCGTAGGTTCCCAAGCCCATGACAGTTCCATGCTAAACAACTCATTGCCCTTGGCGGGCGACCATCGCCTCCCGCCACTACAAAGAATTTTTCATCATCATTGACAACTACTTGTAGACGTTTTGATGAACCTGTCATAAGGGATACCTCGGATGCCACCATTCTTTTTTTTCCTTGCACCTTAACTTGTGCTGCCGTGTTACTCTTTGGCTTAGGTCTTTCTCTACGTGTCCAAGTACGTGCTGCCCTTGGAGATTAGAGATTGTGAACACCAATATCATTAGTATCACGTGACAACTTAAGTGAGGGTGTGCCACTTAAATTATCACGTGCACTAGGGTTAGAGAGTCCACTTGGAATAGGGTTTTTGTTATGAGCTTTCCCGCTTGAATCCACTATCTTAGCTGCCCCAAATTCTGCTGCCATACATAACTCCTCATTACACGCCACTTCCTCAATTTCGGTTTCCTTAGGGGGAGTAAATACTCCAATAATCTCATCCTTTAATTTGTTTTGGTCAACAGTATCACTCCTCATAACTCTGTCTCCTTCATTACGCTTTAAAGACACCACGTCCTCATCTTCAATTCCCTCATTATTGCTCCCATTATTGCTACCCGTTACCTCTTGTATCCGATCTGTTACACCTCTGCTGCCTGAATCGGAGTTCGGGCCTGAATTACTTGCCTCCAGTGTACCTGATCCGACCTTCTTCTTCGCCGCATAGAACCCGGGGACGGTGATAGCATTACGTCTAGCAGGAACAAAAGGCGGTGCTCACAAGTATGGCCCAAACTCACGTTGTTCCGGTTTGAGTGTACCCTCGCTATCAATCCACGGATCACAATCTCGATCATCATGAGTAAGTCTCCCACACCAATAGCATATGTTAGGCGGTCTTTCGTACTTGAACGCTATCCATACTTGCTTCCCTCCTTCACCTATAGACACTAATCTTCCACGGCACAAAGGTAGTGACAAATCAATGGGCACCTGAATACGAACAAAATGACCTCCATCAAAAAATTTTGGGTTCGTTGGCACGTAAACCTCCCCCAAGACACTGCCAATTTTCTTTGCCACCTCTATTGTTATATACTTGATCGGAAGCCCATGGAGTTGAACCCACAGTTTCGTCTTCTCAAATTTTATATCTTGAAGAGAGGATTCATTCTCGTAACGATTCATGACCATTAGATGTTTGTCAAACGTCCACGGCTCACCTTCTAAAATTCTATCCACATCTTCCATGTTGTCAAAGATGAATAGAACTTTATGGTCTCCAAAGCTCTGAATCTTGAACCCATTCTTGGCTCTCCATAGCGGGTTAAACGTCTTCGCTATGACCTCCATATTGATTGCTCGCCTAGTCAAAAACTTGGCAGCAATAGCAAATTTCTGACTTCTATCATCATCAAGTAGGCAGCAGCCCGGTCCCTCTCTATCCGATAGAGTGAGCTTATTCCAAGATCGAGCCAAATCTTCCATTCTCTCACTCGCTCAATACTGTTTCCCCACCCCCAAAAAAGAACCCAACAAGCCTAGGAATAACAGTGTTACTCCTAGGATACAACGCACCTTCAAAGAAGGGACTCACCAATTCTACTGTGGAAAGAAATTAGAGAGAGACCTAACTCCTAGACTCACAGAGAAACTAAGTCTTTCTTACCTCTTAGTAAAAACTAGTTTAAGGCCAGGAACCTTAAGAGACCACATGTTGAGCTGAATTCAATGCGTTGATAGGTATTGTAGGATATAGGATGTTTCAGACCGTAGGACCATTCTTGAAAATGCACGTATTCAATTTGATACCGTGCACTTGTCTTTGTCCTACTACTACTACTACTACTATTATTATTATTATTATTATTATTATTATTATTATTATTAATTTGATAGTTAAGAAATGAGAAATTTAAATTATGTACATCTCCGTTAAAAACATTAGAAAGTGTCAGAAATAAATTATTTTCTGACCACCGTTCAGCATTAATCACCATAATTGCTAACATCTATCTTCCATTTGCCATACTTGAGCACCGTACAACCATCCTTCAACCTGGTCACAAAAACATTCATCTTTAGGTTGTATTAGCCATCTTCCAACCTTTAAGCATTGTTAATTGTCATTGATCACTATAGGCAAGAACCATCTTACTTGTTTCACTTTAAGTTATGCTCGGACCATTTTATATAGGACCCAATCCTATCAAGATGTTCTCAAACTTCCACCTTAAGTTTGAGGATGGATGTAAGAGATTTCAGTCTAAGTTCATTGTACCCATACACAGGGAAACCTAGAGGAGGGCCTAAGGGAGCCTGAGCACCCTTGGTCCTAAGAAAAAAAAAAATTTATTAGTTATATTTTTTTTCATTTTTGTTGTTGGTCTCCTCTTTCAAAACCTTAGGCCACTCCCCTTCAATTAGCCTAACTAGCAACTACTCAACCCAAAAAGTTAACAAAAATAAAACTTTAAAAAAATTTAAAAATCCTAGCCAGCCTAGTATTAAAAAACAATATTATTTTGTGTTTTCTTTTTTGTTTTTGTTGGTAGATGATTTCATCTTAATGTGTTAAGAAATAATGATTTTGTGTATTTGTTTTGGTTGATATATATATATATTTTTTTTTGGATAGAGCTCCACAACCTATGGCTTTTATTTCTGATAATTGTATTTTTTCATTACTGGACCAAGACATCAATAAGTATTTGGTGTAAGCGGAAATTGAACCCTAGATCTCTTATGTTTAATAGTTTATTAATAATATATGGAATCATGGGTGCCTATTTGGGGTGTTTTTTTTTTTTGTTTTTGGCTTATACTCCGGTCCCTCTAGTTTGAAATCCTAGGTACATCACTGCCCATGCAATTTATAATATTGTCATGTTACATGTAGTCATGTAATTACTTGTATTTCGCATCTTGACTTATACTATACTTTAGGGTTACTCAATCATTAGCTTAGGGTTAACTGGTTAAGTCCTTCCAATGGATGTATTCACTGGCAGCTATGACCACCCTGTACTAGAAAAAATTATTATCATGTATAAATTTTAAAAATTTATGATTTGGCAACAAACTAAACTTTGTGATAACACTAAATTTTTTTAGGCCCAACTTAACTAAACTTTGGACAAAATTTGACAATAAACTTGGTTGTAAGTTAAGACTACAACTTTATTCAATATATATATATATATATATATATATTTTATTGGTTGTTAATTTTAACAAATATATTATTTAATTACATTTTCTTCTTATATCCTCTATACTTGCAAAATTTCAAAAAGATCAAAGATCAATAGCTATGTCATCAATCAAATGTTTAAATTTCAAGTTTTTGTAGCCTAATATTATACATAAAAACTAAGTTTACGGATCGAATGGCAAATAACATTCGATTGACAAGAAACTTGACATGTGTTTTAAGAACAAGAGAACATACAATTCAACAGTTAGATTTACAAAATATATAGTAATATTAATTTGTTTAGTGAGAGTTGTAGCCTTGTGCTACAACTTAGTTTGTAGCCAAATTTTGTCCTTAAACTTTAATCCTCTTAACAATATATTAGATCCTTACATAAAAAAAAGTTCAAGAAAAATTTTATTTAACTATAATTTTAAAAGAGATGTAGCTTGCAACATTGATAATAAGACTATCATATAACGATTTCAAAATAAGAAAACTCGTAGAAGGAAATTGTAAGACTTTGTGTGTGTGTGTGCGCGCTTTTTTTTTTTTTTTTTTTTTTGTCATCAATATATGAAGTTCTCTTTTTATTAAATTTTGTATAATTTATGTTTCTTAATGACCACCCTCAAAAAATTTTCTAAAGCGGTCACAGCTGTATTGTAATACATAATTCAAAGTAACAAAAATGTAGTCACTCCTTTTGTCTCATGAACATGAGTCATTAGGGTCTGTTTAAATACCGTTTATTACTGAAAACTGAAAATTGAAACTGAAAATATTGTAAGAAAATAATTTTTAAATGTGTGTGAATAATCTTAGTGAGACCGATTTTAAAATTATTTTTGCTAAAAAAATTACTTGTGGATCTCATAAATGGTATTAGGGACCCACACAAAACGCACCAGACGCAAATGTGGAGGAAAAAACGTATATTCAAACGTGCACTATAAACCTCAGTCAATTCTTCATTCGCTTTCTCCATTCGTCCTTGTCTCTCTAACAATAATAACCCCACTAAACGCCACAGCTGATTTCGTCCATAGACAAAACCAAATCACATTATTTAGCAGCGTGGGCCCCTTGTTGTAGAAAGGTTTTGAAGTTTGAACTCACATTGTGCCTGCTGTTTTGAAGTTTGAATTCAGAGTGCGCCACCAGATCTAGAGCATTCACACCCCTCCCCCCAAAAAACAAAAATGCATGCACCCAACTCCTGTGTGTGTATTGTGGTATAATTTCGACGCCCCATATTTTATTCATCGTTTCTCTATTAATTTTCAATCTGACAATAAATTCCATAAATTTCCACTTGCAAATATGGATACAACGAGTATTTCCACTTGCGACAAAAATTCAATATTGAATGAACATATTTCCAAGTCATTCTCAAGCTGTCAAGCACCACAAGCCATAAGGCCCAAAACCGAACAATTGCTAGCAGCCAACACAAACATTCCCATCATCATTTTCTCATTAAGTTGTGAAAAATATAACTATATTCCACCCAGCTGATAAGTAATATAAATCTCAATTTCCTGTGGGAAAATTGATGCCTTATGATAAAAAAAATCAAGCCACGTATACAACACCCAATAAGATGGAAGCTTGATTATAGGGTTCGAGGCTTTTTTTCAAAGTTATGTGTTCCTTCTTTAATTTATTAATCTCAATAAAAATTATGATTTTCTATTAACTAAAAATAATAATAAAATAAATACATAATTACTGATTTTTTAAATTTTTTTGTCACACTAGTGAAACCCACACTTGGATGTTAAAGTAATTTGAAAGTTTTTTATAGTATAAAATTACTCATATAGCCTTAAATTCTCCATTATTTTGTTTTTGTAGAAATTCTCTCCTTTCTAGATTTATCAAAAAATATTTTCTACTGTAGTATTTAATTTCTCTAAACATAAAAAAGGGAATGAAAAGTAAAACATCTGTTTCCTTTCCATTTTCTTTGGGAACCAAACAAGGAAAATAACTATTTCTTTCCTTTGTTTCACTATCTTTTTTACATCCAAACACTCAAAAAAAAAAAAAAAAATTTAAAATTTCTTTCTCTTATGGTTTCTATTTCTCAGTTATTTTCCTTTTCCCTCCTTTTTTCTGAAGATACAGCCAATCATGATAGGGTTTAGAACCCTAAATTCCCTCCTCCTCCTCCCAAATAGATTACAAATCACTTCAACTTTTTAATTTGACTAAAGTTGAGAGGATTCTAGTCCAAAAGAGATATTCTTCTATTTTTTCTTTTTCTTTTTTTCTTTCTTTGGGGGAAGCACTTTTCCTCCTTTATGTTTGGGATAATTAACAATTCATTCCTTATTTTTGAATCTAATCAATTTCCCCTTCTATGTTTGGAAAATGAGCAAATACTCTCTAAATTTGCTATTTTCTTAGTTAAATCAATTATTTTGAATAAATTATTAATTAGTCGTACACTATTATAAGAAAAATAAAGAATTGAGAATTGCAATGTTGTTTTCTTGGATTTCATTTATAATTATTGTGATTCCATTGAATTTAATTGAAAAAGTAACAAATTTGAGATATATGCTAAATTCCAAACATAAAAAAATAAATTGTGAACTACCTAAGATATAAAGAGAATGGAGAGTACCTTTTTCTTTTGGTTTTTAATAATTTTTAAGTGTTTAAAGGCTTTAAAAACACTATTATCGCTTACAAACTAAGCAGCCCAACAAAAAAACTAAAAAGGTAATCCCTAGCCTGATTTTTCCACTTTAGAAAAGTGGAAAACCCAATAATAATTGATGCAAATGCATAAGATCAATGTTAGAGATAAAATAAAGTAAAATCAATAAGATAATAAATCAGTATTTGAATTCCATCTTGGAGAGATAACGCTACATTGGAAAATCTGGAGATGGGATCTCTCAAACAATGTACGAGATAATGATCATCCACGTGAGGCATGCAAACTACAAAGTCTTCTGATTCAATTAATGCATGGTAGTGGAAGACTTTCAAAAGTGAAATTGACAGACAGGGTTGGCCCTTGGCCTAGGCCCCTTAGGCCATCGCCTAGGCCCTACTAGAGAAAGGTTCCCAAATTTTCGGATAAAAATTAATATATTTTTTTGAAAAAAATACATTTTTGGAGATATAGATTTTTTTTGTACTTTTAAGAAGTCTCAAATAATTAAGTAATATTAGAGATAATACAACTTTAAATATGTAAATCCTACAAATATATATGTCATTAATCACAAGAAATAATTTAGATAGGAAAATGCAAGAAATATGTACTATAAGTTTTACTTCAAAAACCTTTACAAATTGATGTGATAATTAATATGATTTGTGGACATCAACAACTTATTAAATGCATTTTTGAAATACTTTTTATGATTGGTGATACGTCTTTGTAAGCCTCATACTTGTAAAATTTATAATATTCTTAACATCATTCATTCAAATACTTGTTTATTATCTTCTTGAAGTGTCACTAATCATATTCATTACTATATCATTTCTAAGTGGTTTTTTAGTAAAATTTGTTATAGTTTTAGCATTTTTCCAAAAAAATTAAAAAGAATATAGTTTTGTTATAAAAAAAAAATAATGATATTAAACACTAGTTAAATATTATTTAAGTGATAACAAAAAAGCCTCATTTAAATATATTGCCTAAGGCCTCCAAATTTGTTGGGTTGCCCCTAGTGACAGATTAGTTGTTTCATGACCAATACAATTTCACTTAAACTGAAAATAAGATTAATTAATGATGATCTCTTAGTTTATAGATAGACACCAAAAAAAAAAAAAAAAATTTAATGTTGTAATAATCAAAATAAAGATAGAGGGTATGTTTGTTTAAGTTTATAAATTGATTTTTTTTTTTTATCAAGCTAATTTATGTATCTACATACGGATGCTAAGTTGTTAAAGTTAGGATTATATATATATATATATATATATATATATATATATAAAAGATAAAAATTATATTCTAGCTTAAATGTCCACTTTAAGTGTATATATATGTAAAACTCTTTTTTAGAAATTTAAACCCCAATCCTTACCCCTCATACCCTCACAAAAACTTTGTACTTATGGAAGAACTATCATACCAATGATATATGACATTAAAGTTAGCATTCCTTAGAACCTTAAGCTTTTGGGAATAATGATTAATTAATTTATATATAGAAAATGATGACAAGTCCCAATGAGAAGAAGTATTAAAAAATTCACTTAATCAATTAATTAAAAAAAATTGGATAAGTGATAGTTTATCCCTAATATTTATTAATTTTCATATAAATTGTGACTTGCTAGAAAAATATTACAAATATCGTCCAAACCTGAAAGACTAAAAACAGAGTGGCCCTCCAGTGCTCCCAAATGAAGGTAAGATTACTTAAATGATTTTACAAGTCTTGATGCTTGGGAAAAAAACAAAACATTGGTTGTTTTAGATTGTACACAACGTGATTATATATTTAGTTCCATTAGTCCACGACAGTAATTTACCACGATTTTTAAAAAGTTTTTTTTTTTTTTTTTTTTTTTTTTTATTTAATCCTGTAACTACTGCCCAAGATGTAAAAGTCACAATTGTTAAATTTATGTTCCCACGCGGTGCAATGAGGTAAGGACAACAAAAAGTCAAACGTTTCAATTATTATTATTATTATTATTATTATACAAGTAGGGATGGAGCTAAAAATCGAATTTTGGAGGGCAAGCTTAATGTAAGCTCATCCACTTTCATTATATTCATTATGTTACAATGAAGTAATACTAATTTCATTGAAGTAAAACTATTATTTATTTTTTTAAGATGCTTCATTATTTTCATATCTTCCAAATATACTTTATTAGAAATTAATCCCTAACCAAAAAAACCAAATAAATATGCCCCACGAACCAAAACAAAAAATGTAAATAAAGTTTAAAGTAAACAAATATTTCTTAATAAAAAAAGGTTAACAAACAAAAAATAGTTTCAAGTTAAAAAACATGTCATTGAAAGTGCTATTACAAGAACCAAGAGGGACCATCCTGGTCCGAGCTGTCCCCAGTGAATCAGCTAACAAAAAGGGGATTACAACAGGGGGAGGGGAATTAAAACGATTACAAACAGAAGATATATTAGCTCCTAACTTGGCTAAGGCATCAGCACAGCAATTACTTTGTAGTTTGTACCATATTGCTTTTATTTTGTTAGTTTGGTAGGCGTTGGGTTGGGGTCAATTACACGCCCATTTGTTGTGGTATTTAATATTATGTTAATAATGTAATTTCATTTATTGTAGCAACGTACTTTGCCTCAGAAATGAAATCAAAGAAACGCCTTCCACTTGTTGTACACAGCTGGGATTTGAATCCGGTGCAATATTTACTCCATATCTCTCATAAATTTTTTTATTTTTTTTATTCTCGCTTTTTAATTTTTTTTCTCATTTATTTTATACAACAATTGACATTGAAAGTTTCTTTTTTTCCAGTCTCAATACTACATTATTGTCTATTCTTACCTAATTACCAAAACTCCACCCCAAAACCCACCCTCTGGGGCTCAAACTAGCAAGCCCATGGAAAACTCCCAAGCTCTCATAATAAGGGGAGATAACCACTTCAGCAACATTGGGCCATTTGAACATTGAAAATTATTATGTTATTATGGACTCACTATATATAGAAGGTTTTAGATAGCATTGTACAAGTGTTCATGAATCATAACTACTAACTTGTAATTTCATGAATACACACAAAAGCATTTGACAGTAAATACAAATAAGTACTGTAAAGTTGTGATTTTCATGAGTTCATGTTTTTTGGCTTAAATTCCGTATCAAATTTAATTGTAATGCATTCAATCATTTACTTGTATTTTTGTTGGATTACATGTAATGGGTATAATGTTCAATTTGGTGAAGATTTATGAGAACAAAGGTGTAGAGAGGGAAAATTTCCGACCTATCACAAGCTGACACATCATACTACCAAGTCCACAAAATACGACCAATTACAAAGCGTCACGTCCTGCTGCTAGGTTTTGATATCACTACTCAAAAACCAACAAAAATTTGCGAAGTGTCATTGAATAAAGGCATAAAATGCATGCAAAAACCAATCACACATCAGCACGTGTAAGTGATGACATAAGCGATCCAAGACATGTAAGCGATGACATAGGCGGACCAATCAAGCCGTGACATGTGTCACCAATCAGACTTCGCCACGTGTCGCTCACCCACCCCAAAACTCCTATAAATAGAAGCCTTCCTAAGGCATTTCAAGAGACCAAGCCATCTAGAGTACAAGCAGCATCAAAGAAGATTTAGAAGCACTCGGAAGTACAAAGGCTCTACAAGAATCAAGCCTCAAAGCCTTCAAGAACTTCAACCTCAAAATTGAAGAACATTCGAAGTAGAATCATCCAAACTATTTGTCTAGATCCTAAAGTTTGCTAGAAAAAAGCTCAAAAGCCTCTAAAACTTTAACAAACCATAAATCAACGAAGCTCTACTGATTCAAGCTCTAAAACACCGAATAACTTCCACCACAAACCTTCAAAGAAGAAGAACGCACGAAGAACCCGAAGAACACATGAAGAACACGAAGAACGTGAAGAACAAAGAATTTCTAACAAGCTCATAGCCAAAGATTCATTGTAATTCCTTTTCAAAGATCTTCGATCCATTCCTCAGCCAAATTGAAGGATATTTTGTGTTCAAATCAAAATCACATTACCACAATTCCAATCAATAAGCCTTGCAAGGAGATCGAATCAAAAGATCACTCTTTTGCAATCACAGAGAATTGTATCATATATTCATCAATATAAATTTGCATTCGTGAAACTATTTTACTTGTTTGGTTTATTTCTGTGATGCCCCAATTTGATTGATTGTGTGATGTGTGTGGGTGTGTGATGAGTCCCACATCAGGTATTTACTTGGGTTGAATCGGGCTTTATTAACAACTACAAGGAGCCTCAATTGTGACTAGTCCTTTTGAGGTATAGCGCAGATGTGGCTAGCGTTTTTTCCTTGGGTCGTTACATATGATATCAGAGTTGGCCCAAGTAACTCGTGTGGGCTCAGAGACACTACCCCACGAGTGGGCCATAACAAGGACGTTAGGGATTTAAGTGGGAGAGATTGCGATGCCCCAATTTGATTGATTGTGTGATGTGTGTGAGTGTGTGATGAGTCCCACATCGAGTATTTACTGGGTTGAACTGGGCTTTATTAACAACTATAAGGAGCTTCAATTGTGACTAGTCCTTTTGAAGTATAGCGCAGATGTGACTAGCGCTTTTCCTTGGGTCGTTACAATTTCAAACTAGAAATTTAGTCGTCTACAAATTTTGGCACACCCAGTGGGACCTCTCTGCCTCTCATCTCTTTCTCCTTCAAAAGAAAAGAAATTCGACATCATTTTGCTACCAGCTTCAATGGCCTCTAGCAAGAATGTCCGAAAGTCAATGGTTGATGCTTCCATTGCTGATGATTATGTCGGCCCAATCACTTGCGCTTAATCCAAAGCTCTCAATCGACTTCAACCCCAACCAACCAAAGAAAGCAAGCTTTATACTATCATATCTCTGGACTTTCTTGCAAATAGGAAAGCTACTACTAAGGATTCATCTGTCTCAAAAGATTTGGAGATTGACAATGAATCATCCCCAACAAAGAACTTTTCTATCAACTCTTCACTCGTGATAAGAAACTTAAGGAATGAAGTACCTTTGACTTATCTTATTTCATCATTTTCTCCATCATATCTAGAGGTCATGCCAGTGATGATGACTAACACCTCTACAATGGAAGAAAAGATGGCTGAAATGGAACAAAGGGTCATCCTTCTCACAAAAGTAGTTAAAGATAAGGACGTCAAAATTGCAACCCTGATGAACAAACTGGAGGTATAAGATTTGAGTGAATCAAGTCTTAACCCCGAGCACCCACCTGGCTTTACCTTAAAAGGAGAAAACGCTAGGGTTGATAAAGGGGAAGGAGATGAAGGTGCTTCTCAACATAGACATTCCACCTCAATGGCCTCGATATCTGTCCAACAATTGCAAGACATGATAACAAATAACATTCAAGCATAGTATGGGGGTTCTTCCACTAGTTCCCTCATATATTCAAAACCTTACACAAAGCACATCGGTAACATGAGAATGCCAAATAGGTACCAACCTCCTAAGTTCCTACCATTTGACGGGAAGGGCAATCCAAAACAACATATTGCTCACTTCATAGAGACTTGTGAGAATGTAGGAACTCAAGGAAGCCTCCTTGTAAAACAATTTGTCCGCTCACTTGAAGGAAATGCGTTTGATTGGTACACTAATTTGGAACTTGAATCAATCGACAATTGGGAATTACTCGAAAGGGAGTTTCTCAATCGATTTTATAGCACACGTCGCACAATAAGCATGATGGAACTTACTAATACCAAGCAATGGAAGGATGAGCCTGTTGTTGATTATATCAATTGATGGCATTCTTTGAGTTTAGATTGTAAAGACAGACTTTCTAAAATCTTGGCTATGGAGATGTGCATCCAAGGCATGCATTGGGGACTTCTTTACATCCTTCAAGAGATAAAACCTCGAACATTTGAAGAGTTAGCAACTCGTGCGCATGATATCGAGCTGAGTATCTCTAGCCATGGAAATACAAGACCTCCCATACTTGAGGAAAAGAAAGAAGGGAAACAAGTAATAATGACAGGAATGTGAAAAGCAACGTCAAAGACTCAATGAATGTCAACTCTGCCCCAATCAAAATTTTAACAAGAATTGTGAAGGCTAATGAAAGGCTGCCTGAGAGAGGCCAACAAATGAGAGATGCGTCACTCGTCACTTAAGGAATGGGAACAAAAGGTATATCCTTTCCCATATGCCAATATGCCTGAAATGCTAGAACAACTGCTCAAGTTGAAATTAATTGAATTGCCAGAATGCAAACGACCCGAAGAGATAGGAAAAATTGATGACCCATACTATTGTAAGCATCATCGCTTCATAAGCCATCCAATCCAAAAATGCTTTGTTCTTAAAGAACTCATCATGAAGCTAGCCATGACTTGGATTTTGAGGATGTTGTCGAGTCAAACCTTGCAACACTTGCTTGTGGGTTACCTAGTTGCATGTCTCCAACTACAAAGCAAGGGGCAAATACCACGCTCGTCCGGTTTTGTTCTCTCAAACCTGTTCAAGTTCAGCTCTCTCAAGAAGTATTTGATTATAACTCAAATGATAATAAAAAGTCAACGATGGATGAGGAAGAGGGTTGGACAATGGTTACTCATAGGAGATGGAAGAAGAGACGAACATTCCCTCTTCATTTAATCACCCAAGAGTCTAGAAGAGCACAAAACCATATTCAGCCTCGGTCGGGAGGAGGGGCGATAAAAGGAAAGAAAGAGTGGGAACAAAAATGTACGACAATTCAGCATAAACCCAAAAACTTCCAAATCTCATCACATTGGATGAATTCTTCCCCAGAAAATTCTTTCAAAATGACTCAAAGAGAGGTCATTCACACGATCTCTCATTACGAAATTCATGACGGAAAGGAGGTTGTTCACCATGGTGGTCTAGATGAGACTTTGTCATCTTTGAAGGAACTTCAATCTCAAGTTGATGAAGTTAAACCCTTGCAATCCTCCACCTCACCAAAAGAAGTGCTCACCCAAACTCTTGAAGAGCCAGAGATGTACACCCCTTATACCAACATGTTTCAACAAAAGCGGGAATGTTATGCGTGCTATCCAAATTTAACTTTCACCGACGAGGATCTGTTGTTAGGCTCTAAGCCCCACAATCGTCTACTTTATGTCTCTGGTTATGCTCGTGAACAAAAGATCGATCGTATTCTCATTGACAGAGGTTCAACTGTTAATATACTACCAAAAATGACAATGAGACGACTTGATCTTACTAAGGAGGAATTATCGCATAGTCATTTGGTCATTCAAGGTTTTAACCAAGGAGGACAACACAAGATCAAAGACGATACACTTGGAATTAATTATTGGAAAATTGACAAGCAACGTTTTGTTCCATGTCATTGATGCCAAGGCAACCTAAATCATGTTGTTAGGACGTCCATGGATCCATGGAAACGAAATAGTACCATCTACTTTGCATCAATGTTTCATGTACCTTCAAAGTGGAATAAAAAAGGTCGATACCGACTTGAAACCTTTTACTAAGACCAAACCTCACTTTGCTAACGCAAAGTTTTATGTGGAAGATGACATTCCTAATGAAGTTCTCCTAGTTGAGATCCCATCCATGGAAAGCAAGCACGGTGAAAAGAAGCATGTTAGATTCATCACTGGAAAGCATATTCCTTCCCCAAAAGAAGGTCCAAAATGTGGAAACAATCATTCTAGTGAATCTACTAGTAATTCAATGAGAGCGGAAATTTCAACACCTTCCAAAAATCCTCCATTCCTCCATTATGTTCCATTAACACAATGCAAGAAAGGACAATCACCATTCACGAAATGCCTTCAATCTACAGTAGACATGGGAAGGCCTCCTACAATGCTCACGATGGAGGATGGAGCCATATTGAAAGAAAATCATGCCATGCCTTTAACTTCATCCACAAATCCTTTGCCCTCGAAGCCATTAAATGGATTCGTGAGTTCTTCACAAAGTCTGACAAAGCCTTTAAAAGTTCCTTGATTTTAATGCAAAATGTGTTTAATGTTTGAGCTTTGAGGACAAATTGATTGAAAATCTTGATTTTGGAATATCTGGGTTGAATTCAAGTGTTTTTGAAAAACTTTTCATCTCATACTCATGCATTTTTTTATAAAACAATATGCTTTGAGGAGTTTCTGCATTAAAATGCTATGTTTTTCAAAAATCTGATTTTTCCAGAGTTTCGATCGATCGAACCTGTTTTTCGATCAATCGAAATTGCGATTAAAATTTTTGGTTTGAGTCTGCCTGACTCAATTGATGTTCGATCGATTCTCGATCGATCAAAACTGAAAAATTTTCAGTTTCTATGTTTTTGACCAAAATATTTTTTCCATGCATCATTTATGTTTAGGATTCACATGCATTGCATTGTTTTCTGTATCCATCTTGTAGTTTTGCAGTCATATCTCTCATTGTTTTCACACATAACATGCATACACTTTGCTAAATTGGGTACTCAACTTGATTTAAAAATTGATTGATTAATTTTTGAGTTATGTATTTTCTAGTATATGCTATTTTTATGTGTGAATTGTATAAAATATTTTTCTTAAGAGATATGGTGGATAATCAATGTGCAAATATTTTCTCTACTCATGCAACTATTTATGAGTCACATAGTGCCATGTTTGTATTTTATTGAAAGAAAGAATATTTTTTCTTCTTGTGTATCCTCAACTTAGTTTTTTTTTTTTTTTTTTTAAACTTGGTTTGTGTCTTTTTATTTATCCCCACCCCCTTTATTTTTCCCGAAACTATTTTTCCCAAAACTTGTTTTGTTTTTCCTATTTTTATAGGGGGAGAAACTTTTTTTAACCTTTGTGGTTCTTAGGGGGAGTTGTTGCTCTTCATAGGGGGAGTTGTCTCTATTTTCTCTTACTCTGTTGTGTATATTTTTGTCTATCTTCTGATTAGGTAGTTTTTGTCAATACGTGACAAAAAGGGGGAGACATAGATGACCTGTTTGTTTTGTTTAGGGGGAGAATATAAAAAACTTTTTGTTGTATCTAACTTAGGGGGAGAGTTAGTTTATTTTTTTTTTATATTCTATTTCATATTATTGTTTATATGTCTTTCTTTCCACACATGCGGTGATGTGTTTGTTGAGTGTTTCAGAAAGACGGTACATTCCGATCAAGACCTTCTACCTCTTCTTGCAACTTCTAGGTTAGGAGTTTTAGATTGAGATTTGTGATGTATTTGGGCATTTTATTGTATATGGGCATTATGTTGTATGTGTGTTTTGTCACGGATTGCCAAAGGGGGAGATTGTTAGGTTTTGAGTTTGTAATGTTGGCAAACCATGACAAAACATGACAAAAACTAAGTCTTCTTAGTTTAGAATGGTCTACATTAAAGCCCAAGACAAAAGACTCAAGTTTGGGATAAAAACAAATGAGTTACAAGCTGGTTGGTTCGATTGATACTCGATTGATGCTAGGGATTTTCAATTGATCGAAAATCGCATATCAAAAAAAATCAAAGAAAACGTAAAAAGGCCATAACTTATTCGTTTGAACCCCAAATCGTGAGCCATTTTTTCCAGTATTTAAAGGACATTATAAGCTAACCCTAGGTGGGATTTTGAGAGTTCTTTAGAGAGATTAGAGTGCATTGTACCTCTTTTGTAGATCTAGGGTTTTGTACCCAAAAGCTCTCTTATGTCTTCTACCGGTGTTATTCCTTGTTGAATCTCAAGATATGGTATTGTAAAAGTTGCTGCCTTCTTTTGTCATCAAAGGTGTTGATGATCTAAACCTTCAAGGGTGGTCTTGGAGTCACAAACAAGAGAGTTTGTGTTGCTAAACCTTTGAGTGGAATCTCAAAGTTACAAACGTGCGTGTTTGTGTTTTGCAAAGGCCAAAGAAAGAAGGAGTTCATGGATTCGAAGCTTGAACGTGGTCGTGTCAGTAAGTTCTATCGGTTGGTAGCAATAAGAAGTCTAGCGTGGGGGCTTATAAGTCTTATTGTATGAACTTCGATTCTTTCTAGTGGATTTGCTTTTTACCTTAAGGATAGTTAGGTTAAATCCTCTCCAGGTTTTTTACCGGTTTGGTTTTCCTGGGTGATCATATCATTGTCTTATTTATTTTCCATTTGCTTTACATAATATGATTGTTTGATTGTGATAACCTAGATTTGGAATTTGGACTAAGTAACAACTTGGCTAATTACCTAGGTTAATTCAATTGTGTTTTAAGGGGTCTAAAAACCAACAAAAATTATTAATCTTTAAAATAAAAAATAAAAAAAGATTTTGAGCGTGCCCATGAGCATGTGCTCAGAGACTAGTGAAAAATGAATAGTTTTCCAAATCTTGTGCTTATTTTATTAATATAACTAGGTAAATATAAGTTTTAATTTATAGTAATAAAAGCTTGATCTTTTTTATTTTATTTTTGGATGCCCTACACAGACACACTCTCATAAAACATGGATTTCATATGAGCCTCTAGGCTTGGAAGGCTATGGTTGTCGTCATAACTATACAACAAAGGAACTAATCTTGCAAGATTAAGAGAAGCCTTAGTGAACGTTTCTGGAAATGGATTTGGAGACAGACACTCTTTGTTAAGTCGCTTCCATGCGTCTGAAATCTTGTTGACAACCTTCTCTCTTGCCTCATTGACAGAAGAGCCTTGGACTTCCTTCATATAGTACTCTATGTATGATCCATCGTGCCCATCTTGTCTCTCATCCTGCAATTAAATCAACCAGTTTCCATGGTTAAATTTGCATATAAGTTACATGTTGCACTAGAAATATCCATTATCCACTAGTTAGGCTGGCATAAAAAGCAAAAGTAACATGGACAAGTATTATTATCTTTCAGTCACATCAACTATTAAGCGACCACGAATTTGTTGGTACCCGTGGACACTTAAGCACCATACAATTCCCTTTCATACAAGACTTCTTTATTAAATTTCGTACGAGAGGTTAAGGTTCCTTTCTGACATGAGAGGTGTTGTAGTTAATATTCACCAGCACTGGAGTTCCATAAAATTTTCATAATGCTTTTATTGAATTTGGTATGAAAGATTATTCTTTCCGACCAGTTTTACATGAAAGTGACATATGATCAGTTTTTGGACATAAGTCGTATTCATTTCTTGTTCACTGTCATTAAATAACATTGATTCAAACCAAACTTGTATGTATTTTATTTCTTAAATTATGGATAACAATGAGAGTGTTGATCACAATTCATATAGGTTAAAAACCTTGGTTGAGACTCAAGAATCGCTAATCTGTCAAGTTACCAAAAAAAAAAAATCTAGGATCTATCCAATTTTAGATTCAAATTGAGAAAATATATGTTAAATTAGTTGATTATGATCCACCACTCATAATAATAAATAGACAGTACGGACTATTTATTATTATGTTGGGATGATAAAGTAAACAAAATGCAGGTCCAGTGGTCCACTATAATCCAACTAATTGAAAAGGATGGTTGCATTTGCATGGTGCAGATTAACAGTGGCAAAATATCGAGTTTATAACACAAACTCAATTTATTTACCTGTTGAGCAAAAAAGAAATATAAAAACTGTTGTGCATATATACTTACTGTGGCACTTCCCAAGTCATCCCAGAGCCGAAGAATTGTGGCCGTAGAAGACATAATGTCCGGAATGCTATCGACAATATCTGTAGTTTCTTTGGTCATATGTTGACCCAAAAGATAGAAAATGTGAACTAGTACCACATGTACCCCAGAACTAATAACTCCATTCTTCAAATACTCTTCTGATTTTGGTGAGTGCCCAGAAGCAAACCACTGTGCTTCCACTAGGAATGCATTGCACAAAGTTGCCCACTGTAACAATCATAGAATATCATGCTTTTAATTTTCATAAAGATGTGTTTTTCTTTTATGGGTCTTGCCGTTAGGACATATATTAATAAATTATTTTTTAAAATTTTTTGTGTAAAATTGAAAAAACTATCAAACATTTTTTTTACAGTTTTTTCAATTTTCATAAAAAAATTTCCTAAAATAGATAACTAATGTATGACTTAAAGGCATTCATTAATAATTTTTTTTTTTTTTTTAGACAAAGAAGTAAATATAATGTTATCATTGACATATACCGTCTTTCTTAGTGAGTCTTGGGGGTTCCATCCATGCTTTTGATATATCTTGTGGCTAATTTCATTTGTAATGTCACTAAGAGCATTGAAACAAATCTTCATGTATTCGGGTAATTGCTCAAGATCAGTAAAATCCCATCTGTATATAACAATTTATTAAGCAATAAGAATTGTTGTGAGAGAGAGAGAGAGAGAGAGAGAGAGAGCAAATCAATAGTGCAGAAGATGTATACTTGTTGACAGCTTCTGTGAAAAGAGTGAGTTCCTCAAGTGTGCCATGAACATCGAAAATGTCATCTATTATGTAGATAAAAGAAATGGGTTTTGTGAGGTCAATCCTTTGGTCTGACAACTCTGGATCTGTAAGACAGGCCATGGAACAAATGTACCATTTGAGTGGTTGATCCCTGGCAAATTCTAATTCCTCAGCTAACCCAAGATCACTCCACCATCTGAGATAATAAAGATTGGTGGGAATTATTAGAAAAAAAAAATGTTAAAATTACTGTAAATTTCACTATAAAAAGTTTATAAACCATCGTTGAAATTAATATGATTGATTCTAATATTCCACATCAACAACATAATAATTCGGTATTTTAATTAATTTTTAGTTGCATGTTTGAAAATTAAAATTTTAATTTATAAAATTAGTATACTAAAATATGTAATATTGCTAATTAAGAAATAAGGTCAACAATAAAAGACAACTGTAGTCAAGTTATTATGAAACTTACTTGGAAATTTGAACAATTTCTTTTTGGTACTTTGATTGGACCACATTGAAATCCATTTTTGCTAATTGCTGAAAATCATTAAACCATCCACTTGTCCCTTGGATATTATCAAAAAAGTTTTTGGCCATAAACCTTGCCAAGCTCCTGTGATAAGGATGCCTCAGAGTATTTCCTACAACTTTGGCTTGGTTGTAATCAAGATGGCTCATCCATTCATTTAGGAGCTGCCGACTAAAGTCTCCAGCTTCAACAAGTGTGTTTTCACCTTCTATACATAGCTGTGAAGCTTCAAATAAACCCATCAATCCATTGATGTCTTCTTTCACTTCTTTGTTAAACATTCCCTCCTTGTCTTTGAAGCAGTTAAATACATCTATTCCAAACAATAAAAGCTTTATCATAATTTTTAATGCTAAGGTAAACTATAGCAGATAAATTATGACTTGTCTCAGGAATTAGTCTAGGTTCACTACTTTGAGGTTCACCACTTTCATAAATTTAATTATTTAATCATTATTCTAATAATAACATTGCTAACAAAAGAGATACCCACCAGCAGGTACATGGTATCCTTGTTGTCTCAATAGGCGGAAGCGTAGCGCAACCTCATTAAGACAATGACCAGAGTCATCATAGGCACTAGATTCTACATATTGCCTATGTAAAATTGTTCCAATCTCCTCCTGGAAATAGTAGTCTATGCCCAAGCGTTGGACAGCATCAATCATCTTTAGACCTTCAACTGGATTTTGTCCTAGTTCCCTCAGCAGATGTCTGCATACTTTCAATTTTTTAGCATGTTTGTGACTAAAATCACCCTGCAGACAAAGAGAGGTAGCTTTAGGAACTGGAAAATTACAAGTTCTAGTGAATTAATAAAATTTGGGAATCACAAACCAAAGGTGACACAAAACTTACTTTGTCATATTTAATTCCATAGTTTTGACGCTTTAAGGGTGTAGAAGCAAATGCGTGCTCATGGGCAATGCTCCATTTGGGAGCACTAGGCAAAGAGGTCAGGCTAAAGGGGTTTGCATTGCCAGTTTGTGGAATTCTTTTTGGAGCAACTGGAGGATTGGAGGAAGCAAAGAAGGCTTTAGTAGACAATGCCATGGAGAATGTCACAAAGTGAATACTAGACGGAGATTTTTCTTGTTGGAGTTTGATGTAGAAAAGAATTCTAGATCCAATTTTATAGGATGCCCATGGTAGAAAGGTAATGGTTTTTCAACAACGTCGTAATCTAGCGAGACCATGTTTTGCATATTTGCATGGTGCAAAACATGGTCCCACTAATGTCCTTTTCAAAAAAAAAAAAAAAAAAAAAAAAAACTTTTAAACATGTGCTCCCTATTGCATTTTTTTTTTTTATTTTTTTTTTTTTTTTCGTGTAGTATTGGCACAAGCGTCTTAAATCCAATGGATCAAGCAGGACCCAATGAAAGTATGGGGGTGGTTTGATTTGGAGTTGATGTTAGCGTGGAAGAACATGTTCCCGTTAACCAAGGAGAGCAGAGGTCGGGGTTATCTTCCCCTGAAGAGCAAAGCTTGGGAGAACACACCAAATCCATGGTGGCATTTTCTAACGGACAAGCCAGTGGTGCATGCCCCTCCAACGGCAAACTCAAGCTCATCAAAGACAATTTTAGAGATGCAAAGCTTGGAAAAATTTCTAACGGAGGCAGAAAAGGAATGGGTGAAGCCGGTGATCACGGAGAGGAAGATTCTTGAGAACAAACCTGTGGAATGCTCTATGAAGGGGAATTTGCACGGGGTGAAGATGATATAGTTCGCGGAGGCAGAGATCAATGGCACTATCCTCATTAGAGTAGCTCAAGAGATGATGGGGATTCTTAACCATTTGGTGACTCTGTTTCGCGAGAAATTGGTGAGGAAGCCAGAGATGATGGTGGCATGGAGGTTGAGAGACACCGAGGACTCCTTGTCAGCGGAGTGCCTTGATCCCTCTGTTACCCCATTTAAAATTATGAATATATTAATTTGGAATTGTAGGGGTGCTATGAAACCCCAATTCAGAAAAACTGTGATGGATTTAGTGGAGTGGCACAGTCCTATTCTCATGGTTATTACTGAAACCAGGATGAGTGGAGCAAGGGCTATGGAGATGATTGAGACACTGCCTTTTGATGGGGCGGAAGTGACAGATACAATTGGTTTTGCTGGGGGTATCGGGTTGCTTTGGAGGGCTGATTTGGTGCAAGTAGATGTGCTAGCAACAACGGAGCAGGAGATTCATGCCATCATCCGGGTAAGATCTCAAACCCTAAGCTGGATTATTAGTGCCATTTATGCTAGTCCTAGGTTTGCAGAGAGATGCATGCTTTGGGAAAACCTTAAATTGATAGCTAATTTACATGATCTTCCTTGGGCTCTTATGGGAGATTTTAATGAGGTTATCTCCGAAAGGGAAAAATCTGGGGGCAATCCTATCTGTCAAAGAAGAGTAAGAGCCATTCTTGACTATATGAATGAGTGCCATATGATGGACTTAGACTTTTTAGGGTCCAAATTTACCTGGACAAATAAGAGAGAATTAGGGGGCCTTATCCAATGCAGGCTTGATAGGTGTTGGGCCAACCCTAGTTGGAAAAAACTCTTTTCCTGAGGCCAATGTGACTCATTTGGCTAGAGTGAACTTAGACCACCGCCCACTCCTATTAAATTTATATCCTAATCTTGTGACAAATTCTAACAGACCTTTTAGGTTCCAACCCATGTGGCTTAGTCACAAAGATTTCCCTACCATTGTTAGGGATTCATGGGAAGGGAAAGAAGAAGATTTACCTAGTGTTGTTACCAGATTCACTCGGAAGGCCCAAATATGGAATAAAGAAGTTTTGGGGAATATTTTTGTGAGGAAGAGGCGGATTATGGCTAGGCTGCTTGGTACTCAGAGAGCCCTTGCCAACAACCCTAATAATTTTCTTATTAATCTACAAGATCAGCTTTACGAGGAGTATAATGTGATACTTCAGATTGAGGAGGAACTCGGGGCAATGAAGTCTAGGGTCAATTGGACCATTTTTGGGGAAAGAAATACAGCTTATTTTCACATGAATACCATTACTAGAAGAAGTAAGAATAGAATTACCAGCATTTTGAATGATGAGGGAGTTTGGAACCACAATGTAGAAGAAGTTAAAGAGATATTTATTAAATATTTTGAAAAGCTTTATCGAACTGATCGGGTTGCTTGCCCAATGATCCGAATCGATACGAATTGGTGTTTGAGTCTAAGTGAAGCTGATGCTAACTCCTTGGCTTTAATGCCATCTGATAATGAGATATGGGAAGCCCTTAAATCCATGAAGCCATATAAAGCCCCTGGTAGTGATGGTATGCATGCGGGCATTTTCTAGAGGTTTTGGCTTGTGGTTGGAAGTTCAGTGAAGAGTGAAGTCAAAAGTATTTTTGCTAACCGGAGGGTGCCTGATTATCTTAATCAAACTCTAGTTGCTCTTATTCCTAAGCGGTTGGGTCCGGAGAAAGTGAGTCAATATAGGCCAATAAGCTTATGTAACACAGTTTATAAAATTGTCTTGAAAGTTCTTGTGCAAAGAATCGGACCCTTGCTTCCAAACCTTATCTCTCCCATGCAAGCTGCTTTCCTTAAAGGAAGAAACGGGTCAGATAATGTGATCATTGCTCAAGAATTGGTTCATTCAATTGGGAAGAGTAATGACAAAGAGGGATAAATGGTGATAAAGATAGACTTGGAAAAAGCATATGACCGGTTAGAGTGGAGTTTAATTAGGTTGGTGCTTACACACTTTGGATTCCCAAACAATATTATCCAACTTATCATTAGCTGTGTTTCATCTACCTCAACATCCATCCTTTTCAATGGAAGCAAACTCCCTGCCTTCTACCCTTCAAGAGCCATCAGACAAGGTGATCCCATATCACCTTATTTGTTCATTCTATGCATGGAATTTCTTGGGGCTCGGATAACAAAGATGTGTGAGGAAAAGAGAAGGGACATGATAAAGCTTCTAGGAGGGGGCCTAGCTTTTCCCATGTGTTCTTTGCAGATGATATAATGTTGTTTGCTAAAGCTAATGCGAAGAATTGTGAAGCTATTGTGGAAGTTTTTGACACTTTTTTTTTTTGTATGGCTAGGCGGAAGATTAATTATGAGAAATCTAGAGTCTTTTTCTCACCAAATGTCACCGCTAGAAGAAAAAGAGGTGTTTGTAGAAGGCTGGGAATTATGGCTACCAGTAGTCTTGGAAGATATTTGGGTTTCCCCATTATTCACAAAGGCAGAATGGGTAGGGCGTTCAATTTTATTTTGGATAAAGTCCAAAGTAAGCTTGCTGGTTAGAAAACTAAGCTTTTGTCAAGAGCTGGTAGACTTGTTCTTATTAAATCTGCGGTGGCTCCTATTGCAGATTATTACATGTAATGCCATAGCATTCCTATTAAAGTTTGTGATTCTATCGATAAGTTGACAAGGGACTTCATTTGGGGATCAACGGAGGAGAAGAGGAGGATGCACATGGTTAAGTGGAGCACCATTACTTTGCCTAAAGAGCTTGGTGGATTGGGGTTATGTTCTATGAAGTATAGAAACCAAGCTATGCTAGCTAAGTTATGTTGGAGGCTTGCTCATGAGGAAGGGATGCCATGGGCAAGAATGCTTCAAGCTAAATATTTGTGTCCTAGCGGGATGACTGAGGCGGGAAGGAAGATGCCTTGCTCTCGGATCCGGGTAGCTTGCAAAAAGGGGGGACCAATCTATGTGAAAGGCCTAAGGTGGATAGTGAAGAATGGTGATTTAGTTAATATGTGGATGGACTTTTGGCTTCCTAAAGGGAGGTTAAGAGAACTCATTGAAGGACCTCTTTCTAGGGGGAGGCTGAACTTATAGTTAAGCAATGTTTTGATGAGAACAATACTTGGATTCCATCTAGCTTATCATTTGATCTTCCTAAAAGTATTTCCAATACTATTCTAGCCACTCCCTTCTCTTTTGACCCCAACTCAGTTGATGAGCTTATGTGGGCTTTCTCAAAGAATGGTTTTTTTCCCCTAAAATCAGCCTATCTCATTGCTAGGGGATTAAACCCCTTGAACCCGAACACTATGTCATTCATTTGGGTGCGGAAGACTGAAATTCCTCCTAAGGTTTAGTTCTTTCTGTGGCTTTGTTTACATGGTAGCCTACCCACAGCTGAAGTTTTAGGTTCAAGGGGTTTAATTCTTGATCCGATGTGTAAGATTTGTAACAGGGAGAATGAATCTATTGAGCACCTTTTCAAGGGTTGTGACTTTGCCCACAATTTTTGGCAGCAACTACAAGCCCCAATCTGCACTAGGAACTCATTTGACCTCCCCTTTAAAGAATGGTTGGAAACTAATTGCAAAGACCCTATGAATGCCTCTGTAAAAGGCATACCTTGGAGGATTATCTTTCCTTTGGGGTTGTGGCAGTTGTGGCTGCATAGAAATAATTTTAGTTTTACAACAGGAACTGTAGATAATCAATGTTGGAAAAAATGCTTGAGGTATAGCACTGAATTTTTTGCTATTGGGCTGGAAGCTAGGAGCAAGCTAGTCAAATCTATCATTCCAGTGGGATGGGAGAAGCCTCTATGGGGTTGGTTGAAGCTGAATTTTGATGGTTCAACCTTAAATAATCCCGGAAAGGCGGGTGGAGGAGGCTTATTACGTGATCATGAAGGTATGTTAGAGGCATCGGGTACACCAACAACTTCATGGCTGAACTATGGGCGTTAAGAGATGGATTAAATATAGCAAGGGAGATGGGTGTGAGCAACCTTATCATTGAGTTAGACGCGTTGAGCATTGTTTTGCTTATGAACAATGAAGCTGAAAATATCATGATGGAACCTTTACTTTCGATTTTAGGAGCCTCTTGAAGCAAATCCCAAACAAGTGTGTGCTTCATGTCTACCGTGAAGCTAATCAATATGCGGATGCTTTGACAAAGCTTGGAGCACAAACCGGCTCTAATTTTGTAGTTTTTTGTAACCCACCCCTGTGGTGGAAAGTTTGTTAGCTTTTGATAATGCTAACATGTTTTGTAATAGACTTGTTTAATTCTTAGTTAATATTATATCAGGGTTTACCCAAAAAAAAAAAAAAAAAAAAAAAACCTCATACACTAACAGTATCCATACAAAAATGGCTTAATGTTGTTCGACCTGTGATGATTTTTACTTTTTATGGAAGCAAGATTTATACCTGAATTCTTTATTCAATGAAAAAAAAAATAGTTCTGAGTAATGTAAGGGATACATAAAAATGCACAACATTACACTATAACTCACCACATATCAAATTGTGAGTGGTAAAAATGTATCTCCACATGACTTTGTGTATTTTTATATGTCCGTAGCATTTTTCTTAGTCCTTGCATCCACGTGGGTTTAGCTAATAAATGACGTCATACCAACTTAACGTGGTCATGTAATAGATACGTGTTTGGCGTGGTTTAATGGAGACAGGAGGTGTCCACAATTCTTCGTTTGTTGCTAGGAAAGCGGTTCTGATTGGTATATGTTTACATTGATTTTCCAACAACCTTTTATACGTGAAATATATATAAATATAAATATATATATATATATATATTTTTTTCCTTTTAAATTTTGTCTTACATACATATTTCATTTGCTCCTAAAATTTTCTAACTTAAAAAAAAAAAAAAAAAAAAAGAAGAAAAAAAAAAAGAGAAAGAGTGCATACTAAGGGTGTGTGCGGTTTGATCGACTCGGTTTTTTCTCAATTTTGTTACCGAACCGATAGGGATCGGTTTTCTCATAATTAAAACCGATGCATATGGTCGGTTTTCAACTTATAGCGGTGCAGTTTGGTCGGCTCAATTTAATCAGTTTGATCAATTTGAAACATTAAAAATTCTATATTTTTATTAAAAAAAAAAACTGTTCAACCTATTCAGTATTCACACATAAAATCTATTCAACAATTTGTACAATCTCATCAAAAAAACAGCAACAAAATCTATTCAAATTTCACATAAACTTCATAAAAAAAATTGTTCAACTTGTTCACACAAATCTGTTTAAAAAATAGCAACAAAATCTATTCAATTTGTTCAAAAAACAGCAAAAAAATTTGTTCAAATTTCACAAAAACTTCATAAAAAAATTTGTTCAACCTGTTCACACAAAATCTGTTCAATTTGCTTTAAAAAATAGCAACAAAATTTATTCAAATTTTATAGAAACTTCATAAAAAAATCTGTTCAACCTATTCACACATAATGTAAGGTTGAATTTAATCAACCATGTGTTGGCTTTATTCCATGACAAATTTTCTTGTAATATAGCACTTAGAAACCTTGTATTTAGGTGAGAATCATGTAAGGGTAGTGTGTGAGAGAGTGTGAAGAAATGCTCAAAAATCGCGGGTGGCTCGCGGCTTGCAAGCCGCCAAAAGTTGCTCACGTGCGAGCATGCGGGGAGCTGAACAGTCACGCCACCGGAGCACTACACGACAAAAAATCAGATCGGCCATTAAGTTAGCTCGCGACTTGAACTCGCGACTCGGTCAAGTCGCGAGGTCAAGTCGCCACCAGCCCCTTTTTTGGAAAAAGCTGACTCTTCGTATTCCATTCTCACACCAAAGATAAATACCCTTCATTCCCACAAGATATATGTGGCTATTCAGAAAGAAAAACCCTAAGAGAGGTTTCTTCAAAACACCCACCCAATTAGAGAGAGCTACTCATTCTTAGAGAGAAATCTTTGTAGTCTCTTCTCATTCCCTCTCTCATTGTCATACCTATTGAGAGGAGATTTCTATCCAAACACTACCCACACCCATTCGTAGTGTTGAGTGTTTTTGGAGCTTTGGGAAGCATTGGAAGATGCCAAGAATGGCGGATGCTACGGTCTAGTAGCGGAATCCGATAAGCTAGAAAAGAAAAAGGTTCGGCGCAACCTCGTTGGAGCAAGAAGCTTGGAGGGCTTAGGTGCACTGGATAGATTAGGCTTGGAGGGTCTATTGCTGTCCTTGTATCCCAACTACATTTTCTAGTGGATTATTGACCGCTTGGAGGGTGGTGGAGAGGTTTTACGCCGAGGGTTTCGGTTTCCTCTTCGATAACACATCGTGTGTTGTCCTTGTGTTTGCATCTCTCTTCCCTTTATCTTTGCCTTTTATTTTCTGCTGTGGATGTGTTTTTAATTGGCTTAGATTGTTTACCAATTCTGTATTAAGCTTTTGTTCATGTTCCGCACATTAATTGTTTGATTTAAAGCTTGTATTGATAATTTGTATATTGGGGGTCTAAACGTTCAAGGGTGTTTATACACGTTTTTGAACTTTCACATAAAATCTGTTCAAAAACCTGTTCAAACTATTCAAAAATTTGTTCAATCTGTTTAGTATGTTCAAACTGTTCAAATCTGTTCACACATAAACAATAACAATCCAAATTTCATCATTTCATTCACACATAAACAATTTGTGCAAATTTTTTTACATAGCAAATTGTCCTCACAATTTCACACAGACAAGCTATCCAATTTTTTTCATTTCATTCACCATGCAAAAATGTTTTGAAATTGCATCAATAAGAGTTCAACTCCCAAAACACTATCATGTAGCATATAATATCATTTGTGTCACTTTGTGTGTGTCGATGTCGATAATACTAAACGTTAATGTATCCACTTAATAACATATTACAAAAACCATTTGTCGTTGTCCACAAATGCCAAAATAAAAATATACAAATTAAATTAGCATTTAGGCAAAAGAATGCTAATTGATTGTATCCCCAATGATAATCCCACCCATGAGTACCTAAATAACTACCATTAGTAAAAAGTCCACTACCAATAACATGTACAAATATTAGCATATAGGTAAAAGAATGCTAATTCCTGTAAGTCCTTTGTCTAGTAAGTCTTTACACTATGCATCATTCTAGAACTCCTACAAAATACTAAATAAAAAATAAATAAACACGTGTTAATAACAATAAAATTTTTATAATAATAAAATTGTTAAGTTATGATTTTTCTCATAACATTAGTATTGGCTTATTCCATGACAAAAGTGTTGTAATTGCATAAATTTGTTTCCTTTATTTTTGTGGGATTTTATTGTATTGGGTTTAGTATTAAGTTGGTGAAGAATCGAGCATGAATTGAAGATCAAGTGGATTTCGTGAGAAGCTAACCCACAAAGTAGCCACGTGAGAAGCACATGATTGGAAGCTAAAAAGTCGTGCCAAGTCATCGGTTTTCGTGAGTGTTTCGCGGGTAAGGCCTTCTCGCGAGGTACTTGCAAAACTCTTTGCGTGGAGGATTTTTAAGTGTGACTTTCTTACCCTTCACCCATACTATATATACCCTCATTACTAAAAAAAGTAGAAGGAGACCATTCAGAGAGAAAAACCCTAGATATGTTTTCTACAACACATACACCCATCTTTTAAAGAGAGAGCTACTCATTCTTAGTGAGAAATCATTCTAGCCTCTTCTCCTTTTCTCTCCCATTGTCATACCTTGAGAAGAGATTTATACCCAAACACAACCCACACCTAATCAAAGTATAGAGAGTGTTTTGGAGCTTAGGAAGCTTTGGGGATTTGCCAAAAGAAGTCGGTGAGGCTTGGTGGATGCAATCGGGCGTATTGCGTGATCCGGAGAGTTAGAGAAGACAATGCTTGGCGAAGTCAATTGGTAGCAAGAGCTTGGAGGGCTCAAGTACATGGGATATACTAGGCTTTGAGGGTCTTTTGTTATTCGTGTATACCAACTTTATTCTTTAGTGGATCGATTTACCGCTTGGAGGGCGACGGAGAAGTTTTTCGCCGAGTTCTTCGGTTTCCTCTTCGATAACACATCAGCGTGTTATCTTGTGGTTGCATCTCTCTTCCCTTACTCTTGTGCTTTACTTTTATTGTTTGTTATTCATGTTTATGCACTAGAGTAGTTATTGGTTTATTGCGATTCATTTGCTTTTGTTCTGCACTTAGATAAGTTAGAGTAAAAACAATCTAGCCGTAATTTTAATTGGAGGTCTAAACAAGTTTTTGTGTTTTCACACAAATTCGAGCTTTCAAAAATATTTGTAACTAACACAAACGAATGATAATAGCAAGTATACTTACATAATACTAACTACTAACTAACTCCAAGCAAAGAGCAGTACATCACTCATCATCATCATCTAACACAACGGTGCTGGATCCTCCTCCATAGGCATTGGGCAAACTAATGCAATTTCTACAATCCCATTCAAAACAAAATGATTCTTAAGCATTGAGCAAATAAATAAACAATTGATACATACAACAAATAAAATGAACATATATATATATATATATATATTTTTTTTTTTTACTAGTGTCAATCTCAAAACCATCCATATCCTCCACATTATCCATGCACTCCCGAAGCTTTATTGGTCTTTTTTTCTTTGCATCCTTTAACCAATTTTGGGTACAAATAAGGGCTTCAACAGTATTAGGAGATAGAGAACTGCACAAAGAATCCAAAACACGCCCCCTTACTAAAATTAACTCGAATGCAATTGTAGAGATAGGAATAGCCAACACATCATAGGCAATTTGGGAAAGGGCTCAATATCTAGAAGAATTCATTTTCCACCGCATCAAGATGTCAAAATCTTCAATATCGGGGTCCTTAGAAGATTCCAACAAATACCTACCCAACTCAGATTTGCTTTCCACACCATCCTTATTCGCCAAGTGTTGTTTAAACCTATTATTATAGTTTTTAATGTGATCAAACAATGAAATATTACCAATACTTGGCCTGGAGTCCCTAGACAATGAAGCACCACTACCACTACCGCTAGAATTCAATGCTCCATTTTGACCCACTCTTTCCACATATAACCTCTTCAATGCATCCTGAACCTTAGAGCTCATTGCATCCCACTTGTCCTTTCCATACCACTCCCTAAACCAAAACTTGACATACTTCAATCTATACCTTGGGTCAAGAACAACAGCAACAAAAAGCATCAAATTGATATGATCTATACTTCCCCAATACTTATCATATTTTCTTTTCATCTCTACTTTCATACTCCTCAAAAGTGGATCCCTATCAACACTACACAACTGTTGCAATTGATCTTCAATGCTAATTAGCTCATGGAAGTATGTATTAGAAGTGACAAACAAGGACCTAGAAAATCTAAGTGTCACCTCATAAAATATGCCAAGAAATTTCACAAAAGTCTTGACATTTTCCCAATCAAGATAGTTAGGAGGACCAATGGGTTTTTTCCCATTTCCATCCGCTTCACAAAAATAAAACTTGTAATGCCCACCCTCCTCTTCCAACCTATCAAATGCTCTCACAAATTTCAAAGCACAATCTAACATGAGATAAGTCGAATTCCACTTTGTTGGCACATCAAGGGACAACAAACATTTGGCTTTAATTTTCTCATTTTCAACACATTCTTGAAACTTCTCATACCTCATGGGAGAGGCTCTCACATATCGCACCACATTCTGAATCTTGACAATTGATTCATGAATAGACTTTAACCCACTTTGCACTATCAAATTCAAGCTATGCGCACAACAGCGCATATGCATGAACTCACCACCCAATATGCTACTATCTCTTTCTTTTGTTTTCTTCTTCACATAATCAATTGCCACATCATTGGAACTAGCATTGTCTCATGGTAAATTGTAAACAACCGGTCTATACCCCACTTCAACAAACATGACTCAATAGCTCTACTTATGGTGTCCCTGTTGTGATTAGCTATAGGCAAAAGTTCAAGATTTTCTTTTGGTAAGTCCAATCCCCATCAATGAAGTGTGTGGTGACTACCATGTAGTTCAAGTCTTGTATGAATGTCCAAGTATCTGTTGTCACACAAAACCATTGCCCAACAAAAGCCCTTCTCAAAATATCCACCTCAATAGAATAAATTTTCATACAAGCCCTTACAATGGTGGTACGATGGGTAATAGGAAACCTAGGCTCAACAATTTCTATAAATTCTTAAAAGCCTTGATGCTCCATAAATTTAAAAGGTAATTCATCAATAATGATCATCCTTGCCAACGCCAACCTTATCCTCTCTTCACTATAGTTTGCAACCACTAACACATTTGAACCACTTTCCCCCTTCACTCTTAGCTTGGAAAGACAAAACTTTTTGCTTATCATCACAGGGAAAAGACCACTTCTTACACACCTTCATGTGTTGCAACATGCCCAAAGTACCATTTTTCTTACCATGGCAATTATATTGATTTTTACAATACTTGCATTCAAACCTAGGCTTCTTAGGATCAAGACTAGCCAACTTAATGTAGTGCTGTCATATTATAGATGGGTCCTTACCACCTTGTTTAGGTGACAGTGGGGGAAGTGATGCACCAAGTCCAATTGGTGTTGCAGGTTTAGGTGAGTTAGGGTTAGCACTACCAAGACTAGGAGGAGGTTGGTTAGAGCCCCCAGGGGCACCAAATCCAGGTGAAGCATCGACATCCATCTAATAAAAAAATTTCCAACCAACAAAAAAACAACGTTTCCATAACAATATCAAATTATAATTTTTCTAGCAAATACAATATCAAATAGCTTACTCTCAATCAATGAATGTCACAACCAAATCCAATAATAGCAATAACTAATCGGTTTAGTTACAACAAGGCAACAATAACAAACTAACAATCATTAGTCATTACTCAAAAATTCGTGTCACTAATATTAACAAGGAATTCATTATATTGTTCTCAATATAAATATAAAATAAAAGCTAACTTTATATATATATATAAACTTAAAGCAATTGTTACTAAGTACTAAAAATTTAAAATCAAAATGCTTAATATAGTGAGTGATTAGTGATTACCTCTCCATGAAATATGTAAAGCGAGAACTCTCTCAATCTTTGTCTCCCTCAAAAATTAAAATGCTTAAGGAAAAAAAAGTTAGTACTTAGTATCCTATGACACACCGAGTCACTAATTAGCTATCTCATACAATGCAACTATGCAAGTAAGTTACGTAAAGAATTAAGTGGAACTAAAGTAACAATGTAACACTCCAAAGTCCAAACAAGTGCTGAAAAAATGATTAAAAAAAAACATGATAAGTATTACTAAGTTTATAGTTTATACTATTACTATTACCATTGAGTCCAAATAACTAAAACAAGTGCTAAAAATATGATAAAAAATATGATAAGACTTTTTGTTTTGAGTCCAAACAACTAAAACAAGTGCTATAAACTATAAGCTTAGTTTGGACTTTTTGTTTTTGGCGAGAGGTGAGAGAGGAGAGGGGCTTAGTGGCTTACCGGTGGTTTTCTGCATTGAGTTGGTGACTATTGAGTGCCTCTTGTAGAGGCCAGCCGAGCCGAGTGGCAAGAGCTCGGAGGCAAGACGTCAGGTCGGTGAGAGGTGAAAGGAGAGAATGAGAGAGAGAGTTAAGGGTTATGGGAGCGAAAGAATGAATTTATACTTAGGGTAGAAATTTGAAAACCTAGCATAAAACAACACCATTTTTTTTTGTTTTTTTTTTTTTTTTTTTTTTTTTTTAATAACACCCAATACGACAACGTTTTATTAAAAAAAATTAAAATGGATACTCGGTAAAATGACGCCGTATCCAAACATCTGAAAATTATATACAGGTATTGGTTTGGTTTGGCGAGACTTGGTTTCGGATTTTCTGCTCCAATGACTACACCGCACCGGCATTGGAACTCCATTCGCACTCCGATCGCCGGCGTCACTCCGTCGATCGGTTGTAGTGGCGGTGCGGGAAGATTGGTGCTAGTCGGTTGGATCGGTGACGTCGTCTCCGTGCACACCCCTAGTGCGTACTCATATTTTATGGATTTAAATGCATGGATTTCAAACCCCTAAACAATTTAAAGAAAAAGAAAATGAAGATATTAAAAGGTTGAACTGTGATAATATCATAATTACTTTAATAATTATTTAAAATATAAATAAATATATTTAATTAGTAAAAATATAAAGATTTACTAAAATAGTCCAACTTAATATTGAGATCTATCTTTTAAATGTATTTTTCATATCATAAGTTCATAACTTTCACAAGAAAAATAAGAAATATTAAATCTTAAGCAAACATAAATAGATATTGAGTTTTTTAATCCTTAAAAGTAGAAAGTACAATTGCATAAATAAGCAAATAAAGTCCAAGTTAAACATTGTTTCTAACAAAAACATAGAACTTCTTTCTAAAAAAATAATTCAAACTCGAGCAGTCCGATCTAGTTACAGTTATCAAACCTTGGTGGTTGAACTTTGGTTTCACAATTCACTAACTTTTTTTCATAGGCTGGTTTTTGAGGTTAAAGAGCCATCTTGATGAAAGGTTCACAAATAACCAGGTTGAACCATGTGGTCCAATATAGGTTTCACATGCAACATTGTTTTTTTTTTTTTGAAAGCCCTGTCAAACTTCATTCATTCAAAAAAGTAGAGTCAAAGTACAAGGCATCTATTGCTGGTGGTGGAGACTCTTCCAACCACACAACTTCCTCATCTAAAACACTTGCATATCTAGCTAGAGAATGGGCTACCGAATTGGCACTACGTCGAATACAATTAAAAGAGACAAAATGAAGACCTGCTGCTAAGTGTCTAATATCATCATAAATTACTCCCAAGCGCGACAAGTCCTGGTGCATGGAAGAAACAGAGGACAAGACTACCGAGTTATCACCCTCCACAACCAGTTCCGAGAACCCCGCATCAATAGCAAACTTCATAGCTTTCCGGCATGCCATCGCTTCCGCTTCCTCACTGTCATTGACCGCTGCCCCCTTTGCGAAAAGAGCTGCCATAACTTCCCAAGATCGTTCGGATCACCGCACCAATTCCCGAACTATTAGCAAAAATAGCTGCATCAAAATTCAGCTTATAAAGTAAACCCGTTGGAGGCTTCCAATTTGTGAAAACAAGAGAACCCGAATCAATCGCCAAGGAACTTTGAGCCTCACGGTACTCCTTTAAGTAATCCGTGGCTCTCTTGTTTAATCGCACAGATGTTGCATGCTACCCCCATGTACCAAATTTTCTACGATGCCAAATAAGCCAACATTGGACAAGAAAAAGTTCAAGCTCTTCATCTGGAAGTTTGGCCATCATTACATGAAAGAGCTGCATAAAATCATCAAGCTCCCCACCACACTTCTGTATCCGGACAGTGGACCCAGCCCATACGTCCTTAGCTGCACCACACTCCCAAATTGCGTGAACAACCGTCTCTGGACATCTTCTACAGAACTCACATTTATCTTCTTGCAGCACATGTCGTCGAACTAAATTCTCCTTTGATGGCAAAATATTAAGGCAAGCCCTCCAACCAAAAACTTTGATTTTGCTAGGCACACGGAGTTGCCAAAGCTTGTTCCGGAGGCGGTAGTTTCTCCTTGGGTTTGAACTATCCTCCCTTCCATTGGAATCTCCATCCAACATACGGGCCACATGATAACCCGCCTTAACCTCATACTTCCCCTTACGCCCAAACTTCCGGACTAATCTGTCTTGTACCTGTCTCCTGCTCAACGGAATTTTCAGAATCGCCTCGGCATCAAATTGATGGAAACAATTATAAATCCTCTCCCTATCCCATCCGTGCACATTCCAATCAATTAAATCTGAGACTCTCCATTCCCATTCATCATATTCAGTAGGAAACAACACCTTATTCTCCGGATGATTCGGTATCCACCTATCTTCCTTCACTCGTATTAAGTTGCCCGTGCCCACCCTCCAATAACACCCGGTTTGTAGAATATTTTGAGCAGCCAACACACTCTTCCAAACAAAGGAGCTGTTTGGACAATCCTCTGCCTCTAGAAAACTGCATCTAGGAAAGTACTTAGCCTTGAAACACCTTGTTAACAGTGAATTTTGGTCTTGAATCAACCTCCACCCTTGCTTTGCGAGCATAGCTAGATTGAAACTCCTAATATCTCGGAATCCCATCCCTCCATCCTTCTTTGGTTTTGTCGAAAAATTCCAACTCTTCCAATGAATTTTCCGTTCATCTCCAGTTTGCCCCCACCAAAACCGTGCACAAAGTGCATTCAACTCATTACGAGCTTTTTTAGCAAAAAGACTCCCATGGTATATGTTGGGATAGATTGGGCCACTGCTTTGATCAGAACTTCTTTTCCAGCACGAGATAACATTTTGCCTTTCCACCCCTGAAGTTTTTTCCACACCCGTTCCTTAAGATATGCAAAAGTATGATATTTGGCCCTCCCAACCAATGTCGGCAACCCCGGATAAGAATCAAATCTGTCCACTTCCCTTACTCCCAGTTCTTGCTTAATCCTTTGTCTTTGTCTCTCGGAAGTATTGCTACTAAAATATGCAGATGACTTTTCAAAATTTATACATTGTCCGTGCTTTTGCATACAAATTGCAATGTATCGTAAACTTTTGCACTTCTTCCCGATTTGTTTGGCGTAATATTAAGGAGTCATCAAAGCAAAAGCAAGTGTGAAATACATGGAGCCCGTCTCTGATTTGGACCCCATGAAGCCTCCCTTCCGCCTCTGCATTGGAAAGCAAAGACGTAAAGCCTTCTGCACAAAGAAGAAACAGATAAGGTGATAAAGGGTCTCCTTGGCGGAGCCCTCTTGAAGGGATAATATTGCCATATGCTTTACCATTAATCCGAACCGAAAATGAAGGAGTGGAGACACAACTCATCACCCTATTAATCCAAACCCCCGGAAATCCCAATCTAATCATCATACCCTTCAAAAAATCCCATTCCACTCGATCATAAGCCTTACTGACATCCAGTTTCAAGGCTAAAGCCCCTTTCTTCCCCTTTTTTCTCCCATGCATGGCATGTAAAGTTTCATAAGCTAGCAAAGACGTTATCGATTATAAGTCTTCCTGGCACAAAAGCACTCTGAGTGGGGGAGATCAATTGGGGTAGAATAATTTTCAGTCTATTAGCTAGAACTTTAGAGATAATTTTGTAAATTACATTGCACAAACTAATAGGTCTAAATCCGTCATCTTTTCCTATGACTTAACTTTTGGAATAAGAACAATATGAGTGTAATTTATTTCAGTAACATTGTTCCGAATTCAAAAAATCCAACACAAAGAGAGCAAACATCATTGCCAACTATATGCCAAAACTTTTGATAGAAAAGAGCATTCATACCGTCAATCCGGAGCTTTGGTCGGTCCCATCTCAAATAATGCTACTTTTACTTCCTCAACACTATACGGCCTCGTCAACTCTTCTATCATCTCTGTAGTTATCTTTTGAGGGACAAGTTCGTCCATTCTTCCATTCTCTCACAAGTACAATTGTCTCAAAATAGTTAATAGCCACCTCCGCCACTTCTCCATTATCCTCTACCCAATTACCATTTGGGTCTTGAATACCCTGAATAAAATTCCTCTTGCGTCTCTGAGAAGCTTTCGAATGGAAAAACTTTGTGTTTCTATCTCCATGCTTCAGCCAGGATACCCTTGAACGTTGTGCCCAAAAGATTTCCTGCTTAAGAAGTAGATCATCCAATTTTTTACTTGCAACAAGTACCTCCTCCCTTCTATCCTCCGTTAGCTCTTCTTTATTCATCTTCTCAATCTTTTTAGTCAACATTTTTATTTCATTCACCTCAGGAGCTGTTTTGGCCGAACCCCAAGCTAGTAAATCCGCCCCACATTCTTTGATTTTGTCCACGATTGCACTTAGACCAGCCACCTCTCCACCCGAATTGGTCCAAGAATCCATTACCACTCCCTCACAATCCTCCCACATCAACCAAGATTCTTCAAACCTAAAGCCACGAGCCCCACTACTCCTGAAGTCACGGTCTCTACCTGTTTGAAGAAAAATTGGAACATGGTCAGATGCATGGCTGAACCCGTGTATAAGAGTACTAGCCGAGAACCTTTCTTTCCACTCCCGGTTTGCCACAGCCCTATCCAATCTCTCTCTAGTATTAGCTGCCCCCGGTCTTTTATTGTTCCAAGTAAATTTGTACCCTTGGAATCCCAGATCAAATAAATGACACGACTCCAAAGCTGCCTGGAACTCTTCCATTTGCTTATACGGAGGTGGATGTCTACTTTGCTTCTCAGACTGATGTAAAAATGCATTGAAGTCACCTATACAACACCACGGCCCATCCACAAACGAGGAAATATGAGATAAGAGTGCCCAAGACTTCTTCTTCTCACCAAGCCACCCATAGAACCCAAGATCAAGAACCAAGTGAAACCATCATCCTCAACCACCTTAGCTAATATGTGATTATCTTGAAATTAATAACGTCTAATCGAACTTGATTTCCACAACAATGCTAATCCCCCCCAGAATAAGGTTTTTAACAATGAACTTATTCTCAAAGGGCAACTCTCTACCATGTTTAGCAAAACCTTCTCTATCCAAATCTAGTCTCCATTAGAAAGCGATCGTGGGGAGCTTGATCCCTCACTAACTTGTGAAGGCTTGAACCATCCAAGAGTTCCCAAGCCCTTGGCGCCCAAATTCAGTGAGGAGTTTCATTGTGACCGGCAAGGGTGCATTGACACCCCCGCCGATTCCTTTGAATTAATTTCCACATTGCTTCTCCCTCTCTTCACTACTTCCAATTGCTCATCCTCTTCTTGATTGGGTTCTTCTCTGCATGTATTTCTTTTTCCCAAGACAGCCTTAGCCCCTTCCTTTATTAATTCCACCGGTCCAATGTCCATACGCCTCAGCCTAGTCCACGTTGGTTTTGTTTTTGGGCCGTGAGGCCCAATTCCAACGTCCACTCCAACCATCCGCATGTGCTCCTCACCTACCGGATCACCCCCCTGTTTTGGACTAACATTCATACTCCTTTTTTTCGATTACTTCCACAGCCGTCCCTTCCTTATTTGTATATTCCATCCCATTAATTTCGGATGCCACCTCAGCAAAAATATTCTCTGCTCCATGATTTCCGTTATGCAGATCATGTAACGTATCTTTGTCCGTAGTGTTTGAAACCCTACCCCCGCCGTCCGCCGCCTCATTGACATGACCGACCGGGAGCAGGTCAAATTGTCCTCCCGGTGATTCTCCCGCTTGCTTTCTCCCTACCGGTATTCCGACGTGGAGGTGAACGATTTCGACCACCCAACGCCTTGAAAGTCCCCGTATTGGCACCTTACCTCTCCTCCATTCTTGGTTGCACTCAAGTAAGCAAAGACAATGCTTTAAATCATGTCCTAATAGCCCACAATGATGGCGAAAAAGTGGAAGCCTTTCATACCTGAACGTAACCCAATGCCGCTTACCCTCTCAACCAGCCAAGAATGCACCCCTTCGAATCGGTTTTGTCAACGGAACGGCGACTTTAACCCTCATAAAATAGCTCGGCCCCTCCGTTCTACCCTTCTTCTCCACTTCGACCACCGTTCCCAGTTTACTACCCACCACCTCTGCAACTTTAGGCGACATCAAATCAAAGGGAGCGCCCCATATTTGTATCCACAACGGAACGGAGTCAAACTTCACGTTCTCCGCTGTCATCCCTACCCTCCATTGCTGCAACATCAGAACCTGGTTGTCAAAGGACCACGGCCCACCCTTAAGTACCCTAATCATCTCAAACTCAGATTGGAACTTGAGTTGAAACAGGTTCGTGCCCACCTCAAGAATCTGGACCGCCTCCTCTAAACCCCATGCTCTTTTCAATGTAGAAATAGCCGCTTTCTTATTGAAGGGGCGACAAGTGAGAAACTTCCCAATTAGACTAAGTGCACAGTTCTCCAGCCCTTCTTTCCTCCCCTCATCCGGAACCTCAATAGTCTCCTCTTCTTCTGTAGTTAATCGCATGTTCTCCAAAGATACTCAAACTTCATCCGCCATGGTAGCGTCACTATGAAAAAGAAAGAAAATTCAAACCCTTAGAAACTCTAAGGGAGAGATGTCTCGCACTTAGCGAGAGAGAGAACTCCTACAAGCGAGGAGAGAAGAACCACATGCAACATTGTTTAAATGAATGATTTGAAATTTTTTTCAACAAACTAAATTTTAGATTATTTCGCTTACAGTATTTCAATTTGATAGCATAGTTGTGTACTTATGTTCTTCGAATATAATTTTATACATTATTAACTGAAGGATTAAATTGACATGATTAATAGTTAATGGACTTATTTATTTATTGAAGGAGGTCAAGTTTAGCGTTAGCTTGACTGGCATGGATTGGAACTGAAGAGCTACATCGAAGATCTCCTCCCATTGGTGGGTTGGAGGGGGACATTCTTGAGGGTTCAGCCCAATTTAGTGGCAAGAGAATCAATCAATTTATTTATATATAAAACTAGAGACCTTATGTAGGAGTGCATGAGGTCCTGTCATGTGGCGTTTTAATTTTGCATCTAGCATTTTTTTTTTTTTTACCTTTTTTCATTAAGGTTTTTTTTACTGTTACCAAAAATATCACATTAATTTATTTTTACTGTTATCTCATTAATCTCTTATTAATTGCCTTAGCTTATACCACACATTTCTCTCTTCGTCATATCTTTTAGCATACCCACCGTTTTAGTATTAAAAACAAAAGTAAAAAATATAAAATATAAAATTAAGGATTAATAACTAACTAGATAAAGCCATGGGTAGAGATAGAGTGACACAAAAATGTTATAGAATGTTCAATGAAAAGCACTAGTTTACTATTACCAAAATAAAAAAACCTAAGATTGAAAAAACATTTAAAAGAGAGGAATCTCCACCACTACTGTCATGCTAGCCTCCACCACCATCAAACCTCTAAAACCCCTATGAGTAATTTTTTTATCATCATTTTTTCTTTTTAAATTAGGGGTTTAACTATGATTTAGATTTGGGTAATTTGGCTGGATAGTTTTTGTTTTGAGTATATAAGTAGAGAGAATGTATAGTTTATTTATTATTTTTGTATATAAGAAAGAAAAAAATCTAACCTAGGAGGCGATGAGGTTTTGTTATAGGTGTATACTAATTATATAGTTTATTTTATTATTTTTTTATATAAGAGAGCAAAAATCTAATGTGGGAGACCATGAGGTTCTGTCACGTAGCACTTTGCTACATTAATTTTTTATTTAGCCTTCCATCTCACATTTTTTGCACTTTTTTCCATATTTAAAAAAAAAAAATGTTAGGGTTAGGTTAGTCTTATTTAAATTATCGTTGGTGAAAGATTGTCCCTCTTAAAGTCCAAACCCATTCAACTTTAAAAATTAATTAATTTTTTTTTCAAGTTGTCTTTGAAAACATTGGATGTTTTGAACATACTTTGCAATACAACCCCAAGTTGAGAACTAATATTTTATTTAATAAGAATATTTTAATATTTCAAAATATACGTGAACAATAAAATATCCATATTTCATGGAAATATATGTAAATTTCATATTAAAATTTTGTTAGAATGATATTTCATTTAACCTACCACTATTATACTCTAATAACATAAACATGATATCATGAAAATTCTATGATATTTTCATAAGCTAACTAAACATTAATATGATACCATATACATCTTATGCTAACTCGAATGTATTAAAGAAACAAAAACTATGATTAAGCAAACAAATAACTTATTACACCGCATAATAAACATTAATATATTGAATAGATGCTTCTATCATTATTTAAACTACAATATTTTTTTTGGTAAACATTTAAACTACAATATTCCTACATTGTTCTTTTAAACTTTAATGGCTCTTTACTTTTATGTGAAAATAGTGTAATGTGTGTGCAATTTTAAATTTTCACTTTTCAACGATGAATTTGTTACTTTAACTAATTTCTATGACTATTATGCTATAGTCTAAATTCATTGTCCTCTTGAGATTAAAATAAAATAAAATAAAATTTTATCTAACCCCTTAATTTTGTATTAATTTAATTCAATAAAAACCTCTTTATTTTATCATGACATTACTTTATGTTATTATTTTAACATATTTTGAACATTCTTTATAATATTTTCACATGACAGTTTAAAGCATTATCCACACATTGCGCAGATGCTTTGCTAGTTCCTATTAGAAATAGGAGACCACGTGAGAGTTCTAATTAAAGTTGAATTCGTGTGTTTGTAGAAGTACCAAAGTCTGTGAGGCTATTTAAATAAGCTTTATGTGGTTTTACAATTAGGGTGTGCCGCTTAGAATAGAAAACAGAGAAAAAGGGTGTCACACAAGAAAAAAGAGAGAGCAGCCAAGAGGGAGCTACATAGATAAAAGACAGCCAAGAGTGAGAGCTGTACATGGAGAAGAAAATAGAGAGGAACGAGCAAAGTATTGCCGCCTTTAAGAGAAATAATTAGTGTGTGTGAGAGTAAAGAAAAAAGAAGAAGATTTTCTTTAGCTAAGACATGCACAAGAGAATTTGTTATTGTATTTTGGGAATCTTAAGTTAGGCATAAACTTGAGAATTATTATAATTGATTTGATAATAGTAAATTGATTTGGAATTTGTCCCACGGTTTTTTCCTTTAAAAAGAAATGGTTTTTTTTTTTATGTAAATATTTGTGTTCTTGTGTGTGATTGCAATTTTGAATTATTAAATTTGGTGATAATATAATTTGGGACCCAACACTCAAATGAACTCATCTGCATCATCCAAAGCTTCTGTTCTCCAATAAGCTCATTGGTAAAAGGTTCTTTACTCTCTCTGGTTTGAGTAAAAAACTCACTAAAAGGAACAGATTTGGGAGTATTTCTAAAGTTTAGGCTAAAGGAATTTTGGACTCAGACTTAGGTTTTGGTTCATCTTCATATCTCTCCCTTCAAATTGTGCAACATTGGCCTTTTTTTTTTATAGGAAGAAGCTATGTTAAACAAGTGTGTTAGACATTTAGCTTGGCAAATTCTATGTCATTGCAAATTTATTGAGTTTGTGCTATATCATCATAATTTCAATATCAATGCCCAAGAAGTGGCTTATTAAGAAAGAAGAATTTTGTAATTTTGATTTCCCTTTCATCAAGTCTCAATCAATCAAAGCCTTGGATTCATTAGAATTTCAATCACATATTGCTCAATCAAAAATAGGGGTCTCGACACTTCTCGATAGTGTCTTGCTCAAGTGAGAATTGAGAAACTTGTATTTAATGTATGTTAAATAAGTTGGTTGTTGAATCAATTTGTGATACTTACATGAAAAACTATATAATGGCCTATTATGCATGACTTATTCTAAGGTTTAGAGAGCTTGTACTTTATACTTCAATGAAAAAAATCTAAACTAATAGCATTTACCTTTTAGTTCAAAGCATCATGAAAAGAATCAAGACAGTGTTGTTGCTGCCATAGAGCAAATCAAACCCGTTAGTTCAGAGCCATCCCAATGTTTCTGCGGAAATTAAATCTTCAGTGATGTCTTTAGGGTCATGGAAGTGGTTCGTAGAAGGATTTCAGAGTAGAAGTTACAGCTGATTTTGGGGTCACATTAGTAAGTTTTCCACAACGTATATAGAAATAAGGGTTTATTGATTATAAACTACAATTCTATTATAGACTTATAGTGAACTCCTTCTTTACAGCAGGTACAGAAGCACTTTCTCCAATTCTGCCCAGGACCTCAGTGCTGCAGCAACAACAACCTCAGTGTCACGGACAGAAGCAGACCATCAGCAATGTCCAGCAGGACCACGGGACCTAATCATCAAGATTGCTGGTGCAAGGGTCGAAGAAATCAAAGAAGAGCTTTTGCCTATAATGCCAGTAATATAGAGGGATTATTTTTTTACCCTAATAATAGCAATCAGTAACAACCTGCCATTTCATCATCCTTTGTTTTTGACTGATAGTAGGAATGTAGTTCAGGTCTTTAAGAAGGAAAAGGCAACTGATTGGCTTGATTCCATCAGATTGGCTGATCTGAATTCCCTTAAGCTTCAAGGTCTGAACTGTAATGTGTTTTGTGTGCCTCCTTTAGTGGTTAATGCTATCAGGTATGTAGCTAAGAAGGCAACTGTTCTGCCCGTGAACACTACCTGGTTTAATCCAGCTTTTTGTAACTAATGTTCTCCCTTGAATGGTATCCAAAAAAAAAAAAAAAAAAATAGTGAACTCCTTCTTAAGTTTATGGAATCGCTGTAATAGTTTTTCCTTTGGATGTGTCTGTCGATTTTCCACTCTCACTGTATGTGTGTTTATTATTTCACAGTTTACTACTTTACATATGTTGATTAGCATGCTTGTGGTAATTAACCCTTGAATCTATTGAGTACATAATTGGTTAATTCTCTTAATAGTTTAGCCCGCTGCATAATTATTATTATTACTAGTCGCTAAACCATGCGATGCACGGGATAGTTAAACAAAATTTATACACATTCACCTTTATTGGTACAATCATTTGAAAACAATTCTAACTAATACCCAAATATAAGAGACACATTGACTTACTATTTAAATTAGCCTTCTAAAGAACTTACACATATTGTACAACTGAGCCTTAATTTCTCATCAACGGTTAGAAATATAAACTGCAAATATATAAATAAAGACCATGACTTGAGAAAGATGCATTAAACTTCAAATTAGAGTAGTAATGTTACTTTCTCAATCTTTGCTCAATTGTAATAATAATATAGAGGAAATTCAAAACATGGAAAGAAAATAAAAATTACAACAATTAATTCCATTATCTTTCATGCTATACTTTCTACTTGTACGGAATTAAGTCAACTCAATTTAAGTAGTTGTAATAAAATTGACTTCTACTATTCTCTATTCTATAGAGATATGAACATATTGGATTTCTCAAACCCGGTATTGCTATAAAATGATTTATTATTGAAAATAAGAAACAATTAAACTCATCCCTTAAAGATTTACCTCTTGTACTTGGTAATTTCCATTCAAACTTTAAAATAGATTATTTGCCTTACCTAGATGTTTTCCTTGTGGTGAGGACAAATAAAATGAGACAGGTGATGCATGATCTTCAAAGCAAAAAAGCTTTCTTCTAGTCAAAAACAAAACTCGTCAAGAGGACGAGTAAGAGAGAAAGAAATTACTCAATGAAAAACCATGGTGAATGGAGAAAAGATTTTTGAACTTCCAAAGATCCACACAAATTTTAGCCATAGGTGCAAAACGCCAAGTTAAGAAATATAAATATTGATCTATAGGTGCAATTTTTAAATAGAAAATAGCAATTTCATGAACAAAAACCCTAACAACCAAATAGAAAAACTATAACCTTGATTTGATTTCTCATTAATCAATGATGGTGATTAGAGAATAAGTTGATTTAGTCCATAAGAGTGGCCCCGAGTAATTACCGATGGCAAGTGCCAAAGATAGTAAGTAAATCAAATCAAAGAAGGAGAGGGTATAAATTATTTCACGAAATCAAAGATCTCTTTACATCCCATAAAATTTAAAATAAAGAAGAAAATCTCTCTATAGCTTAAGAAACACAATATAATAAAATTAAAGAGAGAAATTTTTTGAAGGACAAAATATTATTGATAATTTAAAAGAATTTTGGTTTAATTCACTAACACCGCAACTCCATAAAATTCATACTAATAATAATATTTTATGATTGCACTGACTATTTTTTTAGAGTGGTTGATCTCAACATTGGCGTGCATTTAATCTTTCACTAAAAGCAAAGGGAAGTAGATCATGTGCATACATCTTTATGAGCAATTTTTGGCAACCATCTAAACGTGTAACCATTTTGTCATATTCCTACCATCTAAGAACATATCCTCTCCTATAAGTTGATGATGCCAAGTTTTAACATATCCTCTCCTTTTTTTTTCCCCCAAAGAAATAAAAGGACTTTAAAGACATGTCCAATTTGTTAAAATGCAAGTTCTTCAAGCCATAGAACGATTTAATGAAAATTACAACTCCATGAATTGAATTTGCAAATGGTATTAATTATTGGCTATTAATGCGATTATTAAGTCGTACCACATTGAACATGTTTCTCTATCAAAATATATAAACAAACTAACCTTACTAAGGCTGAACTTTATAACCTAAAATCTATACCGTGAGTTGTAGATCTTGAATGCTATATCGTGCATTTAGGGCTTCCTACATCCGGAGAAAGAGAGTTTGCAGAAACCAAAGAAAATCTCTCTATAGCTTAAGAAATGCAATATACTAAAATCAAAGAGAGAAAATTTTCGGAGGATAAAATATTATAGATAATTTAAAAGAATTTTGGTTCAATTCCTAAACACCGCAACTCCATAAAATTCATACTAATAATAATATTTTATGATAGCATAGTTAGAATTTTGGTTTAATTCTTGAACACTAAATTGGAAATTGATTATATGAGTATTCAATGGTGAACAAAGTACTATGTATTAATTAATATATAAACAAAACTAACCTTACAAAAGCTGAACTTTATAAGCTAAAATCTATACCATGCGTTGTAGATCTTGAATGCTATACCGTGCGTTTAGGGCTTCCTACGTCCGGAGAGAGAGAGTTTGCAAAAACCGTGGCTTTATATTTCTTAACTTGAGAGAGGGGTAAGGTTGCTAGGGTTTTGAGGAGTTATAATGTTTTTTTTTTTTTTTTTTAAATATTGTGCTAACGTGGAAAATTGTGATGGAAGCCTTTTGAAGAAACCGTGGCTTTATATATCTTAACTTAAGAAAGGGGTAAGGTTGCTAGGGTTTTGAAGAGTTGTAATGTTTTTATTTTTATTTTTTATTTTTTAAATATTGTGTTGACGTGGAAAATTGTGGTGCCAGCAAAGGCTTCGGTTTTATATATAGGTATATAGACTTTTTTTTTTTTTTTTTTTTTTAGTCTGTTGCATAATATTTTTTTTTTTTTTTTTTTTTTTTTTGAGTGCAGTCCACTGCATAATTAACTTTAGGGTCTAAATAAAAACTTTAAAAGTGGTCAAGGAAAGTTAATTTACAATATCCAAAAATCTTATTCAAGCAAGGGCCAAACGAACTTTCTGCTTGATTCCAATGATCCCCCGAGCAAGTCTTCGATCAGCAACTAAATTATTTTCCTAACTAATTTGCAACGATGACAATCCTCTTTAATACATGTTTTAACACAAGAATTTGCTGAAATTAAGGAACAATTGGTTTTAGAGACTTAATATAGTAAAATTTAATTATTGAATGCGCTCTACAATAGAGCAAAGTGATTCTTTTAATTACTGGAACAGTTGGATATTAGAGACTTAGTAAAGTAAAATCGAGCACAGTCGGATATTGGAGACTTAGTACAGTAATAAAAAGGAAAATACATATCAATAAGAATCACTTTGCGGTGAGAAGCTTTATCATCTCCCATCTTAATTATGATCACACCATATATATATATATATATATATATATAGCAAGTAGAGCTCCGAGCCTCCTAAGTAAGTGGCTGTACTTATTGTCACAAGCTTAGATGGATCCTCACTTTTTCCCCCTCTTAAAACCAATAAATTTATGCAAGTCAAGTAATAGTCGGTTCATTTTGTTGTGTAACAACACTGCCAATTAGCAGACTTCATATGCTCCTCTAAACTTGGAAGGCGGTGATTGTCATCGTAATTGTACATCAAAGGAACCATCCTCGCAGCATTGAGAGAAACATTCTTAAAAGATGCAGGGAATGGATATGAAGAGAGGCATTCCTTGTTGGGGCACTTCCATTCGTATGCAATCATAGATATTATATGCTCTCGTGTCTTTGATTGAAGAGCCAGGATGTTCTTTCATGTAGCACTTTAAATAAGATCCATCACGCCCATCTTGATTCTCGTCCTACAATTAAAACCAAGCTTATTTTAGTGACTAAAAAGAGCAAGATTCAAACCACAATTAAAAGCCAATTTCTGGTACCCTAGATCGACCAAAGCTCTACTAATGGACATTATTTGATAACTTGTAGAGATTCCGATTTTTTTTTTTTTTTTTTTTAATTTGTCTAAGTTGTTACTTTAAGGTTGAATTTATTCAATCAAGTGTTAATCAAGTGTTGGCTTTATTCCGTACCAAATTTGCTTGTATTTTAACAATTAGATACCTTGTATTTAGGTGAGATTTATGTAAAGGTTGTGTGTGAGAGAGTGTGAAGAAAACTCAAGATGTGTGCAATCAAAGGAGTCTCGCGATTGGATTTCGCGACTAACTCGCAATTGGCAAGTCGCCAAAGTGGCACACGTGTGAAGCATGTAGGGAACTAAAGGGTCATGACAACTAATGCACTATAGGACAAAATGTATAGTTTGGCTAAGTAGTCACTCGCGACTCGTTCTACTCGCGAGGTTGAGTCACCGAATGCCTTGTTTGGATGAAAACCGACTTTTCACATTCCTCACATATATTACTATAAATACCCTTATACCCACGAAATGTAAAGAGTTTTTAGAGAGAATTTTGAGAGAGAAACCTTTGAGAAAAGCAAGATCGACTCATTCACAATCTTTGTCATTTTATTCTCCAAATTCCTCTACTCTCACCCTCTCCATTGACATATCCTTTAGAGGTACATTTTTTCAAATCCTTATCTCACCATACTCATATCGAAAGGAGGTATTTTGGTGCTAGAAAAGCAGTTCGGAGATGACCAATTTATTTGGTTGATGCAATGGGCTTATTGTGGGATTCGGGAAGCCAAAGAAAACAAGGTTAGGCGTAACCCTGTTAGAGCAAGAAGCTTGGAGGGCTTAGGTGCATTGGGTAGATTAGGCTTGGAGGGCCTTCTGCTATTCATGTATCCCAACTTTATTCGTTAGTGAATCATTTGACCGCTTGGAGAGCGGCGAAGAGGTTTTTCTCCGAGTTCTTTGATTTCCTCTTTGATAACACGTGCTAGTGTTATCTTTATATTTGCATCTCTTTTCCCTTACTCTTTAACCATTAATTGCTGCTGTGCTTGTGATTAATTATGTGTTAAAGTAGTTTTCCAAATTTGGTATTTCTTATATTTCATATATTCTTTGCATATATTGTTTGAATATAAGTTTAGACCCTCAAGTCTAAACATACATATATTGTGATTGATCAACAATTACTTTTAGTCTCTTACAAAAGGTTTATATTAGCTTAAACAGAATTTAAAACGTTACTAATAATAAGCATTAAAATTGGGCCTAGGTTTGTATGGATCCAGTGAGGATCCAATCAACAAATGGACTTAAATTTCTTAATTAATAGACTAAAGCCAAAACCAAGCGTAATATTATTGACCAACTAAGTGTGTGTTTGGATGCCAATGAAAAATTAAAATTATTTTACTATTTAGTATATTTTTGCTATTATTCATAACCCCACTGCACTTTTTGGTACTATTTATGAGCTCCATTGTACTATTTCAACTAACTTTTACCTTTATCTATAGTACTTTTAGTAATAAGTTTTCAATTTCAACAAAATAAGCGGTATTCAAATAAATCATAAGTCCACCAAGACCAAAACAAATAAAAGTTTACCTTCAAACTGATTTTAAGAAAATTTCTCTAATCCCTCTATTATCAATATTATGTGGTGATTGATTATACACATGAATGATTTTATATGTTCACATGTAACTTGGAGGAGATTCACCCAAAGAGAAAAAATTTGTGATTTGTGTTTAGAATCAAACTGGCTTGGAAAAAAAATATTCCGCCATAATAGTGACCATTGATAAGATCATATTATTGTGCTGGCTAACAATATGTGGTTCTCCGCGTTAATTGGTGTGGCTTATACTGCTAGCCAGCCTGAAAAGCTAGAATGATACTAGCCACTCATACATACACTATCACTATTCTGAAACAACAGAACCTTTGTTTATTTCCAGAGCATTATTGCAAGAAGTACCCTGCCAACCATGGTGTGGGGCAGCATGCCATAAACTTTAAGGGCATCAATGGAGTACTCTGTCTTTAAATTAATCATGTCCTCTTTGAATAAAGGAAAGCCATCTATCTCTTTCTCTACCCACTCTTCTCTCTTTTTTGTCATGGGCCACCAGTAAAACAAATGAACAGCACTTAACCACTCAATTAACTTCTGTACATATGAATAACTTCTGGCGAGTTTGCCAAGGAGTATTGGCAGCAACTCCATTTCCCGACCTGCTTGAGGGAGACTTTCAACTTATCCATTGGTGAATGGCTTGAAGTAAATTGCAAATCAGATGTCATATCTAGGTGGATGAGGATTCCTTGGAAATTATTGTTTCCCATAGGAGTGTGGAATCTATGGCTGCATAGAAATAACTATGTTTTCAGGACAGGCAGGTTGGAGCAAACATTCTACAAGAAGAGCATTAATGATAGTGTGGAATTTTTCTCTGTGGGAAGGAATGCCAAGCTGCCTAAAGCAAAAATTGTAATTGAAGTGTATTAAGAAAAGCTTCTGGAAACTATTTGAGAGAGAAAATATATTCTACAATTGATTAAAATGAGAAAATGAAATTAAATTGTTTTACAAGAATGCTCGCTTTTATACACGGGTTATCATCTAAGAGAGGGAAAATCAATAATCTAACTAACTCTTAATATAACAGACTAACTAACTCTTAATAATACAGCTGTACACTCCTTAACACTCTCACGTGTTTGTTTGTCTCACGTGCCATCACTTAAGCCGAGTGATGTCGTTTTCCTTTTATCTTTCCTTTTCTTCTTTTTCTTGTCAACAATGTCGTTTAGATCATTAACACAGCTGCTGAGATCCCCTTCTTTCTTTGTCTTCATGCCTTCTTTCTCAATCACATATTCAACACTCCCCCTCAAGTCATGATTTATAGTCATTGACTTGGCTATTTGAAGTCTTTTTGGGGAGTAAATATCTAACAATCCCAATAGCATCAACTTGCTAAAAGCTCCTCCTAAAGCTTTGGTAAAGATGTGATTGTTTTTTGAAATTGACTTGAAACATGAAAGGTTTTAATTACACCTTACATTATCTTGTCCCCAGCATTGAGAGAAACTTCTATGTGTTTTGTTCGCTCATGGAAGACATGGATTTGAAGATATGCAATGCATTGGTTATCACTTAAAAAGCTTCCAGCACTTTGCATGGATGATCAACCTTTAAATCTCTTAGTAATTGAAGAACCCACACAATTTCACAAAGTTGTTGTAGCCATTGACCTGTCTTTTCTTTGAAGACCTAGAGATGTTCTTTCATGGACCTCCATGAGATTAGAGAATCTCCCAAGAACACACTATAACTTGATTGATCTTATATATGTCGTGGCGGCCTGACCCAATCAAATCACCAAGGCCTTTACTTGCATTGTGGAGTTGACTAAGAAAAACAAACCTCTGCTGAGTGCCTTTCAAACCACAACACTCTATTGACTCACAAAGATATGGCTCTCTTGGTTCAACTAGAAATTGACTTAACCTATGCACTTTGCATAAGTGATGTCATTTCTACTAAAGGTGAGATAGGACATCTTTCCTATTAGTTTTCTCATCTTGACTTGCATCCGAATCGCCTTTTTTCTTTTGAAAGATGTAGATTTTGTTCCATTGGAGTCCTAAGTGGTTTAGACCCCAAGAAGCCTCAATCATGCAAATTTCCAAACAATACTTTCTTCCGGTTCAAACTTATACCCTTTTCACTTCTAGCAACTTAGAAACCCAAGAAATACTTCAATAAGCCTAAGTCTTTTAAGCCAAACTTATTATCAAGCAATTTGCTTCAAGTCAAAGAATGCAGCTCGGATCATTTCAAGAGCAAAATGTCATCCACATATACTAGTAAAGCAAAGGAAGCTCCTTTAGTGTATGTGAAGAGAGAGTAATCTGCCTTGGATTGGATAAAACCAAAATTCAACAAGGTGGAAGAGAATTTAGCAAACCATTGCCTAGAGGCCTGCTTCAAGCCATACGGATGTTGAGTTTGCAAACCAAAGGACTAGAATTAGAACCAAAAGACACACCCCCTTGCTTTGTGAAAACCAGGTGGAAGGCTCATGTAAACTTCTTCATCCAAGTCACCATGAAGAAAAGCATTGTTTACGTCCATTTGGTGAAGAGCCCAACCTTTCACAAAGATCCAAAGACAAAACCATCCCGACGAAAAAGAGATTTAGCTCACAGGGAGAAGGTATCGGTGTAGTCAAGACCCTCCTTTGTGTATATCCTTTGGCAACCTGACAGCTTTATGTCTTTCAATAGATCCATCATTTATACTTAGTCCTAAAGACCCATTTACAGCCAATAGGAATCTTGCCAGAGAGAAGGGAAGTTAAAGACCAAGTATTGGTAAGTTCAAGGGTCAAATCTCCTTATCCATAGCGGCTCTCCAATCGATTGAACAGCCTCTTGGAAGGAAGTAGGGTCAGAGAGGTGGAATCAATGGCCATGACAAACTTCTTGTAATGTTTATTTAGGTTGGAATAGGTGAGACAAGCAAATATGTCATAAGGATGGCCATGTAAAGGTGAAAGTGGGCTCAGGTGACATACTTGCAAGAATAATCCTTTAGGTAAGATGGAGGGTTATGTGGTCTAATGGATTTCTGAGAGGCCTAGAAACAGGCATAGAAACAAGGTCATGCTCGTAATCAACAACAAGTGGAGCAACATGTGGAATTGGGGAAGGTAATGGAGAGATGCAAAACGATCTGCATTATCTGTGAGAATCGGTGAGTGTGGTTGGACTTTCATTTAAGAAGGTGGAATCAAACACAAGAGTCGTGTAAGAAAGAGGCAAAACAAAAGAAGTGGAATCAACAGAGAAAGAGTCATTAAGGTTCTCAATTGAAGAAGAAGAACCAGAGGCAAAAGGAAAGATGTGTTCATAGAAAATCACATCTCTAGAGACAAAATGGAATTTGTTGCCAAATCCATGACCTTGTACCCTTTAATACCATTGGATATCCTAAAAGATACATTTTCTTGCTCTTGAGGCAAATTTGTGTCGGTTTTGACAAAGTGTGGAAGTAAAGCATAAACAACCAAAAGTTCTCATATGGACATATGAGGGAGATGTGTTGAACTTTAAGATTTCAAAAGGGGTTTTATTTTGTAAGTGTTTGGAGGGTAGCCTGTTGATGAGATAGATTGCAAGGATGCAATCACCCCACATTTTCAAGGGTAAGGAAGAATGGAACCTCAAGGCCCTTGCAACATTTAAAATGTGTTGATGTTTCCTCTCAACAATTGCATTTTGTTGAGGGGTCTCAACACAAGTTAATTGATGCAAAATACCCTTGGATTTGAAAATCTTTCATAAAAAATTCTGTAAATTATCACTTCTAAGACATTTGATTTTTACACTAAATTGTGTTTCAACCATGTTGGAAAAATGTTCAACAAGACCTGTGTTTCTGACTTGGATTTAAGCAAATAGACCCAAGTACATCTAGAGTAATCATCACAATGGTAAGAAAGTATTTATAACCTTCAATAGTTGGAACAGAAAAAGGTCCCCAAAGGTCACAATGTACAAGATCAAAGATACAATTAGAGACATGAAGTTATTAGGAAAAGATAACCTCTTTTGTTTTGCAAAATGACAAATGTCACAACATGTTGCTTTATTAGGATTTAAACCAGATACAAACTTATTCAGTGACAATTTGGCATAGGAAGGATGCCCTAAACGGAAATGCCACAAATCAGATTGTTGAAAACGTTATTACTAATAATAAGGAATGGAAATAGGTATCCGTGATGAGGCAAAAGGACAGATGAAGGTGGAGGACTTTGTTGCAGAAGATAAAGGCCCTTTGATGCTTTACCCAAATCATGTTCCAATTGGCCAATATAAAGCAAAAAGAACCAAAGAATACAAGGCAAATTAAAAACATGTTTTAGTGAGTTGGCTAACTGGATGAGATTAAAAGTAAAAGAAGGGACACAAAGAACCCCATAGAGAGTGAGTTGATCCGAGACATGGACTTTGTGCCTATGTGAGTAACTAGAGCTCTCTCTCCATTTGGTAAGTAAACGTGAGTGTTAATGGTAGAAGTAATGGAGGTTAAGCGAATGCTTTTTTGAACCATATGATCTTATGGCACCAGTATCAATGATCCATTCATTGGTTTTATGAGCATGCCTATCAACTATATGTGCAGAAAAAATGGAATGGGAAAAGTTTGGAGGCAACTTTCAATCAAGGGATTACCTCAAAAATTTGCTAGATAAGGCATGGAAGAATCAAATAAATTAGCACCATTCAATGGAGACCAAACCAAAACAAATAAAATGAGAGGCCTACGAGAGCCATTTGTCCGAGAAGAAAGGTAAGAAAGTAATTCACATTGGCTCGAGTGATAGGACACTGCATTGAATTGAGATTGGGCTGCCCTAAATTGAGGTGTGGCATGGTCAATTGTGGTGCATAATGCATCCGATGAATCAGTTGGTTATGAAAATTGGACATAGACTTGAGAAACAAAGATTCCCAAAACCACCATTGTTGCAAAAAAAAATTCCAAATGATCCAATTCCACTTTATACAAGTTTATTAGCCAATGCCTTCCCTTTGTGCTTATATCCTGGAGGATACTGGCTTGCAATTTGTAGCACTTGTCTATTGACCAACAAGTCCACAAAGTGAGTGCACAGTGCCTTTCCTTCTTTGCATTGCCATTCTTTCCCCCTTGATTACCCCTGAGGTACACCCCGATTCCAGCCTTGATGAACTTGATTCCATCCTTGATGACCTTGATACCCCTTTGAATTAGGGTTATTAGCATATAAAGTCTGTTGGTTCAATGACCAAATTAGCTTGACCAACTTGCTAAAATCAAGGAATATGCTTTGTTCAAAGCACTAATGGCTCATTTAAAATATGACTAGTAAACAACAGAACCTTTGTTTTGAGTCCCATAAGGAATCGAAAAACTTGATCCTTTTGCTTGAGCACACAATTGATTTCTTTGAGAACCACAAGTGCAAATACAAGTGCAAGCAAAAGGACTCTGCACAAGTTCATCCCACAAAATCTTGAACTTAGTGAAATAGGAACTCACCGATAAGGAACCTTGTGAAAGTTTCAAATTTCTTTCTCTGAATTTCAAAGAATCTTGGAACATTTGGCCGAGAAAACCTGTCTGTCAATCCATAATTCCCTTGTCCTCTTTGAATAAATATACATAACATCTATCTCCTTGCTCAAGGAATTCACCATCCATGAAAGGATCGTAGTGTTTGCTCTTTTATACAGAGGATGGGAGAGATCAGTGTAGAGATTGAACCATCAAGAAAGCCAAATTTGTTCCTACCACCGAGAGATAGAAATATAGCCCTCGACCAACCGAGATAATTTTCTGACCGATCAACGGTTGAGAAACCTGAACAACATCGATGGTGGAATGAAATAAGGGCTCAAAGGATTGGTATTCGCATCATCCATTGAAGGAGCTTGATTGGATGATCTCCGATTCTCGATGCTTGGAGCGTTTGGAAGAGTTTCCATTGGTGAATAGAGACTTGAAGCCATTGATGAACTATCAAATCATACCATATTAAGAAAAGCTCAAACTATTTGAGAGAGAAAATATATTCGGATTGATTAAAATGAGAAAATGAAATTAAATTGTTTTACACTGGCTCGCTTTTATACACGGGTTAACAGAGCTAAGAGAGGGAAAATCAATAATCTAACTAACTCTTAACTGCATAACAAACTAACTAACTTTAATAATAAGGTTGGTGTTTGTTGTTCTCACGAAGCCATCACTTAATGATGATGTCGTTTTCCTTTTATCTTTCCTTTCTTCTTTTTCTTGTGCAGGAATGTCGTTTAGATCATTAACACAATGCTTTTGCAAAAATTTCTCAATCACATATTCAACAAAGTGGGTTGGGAGAAGCCTCCAATGGGGTGGGCGAAGTTGAACACAAATGGGTTTGCTATTAGGAGCACTAGACATGCTGGTGGTGGTGGAGTCATCAGAGATCATGAGGGGCAATGGTTGAAAGGATTTGCAAGGCCTCTTGGGGGCTCAAATAGCTGTATGGCAGAATTGTGGGCGCTAAGAGATGGGCTTCTATTAGCCAAGGAGATGGGACTTAGCAATCTAATTATTGAGATGGATGCTTTGAGTGTTGTTTTGTTGAAGAATAATAATACTGTCAACTTGTTAATGGAACCATTATTAACTGATTGTAGGAACCTGTTGAGCGAGATCCCCAACAAGCAGATAGTTCACATATATAGGGAGGCCAACCAATGTGTTGATGTGTTGATGCGTTGGCTAAGCTTGGTGCTAGTAATGTTAACTCTTTTGTTATCTTTTTGAATCCTCCGTCTGTGGTGGAAAGTATAATAGCTTCTGACAAAGCTAGTCTAAGATGTAATAGACTTATTAATTTTTAAGTTTAATGAAAGTTCCATTGCTGACCAAAAAAAAAAAAAAAAAAATAACTTCTGTACAGAGTTTTCTCTCTCATTTTTATTGGCGCTCAATTAACCACTTAAGACGACAAATGTCATGAATAGCACACTACTTATCAAGGGGTGGATCGAACCACGTTGTACCTTAGGGGTGCCCCCAAAATTTTGGATGACCCTTGAAAACACATCTTACCTAGCTAGGTAGCCCCTTCAAGGGCCTCAACAAAGAAAGTTATTTGATAAAAAACAATCTACCTTTTTCTTTTTTTTAACTATTCCTTTTCTCGTAATTATTACCTTATTTAGGTACACAAAAAGTCACACACACATATATATATATATATATATATATATATGTTTTGAAACCTTAATTTAAAAAAAAAAAATTTTAATTATATTTTTACCAATTTTCAACAAATAATGTTTTGTACTTTTGCAAAACGATTATCCAAATGTACACTTAGTTATTTTTATAGGTAATTTAACTTATTCCATGTTTAATGAATCACACTTTTTCGTGTTTTCATTTCATATTTTGTGGAATTATCTGTCAAAGTTCAATTGTCTCATCCATGTACTATTACTATTCTATTGTACTACTAGACCTATTATGTGTGTCTGTATAAAGTCATTAGGCCAATTATGTGGTTCTATATAAAGTCAACATATGTATGAAAGGTCTCATCTTCATAATTGTGAAATAGACCCTCTAAATTTCATTCAAATTAAGAACAACAACATAATATATATATTCGGTCTTGAAAAATGTATGGTGTAAACTAAATATATGACAATTGAAGAGATTATTCACGTGTAGTTTTAGTCACATGACTTTTTTAATGAGTCAAGTAACTTGTTTAAATAATATAAATGAATAAACTTATAATTCATCACCAATGGGTTTGAAAAGATGATTCTAAGCCTATTTGGAGTCAAATTTTGTCCTTTAATCTTTTCCATGCATGGGATTGGTAATAACTAAGTAAACATAAGCTAGAGCATCTCCATTCAAGAATGCCTCATGGGTGTATTATTTCATCTGAAAAATCTTAATAATGATCTTTTTAGTTATTTAGTTAGTTCAGCTTTATAGGAAACGTGTGCTTGTTAAAGTTGTTTTGAAAATATTGAGCTTATCTGGTAGTCCAAGGTTTTAGCAAATAGTTGAGTCCCAATTGATTGCTTGTTCCATTATCAGTTTCTATTTCTTAGGACTAAGAAGAATGTAGTGCCATAGACTCATAGTGGTGCTAGTGATCTCTATGTTCAAATTTTGTTCCTTAGTCTAGCCTGTAAAAGAATGCAAGTACAGTTCCTTCAAGTCTGTGCTCTTAACTAAAAATTCCAACACTTTAATTTGTTAGGTCACATTAGGGAATGAAAATCTCTTTGTTAAAAAATGAAAAGGTTCATCTCTAAATTATATGTTACCATGGCACTTCCCAAGTCATCCCAAAGACGAAGAATTTTCGCAGTAGAAGATATAATGCCCGGAACATCATCTAGAAGATCTACAGTTTCATTGGTTATGCCTTGACCCAAGAAAAAGAAAGTATGAACAAGCACCATATGCACTCCTGTGCTGATAAGGGCATTCTTCAAGTACTCTTCTGTCTTTGGAAAGATCCCATGAGCCAACCATTGTGCTTCTATTAAGAATGCGATGCACAATCTCGCCCACTGTAAATATTAATATAAATTTTCAAACACATGGCTCATTTAACTTTCCTTTATCCATACTCTGTTAATAAATTCTTGCTAGGTTCAGTGTTACATTATTTTATACCCTTTTTTTAAGGCTTTCCATGGGGTTCCATCCATGCTTTTCGTAGACCTTGTAGCAGATTTCGTTGGTAATGTCATAAAGAGCCTTGAAGCATATCTTCATGTAGTCTGGTAGTTGCTCAGCAGCATCAAGTTCCCATCTGCATGCAATTTTATTTTTATTTTTCAAATAAATATGGGGGTATAACAAGTTTTACTGCATTAACTAATCACAAAGTACTAATTAAGATATTTTTTTTATTATTATATGTTAGGTTAAAGTGACATAAATCATATTTATAGTTACCTCAATTCATAGTAAAATTTGTTATAGTTTTAACATTTTTCTTATATTATTCAACTACTGATCCATACCTATTGACAACTTCTGTGATGTGTTTAAGTTCATCGAGGGTTCCACGTACATCAAATATGTCATCTATTATGTAGAGTAATGCCAAGGGTTTTGTGAGCTCAACCCTTTGCTCCGACAAGATTGGATCTGTGAGGCTTGCCATGGGCCACATGTACCATTTAAGTGGCTGGTCTCTAGCAAATTTCAACTCATTGGCCAAGCCTAGGGCTTTCCACCATCTAAAACAAATAAAAAAATTTAAGTAAATTGTTAATAATAAACAATAAAATGTGAGCGGGATAAAATATAGCTTGACGGGCTTTACTAAATGGGCCAAATGGATCCAGGTCGGTGGGCCGACGGAGAGCTAGCCCAACTTGTGCAAAGGCCCATCATGGATAGATACAAAGAAAAACCCCGAATGAAGAATACTTGCTACCCATGCCTGAATCATCATAGAATCCCAAAGAAAATAGGAATCCTAGCACAAAAGGAATTCCTAAGATACGCGCATAGAAGGAAGATCTTCTCTACAAGGAAAGGTCTTGTTCATCACGTTTGGAACTATTCAAGTAGAGTCCTATAAGGAAAAGACTTCTACACCAAGGAAGAGATGCCAGCCTTCTACTACTATAAAAGCCCCAATACTCTCACAAATCGATGTACGCATAATTAACCCCTTTCTAGCACTCTAGAGTTGAGAATAGTTCTAACTTGACCTTTGGAGGGTATTTGGCCGGTACCACACCGGTGCTCTCTGTTGGGTCACTTCTTTCTTCTTGCAGGTCGCTATTTCAAGTGTGAGACGATTGTGTAGCTCACTAGTGATTTTTACGGCTTCATCGGTTGGCGCCGTCTGTGGGAAACGTCGAGTTTAGCCAAACTATCGCTTCCTGGACATAAGAGTTGCATGGTACTCACTCGCTCGATAGCTACCACCAACAACGTTTAAGGAGACAAACCGCCACGATCCACCGCATTGGAGAGGCAGGTCCAAACTCTTATGGCAGCAGTGGAACATCTCACAAAACAAAACCATGATCTGGAGGAACAGCTACGCCAAAGGGATGCAGGACACAACGTTCAAGAGGAAAACCAAGAAGGTACCAAGTGTCGAACGAAGGGACCAAGAGAGGCCGGAGGGCGTGCGCCCCAAGCGGACTGAATGGCAAAACATTAGCCTTCCATCTCTCACGGATATGGCCCCTCCACCTATTGTCGTAGAGATGCAAGCGATGATGGAATAGATGGAGGTCATGATGAATGCCCTCAAGGGACGAGTGTCCAATGATCTTAATGACCTAGTAAACAGAACCGACTTACCGTTTACTACCTCCGACAACTCCTTCCTCCTACCACGTAAATTTCGCATGCCCGAGATTGAAAGCTAAGACAAGGTCAAGGACCCTCTCAATCACCTAGAGACTTTCAAGACTCTGATGCACCTTCAAGGAGTACCAGACGAGATCATGTGTAGGGCCTTTCCTATGACGCTAAAGGGTCCTATGAGAATTTGGTTTAGTAGATTAACGCCGAACTCCATCAACACTTTCAAGGAGTTAAGTGCCCAGTTCACCTTGCACTTTATTGGGGGACATAGGTATAAGAGGTCTCATTGCATGCTTGATGAGCATCAAGCAACAAAAAGACGAGATGCTGAGATCCTACATAACTCGTTTCAACAAAGAGGCCCTTTCAATTGACGAAGCGGATGATAAGATACTCATCGCAGCATTCACTAACAAGTTACGGAAGGGTAAGTTTTTGTTTTCTTTATACAAGAACGCCCCAAAAACCATGTTGAACGTGCTCTACTGAGCCACCAAGTACATGAACACGGAAGATGCATTGCTAGCCTGCGAGAAGAAGCCTAGAATTGGAGATCAATGAGATGAAAGGCGCTCTAGACCCCCTACTGGGAAGTTCACAAGCTTCACCCCATTAACCGCCCCGATAGATCAAGTCTTAATGCGGATCAAAGACAAAGGAGCCCTAACGTTCCCTGGTAAGCTAAAGGGAGATCCCAACAAGAGGCCAAGGCACAAATATTGTTGCTTCCACCATGACCACGGGCACGACACAACCAACTGCTACGATCCGAAACGGCAGATTGAGGCTCTTATTAAACAAGGGAAGCTATAGAGGTTCGTCAACAAGGAAAAAACTGATTCGCCCTAGGAGCAGGCCCCACGACCGGAGAACGAGCGCCCTAGACCACCTATAGGGGATATAAGGATGATCATAGGAGGCATAACTGTGGCTGGATCTTCTAAAAAAGCCCGCAAAACCTACCTCAGAATGGTCCATAGCGTCTAACTTACGGGATCCGTACCTAAAATGCCACGAATAGACAACCCCATCATCGGATTTTCAGAAGATGATGCTCGAAGACTTCACCATCCGCATGACGCCGCACTTGTGGTCAGCTTACAAGTAGGAGATTATAACATGCATCGGGTCCTTGTCGACAACGGCAACTCAAAGGACATACTATACTACCCGGCATTCTAGCAAATGATGATTGACAGGGAACGATTAACCCCAACGAATACCCCTCTCGTAGGATTTGGTGGAATGAAGGTGTTCCCCTTGGGCGTAATCACACTATCTGTGACGGCGGGTGACTATCCTCGGCAGATCACTAGGGAGGTAATGTTTCTCGTTGTCGACTGCTCGTCCGCCTATAATGCCATTCTTGGACGGTCCACTCTCAATTCCCGGAAGGCATTAACTTCAACATACCACTTGATGATTAAATTCCTGTCGAATTATGGGATAGGAGAACTACAAGGAAATCAAATGGCAGCACGGGAATGCTATATTGCCATGTTAGAGATGGAGGATCAACAACAAACGATGTGCATCGAAGAACAACGAGCACTAGCAGAGCCAGTTTGAGGAAATGGAAGAGGTGAGCCTTGATAACACATGACCGAAATAGACAACTAGAATTAGCACACTAGCTAGTTGGCCGGTACGCTAAAAGCTCACGACTTTCCTCAGAGATAACCGAGACGTGTTCGCCTGGAGTCACGAAGACATGCTAGGAATTGACCCCTCGGTCATAGTTCACAAGTTAAATGTGTCACCCTCATTCCCTCCAATCCGACAAAAGAAACGAGTGTTCACTCAAGAGTGGGACAAGGCCATAACAGAGGAAGTTCGAAAATTACTGGAGGCAAATTTCATTCGAGAAGTATACTACCCCGACTGGTTAGCAAATGTCATTATGGTTAAAAAGGCCAACGGAAAATGAAGGATGTGCGTAGATTCCACGGACCTCAACAAAGCTTGCCCTAAAGACAGTTACCCGCTCCCACAGATAGATACCTTAGTAGATTCAACTGCAAGACACCAACTCTTAAGTTTCATGGACGCTTTCTCGGGCTACAAGCAGATCAAAATGGAAGAATTTGATCAAGAGAAGACCTCCTTTGTTACAAGCTAGGGACTATTTTGCTACAAGGTGATGCCATTCGGACTCAAAAATGTTGGGGCAACATACCAAAGGTTAATAAACAAAATGTTTGCGCACCAAATTGGTAGGAATGTACAAGTTTATGTCGACGACATGTTAGTAAAAAGTCTGCGTGAAGATGATCACTTAGACGACCTCAAGGAGACCTTTGACAAACTCCGATCATTCAACATGAAGCTGAATCCAAACAAGTGCATGTTTGGAGTGACGGCGGGGAAATTCTTGGGCTTCATGGTGTCCCAAAGAGGTATAGAGGTTAACCCGGACAAGATACGAGCCATAATGGAGTTGGAACCACCAAGGATAGTTAAGGAGGTCCAGTGTTTGAATGGAAAAATTGCAGCCCTGAACAGGTTCATCTCGAGAGCAACGAATAGATGTCTACCCTTCTTCCACACTCTAAGAAAATCATTTGAGTAGACGGACGAATGCCAGACGGCATTCGACAACTTAAAGGCATATCTTTCCTCTCCACCATTGCTCACCCATCTAAACCAGGAAAAGAGCTTTACCTATATTTAACCATTTCACAAGCCACCACCGTAAGCGCAACTTTGGTAAGAGAGGAAGACGGATTGCAGAAGCCAATATACTTCACGAGCCAAGCACTCAAAGGGCGCGAAGAGAGGTACCCTCGGATGGAGAAGTTGGCTTTTGCGCTAATAATCGCAGCGTGAAGACTCAAACCATACTTCCAAGCACATACCATCGTTGTCTTGACGGACAAGCCCTTGAGAAAAACTATAAGTAGTCCAAAGGCAAGAGGAAGAATGGCTTTGTGGGCGTGAGAGCTTAGCGAGTTTGACATACAGTACCATCCGTAAATGGCTGTGAAAGGGCATGTAGTGGCTAACTTAATCGCCAAATTCACCCTCGGAGATGACCAGGGGCGAGAGGAGAAAAGACAGTGGAATATTTATATAGACGGGTCTTCAAATAGATGAACCGGAGGAGCTAGCGTGGTTATCCAAACCCCGGAAGGAGATAAGATCTAGTGTATGATCCGACTAGATTTCCCCACAACCAACAACGAGGCAAAATATGAAGCGTTGGTGGCGGGGTTAGATCTCGCAAAGGCTGCAGGTGCGGAAAACATAGTCATACATTGCGACTCACAGGTAGTAACAAGTTAGATCAATGGCGGCTACGAGTGTAAGAATGAAAGGATGAAGAGGTATCTAGAAGAAGTGAAGAACCGAATCGGCGACCTCGAAGTCAAATTTGTTCAAATCCCAAGAGATGAAAATGAACGTGCCTACCATCTAGCAAAAGTTGCCTCACCCGAATTTGTGCTTGTCCCTGAACAGGTATTATCATTCGTTCAAATCTTCTCACTTATTGATGACGGAACGAATATGCAAGAAGTATATTCTGAACGAAATTGGACTACGTCATTGATATCCTATTTGAAAACCGGCGTGTTACCAGGCGAGAAGGACGCCGCAAGAAAGTTGAAGGTCCAGGCATCACAATTTGTGCTGATAAAAGATGTCTTATACAAAAGAGGGTTCTCTCAACCATACCTAAGGTGTTTAGGCCACGAGGAAGAAAATTACGTAATGAGAGAAATCCACGAGGGTATCTGCAAAAACCACTTGGGGGTACGGTCATTAGTACACAAGTTGATCCGAGCAGATACTACCGCCTACAATGTCAAGGACGTGCAAGGTTATGTCAAGTCTTGCGACAAGGGTCAGAGGTTCAGCAATTTCATCAAGCAACCATCCGAAGAGTTGACCCGATGATGGCACCTTGGCTGTTTGCTCAATGGGGACTAGATATAATGGGTCCATTCCCAACAGTCGTCAAACTAAGGTTTACGGTAGTTGGCATAGACTACTTCACTAAATGAGTAGAAGCAAAGGCCTTAGCCACTATCACGGAGAAGAACATCCGAAGTTTTGTTTGGAAAAATATCATATGCAGGTATGGGATACCCAGTGTTGGTCTCGACAACGGTAAACAATTCGACAACAACAGCATTAAGAAACTTTTGCTCGAGCTAGGGATCTAGAACCACTACTTGTCGCCCGCACACCCACAAGCTAATGGGCAGGTCGAAGTCACGAACCGATCCTTGCTCAAGATAATCAAGACCCGGCTCGAGGGGGCAAAGGGTATCCGGCCGGACGAATTACCAAGCATTCTATGGGCATACCGGACTACAGCAAGAACACCCATTGAAGAAACGCTATTTCAACTAGCATACGGAAGTCTTTCTCAAAAAAAAAAAAAAAAAAAAAAACACTATCATATGGAAGTGAAGTTGTCATTCTCGTAAAAGTGGGGCCACAAGCTACGGGGTGGAGAACTACTACAAGGATAAGAATGAAGAGGCCATGCGCCTTCAGCTCGACCTAATGGACGAAGTCGGTGCAGCAGAAGAGTAGAGGTTGGCGCGTTATCAGAATCTCATGGCGAAACACTACAACTCCAAAGTCAGGCATCGAGACTTTCAGGTCGGTGATCTTGTACTACGGAAGGTAATGGGCACCACTAGAGATCCTTCGTAAGGAAAGCTCGGCCCCAACTCGAAAGGACCCTACGGAATCACATCATGGCAGAGGAAGGGCACTAACCACCTCGAGACAATGGATGGACAAAAGCTGCAGCACCCATGGAACACGAAGCATCTACGAAAATACTACCAATAGAGATAATATGAAGAACAAATGACAATCCCTATTTTCCCGGTTTATTTAATCTTAGCTACAATTACTAGTTTTTCTTTGACAATTTTTGCTACAATACTTTGTGCCTTTTTAAGCCCAAGGGGGCAGGTACTTTTTCCTACAAACGTATTTTTATTTTTAAAAGATGAATATTCAGACACAACCGTGTTTTTCTACTTGAGTTCTTACAAAGTTCAAAAGTGAACGAGAGAAAACGACGACCAAAAAAGTTGACGGACCACCTATAGGGTGGAAACTATTATCAAGTCCACAAAGTGGATAGATCACCCATAGGGTGAATTTATTATCAAGCCCACAAAGTGGACGGACCAACCATAGGGTGGAAACTATTATCAAGTCCACAAAGTGGACAGATCACCCATAGGGTGAATATAACCAAGCCCACAAAGGAGATGGACCATTCATAGTGTGGAAACTATTATCAAGTCCATAAATTGGACGGATCACCTGTATGGTGAGTTTATTCTCATGCACACAAAGTGGACAGACCATCTATAGGGTGGAAAATATTAGTTAAAACCATAGCACCTAGTTTTTCAAGAAATTAAAAATTCTATTCCAATTAAATTTCTATTACAAAAAATTCAAGATATTTATAATAAAACTTAGGGGAAATTACAGTCAACCCACCTGTAGTTAGGCCCGTTTTCACTTTGCCTACCCGTGGCTCAAAACTTAACACTTTACCCATTTGAGGTAACTTCCGTTAGGGCTCTATTACCCACCTCTCCCTTTGCCGTTACAAAAACATATTTTTAGGGAAAAACAAACAAAACAAAAATAAAAAAGTTAGGGTTTTTGATTGCTTAAGAACTTCTATGAGAACAAAGTGGAGGAATAGCATACGAATCAAAGGGCTCAATGAAATCACTTTTAATCTATATCAATTTCAACAATCTCATAACAACTCAAAATTGTGAACCAATTTTTACAAGAAGACCAATAATCTCTAAACAACCATCAACATTATTAACAAAAGAGAGTGAGATAGAGATAAGCAATAACAACCAAAGAATGAGGTAGAGAGAAATCCAATCGTGGGTTTGGATTGTGGTAGATCAGCCGTGGGTTTGGTGGCATGGTGGCAACCCTAACTACTACTTGTGCCTTTCCTAATTCTTAGTCCTTTTCTACACAACCAAACACTACTAATCAAGGAAAGGGAAGGAACCTTCCAACTTCAAACCCACACCAATTCCAAACCCACTCCAAATCCCAACCATAGCAGCAAACCTACCCCCAATTCCAACTTCAAACCCACTCCAAATCCTAACCACATAGTAGCAAACCCACTTCCAATTCAAACCAACTCACGAATCTCAACCACAGTAGCTGATAGGCCACAAATTGAATGACCCCTTGTGATAGAAATTAATTAATTAATTAGGCAAGTCATTAATTAATCAATTTATCATGCAAACACATTGTAGCACAAACAAATCACCAATAAACTAATTATGCAGCGGAAAATAAATAATACGGTGATTTGTTTACGAATGGGGAAAACCTAATCGCAAAAACCCCACTGGGTGATTTTTAGGTCACCACTCCCGAAACTCCACTATTGTCACAACAAGCGGTTACAAGTAAAGGAATCCCAAGTATCTTACCAGCCTACAAATAAACCCTTACCTCAATACCCAATTAGACTTGTTCTGTAGTGATAGTTCCCCTTTCGATGCACGACTCCCAAGTTTGTGACTAACCAATTGCGCGGATCCTAGTACGCGACTTCAATCACCAACTAAGAAGATTGTTGGTTGCAAAGTTCTTCAGTTCATCCACACGATGAAGATCAAGAATATGTTTGGTCACAAAACCCTACGATGCACATACACGGCAACTTCTTCAAGAGAAAGAGATGAACTAGGGAAGAACTTCGTCTCCAGTCACAATCTGCTTGAACAGAGTTTGCTCAATGCTTGTGCAACTTGTGAACTGTTTGACGGCCCTTAAAACAATCCTTTTATATGCCTAGAGTTAGGAGAAAAGAAAGCCCAAAGACATATTCATAGGTCCCAAGAAAATCAGATCAGAATTCTGAAATTCTTAAACCTCGACAGATAGTAGGTGTCGAGTAGTCACGAGCACATGGGGTTTTGAATAGCTTTCTTAAGCTCGATAGATGCAGCTGTCAAGCCAACTGTCGAGTTTTAATGAATTTGCACTATCGCCTTGTTTTCTCTCCCAGACAGGACAGACTTGAAGGCTTCAACACTTGATCTTGAAACATGGTTTTTTGAAGTATTTAAACACATCCTAAATCTACCCAAATACAAGTAAAGTGCATTTTGTCAAAGGATAAGCCAATTACATGAAAGAGTGACAGATGTTCCTAACAAGTGAAACACATATGTCCTAACAATCTCCTGCTTTGGCAATCCATGACAAAGCCACAACAAACAAATGAACATGTGAGAGAAGTCATAAATCACTCAACTCATATTCACTTGTTGAATACAATAAAATCTATCCTAACACAAACTCTTGAAAAACTTTGCAAGAAGGGAGTTTATGGCAAGTAGACTTTGACAACCTGTATTTGTGAAATACTTTAAACAAAACTTATCAAGGCATCTTTGTGTGAAACAGAAATAATAGATTGCATACAAGTAATAAGAAGCATGTGTATAAAGGAAGAAAAGAAACAACACATGAAGGGGTAGATGAAAGAAAAATAAACATCAATATAAATAGGAGTAAAGTACAATGTATGTCTATAAATGGTCACAAGACCTCATGTACAAGAATAATGTATCTAAAAAGAAAGAAAAGAAAAGATACATAATATCCTCACTAAATCCCTCAAAACATATCAACACTCCCTCTAACAAAATGGTCCTATACTAACTCTCCCCCTAAGAATGACTACTCTCATACCAAAACTACTTCCCCTTTTTGTCACGAGTAACAAAGGGTAAGAATGTCAAGTAGACATTTCATCGGTAGAGCTAGCATCTCCATCAACATCATCAGAAGCATCATCGTCATCACCATCATTATCATCCTTATCCTCAGAATTAGAAGCCACGGGAGGAGGTGGTGGATGAGAAGCCTCAAAAGCAAAACCATCCAAGGACGCCTGTCGTCACGCAATATGACCGACACGAATATTCACCTGATACAACTTCGTAGAGAGTGTATCTAGGCGAGCATCCATGCGTTGCGGTTGCGCCATGATGTCTCCTAAAGTCACATCGCCCGAAGAAGAGGAAGGAGCGAATGTGGATGGAGCAGAATGGGATAGAGCTGAAAAATTGAGAGAGGGAGGAGCTGTTGAATCTGATCGCCTCGACCGAAACTAGGCCTCGCTACGTTTAACGGTAGTGTAATCTATGGCACACATGACGGTGAAATGGTCGAAAGAGGGAAAAGGAATTGAAAAGTGGTGTAAGATCCTCGTGATAGTGGAAGGAAAGATGAGCTTATCACGGGATGCCAAATCTAGATGAACATATATAATAGAAAGAATGAAATGAGAAGGGAAGTCTATAGTAAAATGCTCAAGAAGAGATAACAAAAATCGAGCATGAGGCTTTGTAATGGAGTTGTAGTGAGAGAGTGGATGCAAAATAAAGGTCATCACCATGTTCATGAATCTAGGACCTTTAGCAAAAGGTCTATATGGTGTAAACTGACGCTCACCCTAAAAAGAAGGGTGCTCACAGAAAGTAGACATGAGCTCATCCTTGGACACGGTCCTCGGGACGCTTACAGCTAGGATAGTCAGGAAACTCTATCCTAGGGACCCGAACCGCATCCGCAACAAGTTGCGGTATGATTGGAATGCACGTACCTCGAACGCGAGTGAAGAAAAGAGGTATTGAATGATCAATCCCGTGCTTGCTAGAGTAAAACTCCTAGATAAGCATGAGAGGACAAGTGACCGGGACATCACATAGTGACTCCCATCCCCAACTGTGAATGATAGTGGGAAGGTCGGTGTCGGCAAAGTCCGACAGAATGACTTGGCGTTACGAATGAATGCCTCGTCTAGAAAAGTTCTCTGAGAATGCCTTGAAGGCATCATCATCACGGAACCGAATATGAGACAAAATAGGATCGGAGGATGAAGAAGCTCCGAACGAAGAGAGTTCCAAGCTAGAGTAGATTTACGCTTAGGTGCCATAGACACGACTAATCGTAAACAAAAAGAGAGAGAGAAAAAGAAAGACAATCAGAAAAGTCCCAAGCAACTTTCAAATATAACAAGTATATTGAAAAGAGAGTACGTATGCATGGGAAATGCATGAACATGTGACATGCAAAAGAAATTTCATCATGGGTTCAGCCCAATCCAAACCTATCAGGACACAAACAGATAGCACATAACTAAATTAATGACAATACTATTATAATGCTAATGTGATGCAATGTATGAGGTTTTAAACTCATTTAAGTGAAAACCCATCCCAAAATTTCAATAATAACTCATCAATTTTGAAAAACCCCAAAATTTTTCAAAAACCCCAAAACCTAGGTTTCAAAACATGAAATGCATGAATAGGAAAGGATTAGAAGCTTTCCAAGTGAAGAAAATCTTGAAAAAGCTTGAAGAAACCTTGAGGAACAAAGATTGGAGTGAGATGAGATAGTTTGGGAGAGAAAAAAAAGATGTATCGAGAGAGAGATCGAACAAAATGAGGTTTGGATCACATAGGGAAATTAAATAGTGCATCAAGAAATATCAATAGATGAAGGTGTCGAGAGGTGTCAAGACATCTGTCGAGGAAGGTATCGAAAAAAATGGTCTTCGATAGATACAGGTATCGAGGAGGTGTCGAGGAAGGTGGTCTTCGAGAACAAACCATCGAACAAACCATCAAATACAAGAACAGAAGCTCAATCGATCCACTAGGTGTCGAGAAGCTATTGATGAGGCGAAAACATTCTCGATCGATTCACCAGGTGTCGAGATGCTATCAAGGATGCAGAAACATTCTCGATTGATCCACCAAGTATCAAGAAGTCATCGGGATTGTGATAAGAAAAAGTTGAAGAAGCTCGACAGACAATAAGGTATCGAGGAGGTATCGAGGAGGTGTTGAGCTAGCTTTTTAAAAGCAGTTTTTCGAGATGTGAAAAACACAGACATGAATGCAATCCAACATGCAACTCAACCAATGATCCAAACAACATATTAAGCTCTCAAAATCATCTCTCAATAAAAATTTTAAGCACATGGATCTTCAAAAACACACACACACTAAACAAGTCTAACCAATTTTATATTTCAAAAATAAGTCAAGACAGTTTAGTGAGCATACATTCATATATGTAAAACCTTGTGATGGCCAAATCACATTGTACCTGTACATGTATCAAGAATAGCAAAGAATATTGCGTGTTGTGTGCGAAAAACATCGCAAGATTGCATAAGTGTATACATGTTATAACGATTTAAGATATGAGAGAATCACTTTAACTCGCACACAATCATATCTACTTGATGGGGACTATCACCTTCGGGGTACATCCTATAACTCCCACATCTCCTAGATTACATGCTTGCAATCATTTTTAAAGCATTTTTGATCTTTTTGCTTTTGATTTCTCTTTTACATTTGATTTTTCTTTTGCATATTTTTTCTTTTAAGCATATCATGCATGGGCATATTAAAGAGAAAAGAAATATCCAATAATATTTGACATTCCAACTTTGCTATGCCTAACCACACGGGTGTCATATTATGATTGGCGGGCAACATGAGTGAGATGGTTATTAATGCCTTTCTCTTAGCTTTTTTTAGCCATTCCCATCAAAAAGAGTGATACAAGTGTTAAATACAAGAGATAACTTAATCTTACTCATCACTAACAAGAGCCACAAAGCTCACTTGCTTAGTTGTGCATAAAGATGCTCATCTAAGTTACAAATGATACAAAGTTTAGAAGACTTTGTTTCAATGGCCATCCAAAGTACACAAGTACCAATGTACACAAAACACACACTGTTTTTGTTTTTTTTTTTTTTTTTTTTTTTTTTTTTTATATGAAAAACAAAACAAAGAAAAACTGAAAAATAACTAGACAAAAACATGTTAAACAACCAAAGCATAAAAACTAGACTAACTCAAAACTTGAAAGCAAAACACATAAGTAATGCACACACAAAAACAAGAAGAGAGAGAGAGTAAAAGAGAAAAGTGATAGAATCACTTGGAGTCCTTTTCCTTCCACACCCTGAAAGAACATTTCCTTTGATTATACCTTTGAATCGACGGTGAGGGGGAAAAATTAAAATCATTCAAGTTCGAAAGGAACATGAGGGCTTTGAAAAGATCTCCAAGGGGAGCAAGAGAGGATTGAAGCTGATTTTGGTTCCCGATGTTATCATACCGTTGCTCTGTTGAGTGGCAAGCCACTTGTAGCAATTTGGTCGAGTATGACCAGTAGCTCCACAATGATGATAGAGATGCTGCTTCTTTTGTTTAGACTTTTGAGAGTTAGCCTTCTTAGCCCTAGGGTTTTTAACATCTTTCTTCTCAAGTTTAGGGGGTGCTCCTAAGATAGATTTACCATTATCTATGTTCTCACTAGCTAATTCAATTTTAATCTCATTGTTCTCAATTTTAACATTATTAGCAGGAGGGACAAAAACAGTAGTACTAGAAGAAGCAATATTAGAGGAAGAGAGACCATACCCTAAGCCTGTTTGATCTCAAGTAGATTTCTAAATGCTAAGCATCTTATCAAGCTTTGCGCTTGAAGTCCTTTCCAATTGAGCACCGACTTGAAATAGCTCTGTTTCAAGCTTCTTAGTCTTTTCAGCCAAGAAATTGTTCTCAAACCTCAGTAGTCCAATAGTCTAATTAGCCTCATCAACCTTTGTGGAAAGCTCCTCATGGTCAAGTTCCACATCACCGAGCTTCTTGGTGGTTAGCGTATACGCTTTCTCATGCTTCTCGAAAAGCTTGTACAGTTTTTCATAGGCTGTATGAATGTCATCTTGATCATCCATCTTTTCAAACTTAGATTCCACCAATTCCTCTTCTTCAACCACATCTTCAACAATCCCATCAGTAGGATTAACAATGGTCGTGAAGGCATTTAAGATTCTGTCATCCTCATTGTTGGAATCATTCTCGTGCTCAATGTAACTCAAGGTAACAGCAAGTGCCTTGCTCTTCCCAATGCTCTTAAGATATGTAGGACACTCATGTTTCATATGACCGAAACCTTAACACCCAAAACACTTAGGTCCTGCAAGAACAGTGTACTAACCACCTTCCTTAGCATCCTTCTTCCCTTTATCTTGGCCTTTAAACCGAGAAGAACTGGATTGCCTGCGGTCCTTGTCGAAACCTTTTCTATTTGTGTTCTTCATAAACTTCTTGAACTACCTGGTGATGTAGGACTTTATCTTGGAATCTTCCATCATCGAAGACTCATCTGTCTCACTGCTCTTGGCCTTCAGTGCCATGCTCTTGCCTTTACCTGTCTTGCCAATCCTTGTGAATCCTAGCTCGTAGGTCCGCAAGTTTCCAACCAGCTCGATCAAAGGAATCTTATCAATATCCTTTGATTCCTCTATTGATGTGATCTTGGCATGGAATCTCTCGGGTAGAGATCTGAGCACCTTCGTCATAATCTTGGGTTCAGGAATGGTGCACTTCTATAGGCTTAGTCCAACCTATCTCCACAACTTGCCATACTTTCTCATCTAAAGACCGCAAGAAAACTCTCATGCGTACTTTCCAATATGCATAGTTAGTGCCATCAAATAAAGGAGGTATGATTAATGATTGTCCTCTATCCATGACAAACAGGGGTCAATAGATCAACACATCAAAGATTGAACCCTAATTAGAGTGTGCCTGCTCTAATACCACTTGATAGGTCACAAACTAAATGACCCATTGTGATAGAAATTAATTAATTAATTAGCCAAGTTATTAATTAATCAATTTATCATGCAAACGCGTGGTAGTACAAACAAATCACCAATAAATTAATTATGTAGTGGAAAATAAATAACACGGTAATTTGTTTACGAATAAGGAAAACCTAACGGCAAAAACCACACCGGGTGATTTTCGTGTCACCACTCCCGAAACTCCACTACTATCACAACAAGCGATTACAAGTAAAGGAATCCCAAGTACCTTACCAATCTAGAGTTGAATCCTTACCCCAATACCCAATTGGACTTGTTCTGTAGTGACGGTTCCCCTTTCTCGATGCATGACTCCCAAGTACGTGACTAACCAATTGCGCAGATCCCAAGACGCGACTTCAATCACCAACTAAGAAGATTGTTGGTTGCAAAGTTCTTCAGTTCATCTACAAGATGAAAATCAAGAAAATGCTTGGTCACAAAACCCTACAGTGCACATACACAACAATTTCTTTAAGAGAAAGAAATGAATGAGTGCAAGAACTTCATCTCCAGTCATAATTTGCTTAAACAGAGTTTGTCCAATGCTTGTGCAACTTGTGAACTGTTTGACAGCCCTTAAAACAATTCTTTTATATGTCTAGGGTTAGGAAAAAAGAAAGCTCAAAGACATATTCATGGATCTCAAGAAAATGTCGAGAATTCAAATTCTTAAACCTCAACAGATTTGTCGAATAGCTTTGAATAGCTTTCTCAAGCTCGATAGATGCAAATTGTCGAGCTTTAATGAATTTGCACTATCAGCTTGTTTTCTTGGACAGACTTGAAGGCTTCAACACTTGATCATGAAACATGGTTTCTTGAAGTATTTAAACACATTCTAAATCTACCCAAATACAAGTAAAGTGCATTGTGTCAAAGGATAAGCTAATTACATAAAATAGTGACATATGTTCCTAACAAGTGAAACACATATGTCCTAACAGTAGCAAAACACTTGAATCATCAAATCCAAAAAATCAAGTATCTAAATCGCTAATAACCCACAAATTACCCAGTCAACAACATATCATTTGGGGCTTGATCTTAGAAGAAATGAGTGGATTTATGGGTTGTGGCTTTAGTTGTTGTGTAGAATAAGTCAACTTCAATGAAGGTTAAGCTTGGCAACACAAAACGAAAACCACAAAGATCAAGAAGATCAAGTCCGAGATTTGATTTGGGAGATCAGAGTTGGAGATTGGCAGAGATTGAATTTGGGAGATCAACGGAGATTAGAGTTGGCGGATCAAAGATTAGTGATGGATTTTCTTTTTTTCTCTCTCTGGAATTGTTTAGTGGTTTGAAAATGAAATTGATTTTTATTTGGTAGTTTTTAAAACCGGTTGGGATTTTGGATTATCTTTTTTATTTTTTGAATAATGGATTATCTTTTTTAGAACTTTAGAACTATAGCATATTTGATGTGTGTGCCTTCACTTTGTTCTCATAAAAGTTCTTAAGTAATCAAAAACCCTAATTTTTTAATTTTTGTTATGTTTCTTTTTTTCCGAAAAATATGTTTTTCTAACGGCAAAGAGAGAGGTGGGTAACAGATCCCTAATAGAAGTTACCTCAAGTGTGGGCAAAGTGTTAAGTTTTGAACCATAGGTAGACAAAGTGAAAATTGACCTAACCACGGGTGGGTTTACTGTAATTTCCCCTAAAATTTAACAATTAGTAATTAGTCATAATTTTGTATCTTGATGTAATAAAACTTGCAAAATGCATATTGTAGTTGCATCAAGTGGCATACATACTTCTGATAATATTTCTAAAATATTTTCTTACATAAAATTTTCAAGTGGCTTTTAGTTAAAGGTGTAATTGGTTTGGTTCAATTGGGTCATAATATTGAACAAATTCCCCACTGAACCAAATTAACAAGGGGGGCAGGAGGGAGTTGGGGTATGCCCTTCTCTTACATGCTCATGTTTATGTAAAAGGAGTATGCAACTTACTAAGTACACTACAATAGTTTTTCGACATTTTGGCTTTTAGCCATTTGGATCTTTGTGAGAATCTAAATGCTAGATCCCTTAGCCCTCACCCTTAATGGACTATTCCATTCTCTTGCATACTCATATTTAAGTAAGTGGAGTATGTAGCTTAATAAGTACACTACAATAATTTCTCAACATTTGGGCCCTTGGCTATTGGATCTTTGTGAGAATATGAATCCCAGACCCCTCAACCCTCGCCCATGATCAACTATACCTTTCTCTTACATTCTCATATTTATGTAAGATGAGTATGTAGCTTACTAAGTACACTACAATAATTTCTTGATATTTGGGCCCTCGGCTATTGGATCTTTGTAAGAATCTAAATCCCAAACCCCTCACTCACCCTTGATGATGACTTTATAGCCATGAGCAATGCCATTGGCTTTATTTATGAATTATAGAAAAGAAAATGCCAACCTGAATAAACGTAGTAACCATCTTGTCTCAATAATCGAAAGCGTAGAGCAGTTTCGTAAGGTTGATTGTTAATATCATTATAACCACAAGCACTAGATATCATATTTTGCATCTGTAGAATTGTTTCAATCTCTTCTTGGAAGTGGTAGTCAATGCCAAGGCGTTGAATCGCGTCAATCATATATAAACCTTCCAATGGATGTTCTTCAGCTTTGTTCAGCACGTGCTTAACTTCTTTCAACTTTTGTGCATGTTGGCTGTGAATTTTATCCTGGAAGGGAAGGGAAAAATCTGTTAAAAACTAAAACTAAAACTAAAAATAAAATAAAATATCGGGCACAATGAGAACCAGAAGCAAAAAAAAAGTGTGTAACTAAATGCCAATTGACATCTTTTATGTATTCAATTAAATCATTATAGTATATTATGTTAATGTATATTATATTATATTATGGGTTTTAGGCCCAATTACCTTTCTTGTATAGCACACTTGTACTTGTACTACACTTTACTTGTACTTGTACACACTTACGCCTCCTATATAAGGCTCGATGTATATTCTCTCATTATGAAATACAATACAATCTTCCAAAGATTTCTAACATGGTATCGAGCCACTTTCTCCGACCTTTTCTTAGCAGTCTTGTCTTCATTAGTGTGGCTTTCTTTTTAACAACGCTTCCGCCATCACACCGCCGCCGCAGCCTCTCACCGTTGAACTTCCGACGTCATCCAGCCGTCGTCCTTGGGTTCCGGACCTGCAGCCGCCGTCGTTAAGGAGTTTCACACCGCACGACCACCATCTCTTTGCATCGCCGCCGCAATTATTGCTCCGATTACGATTTTGAAGGTACCACTAAGATCGTCCGGCGCCGATCTACACACTCGTGGAAGCCTCGTCGCCATCGGAGATCGCACGCGCCCCCACGCGCCGTTCAAAGTTGCTTTTCCGCCGATCACGCGCCACCACGCGCCACGCCTTCTTTTCACGCGCCTCCACGCACCGTCACGCGCCTCCACGCGCCTCAACAGCCTCACCGACGTCATCGGCGACGTCGGCCCTAACAGCTTTGCGACGTCATCGCTATGCGTCATCCGCCGACGTCACCTTCTGAATCTGGATTTGACCGTTGACTTCAGGCTGACCGTTGACTTTGACTCGCCGTTGACCGTTGACCGTTGACTTTTCCAGGGTTGACTTTTTCACCCGGTTCTCCTTACCCGATTTTTCGCGTAGATTTCATTTTTGCTGTCTGTTTTTGCATATTGTGTCTCTAAATGGATAAAAAGGATAATTTTGTTCCTCGCCCCATCAATACTGTATTGGAGGGGAATAAAAATTACTTATCTTGGTCTCAAGCTATGCGCAGTTTTCTTAAGGATCGCATGCTCTGGCATTATTGTACTGGTGCAATGACTATTCCTGTCAAGGGAGCAAGTGAAGAAGATGTTGTTTTTCTTGGTCGCATGATTGAATGGGATAGTCATAACCACATGATCCTCACATGGATTCGGAAACACTTCCATTCCCTCTATTTCCAATCTGTTGGGCGGCTTTGATGATGCAAAATCTGCATGGGATATGTTGGCCAAAAGGTACTCCACTACTCATGGATCCATGAAATATCAGGTTAGTGGATGAATTGCATCAACTCGTGCAAGAACCAGGGCAATCCATCAATGACTATTATGATCGCTTCGCTACATTTGGGACCAAATTGACCTTTCGATCCAACTTGGGCATGCTCAAAGGATGCTCAAAGAATATGCTTCCATCGAGATTAATTTCGCCTCTATGAATTCCTGATGTCACTTCACAAGGACTTTGAGCCCATTCGAGGTCGACTTCTAAATCGCAAATCCTGCTCCCTCTCTTGATACTCTTTGTGAATGAGTTAGTTAGAGAAGAAGCTCGTCTTGCAACCCTTCAAGCCCAGAATAAGCTCAATGTTTTGGTCTGTTACTCCATCTACTCCACTCATAGAGCAACCTCAGCAATCAAGTGATTCCTCCGGCTCTCACAATCGTCGCAAGCAGTCCAAAAAAAGTCTGCAACTATTGCAAGTGTTCTAGCCACACCATTGAGACTTGTTTCCGTCGCAACAAATCTATCGCTGCTGTTGCTAATACATCGCCTACTCCGCCAATGGCTTCCACCTCACCTGAGTCCCAGTCTTCTGGATCCACTATCAACCTCTCCCCCACCGAACTACAGGAGATCATAGCTCAGTTTCGTATGGTCGGTAATGCATCTCTTTCCACCGCCCTATCTGCTCTACCCGGTAAGTCTCAAACTTGGCTTTTTGATTCTCGCCTCGCTGCAATCACATGACACCTCACTCATCCTTATTCTCCAAACTTGACCCCGCACCACATCCTCTAAATATTCATATAGGCGATGGTTCCACCATGCATGGAAATAGTTTAGGTTTTGTTTCAACCTCTAACCTTTCTGTTCCTGGAGTCTTCCATGTACCTGACCTATCCTATAATTTGTGCTCTGTGGGACAATTAGCTGAATTAGGTTATCGCCTTATTTTTTACTATTCTGGGTGTATTGTGCAGGATCCGAGGACGGGACAAGAGCTTGGGACCGGCCCTAGAGTTGGGCGTATGTTTCCCGTGGACAATCTTCATCTTCCACCTGTTGCTCCTGTTTCTGTTGCTGCAGCAGCTGCTGCAGCTTCTTCCTTACCATCTCTTGCACTTTGGCATTCTCGTCTTGGTCATGCATCATCTTCTCGGGTACAACAGTTAGCTTCTAGGGGTCTGTTGGGTTCTGTGTCCAAAGACAATTTTGATTGTACTTCATGTCGATTAGGAAAACAACCAGCTTTGCCTTTTAATAAAGAATCCATTTCTAATAGTATTTTTGAGTTAATTCATTCGATGTTTGGGGACCTTCTTCATTGCTAGTATTGGTGGATCTCGATATTTTGTTGTCTTTATTGATGATTATTCTCGTTATAGTTGGATATTTCTTATGAAATCTCGTTCTGAAATTTTACCAATATACAAAGAACTTTGCCAAAATGGTTGAAACCCAATTCTCCAAACGTATCAAAACTTTTCGTTCTGATAATGCTCTTGAATATACTCAATATGCTTTTCAAGCTTTGTTACATTCCTATGGCACTGTGCATCATCTAACTTGTCCAGGTACCTTTCAACAAAATGGTCGAGCCGAAAGAAAATTTCGTCATATTCTTGACACTGTTCGTGCTCTTCTTCTTTCTGCCAAAGTTCCCGCCCCATTTTGGGGTGAAGTCGCTCTTAATCTTGTTCATGCGATTAATCGCATGCCAAGTCTTGTCATCCATAATCAGACTCCGTATGAGCATCTCTTTGGGTCACCTCCTGATTATCAACACCTTCGATCCTTTGGATCTGCTTGTTTCGTTCTTCTTCAGCCTCATGAGCACAACAAACTTGAGCCTCGATCTAGACTTTGTTGTTTCCTTGGTTATGGCGAAACTCAAAAGGGGTATAGGTGTTATGATCCTGTCTCTCATCGTCTTCGTGTTTCTCGTAATGTTGTCTTTTGGGAACACCGATTGTTTGTTGAGCTCTCTCACTTTCGTTCTTCCTTGACTAACTCCTCTGTTTTAGAAATCTTTCCATTTGAGTCTCTTGTTCCTTCTACAAATACTTTTGATCCTTCTTTGGACTTCTCTCCGGATATTTTTGATGCTTCTCATAGACAGGTTGAAGATGAACAGGTTGATGACGAGCTACCCCACCTTGAGCCTGGGTCCCCGCTCCCGCTCCGCCTGAAGATCCTCCACAAGACATTCCACATCGCCACTCAACCCGGTAAGATCCATTCCTACACATTTACTTGACTATCATTGTTACACTCCCTTGCTACACTTCACGAGCCTCAAACCAATCGTGAGGCCTCCACCGACCCTTTATGGCAGATTGCAATGAAAGAGAAACTTGATGCATTAACCAAAACCATACCGGGATCTGGTCACTCTCCCTCCTGGATAGTCTCGTGGTTGGTTGTAAGTGGATCTATAAGATCAAGACTCGCTCGATGGGTCCATTGAGCGCTACAAGGCTCGTCTTGTTGCAAAAGGTTTTACACAGAGTATGGGATTGATTATGAAGAGACTTTTGCTCCAGCTTGCTCGTATCTCATCCTGCTCGTGCCCTCTTAGCTATTGCTTCACTGCTAGTAAATGAGATCTTTTTCAGATGGATGTTAAAAATGCTTTCCTTAATGGGGATTTGAGTGAAGCAGTCTATATGCAACCTCCTCCTGGTCTCTCTCGTTGACTCAAACAAGGTTTGTCATCTTCGACGTGCACTTTATGGTCTCAAACAAGCTCCACGAGCTTGGTTTGCCAAGTTCACTCCACTATCTTTCGCTTGGGTTACACCACAAATCCGTATGATTCTGCCTTATTTCTTCTTCGATCTCGATAAAGGCACAATTTTGCTTCTTCTATATGTGGATGATATGATCATAATCGTGATGACCTCGGTGGCATTCAAGAACTCAAGGATTTTCTCGATCGGCAATTTGAGATGAAAGATCTTGGACATCTCGATTTATTTCTTGGGTCTTGAAATTACTCATTCCACGATGGTATTTATATTACTCAAGCCAAGTATGCTTCGACCTTTTATCTCGAGCTGGACTCACCGACAAAGAAGACTGTTGACACTCCGGTTGAACTTAATGCGCATTTGACACCCTCGGGGGGGAAACCATTGTCTAATCCTTCTCTTTACTGACGATTGGTTGGCAGCCTAGTTTATCTCACACTTACTCGTCCGCACATCTCCTATGCTGTTCATCGGGTGAGCCATGTCTGCTCCACGATCTACTCACTATGCTGCTGTTCTGCGTATTCTTCGATATCCGAAGGGCACTCTCTTCATGGCCTTTTCTACTTAGCTCAGTCTCCTCTTGTACTTCGTGCATTTTCTCGATGCTGATTGGGCAAGGGATCCCACCGATCGCAGGTCCACTACAGGTTATTGCTTTCTCCTTGGTTCTTCTTTGATTTCTTAGCGAAGTAAGAAACAAACTTTTGTGGCCCGCTCTAGTACCGGCGAGAATATCGTGCCCTTTGCCGATACCACATCCGAGCTCCTTTGGCTACGATGGCTTCTTAAGGATTTGGGTGTGTCCACCTCCTCTCTGCTACTCCCCTTTATTGTGACAACCAGAGTGCCATTCATATTGCTCACAATGATGTCTTTCATGAACGGACTAAACACATCGAGATTAATTGTCATTTTATCCGTTATCATCTTGTCCATGGTGCTCTTAAGCTCTTCTCCGTCTCCTCCAAAGATCAACTTGCAGATATCTTCACCAAGTCACTTCCTAAGAGACGCACTCGTGATTTAGTTGACAACCTCAAGTTGGTCTCACATCCACCTTGAGTTTGAGGGGGTCATTAATGTATATTATATTATATTATGGGCTTTAACTAAATGCCAATTGACATCTTTTATTGTATTCAATTAAATCATTATGAAATACAATATATTTTCTAACATATTATATTCAGATACAAACTATATAGTGCTTCGAGTAGATAGAAGCTAGCTAAGGTGAGCAAAGACAAGGTTTAAATTCAAGACTTATTAATCATGGTTTTTGAGTAAAGTTTGTGGTATATTTTTGAGTTAGAATTTAAAAAAAAAATAAAAAAATCAAGACCAATTACTTTAATTACATGATAAGTTTTGGGGGTAAATAATAATTTATTAATGAAATTTCATTTTTATATCACCTTTTTTGTGGGGGGGGGTTGGGGGAGCAAAATAAGGTTATTTTGTTTAAGGTTGTATCATCTCTAGCATAAAGTTTAAGAAAGATTATCATATTTTTACTTCCTTTTTTTTGTTAAGAATGGAAAATATTAAAATATTATGTAAAGTTGTGATTTACAACTATGTTTTATGTTGGCTTATTCTATGACAAAAAGTGTTGAATTTGCTTTAATTTTGTTTCTTGTATTTTGTGGGATTTTGTTGTATTGGGTTTAGTATTAAGTTGGGGAAGAATCGAGCATGGATTGAAAAACAAGTGGATTTCGCAAGAAGCTCGCGAGAAGCTAACCCGCGAAAGAGCCACGTGAGAAGCACATGCTTTGGAAACGAAGAGTCATGCCAACCTGGAGGATTTCGCGAGTGTCTCATAAGTAAGGCCTTCCTGCGAGATACCCACGAAACTCTTTGCCTAGAGGTTTTTTAAGTGTAACTTTCTTACCCTTCACCCATACTATATATATCCTCATTACCCACAAAAATTGCAAGGAGGCCATTTAGAGAGAAAAACCCTAAATAGGTTTTCTACAATACACACACCTATCTTTTAGAGAGAGAGCTACTCATCTTTAGTGAGAAATCATTCTAACATATTCTCATTCCCTCTCCTATTGCCATACCTGTAGAGGAGATTTGTACCCAAACACAACCCACACATTTTCAGAGTGTAGAAAGCGTTTTGGAGCTTAGAAAGCTTTGGGAATTTGCCAAAAGAAGCCGGTAAGGCTTGGCAAATGCAATCGAGCGTATTGCGGGATCCAGAGAGCTAGAGAAGACAAGGCTTGGCGAAGTCAATTGGAAGCAGGAGCTTGGAGGGCTCAAGTATATTGGGTAGACTAGGCTTGGAAAGTCTTTTGTTATTCGTGTACTCTAACTTTATTCTCTAGTAGATCGATTTACCAATTGGAGAGCGGCAGAGAGGTTTTTGCCGAGTTCTTCGGTTTCCTCTTCGATAACATGTCTTGGTGTTATCTTGTGTTTGCATCTCTCTTCTCTTACTCTTGTTTCCGCACTTTAATTAAGTAAGAGTAAAAGCAATCAAGCCGTAATTTTAATTGGGGGTCTAAACAAGCTTTTGTGTTTTCACACAAATTTGAGCTTTCATATTACAAGGTAAAAAAACAAAGACTTAAGGCGAACAAGCGGAAGGGATGAAAATTTTGCATAGTGACCTCATGGCTCCTAATCGCAACCTAACAAAAGTGGTTTTATTAGATACAAAATAGACTTTGCGGGATGAATAAAAATCCACTATTCCACATTTTCAATTTATATTTTACTAACTCAAGGCTGTCATATGTATCATTTCTTAACCTTAAAAGTAATTAAAGATTAAAATGAAAAATAAAAAATTCAAACACATAGTATACAACACTTGGTAGAACATTAAGTGAAACTCCTAAGAAAAGGGATAAATAATTTTTACTCACAAGGGAATAGTGGTTAGTTTAGTGACTATAACAATGGAAAGATTAACTTATGAGAGGGTTTCATGAAGCGCCCTCTCAAAACATATGAATCCCACAAGTGTGTGAGGCTTGTCAAATATAAAGACACCTCATGAGATGGTTTTAATGGATACTTTCTCGATAGTCATCAATCCTATTGATGGCTTTAACAAAGTAAACATAAAACTTACAGCATCATGTTTGCTTCTATAGTTGTGATGTTTTTATACGTTTTTAGACCCCTGTAAAACTAGATTGTTTAACCTAATTAATTAACCAAGTGGATACTTAGGTTCATTATTCAGATCTAGGTTAAAACAATAACAATCATATCATGTAAAGCAGTGGAAATATAAAGAACACAACAATATGATAACCCAAGAAAACCAAACCAAAAAAAAACCTGGGGAGGGTTTAACCTAACTATCCTCAAGGTATAAATAAAATGTGGGAATCCTGTTTGTTTTGTTTAGGGGGAGTTGAAATTGTTTTTGAAAGGGGGAGAATATTTTTGATGTATCTAACTTAGGGGGAGAGTTAGAATTTATTTTTGTTTTTATATTCTGCTTCATATTATTGTTTATATGTCTTTCTTTCCACACATGCGTTGATGTGTTCTTTTGAGTGTTTTCAGGAAAGATAGGTACATTCTGATCATGACCTTCTACCTCTTCTTGCAACTTCTAGGTTAGGAGTCTTAGATTAGGATTTGTGATGTAATTGGGCATTTTATTGTATTGGGTTGTTCTTGTATTTGAGCATTTCATATTATATGTAAGTTTTGTCACAAATTGCCAAAGAGGGAGATTGCTAGGTTCTAAATGTTTAGAATAATTGGCAAATCGTGAACACAAACTTGTCAAGATATAGATCTTAGAGTCTATAGGTATTATTATTAGACAATGCTCAAGGTGATTCAAGTCAAGATTCAAGAATATACAAGCTGCAAGAAGAAGATTTCATAATCTGCCTAGTTCGATTAATCGAAAGATAGGCTCAACCGATCGAAAGTCATATCTACAAAATTTTAATTAAGCCCAAACAGCAGTTCAAGCCCATTAAGGATTAGGGTTTCTAATCTACTTTTCCCAGTATATAAAGGAAACCTTAAGCACATATTTATAAACGTGGGTGTTTGTGTTTTGCAAAGGCCAAAGAAAGAAGTAGTCCGTGGACTCGGAGCTATCTTGGGATCGTGGTAGTAAGTTTTCTACTCGAAGTAACAATAGGATGTTAGTAGTCTAAGTCGCTATTGTGTAAATTTCAATTCTTTCATAGTGGATTTGCTTTTTACCTTGAGAATAGCTAGGTTAAATCCTCCCCAAGTTTTTTACCGGTTTGGTTTTCTTGGGTTATCATATTGTTGTGTTCTTTATATTTCCGCTGTTTTACATGATATGATTGTTATTGTTTTAACCTAGATCTGAATAATGAACCTAAGTATTCACTTGGTTAATTAATTAGGTTAAACAATCTAGTTTTATAGGGGTCTAAAAACGTATAGTTTTAAAGGGAGAGACAATGTGTGATCATGGGCAATGCTCAATTTGTGAGCACTAGGCAAAGAAATGTGGCTGAAGTGGTCTGAATTAGTAACTTGTGGAATCCTCTCAGGAGCAATTAGAGGATTGTAGGAAGCAAAGAGGGGCTTAATAGACAAAGCCATAGAGAATGAGTATCACAAGTAAAGTAAATGGGAGAGAGGAGGGGGGGGAGAATTTTCTTATGGAGAGTTTAATGCTTCAGAGAATTCTTGATCCAATTTATAGGATTCAGAGTGTTGATAAGTATTAGGATGTTTCAAAAACATTAAATTCCGTGGGACCATGTTTATCATGCTTCAAGATGCATGTCTTCAATTTGATATCATGAAATTCTTCATCCAATTTTCAGAATTCAATGCATTGATAAGTGTACATGCAAGTTAGATTTGAGCTTATATGAGAGATAAAATAAGTTATCTAACAGTACATCTACATAAAAAAGCTTATGAGTGACAAAGGTACAAGCTTTGACATCATCAAGGTTAGAGACGGAGAAAGTGATTGCAAGAATGTAAAGTTAATACAAGATGTATGTGGAAAACCGTAAGAAAAGGATGAAAAACCATGGTTTAAGCAAGAATGTAAAGAAGAGATAACTCTTGTACAATAAGGGTGTTCTTCCTTCATAGGGAGACCATATTTTCTACCTTCCTATCTTATCAACTTTATTTCTACTCTCATCTCAAAAGATCTACTTGGGTTCTTACCTTCAAATTCTAGCTACATGTTCCTCTTATAATCTAAGGAATATGACTAAGTACAAAAACAAGTGTCGAGTCATCATTTTCTTGTTTTTGGACATTTCCACAACTAGGGTATTATTTGGTGATTGGAGGAGAAAGAATGTGCCAACATGGCACTGTGGCATGTGGGTAGGTGACTTTGCCACTGCCCAAGGGACAACTATTGGACAATGAAAGGGACATCGAGTCTCGTAAGTGATACACGTGTCTCTAAAGTAGTCCAACATGCACTCAACCAATAAGGGTATTCTCATAGCCGCTGACCTTAGAAAGTCACTATCTCCCTAAGGGGTGTTCTCATAGCCGCTGACCTTAGAAAGTCACTATCTCCCCTTTTGTGAGTGCTTAAGTACCATGTCAGGTGCATATCTTATTTTCTTCCCAAGGCAGTCACATCTTTGGCATAGGCCAAGGATGAGATTTTGTAGCCAACGCTTCCTCTTCCTCTACTCACAGCCACTTCACGTGTAGGGTTCAGATCCAACCATATAGACATTCCCCATGCCTTGGTTGGTGGAATGTACAATAGGTATTGTAGGATATAGGATGTTTCAAATCATAGGACCATTCTTGAAAATGCACATATTCAATTTGATACCATGCACTTGTATTTGTCCTAATAATATATATAATATATATATATATATATATATATATTTTTTTTAATTTGATAGTTAAGAAAGGAGAAATTTGAATTATGTTTATCTCCATTGGAAATATTAAAAAGTGTCAGAAATATATTATTTTTTGAACACCATTCAGCATTAATTACCATGATTGCTAACATCTATCTAAGATCCATACAACCGTCCTTCAACCTGGTCACAAAAACATTCATCTTTAGGTTGTATTAGCCATCTTCCAACCTTTAAGCATTGTTAATTGTCATTGATCACTATTGGCAACAACCATCTTACTTGTTTCACTTTAAGTTATGCTCGGACCATTTTACATATGACCCAATCCTATCAAGATGTTCTCAAGCTTCCACCTTATGTTTGACGATGGATGTAAGAGATTTCAGTCTAAGTTCGTTGTACCCATACATAGGGAAACCTAGTGGGGGGTCCAAGGGGGACCGGGCCCCCTGGTCCTAAAAAAAAAAAAAAAAAAAATAGTAATATTTTTTTCATTTTTGTTGTTGGTCACCTCTTCAAAAACCTTAGGCCACTCCCCTCCAATTAGACTAATTAGCAACTACTCAACCAAAAAACTTAACAAAAATAAAACTTTAAAAAAATTAAAAAATTCTAGCCAGCCTAGTATTAAGATAGAATTTTTTTCTTCTTTGTTGGTAGATGATGTCATCTTAATATATTAAGAAACAATGATTTTGTATATTTGTTTTGGTTGATAGTTTTTTTTTTGGATAGAGTTTCACAACCTATGACTTTCATTTCTGATAACAGTATTTTTTATTACTAGACCAAGACATCAATCAATATTTGGTGTAAGCGAGAATTGAGCCTTCAATCTCTTATAGTTAATAGTTTATTAATATTATATGGATACCTATTTGGAGTTTTTTTTTTTTTTTTTTTTTCCTTATACTTTGGCCCCTCTAGTTTGAAATCCTGGCTCCGTTAGTGCCCATACAATTTATAATATTGTCATGTTACATGTTGTCATGTAGTTACTTGTATTCCGCATCTTGACTTTAGGATTACTCAAGGATTAGCTTAGGGTTAACTGGTTAAGTCCTCCCAATGGCTGGTTAACTCCTTTTGTATCATGAACGTGAGCCATTAGACTAAACCTCGTCAATTCTTCATTCGCTTTCCCCATTCGTCCTTGTCTCTCTAACAACAATAACCCCACTAAACGCCACAGCCGATTCCGTCCATAGACTCTTCTCTTGGCTTTTGTACTATTCCTGTGTTGTAGAAAGGTTTTGAACTCACTGAGTCCAATAATGCAAATAGGGAGGTACAATGGCTATTTCCACTTACGACAAAAATTCGATATTGAACAGACATATTTTCAAGTCATTCTAAATCTGTCAAGCACACAAATTTTCAAGTCATTCTAAAGCTGTCAAGCACCACAAGCCATAAGGCCCAAAACCGAACAATTGCTAGCAGCCAACACTAACACTCCCATCATCATTTTCTCATTAAGTTGTGAAAAATCTAACTATATTCCAGCCAGCTGATAAGTAATATAAATCTCAATTTCATGTGGGAAAATTGATGCCTTATGATAAAAATCAAGCCAGGTATACGACACCCAATATGATGGAAGCTTGATTATAGAGTTCGCAATGGCTGCTCCAGGATTTTTTTCTAGGGGGTCATTAATGTCTTGAGCTAGGATTTTGTTGGGGAGAGTAAAAAATAAAATGATTAATTTTTATTTTTTTATATAAAGTTTTCATATTACATACAATAATCTAAAATAATATTCTAAATAGTATACAATGCAACTATACTGTACAATAGTTTAAAAAAATTATTAATAGTTTAAAGATTGGTAAGACAACAACAAGTAAATGCATAAATAAATATAATTAAATAAATAATCATAAAATTTGTCAAATTAATAATAATTTATTATAATCGTATGCAATACCAACACATACAGGATTAGGTATGTGAGTAAATGTGAAACTAAGAAAAAAATAATAATAATTGATATAAGATTTTGCTTTTGAAGTGTATGGATTTTTAACCACACAAGTGGTCATTCTCATGGAATTGGAGCAAGTACTAAAAGACTTTTTGGACTCAAAAAATTGTAGAACACTTATCAAACTACTTGATTAGACAAAAAGAAAACATAGAAATGAGAAAGAGAGAATGAGAAAAGAATCATATATTCAAATATAAAAGTTGGTTTGGTGTAATTTTTTGTTGATGAAGAAGAAAAGTGCAAGAAAAAAACAGTTTCATTTTACCATCAAAGGTAAAGTAAGCTAGAGTCCTGGGAGAAGGTTTATTTATTAACAAATGAGCAATTTTAATAGTAGTGCTACTGACACAACATTTATGCAATAAAATCTAGGTGTCAAGTTGTTAAGGGTATGTAAAAAAGTAACAACAATTATGGGTTTAGATAAAAAGTCAATTACAACTTGCCATTTGACCTTTATTGTAAAAATATTATGAACATAGTACTAAAATGATCATATTTCAAGTTTATTTCAATTGGGTTTAAACAAAATTTAGAGTCAAAGTGTTTAAGCCGCCCCTGAGGGTTCAAGGCTTTTTTTCAAATTTATATGTTCCTTCTTTAATTTATTAATCTTAATAAAAATTATGATTTTCTATTAACTAATAATAATAATGAAATAAATACATAAATCTACTTATTTTTTTTTAAATTTAGTCACAATAAAATCGATAGTGAGACCCACAGTTGGTTGTTAGACCTTTTTTTTTTTTTTTTTTTTTTGTTAGGTTCTAAGACTTTAGGATCTAAATGTATTAGAATTTCAATGTGCAATGTTGACAAACCATGATCAAAACATTTAGTCTAGATTTAGGTTCCTCAAAATGTTGTCATGTGTAAAGTTGGAATCGAGTAATTGCAGAAAATTACTAATTAATTTCTGCAAGGCTCGATCATTCGAAAATTAAACTCAATTGATCGAAACTTGTGCAGATTGTTTTTTCTGCAAAACTTCCAACTCAGCCCAAGCCCATATGATGTGTAGGGTTTTATGTATTGCTTCAAGTATAAAAGGAAAAACCCTAGCCGCGTTTTAGAGGTTGTTGATATGTTGTGTGTGTGAATATCTTGTAAGATCTAGAGGTATTTACCTTCATACATACTTAGGGTTATCAAGATCAAGATTGATGTTAAGAACTTGGTGATCTCTTCGGTTATTGTTTCAAGAGCTTAAAGAAAACACAAGTGGGAGTACTTGCGATTCTTTGTGGATCAAGGAAAGAAGTATTCCATCAACTTGGAGTCATCACGTGGTTGTGGTAGTAAGTTTTCTACATGTGGTAGCAATAGGATGTTAGTGGTCTAAGTCTTATTGTAAAACTTCAATTGTTACTTATCCATGATATGACCAAGTACTCGACAGTTAGTGCAAATAGGCCTATCTTTGCCTCTTCAATTCTTTCCTCTAGAAAAATGAAAATTTCCAGAGTAATTAAAACCAGAAAAATTAGAATTGGGATTAGGACCAATGGAATTGGAACCTTTCAAAACTAGAGCAATAGACTCAATGTGAACATTAGTGTTATTTCCCACATTTCTTTGCCTTTCTTCTTGAATTAGAAAGAGTAGACTTTGTTAATGGATCGTAGTGGATCCATTAGCAAAATTTGTCCTTTGATTTGAGAATATGAATCATTATGGCCAATCAAGAATTGCATCACTAAATCTTTAAAATGAATATTTTCAATCTTTTGAGAAATATTGCAAGTCCATTTTCCACAAGAACAAGCTGGAGTAGGCCTAAAATTCTAAAGTTGATCCCAATAGACTTTCAATTGAGTAAAATAGGTGGAAATTGAACCTTGATTGATTGACGCAATTTCCTTTTGTAGTTGAAAAACCCTAGGTCCATTGCCTTGAGAATGTGTATCTTTAAGATCATTCTGGATTTCCAATGTTGTGTCTCTATAAGCAATGCTGATTTTAATATGAGGTGAAATTGTCTTCCTCAACCAAGAACCCACCATGTTGTCACAATGAATCCAAGCATCAATTGTTTCTGGAGTTTTCACCAATGGAGAAGAAAGAGTAATGGTGCCATTGACAAAACCAAACTTATTCTTGGCAATCAAATCCTTCTTCTTTGAATGAGCCCAAGCGTGGTAATTCTCACCAATCAAGGCCTCGATATACAAGCATAACTCTAGGACTTTCAGCGTGCTGAAGAAACAAAGGATTTGAGATGTCCTCTACCAATGTTGGATCTTTCTCAAAGGAAGGAGAGGAAGAAGTAGGTGTTGAAACCATTGAAGGAGCTTCAAAGCTTTTAGGAAAACCCTAGAAATTTGGGAGAAATTAAAGCAATTTAGTCTCTGATACCATATGAGATTTGTTAAGAGTAAATTCTCATTAACTTGAATAATGATACACTAATGTTGTAGTTTATATACAACAAAGAAGCTAACTAACTAACTAACTCAAAAACTATAACAAATTTCTAACAAACAAGAAGATTGCAACTAATCACATACATGCACAACACATGCCCATTACTAGACTAGAGTAAACTACATACAGTTTAACCAACACTAGTAATAGAAATAATACTACATGTTGTTTAGCCTAGTCTTTCTTCATTCTCTATATCTTTGCTCACTTCGATTCTGATCCGGCTTCCTTATCCTTCACTGGATCCATGATACAATAGTTAGTTCATTTTGTTGTGTAACAACACCACCAATTAGCAACGACTTCATATGCTCCTCTAAACTTGGAAGGCAATGATTGTCATCTTAATTGTACATCAAAGGAACCATCCTTGCAGCATTGAGAGAAACATTCTTAAAAGATGAAGGGTATGGATATGAATAGAGGCATTCCTTGTTGAGGCACTTCCATTCGTCTAAAATCATAGATATTATATGTTCTCGTGTCTTTGAATGAAGAGCCACGATGTTCTTTCATGTAGCACTTTAAATAAGATCCATCACACCCATCTTGATTCTCGTCTTGTAGTTAAAACCAGGATTATTTCAGTGACTAGAAAGAGCAAGATTCAAACATTAATTAAAAGCCAATTTCTGGCACCCTAGATCAACTAGTGTTGTACTAGTGACATTATTTGGTAACTTGTAGAGCTTGTGAGTTTTTTGTTTTCTTGTTTTTTTTTTTTTTACAATAAAGGGATGAGGATTTGAATTCTATTTTTCCTTATAAAAATTTAGTCAATACCACTCAACTATAAAACCATGACAAGTTGTTATTGATCTAACATCACTTTGTATAAGGTTCATTTCAGTTGAAACAATATTTAAAACTTTACTAATAATAAGTGTAACTGGGCCTAGGTTTGTATGGATCCAATGTGAGGATCTAATCAACAAATGGACTTAATGGACTAAAACCGAATCCAAGCGTGACATTATTGACCAACTAAGTCCCCCAAAACCAAAATAAATACAAATTTACCTTCATACTGGTCTTAAGAAAAATATCTCCAATTCTCTTCATTATGTGGTGATTGATTATATGACCTATATAAAAAGTTATGTGACTTACTTAAAAAATACACATGGTTGTTACACATATTTTGGAGGAGATTCACCCAAAAAAAAAAAAAAAAAAAAAAAAAAAAAAAAACTTTGTGCAATGTTTACATTCAAATTGGTTAGGAAGAAAATTTTCCCACTTACGTACTATGTGACTATTGATAAGGTCATATTATTGCGCTAGCCAACAATATGTGGGTTGATAATAGCTTAATTTTGCACATTTATATCATTATTAGAAAGCATTATCATACTTATTTTGAGTTAATTCATGCATTTTATAATTGGTTTTGGAATAATGCTAAATAATCAATTTTGTGCTTAATTGAATTTTAATACGTGAATTTGTTTTTTGTAGGATAATGAAATTAAATAAGTGGATTTGTGCAAAGAAAAAAAGCTTATGAACTTAAATTTTACAAGGGCCAAGATGAAGTCAAAGAAGGCCAACCTAATTAAATTCAAGTCCAATTGGAGCAAGGAATCAAAGGAAATTTGCACCTAATCCAAGTCCAATTCAAATTAGGATTCCAACTTGCACACTAGTTAGTATTTGGAGCATAACATTCGGTTCCGATGTCCAATCAAGATGATTCAAGTTGGGCTAGAAATATAACTTAAAGGGCTACAAATTTGTAGTTTACCAAAAGTCCAAATTCTGAACTTAAATGGCCAAAAACGTCGGTTAAGTGAAGCCTAAAAACCTGGGATTTCTTCCAAACGGGAATTCAACTTGTAATAGGATTCCTTGACCTATTTAAAGGCTCTTTAGGGCAAAATTCAGGGAAGAGCTTCTATAGAACATAATTTAGGTTTTCTTAAAGTTTCTTTACAGTTTTTAGAGTTTTATTTGTGTTATGGCTTGCTAGAAGCCTTACTAAGGCAAGGGGTGAAACCCAACCGTTTATTGGTATGTTCTTAACAATTATTTATTGGTTTTAATGCTTATGTTTTTATGTTCTTGATTGTTTTACTCATCTAGAAAAGTGTTTAGTTCTATATAATCCTTTGATTTATCATAGACTCTGGGCACGTTAAATGCTTAGTATTCCTTGCGAACTAATTCACTAGTTTTGTTTTGCCTATAATCAATCAATTGCATGAAACTACCTTAGACAATTAATTCTTGAGTTTTTATTGTTAAATCATCAGACTAAAATCACTTAAATAATTCTCCCAAGTGCAGGATTGTCGCAAAGTAATAACTCGGAATGTCCGAGGTCGAATCCACAAAGAAAAGGGAATTGATTGGCAAACCACAAGACAATAAAACTAAAATAATAAAGTTTAATTGAAGAGATTTTTGATAGTTTAGTAAAGGTAATTTAAATTGAGAGAAAATAACAATATATTAAGGTGCTAAGGTTTAGGGATCCACACACAACACATCTATTGGTAGTCTTAACAATATTTATTTTATAACTCAACTAAAATTCATTTCTAGCAAGCCATAACACAAATAAAACTCTAAAAACTGTAAAGAAATTTTAAGAAAACATAAATTATGTTCTATAGCAGCTCTTCCTTGAATTTTGCCCTAAAGAGCCTTTAAATAGGTCAAGGAATTCTATTACAAGTTGAATTCCCGTTTGAAGGAAATTAATCCCAGGTTTTTAGGCTTCATTTAACCGTCGTTTTTGGCCCATTTAACTTCAGAATTCGGACTTTTGGTACACTACAAAGTTGTAGCCCTTTAAGTTATATTTCCAGCCCAACTTGAATCATCTGAATTGGACATCGGAGCCGAATTTTATGCCCCAAATACTAACTGGTGTGCAAGCTGGAATCCTAATCCGAATTGGACTTGGATTAGGTGCAAATTTCCTTTGATTCCTTGCTCCAATTGGGCTTAAATTTAATTGGGTTGGCCTTCTTTGACTTCATCTTGGCCCTTGTAAAATTAAAGTCCATTAACTTTTTTTTCTTTGCACAAATCGACTTATTTAAATTCATTATCCTACAAAAACCAAATTAAGCTATTATCATGGGTCTTCACATTAATTGGTGTGCCATAGCACTACCTGGAAGCTTTAGGTAATGATTGGCAAATGTAGGTCCAAATGTCTAATACTGCTAGCCAGCCTAAAAAGCTAGAATGATACTAGCCACTCATACATACACTCACTATCCTGGAGCAACAGAACCTTTGTTTATTTCCTCTTCTATCCACCCAGATCCCAGAGAACTATTGCAAGAAGTAACCTGCCAACCATGGAGTGGAGCAGCATGCCATAAACTTTAAGAGCATCAATGGAGTACTCTTTGTCTTAAATTAAACATGTCATCTTTGAATAAAGGAAAGCCATCTATCTATAGCCACTCTTCTCTCCTTTATGTCACGGGCCCCAGTAAAACAAATGAATAGTTTCTTTTCCATTTCGTTCACAATAAGCTATAGTTTTGCTCTACAAAATTTGATAATAGCAGCAAAACAAACTAATCTTATAATTTTGTGTTTCACAAAATAACTTGTCCATAGCTTTCTCACTCATTTTTCTGTCCGTATAATTTTCTCACTCATTTTTATTGGCAACAAACCACTTAAGACGATAAATTTTATGAATAGCACACGACTTCCCTTATCAAGGGGTGGATCGATCCACGTTGTAGCTTAGGGGTGCCCCCAAAATTTTGGATGACCCTCTTGGTTAGCTAAACCTGTGACCCTTGAAAACACGTCTTACCTAGCTAGGTAGCCCCTTCAACAAAGAAAGTTATTTGATAAAAAACAATCTACCATTTTTTTTTTTGAAATATTCCTTATTTTTCATAATTGTTATTTTATTTACATATACAAAAAAATCACACACACATATATAAAATGTTTTGAAACCTTAATTTTTTTAATATAATTATACTTTTACTGACTTTCAAAAATAATATTTCACTTTATAAGTATAAGTGCTTGTGAGGTGTGGGAGTAAGGGCCATTATTCAAGTTTCCAAGAGAGAGTTTCACAAATATATACACTTAGATTATGCTAAAATAAAATTTCTATTTTGTATCAAAAAAAATATTTTGGACTTTGCACACTTAGGGTGTGTTTGGATACCGCTTATTTTGCTGAAAACTGAAAATATTGTAACAAAATGATTTTTAAAAATGTGAATAGTGCCGTGGGACCCATTTTTAATAAATGTTTGTGTAAAAAAAGAGGTTTGTGGGTCCCGTGAACAGTGGACGGGACCCATTAGAAAGCACTGTTCAAGAAGATGTTTGGTCACAAAACCCTACGATGCACATACATAGCAACTTCTTCAAGAGAAAGAGATGAACTAGGGAAAGAACTTCGTCTCTGGTCACAATTTGCTTGAACAGAGTTTGCTCAAAGCTTGTGCAACTTGTGAACTGTTTGACGGCCCTTAAAAAAATCATTTTATATGTCTAGGGTTAGGAGAAAAGAATGCCCAAAGACATATTCACGGATCCCAAGAAAATCATATTTAAATTCTGAAAATCTTAAACCTCTACAGATAGGAGGTGTCGAGCACACCGAACTTTGAACAGCTTTCTTAAGCTCGATAGATACAGCTATCGAGCCAACTGTCGAGCTTTAATGAATTTGCACTATCAACTTGTTTTCTTGGACAGACTTGAAGGTTTCAACACTTGATCTTGAAACATGGTTTCTTGAAGTATTTAAACACATCCTAAATCTACCCAAATACAAGTAAAGTGCGTTTTGTCAAAGGATAAGCCAATTACATAAAATCATGACATATGTTCTTAACATGTGAAACACATATGTCCTAACAATCTCCCCCTTTGATAATCCATGACAAAACCACAACAAACAAATGAACATATGAGAGAAGTCATAAATCACTAAACTCATATTCACTTGTTAAATACAATAAAATCTATCCTAACACAGACTCTTGAAAAATTTTGCAAGAAAAGAGTTTACGGCAAGTAGACTTTGACAACCTGTATTTCTAAAACACTTTAAAACAAAACTCATCAAGGCATCTTTGTGTGAAATAGAAATAATAGATTGCATACAATTATAAGAAACATGTGTATTAAGGGAGAAAAGAAACAACACATGAAGGGGTAGGTGAAAGAAAAACATACATCAATATAAAGAAAGAGATAAGTACAATGTATGTCTATAAATGGTCACAAGACCTCGGTATAAAAGTAATGTATCTAAAAAGAAAGAAAAGAAAAGATACATACTATCTTCACTACATCCCTCAAAATGTATCAACACTTCCCCTAACAAAAATGGTTTTATACTAACTCTCCCCCTAAGACTGACTATTCTCATATCAAAACTACTCCCCCCTTTTTGTCACGAGTGACAAAGGGTAAGAGTGTCAAGTAGACATCTCATCGGTAGAGCTAGCATCTCCATCAGCATCATCCGAAGCATCATTGTCATCACCATCAACATCATCCTCGTCCTCGAAATCAAAAGCCATGGGAGAAGGTGGTGAAGGAGTAGCCTCAAGAGCAAAACCACCCATGGACGCCTGTCGCCGCAATATACAATACAACCAACATGAACGTTCACCTGATACAACACCGTAGAGAGTGTATCTAGGCGAGCATCCATGCGCTGCAGCTGCGCCATGATGTCTCCTAAAGTCACATCGCCCGAAGAAGAGGAAGGAATGGATGTGGATGGAGCGAACGGGATGGAGCTGAACGAGAGGGAGAAGTCTGCTGAATCCGATTGCCGCAACCAAAGTCGGGCCTCACTACGTTTAACGATAGCATAATCTATGGCACACATGATGGTGAAATGGTCAAAAGAGGGAAAAGGAACGAATAATGGCATACGATCCACGTGATAGCGGAAGGAAAGATGAGCTTATCACGGGACGCCGAATCTAGATGAATATCTATAATAGACAGAATGAAATGAAAAGGGAAATCTATAGTAAGATGCTCAAGAAGAGATAACAAAAATCGAGCACAAGACTCGTAATGGAGTTATAGTAAAAGAGTGGATGCAAAACAAAGGTCATCACCATGTTCATGAATCTAGGAACTTTAGCAAAAGGTTGACATGGTGTAAAAAGATGTTCACCCCAAGCGGAAGGGCGCTCACAAAAAGCGGACATGAGCTCATCCCCGGACACAGTCCTCGGACGCTCACAACTAGGATAGTTAGGAAACTCTATCCTAGGGACCCAAAGCACATCCACAACAAGTTGCGGTGTGATACGAATGTGCGTACCTCGAACGCGAGTGAAGAAAAGAGGTTCTCGAACGATCGATCCCGTGCATGTTGGAGTAAAACTCCTCGATAAGCACGAGAGGACAGGTGACCAGGACGTCACACACGCTGACTCTCATCCCCTACTGTGAATGACAAAGGGAAAGTCGATGTCAGCAAAGTTCAACAAAACGACTTGGCGTTCCGAATGAATGCCTCATCTAGAAAAGTTCTCTAAAAATGCCTTAAAGGCATCATCATCACGGAACCGAATATGAGATAGAGTAGGATCGGATGATGAAGAAGAAGCTCCGAACGAAGAGGATTCCGGTTGGAGTGGATTTACGCTTAGGTGTCATAGACATGACTAACGTAAACAAAAAGAGAGGGAGAGAAAGAAAGACAATTAGAAAAGTCCCAAGCAATTTCAAGTATAACAAGTATATTGAAAAAGAGTACGTATGCATGGGAAATGCATGAACATGTGACATGCAAAAGAAATTGCATCATGGGCTCAACCCAATCCAAACCTATTAGCACACAAATAGATAGCACACATCTAAATGCATGACAATACCATTATAATGCTAATGTGATGCAATGTATGAGGTTTTAAACTCATTTAAGTGAAAACCCATCCCAAAATTTCAATAAAAAACTCATCAATTTTGAAAAACCCCAAAAATTTTCAAAAAACCCAAAACCTAGGTTTCAAAACATAAAATGCATGAACATGAAAGGATTAGAAGCTTAAAAAGTGAAGAAAAAATTGAAAAAGCTTTAAGAAACCTTGAGGAACAGTTAAGGGAGTGAGATGAGAGAGTTTGGGAGAGAAATCAAAGACGTATCGAGAGAGAGATCGAGTGAAATAAGAGACAAATCGCACAGGATGTTTAAATAGTACCAGCAGAAAATCTTGACAGATGCAGGTATCGAGAGGTATCGAGATATCTCTCGAGGAGGTGTCGAGAAAAATGGTTGTCGACAAATGAGGTATCCAAGAGGTGTCGAGGAACAACTCAACAGAACCAAGAATAGAAGCTCGATCAATCCACCAGGTGTTGAGAAGCTATCGAGGATATAGAACCATTCTCAATCGATCCACAAGGTATTGAGAAGCTATCGAGATTGCGATTAGAAAAGGCCGAGGAAGCTCGACAGACAGCAAGGTATAGAGGAGGTATCGAGGAGGTGTCGAGCCAGCATTTAAAATCAGTTTTTCAAGATGTAAAAAACACAGACATGAATGCAATCCAACAAGCAACTCAACCAATGATCCACTCAACATATCAAGCTCTTAAAATCATCTCTCAATAATAATTTTAAGCACAAGGATCTCCAAAAAGAAACACACACACACACACACACTAAACAAGTCTAACCAATTTTATATTTCAAAAACAAGTCACGACAGTTTAGTGAGCATACATTAACACATGTAAAACCTTGTGATGGCCAAATCACATTGTACCTGCACATGTATCAAGAATAGCAAAGAATATTATCTGTTGTGTGTGAAAAACATCACAAGATTGATAAGTGTATACATGTTATGACAATTTGAGATATGAGAAAATCGCTTTAACTCACACACAATCATAACTGCTTGATGGGGACTATCACCTTCGAGGTGCATCCTATAACTCCCACATCTCCTAGAATACACGCTTGCAATCATTTTTAAAGCATTTTTGATCTTTTTGCTTTTGATTTTCTTTGCATATTTTTCTTTTAAGCATATCATGCATGAGCATATTAAAGAGAGAAAAGAAATACCCAATGATATTTGACATTTCAATTTTGCTATTCCTAAGCACACAAATGTCATTGACACTGCACTTTTGCTATGTCGAAACATACGGGTGTCATATTATGATTGGCGGGCAACAGTGGTGAGATGGTTATTAATGCCTTTTCTCTTAGGATTTTTTAGTCCTTCCCATCAAAAAGAGTGATATGAGTGTTGAGTACAAGAAACAACTTAATCTTACTCATCACAAACAAGAGCCACAAAGCTCACTTGCTTAGTTGTGCATAGATATGCTCATCTAAGCTACAAATGATACAAAGTTTAGAAGACTTTGTTTCAATGGTCATCCAAGGTACACAAGTACCAATGTTCACAAAACACACACTGTTTTTGTATTTTTCTGATTTTTCAATTTTTTTTTTTTTTATTTTTATATGAAAAACAAATCAAATAAAAACTGAAAAGTAACCAAACAAAAACATGTTAAACAACCAAAGCATAAAAATTAGACTGACTCAAAACTTGAAAGCAAAACACATAAGTAATGCACACACAAAAACAAGAAGAGAAAGAAAAGTGACAAAATCACTTGGAGCCCTTTTCCTTCCACACCCTGGAAGAACCCTTCCTTTGATTAAACCCTTCAACCGGGTGGTGAGGGAGAAAAACCGTTCAAGTTCGAAAGGAACATGAGAGCTTTGAGAAGATCTCCAAGGGAACAAGAGAGGATTGAAGCTGATTTTGGTTCCCAAAGGCTATCATGCCATTGCTCTGTTAAGTGGTAAGCCACTTGTAGCAATTTGGTTGAGTATGACCGGTAGCTCCACAATGATAACAGAGATGTTGCTTCCTTTCTTTAGGCTTTTGAGAGTTAGTCTTCTTAGCCCTAGGGTTTTTAACATCTTTCTTCTCAAGTTTAGGGGGTGCTCCCAAGATAGATTTACCCTTGTCTATGTTCTCACTAGCTAATTCAGTTTTAATCTCATTGTTCTCAATTTTGACATTATTAATAGAAGGAACAAAAACAGTAGTACTAGAAGAAGCAAGATTAGAGGAAGAAAGACTATACCCTAAACCTATTTGATCTCAAGTAGATTTTTGAATGCAGAGCATATCATCAAGCTTTGCACTTGAAGTTCTCTCCAATTGAGCTTTGACTTGAGATAGCTCCGCTTCAAGCTTTTTGGTCTTCTCGGCCAAGAAATTGTTCTCGAATCTTAATGCTCCAATAGTTTGATTAACTTCATCAAACTTTGTGGAAAGCTCCTCACAATCAAGTTCCACATCACTGAGCTTCTTGGTGGTTAGCCTATATAGTTTCTCATACTTCTCGAAAAGCTTGTACAGCTTCTTATAGGCTCTATGGATGTCATCTTGATCATCCATCTTCTCAAATTTGGATTCCACCAATTCCTCCTCTTCAACCACATCTTCAACAATCCCATCAGTAGGATCAACAGTGGGTGTGAAGGCATTTAAGATTATGTCATCCTCATTGTCGGAATCATCCTCGGGCTTGGTGTCACTCAAGGTAATAGCAAGTGCCTTGCATTTTCCAAAGCTCTTGAGGTATGTAGGACACTCATGCTTCATGTGATCGAAGCCTTGACACCTAAAGCACTTAGGTCCTGCGGGAACAACAGTGTATGCGACCACCTTCCTTAGCATCCTTCTTCCCTTTGTCTTGGCCTTTAAACCGAGAAGAACAAGATTGCCTGTGGTCCTTGTCGAAACCCTTTCCATTGGCGTTCTTCATAAACTTCTTGAACTTCTTGGTGATGTAGGACTTCATCTTGGAATCTTCATCATCGAAAGATTCATCTGTCTCACCGCTCTTGGCCTTCAGTGCCATGCTCTTGCCTTTACTTGTCTTGCCAATCCTAGTCCACCCTAGCTCGTAGGTCTACAAGTTTCCAACCAGCTCGACCAAAGGAATCTCATCAATATCCTTTGATTCCTCTATAGCTGTGATCTTGACATGAAATCTCTCAGGTAGAGATCTGAGCACCTTCCTTACAATCTTGGGTTCAGGAATGGTTTCTCCAAGATTGAAGGCTGAGTTCACTATATCCTTTAGCTTGGCATAGAACTCATCGAAAGACTCTTCCTCCTCCATTTTTATCTCTTCAAAGCTTGTAGTGAGCCTCTAAAACTTTGAATATTTTATAGCCTTTATACCCTCATAGGTTGTCTAGAGGATGGTCCAAGCCTCCTTGGCAATTTTAGTTGATGATATCTTCTTGAACTCCTCATTGGTGACTGCATTGAACAAATGCATTCAATACTCTGCTGTTGAAGTTTGCCGCCATAATCATGGCAAAGATCCCATCGGCTGGTGGTGCTTCAGAGGCTTAGTCCAACCTATCTCCATAGCTTGCCACACTTTCTCATCTAGAGACTGCAAGAAAGCTCTCATGCGTACTTTCTAGTATGCATTAGTGTCATCAAATAAATGAGGTATGATTAATGACTGTCCTTTATTCATGACAAACAGGGGTCAATGGATCAACACAACAAAGATTAAACACTAATCAGAGTGTGCCTGCTCTAATACCACTTGATAGGCCACAAACCGAATGACCCCTTGTGATAGAAATTAATTAATTAATTAGTCAAGTTATTAATTAATCAATTTATCATGCAAACGTATGGTAGCACAAACAAATCACCAATAAACTAATAACGTAGCGGAAAATAAATAATACAATGCTTTATTTATGAATGGGGAAAACCTAATCGCAAAAACCCCACTTGGTAATTTTTAGGTCACCACTCCCGTAACTCCACTATTATCACAACAAGTGGTTACAAGTAAAGGAATCCCAAGTACCTTACCAACCTACATTTGAACCCTTACCCCAATATCCAATTGGACTTGTTTTGTAGTGACAATTCCCCTTTCGGATGCACGACTCCCAAGTACGTGACTAACCAATTGCGCGAATCCTAGATCGACGCGATTTCAATCACCAAATAAGAAGATTGTTGGTTGCAAAATTCTTGAGTTCATCCGCACGATGAAGATTAATTAGATGCTTGGTCACAAAACCCTACGGTGCACATACACAAAAACTTCTTCAAGAGAAAGAGATGAACTAGGGCAAGAACTTCGTCTCCGGTCACAATTTGCTTGAACAGAATTTGCTCAAAGCTTGTGCAACTTGTGAACTATTTGACGGCCCTCAAAACAATCATTTTATATGTCTAGGGTTAGGAGAAAAGAAGGCCTAAAGACATATTCACGGATCCCAACAAAATCATATTTGAATTCTGAAAATCTTAAACCTCAACAGATAGGAGGTGTCGAGCAGGTGTCGAGCATACCGAACTTTGAACAACTTTCTTAAGCTCGATAGATATAGTTGTCGAACCATTATCGAGTTTTAATGAATTTGCACTATCAACTTGTTTTCTTGGACAGACTTGAAGGCTTCAACACTTGATCTTGAAACATGGTTTCTTGAAGTATTTAAACACATCCTAAATCTACCTAAATACAAGTAAAGTGCGTTTTGTCAAAAGATAAGCAAATTACATAAAATCATGACATATGTTCTTAACATGTGAAACACATATGTCCTAACACAAATTGTGACCAGAGACAGAATTTGCCCTAATTCATCTTTCTTGTGAAGAAGTCGCTATGTTTGTACACCGTAGGATTTTGTGACCAAGCAACTTCATGATCTTCATCGTGTGACGAATCAAGAATTTTGTAGCCAACAACCTTTTCTAGTTGGTGATAGAAGTCACGTACTAGGATCCACGCAATTAATTAGTCATGTAATCGGAGCCGTGCATTGAAAAAGAGAGATTGTCACTACTGAACAAGTTCGATTAGGTATTGGGGTAAGGGTTCAATTGTAGGTTGGTATAAGGTACTGAGATTCTTTTACTTGTAACCGCTTGTTTTCATAATAGTGGATTCTTTGGAGTGGTAACCTTAAAATCACCCGGTGGGGATTTTGCCATGAAGGTTTTTCCCATTCGTAAACAAATCACCTTGTCAATTTAATTTCCGCTGCATACTTAGTTTAATTGGTGATTTGTTTGTGCTACCATGTACATTGCATGTTGATTTGATTAATTAATCAACTTGGCTAATTAATCAATTAATTTATCACAAGGGGTCAATATGTTTGTAGCCTATCAAGTGGTATCAGCAGGCACACTCTGATTAGGTTAATATTGGTTGTATGATCCATTGACCCCTGTTTGTCGTGGATAGAGAAATGATCTCTTATCATACCTCCTTTATTTGATGGCACTAACTATACATACTGGAAAGTATGCATGAGAGCTTTCTTGTGGGCTCTAGATAAGAAAGTATGACAAGTTGTGGAGATAGGTTGGACCAAGCCAAAGGAAACGCTAGCCGATTGGGATGATGCTAAGATCAAGGCGGTAAACTTCAACAACAAAAGGCATTGAATGCCTTATTCAATGTGGTCACAAATGAGGAGTTTAAGAATATATCCTCCACTAAAACTGCAAAGAAAGCATGCACCATTCTCCAAACAACCTATGAAGAAACCAAGGTCATCAAAGATTCAAAACTTCAAAAGCTCATTACAAGCTTTGAAGAAATCAAGATGGAGGAGGATGATTTGTTTGATGAGTTCAATGCCAAGCTCAAGGACATAGTAAACTCAGCTTTTAATCTTGGGGAAACCATTCCCGAACCCAAGATTGTGAGAAAAGTGCTTAGATCTCTACTCAAGAGATTTCATGCCAAGATCACCGCGATTGAGGAATTAAAGGATATTGACAAAATTCCTATGATAGAGCTGGTTGGAAATCTACTGACCTATGAGTTGGGTTTGTCTAGAATCGGGAAATCGAGCAAAAGCAAGAGTATGGCATTGAAGGCCAAGTGCAGTGACACGGATGAGTCTTGAGACAATGAAGATTCTAAGATGAAGTCCTACATCACCAAGCAATTCAAGAAATTCATGAAGAATGCAAATGTTTCGACAAGGACCGTAGGCAATCTAGCTCCTCACAATTCAAAAGCCAAGACAAAGGGAAAAAGGATGCTAGGGATGGCGGTCGACACTGCTCCCTCGGGACCAAAACGCTTTGGGTGTCAAGGTTTCGATCACATGAAATAATAGTGCCCCACATATCTCAAGACCATTAGGAAAAGTAAGGCATTTGCTGCTACATTGAGTGACACCAAGCCCGAGGATGATTCCGACAATGAGGATGATGGAATCCTGAATGCCTTCATCGCCACCGTCAATCCTACTAAAGGGATTGTTGAAGATGTGGATGAAGAAAAGGAATTGGTGGAGTCCAAGTTCGAGAAGATGGATGAACAAGTTGACATCCACACAGCCTATGCAAAGTTATACAAGCTCTCAGAAGAGCATGAGAAGATGTATAGGTTTGCTACCAAGAAGCTTAGTGATGTGGAGATTAAGCGAGAAGAAATCTCTACAAAGTTTGATGAAGCAAATCAGACTATTGGAGCACCGAGGTTTGAGAATAACTTCTTGGCCGAGAAGACCAAGAAACTTGAGGTAGAATTGTTCCAAGTCAAAGCTCGGTTGGAAAGAACTTCAAGCGCTAAGCTCGATGAGATGCTAAGTCTTGAGAAATCTACTTCTGATCGAACCGGTTTAGGGTATGATTTTTCTTCTCCTGGTATTGCTTCTACTAGTACTTCTGTTTTTGTTCCTCTTGCTAATAATGTTGAAATTGAGAACACTAATGTCAAAACCGACTTAGCTAGTGAGAACATAGACAAAGGTAAATCTATGTTAGGAGCACTCCCTAAGCAGAATAAGAAAGAAGTTAAAAACCCTAAGGCTAAGAAGGTAAACTCTCAAAAGCCTAAACATAAGAAGCAGCATCTCTGTCATCACTGTGGAGTAGCTGGTCATACTCGACCTAATTGCTATAAGTGGTTAGCCACTCAACGAGCAATGGCATGATCGCATAGGGAAACCAGAATCGCTTTCCATCCTCTTTTGCTCCACTTGGAGATCTTCTCAAAGCACTCATGTTCCTTTTGAACTTGAACAATTTCAATTCTTCCCCCTTACCTCCAGTTCAAGGATTCACTCAAAGGAAAGACTTTTCCAAGATGTGGAGGCAAAAGGGCTCCAAGTGATTCTGTCACTTCTTCCCTTTCCTCTTCATATTTTTGTTTTGCATTGCTTGTGTGTTTTGCTTTATTGTCTTGAGTCAGTCTAGTTTTATGCATTGTTTTATTTAATTTGTTTTTGTTTGTTTTCTTTTCAATTTTAGTTTATTTTGTTTTTCATATAAAAATAAAAAATACAAAAATTGAAAAATACAAAAATAGTATGTGTTTGTGTACATCGGTACTTGTGTATCTTGGATGGCCATTGAAACAAAGTTTTCTAAACTTTGTATCTTTTGTAGCTTATATGAGCATCTCTATTCATAACTAAGCAAGTGAGCTTTGTGGCTCGTGTTTGTGATGAGTAAGATTAAGTAATCTCTTGTACTTAACACTCGTATCACTTTTTTTGACGAGAAGGATTAGAAAATTCTAAAAGAAAGGCATAAATAACCATCTCACCACTATTGCCCACCAATCATGAAATGACATTTGCATGCTTCGACATAGCAAAAGTGGAATGTCGAAATGCTTAACATAATTGGGTATTTCTTTTCTCTCTCTTATATGCCCATGCATGATTTGCTCAAAAAGAAAAATATGCAAAGAAAATAAAAAACAAAAAGAATAAAAATTCTTTATATATGATTGCAAGCGTGTATTCTAGGAATGTGGGAGTTATAGGATATACCTTTAAGGTGATAGTCCTCATCAAACAATTATGATTGTGTGTGCGTTAAAGTGATTTTCTCATATCTTAAATCGCCAAAACATGTAGACGCTTATGTAATCTTGAGATGTTTTTCACACACAACACGCAATATTTTTTACTATATTTGATACATGTGTAGGTACAATGTAATTTGGCCATCACAAGGTTTACATGTATTAATGTATGATCACTAAACTATCTTAACTTGGTTTTGAAAAATAAAATCGGTTAGACTGTTTAGTATGTGTGTGTGTGTTTTGGGATAGTTGTGCTTAACATTTTATTGTTGATGGATGATTTTGAGAGTTCAAAATGTTGTTTGGATCCTTGGTTGAGTTGCATGTTTGATTGTATTCATATCTGTGTTTTTGTTTTCTTTGAAAAATTGTTTTTTTAGCAATCTTGATAGCTCCTTGACACCTTTCGACACATAGCTCATCTATTGAGCTCTTGAGTTGCTTTTTATCGTAATCTCAACACCTCTCAATAGCTAGGTGGATCGATCGAGAAACTTTTTGTCCCATCGATAGCTCCTCGGCTCTACCTCGATCCATCGAGCTTCTTTGTGAAGAATTCTGTTGTTTGATCCTCGACAGATCCTTGATAGCTGACTCAACAGCTAGAAGACATGTTTTAAAGCTCGATAGCTCCTCGATACATCTCGATCGATCGAGCTTTATGAGGTTTCTATATATATGCATGTCGCAATTTTTGATGTCATTTCTTTGATCTCTTTCGACAGTTTCTCATCTCTCTCACTCCCAAACACTCTCAACTCAACCACTTCATCTTCCCTACTCTTTCCTTGATCGTTTATTTCCATTTTCATAGGTATGATCTCTTTTCTTGACTTTCATCATACATGTTCATGCATTCTAACCTAGATTTTGGGATTTTCTTTAAAATTTGGGGTTTTTCGAAATTGATGAAGTTTTGGTGAAATTTTTGGGTTGGGTTATGCTTATGTGATCTTAAAACTTCATGCACTGCATCTCATGTGCATTACAACTATATTTTCATGCATTTAGATGTGTGTTATATATGTGCAACTAATTGTATGGTCGTAGGATTGGATTGGGCTGAGCCCATGATGCAATTACCTTTGCATGTCACATGTTCATGCATTCCCATGCATACGTACTTTCTATTCAATATATTTTGATATATTCTTGCTGCTTGGGACTTTTTCGATTGTTTCTTTCTCCCTCTCTCTCTTCTGTTTGCGTTAGTCTGCTTCTATGGCACCCAAACGCAAATCTACTCCATCCTAGAACCCTCTTCGTTCGGGGCATCCACTTCTTCTAATCCTACTCCCTCACACGTCCGGTTTCGTGATGAGAAGGCCAAATCAAACTTCTTTGAGAACTTTTCCCGACGAGGCATTCATTCTAAACGCCAAGTCATCTTGTCAAAAGACTTCATTCTAAACGCCAAGTCATCTTGTCGACATCTCCGACCCCTTCCCACTATCATCCACAATAGGGAATGGGAGTCACTGTGTGATGTCCTAGTCACCTATCCATCCATGCTAATCCAAGAGTTCTACTCCAACATGCATGGATTTGATTTTTCAGTACCTCTTTTTATTACTCATGTCAAGGTACGCACATTGTTGTCTCACTGGATATTGTATCCGATGTGCTTCCGTGTCCCCAAGGTAGAGCATCTTGACTATCCTGGTTGTGATCGTCTTAAGACCGTGTCTAAAGACAAGCTTATTTCTTCTTTTTATGAGGGCCTTTCTAATTGGAGTGAATGTCAATTCACTTCTTTGTTCGGCTTTGCTAAAGGCCCTTGTTTTCTTAACATGGTCATGACTTTTGTTTTACATCCCTTATCTCATTATAACTCTATCACAAAGCCCCAGTGCTCGGTTTTGTCTTTCACTTTTAGAGCAACTTAGTATAGATTTTCCCTCTCATTTCATTCTTTCTACCATAGATGTGTATAGGGATTCGATGACCCGTGATAAGCTCATTTTCCTTTCGGCTATCACGAGGATTTTACGCCATTTTTTTGTTCCTTTTCCCTTGTCCAACCACTTCTCTGTTTTGGGTACTATAGATACCGCTACCCTTAAACAAAGCGAGGACCAATTTTGGTCGAGGTGGTCCAGGTTAGCAGCTCCTCCCACTCTTTCGGCTTCATCCACATCTGCTCTCTCTTCTTCTACGAGGGGTGTGACTCTCGAGGACATCATGGCACAGACTTGATTGCATGGATGCTCACCTCAACACTCTCGGTGATGAGTTGTGTCAGATGAACACCTGTGTTGGTCATATTGCAAGACGCCAAGTAGTCATGGGTGGCTTCATTACTTCTCCTCCACCTATTCCAGAGGCTTCCGAGAATGAGGATGATGATGATGATGCTACTGCTTCCGATGATAAGGATGATGGAGATGTTGGCTCTTCCAGGGCCGACGAGATGTCTTCTTGACACTCTTACCCTTTGGTTTTGAGAGTAGCCATAGTTAGGGGAAGAGTTAGTTTAGGAGATTTTTATTAGGGTGAGTGTTGATTTTGAGGGATGTAGTAAGGATATTATGCATCTTTTTTATTTTCCGTCTACTTTAGATACATTTATCTCTTGTACATGGGTCTTGTGACCATTTTGACATACATTGTACTTATATTCTTTACATATTGATGTATGTTTTTCACTGTTTTTCACCTACCCTTTCATGTGTTGTTTCTTTTCTCTCTTTATGTACATGCTTCTTATAACTTATATGTAATCTATTATTTCTGTTTCACACTAAGATGCCTTGATGAGTTTTGTTTAAAGTGTTTGAGAAATACAGGTTGTCAAAGTCTACTTGTCATAAACTCCTTGCAAAGTTTTCAAGAGTGTTAGGATAGATTTTATTGTATTTAACAAGTGAATATAAGTTGAGTGATTTATGACTTCTTTCATATCTCATTTGTTTATTGTGGTTTTGTCACAGATTGTCAAAGGGGGAGATTGTTAGGACATATGCGTTACACATGTTAGAAACATACATCACTATTTTATGTAATTGGCTAATCCTTTGACAAAACGAACTTTACTTATAATTGGGTAGATCTAGAATGTGTTTAATGCTTCAAAAACAAGGTTTCAAGTTCAAATGTTAAAGCCATGCAAGTTTGTCCAAAAATCAAAGTGTGAAAAGTGCTATTCATTAAAGCTCAATAGCTAGCTCGATAGCTAGCAATCTAACGGGATTTAGAGTTCCTATGGCTCGACAAAGAGCTCGGCAAGATATAAGGTATCTATTGAGGTTAATGAAACTCAAATTTTCGTGTCTGTTTTTCATCCAATCCGTGATTATATGTTTGGGTTTTCTTTTCTCACAACCCTAGACATATATAAGGATTATTTTAAGGACCGTCAAAGGTGACACAAGTTGCACAAGTGTTGAGAAAAGTTTTGATCAAGCAAATTGTGATCGGAGACAGAATTTGCCCTAGTTCATCTTTCTTGTGAAGAAGCTAGTGTGTTTGTATACCATAGGGTTTCGTGAACAAGCAACTTCATGATCTTCATCATGTGATGGATTGAAGAACTTTGTAGCCAACAATCTTCACTAGTTGGTGATAGAAGTCGCGTACTGGGATCCACGCAATTGGTTAGTCACGTCTTCGAGAGCCGTGCATTAAAAATGAGAGATTGTCACTATAAAACAAGTCCAATTGGGTATTGGAGTAAGGGTTCAACTGTAGGTTGGTAAAAGGTACTAGGATTCCTTTACTTGAAACCGCTTGTTTTGATAATTGTAGATTCTTGGGAGTGGTGACCTTAAAATCACCCGGTGGGGTTTTGACCTTGTAGGTTTTCTCCATTCGTAAACAAATCACCGTGTCAATTTAATTTCCGCTGCATACTTAGTTTAATTGGTGATTTTTTTGTGATACCACGTACATTGCATGTTAATTTGATTAATTAATAAACTTGGCTAATTAATCAATTAATTTATCACAAGGAGTTAATACTATTAGGACATATGTGTTTCATTTGTTACGAACATATGTCATTCTTTTATGTAATTGGCTTATCCTTTGAAAAAAACGCACTTTACTTGTATTTGGGTAGATTTAGGATGTGTTTAAATACTTCAAGAAACTATGTTTCAAGATCAAGTATTGAAGCCTTCAAGTTTGTTCAAGAAAACAAGTTCATGGTGCAAAATCATTAAAGCTCGACAGCTGGCTCGACAAAAATGCATCTATCAAGCTTAAGGAAGTTGTTCTACATTCGGTGTGCTCGACACCTTCTCTCTGACTACTACTCGACACCTTTTATCTGTCAAGGTTTAAGATTCTCGAAATTCCAATTTGATTTTCTTGGGATCCGTGAATTTGTATTTTGAGCTTTCTTTCCTCTTAACCCTAGACATATAAAAGGATCAATTTAAGGGCCATCAAACAGTTCACAAGTTGCACAAGTTTTGAGCAAACTCTTGTTCAAACAAATTATGACCGGAGACGAAGTTCTTGCCCTAGTTCATCTCTTTCTCTTGAAGAAGTTGTTGTGTATGTGCACCGTAGAGTTTTGTGACCAATCATCTTCTTGATCTTCATTGTGTGGATGAACTAAAGAACTTTGCAACCAACAACCTTCTTAGTTGGTGATTGAAGTCGCGTCTAGGGATCCGTGCAATTGGTTAGTCATGTACTTGGGAGTCATGCATCGAAAGGGGAACTGTCACTACAAAACAAGTCCAATTGGGTATTGGGGTAAGGGTTCAACTGTAAGTTGGTAAGGTACTTGGAATTCCTTTACTTGTAACCACTTGTTGTGATAATAGTGGAGTTTCCAGTGGTGACACGAAAATCACCCGATGGGGTTTTTGCCGTTAGATTTTCCCCATTCATAAACAAATCACCGTGTTATTTATTTTCCGCTGCATATTTAGTTTGTTGGTGATTTGTTTGTGCTACCACACGTTTGCATGATAAATTGATTAATTAATAACTTGGCTAATTAATTAATTAATTTCTATCACTAGGGGTCATTCAGTTTGTGGCCTATCAAGTGATATCAGAGCAGGCACACTCTGATTAGGGTTTAATCTTTGCTGTGTTGATCCATTGACCCCTACTATCGTGGCTATAACCGGCTTGAAGAGATCTTTGTTTTCAAATACATCTTGTTTTTCTAACCTCTTTTTGATTGAGTGTTTCAGAAAATACAAGTCTAAAAGTTATTTGAATTCTCTTATGATGACTATTGAAAAAGATCTCGGTTTGGCTAAGAAGAAACGAGATTGTCTCAGAATGAAAATGTGCAAAGGAGTTCGTTTGAGAAGAGTAAAAGTTAAAGGCTTAGCTCGAAAAAGGCAGTTGAAAGAAAGTACCATTCCCACTGATTTATCATCAAAGCACGAAGTGTGTTTTATGATGAAGTCTGCATTTAAAGTAATGGACACATGCTTGTGGTACCTTGACAGTGGATGCCCATGACACATGACTGGAGACCGATCTCTCTTTAAGGTTTTCAAGTCTAAGAAAGGTGGCAATGTCACTTTTGGTGATGGGAGCAAATCGCAGATTAAAGGAAAGGGAATCATCTCTTTACCCGGACTGCCGAACACCGTAAACGTTCTATATGTTGAAGGTCCGAGGGTGAACTTGTTGAGTATAGGTTAGATATGTGATCAAGACTTCATGGTGCTATTCTCCAAGGGAAAGTGTCTTGTCATGAATGAGTCCGGAAATAAACTCATAAATGGTGTTCACACTCTTGACAATCTGTTATGGATTGGTTCCTAATGTTGATATTGTATGTAATAGCATTCATTTGCCAAATGAAGATCTATAGCATCAACGGATGGGACATGCTAGCTACAAACATCTTTCCATTGTATCTAAGAATGAGTCAATTTTAGGGATACCAAAGCTCGATGAGAATGAGCAATGTGGTATGTGGACCGTGCCAACTTGGAAAATAGACTAAAGCTAAGCATCCTGGCACTTAGACATCAGCTACATCTAGACCATTGGAGCTTCTACATCTGGATCTTATGGGTCCAACTAGAACCGAGTCTCTTGGTGGTAAGAGATACATCATGGTTGTGGTAGATGATTTCACTAGGTACACTTGGGTCATTCTTCTACGATCCAAGTCGATGCTCCCGAGCACATTGAAGCTTTATGCACAAGACTACAGAATGAAAAGAGTTTGAAAATTGATCGAATTCAAAGTGACCATGGTAAAGAATTCGAGAGCTCATATATGGAGTCATTTTGCACAAGATCGGGTATCTTTCAAGAATTCTCTACTCCTATTACTCCTTAGCAAAATGGTGTAGTAGAAAGAAAGAACAGAGTTATTCAGGAGATGGCTAAAGCAATGCTATATAATAAGAATGTGGCTAGAAACTTATGGGGAGAAGCAGTCAACACCGCATGTCATACGGTTAATAGGGTATATTTTAGACCCGGTACCAAGAAGACTCCATATGAGTTATGGAAAGGAAGGAAGCCAAATGTGAAGTATTTCAGGATCTTTGGAAGTACTTGTTTCATGCTAAAGGATAGGGAAAATGTGGGAAAGTTTGATTTCTGGAGTGATGAAGGAATATTTCTCGGTTATTCCTCTACAAGTAAGGCTTATCGGGTATAGAACAAAAGAACCATAAAGGTAATGGAAACAAGAATGTTGTTATTGATGAGTCTTCAGATTCGGTTCTAAAAAAGGTGTTGAGGAACTCACTAAAGAAATTCTTCCTTCCGAGCCTAGGGAAGTTCAAGAAATTTTTGAACAAGAACCCGCATCTCCTAACACTCCAGCTACTCCTAGTATTGTGGAAGATTCAGCAGATATAACCATTTCACCAGATTCTGAATCCCATAAGGAGAAAGGACCTTTATCAAGGATTAAACTAAATCATCCTCCAAAAGATATTGTGGGAAATTTGAATGAACTCACATTAAGGAAACGAACGGTTGATAAATGTGTTGCTAACTTTGTATCTTGTTCTTGTTATTTGTCATAGGTTGAACCCACTAAGGTTGAAGAAGCTCTTTAGGATGAAAGTTGGGTTGAAGCAATGCATGATGAACTACTTCAATTTCGGAGGAATGATGTCTGGACTTTGGTGCCCAGGATCGGAGGGTGAACACATCATCGGCACAAAGTGGATATTCCGAGAATGAGACCGATGAGGAGGGCAATGTGATCCGCAACAAGGCTCGACTTGTCGCTCAAGGATACTCACAAATGGAAGGAGTAGACTATGATGAAACCTTTGCTCCAGTTGCCCGTATGGAATCCATTAGAATTCTTCTTGCCTTGGCTTGCCAATTGAAATTCAAGCTTTATCGGATGGATGTAAAGATTTCTTTCTTAAATGGATTGCTCAAAGAAGATGTCTATGTGGCTCAACCAAAAGGATTCATTGATCCACATTTTCCAGATCATGTACTATACCTCAAGAAAGCACTCTATGGGCTAAAGCAAGCCCCCAAAGCTTGGTATGATCGGCTTACACAATATTTGGTGTCACACGGGTTCACAAGAGGAAAGGTGATCGGACTCTTTTCATCAAAAGAGAAGATGGCAAGCTGATAGTTGCTCAAGTCTATGTTGATGACATCATCTTTGGATCAACAAAGGATGAACTTGCTCATGGTTTCTCAAAACTCATGTAGGCCGAATTTGAGATGAGCACGATTGGAGGGCTGACTCACTTCCTTGGGTTGGAGATTCGTTAACAAGATTCAAGTATATTCTTATCTCAATCTAAATATGTAAGGTTGAATTTATTCACCCATCTAATTGGCTTTATTCCGTGCCAAATTTGCTTGTAATTCATTTAGTAACCCCGTATTTAGGTGGGATTGTTGTAAGGGTAGTGAGTGAGATAGAGTGAAGATTGCTCAAGAGTGTGCAAGAAAACAGAGTGTCGCGGCTGGGACTCGCTGGCTGGACTCGCGGTTTCAACCCGCTGAATCCGCACACGTGCCAAGCATGCTTTGGAAGGTGAACAGTCATGCTAGCTGGAGCACTACAGACAAAACAGGACAATCGGCCATACGGTTATCTCGGACCGGAACTCGCGATAGTCAAGCCGCGAGGTCAAGCCGCGAGCCACCCTGTTTTGGAAAAACCTGACGTTTCACATTCCCCTTCACTCCAAAGATAAATACCCTTTTAACCCACGATTGAAAGAGAGCTTCCAGAGAGAATTTTGAGAGAGAAACCCTAAAGAAAAACCAGATTGCCTCACCCACAATCTCTACCTTAGAGTCTCATCAAATTCCCTCACTCTCTTCCTCTCCATTGTCAAATCCTTGAGAGGCCTTATACCAAACCTGTTCTCACCATTATCATCTCTGCGAGACATTAAGCATTAGGAAGGAGCCAACCTTTATTGGTTGATGCTACGGTGTAGTAGCGGAATCCGGTAAGCTAGAGAAGAAAAAGGTTCGGCGCAACCTCGTTGGAGCAAGAAGCTTGGAGGGCTTAGGTGCATTGGGTAGATTAGGCTTGGAGGGTCTATTGATTGTATCCCAACTATATTTTCTAGTGGATTGATTACCGCTTGGAGGGCGGCGGAGAGGTTTTTCGCCGAGGTCTTGGTTTCCTCTTCGATAACATATCCGGTGTTATCTCTGTGTTTGCATCTTCCTTCCTCTCTATCTCTCGCCTTTAATTTATCCGCATTTATTTTGTTATGGCTTAGATAGTTGTTTAACCAATTCCATAATATAGCATATGTTAAGTTTCCGCACACTAGTTGTTTGACATATTGCTTGTGTTGGTTAAGTTGGTTTTTGGGGTCTAAACGTTCAAAAGTGTTTTTGTACACGTTTTTGAATTTTCAATTGGTATCGAGCGGGTACACTTGTTGTGGTTTAAATACCTAAGTGTGATCCTTGACCCCTTGTGTTTATTTGCCATGGATTGTGCTTTGTATGACTCTTTGCATGATTTGGTTGGTAATGAATGTAACATGCCACGTGTTTGTGAAATTGCCTCTATGAGTGTTAATCCTCATAAGTGTGATGACATGTTATTTGAATCTATGGGTGGTGTTGACAAACTCTTAAAGAAAAATGCTAAGAAGTTTCAAAAGAATTTGAGCAAGTTATTTTGTGAAAATGATGATTTGATTACTAAGCTCAATGAATCCAACAAATTGGTTGAGAAATATAAAAACTTGCTGAAATTTCTCATGAAAAGTGAAAGAGTTTGAATGTTTGAATATGGACTTGGATGCTAAACTTGTTTTGTCTAACAAACTTGTTGATGATCTTAAATGTGAAAATGAATCTCTTAAGATGCATGCCAAGTGTTTGATTGCTGAACCTATTGTTAAAAAGGATGAAAATATCTCATTGCAATCATGTTGTGGTACCCGATTTTGTGCCTAGTGTGTGTTCTACCTTAAAGGACAAATCGGTGTACATTCCTCCACATAAAAGAAATCAAAAGGTGGAGAGAAAGGCTGTTAAGTCAAAGCCTCCGTTGAGGTCTCAACCTAAGGTTTTGAATGGATCTAAGTTTGTTCCAACTTGCCACCATTGCGGTGTGATTGGTCATATAAGACCTCAATGTCATAAGTTGAAGAGGGAACAAAACCATGTTGCTAGATCCATTCCCAAAAGCCTAGTGGACCTAAACACATTGTTTGTCACCATTGTGGTGCCTTTGGTCATCTAAGACCTCATTGCTCTAAGTTTCAAGCTCTTAAAAGAATCAAAAGAAAAGAAAAACTTGAGCTTTTTGGAAGTTGTGCTAAAAAGAGTAAACCGGTTTTGAGTGAAAATAGCATGTTGTTAAAGAAAATGTTTGATGCTCTTAACTCCTTGACTATGTGCATCTCCGGTTCTCATTCTTCCAACCCTCGTCTCACTTCTCTTGAGACACTCATTCCAAACAATCATTCCGTTTGGATGAGAAAGGGTTCCTATGGTTGAGCCTTTGCTCTTTTGGTCCTTGATCTAATTCTTTCGATCTTTGTAGGACCCTTCATGCATTAAATGTCATATCTTCATGCATTTTGTGCATCTTGCATTTATTTGTATGCATTGTTTTGTTTTTGATCTTACTTTTATGTTTCTATTTTGTGTGAGTAAAAATCCAAAACCACATAAAAAGTAAAAAATTCAAAAAGTTTGATCGTATATGTTTGAGCACATATCACATGTGAGTTTGGCCTTGTACCTTTGGACAAATGGCTTTGTGCATTTACGAGCTTAGCTTGTTATTTTTGCACTTATATCTTTGTGGGAAAAATCTTGACATCTTTGTGTGATTGTTTGTAAATCGATCTTCAAGCTTGTCATGAATGATTTATCAATAGTCATGTTGGTTTTGATACTTGCGTAGACTTGTGCTTATATCTCTTCCCACTCTTTTATTTTTATTGCTTAAAGAGCTCAATAAATGTAAATCTCAAAATGAAAAGAGATAATGAGCTGCAAAAGCCGTCGCACATACTAGTATTCGACTAGGAAAAAGGGAAAGCGACTTATATGAAAATGTATGATGCCCAAAAAGCCAAAGGCTTGTTCATCAATTTGAAATATCAAAAATTTCAGGCATCAATCTCAAAAATGAGATGTATTGCTCAAAATGAGTTGTATTGATTCAAAATGATCAAATATTATGAATTGTAAGAAGCCAAATGAAAAGCTTCAATCTTATGTAATCATTTTCTTGTGGGAGGTCATATATGTTCATTTCTATAATTGAGATAGACCACTTGACTTAGTACTAGTTGTGTATGACTTGATTGAATTGATCATTGAAACTTCACTCTAGACTAAGGACTATTCCACATTTGATACACACACAACACACTTGCCTAATGTTCAATGAATGTCTTATATTTGTTAGATTGTACTTGTCTAAATGTGATGTGCGTGTGCTCAATCTTATATGGTTTAATCCAAAAATATTTTTGATCATTTTATATGTTTTTGGAAGTGATTTTTATCACCTTTTGTGTTTATGTTTAGTGTTTACTTTGTTTTTCAATGTTTAAACATGTTCGGTTTGAAAAACAAGTGTCTCGATTTTTTGGCCACTCATTTTGGCTACTTGCGTGAGTTTTTGATTTTGGCTGGTCACTCGTGGCTTGCAAGCCGCGAGTCTAAGCCGAGCTCAGACAGAGAGGTTTCGCGGCTCACTCGCGATGGCTCGCGACTCGCCCAAGTCGCCCGAATCAGCTTTTTAAAGAGCTTTTTCGTGGGAAACTTGTTTTAAACCTCTCCCATCCTCTCTAAAACCCCTCTTTCAATATTTTTACATCAAAACCCAACCAATTTGAATGGTTTTTCAATCCATTAACATCTCTAAGGTAATTATAAACTCTTTTCATTGATTTTGATCCTTAAATTATGTTTTGGAGAGTTTTGTGCTCTTGGTTGGGATTTTTATCATTGGGGTTGGGAAAACTTATTTTCTCTCATTTTTCTTCATGGGATTGGTTTCTTTTGTTGATATGCATTGGATGTTGGCCCCTTGTGGCAGAAAGAACATGTATTAAGGGTGGATTTCATGATGTTCATGCATTGTTTCATATTTTTGTTCATAGTGTGCATGCTAGGTGTTTGATAAAATGCCTCTTAGACATTTTTTCTCGCTTGTTTGGACTCCGATGAGTACCAAACTTTGGGGTTTCTCATGTTTCCTCATTAGGAACATGTTTGGTTCTTTGGTTGTGTATTTAACACACCTTACCCCACATGTGCATTTTTCATGCATTGGTCATGCATTGCACTTAGCCACCTCTTGCACACACCTTTGCTACCCTTGTCATGCATTGGTCTTGACCTTGCTTTGTTTCATCCTAGCATGTCATGCTTATTTTATGCTTTGTAGCATGTTTCTTTGTCTTAGGTTTGAGCTTCATTTTCTCATTCATCTTGCACCCCTCATGCATCATTAGCATTGTTCATACCTTCATCTCTTGCCTTCGCTTCTTCTTAACCCTTTGTCTATTCCCGACAAAAAGGGGGAGAGTATACTCTAGAGAATGTTTCGGAGTATTTTGTCTTTTCTATATGACTCTTGTGCACATCCTTAGGGGAGAAATTCTATTTCTCATGCACATTTGTAGGGGGAGAGATATTCCATAGGGGAGATGCATATACCAAGGGGGAGAAGACATTGTGTTAACTAGAAAACCTGTTTGTTTTCTTGTTGGACCTGTTTGTTTTCTTGTTGGCTTTATGGTGCTTTGTGTTATGCCTTGGTGTTCTCATTGCATCATGTTTGTGCTTTGGACATGCATATATCCCTATGTTATTATACTTCATTGAATGCATGCTCGGATGATCATTTGCTTTGCTATGTGATCATTGTAGTCATTTATATTTGTCATTTATTACTTGCTTTATCTTGAGGGTCTAATGTGGTTTGTGCAAGTGTTTCAGGTACAAGTATAAATATGTTCCAAGTGCATCACTTCTCATCACTTTGAAGGGGAGAAACTTTAATCACTTTGAAGGGGAGAAACTTTATGCACTTTTAGTTTATATTGTTTAAGTTTTTATTCAATATAATGTGTTTGTACCCATATGCTTTTGTAAGCTTTTAGGGTTTATGTTTTTAAGCATTTTTGTAGGCCTTGTGGTTTGTACCATGCTTAAGTGCAGCCTTTATGCTTGTTGAAATCAGTACTTTGTTCCAAATGTTCTCGCATTGTGGTTTATTGTCTTGTCACTCTTGTGCCCTTGTAGGATTGTTCCTAGATGCATATGCCTTGTGTGCTATGCATTGGTTGAGTGTTGAGCATACAAGTGACTTGCCTTGTGCTTGTTAACTTGTATGTCCTTGTGTTCATTCCAAGTGTGAATGAGCAATCGTGATCACTACCTTGTGGTGTTCACTTGGTTGATCAAGCCATGGATTGTATATTACTCCATCTTTGCTTGATCACATTTAAGCTTGTTTCATATGCATTCATAGTTTTTACGCTTACAATAATCAAAGTGTATTGTTGTGTTTCGGAGTTTATGTTCATATGATTCAAGTGCTTCACTTTCTAGAGTTAGGTGTGAGTGAGTTTTGTTCAACTGTTCCCAACTCACGAGTTTAAGTCTAGAGTCTGTTTTAGGGTTTTGTCACGGAATAGCCAAAGGGGAGATTGTAAGGTTGAATTTATTCACCCATCTAATTGGCTTTATTCCGTGCAAAATTTGCTTGTAATTCAAAGCATTTAGTAACCCCGTATTTAGGTGGGATTGTTGTAAGGGTAGTGAGTGAGATAGAGTGAAGATTGCTCAAGAGTGTGCAAGAAAACAGTGTGTCGCGGCTGGGACTCGCGGCTGGACTCGCGGCTTCAACCCGCTTGAGAATCGCACACGTGCCAAAGCATCTTTGGAAGGTGAACAGTCATGCTAGAGCACTACAGACAAAACAGACAATCGGCCCATACGGTTATCTCGCGATCGAACTCGCGATCGAGTCAAGCCGCGAGGTCAAGCCGCGAGCCACCCCTGTTTTGGAAAAACTGGACGTTTCACATTCCCCTTCACTCCAAGATAAATACCCTTTTAACCCACGATTGAAAGAGAGCTTCCAGAGAGAATTTTGAGAGAGAAACCCTAAAGAAAAACCAGATTGCCTCACCCACAATCTCTACCTTAGAGTCTCATCAAATTCCCTCACTCTCTTCCTCTCCATTGTCAAATCCTTGAGAGGCCTTATACCAAACCTGGTTCTCACCATTATCATCTCTCTCTGAGACAGACGTTTGGAGTTCTGGGAAGCGATTAGGAAGGAGCCAACCTTTATTGGTTGATGCTACGGTGTAGTAGCGGAATCCGGTAAGCTAGAGAAGAAAAAGGTTCGGCGCAACCTCGTTGGAGCAAGAAGCTTGGAGGGCTTAGGTGCATTGGGTAGATTAGGCTTGGAGGGTCTATTGCTTGTCCTTGTATCCCAACTATATTTTCTAGTGGATTGATTACCGCTTGGAGGGCGGCGGAGAGGTTTTTCGCCGAGGTCTTGGTTTCCTCTTCGATAACATATCCGGTGTTATCTCTGTGTTTGCATCTTCCTTCCTCTCTATCTCTGCCTTTAATTTATCCGCTGTGATTTATTTTGTTATGGCTTAGATAGTTGTTTAACCAATTCCATAATATAGCATATGTTAAGTTTCCGCACACTAGTTGTTTGACATATTGCTTGTGTTGGTTAAGTTGGTTTTTGGGGGTCTAAACGTTCAAAAGTGTTTTTGTACACGTTTTTTGAATTTTCAAAATATGCTAAGAATCTTGTGAAAAAGTTTGGTTTAGAATCTGCTAGCTCTGTCGTAACCCCTATGAGCCTAAATGTTAAACTCACTGTTGACTTGTTAGGTAAAAGTGTTGATCCTTCTCTATATAGAAGCATGATAGGTAGTCTTCTTTACCTTCTAATAGTAGACTTGACATTAGTTACGATGTAGGAGTGTGTGATAGATATCATGCTAATCCCAAAGAGTCCCATATGATTGCTTTAAACAGAATCATAAAGTATGTCAAAACCACTTTTGAGTTTGGTGTGTGGTACGAAAAGGATACAAGTGATGTCCTAGCTGGGTACTGATCTTGATTGGGTGGGAAAGTCGATGATAGAAAGAGTACTTCAGGGGGTTGTTTCTATGTGGGTAATAATCTTGTCTCTTGGATGAGTAAAAAGCAGAACTCCATCTCATTATCCACTGCAGGTTTAGTACATTATCATGTGGTAGTTGTTGCACCCAACTCATATGGATGCAAAAACTCCTCCATGATTATGGTATTTGTCAATAACATCTCACTATCTATTGTGACAATACCAATGCCATTAACATCTCTAAGAATCCGATTCAATATTCTAGAACCAAACACATAGAGATTCGATATCACTTCAATAGGGAGTTTGTCGAAGATGGTACTCTCACTCTTAAGTTTATTCACACCGATGATCGAAAGGTCGACTTGTTTACCAAACCTCTTTACAAGAAACGCTTCAATTCCTTTGTCAAAACATTGGTGTTATCTCCATGGGATAATCTTCCTCTCTTTTTCTTTCTTCCTCATGCATCCGCATCTAGTTTTTATGCTTTGGGTGTTTAACATGTTTTTGTTGTTTTTCTTCGATTTTGCTTTGTTTTGTTTTTCATATAAAAATAAAAATAAAAAAAAAAATTGAAAAATCATAAAAAAAAAAAAAAAAAAAAAACAAAAACGGTGTGTGTTTTGTGTACTTTGGTACTTGTGTACCTTGGATGGCCATTGAAACAAAGTCTTATAAATTTTGTATCATTTGTAGCTTAGATGAGCATCTTTATGCACAACTAAGCAAGTGAGCTTTGTGGCTCGTGTTTGTGATAACTACGATTAAGTTGTCTCTTAAACTTAACACTCATATCACTCTTTTTGATGGGAATGACTAAAAATCCTGAGAGAAAGGCATAAATAATCATCTCACCATTGTTGCACACCAATCATAATAAGACACATGTATGCTTCGGCATAACAAAAAGTGCAATATCAATGACATTTGTATACTTAGGCATAGCAAAATTAAAATGTCAAATATCATTGGGCATTTCTTTTCTCTCTCTAATATGCCCATGCATGATATGCTTAAAAGAAAAATATGAAAAGAAAAATCAAAAACAAAAAGATCAAAAATGCTTTAAATATGATTGCAAGCGTGTATTCTAGGAGATGTGGGAGTTATAGGATGTACCTCAAAGGTGATAGTCTCCATCAAGCAATTATGATTCTATGTGAGTTAAAGTGATTTTCTCATATCTCAAATCGTCATAACATGTATACACTTATGCAATCTTGCGATATTTTTCACACACAACACGCAATATTCTTTGCTATTCTTGATACATGTGTAGGTACAATGTGATTTGGTCATCACGAGGTTTTACATGTATTAATGTATGCTCACTAAACTGTCTTGACTTGTTTTTGAAATATAAAATTGGTTAGACTTGTTTAATGTGTGTGTGTATTTTTGAAGATCCATGTGCTTAAAATTTTATTTGAGAGATGTTTTTGAGAGCTTAATATGTTGATTGGATCGTTGGCTGAGTTGCATTTTGAATTGCATTCATGTCTGTGTTTTCACATCTCGAAAAACTGCTTTTCAAAGCTGACTTGACACCTCCTCGATAGCTACCTATCTATTGAGCTTCCTAAGCTTTTTCTTATCGCAATCTCGCCAAAGACACCTCGATACCTGGTGGATTGATCACGATTGGTCCGCATCCTCGACAGCTTCTTGATTCTTGGTGGATCGACCGAGTTTTTGTTCTTGATTCTGATGAGTTTTTCCTCGATACCTCCTCTACATATCCTCAACAAATACCTCGATACCTCTCAATACCGCATCTGTCAAAATTTCTTGCTTGTCCTATATAAGCCTCCTATGCAATCCAGAACTCATTTCCTTCGATCTCTCTCTCGATACTTCTTGTTTTCTCTCCCAAAACACTCAAATCTCACTCCAATCTTGGTTTCTCAAGGATTCTTCAACTTTTTCAAGTGTTTCTTTACTTGGTAAGCTTCTAATCCTTTCACATTCATGCATTTCATGTTTTGAAACCTAGGTTTTGGGGTTTTTGAAAAATTATGGGGTTTTTCAAAATTAATGAGTTATTATTGAAATTTTGGGATGGGTTTTCACTTAAATGAGTTTAAAACCTCATACATTGCATCATATTAGCATTATAATCATATTGTCATGCATTTAGATGTGTGCTATATGTATGTGTGTTGATAGGTTTGGATTGGACTGAGCCTATGATGCAATTTCTTTTGCATGTCACATGTTCATGCATTTCCTATGCATACGTACTTCTTCTCAATATACTTGATATATTTTGAAACTACTTGGGACTTTTCTGATTGTCATTCTTTCTCTCCCTTTCTATTTGTTTACGATAGTCGTGTTTATGGCACCTAAGCGTAAATCCACTCCTGCACGGAACCCTCTTCGTTCCAGTGCTTCTTCATCATCCGATCCGACTCTGACTCATATCTGGTTCCGTGATGATGATGCCTTTAAGGCATTTTCGGAGAAATTTTCTAGATGTGGCATTCATTCGGAACGCCAAGTCATTTTGATAGATTTTGCCGAAACCGACCTTCCCTCTGTCATTCACAGTAGGGGATGGGAGTCATTGTGTGACGTCCCTGTCACCGTCCTCTTGTACTTATCTAGGAGTTCTACTCCAACATGCACGGGATTGATCATTCAGTACCTCTTTTCTTCACTCACGTTTAAGGTACGTGCATTCTTATTACACCGCACTTTTGTTGCGATGTGCTTTCGAGTCCCTAGGATAGAGTTTCCTAACTATCCTAGTTGTGAGCGTGTGAGGATTGTGTCTAGGGATGAGCTTATGTCTGCTTTTTGTGAGCGCCCTTCCGCTTGGGGTGAGCGTCTGTTTTTACCATGTCGACCTTTTGCTAAAGGTCCTAGATTCATGAACATGGTGATGACTTTTGTTTTGCATCCACTCTCTCACTATAACTCCATTACAAAGCCTCGTGCTTGATTTTTGTTGTCTCTTCTTAAGCATCTTACTATAGATTTCCCTACTCATTTCATTCTGTCTATTATAGTTGTTCATCTAGATTCGGCGTCCCCGTAATAAGCTCATCTTTTCTTCCGCTATCACGAGGATCTTACGCCATTTTTCCGTTCCTTTTCCCTCTTCCGACCATTTTACCATCATGTGTGCCATAGATTACGCTACCGTTAAACGTAGCGAGGCCCGGCTTCTATTGCGGCGGTCGGATTCATAGCTCCTTCCTCCCATTCAGCTCCTTCCTCCCATTCAGCTCCATCCCGTTTTGCTTCATCCATATCTGCTCCTCCCTCTTCTTGAGTGATGTGACTTTAGGAGACATCATGGCGCGAGCTTGCAGCGCATGGATGCTCGCCTAGATACACTCTCTACGGAGTTGTATTAGGTGAATGTTCGTGTCGGTCGTATTGCTCAACGACAAAGCGTCCATGGGTGGTTTTGCTCCCGAGGCTACTCCTTCACCACCTTCTCCCATGGCTTCTGATTCTGAGGATGAGGATGATGATGATGGTGATGATGATGATGCTTCGGATGATGCTGATGGAGATGCTAGCTTTACCAATGAGATGTCTACTTAACACTCATACCCTTTGTCATTCGTGACAAAAAATGGGGAGTAGTTTTGTATGAAAGTAGTCTATCTTAAAGGGAGAGTTAGTATAGGACCATTTTGTTAGGGGGAGTGTTGATACATTTTGAGGGATGTAGTGAGGATAGTATGTATCTTTTCTTTTCTTTCTTTTTAGATACTTTACTCTTGTACATGAGGCCTTGTGACCATTTATAGACATACATTGTACTTATTTCCTTCTTTATATTGTTGTATGTTTTTTTCTTTCACCTACCCTTTTATGTGTTGTTTGTTTTCTCCCTTTATACACATGTTTCTTATACTTGTATGCAATCTATTATTTCTGTTTCACACAAAGATGCCTTGATGAGTTTTATTTAAAGTATTTCAGAAATACAGGTTGTCAAAGTCTACTTGCCATTAGCTCTCTTCTTGCAAATTTTTTCAGGAGTTTGTGTTAGGATGGATTTTATTGTATTCAACAAGTAAATATGAGTTGAGTGATTTATGACTTCTCTTATATGTTCATTTGTTTGTTGTGGTTTTGTCACGGATGGCCAAAGGGGGAGATTGTTAGGACATATATGTTTCACTTGTTAGGAACATATGTCATTCTTTTATGTAATTAGCTTATCCTTTGACAAAATACACTTTACTTGTATTTGGGTAGATTTAGGATGTATTTAAATACTTCAAGAAACCATGTTTTAAGATCAAGTATTGAAGCCTTCAAGTCTGTTCAAGAAAACAAGTTCATAGTGCAAAATCATTAAAACTCGATAGCTAGCTCGACAAATTGCATCTATCGAGCTTAAGAAAGTCGTTCTACATTCGGTGTGCTCAACACCTTCTTAATAGCTACTCGGCACCTTCTATCTGTCGAGGTTTAAGATTCTCATAATTCCAATTTGATTTTCTTGGGATTCGTGAATTTGTCTTTGGGCTTTCTTTTCTCCTAACCCTAGATATATAAAAGAATCGTTTTAAGGGTCGTCAAACAGTTCACAAGTTGCACAAGCTTTGAGCAAACTTTGTTCAAGCAAATTGTGACCGAAAACGAAGTTCTTACCCTAGTTCATCTCTTTCTCTTGAAGAAGTTGTTGTATATGTGCACTGTAGGATTTTGTGACCAAGCATCTTCTTGATCTTCATCGTGTGGATGAACTGAAGAACTTTGCAACCAACAACCTTCTTAGTTGGTGATTGAAGTCGCGTACTGGGATCCACGCAATTGGTTAGTCACGTACTTGGGAGTCATGCATCGAAAGGGAAACTATCATTACGAAATAAGTCCAATTGGGTATTGGGGTAAGGGTTCAACTGTAGGTTGGTAAGGTACTTGAGATTCCTTTACTTGTAACCGCTTGTTGTGATAATAGTGGAGTTTTGGGAGTGGTGACACGAAAATCACCCGGTGGGATTTTTGCCATTAGGTTTTCCCCATTCATAAACAAATCACCGTGTTATTTATTTTCCGTTGCATATTTAGTTTGTTGGTGATTTGTTTGTGCTACCACGCGTTTGCATGATAAATTGATTAATTAATTAATTAATTTCTATCACTAGGGGTCATTCAGTTTGTGGTCTATCAAATACATTTTTGGCCTATCAAAATACACACAAAGGCATTTGACATTTAGTACAAACAAGTACAATAAAGTTGTGATTTTCAATTCATGCTTATTGGCTTAAATTTCATGTCAAATTTGATTGTAATTCATTCAATCATTTAGCTGTATTTTTGTGGGAATACATGTAATGGGTATAGTATTCAATTTGGTGAAAATCTATGAAGAACAAAGGATTTCGCGAATTACTCTCGACTAGTTCTTAACTGCAACAACCCGCGAAAGGCCACGTGAGGAGCACATGTTAGAAGTTCAAATGACTCAAGTGTCAGAGGTATTTTTCAAGTAGCTTGTGACTTGGCCAACTTTTGAACTAAGTCGCGAGATACATTGACAACTGAAATTCTGTGTGTTTCCCTTATACCTTTACTCACACTATAAAAGCCAAAATTACCCACGAAATTGTAAGGAGAGTTTCAGAGAGAAAACCCTAGAAATCCATTGGAAAGTTAGAGATTACAAACCAACAATCATCTACACATTTCTCTTAGTTTTCTTCACTCTCTTCCCTTTCTAATTCCATATCCTTTGAAAGGTTCTTAGCCTAAAAAAAAACCCACACCCATTCGTAGTGTTATGAGTTGATTTGGAGCAATTGGAAAGCATTAGGTCATGCCAATCTTTGGTGGGAGAAATTGGGGATAGTTATAAGACCTGGAAAGCTAGTGAAGACAAGGCTTGGTGAAGCCAATTGGTTGTTGGGGTTCGGATGGCTCAAGAACAGAGGGTAGCCTAGGCTTGGAGGGTCTAATTGTTATCCTTGTACTCAAACTAATTTACTAGTAGATCGATTCGGCTTGTAGGGCCACGGAGAGAGTTTTTTAGCCGGTTTCTTGATTTTCCTCTTCGATAATACATCACGGTGTTACCTTGTGTTTATTTCTCTCTTCCTTTACTACTTGTACTTTTTACTTAATTCTCAATTATGTATGTCCCTACACTAGTTAGTAGTCCTGGTTGATTATGTATTTATTACTCTTGTTCTGCTTTATCTAGAGTAGATTAAAAGAAATCTAGCCGTAATTTAAAAATTAGGGTTCTAAACTAACTCAAGTATTTATACTAGTGAGCTTTCAATTTAGGCTCTGATACCATATGAGATTTGTTAAGAGTAAATTCTCATTAACTTGAATAATGATACACCGATGCTGTAGTTTATATACAACAGAGAAGCTAACTAACTAATTAACTTAACAACTTTAACAGATTTCTAACAAACAAGAAGATTACAACTAATCACACACGTGCACAACACATGCCCATTACTCGACTAGACTAAACTACATATAGTTTAACCAACACTAGTAACATAAACAATACTACATGTTGCTTAGCCTGGTCTTTCTTCATTCTCTATATCTTTGCTCACTTCTGATTCTCGATCCGCTTCCTTATCCTTCAGCCTTCATCCGTGATACAATAGTTAGTTCATTTTGTTGTGTAACAACACCACCAATTAGCAGTGACTTCATATGCTCCTCTAAACTTGGAAGGCGATGATTGTCATCGTAATTGTACATCAAAGGAACCATCCTTGCAGCATTGAGAGAAACATTCTTAAAAGATGCGGGGAATGGATAAGAATAGAGGCATTCCTTGTTAAGGCACTTCCATTCGTCTGAAATCATAGATATTATATGTTCTCTTGTGTCTTTGATTGAAGAGCCACAATGTTCTTTCATGTAGCACTTTAAATAAGATCCATCACGCCCATTTTGATTCTCGTCCTGCAGCTTAAAACCAGGCTTATTTCAATGACTAGAAAGAGCAAGTTTCAAACATTAATTAAAAGCCAATTTACGGCATCCTAGATTGACTGGTGCTGTACTAGTGACATTATTTGGTAATTTGTAGAGATTGTGAGTTTTTTTTTTTTTTTTTTTTTTTTTTTTTTTTATTAAAGGGATGAGGATTTGAATTCTATTTTTCCTTATAAAAATTTAGTCAATACCACTCAGCTATAAAATCGTGATAAGTTGTAATTGATCTAACATCACTTTGTACAAGGTTCATTTCAACTTAAACAATATTTGAAACTTTACTAATAAGAAGTGTAATTGGGCCGAGGTTTGTATGGATCCAGTGAGGATCCAATCAACAAATGGACTTAATGGACTAAATCCAAAACCAAGCGTGATATTATTGACCAAGTCCACCAAGACCAAAAAAATACAAATTTACCTTTAAACTAGTCTTAAGAAAAATTTCTCTAATTCTCTTCACTATGTGGTGATTGATTACATGACCTGTATAAAAGATTATGTGACTTACTTAAATAATATACATAAATGGTTGTTACACATATTTTGAAGGAGATTCACCTAAAGAGAAAAACTTTGTGCTTTGTGTTTACATTCAAACGGGTTTGGAGGAAAATTTTCCCCCTTACCACGTTACTATTGATAAGATCATATTATTGCCCTAGCCAACAATATGTGGGTCTTCGCATTAATTGGTGTGCCATAGCACTACCTGGAAGCTTCAGGTAATGATTGGCAAATGTAGGTCCAAATGTCTAATACTGCTAGCCAGCCTAAAAAGCTAGAATGATACTAGCCACTCATACATTCACTCACTATCCTGGAGCAACAGAACCTTTGTTATTTCCCCTTCTATACACCCAGATCCCAGAGAATTATTGCAAGAAGTAACCTGCCAACTGTGGGGTGGAGCAGCATGCCATAAACTTTATGGACATCAATGGAGTACTCTGTCTTAAATTAAACATGTCCTCTTTGAATAAAGGAAAGCCATATATCTATAGCCACTCTTCTCTCCTTTATGCCATGGACCCCCAGTAAAACAAATGAATAGTTCTTTCTTCCATTTCGTTCACAATAAGCAATAGTTTTGCTCTGCAAAATTTGATAATAGCAGCAAAACATACTAATCTTATAGTTTTGTGTTTCACAAAATAACTTCTGTCCATAGCTTTCTCTCTCATTTCTCTGTAATTTTTATTGGTAACTAACCACTTAAGACGATAAATGTTATGAATAGCACACGACTTTATTTATCAAGGGGTGGATCGATCCACGTTGTAGCTTAGGGGTGCCCGCAAAATTTTGGATGACCCTAAAAACTCTTGGTTAGCTAAACCCGTGACCCTTGAAAACACATCTTACCTAGCAAAGGAACTTATTTGATAAAAAACACTCTACCCTTTTTTTTTTATCAACTATTCCTTTTTTTTCATAATTGTTATTTTATTTACATATACAAAAAATCACACACATATATATAAAATGTTTTTACTAATTTTTAGCAAGTAATATTTCACTCTACTATTGTAAATGTTTGTGAGGTATGAGAGCAAAAACTGAAGTTTAGGTCTTCTGGAAAGAGTTTCACACACATATACACTTAAATAAAGTTAAAGTAGAATATTTATCTTGTATAGAAAAAATATTTTGCACTTTGACCAATTAGTTATTTTTATAGGTAATTTAACTTTATTCCATTTTTAATTTATATCATTTATACGTGTTTTCATTTCATCTTTTATGAAATTATTTGTCAAGTTCAATTGTCCCATCAATGTACTATTACTATACTATTGTACAGCATTAGCATTGAAGAATGCTAATGCCATATGTAAGGTGTATTTAGTATTTTAAGATTCAAAACCCACTGCATCGTAGAATGCTAAAGGCAAGTATTGCAAATTTTTTTGCAATATCGCTCTGAAGCAATTCTATCTTTAGAATTGCACTGTAGCAATATTGTAAAAATAATAATAATATTTTAAGTCCCCGAACTTTCTCTCTCCTCCCTCATATTTTTGTTATCTTCTCTCTCTTCCTTCTCTCTTTCTCATCTCCTCTCTCCTTTCTTCAGACCCAAAAATCCTCCTCCTCCCAACATCAACATCACACATCACAGTGGAGGAAACGTTGGTCTAGATTGATCAATGATGGAGGAAACGTTGATCTAGCGGCGGCGTGTGGCGGCGGTGTCCGGGTTTTGATCGGGGTTGATATGGGTTTTTTTTTTCCCCTGTTGTGATCGGGGTTGATCGGCGATGTCTAGGTTTTTGTTCTAGTGGGATTTTGGTGGTTGATCTAGGTTGATCAACGATTGAGGAAACATTGATCTAGCGGCGGCGGTGTGTGGGTTTTGATCGGGGTTGATCTGAGTTTTTTTTTTTTGTGACCGGTTTTTTTTTTTTTTTTTGCAGGTTCTTTGTGACCGGTGTCTAGTTTTTTTTGTGATCGGGGTTGATCTAGGTTGTGGCTGAAATGGGTTGTTGGTCGTCGGAGATCGCCAGTGTTTGGGTCCGGCAAGGTCATGGCGAGATCGGCGTGAGTCACGGTGATGGGTTTGGTGGAGATCGGCGTGGGTCACCGCATGGTTGGCTGGTTCTTCTAGGTTTCTGATGGGTTTTTTTTTTTTTTTTTTTTTTTTTTGTTGTGACGTTGATTTTTTTTTTTTTTAATGTGGGCTTTGTTCCGGCGGGATTTTGGTGAGCAGTGGGCGGTGGTGGCTTGGGTTTTTCTAGGTTGATCATCGGTGTTTTCTAGGTATTTTTACGGCTGGGTTTTTCTAGGTTGATGGATTGTGTGTGTGTGTGTGTGTGTGTGGCTCTGTTTAAGGTTTGATGGTTTGTGTGTGTTTGTGTGTGTGTGTGTGGCTGTGTGTGTGTGTGTGTGTGTGTGGTGATGGGTTTGGAAAAGCCCAGGAAAACCAAAATTACGGTTAGAAAAAAATAATAAAAAAAGATTAAAAAATAATATTTTAATAAAAATAGAGTTTTGGGATGTAGGAGGTATTGTAAAATGGTATGGTATAAGTAATAAAATAGCTTTTTGAGATGGTAAAATAGAATAGGATAGCATTCTTTGACGCTAATGCTAATAGACCTATTATGTGTATATAGTCAAAGGTCTTGTCCTTATAATTGTGAAATAGACCCTCTAAATTTCATTCTAATTAAGAATAACAATATAATATAAATATTTGGTCTTAAAAAATGTTTGACGCAAACTTAATATGTAATAATTAAAGAAATTATTTATATGTAGTTTTAGTCATATTTGAGATGGTAAAATAGAATAGGATAGCATTCTTTGACGCTGATGCTAATAGACCTATTATGTGTATATAGTCAAAGGTCTTGTCCTTATAATTGTGAAATAGACCCTCTAAATTTCATTCTAATTAAGAAAAACAATATAATATAAATATTTGGTCTTGAAAAATGTTTGACGTAAACTTAATATGTAATAATTAAAGAGATTATTTATATGTAGTTTTAGTCATATAATTTTTTTGAAGTCATATAATTTTTTTAAATAATACAAATGAATAGCATTATAATTCATCACTAATGGATTGGAAAAGATGATTCTAAATCTGTTTGAAGTCAAATTTTTTCCTTTAATCTTCACCATGCATGGGATTGGTAATAACTACAAAAACATAAGCTAGACCATCTCCATTCGGGAATGCCTCATGGAGATGATTGTTATTGTGTTTGTTAGGTGTATTATTTCATCTGGAAATTTTTAATAATGATCCTTAAGTTAATTAGTTTAACTTCATAGAAAGCATCTACTTGGAACAAAGTTTCTCTCCAAATTAGGTTGGAGAGAAACCCTACAAATTCCTCATATATTTTTATATTGAGTGTAAATTTTGAAAATCTAACCGTTAGATTGCATGTTCTTATCATATTTTTCGTGTTTGCAAAATTTCAAAAAGATTAAAAATCAACTGCTATAAGTCAATCGTAAGGTTGAATTTATTCAACCATCTAATTGGCTTTATTCCGTGCCAAATTTGCTTGTAATTCAGCATTTAGTAACCCCGTATTTAGGTGGGTTTGTTGTAAGGGTAGTGAGTGAGATAGAGTGAAGATTGCTCAAGAGTGTGCAAGAAAAGCAGTGTCGCGGGCTGGACTCGGTGTCTCGCGCCGCAAGCCGCTGGCAAAGACACGTGCCAAAGCATGCTGGAAGATGAACAGTCATGCTAATTTGAGCACTACTAGGACAAAACAGACAACTTTCTCGCGACTTAGTCAAGCCGCGAGCCACCCTATTTTTGTAAAACCCGACGTTTCGCATTCCTCTCCCACTCCAATATAAATACCCCTTTTACCCACGATTGAAAGAGAGCTTCCAGAGAGAATTTTGAGAGAGAAACCCTAAAGAAAAATAAGATTGTTTCACCCACAATCTATACCTTAGAGTCTCTTCAAATTCCTCTACTCTCTTCCTCTCCATTGTAAAAACCTTGAGAGGCATTATACCAAACCTGGTTATCACCATCATCATCATCACCGTGAGACAGTTGTTTGGATTTACTGGGAAGCATTAGGAAGGAACCAATCTTCATTGGTTGATGCTATGGTCTAGTAGCGGAATCCGGGAAGCTAGAAAAGAAAAAGGTTCGGCGCAACCTCGTTGGAGCAAGAAGCTTGGAGGGCTTAGGTGCACTTTGGGTAAATTAGGCTTGGAGGGTCTATTGCTTTGTCCTTGTATCCCAACCGTATTTTCTAGTGGATTGATTACCGCTTGGAGGGCGGCGGAGAGGTTTTTCGCCGAGGACTTCGGTTTCCTCTTCGATAACACATCGCGTGTTGTCTGTGTGTTTGCATCTTCCTTCCTCTCTATCTTTGCCTTTTTATTATCTGCTGTGGTTTTATTCTGTTATGGCTTAGATAGTATTTAACCAATTTCGTATTATAGCATATGTTAAGTTTCCGCACACTAGTTGTTTGACATATTGCTTGTATTGGTTAAGTTGTAATTTGGGGGTCTAAACGTTCAAAGGTGTTTTGTACACGTTTTTGAACTTTCATCAACAAATAAATGTTAAAATTTCAACTTTTTGTGATCTAAAGTTATATATAAAAAATAAGTTTATTGATCGAATAATAAATATCATCCGATCTGAACAAAAATTTTATATGCATGTTAAGAACATAAAAAATATGAAATTTAAATGTTAGATTTTCAGAATTTACATGCAAAAAGGAGATATATGAGAAGTTTGCAAAGTTTCTTTCTAAACTAATTTAAAGAGAAACTTTGTTCATCTGCTTACTAAAGTTGTTTTGAAAATATTAAGCTTATCTGGTAGTCCTAGGTTTTAGCAAATAGCTGAGTCCCAATTGATTGCTTGTTCCATTATCAGTTTCTATTTCTTAGGACTAAGAACAATGTAGTGCCATAGACTCATAGTGATGCTAGTGATCTCTATTTTATAATTTTGTTCCTTGATCAAGCATGTAAAAGAAGGCAAGTACAGTTCCTTCAAGTCTGTGCTCTTAACTAAAAACTCCGACACTTGTTTTGTTAGGATGCTGGATTCTGTCAAAGTAATCTAAGTTTTCTTTTCTTTCTTGTATTTAACCCACCTAAAAGGTCACAATAGGGAATAAAAATTTCTTTGTTAAAAAAGGAAAAGGTTCATCACTAAATTATATGTTACCTTGGCACTTCCCAAGTCATCCCAAAGACGAAGAATTTTCGCAGTAGAAGATATAATGCCCGGAACATCATCTAGAAGATCTACAGTTTCATTGGTTATGCCTTGACCCAAGAAAAAGAAAGTATGAACAAGCACCATATGCACTCCTGTGCTGATAAGGGCATTCTTCAGGTACTCTTCCGTCTTTGGAAAGATCCCATGAGCCAACCATTGTGCTTCTATTAAGAATGCGTTGCACAATCTCGCCCACTGTAAATATTAATACAAATTCTCAAACACAGCTCATTATGACCCCTATTAGTACACAAGTTCAAACACATGTTTTCAGTTTTTAAACCACATTACACGTATTTTCACACTTTTTTATCCACATGTATTTCTAAAAAAACTTAAAATTGTTGTTTAAACACATATACCAAACGGGTCCTAAACTTTCCTAAATCCATACTCAATTAATAAATTCTTGCTAGGTTCAGTGTTACATTATTTTATACCGTTTTTTTAAGGCTTTCCAAGGGGTTCCATCCATGCTTTTTGTAGACCTTGTAGCAGATTTCGTTGGTAATGTCATAAAGAGCCTTGAAGCATGTCTTCATGTAGTCTGGTAGTTGCTCAGCAGCATCAAGTTCCCATCTGCATGCAATTTTATTTTTATTTTTCAAATAAATATGGGGGTATAACAAGTTTTACTATATTAACTAATCACAAAGTACTAATTAAGATTTTTTTTTTTTATATGTTATGTTGAAGTGACATAAATCATATTTATAGTTACGTCAATTCATAGTAAAATTTGTTATAGTTTTAACATTTTTCTTATATTATTTTACTACTGATCCATACCTATTGACAACTTCTGTGAAGTGTTTAAGTTCATCGAGGGTTCCACGAACATCAAATATGTCATCTATTATGTAGAGTAGTGCCAAGGGTTTTGTGAGCTCAACCCTTTGCTCCGACAAGATTGGATCTGTGAGGCATGCCATGGGCCACATGTACCATTTAAGTGGCTGGTCTCTAGCAAATTTCAACTCATTGGCCAAGCCTAGGTCTTTCCACCATCTAAAACAAATAAAAAGATTTAAGTAAATCGTTAATAATATACAATAAAATGCAAACTAAATCCTCAACATCATTGCTCAACTTACTTCAAAATTTGATGAATTTCCTTTTGGTGTATTTCATGAACCATGTTGGAATCTATTTGAGCTAGTTCTTGCACAACATTGATCCATTCATTTGTCCCTTGAATGTTAGTTTGAATGTTTTTAGTCGTGAACCTTGCCTGGCTCTTGTGATGAGGATTCTTCAGTGTATCCGTGATAAGAATGGCTTGTTGATGATCAAGATGGGTCGCCCATTCGGTAAGATATTGGCGACTAAACTCTCCAGCTTCATCAAGTATATCTTCTCCTTCAATACTTAACTGAGAAGCTTCATATAAACCAATCAATCCTTTTATATCTCCGACTAGACTTGATTTGAACTTCCTCTCCTTGTCCTTGAAGTTGTTAAACAACGCTGTACAAGTGTATATACAATATTCATTTAGCGAGTATATAGCTTTGTTCTAAAATCAAATAGTAAAGGATTACAAATAGGAACAAAATTGTTTTCCCCTTAGTTTTAGTTTTTGTATCCTTATTGCTTTGAATAATTAGCGGTGGGATTAGGCTTTAAGTTGGGATAACAAAGATTAAAAGACAAAGTTGAAAGCAAAATCGATGTTGAAAATAAAAATCATAGCTAGCCAGTAAGAAATTAAATTATTTAATTGTCATATAAATATAACAGTTATCAAATCAATTTCTTTTTCATGCATAGTGTCTAGTAAAAGATATTAAAAAATAATATATATATATATATATATATGTATATATATATATATATATATATTCATCAGTAGATCTGTCTAAAAGAATAATCCAATTATTTTTATAAAAAATATTCAAGAATGATAATTTAATTAATTACTTAAGAATAATAAATAAGAAAATCATTGTACAGGTATAAAAGTTTGAAAATGTATCAATAAATATACAAGAAGCTCTATACGTGACTTAGTTTTTTTTTTTTTTTTTTTGTACTTATAGTGTTCAATATATTTCTTCTATCATAACTTTAATTTCAAATTATTGAAAATTTGTGGATAGTAGAAAACCATAAAAGGATGTTACAGTATTGTAAAAGGAATTTATAAAATGAAAAAAAGAAAGCAGAAAAAAATTATAGAACTATAATTTCATGACAAATGACAGAACTGTATTGCAGAAGTGTAAAACGTTTGTTGAATTATTAATGGGGTCTTTTTTTTAATTTTATAAAAAGGTTGGATCCCACAACATATATATCATAAATCATATACTATAAAATAAAAGTCAAGTCTTATAAATCATGGTTCCACCAAATGAGTATTTTCTCTTGGTAACAAGTAGCTACACTCTCAATAATTATTCAAATAATTTATCTTACTAATTGTAATGATAGTTTAATTTAGTTAAAACTATAGTACCTAATTTTTCAAGAAATTAAAAATTTTATTCCAACTAAAATTCTATAACAAAAAATTCAAGAAATTTATAAAAAAAAATTTAACAATTAGTAATTAATCACAATTTTGTATTTTGGTGTACTAAAACTTGCAAAATACATATTGTAGGTGTAGCAAGTGGCATACAGTTTTGATAATATTTCTAAAATATTTTCTTACATAAAATTTTCAAGTGGCTTTTAGTTAAAGGTGTAATTTTGGTTCGGTTGGATCATAATATTGGACAAATTCCCCCATTAAACCAAATTAACAAGGGGAGCGGGAGGGGTAGGGGTGTTTAAGTAAAATTATTTAGTGCACCCGATGGGCTATGCCCTTCTCTTACATACTCATATTTATGTAAGATGAATATATAACTTACTAAGTACACTACAATAATTTTTCGACATTTTGGCTTTTGGCCATTAATTTGGATCTTTGTGAAAATCTAAATGCCAGACCCCTCAGCCCTCACTCTTAATGGACTATTCTATTCTCTTGCATACTCATATTTATGTAAGTGGAGTATGTAGCTTACTAAGTACACTATAATATTTTATCGACATTTGGGCCATTGGCTATCGGATCTTTGTGAGAATATAAATCCCAAACCCCTCGGCCCTCACCCTTGATGGACTATACCTTTCTCTTACATACTCACATTTATGTAAGAGGAATATGTAGATTACTAAGTACACTACAATAATTTCTCGATATTTGGGCCCTCGGCTAATGGATCTTTGTGAGAATCTAAATCCCAAACCCCTCCCTCACCCTTAATGATGACTTTATAGCCATGAGCAATGCCATTGGCTTTATGAGGGTGTTTGGATTCAGATGAATCTTGCGTCCACGTTTCCAGGGGTTGCGTTTTGCTTTTTTTTTTTTTTTTTTTGGCCCGCATTTGTTGACTTTGGGGGGACAAATTTTACTGTTATGAACAGTAAATATACTGTTTATGTCTTGTCTAATCTGTTCACGCGTTAAAAATATTAAAAATGGGTCCCACGGTACTATTTACACATTTAAAAATTATTTTGCTTCACAATGTTTTCGGTTTTCAGTTTTCAGTTTTAAAAACAATAAGCTCAATCCAAACGGACCCTATATATAAATTATAGAAAAGAAAATGCCGACCTGAAGAAACGTAGTAACCATCTTGTCTCAATAATCGAAAGCGTAGAGCAGTTTCGTAAGGTTGATTGTTGATTTCATTATAACCATAAGCACTAGATATCATATTTTGCCTCTGTAGAATTGTTTCAATCTCTTCTTGGAAGTGGTAGTCAATGCCAAGGCGTTGAATCGCATCAATCATATATAAACCTTCCAATGGATCTTCTCCGGCTTTGTTCAGCACGTGCTTAACTTCTTTCAACTTTTGTGCATGTTGGCTGTGAATTTTATCCTGGAAGGGAATTAAGGAAGCAATCTGTTAAAAGCTAAAACTAAAAATAAAATAAAATATCGGGCACAGTGAAAACCAGAAGCAAAAAAAAGAGTGTAACTAAATGCCAATTGACATCTTTAATGTATTCAATTAAATCATTATAGTGTATTATATTCAGAAACAAACTATATAATGCTTCGAGTAGATAGAAGCTAAGGTGAGCAAAGTCAAGGTTTAAATTCAAGACTGATTAATCATGGTTTTTGAGTAAAGTTTGTAGTATATTTTTGTGTTAAAATTTAGAACCGCATTTTCTCTCATTTGTGTGTATATGTGTTTGTTTCAATAAATAAAAAGAAAAAAATCAAGACCAATTACTTTGATAACATGATAAGTTTTGGGTAAATAATAATATATCAATGAAAATTCAATTTTATATTACTTTAATTTGGAGGGGGAAACTAAATATAGTTATTTTGTTAAAGGTTGTATCACCTCTAGCATAAAGTTTAAGAAAGATTATCATATTTTTACTTCCTTTTTTTGTTAAGAATGGAAGATATTAAAATATTACAAGGTAAAACAAAAAAAAAAAAAAAAAAAAAAACAAAAACTCAAGGAGAACAAGTGGCAGTGATGAAAATTTTGCATAGTGACCTCATGGCTCCTGAATCCTGATCGCAACCTAACAAAAGTGGTTTTATCATAAACAAAATGAAAAATAAAAAATTTAAACACATAGTATACAACACTTGGTAGAACATTAAGTGAAACTCCTCAGAAAAGGGATAAATAATTTTTACTCTCAAAAGAATAGTGGTTAGTTTAGTGACTATAACAATGAAACATTGACTTATGAGAGGGTTTCATGGAGCGCCCTCTCAAAACATGTGAATCCCACAAATGTGTAAGGCTCATCAAATATGAGGACACCTCATGAGATGGTTTTAACGGATACTTTCTCGATGGTAGTCAATCGTATTGGTGGCTTTAAGAAAGGACACAAACTTACAGCATCATGTTTGCTTCTGTAGTTGTGATGTTTTAAAGGGAGAGGCAATGTGTGATCATGGGCAATATTCAATTTGCGAGCACTAGGCAAAGAATTCTGGCTGAAGTGGTCTGAATTGGTAGCTTTTGGAATCCTCTTAGGAGCATTTGGAGTATTGTAGGAAGCAAAGAGGGGCTTAATAGACAAAGCCATAGAGAATGAGTATCACAAGTAAAGTAAATGGGAGAGAGAAGTGGGAGGAAAAATTTTCTTGTGGAGAGTTTAATGCTTCGGAGATTTCTTGATCCAATTTATAGGATTCAATGCGTTGATAAGTATTAGGATGTTTCAGACACATTAAATTCCGTGGGACCATGTTTATCATGCTTCAAGATGCACGTATTCAATTTGATACCGTGGAATTCTTTATCCAATTTTCTGAATTCAATGCGTTGATAGGTATTGTAGGATATAGGATGTTTCAGACCGTAGGACCATTCTTGAAAATGCACGTATTCAATTTGATACCGTGCACTTGTCTTTGTCCTACTATTATTATTATTATTATTATTAATTTGATAGTTAAGAAATGAGAAATTTGAATGATGTACATCTCCGTTAAAAACATTAGAAAGTGTCAGAAATAAATTATTTTCTGACCACCGTTCAGCATTAATCACCATAATTGCTAACATCTATCTTCCATTTGCCATACTTGAGCACCGTACAACCATCCTTCAACCTGGTCACAAAAACATTAATCTTTAGGTTGTATTAGCCATCTTCCGGACAAAATTGTCTTATGCCCTTTTCACCCAAATTATATAGCCTTTTATCCCTCTTTCCAAACTAATTAAGGAAATGCCCCTCTTTTGAAACTCAACTTTTTCAAAATTAAGTTAAATTCTATAATGATGTTTTCAAGGACCTATAGTAACGTTTTTAAGGACCTATAGTTTTGTATTGCCTATAACTTATAGGAAATAAAATTGCCTATAACTCGATTTCATGGATATTAAGTTATAAAACGTTACTATAGGTCCTTAAAACGTCACTATAGGTCCTCAAAAAACGTCACTATAGGGTTCCAGAAAATTTTTTATTTTTTTAACTTGATTTTGAGAAAATCGAGTTACAAAAAAGGAACATTTTCCTAATTAGTTTGGGAAGGGGGAGGCATAAGGCTATATAATTTGGATGAAAAGGGCATAAGGTCATTTTGTCCGCCATCTTCCAACCTTTAAGCATTGTTAATTGTCATTGATCACTATAGGCAAGAACCATCTTACTTGTTTCACTTTAAGTTATGCTCGGACCATTTTATATAGGACCCAATCCTATCAAGATGTTCTCAAACTTCCACCTTAAGTTTGAGGATGGATGTAAGAGATTTCAATCTAAGTTCATTGTACCCATACACAGGGAAACCTAGAGGAGGGCCTAAGGGAGCCTGAGCACCCTTGGTCCTAAGAAAAAAAAATATTTTATTAGTTATATTTTTTTCATTTTTGTTGTTGGTCTCCTCTTTCAAAACCTTAGGCCACTCCCCTCCAATTAGCCTAATTGGCAACTACTCAACCCAAAAACTTAACAAAAATAAAACTTTAAAAAAATTTAAAAATCCTAACCAGTCTAGTATTAAAAAACAATATTATTTTGTGTTTTCTTTTTTGCTTTTGTTGGTAGATGATTTCATCTTAATGTGTTAAGAAACAATGATTTTGTGTATTTGTTTTGGTTGATAATTTTTTTTTTTTTTTTTTTTTTTTGGATAGAGCTCCACAACCTATGACTTTCATTTCTGATGATTGTATTTTTTTATTACTAGACCGAGACATTAATAAGTATTTGGTGTAAGCGGGAATTGAACCCTAGATCTCTTATATTTAATAGTTTATTAATAATATATGGAATCATGGGTGCCTATTTGGAGTTTTTTTTTTTTTTTTTTTTTTTGGGTTATACTTCGGTCCCTCTAGTTTGAAATCCTAGGTACATCACTGCCCATGCAATTTATAATATTGTCATGTTACATGTAGTCATGTAATTACTTGTATTTTGCATCTTGACTTATACTATACTTTAGGGTTACTCAATGATTAGCTTAGGGTTAACTGGTTAAGTCCTTCCAATGGATGTATTCACTTGCAGCTGTGACCACCTTGAACTAGAAAAAATTATTATTATTATTATTATTATGTATAAATTTTAAAAATTTATGATTTGGCAACAAACTAAACTTTGTGATAACCCTAAATTTTTTTAGGCCCAACTTAACAAAACTTTGGACAAAATTTGACAATAAACTTGGTTGTAAGCTAACACTACAACTTCATTCAATATTTTTTTTTTATTATTGGTTGTGAATTTTAACAAATATATCATTTAATTACATTTTCTTCTTATATCCTCTATACTTGCAAAATTTCAAAAAAATCAAAGATCAATAGCTATGTCAATAATCAAATGTTTAAATTTCAAGTTTTTGTAGTCTAAAATTATACATAAAAACTAAGTTTACGGATCAAATAGTAAATAACATTCGATTGACATGAAACTTGACATGTGTTTTAAGAACAAGAGAACATACAATTCAACGGTTAGATTTAAAAATATGTAGTAATGTTAATTTGTTTAGTGAGAGTTGTAGCCTTGTGCTACAACTTAATTTGTAGCCAAATTTTGTCCTTAAATTTTAATCCTCTTAACAATATATTAGATCCTTACATAAAAAAAAGTTCAAGAAAAATTTTATTTAACTATAATTTTAAAAGAGATGTAGCTTGCAAGATTGATAATAAGACTATCATATAACGATTTCAAAATAAGAAAACTCGTAGAATGAAATTGTAAGACTTTGTGTGTGTGTGCTCTCTCTTTTTTTTTTTTTTTTTTTTTTTTTTTTTTTTTGTCATCAATATATGAAGTTCTCTTTTTATTAAGTTTTGTATAATTTATGTTTCTTAATGACCACCCTCAAAAAAATTTCTAAAGCGGTCATAGCTGTATTGTAATACATAATTCAAAGTAACAAAAATGTAGTCACTCCTTTTGTCTCATGAACATGAGTCATTAGGGTCTATTTAGATACCGCTTATTACTGAAAACCAAAAATTGAAATTGAAAACACTGTAACAAAATAATTTTTAAATGTGTGAATAATGCCGTGAGATCCAATTTTAAAGTTGTTTTTGCTAAAAAAATTACTTGCGGGTCTCATAAATGGTATACAGGACCCACACAAAACGCACAGGACGCAAATGTGGAGGAAAAAACGTATATTCTAACGTGCACTATAAACCTCAGTCAATTCTTCATTCGCTTTCTCCATTCGTCCTTGTCTCTCCAACAATAATAACCCCAATAAACGCCACAGCTGATTTCGTCCATAGACAAAACCAAATCACATTATTTAGCTGCGTGGGCCTCTTGTTGTAGAAAGGTTTTGAAGTTTGAACTCACATTGTGCCTGCTGTTATGAAGTTTGAATTCAGAGTGCGCCACCAGATCTAGAGCATTCACACCCCTCCCCCCAAAAAACAAAAATGCATGCACCCAAGTCCTGTGTGTGTATTGTGGTATAATTTCGACGCCCCATATTTTATTCATCGTTTCTCTATTAATTTTCAATCTGACAATAAATTCCATAAATTTCCAATTGCAAATATGGATACAACGAATATTTCCACTTGCGACAAAAATTCAATATTGAATGAACATTATTTCCAAGTCATTCTCAAGCTGTCAAGCACCACAAGCCATAAGGCCCAAAACCGAACAATTGCTAGCAGCCAACACTAACATTCCCATCATCATTTTCTCATTAAGTTGTGAAAAATATAACTATATTCCACCCAGCTGATAAGTAATATAAATCTCAATTTCCTGTGGGAAAATTGATGCCTTATGATAAAAAAAATCAAGCCACGTATACAACACCCAATAAGATGGAAGCTTGATTATAGGGTTCGAGGCTTTTTTTCAAAGTTATGTGTTCCTTCTTTAATTTATTAATCTCAATAAAAATTATGATTTTCTATTAACTAAAAATAATAATAAAATAAATACATAAATCTACTGATTTTTTAAATTTTTTTGTCACACTAGTGAAATCCACACTTGGATGTTAAAGTAATTTGAAAGTTTTTTATAGTATAAAATTACTCATATAGCCTTAAATTCTCCATTATTTTGTTTTAGTAGAAATTCTCTCCTTTCTAGATTTATCAAAAAATATTTTCTACTGTAGTATTTAATTTCTCTAAACATAAAAAAGGGAATGAAAAGTAAAACATCTGTTTCCTTTCCATTTTCTTTGGGAACCAAACAAGGAAAATAACTATTTCTTTCCTTTGTTTCACTATCTTTTTTACATCCAAACACTCAAAAAAAAAAAAAAAAAAAAACATTTTAAAATTTCTTTCTCCTATGGTTTCTATTTCTCAGTTATTTTCCTTTTCCTTCCTTTTTTTCTGAAGATACAGCCAATCATGATAGGGTTTAGAACCCTAACTTCCCTCCTCCTCCTCCCAAATAGATTACAAATCACTTCAACTTTTTAATTTGACTAAAGTTGAGAGGATTCTAGTCCAAAAGAGATATTCTTCTATTTTTTCTTTTTCTTTTTTTCTTTCTTTGGGGGAAGCACTTTTCCTCCTTTATGTTTGGGATAATTAACAATTCATTCCTTATTTTTGAATCTAATCAATTTCCCCTTCTATGTTTGGAAAATGAGCAAATACTCTTTCAATTTGTTATTTTCTTAGTTAAATCAATTATTTTGAATAAATTATTAATTAGTCGTACACTATTATAAGAAAAATAAAGAATTGAGAATTGCAATGTTGTTTTCTTGGATTGCATTTATAATTATTGTGATTCCATTGAATTTAATTGAAAAAGTAACAAATTTGAGATATATGCTAAATTCCAAACATAAAAAAATAAATTGTGAACTACCTCAGATATAAAGAGAATGGAGAGTACCTTTTTTCTTTTGGTTTTTAATAATTTTTTAAGTGTTTAAAGGCTTTAAAAACACTATTATCGCTTACAAACTAAGCAGCCCAACAAAAAAACTAAAAAGGTAATCCCTAGCCTGATTTTTTCCACTTTAGAAAAGTGGAAAACCCAATAATAATTGATGCAAATGCATAAGATCAATGTTAGAGATAAAATAAAGTAAAATCAATAAGATAATAAATCAGTATTTGAATTCCATCTTGGAGAGATAACGCTACATTGGAAAATCTGGAGATGGGATCTCTCAAACAATGTATGAGATAATGATCATCCACGTGAGGCACGCAAACTACAAAGTCTTCTGATTCAATTAATGCATGGTAGTGGAAGACTTTCAAAAGTGAAATTGACAGACAGGGTCGGCCCTTGGCCTAGGCCCCTTAGGCCATCGCCTAGGCCCTACTAAAGAAAGGTTCCCAAATTTTCGGATAAAAATTAATATATTTTTTTGAAAAAAATACATTTTTGGAGATATAGATTTTTTTTGTACTTTTAAGAAGTCTCAAATAATTAAGTAATATTAGAGATAATACAACTTTAAATATGTAAATCCTACAAATATATATGTCATTAATCACAAGAAATAATTTAGATAGGAAAATGCAAGAAATATGTACTATAAGTTTTACTTCAAAAACCTTTACAAATTGATGTGATAATTAATATGATTTGTGGACATCAACAACTTATTAAATGCATTTTTGAAATACTTTTTATGATTGGTGATACGTCTTTGTAAGCCTCATATTGTAAAATTTATAATATTCTTAACATCATTCATTCAAATACTTGTTTATTATCTTCTTGAAGTGTCACTAATCATATTCATTACTATATCATTTCTAAGTGTTTTTTTAGTAAAATTTGTTATAGTTTTAGCATTTTTCCAAAAAAATAAAAAGAATATAGTTTTGTTATAAAAAAAATAATGATATTAAACACTAGTTAAATATTATTTAAGTGATAACAAAAAAGCCTCATTTAAATATATTGCCTAAGGCCTCCAAATTTGTTGGGTTGCCCCTAGTGACAGAGTAGTTGTTTCATGACCAATACAATTTCACTTAAACTGAAAATAAGATTAATTAATGATGATCTCTTAGTTTATAGCTAGACACACAAAAAAAAAAAAAAAAAAAAAAAAAATTAATGTTGTAATAATCAGAATAAAGATAGAGGGTATGTTTGTTTAAGTTTATAAATTGATTTTTTTTTTTTTTTTTTATCAAGCTAATTTATGTATCTACATACGGATGCTAAGTTGTTAAAGTTAGGATTATATATATATATATATATATATATATATATATATATAAAAGATAAAAATTATATTCTAGCTTAAATGTCCACTTTAAGTGTATATATGTGTAAAACTCTTTTTAAAAATTTAAACCCCAATCCTTACCCCTCATACCCTCACAAAAACTTTGCACTTATGGAAGAACTATCATACCAATGATATATGACATTAAAGTTAGCATTCCTTAGAACCTTAAGCTTTTGGGAATAATAATTAATTAATTTATATATAGAAAATGATGACAAGTCCCAATGAGAAGAAGTATTAAAAAATTCACTTAATCAATTAATTAAAAAAATTGGATAAGTGATAGTTTATCCCTAATATTTATTAATTTTCATATAAATTGTGACTTGCTAGAAAAATATTACAAATATCGTCCAAACCTGAAAGACTAAAAACAGAGTGGCCCTCCAGTGCTCCCAAATGAAGGTAAGATTACTTAAATGATTTTACAAGTCTTGATGCTTGGGAAAAAAACAAAACATTGGTTGTTTTAGATTGTACACAACGTGATTATATATTTAGTTCCATTAGTCCACGACAGTAATTTATCACGATTTTTAAAAAGTTTTTTTTTTTTTTTTTTTTATTTAATCCTGTAACTACTGCCCAAGAGCGATACAACTGAACACCAAATGTAAAAGTCACAATTGTTCAATTTATGTTGCCATGCGGTGCAATGAGGCAAGGACAACAAAAAGTCAAACATTTCAATTATTATTATTATTATTATTATTATTATTATTATTATACAAGTAGGGACGGAGCTAAAAATCGAATTTTGGAAGGCAAGCTTAATGTAAGCTCATCCACTTTCATTATATTCATTATGTTACAATGAAGTAATACTAATTTCATTGAAGTAAAACTATTATTTATTTTTTTTAAGATGCTTCATTATTTTCATATCTTCCAAATATACTTTATTAGAAATTAATCCCTAACCAAAAAAACCAAATAAATATGCCCCACGAACCAAAACAAAAAATGTAAATAAAGTTTAAAGTAAACAAATATTTCTTAATAAAAAAGGTTAACAAACAAAAAATAGTTTCAAGTTAAAAAACATGTCATTGAAAGTTAGTGGGTTACAGCCATTACCCATTATCTTGGTTTTAGAAGAAAATTATTTTTTACACAACCTTTTCAAAGCTTATCACATGCTATCTCAATTATAAATCAAATCACAATTAAAAAATTTTCTTACTCCCTTAACTGTTGGATCTAAGAAGCTCACCGTTGTTGCATCCATACACAGCAACCCAACAAGTTCGAAACTCATTGCCAAGAGCTCAAGTCTCAACACTCAAGCTTACAGCTACAACATCTTTCACTCTCTCTGTCTCTCACGTTTAGTTTAGTTTAGGGTTTTTTTTTTTTTTTTTTTTTTTTGGAATTTGATGGAATGATTTGGTATGTAAGATTCACATTGATTTTGTTTCAGATACTTTTAAGGGCTGGGCTAATTTTTTGGTAAAATTTGTTGATAGGGTTAAGTTTTCTTTAGCTTTTTATTATTGATTTTGTTGTTGAGTTAATATTTTTGGGCTTTCTAATTTGTTTTTTGAATTTTAGATTAGTAATATTTTTATGAGCCTTTTCTTTTCTTTTTTTATGAGCCTTTTCTTTGGTTTAAAGGGGAAGTTTAATTTTATTGAGTCAAATTGCTAAAAATTAGATAGCTATATATATTATTGAATTTTTTTCAAAATTTAGGGGGCTTTCCTCCCGAGCCAATGAATGGTTCCATCCCTGCATACAAGAAAAATAATTCTTCTAATGGCTTAAATTATTAATGGATTTATAACTTTAGACTAACTTATAAAGATATACACATTTATAAATTTATTGACGTGGATAATTTTTTAACTTTTTTTTTTTTTGAAAAGGATAATTTTTTAACTTAGATGCATGAATTTTTCACATTTCTTTATTATACACACATTAATACGAGTGTCCTAACAAAACAAACTTAAAATGTACTGCTCATTTCCTGGTTTTTCTATCACCTAACTTTACGTATGTGGCTTTCATTTTATATACCCTCAAAAAACAAAAGCAGGACATGACTAATACTTTTTTGATAAGCGACATGACTAATACTTTGTCCAATAATCTTGTGGCCTCCATATATGTTGCTTTCAGTGGTGGGAATTACTTTGTAATTTTTTTTTTTTTTTTTTTTTTTTTTTTAAACCGGGAAAGTAATATTAATTATGAAGTGCTATTACAAGAACCAAAAGGGATCATCCTGGTCCAAGCTGTCCCCAATGAATCAGCTAACAAAAAGGGGATTACAACAGAGGGAGGGGAATTAAAACGATTACAAACGGAAGATATATTAGCTCCTAACTTGGCTAAGGTATCAGCACAGCAATTACTTTGTAGTTTGTACCATATTGCTTTTATTTTGTTAGTTTGGTAGGCGTTGGGTTGGGGTCAATTACACGCCCATTTGTTGTAGTATTTAATATTATGTTAATAATGTAATTTCATTTATTGTAGCAACGTACTTTGCCTCCGAAATGAAATCAAAGAAACGCCTTCCACTTGTTGTACACAGTTGGGATTTGAATCCGGTGCAATATTTACTCCATGTCTCTCATAAATTTTTTTATTTTTTTTATTCTCGCTTTTTAATTTTTTTTCTCATTTATTTTATACAACAATTGACATTGAAAGTTTCTTTTTTTCCAGTCTCAATACTACATTATTGTCTATTCTTACCTAATTACCAAAACTCCACCCCAAAACCCACCCTCTGGGGCTCAAACTAGCAAGCCCAAGGAAAACTCCCAAGCTCTCATAATAAGGGGAGATAACCACTTCACCAACATTGGGCCATTTGAACATTGAAAATTATTATGTTATTATGGACTCACTATATATAGAAGGTTTCAGATAGCATTGTACAAGTGTTCATGAATCATAACTACTAACTTGTAATTTCATGAATACACACAAAGGCATTTGACAGTAAATACAAATAAGTATTGTAAAGTTGTGATTTTCATGAGTTCATGTTTATTGGCTTAAATTCCGTATCAAATTTAATTGTAATGCATTCAATCATTTACTTGTATTTTTGTTGGATTACATGTAATGGGTATAATGTTCAATTTGGTGAAGATTTATGAGAACAAAGGTGTAGAGAGGAAAAATTCCCGACCTATCACAAGTTGACACATCATACTACCAAGTCCACAAAATACAGCCAATTACAAAGCACCTCAAAGATCTGCTAGGTTTTGATATCACTACTCAAAAACCAACAAAAATTTGCCAAGTGTCATTGAAATAAAGGCATAAAATGCATGCAAAAACCAATCACACATCAAAGCACGTGTGTAAGTGATGACATAAGCGAGATCAAAGACATGTAAGTGATGACATATGCAATCCAATGAGTGTAAGCAATGACATAGGCAGACCAATCAAAATTTGTGACATGTGTCACCAATCGACTTTACATGTCGCTCACCCACCCCCAAACTTCTATAAATAGAAGTCTTCCTAAGGCATTTCAAGAGACCAAGCCATCTAGAGCACAAGCAGCATCAAAGAAGATTTAGAAGCACTCCCAATCGGAGGCTCTACAAGAATCAAGCCTCAAAGCCTTCAAGAACTTCAACCTCAAAATTGAAGAACATTCGAAGTAGAATCATCCAAACTATTTATCTAGATCCTAAAGTTTGCTAGAATAAAGCTCAAAAGCCTCTAAAACTTTAACAAACCATAAATCAACGAAGCTCTACTGATTCAAGCTCTAAAACACCGAATAACTTCCACCACAAACCTTCAAAGAAGAAAAACGCACGAAGAACCCGAAGAACACATGAAGAACACGAAGAACATGAAGAACAAAGAATTTCTAACAAACTCATAGCCAAAGATTCATTGTAATTCCTTTTCAAAGATCTTCAATCCATTCCTCAGCCAAATTGAAGGATATTTTGTGTTCGAATCAAAATCACATTACCACAATTCCAATCAATAAGTCTTGCAAGGAGATCGAATCAGAAGATCACTCTTTTGTAATCACAGAGAATTGTACCATATATTCATCAATACAAATTTGCATTCGTGAAACTATTTTACTTGTTTGATTTATTTCAAACTAGAAATTTAGTCGTCTACAAATTTTGGCACACCCAGTGGGACCTCTCTGCCTCTCATCTCTTTCTCCTTCAAAAGAAAAGAAATTAGACATCATTTTGCTACTAGCTTCAATGGCCTCTAGCAAGAATGTCCGAAAATCAATGGTTGATGCTTCCATTGCTGATGATTATGTCGGCCAAACTAGAAATTTAGTCGTCTACAAATTTTGGTCTTGCAATTGATCCAAAGCTCTCAATCGACTTCAACCCCAACCAACCAAAGAAAGCAAGCTTTATACTATCATCTCTCTGGACTTTCTTGCAAATAGGAAAGCTACTACTAAGGATTCATCTGTCTCGAAAGATTTGGAGATTGACAATGAATCATCCCCAACAAAGAACTTTTCTATCAACTCTTCACTCGTGATAAGAAACTTAAGGAATGAAGTACCTTTGACTTATCTTATTTCATCATTTTCTCCATCATATCTAGAGGTCATGCCAGTGATGATGACTAACACCTCTACTATGGAAGAAAAGATGGCTGAAATGGAACAAAGGGTCATCCTTCTCACAAAAGTAGTTGAAGATAAGGACGTCAAAATTGCAACCCCGATGAACAAACTGGAGGTATAAGATTTGGGTGAATCAAGTCTTAACCCCGAGCACCCACCTGGCTTTACCTTAAAAGGAGAAAACGCTAGGGTTGATAAAGGGAAAGGAGGTGAAGGTGCTTCTCAACATAGACATTCCACCTCAATGGCCTCGATATCTGTCCAACAATTGCAAGACATGATAACAAATAACATTCAAGCATAGTATGGGGGTTCTTCCACTAGTTCCCTCATATATTCAAAACCTTACACAAAGCACATCGGCAACATGAGAATGCCAAATGGGTACCAACCTCCTAAGTTCCTACAATTTGACGGGAAGGGCAATCCAAAACAACATATTGCTCACTTCATAGAGACTTGTGAGAATGTAGGAACTCAAGGAAGCCTCCTTGTAAAACAATTTGTCCATTCACTCGAAGGAAATGCGTTTGATTGGTACACTAATTTGGAACTTGAATCAATCGACAATTGGGAATGACTCAAAAGGGAGTTTCTCAATCGATTTTATAGCACACGTCGCACAAGAAAGCATGATGGAACTTACTAATACCAAGCAATGGAAGGATGAGCCTGTTGTTGATTATATCAATTGATGGCATTCTTTGAGTTTAGATTGTAAAGACGGACTTTCTAAAATCTTGGCAGTGGAGATGTGCATCCAAGGCATGCATTGGGGACTTCTTTACATCCTTCAAGGGATAAAACCTCGAACATTTGAAGAGTTAGCAACTCGTGTGCATGACATCGAGCTGAGTATCTCTAGCCATGGAAATACAAGACCTCCCATACTTGAGGAAAAGAAAGAAAGAAGGGAAACAAGTAATAATGACAGGAATGTGAAAAGCAACGTCAAAGACTCAATGAATGTCAACTCTGCCCCAATCAAAATTTTAACAAGAATTGTGAAGGCTAATGAAAGGCTGCCTGAGAGAGGCCAACAAAGTGAGATGCGTCACTCGTCACTTAAGGAATGGGAACAAAAGGTATATCCTTTCCCATATGCCAATATGCCTAAAATGCTAGAACAACTGCTCAAATTGAAATTAATTGAATTGCCAGAATGCAAACGACCGGAAGAGATAGGAAAAATTGATGACCCATACTATTGTAAGCATCATCGCTTCATAAGCCATCCAATCCAAAAATGCTTTGTTCTTAAAGAACTCATCATGAAGCTAGCCATGACTTGGATTTTGAGGATGTTGTTGAGTCAAACCTTGCAACACTTGCTTGTGGGTTACCTAGTTGCATGTCTCCAACTACAAAGCAAGGGGCAAATACCACGCTCATCAATTTGGTTCTCTCAAACCTGTTCAAGTTCAACTCTCTCAAGAAGTATTTGATTATAACTCAAATGATGATAAAAAGTCAACGATGGATGAGGAAGAGGGTTGGACGATGGTTACTCATAGGAGATGGAAGAAGAGACGAACATTCCCTCTTCATTTAATCACCCAAGAGTCTAGAAGAGCACAAAACCATATTCAGCCTCGGTCAAGAGGAGGGGCGATAAAAGGAAAGAAAGAGTGGGAACAAAAATGTACAACGATTCAGCATAAACCCAAAAACTTCCAAATCTCATCACATTGGATGAATTCTTCCCCAGAAAATTCTTTCAAAATGACTCAAAGAGAGGTCTGTTCACACGATCTCTCATTATGAAATTCATGATGGAAAGGAGGTTGTTCACCATGGTGGTCCAGATGAGACTTTGTCATCTTTGAAGGAACTTCAATCTCAAGTTGATGAAGTTAAACCCTTGCAATCCTCCACCTCACCAAAAGAAGTGCTCACCCAAACTCTTGAAGAGCCGTAGATGTACACCCCTTATACCAACACACTTCAACAAAAGCAGGAATGTTATGCGTGCTATCCAAATTTAACTTTCACTGATGAGGATCTGTTGTTAGGCTCTAAGCCCCACAATTGTCTACTTTATGTCTCTGGTTATGCTCGTGAACAAAAGATCAATCGTATTCTCATTGACGGAGGTTCAAATTGTTAATATACTACCAAAAATGACAATGAGACGACTTGATCTTACTATGGAGGAATTATCGCATAGTCATTTGGTCATTCAAGGTTTTAACCAAGGAGGACAACACAAGATTAGCACGATACACTTGGAATTAATTATTGGAAAATTGACAAGCAACGTTTTGTTCCATGTCATTGATGCCAAGGCAACCTAAATCATGTTGTTAGGACGTCCATGGATCCATGGAAACAAAATAGTACCATCTACTTTGCATCAATGTTTCATGTACCTTCAAAGTGGAATAAAAAAGGTCAATACCGACTTGAAACCTTTTACTGAGACCAAACCTCACTTTGCTAACGCAAAGTTTTATGTGGAAGATGACATTCCTAATGAAGTTCTCCTAGTTGAGATCCCATCCATGGAAAGCAAGCACGGTGAAAAGAAGCATGTTAAATTCATCACTGGAAAGCATATTCCTTCCCCAAAAGAAGGTCCAAAATGTGGAAACAATCATTCTAGTGAATCTACCAAGAATTCAATGAGAGCGGAAATTTCAACACCTTCCAAAAATCCTCCATTCCTCCATTATGTACCATTAACACAACGCAAGAAAGGACAATCACCATTCACGAAATGCCTTCAATCTACAAGAGACATGGGAAGGCCTCCTACAATGCTCATGATGGAGAATGGAGCCATATTGAAAGAAAATCATGCCATGCCTTTAACTTCATCCACAAATCCTTTGCCCTCGAAGCCATTAAATGGATTCGTGAGTTCTTCACAAAGTCTCGACAAAGCATGGTATTCTACCAAGTGAACGGACGAAAGAATGGTTCGACCCAAAGGCATATATGTTGTTAGCCATAGCAAGCTTCGATTTCTCAAAACAAAGGGACCTAGGGAAACTAATTCCATAAGTCACTAGAGAGAAGGTGCATGGCCTTGGCAAAACACAAAGGAAAGTGTTGCTTAAAGGTCATGAAATTCCTATCCCAAAGACCGGATTAGGTTATACTCTAGAACAACTAGCTCAAGTATAGATCAAGAAAAGAAGCAATACTTCAAGTTCCCAATACATAACAATGGAGGTCGGCAAAAGTTTGAATCAAAGAAAAGAACAGCCTTTATCACATGCCTCGGTGTTCGATCGCATCGAGGCTTCATTGCCACGAATCACGTTGTTTGATAGGTTAAATACAGCTTGTTTAACACAAAATCGAGACACTCATGCATGTGGATCAATCTTTGATCGATTAGGGGCAATGAAAAGGGCCATTGACAGTTGCTCTCAAAACTCAATAAACTTTGAGGTTCAAAAGGAGGAGAAAGCTAATGATGAGATCCGCATTAGCATTTCTTCATGCATGAAACATAACTCTACCCTAGATATTAGCACTAAAGGATCGCTCAAAGTCAAAAGGGGAATGATTGTACACACAAGTCAGTCACTCGTCCACAATGAGCAAATTGAAAAGGTATCATCCTCGTTTCATATTACAATAGAAGAGGATACACTATCAAATCTTTGAAGCAACCAATGAAGAGGTCAACGAAGCCCCCCCAGCCTTGGAAGATGGAGGACAAGCTATAGTTGATGAACTTAAAGAGATCAATTTAGGAACTACTAAAGAACCCCGGCCAATTTTCATCAGCGCGCTTCTCATTCCTGAAGAAAAAGAAGGATACCTCAAGCTCCTGGTAGAATATAAAGATGTGTTTGCTTGGACCTACAAGGAAATGCCTGGGCTCAATCCAAGTATTGCTCTACACCATTTAGCAAGAAAGAAAAGCGTGAGCCCAGTTAAACAAGCCCAAAGACACTTTCAGCCGGTGCTTATCCCTCAAATAGAAACCGAGGTCAATAAGCTAATTAAGGCGGGCTTCATTCGTGAAGTACAAGACCTAGAATGGATCACTAATATCGTCCATGTCAAAAAGAAGAATGGACAAATCCAAGTGTGCATTAACTTCCATGATTTGAATAATGCATGTCCCAAGGATGATTTTTCATTACCCATCACCGAGGTCATGGTTGACACCACTACTGGTGATGAAGCTTTATCTTTCATGGATGGTTCTTCAAGTTACAACCAAATTTGAATGAATCCTAAGGATGAAGAGCTTACATTTTTTCATCCTCCTAAGGGCATTTATCATGTTAAGGGTAATGTCTTTCAAACTAAAGAACGCTGGTGCTACTTATCAACGAGCCATGCAAAAGATCTTTGATAATGTACTTCATAAATACGTGGAGTGTTATGTCAATGATCTAGTGGTTAAAACAAAAAGGAGGGAAGACCATTTGCCGCGATCTCGTGATCCGTGTTCAACTACCTAAAAAAGTATCAACTTAAAATGAACCCCCACAAATGCGCTTTTGACGTAACATCCGGGAAATTTCTTGGTTTCATTGTGAGGCATCGCGATATTGAAATCAATCAGTCCAAAATTGAAGCTATCTAGAAAATGCTAGAGCCCAAGAATCAGCAAGAACTTAGAGGCTTGCGGGGAAAACTAGCCTACATATGATGATTTATCTCAAACTTGGCTAGTCGATGTCAACCTTTCAATAGATTGATGAAGAAGGATATGTACTTTGAATGGGATGAGGCTTGTAGCAATGCTTTTGCGCGCATCAAAAGATACATGCTTAATCCTCCAGTTTTAGGTGCTCTTATCCCAGGAAAGCCTTTGGTGTTGTACATCGTGGCACAAGAAAAGTCTTTAGGTGCTCTTAAGGCGCGCAGAAAATAAAGAAGGGAAGGAAAGAGCCCTTTATTATCTAAGTCAAACTCTCAATGGCGCTGAATTAAATTATTCTCCTATCAAAAAGATGTGTCTCGCTTTTTTCTTTGCCATGGACAAACTAGAGCACTACATGCAAGTATAGCTCAATGGGCAGTCTTGCTACAACAATATGACCTTGTATACGTTCCACAAAAAGCTGTCAAAGGACAAGCATTGGCAAAATTTTTAGCCGATCACCCATTTCCATTTGATTGAGAGTTCTCCAATGATTTCTCGGATGAAGACGTGTTTTACATTGAAGTAATGCCACCATGGATGATGTTTTTCGATGGGGCTACATGTCGAGAAGGAGCGAGGGTAGGTGTAGTGTTTGTTTCTCCATAACGAAAAATACTCCTATACTCGTTCTCATTAAGCGAACTTTGCTTTGACAACGTAGCCGAATATCAAGCATTGATTATTGGTCTACAAATGGCCATTGAGATAGGCATATCGCAACTTGAGATCTTTGGGATTCCAAATTAATTATCAACCAAATCTTGGAGCATTATGATGTCAAGAAAGAAGACCTTATCCCTTATTGCAAATATGTGAAGAAGTTGCTAGCAAATTTGGAGGCCATCACATTGGAGCATATACCAAGGAAGGAGAATAGGCAGGCTGATGCTTTAGCTAATTTGGCTACTACCTTAGCATTATACTAGGAAGAGACAGCCAAAGTTGCTATTTCCCAAAGGTGGGTGGTACCTCTCATGGTTGAAGAAGAAGAAAAAGAAGAGCAAGCTAACATCATTTCTGTATGCCTTGTTGAAAAAGAAGATTGGTGACAAGCGATCATTGAGTACCTTCAACATGGAAGACTCCCGGATGATATACGCCACAAGACCAAAGTTCGACGAAGGGCTGCTCGATTCATTTATTATAAGGACACTCTCTTCTCATTGTTCATTTGATGGTTTGTTTCTCCATTGCTTAGGAGAGGAAGAAGCTAAACAAGCCTTAGAGGAGGCTCATTCTGGAATATGCGGTGCACACCAATCAGGTCTTAGGCTACACTATAGGATCAAACAAATGGGTTACTATTGGCCTACTAAGGTGCAAGATTCCATGGAGTATGCTAAGAAGTGCTAATAGGGCCATTACCAAAATCATCCGATGGCCATTTGTACATCTTGGATGCAAATCGATTACTTCTCGAAATGGGTGGAAGATGTGCCTCTTAGGGAGATGAAGAAAGAAACGATGGTCAATTTCATTCGAACTCATTTGATTTATTGGTATGGTGTCCCTCGTTATATCATAATTGATAATGGCAAACCATTCTACACTAGGCTAATGACAGAGCTATGCAAGAAGTTTGGATTTAAACAATACAACTCCTCCATGTACAATGCCTCGGCAAATGGTCTAGTTAAAGCATTTAACAAAACACTTGGCGCTTTGTTGAAGAAGGTGGTATCCAAGACAAAGCGAGACTGGCACGAAAGAATCGGAGAAGCATTATGGGGCATATTAAACAACATTTCGAACGCCTACTCAAGCGACACCATATTCTCTTGTTTATGGGGTGGAAGCCATCCTTCCTTTAGAACACCAAATCCCATCATTACAAATTGTCATTCAAGAAGGATTGACTAAAGAAGAAAATGCCAAACTTAGATTGCAAGAATTAGAGGCACTTAATGAGAAAAGGCTCGAGGCCCAACAACGTCTTGAGTGCTCTCAAGCTTGTCTTTCAAGCGCATTCAATAAAAGAATTAAACCATAATCATTCCAAGTTGGTGACTTAGTCCTTGCCATTCGAAGACCTATCATTAGAACTCATCATACAAGCAATAATTTCACTTCAAACTAGGATGGACCTTATGTTGTGCAAGAATTCTACGCCAATGGAGCTTACAAGTTGATTGCTAATGATGGTGTAAGGATTGGCCCCATTAATGGGAAGTTCCTCAAACACTTCTATGCTTGAAAGTTGAGGATTGCTCCTTGGTAAGAATTTAAATTGCATACTGTAGCACTACAAGGGTACATGATGTCTTCCCATTACCTTTGAAACCATGCCAATAAGGAGAAATTAATCCCACTCTATGTCACCATTTGCGAGTATGGCGTAGTGGTTGGATGCCTTTGTCGCCCTTAAGGCCGAGGTCTCAGGTTCGATTAATAGTGATACCCACTATTGTGCAATTAGTACCCATGAAGTGTTGGGGTGTGGGGTGAGGATTACACACATGAGCCCTCCTTCCTTTTTACAAAAAATAAAAATAAATAAATATCTTTTGAACTACGTGATGACTTGATCCCTCTTAAGGGTACGTAGGCAACTTAGTATCTTTTGCTAAGTTCAATTGCGCAAAAAAAAAAATTTAATCAAATTATGACTAAAGAAAAGGGAGTAGAAAATAAAGTTGTCTTTATTGATTGACAAAAGGAAAATAGTACAAGAGGAAAGCATGAGGACACACATGAAGGGAATTAAATAAAAAGATTATGAAATCCATTTCAAGTCTTTCAAGCTAGAACAATTCTCTTCTAGAAGGGCTCGTATCTTCTCTAAAGCCTCCATATCCTGGTCTTCAAGAACGGGAGTGGATTTAACTTCTTCAAGTTGTTCTTCTAAGGCTTGCACAACATCGTCTTGTTCAACTTGATGAGATTCAATTTGAGACAATGATTGCTCTAATTGGACAAGCTCGGTTCACAGGTCAGCCATCCTTAATCTAATGGTATCGAGCTTGGTTGTCAAAAATGCTTTCTTATCCGATGCTTCAAAAGGAGGAGTTCAATTTCAGCCTCATGTCAAATTAAGTTGATAGGACTTGGAAGTTTATTTAGAGATTCTTTCATCCTCAAATAGTCTACAACCCCTTCCCAATATTTGTCAACATTTTCAAACAAGTGTCGAGGGTCCACTCCAAGACTTTCAATCCCACTATAGATTTCATTTATTTCAACTTGTGGGAGGATGTTGTCCATAGAAAGATTTGAAAGCTTGTTTAAAAGAACATCTCCCAACATTGAAGCCCCTTTCCTACGCACGGAAGAAACATGCGCCATGGCTTGAAACGTAGAGACTTCTGAAGGGTTGGTCGATTCTGGGGATGAGAGAAATGTCCTTCTTGTCTCAGTCAAAAATTTGGATGACGTACCAACATCAACAAACTTACGCCTCTTGAGATCTGAACTCTTTGCAAATAGCTTTGAGATAGAAGACTCACTATTTGTAAGAAGATGCGCATGATCAATAAAAGTCTCTGCATCAACACCCTTCATTGGACTCTTCAAAATTTTTCCAATTGTAGTCCAGGTCATTACACACCTCCTCTTGAGAAATTTTAATGGCATCCCTAACTGGTACAACAAGCGAACCTTTGATGCCTTGACTTCGAGCAACTCTGATATGTCAAGATGAGTCTTTTGAAGGATGATCATCTTTAAAAGGATGTCGTGCAAACTCTAACAAGGGTTGTGGAATGTATGAGTCTTGTAGTTCCCTCTTTCCCTTCTAAGATTTGTTGGATGTCAATGACTTAGCATGGAAAGAGGCGATTTCAGCTAGAAAATTTGTGCCTCTGGTAAAATCATTTCCACCAACTCCTTCCCACCATTGTTTGTAGCTATGTCCACCCGACTTCCAAAGTCTATGGCAAAAGCCGAAATGAGTACCTTGGAGTCTATGTTGCAACGAGTGAAAGATTGGTAGAATTGGTGTAGATCTTTTAAAGAGCCTGTATGAATTTATTCCTTCAAATCACTTGGAATATCTTGATGAAATCCTAAGAGCCGACTAAATCTATGAGGCCTATATGCTTCTATAGTGTGTTGGTCTTCACATTGAAGTGACAAGTACCCCGAGCGAAGGCTCATAAAGTAATCAAACTTCTAAATGGATAAATGATCATTGTCAATGAATGTCTAGTTGTAGCTTTTCATGAAAGCAATCTCGTGCCAAAGGAAGTCAGTGGTAGTTCATATATGCTTTTGTGCAGAGAATTCACTGAACGGAAAGCGTAGCCTACACCGGAATATTTAGTCATCAAAGGATTAGATAGTTTGTCATTGGTGATGCGATTGCTTCTGAAAAAATGACCTACCTAGGCATAAACATTATGAATGGCAAAACTAGCTCCAAACTTACTTAAAGTAGGAGAGGAAGAAATGGTGCTTAAGTCCACAATAAATGCTAGCCAATATTGGGGTAGCAAGGCCAAATGAACAACCATTGGCCATGGAACTAGCGATCTTGAAAATGCCTGGATGGATGCTATTTAGATCCTTGATAGGAAAGATAAATATACACAACCAACAAGAAAGAAGTATCGATAAGTAAGTCTCCTCCTTTAGGTCACCCTCAACTTGAAGATCTACAGAGACCCCGAGTTTTTTATCAGACCATGGTCCATGCTCATTTATCATGCCAAAGGGATTCTAACTACACTTGGGAATGGTTGTCTGTCTTGCTGGTTTTCTAGGAGCCGGATACCTACCATTTCCTCTATACCAAAAATTAATCCAGTCATGAACACTCACTTTCCCTTGTCTCTTCAACCGGTTTTGAAGGAGATGATATGCCATGAAAAGGAAGTGACAGTTTATGGACATAGATACAGCCGTCCTTGGTCGTTGTTTCCATCTAGCTCTTGCACATTGGGTACCACTTCATCATAAAATGCACCTATGCAAGGAAGTCCACCAAGAATGGAAAGATCCCATGGTGTGATGGAAATTTCCCCAACTAAGGTATGGAGGGTATTGGTCGACCAACTCCAACACTCATAAAATGCTTTCATGAGATTCTCATCATAATCATATGTGAACAAGGAGGTAAAGACAACACTTTAAAGGTGGGTCGCATCAAGGAGGTGTTTACACTGACCAAGCGCATCTTCTAGCCAATCCCAATAAAGGGAAAAGTAGGAAAACCCTCCTTTCGATTGAAGGAAGAATCCTAATTAGCACGTTTTGCAATTATCTCTCATCCCAGTGTGTTGTACGTTTTTGATTTAGCAACATTTTTGTGATGCAAAGCAAGAAGGATAATTGTCTCCAAGTTAGAGCCACCATTAGAGGGAACAACCTATGACCATTTCAAAAAATTGAGAGGATAAGAGTTATGGCCTCATCTCTCTGAAAATCTTCCAATTATAGGCGGACGAACAATCAAAGTCGTAGCCTTTGCATCCTTGTCATCTTTCTCTTTACAAATGAACAAGGCCGGTTCTTGACCAATGTTCAAATCCTTGAAAAAGAGCATCATGACAACTGCTAAAAAAACAAAGATTAGTACAAACAAAGCATGTAAAATAAATAAATAAATAAATAAGTAAAAAGGCATAATTTCTCTACACTTAGAGCATTATGCTACCCACTAGAGACTATGTTTATACAACTCAAGGCATGCCCCAGGTGGTCTTATATAGAGATCTTTGGAAACTAATGGATAAAAAGAAAAAGAGGTGTGAAAAGGCAAAATACCATACTTTCAAAAAATACTGCACCAAACCTTGAAAAAAGAAAGGGGTAAGTACCCATAGAAGGATCATGTTGTTAGAAAGAATTTATTGCACTAGACTTAAGAAAGGGCTTGTAGGTCTGCAAAAAGTAACATGTCATCCAAAAGAGACTATTGCACTAGACCTTGGATGAAGTTCTAGGCCAAGAAAGGGTAGTATATTCTTCATAGCTACTATGCCATGAACCCTTGAAAACAGTAAGAGACATTAATGGTTACCCTAGAACCAATCCGCCTGAATTGTCAAACAACTGTCGAACCGCTAAAGTAGACCAAAAGGCCATAAGTTCACAAAACTGGCACCACATAAGTCTTCTACGGCCTTTAATCTACCAAACCTAAAAATTCCAGGTCCAAATGCCCAGCTACGTGCTGCCACACACCGCCAAAAGCTTCAAAGATCACGGCCTACTACTTCACATTCATACCAATCTAAACCTCGCCTTATGAAGGTAGCATTACCACTCAATCCAACGGGCCCCCGACCTACAAAAATTGAAAATTTCAGGCCTAAAAGATCGATCACGTGCCATCACATGCCACCAGAAGATCAAGCGTTCACGGCTCCGATTACATGTGCTCCCACGCGCCAAGATACTCCCACACATCTCTATGATGCCTCACGTGCTCACACACGCCCTTATGACATCATCCTTCACTAACCAGTTTGACCTAGACCAACCCGGAAAATTTGACCCGGATCCAAACCGCCTAAAAAAAACAGAGAGAAAATGCTTTAACCAAGTTGGACCTTTGACTTTGACTAAAAAGTCAAAATTTTCAAAATGGACTTATTCCACTCGGTTTTTCAAGTACATTCCGATTTTAGGATCTGTTTCTTCATTCAAAACTTGGAAATTACGCAAATGTTCAATTTCTAGAAAGTTGACTTTTGCATAAATCTTGACCAAAAGTCAAAATTTTTAAGGACCTATCTTGTTCAATTTTTTGCATACATTCCAATTTTGGAGTCCGTTCCGTCATTTGAGACTCGGAAATTGCATAAATGGCTCAAATCCAAGATAGTTGACTTCTGTGTTGAAATCAACCCAAATTCAAAATTTTCAAGCCAAACTTGTCTTGCTCAGTTTTTCGTGACTTGGAAATCTCCAATCTAACCCACATCTCCGAAGTCTTGACGATGTCCAAAACTTAAGCTCCCAAGATCAAAATTTGAGATTCATCCATTTAGTTTGGATCCCCTCAGGGTTATCCTCTAGACTTCATCAAGGTTTCCCTTTTAAAGAACAAATGAACTCTCACAAGTGTGTCTTAAACTTGAAATTACATTGGGTCACTACTTTAGCCTACCATTCTTGTTTGGTGCCTAACAATCTCCCACCTACCATTCTTGTTCGGTGTCTACCATTCTCACCAAAAATTCTCATCCGTCATTCTCATCTAACATACCCATTTACCATTCTCCGTCTCTCTGCTATAAATAGAAGGTTTGGATTCATTGAAGCTCACCGAGAAAAACACATCGAATCATGAAATGAAGATTTGCTTCTTTCAAAATCTCAAATCCTCCTTCTCACAAACATTTCTTGCCATAGGCTCATCATTCTCAACACCTAGCAACCAATATTGCTTCATAATCAGTTTGAAATCAACCTTCTCATGATTTAGTAGAAAATTTTCTCACAACATCATTGTTGTTTTAAGATCTAAAAAAATTTTGTTCCCCCACTTAATGACCTCATTTGTCCAAAACATTACTCATAACAAGGTTGGTACCATTATTCCATGCATCCTTGGACTTGGTTGGCCAAGAAGTCTAAGTCCAAGAGAGACACTGTTTCTAAGCTCAAGAGGCCTCCTAATTGCTTTGAGGACCCCATAGTCTCTCTCCAATTGCTTGGTCTTCAAGCAGAAGCTGCAGATTCGAACAAACAGCAACTTGGCCGGTTTCTAAAACCAGGATCACAAGTTAACTCCATATGAAAGACTTTGTTAAGATCGAAAAGACTTTGTTAGGATCACAACTTAACCAGGATCACTACTTAGAAACCAACAAAAATTTGCCAAGTGTCATTGAAATAGAGGCATAAAATGCATGCGAAAACTAATCACACATTAGCGTGTGTAACTGATGACATAAGCAATCCAGAACGTGTAAGCGATTGAAAAGTTATGATTTACAACTATCTTGTGTTAGCTTTAATTCCATGCCAAATTTGATTGTAATTATGTTCAATCTTTTGTACCCTGTATTTTATGTGGGATTTCATTGTAAGGGTTGCGTGTGAGAAAGAGTGTGAACACTCAAGGCAATTGAATACCAAAGAAGTTTTCGCGGGTAGCTCGTGAGAAGCCTTATCGCGAAGTGAAGTATATGCCTAGCACATGACTAGAATGCGAAGAGTCATGACAGGATGGTGACAGTTGGTTTTCGTGAGTGTCTCGGGGCAAGGCCTTCCTGTGAGATACCCGCAAAACATTCTGTTTTGCTATTTTGTCATATCCGATACACCCTATCTCTACCCACACTATATATACCCCCATTAACCACATATGTTGAAAGTGTTTTAAAGAGAGAAAACTCCTAGCCATAACCTTTGAGAGTTAGAGATTGTTATACCCATAATCCTCTATAAATCCAGTGTGGTTTTCCTCAACTTCTACCTCTCCATTTCCAAATCCTTAAGAGGTTGATAGCCCAAACACTTACCACACCCATTCTAAGTGTCAATTAAGGTTTTGGTGTTGTTGGGAAGCATTGGAAGAAGCCAAGTTTTGGAGGATGCAATCATGAGTATTGCAGGATCCAAAAAGCTAGACAAGACATGATTTTGAGAAGCCTTGTTGGAGTAGGAGCTTGGAAGGCATAGGTGCATTGGGTAGATTAGGCTTGGAGGGTCTCTTGCTATTAGGAATGGCAACAAGTCGGGTTCGGGCCAGGTTTTTCCATATCCGAACCCGACCCGCGAGTCTCTGCTCCCAAAACTCGAACCCGACCCATTTAATAAATGGGTTTTTTATGCAGGGCCCAGACCCGCCCCGTGGGCCCCGCCCAGCCCATGCCACTTTAGGGCCCAATAAAAAAAAATTTGCCTAAAGCCCTAAACCTCCACAAGCGGACCTAGATCAGAAACCCAAAAAATAAACCCCAAGATGCCAAGATCATGTTCATCAATCTAGATCAAAAACCCAAAAACAAAAACCCCAAAATCATGTTCATCAACCTAGATCAAAAACCCAAAAACAAAAACCCTAAGATCATGTTCTTCAATCAGACCAAAGTAGCCACCAAAACCCCAAACACAAACACAAAAATTTCAGATTTTTTATTTTCCCTTTCAAAATCACAAACACAAACTCAAACTCAATCACAAAAATTTTAGATTTATAATTTCCCCTTTCAAAATCACAAACACAAACAAAGAAATCACAAAAAAAGAGTGAAGAACATATCATTGAGAAATAGGAATGGCAACGAACCCAAACCCTAACAGGAACCCAAACCAAATTCTCAAAAAAAAAAAAAAAAAAAAAAAAAAAACCCAAACCCTAACGATTTTCCTGTATTTTTTTTTTTTTTTTTTTTTTGAGGAGGAAGAAGGGGGGGATGAGGATCCAAAACTTGCCACGTCAATTAAAATGTAAAACTCTGGTAAACAAATTCAAACCACGCTTAACTCAACATTTTCTCTCTCACCAAACTCATCCGAATATTTCAAAGTTTCAAACTCTCTTTCTCTCTCTCTCTTCTCCAAGGTTCGACTTTCTTTCTCACCCCGCCGTCATGGTGCCACCACTACCACCTACACCAAGGCTATGATTTGATCAAGCTTTTATGCTCCAAGCTTTTACAAAACACTATAAGCTAAAGATTTTCTCCAACTTCATCCGCCAAAAAAATATCAACTAATCTATCTATGTTTGTATGCCTTTTGTTGCTGTGTTTTGCTTTGTGATAGTGCTTTCTTGGGGTTTTTGATTTACTTTTGAATTGGGATCAGTTTATATGCTTGAATTTTTTATTAGGGTCTCTCTTAATATATATATATATATATATATATATATATATATATATATATATATATATATATATTATCTCTGTGTGTTTTATGTTGTGGTTATTAGAATGCTTGGTTCCATTTTTTTGGTTTGTGGGTATATTTTTTGGTCTCACTATTATGTAAACGTTTGTGCTTTTGCATGGATTTTGATTTTATTTTTAATTGTTCACTCTATTGTGAAAGGTTTTAGGGAATGTATTGTGAATGTCTCTTTGTTTTCCCTATCATGCCACCGATTGCAGAATTGAGTGTGTGTAAATTGTCCTTTGTAGGAATAGAATGCACATAATTGGATTTTGATGATGAACTGTAATAGAAAACATTCAGCCTATGTCTAGATTTTTGTTTACTAGTTGCTTGGCTGTTGTAATACACTGGCTTTTAGGGTGAGGCGGATGAATTTTTGATTTTAAAAAATCTAAACTGTTGAGAACCCTTTTGTGGTTGGTATTTGAAGCTCTTATAGGAAGAATAATTGAATTTTATGACTATTTATTGTGCCTCTCTTTGCGTGTAGATTGGTTCTTGTATTTTGAGATATAAGCTTTTTGGTTATCCATTTGGAAAGTCTGTATTGTTTTTGGACAGTTTCTATTATTGGATTCTCTAGAATTTTGAAGGATTGGGATTTGTTAATATTGCTTGTAGGTTTCATCAATCCTAATCATCAGTAGCTTGGAAGGGCTTTTGGAGTGCCGGATACTCTAGACAATTGCATTTCATGTAGTGAAACCTAGGATTTCAAAGCTATGATACATCCCAAAGCTTTGATACCAAAAGAACTTACCTAACAAAGAGATGTCATACATTCATATCAAGAGATGGGCAAGTTGTTTAACATGAGGCAAGTCAAAGTGATCAAGCTAAGATTGAAAGTCATGGACTTTGGATGGAATGTATAGTCAAGAAGCAAGAGGTGGAATGTGTAGTCAAGCAATAGGCACACCAATTGTAGAAGTTTCATGTTATTATAAGCATGTAATTAAAGTGTATATTTCAATGGAATTCTTGTTATGTGACCAAAGTGTACATTTTAATAAAATTTCTTCATTTTTTATTATATTCCTTTCTTGTCTACTTTGTTGGATCAAATTTCATGCAACATCAAAATCGATCAATTTGAAGCAATTGCTCTATCTTTTATGATACTCTATGACCTTGTAGTCATGTATGTGGTACAAGTTCCATCGGTTTATGGTTTCTATAAAACAACGCATAAATGGGAAAATTTGTCATGCACAAGTACATACATAGTTGCAATGCTTCAAGGGAAAATAACTTGTCACATTTATGAACAATGATTGACTAAAAACTACTCAAACATGTACATATAATAAACCAACATATATGAGTACCTTCATAAGCCAACTATGAAAACTATCCAAATGCTACTACAAAGTACAAATTATGCAAACACTTGTCCAAGTTGTCCTACAAGCTAAGAATATATCAACTCTAAATATTTACTAAAACTGAAAATTAGCCTTGCTAGCTTCAAAATACGTTGTCTTCAATCGGTCATGGAATACTTCAAAACCTTTTCTTGATAACAAGTGTGTAAAATTTGGTACATGAAGCTTTGCATATATCTTGCACTTGACTTCTTGAACAACAATTATAACCTTCTCTACAAACTTTTGTACAGATACCCTTCTCTTTAAACTTTTTAATAGATGGTCGCTAGTTGCTTCAACTCATTTTTTATAAAAATAAAAATCAAATGCATTATGAAAAAAATACATACCATCTGAAAGCTCAAAAATGTGTTAAAACATGAGTTGTTTAGACCCCCAAATTAAAAAATTACAGCTCGATAGATTTTACTCTAACTTATACTAAGTGCAAAATAGAGTAAATGCGATCGGATAAACAAATAAACTACTCCAAGCCATATTCAATATAACACAACAGTAATATAAAAGCTAAAAGAGTAGAGAAGAAGAATGCAAACACAAGATAACACGCCAATGTGTTATCAAAGAGGAAACCGAAGTACTCGGCGTAAAACCTCTCCGTCGCCCTCCAAGCAATAATCGATCTACTAAACAATTAGTTGGGATACATGGGTTAGCAAAAGACCCTCCAAGCCTAATCTACCTGATGCACCTAAGCCATCCAAGCTCCTACTCTAACAAGGCTTCTCGGAACCGTGTCTTGTCTAGCTCTCCGGATCCCGCAATACGCCCGATTGCATCCACCAAAGTCCGTCTTCTTCCAATGCTTCCTAGTAGCACTAAAACCTCACCGAACACTTAGAAAGGGTGTGGTAAGTGTTTGGGCTATCAACCTCTCAATGGTATGGAAATGAAGAGGTAGGAGTTGAGGAAAATCCACAAGAAATTGTGTAGAGAATTGTGGGTATAACAATCTTTAACTCTCAAGGTTTGTGGCTAGGGTTTTCTCTCAGAAGCACTCTTCAACATGTGTGGGTAATGGGAGTATATATAGTGTGGGTAAGGATAGAGTGTATCGGAATTAACAGATTCAAAGAAAACAGAATGTTTCGTGGATATCTCACGGGAAGGCCTTACCCACGAGACACTTGCGAAAACCAGCTATCTCCATCCTGTCCTAACTCTTCACATTCCAGTCATGTGTAGGGCACATACTTCACTTCGCGGGAAGCTTACTCGCGAGATACTCGCGAAAACAACTTCTTGATCTTCAAATGCCTTGAGTCTTCACACACTCTCTCTCTCACACACAACCCTTACAAATAAAACCCACATGAAATACAGGGTACAAAGGATTAAACATAATTACAATCAAATTTGGAATGGAATTAAAGCCAACAAAAACATAGTTGTAAATTACAACTTTACACCATCAAATGAAAGTTCTACACATATAGCAAATACACTATAACAAACTATAAGTGATTCACATACTCAACCATAATAAATAGCTATGATACATAAAGCATATGATATAATGTAGGAGTAAATTCAAGCATGCCAAGATGCAAAACTGATGTGATAAAAATTAAATGATAATTCTACAAAGCACTACTGATAACAAGTAATGTTAGGGACATAAATTTTAGCAAGGTGCTTAAAAGTATTGTAAATGCACAAAGAAGTTCAAAGAAGCATGTTTTGCATTAAACCAATCATCAAGCATTATTGTTAACCAAGTTCTTAAATTTAGAATTAGTGCCAAGAACTGCAGCAACCATTCTTGAGGTAAAATTGATAAAGGTATGGGAAGGGTGGAATTTTTTTATAGAAATATTTGATAATGGAATGAACATATCACAAAGCAGTTCTATAACATAGAAGAGTTACACCTCAAAAGAGCATTTGACCCCATTGTGACTTCTTCCTATTAGAACCTAAAAGTGTTGACAATGACAAGTTAATTTGAAAGTAAAAGGTTTAATTCAGCCTATAAGCTAAAATGGTAAAAGTTAATGACCACATTTGTCATAATGATGAGGAGCAAGAGTTCGGAATTAGGCAAAGCAGAGAAAAAAAAAATCAAATACTAAAATAATTTTAGTAACAAATTTAGATTGAAACCCATAAATCTTAAAAAGCTAAAACACCACCTGCTGATTTCAATCAGAAAACTCAAAACCAACTATTAGGGTACTTTTTTTTTTACACCTAATTTTATTTGGGTACCACCTATTTATTTTCAAACACCACTAATAAATTATTGGGTTTTCCCAAATATTTTTTGCTCTATTATTATGTTAATCACAAATGTTTCATATCTCATTATCTAAATTTGGTTATGATATAAACTATCACAAAAAGCCCCAAAACTCATATTTTATCCAATTTTATTATCATATTCTATTTAAAGCCCAAGAATACTTATGCTTGGCAATATTTGAGAAGCCCATGATTCAAATCCATGGCAAAACAATTTTATCAATGGAATTCAAATCCATGACCAAAGCCCATGATTTAAACCCATGGCAATTTATTTATCCAAAGCCCAATTCTCATTAGCAACATCAAAACCCAATTTTCATTGGCAACATCAAAGCCTAATTCTCATTGACAACATCAAAAGCCCAACTTACGTTGGCACTATTTAAAGCCCAATTCTTATTGGCAATATCAAAAGTCCCAACTTGCGTTGGCACTATTAAAAGCTCAATCTAACTACTTGGCACTATTCTATCAAAAGCCCAAGGTTATTAAATACTCGGCAAAATACTATATCATAATTATTTCACTTAAAAGTCCGATAATAAAATACTTTAAATTCTTAAACATATTATTACAATATTACAAACTCATGGAATTTATGAATTATCTATTCTCAAAACCCATGGCAATCATCTTGTAAAAACTCATGGAAAGTTATGATTGTTAGACCCATGACATATATTTATTGTTATAAACCCATGAAATACATGGACATCATTTGCATTGCAACATCCATAATATACACCTTTGACACTCATGGTAAACATTCAAACCCACAAGCTCATCATTTAAGTTATGATGCAATTATTAGAAACCATGAACATTATTGCAACATGGAATTCATCAAAGTAAATAGTATTTACAAAAGTATTTTGAAACTTGTCCTATTGTTTCAAACATTACAACTAATTGCTCAAAGGCCCATTGCAAGTATTTATGAAAAATCCAAAAATATTTACTAATAAAATCCATGAGGAATGAAAGCCCATGGCAACATGTGCACACAACCCAGCCCATGTGAGCAAGCCCAAGCAAAAAACACAAGCAACTAACCAAAAGGCAACTAGAGACTCATACAAGGGAACCAAGCCTTGAGAATGGACTAAGGGCTGTCCCATCAATTTTCTGCCACCCTCTCGCCGACGTAAAAACAAAGGCCCAAGGGCTGTCATATCAACTCAAGTCAAAAGGATGAAGAGACTCCATGATCTTCCTCAAAACGCACCTCCAACGGAAGGGGAGCTGAAACCAAATTATCCAAACTTCAACAAATTGATGCTATAAATGTTAAAAACGATCAAGACATGATTCATGTACCAAGCCCATGAATCCTAAAGGGGAAAAATTGGGAACATGTGGTTTGGAGGGCATAAAGGGATCTCTAACGGAACCCCCTAAAGTAGACTAGAACTTGACATCCGGCTTGGGGTGTTGAAATCTTACTTCTTGGGGGACCAAATCTCGGTTTGCAGCATTAGGATTCACTCTTGATACACAATAATTAAGCTCAACCCCAAAAATCTTGGCACTTAATGCAAAGCTCTAAAATCCCATCATTACCCAAAGAAGCAAGACAACCCCTCAAAGTGGATTTTCCTACTTCTGATCAAAAATCTCAGGAAAGTTAAACCTTGATTTCGTCACCCCTGATGAGTCATGCATTTTTGGATCCTTGTCAATCAATGCTTCTCTAAAGCTCCATTATAAAAACATACACACCTTAGCCCACTAGAGGGAGGAGGAAGCCTCTCTAAGAACTTCTGTCATTGACTACATTCTGCAGAAATTCAACCCCTATTAAGCTTTCTTTAAGCTCCCCAAGTTCTTTTGAGCTCACTCACAACCTTTCTCAGCCTATAGTCACCATAACACCAACATTCACCACCTTGCTTACACCTTCCTACTCCATAAACGTCCCATAACCGACCAGGATAGCCACTCCCTCTAAAACCCTTGGTTTATTTACTACTTTGCTCGTGGTTTAGCTTCCTTAAGCTCGCCACTCATCATCTTCAGCCTACATTCATCTAATCCCAAATATTCTTCCCACCCCTCTACACAACCACAGCTCAAAAATGTCCTCCAACTAGACACAAACAGCCCATTACTCACAAAAAGCTTCAATCTCGGTGTTAATCCCATCTCACTCACTCAAAATAGCCCACATTCACCTCATTCATGCCTTATAATTATACACTCACCAAAATCTCAGTTTAATACTTGCTGCACCGAGCTAGGGATCTTTCTCTCCCTTCATTCCATCCTCTTTTTCCTCTTTTATTTGTAACTATGGAGCCTTTAATCATTGTTTATTATTATGATGAAGAATATAATGTATTTGTAACAATTGAATTTTTCCCTCACAATTGATGTAATGATGGCTGAAAGTACTATAAATTCCCTTGACCAAGACACACAAGGACCCCCAAGAGTGAACATTTTCCTAAATTTATTTAATCATTGATTGCTGGACTCTAAGTATAATTTCATCCCCACCGCTGGAGATAATACCATACCGCTAGAGGACTGATTTGAACTATGACGCCGTAAAAAGACTAATAATATAACAAACTAACAATACTAACGTGTTTATTGGGCTTTATTGTTGTCTTCTTGTTAGGGTGCAGCCTCTATCCCTTGCTTGGGTGGACTTACACCACACCGATAGCCTTTGGGCTTTATTTCTCTTGTTGAGTTTCGGCTTGACTACCCCATTCTATTTGGGAACATTTTTCCCCTCAACACCAACCACTAAAAATATAGCAAAAAAAAAAAAAAAAGAAACCATATTCTTAATAAATTAATCAACAAAATTGCAATATCAATAGTTTAATTTCCTTCGCTTTCTTAGAAACCTAGCAAAGAGAGAAAACTTACTGGGTAGTGCCTATGCCTGCAGATGGGCGGCACTTTTTGATGATGCTAGGTTGGTGTGAGACATAGCCCACGCAACAATGGTGGCTTGGCACGATGGCTGGTGGCACCGGCAACAGTAAGGACCATGGGATGCAGAGAGAAAATCCTTGGAGAAGAGAGTTTGAAATTTCAAATGGGCTGGTGAGAGAAAAGAATATGTTGAGTTAACCTTGGTTTAACCAGAGTTTGAATTTGTTGAGTTAAGTTTTTAACATTTTAATTGATGTGGCACATCTTAGACCCTAGATGTATTTCAAATTAATCCTGTCCATAAAATGGACACTCTCCATTCCACTTTGAAATGGAGAGGATCTAGATCCGCTGGGGGGGAGGGGGTGGGGGGGAAGAGAAAGAAAGGGACAGATTAGGAAGGAAGAGTGGAATCAGTATGTGGATTTCCTTCATTTGGTTGACACCAAAGAAAAGAGATTAATTATTTTTTTAGTAGAAATTCTCTACTTTCTAGATTTATGAAAAAAATTATCTAGAATTTAATTTCTCTAAACATAAATAAAGGTAGGAAGGTAAAAGCATTTTCCCTTTCTTTCATTTCTTATCTTTTTTACTTCCAAGACAAACACACATAGAAAAACTTTTTCTTTTTCTTTTTCTTTTTCTTTTGGCTTCCCTTTCTGTTCATTTTCTTTAGATGCAATGAAAAAAGTAACCTCCAGTTGTAGCATGTAGGTTTAGAACCCTAACTTCCCTCCTCCTCCCAAATGAATTACAAATCACTTCAACTTTCACGCTTTATGTTTTGGGTAGTTCACAATTCCTTCCTTTTAAAACCAACCAATTTCATGTTTGGAAAATGAACATATATCCCCAATTTATTATTTTTTTAGTAAAATCCAACAAAATCTTTTGAAGAAATTATTAGTCATACACCACAAGAAAGAGAAAAAAAAAATGAGGATTACAATGTTGTTTCCTTGGATTGCATTTGTAATTATTGTGATTCTGTTGTATTTAACTGAAAAAGTAACAAATTTAGGATATTTTCTAAATTCCCAAACATAGAGTGAGATATTATGAACTACCTCAAACATAAAAAAGAGAAAATGTTTTTTTTTTTCTTTCTAATTTTTAACACATTTTTAAGATGTTTAAACTTTTAAAGGCTTTAAAGCACGATTGTCTCTTACAACCTAAGCGGTCCGACTAGAAAATAAGATCGGTCCCAACATGAATTTTTCCCCCTTTTATTGGAAAGCCCAATAATTAATGCAAATACATTAGAGTTAGAATTTGAATCACATCTTATAATTGGTGACAAGTTAATTTATAAGATCTATATAGTAAAAGTTATAATATTTTTAATATACTCAATTTTTTAACTTACTTAAGAAATAATATACAGCTCACATTTTTTTTTTTATAACAAAAATCACTTATTTTCCTCCTCCCCCAATCAGGGGCATTTTTCTACTAGGGGCCAAAAGTCATGGCCTAGGAGGCCTAGGACTAGCCCTCTATTTTTGGATCTTTTGATTTAGGAAATAGTCATTTCTCCTATTATAAGGGTGAAAGTTCAATCAGTGTATAAAATACTATGAACGTTTAGACTCCCAATTTACAAATTACCAAATAATCTAAACCAAATAAAATCACATCCACAACAGAAATTAAATGGAAAAAATTAAGGGAAGAGAGATGCAAACACAAGGACCACATACGATGTGTTATTGAAGAGGAAACCAAAGCCCTTGGCGTAAAACCTCTCCGCCACCCTCCAAGCGGTAAATAATCCACTAAAGAATGTAGTTGGGATATATGAACAGCAGAAGACCCTCCAAGCCTAATCTACCCAATGTACCTAAGCCCTCCAAGCTCCTACTCCAACGAGGTTATGCTGAACCAATTTCTTCTTTAGCTTACCAGATTCCGCTACTTGACCATAGTATCAACCAATATGAAATTAGTCCCTTCTTAACTGCTTTCCAAACATCAAATGGTCTTCTCACAGATATGGATATGGTGAGAAAAGGTTTTGTTAATGTACCTCTTAAGGATTTAACAATGGAGAGGAAGAGAGTAGAGGAATTTGAAAAGTCTCTATGTGAATATTAGGGAAGAATAAATCTTGTTTTTCTCTAGGGTTTCTCTCTCAAAATTCTCTTTGGAAGCTTTCATATTTCGTGGGTATAAGGGTCTATATATAGTGGGGTGAGAAAGGAATGCAAAGAGTTAGTTTTTCCCAAACAGGGTGGTGCAGCGACTTAACCTCGCGATCGGAACTAAGTCGCGAGTTCAAGTTGCGAGCTAACGGCCTAGCCAGCCTGGGACTTTTGTCCTGTAGTGAAACAACTAGCATGACTCTTCAGCTCCCTTCCATGCTTCACACGTGTGCCAACTTTAGCGGCTTGCCGATCGCGAGTCACCAAAAGTCCCAACCGCGAGTCTCTGCATCTTTACACAATCTTGAACATTTCTGCACAATCTTGAATGTTTCTTCACACTCTCTCACTCACTACCCTTACATGATTCCCACCTAAATACAGGGTTACTAATTGCTAAAATACAAGCAAATTTGGTACGGAATAAAGCCAACAAGATGATTGATAAAATTCAACCTTACAAAGGGTTTGTTTGGGATTCGTTTATTTTGATGAAACTAAAACTTTTTTTGCTAAAAGTACTATAAATAAAGCTAAAAGTTAGCTGAAATACTATAATATGACTTATGAATAGTACCAAAAAGTGCAATGAGACCCATGAATAGTAGCAAAAATAAGTCAGAAAATAAGTTAGCAAAATTAATCATACCAAACGGATACTAAATGTAATTTTGGAGGAGACATCTAAATTCAGCTGTTGTAAATGTAATTTTGGAGGAGGCATGTAAGTAAGTTTATTAATGTACCCGTTTGTCGCTTCTTTTTTTTTTTTTTTTTTTTTTTTTTGCCTGTTTTGGTTTTCAATAATTTTTTTTTCTGTTATAAGAAAAAGGGGGTAGCCTAGGACTAGGGTCAGCTTTGATCATTAGAGCATTCGAATTAGTTCGTGCAAAAATTTCTATCTATTTTTAGCATAAGAACTTACTTTTCTATTTTACATACTCATTTTTTAAAACACATCATATCAAATTATTTATGTTACGCTACATTTCATTAAAATATTAAATTTTCTTGATTTCTTAAATTTTTTTCACTTTTTTCATATACAACAACTACCATCAATTCTCCTCTTTCATTCTCGTAAAAAAAGAATAAATAACTAATACAGAATGAATAGTATCGAAGATAAATTTACACGAAATTTAAATAAATTTGTAAATTTACACAATTATACACAAACCAAGGTTATCAATTCGTCGCACGCATGCGCCAAAATATACCGTCGCGCCAAAAATCCGCACGCGCTTGATCCCCTGTTTCGTATCGGAAAAAAAATACCGCCGTCTCGCCAATTTCGAGCAATACCGACCGGTCTGAAAAAAATGTTTTTTTTTTTTTTTAGTTTTGTAATTTTTGTTATGACAAAATGATAACTTATTTGTATTAACTAATTAGTATTATTTGTTTTTTTAGTATGCAATAGTAACTTTTAAGCTTTCTATTTTATTTTTTATTATTTTTTTTTCCTTTTAATTGATACTAAAGTCTAAAATCATGAATAATTAGTTATAAATTGAGGAAATGTTTTATGGTAAACTATTATATTTATTATAATTATTATTATTATTATTATTATTATTATTATATATATATATTCATTTATAAATATAAAAATATATATATATATATATTCATTTATAAATATAAAAATAGTTGTAAATCCGAAATATATCGTATTGACCGTGGCCAAATATATCGTGCACGTGGCCAAACCTCCGTACGGTATTGATATCCTTGACACAAACTCATATGAATTATTTTTATGCAAAACTATGTAAATTCTATTCTTTTTCTATTATACACACTAATGTGAATGCTCACGCAGCAAGAGAGATAATTTGATAACGCTACAGACTACAATTGAAAATATGGAGATGGGATCTCTCTGAACAACGTACAAGATAACGACCATTCAACGTGAAGCGTTTCTATTATACACATAGTAATGTGTATGCTCGCGCAGCAAAAGAGATAATTAGATAACACTACAGACTACAGTTGAAAATATGGAGATTGAATCTCTCTGAGCAACGTACGAGATAACGACCATTCAACATGAAACATTTCTATTATACACATATTAATGTGAATGCTCGCGCAGCAAGAGAGATAATTAGATAACACTATAGACTACAGTTGAAAATATGGAGATAGGATGTCTATAAAAAAGTACAAGATAACGACCATTCAACTTGAAGAATACTGCAAACCATAAAGTCTTCTGATTCAATTAATGCATGGTATGTAGTAACATCAGGTAGTCTTTCAAAAGTGAAAGTGACAAGACTGGTTGTTTCACGTGTGACCAATTCAATTTCAGGCCTAGTAATTTGTTACGTGTACAAGAACTATTATTAACTCCTACTATTCCTAAATGAAATAGAATTTTTGTTACGTTTGTTACGTGTACAAAATCTCCTCTCAATTGTTTATTAAGTTTGATTAATATTTCTATTCCTAATTTTCCTAATTGAAATACAATCTTTTTCAAGGGGCTACTTCTTTGCATAAAAGCGGTGTGCATGTGTGGCTTAATTGAATAGAAGAAAAACTAAGGTAGTCAATTTTATACCATATTGACCAAGACGGCCGAATATTTTCGTATCAAAACTATCACCGGTATAGAAATTGCTGTGATTCATACCGCCTCAGCTATCGGGTCATACCAGTCTATTCCGGTCATTTCGGTATATTCCGAGTATTTCGACCAGTAAAAAAGGTTTCGACCGATACAAACAAGAAGAAAAGGAAGAAGAAGACAAGAAAAATAGGTCTGTGACTCACTAATTTGGTGCCTAATGACTGAAATCTATGCTCCAAATCTTTCATTTTTTTTTTTTCCTTCTATACCCTTTTCTAATTTAGATCCCATTCCTCACCATTGTAGCTGCCACTGCAACTTCTTTCTTCTTTCCTGCGTCTTTGGTTTCTTCATTGCTAATGCATTACAATTGTGTGCTTTCAGCTTTGTGTCTTTCAAATTTTCTTATCTAAGTATTTAGTCAATGATGTTAGATGGTTAGGTGAAAGTGGTGTGGCAATTTAATGCACTTATTGTATATCTTTTGCTATTTTAGAGTCATCACGTGTCCATCTTTCTTTCTTCTTTTCTTTTCTTTTTTCAATTTTTTTTTTTTTTTTTTTTGCTTTAATTTATTCCTTCACTTGTTGTTTATTGTAAATATTGTAATTTATTAATATTATTTGTTTTCTTAGTATACAATGAACAATTAAGTTTTTTATTTTTTATATTGTGTTTTTTTCTTTTTTAATTGATGCTAAAGTCTAAAATCATGAATAATTTGTTCTAAATTGATGTAATTTTTTATGGTAAACTTTTATATTTATTATAATATATATTTATAAATATAAAAAATAACGGTAAACCCGAACGCGGTACAATCGGTATTGACTAGTATTGAAATATATCATTCCACTAGTCAAACCAATACAGCCTCCATTACGAGATTGACTCCCTTGAGAAAAACATGCCAAAACTAGAAATTTTTTGAAAATACACAAGGAAGATTAATTGAGTGCTATACCTATAGATAGTTGAAGTGTGCTATATCCATAGACAGTTTGCAAAAAATTGTCAATAAACCTTGCTTTATTTCAATGCTATTTCAGTGTTCATTTTTTAAAACTAACCTTATGACATTTCTGATTGTCTTAATAATTTTGAATGCACAATTTTTTGGAGGAAAAAAGTATAAAACTCAAATTGAAATAAATGAAAAATTAAGATAATAAAAAAAATAAAAATAAAAAGTCTCGTTCTTTGAACATGTAATAATGAAATTATAATTACATTATTTTCAAATAAGTTATAAAAAATTTAATTCTTATGGAAATATATGTAAAAAATAAATAATAAATAAATAAATAAATAAAACACAACAACAACAACAACAAATGTCTTAGAACATGGGAAAATTCTTCATTGAATTTCATACCTGAATTGATTTTAAGTTTTTGAAAAAAAAAAAAAAAACTTTGGATCAGTTTTAATAGGCTGGACACTTGGACCATTGGAAGAAGCTTTAGATTGATTTCAAGTAGGGGTGTAGGACTGCCAGATGTAGTTTTAGATAGATTTGAAAATAGTTTAAAATGGCTAGAAATCGTTATAACTGAATTTAAGGAATCCCTGGGACAAAATTAGATCATGTGGGTCAGATGATAAGGAGATCTCCACTTGAAAAAATATAAATAAATGATAAGTATATTTTTCTTTTTCCTTTTTTTTTTTTTTTTTTTTTTTTTTTGAGATTTGACTTTTTCTATGAGATTTGGATTTAATGTTAAGAAAATTAAATTAATACATAGAAAAAGAAGTTAATATTTGGGTTCCGTTCTCTACTTACGCTTGCCAAAGAAAAGAAGACAAATTACACCTTACCTTCGTGCAATTTTACAAAATGAGTTTCATGAATGACATTACCCTTGAATTTTAAATAAATGCAAAACTTAGTTTTTCAATAATGAAATATTTCATTTTTTAAAAAAAAATTATTATTTTATACATACCTTAAGGAGGAGAATGTTTATTCATTTGCAAACTTCAAGGGAGGAGAGTATCATTTCATCAATAACTATTTGATCTATAAACTGTTTAAATTTCAAATTTTTTATTTTGAAATTTATACATAAAATATAAGTTTATAAATCAAATAATAAATGACATCCGACTTTTACAAAAATTGACATGCATGTTAAAAAATAGAGAACATATAATCTAATTGTGAAATTTGCAAAACATTAGTTCAATAAAAACCTACTTAGGTAGAGTAATATTACTTAAAATTACACTAGATTTAACAAACAACTATGTTGGAGACCATTATGCAAGATTTAAAATTCAAGTTGAGTAATTGTGATAAGGACAGTGTTTTTTTTTTTTTTTTTTTGAGAAAAATTGCCTCACGATATTATTCAAAAACTAAAGAAGATCAAAAATTATAAAATTAAAAATTTCTAAAGGAATAAACTTCATCTAGACTAATAATGGAAACGAAGACTTAGCTCTCCTTGCTATAGAATGGGCGACAGAATTGTCCTACCTCCTAGTATGAGAGAAGGAATCATCTTACCGAACCCGCAATAGACTTAAAATCTTTAATAAGATGACCAAGGGGTGAGACAGCATCCAGCCCATCTGAGAGAGCTTAGAAGACCACTTCCGGGTCTCCTTCAAAAATTGCCTGATCCAGACCAAGTTCCGCTGTGAACTGGGCAGCTCTCCTTGCAGCTAGAATCTCCACCACTTCCATCGATGAAGGCATAGGAATTTTCTCTGATAGCGCAACCAACATTGTCCCACTACTACTTCTAATGACTACACCAATTCTCACCTCAAGTGTCTCTGTAAACACTGCCCCATCATAGTTGATCTTCAAAGAGTCTCTATCTGGAGGTACCCATGAAGTTCTGAGAGGTTTCGGCTGTTGGGGCCAGTTAGTGGCTCTTAACTGAAATTCTGATAGTAAAGCCGATGCATGTTCAAAGACTTTTTGTGGAGGAAAGCTTGGTTTGTTACATCGAAACTTATTTCTACTGAACCAAATGGACCATGCAACCATAGAAAGCAATTCCAATTTACAAGGTAGTTGTCCGACTACACTTAGAGCAATTACATCCGTCTGTGCAAAAGATTCTGTCTATTTTATAAAAAAAAAACCTACTTTTTCTATTTTACACTATCACTTTTACAAAACACTTACATCAATTTATCTATTATACACACTTTTTTATTAAAATAATATTTTCCCTCACATTTTTTATTATTTCCCACCCACCCCCACCTAACCTTCTTTTTCCTCTAAATACACCTTCTTCTTCACACAATCACACTATCCTTATCTCTATCTCCGCCTCTCTTTCTCCTTCTCCTTTTTTTTTTTTTTTTTTGAGAATCTTTTTCTTTCCTCTGCCCTATCAACCCATCACAAGCATTCCATCAACACCCTTTTTTTCCTCTGAATACACCCCCTTCTTCTTCACACCATCCTTATCTCTATCTCCGCCTCTCTTTCTTCTCTTTTTTTTTTTTTTTTTTTTTTTTTTTTTTTTTTTTTTTGAGAATCTTTTTCTTTCCTCTTCTCTGTCAACCCATTACAAGCACTCCATCAACACCGATCTCCATCAACATTGATCCACATCACCAATCCAAATCGCCTCTCAATCCATGATCCATGATCACCAATCACCGATCCAACGATTTTGTTCCAGTGGTTGATTTTTTTTGTTGATTTTGTGGTTGATTTTTGATTTTTGTAGTTGATTTTTGATTTTGTGCCTGTGGGAGTGTGTGTATCAGAGGAAGAAAGAACATGAGAGAGAGGGTTAGTTTTGCAGACAAAGAAGAGAGAGAAAAAAAGAGCAAATCAAAAATTATTAAAATATTAAATGCATATGCTATAGTAACCGTGTATATATGCGCGATTACTGTAGCAATTGTGTATTTATGCATAATTTATGCACGGTTACTGTAGCAATTGTGTATTTATGCACAATTTTACACCCACTGATGTAGGTGTATTTTTGCTCAAAATGTGTAAAATCAGTTAGTTTTTCCATTTTAGATAATTTTGCACAGACTGATGTAATTGCTCTTACCAAGTTAAAAAGGGAGGCAAGGTGTGGAAACTCTCGATGAACCCAATCAAAGGATCGGTCCCAAATACAATGGAGAGCTTCACAGTCCCAAAGAGCATGGAGGGTGTTCTCTTGAGCCTTGGGGCACTAACTACACATGGAGAATTATCCAAGATCTTGCATTTATGGACATTTGTTTTTGTTGGTAGTGCCTTAGACGAAGCATGCCACAAGAAGGTTTCGACCTTGCTCGTAGTATCCAACTTCCATATTCATGTCTAAAACTTTTTTGACACTTCATCACCTGAACTCGATGTCCTTTCCTTATCATCCAATTCACCGAGAAGTTGGTAACTGTTTTGATGGAGTAAACCCCGATTTTCCGTCGGCCGATCACAACATCTTCCCGCATGGTCATACATAATGGAATTACTAAATTCTTTTGGGCTTCATGAAATCCATGGCAGTACTTCTAGTTCTAGAGGTCCAGAAGATTCAAATCATGAAGAAGAAGAAGAAGAAGCTCCAACGGCTACTTCTATTAAAACGCTGTCATGTATGATGCTGGGAAAACATAAAGGAAAGTTAAAACAAAACGTCATCGTTTCTCATTAAAAGGAATAGTGTTGTTTTGTGTATGTTGTAGCTGTTTTGTGTGTGTAATGTTATTAAACTATCAGTTTGTTATTTCTAGTAGTGTACGTGTGTAAATCTGTTAGAGCACGTGTGAGGCAGTTACCAATCTCCCTCGTGCTCTCTCTCTCTTACTATGTATGTATATATATATATATATATATATATATATAGGTTGTAGCCTCCATTGTAATAGTATTGTGGAAGTGTTCGGTGAATAATACTTGAAGATTTGTTTTCCATTCTCTCTCTCTCTCTCTCTCTCTCTCTCTCTCTCTCTCTCTCTCTCTCTCTCTCTCTCTCTCTCTCTCTCTCTCTCTCTCTCAAAGTTTTTGTTATAGAGGTTTTCACTTCAAAGAGAAGAACAAATTTCTTTCATCTCAAAGTTTTTGCCTTATCCATATTAAACAACTCAGAAAGAGTTGCATCTTCGAGAAGGATACCACAACGTGAAACAATCTTTGATGCTAAGTTGCCAGGCAACCAAAAATCTTCATAAATTCTTATAGCTTTTGTTGTGAAATTTTAAATTACTCGCAAGTGAACAAACCATATCGAAGTATAGTTTGACAAGAACAAAGTCAAACTCACAAAGACTTGAATGAATGTAGGAAAATTAATCAAATCTTAACCAAATTAATCCTAATCTAGTTTAATAAAAATTGGTTGTTTTGAAATTAAATAAACTAAACAAATAATTAAACTAAGCAAAGATATAATATAAAGCGGTAAAGAAATGTAAACAATCTAGAGAGAGGAATTAAGGTTTTGGAATCCGCCTTGTTAATTCATATCAGCATATATTTATGATCATTAATTTTTCCCAACCACTACATGATAATTTAGAAATCAATCTTGCTATCATGGAAAATATTATCATTAAAACTTTTATTTAAATATCTAAAACATGCTCTTCTTCGCTTCCTAAATATAAAATCAAATCATCAATTGTATCCATAGCCAAACAAATCACAAGAGATATCCAATTTTAAAATCAAGAAATAAAAAACCAAGCATTCAATTAATTAAGAAAAATCCTAAATCATGAGAAAAATATGATTGAACTCATATCTAGAATCCCATCTTAGTCAATTGATATGAAGCAATAACAATTTAAATCATTAAAGAACAACTATTGTGGGAAAAATCAAATAACATAAATATTACTAATAATCCTTAACAAGGTTTCATCCTCATCCCTAATTATAAATTTGGCTATTCATGGTAAATCAAAATAAAATACTAAACATTAAACTAGACAAATAAAATAGAGAAAGAAATAGTTTTTCATCCCAGCCCTAGCATTAGCCTCTTGCTCCAATTTTTTGTTTTTCATCCCAGCCCTAGCACTAGCCTCCCTGAATTTTGCCCTAAAGAGCCTTTAAATAGGTTAAGGAATCCTATTATAAGTTGAATTCTCGTTTGGAGAAAATCCCAAATTTTTAGGCTTCACTTAACCAATTATTTTGGCCCATTTAACTTCATAATTAGGACTTTTGGTAAACTAAAAAGTTGTAGCCCTTTAAGTTAAATTTCAAGCCCAACTTGAATCATCTCAATTGGACTTTTAAGTCAAAATTTATGCCAAAAATACTAACTAATGTGAGGGCTGAAATCCTAATCCGAATTGGACTTGGATTTGGTGCAAATTTCCTTTGATTCCTTGCTCCAATTGGACTTAAATTTAATTGGGTTGACCTTCTTTAGCTTCATCATAGCCCTTGTAAAAGTAAAGTCCATTAGCTTTCTTCTTTGCACAAATCCACTTATTTAATTCCATTTTACTACAAAAGACAAATTCACGCAATAAAATTCAATTAAGCACAAAATTGATTATTCAACATTATTCCAAAACCAAATATAAAATGCATGAATTAACTCAAAATAAGTATGATCATGCTTTCTAATAATGATATAAATATGCAAAATTAAACTATTATCAATGCACATCAATTTTCCCATCCCCAATCCTCCACCACATCCCATTCTCAATGACCCTTATAGCTTTTAATGTACTCTATCATGCATATTAGCCAGATGACACCTTAGCATCAAAAGTAGACCTAGTAGGGAAATATTTCGCTTTAAAAACTCAGTACAATAGTGAAGATTTGTCATTCCACAACCGCCAAACTTGTTTTGCTAACATCACCCAATTAAATTTCACTAAATCTTTAAAACCCATCCCTCATTGAGTTTCTTGGTTGACAAAGAGTCTCCCATTTCTTCCAATGGATTTTTCTTTGTTCACCCCTTTGTCCCCACCAAAATTTTCTAGTCATCATTTCAATATCATGGCAAAGACCCACTAGAAGTTTAAAAAATGACATAGCGAATGTTGGTATAGCTTGTACCACCGCTTTAAGCAAAACTTCTCTGCCTACTTGGGACAATAGCTTCTCTTTCCATCCTTAGAACATTTGCGGCAGTGTAGCGATATTGCTATATTGCTAAATTTTAGCTCCTCAAACACTAAAATGATGCTTCAAAGAAGAGAGCTAAATCTATTTTTCTTAGCTCCACTACTACAATGCACATCTATAGATAGATGTGCACTATTCATGAGAGCTAAAAAAAATATATTATTTTATTTGGCCGTTGATTAAAATAATAAAAATGCCTCTCTCTCTCAGTCACTCTCGCCTCTCTCTCTCTCGGTCACTCCGTGCTCTCCGACCCACACCTCCGATGGCCTCAACGTCATCGGCCCAAGCCGACCCAAGCCCCAAGCCTCCGACACACACCTCGGCCGGCCTCAACGTCACCGACCCAAGCCAACCCAAGCCCCAAGCCGCCGATCCATGTCTCCGACCCACACCTTCGCCCATTTCTCTTCCGCCGATTAGACCCACGCCGACACTGTCCTCCCCAAGCCGTAAGCCACCGTTGCTGCCCATCTCTCTATTCTCTTTGTTTTGATTGAGTTTTTTTTTTTTTTTTATGTATTTTCATATGGGTTTGGTGGCTATGGTGGTGGTGGTTGATTTTGGCTATGGTAGTGGTGGTAGATGATTTTGACAATGGGTTTGTGGATTTTGGTTGTTGTGGTGGTGGTGGATGATTTTGGCTTTGGCAATGGGTTTTGTGGATTTTGGCTATGAGTTTTGTGGTTTATGGTTGTGGTTGTGGCGGTGGCGCGTGGGTTGTGGTTGTGGTTGTGGTTGTCATGGCTAGTGGTTTGTGGTGACTAGTGGTGATGGGGTTGTGATTGTGGGTTTTTTTTTTTTTTTTTCTATGTTGTGTTGTGATTGCCAAAGTAGAGTGGTGGTTGTGGTGGTGGTGGTGGCTGTGGTTGATGGTATTTTTTGGTTGGTGCTATGGATTATTTTTTAGTAGTGGGATATATTATTTTATTTTAGAGGATATATTATTTTATTGTGATATTTATATTATTTTATTGTGTTGAAAACTAAAATAGATCCACTATTGCAAATGTGTATAGGTAAAATAGATAAAGTAACTTTTGGTGGAGTTAAAAAGCTAAATTTTTAGTTCCACCACTGTGGATGCTCTTAGAGCTTATGCCAAACCCGTTCTTTTATATAGACCAAACTTGACTTTTTATTTCTCCCTATCATAGCTAGGAGGCCGAGGTACTTTTCATATTCTCTTATTTCAACCACCCCTAAAAATTCATAATCTCTAGCTTCCTTTCCTATAAAACAGCTTTACTGAAAAACACTATTGTCTTCCCTCTATTGACTTGTTGCCGCAATGCATGTTCATACAAAATCAGTAAGTTCTGGATAACTTGAAGATCTCCCATATTTGCCTGACAGAATAATAGGCTATCATCTACAAAAACAATAAGCAGGTAACTCTTGAGAAAGACATAATTGATGACATGAACTCGAAAATGTCAATGTGCTAATAATTAATTGGACTAAGATCATTGTTAATTGACCAACACAGGTTATTATGCAATGTTTTTTTTTAATTAATATTATTTTTTTTTATATATAAGAAAATGGTGCTTCAGGCTTTGGCCAAATTATTCCACTCTATGCCCACAAGCAAAGGTGGAGCTACCTTATTGCTTGGAGGCCATGGACGCCCAAAATTTTAATTTTCTTTTATTGTTATGGTAATTTTAGGCTATAGGTCTTATCCAACAAGGAAGTAATAGGCAATGGGCCCCTTTAAAAAATATGAAACCCCCCTTCTTCCCCTAAATTAATTCCTAGGATCTCAACAGTCCAATGGATATATTGCCCAAAGAGTTAAATAATATGCTAGCTAGCCCCCCAATCGTCCAAATGATTTGTTGCAAACCCAATGGATTATAACATACTATTTCAAAAGAGCATCATTTAATCATTTCTTCAAACAAAAATTTAACTTTTTTCCATCTTTCTCAATCTCAAGAAGCTACCTTTAGTTCTTCTCCCTACTTCTGCCCACCTACACTACCTTCTCTCAAGTCAACACGTTAACTCTCTTTTCAACCCAACCAAATAACCTCAAGCATATGGGCATTTAGATTTAAGTTTTGTTATACATATGATAATGGTCATATGGTTTTATTTTTTTTTTTTAATTTATTTATTATAATATGAATCTTACCATATGAGTTTTTGGCTTTCTAATTAGTGTAATGAATATGTTTCGCTTATAAAGATTTTGTTGTTCAATTTTTGTGTTGCTATATTATAATATATTTTATCTCTCTATGTCATCATTTTTTTAAGTTGATTTTTATTTTATTTTTTTGTTTGAAATTAGGTGCTAAATAATTCATTAAAAATTAAAATATAGGAAATTTCCAACATTACAAATAATGATGGGTTGATAGTTTTTAAAATAATAGTGAAAATTTTTGTATATATCTATAGTGAACTAAATAATTGTTGAGAATATGTTGATATATCAAAGTTGATAATTTTGTATTCAATAGATTTTTGAATTATGATTATTGTATTAATACTATAATTTTTGTTGTAGAGATTCTATTAAAAAAAAAAAAAACAACAAATCAACCCCCAAATAAAAATTCCTGAGTACACCCCCGCCCATAAGATACCGTGAAAATCTCATAAACCGGTTGTGTGGTTATTATGCGAGTTTGGTCTATGGAGTGTGTCCCTTTGTACATTTCTAACAATTATAAATAGATTTGGTTGATTGCAATGCCCTTCGCTGCTATACCAGCTTGTGTTTTGGTCGTGCCGTTGTAGCCCATACCAGCTGGTTGGAGTTTGGAGTTTGGACTGTCAAATTGGGCTGAGACAACCGAAATTGTTCATTCAGCCCAAAGTTTGCTAGGCTGAGATTACTTTGGGTTCAGGCTGGTTGAGTTCTATTAGAAATTAGAGCCCAAGAACTTATCCAAGTACAAAGAATTTAATTATATGAACAAGCCAGACTAATAAAAAAGGTCTTAACCTTTTTTTTTTTTTTCTTAATACATACATACATACATATATATATATATATATATATATATATATATATATATATATATATATAATTTGACTATCAGGAATTGGCATGAGAAGTCAATGACAAAAATGGGTAACTGATATCCTAAATTGACAAAATAAAACAACTTTACCATTTCTTATGGACGAGCACCACCGAATGCTCCAAGCAAAATGAAATACTATGTTTCAAAGTTTAACATAGAGGTCAAAGTCCTTGATTTTGTATAATAATTTTAAAATAAAATTCAGAACTCTCTTTTTTGACAAATTTGAACAAAATTATAGTACCTTATACCTTTTCTCTCAAGACAATAAAACAAAAGAAACCACAGAGAGGTTTAGCAAGAACCTGCTAAAAAACACATCTTCAACTTTCAAGCAAAAATTGTTTTCTTTATAAGTGATTATACAGTTTTCATCTACCATTCATCAACCTAAATTTGCAATACAATCAAACAATGGAAGAGAAGATTCATAAATATCTTCCATCTCATCCTGCTTTGAAGTTATTTTCCAATAGCAACCTCACCTGCAGAATCATACAAGCTTACAGTAGAATTTCTCAACTTCAAAATGGAATATCCTTATTTCTTCATTGTAAAGCCGACAGCTTCTTTTCAAAAATTTTGGCACGCCGAAGAGCATCTATGGCCTCAGCTTGCTTTCCTGAACGTTTCAAGTTTACTGCCTTTACCTTCTCTGCCTTGATCCGTTCTTCCAGTTGAGTTCTCTCTAGAGTAGAGGTTTCACTTTTACCAACATTGGGTTTCGAAGGTTCTTTTCTTTCCGGGATGCGTGCTTCTGCCATATTAGCGTCTTCTAGTCCAATTGCTTTTAAGGCAGATAACAGTTGAGGATCGAGAAGATCCTCAACAACCACATCATCTACCGTTTCTGATTTACTCCCAGAAGACTCAGCCAACTCCTCCAACTGGGTCTCAAGTGCCTTGGCTAACTCGAACTCAGCTTCTGCTTCCTCTGTAAAACCCTCCCTTCGCAGCTTTAAAGCTCGACGCTTGTGGCCAAGAGATTCCTGTTGCAATTTGAAACGGTCACGACTGGACAATGGTTTCGGAGCCAAATTTGATGTACCATGATCCTTTTTTCCAACAGAATGAATGTTAGATTTAGACACATCACTAGGAGCAGTTTTTGGCTGGGAATTGTCCTCCTCAAGACTCTTCTCAAGCAACTTTGCCTTACGAAGTTCCTCTCGAGCTTCTGTCAACTTCCCTTCTCTCTTTAGGGCAACTGCTTTCCTCTTATGAGCCAAAATTTCTTGATGAAGGGAGCTGTCATTCTTCTGAGAAGCAAGTCCCTGAACTGAACTTGCATTATATATATTTGGCTTCTCATCAGCATGCACCATTTCTTTTTTCTCAGTTGTAACATTGTCCTTCCATCCCAGATCTCCTTTGGCACTTGTCAGAGACCCCAAATGGGTAGTGGAACTAGTAGTAGACCAATTGTCAGAACCAAAATTTAATTTCTTCTCTTGCTTTTCATCAGGCTTGTGAGAATAACTCCAATCATCACCAGTCAGCAGATCCATCAAGTTTACAGAATGTCCAGGTGGAGGAATGTAATCAGCACCTTCTGTTTTGGTATTTTCTGGAGGACTCATTTCACCTGGAGTACCCAATTTTACAGAAGATGAACTATTTTCCTCAGTGAACTGAGAGATTAGGGAAATTGAAACATCAGCATTCCTCAAAGGAGGATTAACTGTGTCACTTTCCAATCTTCCTAAACCCATTGATGACTCAACAACTTGTTTGTTTGTACTCTCTGCTGCTGGGGCTGACCCTTTATTCACTTCGAATGTATCTTTTGATTTCCCATGCTTTTCATGAGTTACCAATAATTCAAAAGGCTCAGGCCTTTTATCCTCGATCACATTAATAAGAGGTTCCTTCTTTGCGGCTTCCAAAACTTCTATCTGGGCCTCTAAAACCTTAGCCATCCTCAATGTTTTGTCTGCCTGTTCTGTTTCTCCCTTGTGTCTAAGAGCAAGGGCCTTTCTTTTAAAAACCAAAAGTTCCCTTTGGATTTCTCCCTTATTTCTAGGTGCTGCTGCAATAGGAGTGTCAAAAGAGGATTCAATTACAGATGGATCTGCAGTATGAGTACTGACAGAAACTTGTTTACGTATTTCTTGCATGGTTACAGGTGCAAGTTCTTCATCATTCCATCCAAGATTCTTTAGAACTGAGAGTGTTGCTGGGTCATGCATATCTTTTTCTGTAACGTGCACTTCAGCAACTTCTTCCAATGAACTCCCCTCAAGGGTCTTGAAGTTTTCGTCTGTAGACCTATTAGATTCAATCTGAACTTCTCTCTTTGGAGCTTCCATCTCCACTATCTGAGCCTCTAATGCCTTAGTCTTGCTCAGAACCTCCTCTGCCTCCTCTGCCTTCCCTTGGTGTCTCAAAGCAAGAGCTTTTCTCTTTAAGTTTAAGAGTTCCCTCTGGAGCTCAGCTTTACTTCTAGACGCTCTGACTAGAGTATTAGATGGGGACTGAGTTGAAGAAGGCTCAATTATCTGCACAGAGTGATTATCATCTTGCCTAGAAGGTTTAGATGCAGAGTTTGCAAAATCATTATCCTCATCAGTCCAACCTAAATTCTTTAGAACTGATAGATATGTTGGATCAAGCATATCTTGATCTGTTACATCATCTTCACCTTCTCCTTCTCCAAGTGGAAGATTTCTATTAATATCTGTATGTTTGTAGGAAAAATCCGAGTCTTTCCTACCAACAGTAACCCGTGTAGCCTTCACCTCAAAACTATCATCCATCTGTTCAAGTTGAAGCTCAAGAGCCCTACCCTTCTTCAATTCTTCCTCTGCCTCATCCAATCTTCCTTCCCTTCTCAAAGCAAGAGCCTTCTTTTTCAAACTCAGAAGCTCTTTCTGAATTGTTAATCTACTCTTTGGTGCAAGTTTGGGATCAACATCTTTCCTTGCATTAACATTTGCATCATCTACCTTTGTTGAGTTCAAAAATTTATCAGCAGATAGAGAAGTTGAATGTTTCTGAATTACTTTGGGATTCTGTATAATAAAGTCATCCTCTTGAGAGTCAAAGTTTTCAAGGTCCCTCTCAAGTTCCTTGGCCCTCTTAAGCTGTGTCATTGCCTCCGCCACATTACCTGCCCTTTTCTGATTAAGAGCCTCTCTTTTCAGAGAATGAATTTCACTTAACATCGCTTCCCTGTCAAAAGGAACAGATTGGTGTGAAATGTTTTCAGGATGAATAGATTCCTCAGTCCAACCAAATGATTGCAAAGCAGCAGCTATTTCAGGGTCCTCCATATCCTTATCCGTCACTTCAAGATTACCATCAACAATCAAGTCATCAGAAGCACCCACTAGGTGATCAAAATTTAAACCATGCCCCCGCTCATATTGAACAGAAATTTCTTCTTTATCATTGTCCATACTACGGATTAGTACAGAGAGCTCATCATCAGAATCTTCTTCAGCTCCAGCCAAAAGTTCCTGTTCTTCAAGTTGTTTTTCTAAAACTTTAGCTTGCTTCAATTCTTCCTTGGCTTCTGCTAGCTTCCCCTCACGCTTCAACAAAAGTGCCTTTTTCTTAAGAGCAACAACCTCGGTCTTGTCAATGCCACCACCACCCTTATCTTTATTAGTCTTCTGAGAGACTTCTCCAATAAGAGAAGAGAGTTCACCTTCCAAACTCAAATTTACAGACTTTTTACCTTCATCAAAGAGATCTTTATCAGACCATCCCAGTTCTCTGAGTTCAGCAGCAAGGTCGTCCTTTTCTTTACCAACACGAGGAATGATCGTATTTTTTCTACCAGATTCGTTAGGACCATCTTTATTCTGGCTATCAGCCATGTTTCCAGAAGACAAGACCTTTTTACGACTTTTTCTTAAGTAGATTTCCAAAGCCTCAGCTTGCCTCTCAAGCTCTTTCCCTCTCTTAAAAGCTCTTAGAGCTTCCTCTGATTTCCCTTCTCCTTTGAGAATTTTATGCTTCTTCTTTTCTTCCAAAGCTCGCTGACGCAATTCCTCAGGACTAGCAGATCCCATTTCACTCTTTAAATGATTAGGCTCATCTAGAGATATACTTCTATTTATTTCTCCTTCCCCATCCCGAGTAGAAACTTCTTGAGCATTCGAACAGGATGCACTGCTAGTGGTCCTTTGAATACTGGACACCAAGTCACTGTTTGACTCCCGTGCTGACGAAAAAGATTCCTCTCTAGCACTACCTAGAATCTGGTTCAGAACTTCATCCTCATCCTTTGATGTCAATTTTGAACTGCCTGTACCAAAATAATGAGAATAGAGCTATAAAATTATAGTAAATATCTATTTTGTTCTATAACTATGTGAAATATTAAAAGATAAGAAATTTGGCATTAAAATGATTGCTGACGTTACTAAAAAGGAAAAAAAATAAGACATCTGTCCCAGAGACATACAATTCAACTAGATGATACATTTTTTGACAACAATCCTTAATATGCAGGTGCTCGACTTAAATATCTATATTTATAAATTTCATAATGGAAACAAGAATTTTGCACAGCATCCAACAAATTTCTGATCTCACTTCCCCGGAGTTTTAAGAAAGTACAAATGCAACAGCTTAACTTGTCTCAACTGGATTTGTCTATTGTAATTGATAGCCAGCAGAATAATTCTTCAAAGTATATCACTCTGATATATTGCTTCAAAACTTTATTTTTTAATAAGAAATTAATGATACCAATAATGTATTCAGGTAATACAGAAGGTCATAATAGAACCAATTTCAATTGCAAAGAGATTTAAAGTGTTGATAACTTTAAAAATAAATAAATAAACCCGAGTAATTTATAAGTTATAAAAAGAATGACAAAAAAATATTGGGCATTTTGGGGTTACGCGAAATAAACAAAGAGGTGGAATGAGCATGTGCTTCTTTGAATGATGCAAGGCCATGCAATTGATGACCCAGTGAGGATCACTGCTATGCGATGAAATAGAAACTTAATTTTTTAAACACATTTGGGCCCGAGGGGAGAAGAAGCTCCAACTACAGTAAAACAACAAAAATACCTCTACCAGCTCTGCCCTTGTGCCCATGTCGCATCTCAAAGCGTGTGGCCTCTTCAAGCTTCTTACAAGGCTCACATATGCGGACAGGTGAATCACCTTGGCCACGTAAAAACATTCTTTGCTGAGTACAACTGTTGCAAAACAAGCCCCCACACCTTCGGCAGTGATGCTGAAAATCCAGAATGCAAATCATCAAGAACTAGTAACGACTTAAAATAAAGATTTTAATGACCCCCAAGCATAAAATGAGTAAAAAAAAATTTCAAGAAATTCGTCACAAAAATCTTTTTTTCTATTGGTAAGCTACAAGTATGAAATGAATTTCAAATCTGAGACTTCACCCTCTATCTATTCTAATAGGAGAAAGAAATGCCATTTGAGCCAAAACTCATTTCCAAATTACTAAACAAAAACCAAACCCTTCTATACTGCCCTATCATCCTCAATTTTAAGCCTTTATTTGACCAATCAAAGAAAATCCAATCCTTCATGACTCTACTTATCCATCCTAATCTAAAACAACCATAAACAAATCTTTTCCAAATTTAAATTAACAGCAAGCAAGCATACAAGACTAATAAGTCCCATCCACTGAAACTGCAAATTCCCAAAAATAATAATAATCATGTGTTGCTCCAAAAACAATCTATTATTCCAATGTATCCTAAGACCACCACACACACACACACACACACACACACACACAAAAACCCCAAACCAAAGCATTTTCAGCCTAATCATGGTCAAGTACACATTTTACAACCAAAAGAACAAATTTTGCGATATGGGTTTTGAAGAAACATACAAATTAATCAAAAAATATCAATTGGGTGTTGGGATCATAGAGAAAAAAAAATTAAATTGATAAAGACAAGAATAGGGAAAGTCAAACAAAAACAAAACCTTGCGATTGATGAAAGTGAACTGAGAATTACATCCCTGACAGTGTGAAGCATCAACCACCCATGTGTTCCCTCTCAGTGATGGCTTTGCAGGCAATCCGATCTTCTCTAACATCTTCTTCGCCTTGTTTGTTTTCCGGGAAAATTTTAAGTTTTCAAAGGAAAAAGAAAAATCAAAGAGAGAATCAAAAATGTTTAATTCACAGGTTTTATTTATTTAATATTATTATAAGGGAAAGAAAACTTAGATTTCGATTTTGGGTTTGGCAAGGAAGTAAAGAAAAAGATTCAGGGAAAGCTGTGACTTGACTTCTATTGATGATGATGAGGATAATTAATTTTCGTTTTTGCCATTGTCGGAACTTGGAAGAGCTAACGACGTCGTTTCAGGTAAAGAGCAATGGGCCTTTCATGGTTGGGTGTAAAAAAGCCCACTAGTGGACCCACACACAACCTAGCCATTCTTATCCAGAAAGAAATTTTCATTTGGACTATACTTTCTCTTTTGTATTTCATTTCTTCTTTGGGTCTGGACTCTGGACTTTTTCTGTTGTTAGCAAAGAGTTTTGGTCCATAGAGTTTTGACAAATTCTATGGAAGCCCAATTTAAAGTTAGACTAGATTGAGTGGGCCTCAAAAGGCTGAATTAGACTTCTTTCAATTTGTTATCTTAATAAAAAAATCTCTGCATTTGTCTTTAATATAAAGGGAGACTATTTTATCATGAAGATTTAGTTTTTTTTTTTTTGTTTAATGAATTTAAATATGCATATTTTGTTATTGCTATTATCTTTTATTCTTGAGATGGAAAAGTCTCATATTGTTAGTTTACATTACCATTTCAACAAGGCTTTGTTATAAACCTCTCTCCTAAATTAAAATGAAGATGTAAGTTTAAGAGTAATGAAGCTCACAAGTTAATAAGTTAATAAATATATATTTTATTACAATATTTGTTATTTATGATTTATGATGCCACGATTTGAAAACTATTCAAAGCTCAACTTAACCATTAAACCAAAATTCATTCTCTTTTTTGGTTTTTTGTTCTAGTCTGATTTTTGCAACCATGTTTACAAAAAAAAAAAAACTATGGACACAGGAATGATGTGACATGTGTGAGCCTGGCCTAAAGTAATGTCAATGCCGAGTTGAGTAGGCTATGGTCCAAGCAACAATCTCAAGAGAAATTCTAAAAATTGTGAGGTTGTACCTCTAAGATCCTATCTTCAAGAATTTCTCCTCTAACTAAATCCTAATAACTTCCAAATACAAAGAGATCTTATTGACCATAGGGACTATTCTTCTACATTCTCTATATAAGTATTGCATTGTCACCATTCCACTATTTGCATAACCAAAAACCCTTATTACTGTTTTTGTACATATGACATATCATACCTTTGCATTGCTGACTTAAGTATCAGAAATTCTCCTGTAGGTATAACAACAGTGCAATTCTTATTATTCTTATCTTCCACACAACTGCTCATGGATTTGGGATCAAGTTGTACAATCAACTACATCAACAAGGGCAGGCCTGCTATATTGCAATGTCATCCATATTTGTGACTTAAAATTGAAAGAAAAATGTACTTTAAAGTTTAAACATGTTTTTGAAGATGTAGCAATTGCAACTGTAGACTAAAACTCGAATGTAATTTTGAAAGACTTGATGGACAATATGATTAGCAAAAAGTTGTTATAATCGGGATATTGCTTTAAGTTGGAAAGAAGGTTTTCAAAAGCGGCCAAGAGTCTTGAAATATATTTCTATTGCTTGCTCTCCTGTTTTAAGTGAATCAAGGTTTCAAATCACCCTCCCCATTGTTGCAACTTATATCTATTAAAATCTTTAAAAAAAAAATGAAAATCAAATCAAATATGGTAAGATTTTGTGGAATATGAAATTTAGCCATGTATATAATACATATATGATATATGTTAAGAAATCTTATCCAAAGCTTAAGAATTACATTTTGGGTTATGCTAAAAAGTGTTCTTAAGATATTGGTTAAAAATCCAGTTAAAAAAAGTTTTTATAATTATAAAAAAAAAAAAAAAAAAAAAAAATGTTTTGACATTTTTTTTTTTTTTCCATAAAAGTGATATCAGAACTTTCCTAAAATGGATTGTTAACTAATACCCTAAGGACACTTGTTAGCATTTCCCTTGCATTTTTAGCACAAATTATGGTCATAAAATAAATGGCTATGTAACTCAAAAAGTCTAGCAACCATTTTAGATCTAGAAGCCAACATAAGTAAAATCAAATGCACGAATCAATATTCAATAAAATAAAAACTATTAAAATTTTGACATTTTAAATTCTTCTTTCTTTCTTGTTTTCATTTTAAATAATATTATTAATTTCAACTAAGTATGAATGAAAATGTCATATTCTCATTCAACTAAAAATATGAATAATACCACCGCACACCCTTGGTGCGATGGTCACTCCACCAATATAAATGTTTGTTGGGTGTGGAGGAGTAAAGGGCGAGGTTCAAATTTCCAAAAAGGAATTTTACACACATATACACTTAGATTAAGTTAGAGTAAAATTCTATCTTGTAAAAAAAAAAAAAAAAAAAAAAAAGTATGAATAATAATAATAATAATAAGTTTAATGTGAATTCAAATTGTTATAATCCTAGCGTCCCACATGAATTAAATATAAGGTTAACCATGTGTTTATAAACTTTTAGGCACCCTCCCCTTACAATCCGGTTTTAAAGGGTGATTCTACCCATGGATTTCTAATATTTAGTATCAAAACCAACCACCACGTTGAGTAATTGAATGTAACTCATTGAGAATGGGATCAAATGAGTTGCAGCTTTGTAGTTGGATCTTGGAGAGGGTGACCTAGAGGCTAGATTAAAATAATTGATAGGTGAGAGAAGCCACCAAAAGAGAAAGGGCTACCATCGAGTCAGTGTTAGTAGAGTGACCTGTCGTGGATGTTGCCTACAAAAATGTGATGGTATGTTATGATCCTAATGTCCCACATGGATTAAATATAAGTTTAACCATGTATTTATAAACTCACCTATGGTGGTATATTATAAACTTAACCATGTATTTATAAATCTCTTGGACACCCTCCCCTTACAAGTCAGTTTTCAAGGATGAGTTTTACCCATGGGTTCCTAACAATAATAGGACCATTAGAATAAGGCCATGTGGGCCAATATAATAGTTTTATGGTTCTATTGTTTAATGTATTTGCTCTCTCTCTCTCTCTCTCTCTCTCTCTCTCTCTCTCTCTCTCTCTCTCTCTCTCTCTCTCTCTCTCTCAATATTTCTCTATGGAGAGTGATTACCAAGTGGTATCAAAGCCGTCGATCTTGAGATGATTGAATCCATTGCAATTCATCAAGCTCTTATGGAGTTTTATTTCAAAGGTGGAGATCCCTTTTGGTGGCATTTCCATTGCCTCTTTTTACATGGAAGGAGAAGCGTGGGAATGGTTCCAAGATGTGGAGGCTTTGGGTTTGTGCACAAATTGGGTGCATTTCATATGTGCCCTACAAGATCGGTTTCAAGCACCAATCCTTGATGCATCAATGGAGACTACCACCCAAGAATCTAAGATGCAAGAATCAACAATCCAAGTGTCGGTAATCCAAGAATCAAAGATGAAAGCGCCAACAATTTTAATGATTCTAGAATCAAATGAGGTCTTAAGGATCCAAGAACATTCCAAGGTCCAAAGAACTAATGAGACCTTGAAGATTGAAGATTGAAGAACCATTGAAGGCTCAAGAATTTGAGCAAAGTTTGAAAATCTACGAAAAAGGAACTTCATGTGTACGGAACCGCTTGTCAAAGAGAAGTGCATGAATATGATGATCAAAATGTCACTAAGGTATTGGTCCATTGGAAGATCTCCTTTGATGAAGATGCTACTTCACAACAACACCTTGTGGACAAGGTGTTTTGAAAGGGAGAGAAATGTTAAGAACCCCTATGGTATATAAATAATAATTGTTGTAATGTTGCATTTATTTAATTAGTTGGTTAGTTAGTTACAATTCCAAGCATATTAATCATATTTAACACATGTTGGAATTATTAATGCATAGGGGAATAATAGGACCATTAGGATAAGATCATGTGGGTCAATAGAATAGTTTTATGATTCCATAAATACCTACTTGTAATCACATTTTCATCATTGAAGAATAAACCAACTCATTACTTGGTGCATTTCCTCCACCCTTCTCTCTCTCTCTCTCTCTCTCTCTTAATATATTTCTATCAATTCCCCCATAATTCTTATCCATCTCCATTAAGAACCATTGGGTTCCTAATACAAATCCTATCATGTTTTACTTTAAAAACCAAAGTTTTGTAATTGACAAAGTCATTTCCTAAGCTCCTAACCAAAATTTTTGAAAATTAGTTTTTGTTACGTAGACTTTGATAGAGCATGCTTTTGTTTTTAGGCTTATACTATTATTTTGGGTCTATTTAAGTTCATTTGGCATGTGGGCCTGTTTAATCTAAAATCAGTAATGACTCCTAATTCTACCCATTTGATTTTACGATTAAAATCTCGATCTCATTTCAGTTCTATAAATTTAAGATTTTTTGTACCATTTGAATTGTATAAAACATTTCAGATCGTAAGATTGTACTGTCAGATCAGTGTGAGTTACAAACAAAACAATTTGGTTCACAATGCTAGTTACTTTGAGCCTTAAACCCTTGAAAAAGACGACAAAAACGTTGCACATATAAATGAGAGAATCAAGTCACGTATAGAGTATTCATCTTTGACAATGTAGTCCAACATACATCCAAGTATTCGATTTTAAAATACTAATTCGATCTAGTCCTTGAGTTTGTGCCTCTTGACTACTCTTGATAGCCCTAGTAAGTTCTTGCATTTTTGCATACAAATAGTTTGAAATTTTTCTCTGAAAGAGTTCCAGCTCCTTGACTTTGTCAATTCATTAATGCTCCCTGCTTCCAACAAATTGGAAGACTAAAATAATCCTCATTATCAATATCATTGTGTTTTTCTCTTGGTATGGTTCAAGAGTGATTACAAGGATGTTGGTCCAAGACACTTTTTTCTTGGCTGCATAGCTTGCATTTAAGGCTCACACTCCCCAATTGCAATTAATAGCTACCTCATCCTTCCATGTGCACCTTTGGTTTCTTCTTCTTCTTCTTTTCCTCAATATCTTTTTCTTTGGCAAGTGGATTTGGATGAGCTTCTTTTTTTCTTTTTTTCATTTGCTTATCAAGTTATTTGGTTATGTATAACCTTTTAAACACTCTTTTTTTTTTTTTTTTTTTTTTTAATTATTAAGTATAGCAGTCTTCATATTTCCTCACGGATCCTCAAATTAATAAGACACTAAAGGCATAGGGAATGGCCCTACAATATTGTCCATATTTCATATTTGTATCTAAAGTATAGAAAAGAAATATTATTAAACTGATCTCTGAGAAAGTTAAAAAGGCAATTGCAATTGCAGCCATAAATTAAGATAGAGTACGTGCATTTGATTAGCTAAATTGGTAAAATATTTTGTCATCAAATAAGAAATTTGAATTCGAATCTTGTGTGCACCAAAAGATACTCATTGACATCTTTACATGAATATGATAGTAAAAAATAAGAATCATAAAACTAATGCCAGAATTCAAATCATATCATATTTATTATTAATAAATAAATAAATCAAATATAATTCAGAAAGACTTGATGCTTAATATGATTAGCTACAAAGGGTCATGAAAGCACCAATTACTTTTAAACCAATGTGAATTATTAATAAAACAATTAATTCACGGTGCAAGACTGCTAGCTACTTGCTGGGAAATACAATACTCTTTATTTCACTTGAAATTGACAGAATTCATTTCCCATTTTAAGATTTTATTTTTTTATCAAACACTGTATAGTGTCACATCATTTAAAAAATAACATGACATTGGATAAAAAATTAGAGTAGTAATGTTTAATATGAAACATAAAATAATCAATTTTAAATGGAAGAAACATTTGAAAAAGAAGACAAAAACAATGTGTATATTAATTAGAGAATCTAGTGACATTGATTATACATCTTAGATACCGAACTCCAACCATTATGGGTTCATACACCCAAGTTTTAAAACACAAATATATAGACCTTGAGGGAAGATTGAATGCTTCTTGAATCTTGACTGACTAGTGAGTATTTACAATGAGTTTAGCTTCAAATCGGTCTGAAACAATATTCTTTCAACCCATATATTGTGGCGATTAAAGAGATTGTTCATGTGTAATTTCAGTCATATAATTTTTCTAATGTGTCATGTGATCTATTTAAATAATATAGATAAATAGTCTTATAAATTATTACATAATAAATTAAATGTAATGACTTCAAACCTTATAAATTGTCACATAGTAGATGGAAGGAAATAGCTTAAAAGTAGTTGAAAGCTAAACTTTTTCCATTTACAATTTACATACAAATGGTTTGAAATATTTCTATGAAAGAGCTCCTGGACTTTGTCGATTCATTTAATGCTCCCTGCTTCCAACAAATTGGAAGTCTAAAAAACAGCCTGATTATCAATATCATTGTGTTTCTCTCATGGTAAGATTCAAGGGTGATTACAAGTATGTTGGTTCATGACACTCTTCTCTTTGCTGCATAGCTTGCATTTAAGGCTCACAAACCCCAATTGCAATTAATAGCCACACTAAGTTTTTTTTTTTTTGAGAAAGAATAGCCACACCAAGTTGACTGTGTTGTACTTACTACATTGTTAATCATTTGGCCATTATTACTTAATTACCTCACAGCCCAATAAGATTTAAGTCATGGTAAATCATGGTGCATTTTTCCATCACAATATGGGCATGACAAAGTGTTCATCTTGATTTACCAATAACAAATGGGGATGACAAAAAAAAAAAAAAAAAAAAAAAAAAAAACACAAACACTTTGGTTATTGCAACTCCGGGGTTCTCATATTAATGTTGGTTGGAGTTAGCGAGCCCCACAACTACGCGTGCACTTTGCCGTATAGCTCGCTGACGCAGTCGGCGATAGACTTGGACGTTAGCTTGTATGAATATTCTTTAGAAACATCCACTGATTTTTTTAAAGCCTATTTTCATCATCCTCGATTTATGGAAAGGACATTGATGCCCACATTGTCTCCATTACTCAACATTACTATGTGTTTAAATTATCTTTGTTAAATTTACACAATCAGATTATGATTTTTTTTTTTTTTTTTAAAAGCAGTATGAGAAAAAAGACAAGACTTGGGTTACATTAATGAATTAGATTCAATCATTTGGTTCATTGGTTAATACGTCTATATAGTTGAATTTAATTGGGAAATCTAAGATACAATACTTAATTGTATAAGACAAAACTTGGGTACTATGCTTTAATTTCCTCAGTTGATTTCAACCATGTAATTGTATTGAGCAATACAGGAAAATTAATTTTATCTTTTCCAAGTTTCAAGTTTCAACCACTATATTTTTTCTATTAGCTTGTGAGTTGTACAATTTTATACATCAACATTACATCACTAGTCAAAAGGGTAACTCCAAGGGATTGGGACCAAAAAATACAATCTCAAACTGAGGAAACAGCAGTTTAAGCAATGTTTATTGGACATTTGGACTTGAAAAGATGCGACAATTGTATCATTTGTTTCATTCAGAATTCTTGACAAAGATTACCAATTTACAATGACGAAATCCAAATGCTTTGTTTAAGGCATCCCTTTTGGACTTGAGCATGACACCCTTCAAAGGGAAAAGTGGTGTATACTAACGAGGTCAGAAAGGAACTGTTGTGAGTGCTTTTTGGCGTTTCTATCATGAGCAACAATATTATGGTGCTTGCAAAAGAAGCATCAAGAGCTATGATTGGACTTCAACAATCTTTTTGTCCTTTCACTTGGATAGTGCTAAATGATCAATTTCACGTTTATAAAGTTATAAAATGCTCCCATTTGCTGGCTTGCACTTGTTATGAAAAGTTTTTATCCTTGTTTTACTTCACAGAAAAGAAATAAGAATTTAGCCCTTTATTATTACTCAACAAATCATTTTGACAGAAAGTGCAAATAAAATATATACATGAAATTGGGTAGCAACTAGCAAGTATCCAAAGTTTTGTCATGAACAGAGCTTTGGTAAGGATCTAGCATTGCCAAGGATAGATAATCTTGATCTCATTATGTTTGCCATCTCTGTCTGCATTGCACCACAAACCTTCTCCAACCCCATCATCTTCCAATGCATTCCTTGCAAATCTGCTCTAAGCTTCTTGGTCTCAGAATCCTCCTTACCTAAATTTTCCTTAGTGTTGCTACAAAATAAAGAGTCACAAAAAGTTAAGAGATGGTGGGTGTCTGAAAGTGAACATTTGATCATGGATTGTTGTGTAGTAAGAGCCTTTTGCACAGTTTGTGAAGGAAATTTTGAGTTCCGAGATAGATCTTTCAAAGCTTCTTCTGAGAGCTTCTCATGGTTCAGTGCACAACAGACACTCCTCTTTTCTTCTTCACATAATCCAGCATGAACCTGTGGAAACCTGAAGTCAGTACAAGGATTGAAATTTTGTAAAAACATGGAGCATACCACATTTTGTGAGAGTTAAAATCTGAATAGAGGAACAAAATTATACTTGAACACTATTTCCATAACAAGCACCAAACAAGCTCAGCTTTTATTGAATGTAATGTGCTAATTCCATCTATCAGTGTATGAAACATTGCAATATGGTACATACCTCTAGAAACAAATCCATGGCTTGGTAAACACGATCATAAGATGCTCTAGCATAATCTGGCAGCAGCAATACTAATGCAGTAAACTTGGAAGGTTTCAGATGGGAATCCGGAGCCACTTCCACAAGGTATGAATCCAACAAGTTGGTAACCTTTTTTAAGCGACTTGTAAATGACAAACTACCGCCTTCAAGGAGAAATGCTTGTACAAGCCTTAAAACCAAATTAACATCATAGTAATAAGCTCGTCTATGTGGAGATGGGGCAAGCAGATAATCAATTGTTGCTTGATCCAACTGTGAACCCATCAGGCTCTCTAAATTATTTCTGTAAAATTTACTTATTCTCAAGCCTAAAGCCACTCGATAAATTTCAAATAAGCCCTTGCAAGAAAGAGAACTCCTGTCAAGCAAAGAAATCAGATTAATTACAACCTCTGTGATTTTGCACTTCTCAGCTGTTGCTGCACCAATACATCTTGATTTGTGATAATAGAAGAGAAACTTATAGATTGTAGCATGGTTGACTTTCAGGGAGACCATTGTCTTGATTAACTTGTCTATCAAATCAACATTCAAGAACAAAAGATCTTCAAACCACCAGGTTAGTTGAGAAGAGCTGCTTTTCAGGCTGTCGATGCTTGTATCACAGGAAAATTGGAAACTAGAACTGTCTGAAGAACATGTATGTGGGCTCGCAATACTAGGCAAAGCAATCCGTCCTATTAGACAATCCAAGATACACTGAAGCATAACTGAAGATTTTGTGGCAGGAAGTAAATCTTGGCACTGTTTCAGAGCTTCTAAGAGCTCAGACCAAGTCCAAAAGTTGATCCCTTTAAGAGATTTCTCAGTTTGGTCTATTAAACTATGTCTACTAGAACCATTACCATCCATCTCCAAAAAATGAGCAGCACAGTTTAGGAGAAATATGTTCGAGGGTGTTATCATAGTTCTGCCATTGTCGTAGCAAAACATTGCCATGAGCTCAAAACCCTTTGCACCACCTGGAAATTCATTGAATATCACTTTCAAGTTCCTCACTGTGCCCTTCAAATCACCAAATAATTTGCTAAATAGACTTGAGAAGGACATGAGAATTTTCTGCAAGTATGTATGACACAACAGAGTCATATGGCTAGCAAAAAGTTCAGAAAATTAACTACTCTCACACTTAAGGGGAAAAAAAAGAAAAGAATGTTCTTGTTTTGTTTTCTACAAGAAGGAAAAGAAGGAAATCGTTTAAGAAATGGGAGCAAAAGACAAAAGATTTCATTTTAACATTCTTTGATTAATGAACCAATAAAGAAAACTTGTTCACAAGACTCAACATTTCGACGTCTTAGAGCTTGAAATGCTACTGACTCATGAAGCTTTTAATTCCACTAAGAAAAATTAGCAATGGTTTCTGAGATATGAATGACAAACAAAGCAGGAAGGTCTAAAAATCTTTCTAATGCTTTGAGAGATTAAGGTATAAAAGAGGTCAACTTTTAACAGATATGAATGCCAAACAAAGTGAATTGTTTACCTTATGGACCATAAAAACTTCTTCCCCATTGACATCCACCTCAAGATCACAGCACCCTTCCATTGTTCACATAAACAAATCTGAAAGCTCACCTAAAACAAACGTTCATGCAACTTGAAAAGGTTTGGAAAAGATGTACTTTTCAGACTGATCCAGAAGGATATAAAGAGTTGTGCACCAAGAAGGTAAAGAGAAATAGTGGAACTATTTGTCATTGAACTTTCTGTTGCTCAGTCAATGACAAGTATAGAAACCATGTTTGTTCCTACTAGTAAAGAGACAATGGAGGGAATAAGAAGCAACTAAGATATTTTAAAATGATATAAATAATATATAGACTAACAAAGATTCTAGGAGAGAACCAACTCTTTCTAGGAGGCAGGTAATAAAACATTATGACCAAGTAGTTAATATTGATATCAATGTTCAACCCAACCCGCGAACACGACACGAACCCGACACGGGTTTTTCGGGTTAGGGTTGGGCCTTAATGGGTTTGGGTCATAAACGGGTCGACCCGATATTATTAAGAAACAGGTCATAAACAGGTCAACCCGCGTAACCCGCAATAGACATGTTTGACACGCCAATTTATTTGTGTCAACCCGAAATGACCCACTTAACACAACCTGTTTAACTCATATAACAAATTAGTATTTATTTTATTTTAGATTTGTCAAATATCTTTTATATCCAACATATATTTTAAATTAAAAAAGAAAAGTAAGTAATTACAAAAATTTACAAGGGATATAATTGGAAATTGAAACTTTATAGACTCTAGAACTACTAATTTTTTTTTTTTTTTTTTTTTTTTTTGGGGCATAGAACTTACACAAATGAAATTGGATGAGCTTGTGGAAGATGTTATGAATTTGAACATTAACAAAGAATCTATGGATGATAATCAAAAAAGTTTGCTCAAATTCTTTCAATATTAATACTTAGCATTTGACGAAAGAATATTATATTTTTGTTGAACTATTTATTTTTATTTTTGTTAAACTTTGTTATTTTGTATTTGGGTTGAAGTGTATGCATTTCTTTTAGAGTGTAAATAACTTATTTCTAGATGAATGTTTATTTTTGTTGAACTATATTATTTTGAATGTGGGTTGAAGACTTGAAGTGTATGCACTGCTTTTTGGGATGTAAAAAAAATAATATCTAGATGGATGTTATATTTAATATTATGCGGGTTGAAATGAGTTGTGTTACATTATGACTTTCAACCCGCCTTATTAACTTTAGGGTTGAAGGATCGATTATTAAATGGGTCGGGTTAGGGTTGAGCCATTTAGTCGCAAAATATTGATATATGCATTACTCTTATTTGTCATAACTGCAAGATATATTAAGGTTGTGGCAACAATTGTGACAAAAAAGTTGCATCCATAAACTCTCTTTTTCTAGTACTCATGAATGGCATTATGACTTTACTTAGGAGATATAGTTGCTATTGCAAAACTCTTGCTGCAAGATATTATGGGAATGGATTAGAAGATATGTGGATGTGGGAAAGCCAAGAAGCCAATATTTACAAGCTCAGAACCCAAAACTCTTGACCAACTTTACGGTCCAATATAAATATTTTATTCCACGTGAGAATTCTTGCTTGACCCAGCTAGCCCTTTCCTTTTCCGTTACTTATGCCGCCAATTTCCTAGTGGCTTGACTCTCTAGTGAAAAGTGAAAACTACCGCTTAGTGGATACTGGATCCCACCACTGACATTCAGAATTAAAGAATGCATTCTAATAAGGGAATAAATGTGGTTTAAGAAAAATTAAGATTTTGATACAATAGAGTGTTTTAACAGCAGTTGAATCGGGTACAATCTACAACGGAAGTTACTGTAAATCGATGAAAACCCACTGTAAAAATTAAATCTTGAAATCATTTTCCCATACTTGCCTCTTATACTATACAGTGGAACCCTTCGGATCACTTTACTATAATCTTAAAACTGGTTATAATATTTAACCCATAAATAAAAATCAAATTCAAGCAACTTCAACCACTCTCTTTGACCTTTATTTTTTTGGGGGGTAAGTAGGCTCTCATTGAACTGCCCAAAAGGAAAAAAAAAAAAAAAAAAAAGAAACGAAAGAAGCCCTTTCTCATTGTAAACTACCAAATAACGCCACCAAAACCATGAATGCAAATTGTAAACTGATGCTAAAATGGCCTCAAATCTCAAGTTAAAAAGACAACAGAACACTTTCTCCTCTAAAAAGATGAGGAAAAGTACAGTTGTCCAAGGAGAAAAGGCACAACAATAAATTAAAAATAAGATGGCACCAGTCAGCTAGATTATTGAAGTTGATTTTGTATGACAAATCATTTTTCTGAAGAAAACCAAGAAAAGAATCAGGTGCGGGTATCATCACTAACAAGCTGCTAAGTATTTTTTTCAGCTTGCACATACCCAATGTTACATCACCACACATTCTTCTTACCGCAATGGATGCCCAATTGCCCACCAACCACTCATAAATCTAGTAACCATTAATCTGAGGCCTTGGGGTTGGACCAGTCAGCCTTGAAAAAGGCATTTGGGTCCGGCCAGGGAGGGCCTTTTGACCAGAAAACTGATCTGCTATCTTTGGATCAGAGACTGATTTAGAGAATGCTTGGGCAAGCTCGACAGCTGAAGCTGCTTTCCCATAGCGCAGACCACCAGCATCAGGGGAGGCTGGTTTTGGCTGCTCTACAGGCTTGCGCCAAGTCTCAGGTGAAGGTGGCCTCTCCACTTGCTGCTGTGGTTGCTGAGGCTGCTGCTGCTGCCTTTCAGTCTCTCTGTTGTTATTCCTCCTGCTCTCATTACGCCAGTTCCTCCTCTGCATATCAACTCTCTCAGAGTCTTGCCTGTGATCTTTCCTCTCGTATCTCTTTCCAGTCATTTGATCAAGATGAGAATTCTCAGTTTTTTCACTGTGGCGAGCAGGAATTGCATGCCCATGAACTCTTTCAGTCCTAGGAACATTTTGTTCAACCCTTCACAAAACAATAAGTCATCAGTTAGAATTAGTTTGAAAATTCAAATGGTAATTAAGAGACAATAGAGTTGTAATAAAACAAAAAGAAAAAGATTAAAAAGTCACTACCTATCAGATTGTTGAACCAAGTCCAGGTTGTTGACTCCAACATCATCAACCCCTCGCTCCTTCAGAACCTGAGAAGTGGATTAGCTATGCTGTCAAGGTAGGAACATGAAGCCACTGATGACTGAATAACAGAAAAGAAAGAGATCAACACAGGACAGTACCCTTCCAGAGACTAGGAAATAGTGGAAAATGTGGAGGAAGGGGAAGGAGGTACAAGAGAAACAATATTTTCAAACTAGTAACCAGTATTAATCCTCCCCCCAAAAGACCCAACACACACAGAGAGAGAAACCATATGTGAAAACATATAATTGTCAACAGCTGCATGAAGATGCAACAAAGAAAATTTGTATATGGCATTTTAAATTAACGAATTAAATATGAAAAACTCACCAGTTCTCGTGGACGAGCACCACCAAACAACATATTCCTGCATCATTCACATAATTTGTCTCAGTACCAGAGAAAAAGCCCAGTGTCCAATAAAATGGAACCACAGAAAAGCAATTACATGCCAATTGTTTGAGTAAGGAGAATAGTACAGTAAATTACTTTTCCTAGGGAGAGATAGTGCCAAAATTGAAAGCAGAAAGTTAAACCAATTTCTACCATATTCAAAATTTAGTGCAACCCTTATTCCAAGAATATTTGATTTAGCAAATTACCATAACAGCAAGAGATGAAAAGCTTCTTATCTGAAAGTCAGGAACTCAAAAATAAATGGGAAAAGAATTTAGTGGACATGATAATGTGGTTTCACCATTCACTGGATCCCAAAACTAATTTCTTTTAACCAGTCAAAGATACGAAGGCCTGCTCAGTCTGGTATTATATTAAGAGTGCTTTTTTATATATTCTTGACTATTTATGAAAATAGTATATAGCCGTATGGCATAACAACAAAAAACAAACACAATCCACTCTTAGTTTATCTTTTATATCAACACACACAATCAAGAAGGAAAAGATATACTCTCCATTAATCATATCATAAAAACTGTACCTATACCTCATTTTATTTTTAAAATAAAAATAAGAACTACCACTAACCAATTCGACTTCCTAAGCAGTTATATGACCATCAAGGCATCAAGGCTACCAAAAAATAAGGCTGATAAAAGTAAGACTGAAATCAGTTTCTAACCAAACATAAAAGCCAGCTTGGTCGCATCTTTCTTATGGACACTTCTAGAACGTTGAAAATTTAAGATAACTCTTAGGCACGGGAGTAGCAGACCCCCAAAAAAAAAAAAAAAGACCTTTATTTTCCCCAAACACCTCATATGCTAACAACAGAAAGTGTGCCAATTTTGCTGTCTTGTCATTGACAGTAGCTTACAAATATTCAATGTATTCCAAGAACTTTTATTGAGTCACCAATACTGCAACCAAATTTGAGGCTAAAGAACTTGATTTTACAAATAAGCCCAAATTACCCAGTTCAATACTTTGACATTCCTATTTCATAAATGTCTATTAAATGCCTATATACACAATTCAAGCACCCAAGGCATCTCTCTCCACCCCCCATAAAAAATTTAAAAAATAAAAATCTCTTATAGATAGATATTTTTTTATATTTGGTAGGACAGGAAGAATACTATCAGTAAATATCTCCATGAGCTACATTTGAGCCATGGTAACTATTACTACCATAAATAACCTAGGTCACCCAAGATAATGTTCTCAAACCCAGACCAGAACTCTTATGATGAATTGATTTTGAAGAATACAAGACCTTCCTCAGACTTTACAAAACCCATAGTTGCACTGATCATAACATCCCAACCAGATATTGAGCCATGACTACCATAAATAACCTAGGGCACCCAAGATAATGTTCTCAAACCCAGAACAGAACTCTCATGATGAATTGATTTTGAAGAATATAAGACCTCCCTCAGACTTTACAAAACCCATACTTGCACTGATCATAACATCCCAACCAGATAGTTGAACATGTGCATTCAATACTGAACCAAACCCAGAAGAATCAAATGCCCAACACAAAGACATTTTATTGCAACCTTGTCTATGTTCTAATTGTTACACTACTCCTGAGGTTCAGTCACCCTGAAAAGTGAGGCCCAAAAGTAACAATAAATTACTAAAATGATGTTGCCACTCACATTCTAGTGTACCTATTCCATGCCCGACACAAAGACATTTTATTACAACCTTGTCTATTTGTGATTGAACACTACTCCTGAGGTTCAGTCACCCTAACAAGTGAGGCTCAAAAGTCCCAATAAATTGACAAAAATGATGTTACCCTCAACCTCTGTGGCCAAAAAAAATCTCTCCCCTACCAAATGGGGACAATTTGAGGTTATGGTTGAACCAATGTAAAGGATTGGAAGAAGGATTGGGAGAGGGCAACCGTGAACGGCCACTACACAAGCTCAATATTTCAATTTGAACAAGACCACCTTTTTTTTTTCTTTTTCAGGGTAAAACAACCAAAATAATACACATGAAGTCCAAGAAAGAGAAACCAAGTTCAAAATTTGTTAATTAGCATGCCACTACTAGCAATCGATTGCCTCATATTACTTTATTAACATCACTAGTGATGCCATATTTAAAATATAAATTGATAATGGCATCTTAGAATATAAAACAAATCTGTGCTTATGACATTCAAAGACACAATAAGATAATGTATGGGACTGACTTTGAATGGTAAAGCAAGGTCTCACCTCAAGATTCAATGATTTTTTGTTTTTTGGCCAGAAGACTCATTACAAATTTGCAGGGTTATTGTTAGGACTATGTACACAGACTTTTGAAACAAATACAAAAAGATGTCAATAAAAAAAAAACTAAAAAGATAGAAATCTAACATTATGTCCAATAAGAAAATAAGTCACAATCATGTCTAAGGCATCAATGTTGGTGTTTCCTTTTTGTGATTCATAGTATGTTTTTTTAACTTAGATCAGTTAACCCTGTGGATTACTTTATGCTCAAAAGATTGTGCCAATTGCCACCCCCCATTAGTATAAAATAGTGGGCAAGTATGGGGTTAAAACCCCACCCCACCTGCCCCCCCTCTCTCTCTCTCCCTCAAGTCTTTACCTAGCTAAAACCTTTATGCTCAAATGATTGCTAATGTCAGGCCACAGATCTCTTGTTCCCTTATAAAATAGTATTCTTGCATTTTTCATCTTAATCACAAAAATATACATTTTTGATATGTAGTCCATATGATATTTTTAAAAAGGGAGAATCAGTAAGAAACCCAAAATCAGTTACTGACCTCTCTCTTTCAGCATTTCCTTCCAAATGCTCAGGAGGCTGTGACCGAGGCTTTAAATTCAATTTGGGACGCTCCACAGCTTGCTTCACACTCTCAGTGCTAGCTATGCTAGGTTTTGCAGGACTCATATTTCCATACACTTCATTAACAGTTTCAGCATGAGCAGTGTCCCTCACCCACTGATAGCCCTGTATGGTACATGAAATAACAGGAATTAAGTTCAAGGAACATAAAGTGAGCTATTCATTCTTTATCTTATATTTTTAACAAACACTCAATCGAGTAACCTTGCCAATACCTGTGTATGATCGACAACAGGAACAGGTTGTTCTGAACTTTCCAATGGCTTAGATCTTGGAAGCAACTTCAACTTAGGCCGCTCGGATGGCTCCAAAGGCACTGGGGAATGCAATTCAGACCCACCAAGTTTTCCATCATTACGAGCCAGCTGAGTCCTATCCACATGAATCACCGGGTTCCTCTCCTTTAATTCCGAGTACACAGGAGCCCCAGCTCTTTCATAATCCGGAATCTCCTTCCTACCAACCCGAACCCCATCCTCAATATTCAGACCCCTTTCAGCTTGTCTCGCCAATGTAGCATCATGATATTCTCTCCCACTCGCAACATCCACACTATCATAGCCACCACCACTGCCACCAAAGTTCTTAGACTGAAAGCCACTCTCCCTTTCGGGCGACCTAGCTGCCTCAACATCACCCTGATAAGGGGCCGGTTGCTTCGATTGCCATCTACCCGAAGACACCTTATCAAGTGCACTAGCATGAGCAAACTTTGAAACAGCATTTTGTCCTGCCAATGCAGCTTGCTGCACCGGCTCATTAACCCCCATTGCCTCTTTCCTGGCTGCCCACACATTCGTATAACCCCCACTATTCCCACCTAAATTCTGCGAACTAACCCCAACAACACTACCCGCCTCATTAACCTTCCCGGCATACGAATTCACATTCCCACTTCCACTTCCACTTCCACCTCCACCCAATCCTTGCCTACTCGAAAAACTCCCACTCGGCCCATACTCGGGTTTCAGCTCAACACGGGCAGACGGGACCCGAATATTATCATCACTAATCGTCCGCCGCGGGGCAGACACCCCATCAAGCGGCTTCCGCTCATCCTCATCGAAATTCCGGCCAATGTGAGCAGCGTGAGTGAGAAACGGAGTCTTGTCATCAAAATGCCTCGTCGCGGGAGACGAGTGCGGCCGCGACCGGTGATCGGGTCGCCCCATCGGGTTTCCCCATGGGTTCGGGCGGTCGTAACCCGGACGATCCGACGGCCTCACAATTCTAAAACAATAATAAATAAATAAATAAATAAAAATAAAAGGCAACAAATTTATACATTTCGGAAAAGTAACTAGGGTTTGTGAATATACAGATCTAGTGGGATTGAATGGCAGATCTAAATAGAGAGAAAGGGTAAAAAGGTACTTACACACCGGGAGCAGAGGGAAGAGGGAGATCAGTTGGGATAGAACCACCGTGAAAGTCCTTGAGAGTCATCGTGTTTCCACTCCCTTTCTTCTTCGACATTTTCCTCTCTCTCTCTTTCTCTTTCTCTTTCTTTTTCTTTCTGTGTTTATATATATCTATATATATAGTTGTTGTTTTTATTATTGGATATTTTATTGGGAGGGAGGAAATGGAATTGGAGCGATTTGTTTTTGCCTCTGCACACTGCGCTCTCTCTATCTCGCGCCTCAGAAGCCTCGCGTCACGGACATCAAATTCCCAATTCAATTCAATTCACCGCTTCTCTTCTTCTATAAACACTAAAGAGAGAGGAGAGGGCTTTCTCGCTTGTACCCGGTTACGCCTCTACAGTTTGTTTACTTATCAATCAGATCCCGCCCCGTCACCCACTTTTTCTTTTTTAATGTGACACTCTTTTTTTTTTTTTTTTTTTTTAATGAAAAGGATAAGTTTAACAATAATTCTTGGATCACAATCTTTGGCTCCCATAGTATTTGTTTACCATTTTTGGGAGTGTACAGTTACCTAAATTTGGGTCGGTTTTAAGGATTAGTAGATTGGGTTGGGTTGTCAAATTTTATTTCACAATGAGTAAGTCGTTAAATTTATAAATCCGACTAGTACCCAACTCAACTATATTTAAAATATATATTGTATGGTTTTATTATTTATTCTTTTTTGTTTGATGAACTATCAATAAATTTATAATTTATAATCTTATAAATATGCTTTTATTTGTGTTGATTTGATTCACTAATAAAATAGTTTGTGTTGATTTTTATGAACTATCCACATATTTAGGTTTGATTAGTAAATCTGTTGTTATTTGTGTTGGTAATCTTATAAATTTGTTGTTTTTATGCTCATCTCTTTTTCTTTTTATAAATGTCCTTCCCATGGGTTGAATTCAATTCATGTGGGTTGGGTTGGATCCCTATTATGTGTTGAGTCGGATTGTGTTTTTTTTCAATCTAACCATGGTGAGTTGAATTGAAACACTCCCCCAACCTAACTTATGTATGCCACTAAGGCACTAACTATAATTAACCTTTATAAATCAATGTGTCATCTATTATAAAGAAACAATTCAAGTATTTGTTTCTATCCATATATATATATATATATATATATATATATATCAACTATCACATACAATTGATTAAATAGAAGTTGTGAGTAGATGTGATCATGTGAAAGTCATGTACAAGTAAAAGTTTTTTTTTTTTTTTTTAATTAAGAAGAACAAGTAAAAGTTCTTGATCCTATGATGAGCAATTTTTTTTTTTGGTTGCGAAATTTCTCTTTTCATGTGACAGACAGGATAACTTTATTGGAAAAATCAAACCACGTCAGCAAAATAGCCTAACACAAGGAAAAATTGGAAAATACATGAAACAAGCATGGGTCAAGTGTCTTCAAACTGAATATGAAGCCAAGAGGATTTTTTTTTTTTTTTAAGCCCAAAAGTCTTCTAACGTATAAATGGGTTGGGTGTGAGACTCAGCACCATACAAAACGGTCTCAAAGACCGAAAAGCACATTACTATATGAGATGGGTATGAAAGCCCGCCACAGGCCCAAAGTCTGTTTCTTCACTTGTTAGGCCTAAGAGCCTAGATTTCTTCACCCCCGCATATTAGACTTGAAGCCCATGACACTCTTCATCGAAGCCCAAGTCCCTTATCTATGCATAGTGGGTCATGAGATGCAAAACTTAACTTTAAAAAAAGGCTAAGCGAGGGACAGGTAATCTCTCTTCTTCACCCCTGCATATTAGACTTGAAGCCCATGACACTCTTCATCGAAGCCCAAGTCCCTTATCTATGCATAGTGGGTCATGAGATTCAAAACTTAACTTTAAAAAAAGGCTAAGCGAGGGACAGGTAATCTCTCTTCTTCACCCCTGCATATTAGACTTGAAGCCCATGACACTCTTCATCGAAGCCCAAGTCCCTTATCTATGCATAGTGGGTCATGAGATTCAAAACTTAACTTTAAAAAAAGGCTAAGCGAGGGACAGGTAATCTCTCTCTCTCTCTCTCATAGAGAGACACACGCATAGAGTCAAATATGAATAAGAATCAATGCCTAAAATCATGTAACTTAATGGCAACATTTGGTTCTTTCCCTAAAAAGAACTTGGATTTGAACTCTCCCAATTTATTGTAAAAACACAAATGATAATTAAGAATTATATATATATATATATATATATATATATATACACTAATCATGCTAACCCGTGCGATGCACGGGATAGTTAAACAAAATTTATACATTCACTTTTATTGGTACAATCATTTGAAAATAATTCTAACTAATACCCAAATGTAAGAGACGCATTGACTTACTATTTAAAGTAGCATTCTCAAGAATTTACACATATTGTGTAATCGAGCCTTAATTTCTCATCAACAATAAAAACATGGAAATTCAAAACATGGAAAGAAAATAAAAATTACAACAATTAATTCCATTATCTTTCATGCTATACTTTGTAATTGTACGGAATTAAGTCAACTCAATTTAAGTAGTTGTAATAAAATTGGCTTCTACTATTCTCTATTCTATAGAAATATGAACATATTGGATTTCTCAAGCAATTACCGGTATTGCAATAAAATGATTTATTATTAAAAATAAGAAACAAAGAAAATCTGTCTATAACTTAAGAAACACAATATAATAAAATTAAAGAGATAAAATTTTCGGAGGACAAAATATTATAGATAATTTTAAAAATAGATTATACACTTAAAAGGGTTAGTAATTTATAGCACTTACCCCCCACTATTAGTATACAGATACCAAGTGCGGTCGTCGTAACCCTTTGAAAGAACCTTCCCCAATTGGACCCTAAAAAAAAAAAAAAAAAAAAAAAAAAAAAAAAAAAAACCCACCCAATTAACAAAATTGATCCAAAAGGGTCTAAAAAGCACACAAAATCAATTCAAAAAACAAAAATATGAGACAAAGTAATTACTTTCCGCTGCCAATGAAATCGTCTTTTGTATTACTATTCCAAACCGTAACACTTATCTCTCTAAGGCCTTCAATTAACGAAAACACAAATTTCTCTTGGAATATCGGAGTATTATGACCATCTATACACACACACAAAAAACAAAATCAGCATAACTCACTATAACTCTATAGAAACCTCAAAAATATAAAGAGAAATTAAAGGGGTTGAATTTGATATTTACGTTTGGAGAGGAAGAGTTTGCAGAAACTGTGACTTTATATTTCTTAACTTGAGAGAAGGGTAAAGTGGCTAGGGTTTTGAGGGTAAGGTTGCTAGGGTTTTGAGGTGTTATAATGTTTTTATTTTTTATATTTTAGATTTTTTAAATATTGTGCTGACGTGGAAAATTGTGGTGCTAGCAGAGGTTTCGGTTTTATATATATATATATAGATGAGATGGGTTCAAGTTACACCTAGTGTAACTTTAAAAAGTTACACATTTTTTAAATCATTGGATTTAAGTAGATCTAATGGTAAAAAAAAATTAAAAATTAAAAAATTAAAAAAAAAAACTCATTAATGCTAATATTCTAATTGATCTCATTTATTATTCCTTATTTAATACATTTCATACTTATTTCAAAACCCAAAAATATTTATACATCTCACTCTTTCTCTCTCCACTGCACATCTCTCTCTTTCTCTTTGCACATTTCTCCCTTTATCTCCTCCATGGCTCTTCCACCTCCACAACTAGGTCGCTGGCCTTTGATTAATAACAAAAGTATTGTTATGCCGTTTTGCTGTTATGGATGAGAACCAATTATACATGAATACACATGGTTTTGCTATGCTATTTTATTGCTTGGTCCTGTCTATCTTCCAGATAGTGATCTTATTGTTATGCTACACAAGTAGAAAATACAAAGATAAATAACTATCCAAAGGGGTATACAACCAGAACCTCAAATTTATAGATGACTTCATACACTAGTAATGGATGGTCCCCCCCTCTATTTCAAATTTTATTTGGTTACTTAAGTCCACACAAAAGCTTTATAAAGCCTTTTGTGAAAGGTCTCACATTGTCTTTCTAAGCCTCATAGCATGTTAGCTAATAATGTGTGTGTTTTGTTGGCTGCAATTTAGGTCCTATCTTTGTTGTTGCTTAGTAGGAAAAAAAAAATGTCAGCAATGCCTAATTAGGCCATTCTAATTCCCGATAACTCATGCTAGATGATTAAGGTAAAGGAACTAAGAAAGCCCTTTAAGAAAAATGAAGTTCCATGATTGTTCAAAGATAGTAATAGTTGATGTATAAATCCCATCATGGCCTGCAAATTATGTTGTTTTCGATACTATTGGTATGATATGTGGACATTCATTATGGTTCAGTAGAAGAAAAGTTTTTAATTTAAAATCTTGTATTAGAAAAATAGTTAGTGACCTAGATGTAATACCATAGGTTGTGCAATGATTAATTTCAGTTGTTCCATTGCAACTATTATTAAATTGTTGTTGGCTAGAATTGCTGATGCTAGCACATTGCTTGTAGTTCCATACGCTTGTTGACAAGATAGAATTGGTTGTCATCTAGAAGTAATGCATGTTAGATATATTGTCAGATCCTTGATTTTCCATTACTAAAGAGCTTTTGGTTGGCATGTGCAGATGTCCTTTAGCAAGGTTGGGTAGTGGACCCTGCTTCTCGAAAGCATTACACCATCAAGGGAGTCAAATTGTAATGCTTTCCAACTATAATTATTCTCTACATGTCAAAGGACCAAGCAATAAAACGGCATAGCAAATCTATGTGTATTCGTGCATAATTGGTTCTCATCCATAACAGCAAAACGACATAGTAATAGTTTTGTTATTAATCAAAGTTAGGCAGGTTGTGACTTTTTTTTTTCTTTTTTTCTTTTTCTTTTTCTTTTTGTTGGCGACTTAGCCATCGAGTTGGAAGAGCCATGGAGGAGATAAAGAGGGAAACGTGCAGAGAGAGAGAGAGAGAGAGAGAGAGAGAAGGTATGGAATATATTAAATAAGGGATAATAAATGAGATCAATTAGAATATTAGCATTAATGAGGATCTTTTTTTGACTGTTGGATCTATTTAAATCTAATAGTTTAAAAAATGTATAACTCTTTAGAGTTACACTAGGTGTAACTTGAACCTATCTCTCTCTCTCTTTCTCTCTCTCTCTCTCTATATATAGACTTAAAAAAAAACGGATCAATAAAAACACATTTAAAATAATTGAGAAGAAAAAGAGCAATTGGAGAATAAATTTACATATTCTTACAGGATTGATGTGGGAGTGAAATTATAGAGTGAGTGATGTGCGGTGAGAGTGAGACCTTACCATTGGTTACAACTTATAGAAACAAAATCTAGAAAAAAAAAAGATGAATGACCTTATCTAGTCTCCTAAATGAAGTGTATACAAAAAATGTATGGTATCTTTGGAACGGAGAGAGATTGAGAATCCATCAAAACATAGGGGCATATATCTTTGATTTTTTTGGTTGATTAGTCACAATAAAACTAGGACACTATAAAATTGTTTTATTTTATTTTCATATTTTAATTGGCTAAGAAATTAGTTGTTGAAATTTGGAAGAAAATTGTAATGTGCGGACTATTATTGAAGAATGTTCAAGAGAAAATTAAGCAACCATGAGCTCCAAATAATCGAAATTCTATTACAAGCCTATATAGTATATATGTTTAAGAAAAAAGTAGAAGTTGTTTTGGCATGGGATCAGAGACTAAGCCAGAATTTTGGAGGGAGGGGGAGGGGATCCGCGGAGTATTAAAAAAAATGAAAATCCACTTAATATCAACATTTGGAAATGTTGCTTGAGAATTTTTTTTGAAATTGGAATATTAAATATTTTCTAAAATTGAGATATTGACAAATTTGGAATTCAGATGTCAAACGCAATAAATTTTTAACTACATAATTAATATTTATGTGACATTATTCAACCATGAAATATTGAAAGAAATTTATTTGTTCTTATTATGCAATAATTTTCTTTACACTTTTATTTCATTATGTAATTAATTATTCAACTAAACTAAAAGATAAAACTCACCCATGCTCCAACCTAAATGAACTTTTTTTCTTCGGATGAAATAAGAAACAATAGGTGTGTAAGAGCATCTCCAACCAAGATCTTAGAACTATTCTATTTTACCATTTTAAAACCTACTTTATCATATATACCCTACCATTTTACAACACTCCCAACATCCCTAAACTCTATATTTTTTGCTCCTTTATTTAAATATTCTTTTTTATTCTTTTTTTACTATTTCTCTCTCACCACCAAACAACCTCCAAATAGCAACACAAGAAACACACTACCTCTCTCACCACCAAACAACCTCCAAATAGCAACACAGTGAACACACTACCACCCTTATGTATCCCAAAGACCACCACCGGACCATCAAACCAAAAGCAAAACCTTGTTAAAAAAAAAAAAAAAAAAAAAAAAAAAACCATTAACGGAGCCATCAAAGCCAATCACAACGCCACGTCGATCAACACCCACGTCACGCCAGGCCACCACTAGACCACCACACCCACGGCCAACATGATCCGCCACCAAAACTCGGCTCCAAACCCACGGCCAAAACCGATTAGTAAATCCATCACCACCCACAACCAAATCCACGGAGTCCGTTGGTGCTTACCCATAGGTTGATGATCATGGTGGAGCTCCATTGATTGTAGAGAAGAGGGAGAAAGAGAGGAAAGTGAGTGAGAGATGGTGTGATGAGAGAGAAAGAGGAATAAAATAGAATATAATGTTTTGATAAAGTGCTACAGTACCATCTTACCTTTGGGATGGTACTGTAGCACTATGCCAAATTTCCACTTCCAGTTGTTGAGTACATTTTGGGCTTGAATGCCAAATGTACCTTACATTTGGCATTTTGCAGGCCCACTGTGGATGCTTTAAGAGTTTTCACATCAAGACTCATAAAAGTGCTAAATTGTCATTTTTACACCACAAACACTAAAAAGCCCACTACATCAAAGGAGCTAAATCTAAAATATTTTAGCATCTACAGTAAACTGCTATCTATAGAGTTATTGTAGCTATAATTTATACACACAAAAAATATTAATTTATTTCTTGCCTCCCTCTTCTTTGTTTAAAAAAATATTTATTTCTCTTTCCTCTTTATATCTTCTCTCTTCTATCACTATGCCCTTACCTAGCAGCTCTCTTTTCTCCCTCTCATCACATAAAACCATCCTTCTTCTCCAAATTCCCTTCTCTTCAACGTAAATTAACAAAAAAAAATTGATTTATTCGGTTGCAACTGAATCTAAAGCCAAAGCTTCAAGGTGATCTCTTCTCCATCTTGCCATCGCTCTCTCTCCTCTCTCCTTTTTTTTTTCATTTTGGGTTTGTTGGGGTTATGGCGGTGGTTTTGTGGTGGTGTTGGTTTTGTCTCGGCTCTTTCTCATCTTGGTGGTAGGTTGATTTTGGAATGGGTTTTGTCAATGGGGGTGTTTCTCGATAGCGGTGGGTTGCTGGGTTCTTGTTTATGGTTGAAATTTTGTGAGGTTTTTATTTTTTTATTTTACTTGCAATGGGTTGTGGCTTGGTGGGTTTGTGGGTGGTGGGTTTATGGTGGCTGTTGGTAATGTTTGAGTTTTGGGCATGGTGGCTATAGGTATTGTGGTGGCTGTTGGGTGTGATTGGGTTTTGATATTTTTGATGGCTATTGGTATCGTGGTGGCTGGCAGTGCGTAGGATTGTTGGGTTGAGAGAGAGAGAAGAAGAAGAAGAAGAATTAAAAAATATATAAAAATGGAATAAAAAATAATAAAGAAAAAATATTTATATGAAGTGGTAAAAAATAGAAGTTTTGATGTTGGGTGTATTGTGAAATAAGGTGTTAAATGCTATAAAGTGGTTTTTTGAGTTACTAAATGCTAAAATTTTTAAAATCATGAATGCTCTAAAAGACTAAAAGTACTAGAATTATATTTCTACCCAAAAAAAAAAATATATATATATATATATATATATATATAGAGAGAGAGAGAGAGAGAGAGAGAGTAAGTAAGAGAATGATCCCACATGCAGGTTTGGCCAATAATTGTCCATGTGGGAAGCTACAGTATGCTGACATCAGTCTCAATAAACTAGCTTGAGGTTAAAAATATAGCTAAATACTCACTAAAAGCCTACGCATCAATCTCAATAAACTACCAAATAAAATTTAACTCTTAGTTTTGCCTTGCCACAAGAAGCGAGTTTGTATTCTCGCTATTCCAATAAAATCAATTTATTTTATTTTTTTCTCTCTTCTCTTCCCGCTAACTCTTCTCTCTTCTTCTTCTTCTTCTTCTTCTCCTCCTCCTCCTCCTCCTCCTCTCTCTCTCTCTCTCTCTCTCTCTCTCTCTCTCTCTCTCTCTCTCTCTTTCTCTCAAGAACTGATCAACATCAACACTATGAACCTCTTTCGATCTCCAACAAAAGGGTGTCAGTACATGGTATCATGACACCCAATATGACAACCTCGGCTTCCTTACCGCTCAACATAAAGATGTTCATAGGTGGGTTTTGTTTGGATCCAATTTGGGTTGGCTAGGTTTTGGTTGGGTCCAATTTGGATTTTGTTTTGGGCCTTTTGGTCAATACTAGCCGAAATTAAAGATCCGGCAGTATGCACTTTGTACTGAGAGGTTATGAACATATTGAACAGAGTAGGTGAAAATAAGAAGAAGAAGACACGGAAGAGAGAACAAAGGTGAAAACAAAATAATGAGTAGTAGAGAGTGATATGACAAAAGTAAAGGAATTTACTAAGGGTGAAGTGCAAATCACATGGGTGGGCATGGGAAATGGGAAAAGTGTATTTCTAAGAGAGTAAGTTTGGTATCACAACTAATTTCACAATTTTATCACAATTTTGCCACATGGCGACCCGTGAGTGGTGGAATCATGGACTCACCATTTTATTTCCACCACTTAGAGCATTCACATCCGCTTTTTACAAAATATCACATTTTACCATCTCAAAAACTACTTTATCTATTATCCAATACCATTTTACAATACATCTAGAATCTCATTTCTTATTTATCTCATCTATTCATTAAAATATTAATTTCACCACCTCTTTCTCTCTTTTCCTCTCCTCTTTCCTCTTTCTCTTTGTCTCTCTTCCTCTTTATAAAAAATAATTAAAAAAAAAAAAAAAAAAAAAAAGCCACCACTAGGAAAACCCACTACCATAATCACCAAGCATACCTAGCCACAGCACCTAGAAAAAAACCCACCACACCGCCAAGCAAACCCGTCATGGCACCGCCAAAGAACCACCACCAAGCTACCACCTTGCCAACCAACAAAACCCATTAAAAAAGCCACCAAACCCACTACTAACAACAACCACAAAAGTTTCTCAAAAAAAAAAAAAACCACAAAAAAGCAACCACCACAAGAATCACCAAGAGAAACCTATGCCAACAACCACCAAGAGAAACCCATCACAAGAACCACAAAAAAAACCACCACCGATCTCGTTGACAACCATGCCACCACGCTGATCTAGAAACCCATTACTCTGATCTCACCGAGAACCATGCCACCACACCGATCAAGAAACCCATTACCCATGATGGCAAACCCACCACGTCGATCTCGCCAACAACCATGCCACCACACCGACCAGAAAACCCATTACCCATGGCAACAAACCCACCATACCAATAGACATAGAAAAGGGAGAAACGAAGAGAAAATAGAGAAGATGAAGAAGAGAGAGGAATGAGTACAAGACAAAGAGAGAAGTGAGTCAGAGAGAAAGAGAAAGAAGAAATAAAAATGAATATTTTATTTTTACAATTGAGATATAGAACCATCATAAATTTATGATGGCATTGTAGCTCAATTGTAAATTTTTTACAATTACAAGACTAAATAATGGGTCATTTTGGGACTTTAATGCTAAAATATACCAACATATTACATTTGAGAGACCATATACTAATGCTCTTACAACTCGCTACATAGGCAAGTTGTGGCAAAAGTAATGGAAATTATTGTGACACTAGATTTACTCTTTCTAAGAAGGTTCCTTGTATACAAGGACCCCAACTAGAAAAATTAGAGGTTTTTAAATTAGTTTAGCTAAAAAATTGAGGAGACTGATGTGAATGCTCTAAGATTACAAAAATAAAAAAACCAAAGACATTCAGCAGCACTAACATTGAAACTTGACCTCTGTTGCACTTTGAAATACTTGTAAGCTATAGAAGCCCAAGCTTTTAAAATTACACCTAAACCCATTGACCCACACAGATCCACCCATGACTCATCTACATGACCACACCTATAGTTGGCACTCTTTAAAATATATTAGCCAATTCAAACTTTGAAAGTGCTAACATTACCATTATCCCCAAAAAATAGTAAGATACACATGCATAAGTTGAAAGAGGGCAAGATCAAAGAAGGGAGAAAATAGATGATACCAAGCAAATCGGACAACTATATGGACAAGTTGTCACTGCACGATGATCGGTTGGTTGGCAATAGCGGCATGGTATCCAATACACACTTAAACTCACCCTCTCTCTTCAGCAACTCCGTTTAAATGGTTCTTTTTTTTGGGTAAACTGGTGCCTATCTTTTATACTATATTTTAATTTGGTTCCTAACTTTTCACTGTCATTTTAATTTAGTCCATACTGTTATTTTTTGGATGGAAATGGTTGATGTGACTAACAATCAAAAAAAAAAAAAAAAGAATTTCTGTTGATGTGATAATAAACTAATTTTTTATTTTGTCCGTTAGCCACGCGTCGCAATTTCTATTCAAGAAATAACAATAAGGATTAAATTGACACAACATTGAAAGATTAGTGACCAAATTGACACAATTGAAAGATTAGAAATCAAATTAAAATATGATGTAAAGAATATAGATTAAATACATAATTTATCTTTTCTTTTTTTTTGAAAGGATAAAAACTAGGCTCCTTGTTAAATGTTTTGATGTTTAAGATGATTGTTTGTTGTTATTTGGGCTATCTTTTGATATTGGGGGCCAAGAATTTTGTTTGGAGGAGGAAAGTTTAATTTTATTGGGCCAAATTCTGAATGAGCCTTAAATATACTTCTAGAAAATTTTATTTCTCAAAATCCAGGGGGACAAGGTCAAAGAATGGCTCACGGAGACATGGGATCCATCCTTACCGACAGAAAAAGATTGCAGTCAATTTCATGGGACCGAATGACAGTTCTCCTTCTTCAATATAAGTGGCCGTGGTCCCTCAACGCCTTTATAGCTTTGTCTCTGATTTTTCATGGTCAGCCCTGCCAAATTTGGAGCATCCATGATTTCTATTTTATTTGGCACATTGTCAGGTGGTCCTGCATAAAACTCTCTTATTTTTTATATTTTTAATTAGTGGCCGTGGTCCTCGTAGTCCCTCAACCCCTTTATAGCTTTGTCTCTGATATTTCATGGTCAGCCCTGCCAAATTAGGAGCATTCATGATTTCTATTTTGTTTGGCACATTGTCAGGTGGTCCTGCATCAAACTCTCTTATTTTTTATATTTTTAATTAAATGTCCTTTTTATTTATTATTTTAAACATTGTTATGAGTGAAAAATGAAATATCTTATTTAATCACAAAAATTGAGGAGAGTGGTTTTTTTTTTTTTTTTTTATTTTTATTTTTATTTTTATTTTTATTTTAGCTTTTCCCGAATTATATAACTAAAACAGTCCCTTTAACAAGTTATTTAATTATATAATATCTTTTTTAAACTTGATTTTATCAAAATCAAATTTAAATTTCAAAGCAAAATTCAGAATAATTTTCTAAACACTTTTTTTCTTAAATAATAACTTTTCCTGAATTATATAATTAAAAAAGCCACTTTAACAAGTTATTTAGTTATATAGCGTCTTTTTGGAATTTGGTTTTGCCAAAATTGAGTTCAAATTTTAAAGTAAAACTCAATTTTGCCAAAGTTAGGCTCGCATTGTCACATTAGTGGTTATTGCATATAGCTCGACTTTGGTTAAATTAAGTTCCAAAAAGGGTTACATAATTAGATAACTTGCTAATTAGGTTTTTTAGTAATATAATTCACAAAAACCAAACTTTTAGCAAAATAGGCATTTTTTAGTGGTTGTGCTTACCAAACAAATTGTATTTGTGTGGGACCAACCACTTTTTGTTTTTAAATTAAGAAAATTATTTTTAAAATAAGTCTTCCAAGTTCAACAAGTTAGAAATGAACAAAGAAATATAGCTTTTTAGACTCTTGTTTCACAGAGATAAGCCACAAAGACAGATTGCGTAAACTTTTTTTTTTTTCCATCACATTATCATAAAATTCTACACTGTGTACCACAAGCTAAACACGTGGAGGCCAAAAAATGATTGGACAACACAATCTAAATATATTAGGGCCACAAAGTTGTTGGAAAAACCAAGAAATGAGCCGGACTTTTGTTTATATTTTTTGTTAGTTTTGTAGGAGCATAATGTTTGAGAACAGGTCAAAAATTTTATTAAACTCAAAAGAAGTAGACATATAAAGCAAAACTTGTATAAGTCCAAGGCCAGCTACATGCAGCTGGCCATTAACTGAGGCTACACTACCGTAGCTAAGAAAGGACTCATACTAAACATTTATCTCTGTAAAGAAAACTTGTATAAGTCTAAGGCCAGCTACAAGCAGCTGGCCATAGACTGAGGCTACACTAACGTAGCTAAGAAAAGGCCCGTACCAAACATTTATCTCTGAGACGCCATCAGCTTTTGGCACTCATCTAGTAGATTCTCTGCACCGCTCAAAATAGACAAATAGTTTAAACCATCAGAAGAATTGCTATAATGCTATTCACCTTGCACGAGCTTGATTTGATTAGTTATCAACCAGTCCTTTTGGATTGCATCCGTGTTGAACATCAAATAAGTATGGTAAGTGCGCCAACCCAACCAATCAAGGACGACAAGAAAAAGGAAAGAAAAGTCCACCAACCAAATAATTGAGGGTCAAAACCATGCAATCAACGAAAGTGTAATTATTCAGTTTTACGAAGCATAATAAATACATGGTTTCTTTCACATTTGTTTTTGTTTTTTTTTTTTTTTTTTTTTTTGAAAATCTGGTTTCTTTCACATGAATAGTAAATTTTATTATGAATTTAATTAATTAATGAGATTTATTATTATGTGAGGGGGTAAGGCATGCATTTATTGTGATCTAAATCGAGCAATTGAATAATTATCAGCAAAATCAAGTTCAAAAGAAAAGCAAGGTATGAACTTTAGAAGATTTATCAAGGAACAAGTAGTCTAATAAGAAAGGAGAATATCAAGGATTATTAAGTGGTTTGAAGATTGTATCAAAAAAAAAAAAAAAAAGTGGTTTGAAGATGGCTTATGTCCATGAAACGATAAGAGAATTAATTTACTAAATCATACAGAGATTACAAATATTTGCACTAACGTGATAGCACAAAACAATAGGCCTGAAATTGGAAAATCTAGAAGATGGAAGAGATATTGTAACTAATTTTTTCTTTCTTAGTCTCTTGTACCTAGGATGATCTCCTGCACAATGAGCGACTACTGCTGCTCATTTTGCAACATTTGTAGCCTCCTCTCGATGTTCCTTATTCCACATTCTTACTAGGTAGTCCAAGAATTTTCCTATGACTTTTTCAATTGATGTTTTGATATAAAAAAAATCTCGTTATTTCTTGACGACAAATTCTCAACAATGTATATATATATATATATATATATATATATATATATATATATACACACACTAGGTAAGGAGTTCCATTCAAATAAAAAACGATTTTTTTTAACCTCCTTTCATTCCATGGAAAAAATAAAAGAAAAAATCAATACCAATCAGTGTCGGCTCTATATATAAAGCAACTGATGCAGTCGCCTAAGGCCCCAAGTAGAAAAAAGGCCCCCAAATTTTAATCAATAGGGTTTAAAAAAAAATTATAATAGTATTAATTAAGTCCAAGTATTAGCCAATGAATAAAATAATATTTTTTTATCAAATGAAAAAAAAATGTTACGTCCACGACATTTTTCACAACACTTTCAAAATAAATCTTAAGAGACAGATTGTTATAGGGTATTATTAATGATAAAAAATTAATTTCAGTGATGAGTTCAAATTAGAACCAATAACAAATTAACACCTAAGATTTGTTATAAAAATATTATGAATATAACACTTCTAAAAAAAAATAGAGCAATACAAAAAAAAACAACATTTTTCATAAGTTGAGTTGACAAATTTTTACTAGTTTTTATTTAAGTCCACCACTAACATTACTTTTTTACTTATCACAATCAAATTATCAATCTGTCACATTAATAGCTATGAAAAGTTTTGTCAAATTTTTTGTCTATAGACTTTCAAAAAAAAATCTACATGGTTCATGTTAATTAGTAGTAATTTTACATCTAAAATAAAATAGTTAAATTTAAATTTTTAAAAATCATATTTAAATATTAAAATGCCTCAATTTCAATTTTTGTCCCTAGACTCCCAAATACATTAAGCCGTCCCGGATACCAATGGCATCTCACTGCAGAGATTCTTATCTTTTTTTCATAGCCATAACTTTAGAGTTCCTAGTCAACATCAACAATATTAAGGAAATTGTAGTGGTCACAGACACTCAAAGAGTCGAAAATATCAATCAAAACATCAAATATAAATGTTTTAAAAGCACTTTTATTTAACTATGAACTGAATATTGATTACACGTTACAATCCAAGCACTCGTTCATCGCATTATTGTAGAGACAAAGCCATGCACTTAACCTAGCTATTCAAGTCACCATCCAGTGAGTTATTGCAATTCTAAGTTGTAACATCATAGATTCATTGCTGACAAATTGACCCATTTTCCATAATTTGACATTTCAATTCGGTAGAGCACGAGAGAGGTTCGACCAATAAAGACACAATATTTTTCCGAGTGTCTCGGTCTTGAACCCCAAACCCATCTCCATATTGGTAAAGGCTATGTGCCACACGAGCATTATTTGTTGCAATATTGACAAATGATTGCAGCATTGGCAATTGGTTGAAGCATTGCCCATTTATTTTCTTCCAACTCTTGTTTATCATGTCTTTGATGTGCTTCTGTGCAATTTCTTCTGAAACATCAGCTTCTCTCATATAACATAGGATTGATGAGGGAACATCACCTCTTGCTCTCTCAGCCTGTTTCAAGTTACTATTCCAATTAGTTTGTTCTAATATGGACATAATAATTAATCAATGTTCTCTATAACCAATAAAGAATGAGTAATACTATAGACATAAACTATTTTATAATATTTTTATAAATTATTGATGTGATGAATTCTTATAAGTTCTAATCTGAACTTGTCAATGACATCACATTTTTATCTATCAATAATTATTTGGAAAATGCTAAAGCGACATCAGCAGTTTGTAAAAATGTTATATAAAGAAAGAGTAATTACCACTCAAGTCCCCAAATCATTGCAGAGTCGAATTATTATAGATATATTATACACAATTTCTTGGTTTTTCTCCAAAAAATCTTCCATCCCGTTTGTTACCTCATGTCCCATGGAAAAGAATTCATGGACCAAAAGTAATGGGGCAGTCGATGAAATCCATCCATTACTTAGATATTCTTGCAGGGATGGACTGTAGCCCATGTTGTACCACTTTGCTTCCACAAATAATGCATTGCAAAAATCTATCCACTATTAAAAAAGAAAAAAAGAAAAAGATATTCACTATAATTTCAATAACGATGATCTTTACCTATTGTGTATATATGTATTCCAATTAAACATGATGAAAAATGAACAAATGAGTAAATTTCAATTATTATGGAAAATGAACAGATGAGTACCCCTTTTTTAAGATGAGGTAAAACTTGGTTCCAAGCACCCTTCTCCTTTTGAATTTCATTAGCGATTTCATTAGTAGTATTGTAGAGAGCTAGGAAGCAAGTCTTCATGCACTCTGGAAGCTGTTGAGTTTCACTAACATCCCACCTGAATTAAATATTTTGGTGAGAATAATTCTTAATGTTGTAAAACAATTATTTGCCTATTTTAAAATACCCCTAATATCTCCAAAATAACCAAAATATGCTCAAAACCTCTAAAATGCCTCTAAATCCTATAAAATAGCCAAATTATCCATTAAACCTTCAAAATGACTGAAATAGCCTCGAATCTAAAAAATGACCCAAATATTTTCAAATCTAATATGATTCATGAAATACCCTCTAAAAAATATAAATAAATATACTCCCTAAAAAACCATTAAAATGATGAAAAATACCTTATAAAACCTCCAAAATAACCACGTAATGCCTCAAAATTATGGAAATCAACTCCAAACTTTTAACAGTTTCTCAAAAATACTTTATTAGTATCACTTAGAGGTTTCAATTGTTTGTGCGTAATTATCCTTGTGAATGCTAGTTTAGTTGATAGCTTTTGTTAATTATTATTTTTATTTACTTTTATTGTTATACTCTTATTTTGAATATGCTTATTAGTGTAATTTTTAAAAATTTTATTTTGATTGTGCAGGTTGATCTAAGTTATTTTATTAATATATTAAAGTGAGAAATATATCAAAGTTTTTATTTCATATTTATATTAAATATAAATATAAAATTTATGATTTTTCATATGAGACCAACTCCAGCAAATATTTTTTGAGCATTTTCAGGAAAATAACTAAACATCGAAAAACAAATAATTTTCCTTGAAATGTTTTTACATTGAAATAAACAGGGCCTTAAAGTATTTTTGGTCCTCAATTTTTTGTTTCATTTTCATACTTGTGTGCTTCATTGTTATCCTTACCAACACCTAAGGGCATCTCCAACAAACTCTCCAAATTTTTGTACTGTTTGGAGAATGAACAATAACTTTTATCTTTTAACTACCAACTTTTTCAAATACATTTTCCAAATGATTCTTTATCCATTCTCTATCTCATTTAAATATTATTTCTTCATTCTTTTTTTAATATTTTTTTTATTCTTCCTTTGCAGATCACCCTTTGTAGCCGAAAGAGAACAAGAGGAGAGAATAAATTTTTTTTTTCTTTTAGTTGTTTGATTTTGTTGGTTAGAGATTATTTTGCTTTTACCTAAGCTATTGGAGATGCTCTAATTGACAAAAATTACTCACATGACATGACTAACATAATGCATACGTATCACTTATTTGAAAAAAAAAAAAAAAAAATTTTTGCTACATAGTTGGCAAAAAGGCTATGTCAGCTAAAAATTTCTATCAAAATACTTAAATCCCCCCACCCCCCCCCCCCAAAAAAAAAAACAAAAACATTGCAAAGAAACTTGGAGGGGGGAGGGATGAAGAAAAAGAGAAGAAAATTATTTTCACTTTCATTTTCATTTAGTTATTTTCAGAGAAAACTTTTATCTAACATTGTCATTTTCTTTTTAATAGTTAGAGCATCTCTAGTAACTTCTCCAAATTTTTATATTGTTTGGAGAGTGAACAATTAAATTTACCATTTACCTACCTACTTCTTTCCTCTTTGGCTCACTTCACACACACACAACCGACCATGATCTTTTGACTTTTCCTTGTGTTTGCATTTTTGTTTTTTATTTTCTTTCTTCTTCATCTCACTTCACTCACTCACACAACCGGCAAAGAGAGTTGGCCTTCGTCTATCTTTGTTTTCTAATGAGAAGAGAGAGAGTTTTTTATGATTAGAAGTGAAAGAGAGAGCAAGGAAGAAAGAGTAACGGAGGAAAGAGAAAAAATTATTTTTTATTCAACTAGGTGATTATTTTAATAGATAAAAATTTTTGAAGGTGCTACAATAAACGCTATAGTGTTTTCTATTTCATGAGAGGTACTGTAGCAACTACAATCCAAAATATAGAGATAAAAAAGCTTTTGGAGTGAAATTTTGGTGTGTTTGTTCTCCAAAATTAGTTTTAGAGAGCCTATTGGAGATTCTCTTAGAATAAAGAAAAATGACTCAAACCCTAAACATTTCTATTAAAAATACTAGAGAAGTGTTAGTTAAGCTACATGTTGCTTTGCCTAAAGTGGTTTATTTATTATTTATTATAGTTATGTGATCCATAAGCATTTTATTAGTAAGGACCAAAGTAAAACAAAAAAACTGTGTGAGGACCAAAATAAAACCAGCCCAGAAGTTTAGGAGTTTAGGACTAAAAGTATATTTAACCCTATTTTATATTGAAAGTTTTCAGCAGTGATATTCTGCAATGCTAACCTATTTACGGCATTTGTGAAGTGCTTTAGTTCTTCCAATGTGCCATAAACATCATAAACATCATCAATTATCAGTATCAGAATAACAACTTTCGTAAGCCATTTTCTAAGACATGTGTACTCAGGCTCGAAAGCAAGGCCCACTGAGCACATAAAACTTTCGGCTAGTCTGTCTCTGGCAAAACTCAAGTTCTCTGTGAGCCCCAGATTTCTCCACCACCTAAATGACACAAAGGTACAAGTAATTAAGTTGTTTCTCTTCATGCTTATAATTAGTATTTTGTGCAATGCAAAGTGAGTTTGGGGTATAAGATATATATTCACAAATCACATTATTCTTTGGAAGCTACCTGGATGATTCCCTTAGATCTTTTTGAAGTATGGCTTGAACTATGTTGAAATGAAGTTTAGCAAGTTCAAGTAAGCTCGAGTTCATGTGAATGTCTTTCTCATATGAATTGATGTGCCATTTGACATCGAACCACTGTACTCTCCTTTGTGATGGAAGTTCCAAAACATGGACCACTTGCTTGGCAAGGTCACTGTCTAAACTGGAAATGCTTTCTTTGAGAGTTGCAGTTGAGAAATCTCTAGCCACATCCAGAATGTTTTCACCTTCTAAACCCAAGTGTGAGGCCTCCAAAAGCTCAAGCATTTCTTTGATATTTATGTGCGTGTTTTCTCTGAACAAACCAGTTTTTTCATCCATGAAGCCTCTAAACATATCTGAATTGCACAGAATGTACTGGTGTTAGATATTAGGACTTCAAACAACAACCAAGTTTTAGTTTCTAAGTTTTTTGGGGTCAGTTATGGATTTTTAACATATTAGTTCGGATCGGCGATATGATTTAAATTCGAAGATTATTTTACCCTGAGAAACTTCATAGCCATGCTGCCTAAAAAGCCTAAAGCATAGTGCAGTAGTGTAGAGATCCTCTTCTGGACCTGAAATTTTCTTCTTAGTAGATGCAATGGTGTCTAGAGCCTCTTTGATTTCCATATCAAAGTGGCTTGCTAGGCCTAACTTGTTTACGCTGTCGATCAGCTCAAACGTTGCCACAGAGTCCACTGCATTCGCAAATATTATCCTTACATCTTCTTTAAGTTTCTGTACCCTTCTTTCATATTCTTGGCCCTGCAAAAACACCATTGTCCCAAATCTGAATTGTGTTAGTGAAAATCACGTGCAGAGGGGCTCTCTAAAAATGAGAATGGACAATAATGAAAGGACAGAGTTTAGGAAACAAAATTCCTACGACCTCCACATTCATTTTTAGTCATTCCGTTGATTAAGTCATAAAGTTTTTAAATATGACACGTGAATGATCTTACGAATCATCATATAATAAGTAAGAAAAAATTCCAAAAAACTCCTTTAAATTGGTTTGGAAAAATACATTGTCTATAATGAAATAACTTGAATACTCAGGGTCTATTTACACGCACTTATATTCCCTCTTGATGTGTTACAATTTGAGAAACAAATACAATAATGTGTTAAGAGTCATATTTTACACTATAGAAACTAATTGCAAAGAAGTTATTATCATTTCTCTATGGTAGAGTATGGAATAGAACAGAAAAAGAAGCCATAATTATTTTTCGAGATGAAAGATGAGAGAATCTGTTGACACAACATCAAAGTTATGAAAAAAATAGTAAGTCTTTATGAAAGGGACAAACGTTTACTAATATTGACCACATAAAAGTTGTAAAAGTTGTGGCACAAAAACTCTATTCACGATAATATTCTCATAGAATATATTTAGAAAGGATTCTTACGTCGTATATGCTAGAAAGAGACTGTAGGTAATCGTAGTTCCATATGTTTGGCTTATAATTGGCGGATCTTCGTTCATGTTCGATATCATTGGCTTGAGGCTTCATCTCGGATGATGAAGTTCGCAGCACAGATTGCAGTTGTTTCTTACAATCCATAGTGATGGAATCACCTAAAAGGAAAAGCTAAAGGAAAAATTAAGAAAGCTTGAGTTGAGGAATGCAGTGTTTATGGATTTTCGAAACCTACTTTGGACTGCTTTATATAGGCAATGAGGCATACAAAATGACAAAAATAAGAAAAGATCATTACTAATAACTACGAAAGACCTTCTATCTTAGAAGGAAGTGGCGGAGCCACATATTGTTGAGTGGGTATTTCAGTAATAATCGAAAATAAATAATAAAAAAAAAACTCAAGAACGAGTTTTTTTCCAACCCAAGGAAGATGATGCAAATCAGTTATGACATTTTTTTTTTCTCTTCCTAGTTGAATTAGGATTTTATTTATTTTTATTTCCCTAATTAAGCTGCTTTCTTTTCTCTAGTAGCTAGTAGCACTTTGTTATTTCTTTTTCTTAAAGGAGTTAGGAGAATTTTTTCAATAAATGCTCCTTAATTACATGGAGGTGATGATTTATTAAATTGTTATCAATGAAAGTTTAATTTGAGAGGTTTTCTCTATTCTTTTGTTTACGAACTTACAGTTTTTGTAGAATTTAGCTAAGAATTATGTGATTATTGCATGTGTATTACCAATTTCTGCTTCTACACTCTCATAAACACTTAGATTATGTTAGGGTAAAATTTTTATCTTGTATTAAAAAAAAATAATAATAAGAATTCTTAATTCTCTTGCTAAACCATGTTTACGGGAAAAAATTGGCTTTTGCCCTTTTAAAAAAACAATCCATCATTTTGCCATCTTTCCCAAATTAATTAGGGAAATGCCCCTCTTTTGAAACTCGATTTTCTCAAAATCGAGTTAAGCCCTATAGTGACCTTTTTAAGGATCCTATAGTGACGTTTTAAGGATCTATAATGACGTTTTAAGGACCTATAATGGCGTTTTGTAATCCGATGTCCTTGAAATCGAGTTATAGGTAAAAAAAAAAAAAAAAAATTGCATGTAAATTGACTTCATGGAGATCGGATTACAAAACACCACTATAGGTCCTTAAAACGTCATTATAGGCTCCTTAAAACACCACTATAGGACTCCAATTTTTTTTTTTTTAAAACTCAATTTTGAGAAAATCGAGTTTCAAAAGAGAGATATTTCCCTAATTAGTTTGGAAAATGGGACAAAATGCTAGATTTTTTTTTATTTTATTTTAAAAGGGGCATTTGCCCATTTTCTCCCATGTTTACATATATAAAAGACCAAAGTTGTAAGACTTAGGTTCTAGTTAGCACAGAGCCGTAGTCTCCTTGAAGTAGATGAAAAAGAAAGGTTGGACTAAATGGTTGTCAAAGTTGGAAACGCAATTCTTACGTTGTCAATGTTGGAAACGCAATTCTTCAATTTTCAATGGGATGGAATATGGCCTCCTCACTTAAAGCCAACAAATTAAGGGACGTACGTATTATCTCAATTCTCAAAATAAAAACAAAGACACATCTTTTGCTTTTATGTTTTATAAAAGTGGTCCCAAAAAAAAAAAAAAAAAAATCTAAATGTTACTCACCAATCAAACAAGAGAGAGAAACAGGGATAAATTGACAAAAAACTTGTTACTTACCCAACATTTGTCCCTTCCCCCTCTCTCCCCTCACTGTGCATGGCATGTATTATGATACTTATGTAACAAATCCTAAGTGATAGGTTATTACGGATTATTATTGGTGAAGTAAAAAAGTTATTTTAGTTGTAGGTTCAAATTAAAATCAATAACAACTAACCACTTATTATTTGTTGTGAAAATGTTATGAAAATATTGTGAATGTAGCACTTCTCTAGTGTGTATTAATTCTATGTTGTCCCAATTTAGTTGACTAGTGAATCTTGAGAGATCTCTTAAGTTCCTAAGCGTCCTGCAACTGTAGTTTACTAAAAGGAAAACGATTTAAATATGTTTGGGGAGGAAACTTCAACCCAACTTTCTTGGAAAATTTAATTTGGCTTTCGTTGGAATGCTTTTACAGACATGTACTTCCAACCCAAAAAACCACTGGAAATTAAGGTGTTTGTCGTGAAACAGTTTGATTAGTGTATCGTGAGAGATTTTGAGGATGTTCAAACTTGGGATTTTTTTATTATTTTTTTGGGAAATAATGATAATAATATTTATAAATTTGAGGTGCTCTTGTGCCACATATGTTTTATTCCTTCCCAAGTTATACTTTTGGGATTTGGCTTACCTTGAGTAGATTTTTAACTGGACATGTTCTTTTATTTTAAATATAGAATGACAAGTGGTAGTGAATTTTAATATTTATTTTTTATTTAATTAGTGGGTGATATTGCAATCTCTTATTAAAATAAAAAGGAGATTCTTTTTTAAAAAGTACTACAGGGTAAGCCAAACTTATACTTTTGTGTTAAGCACGTAATGGACTCCAATTTAATAGGCATTAAGCCTTAAATGACTTTAGGAATATTATTCCTTATAGGGCACTTGTACTATGGCAAGACCTAATATATACATACATATATATATATATATTTATTTTTATATATTGTCAATTATATTAGTGCCACAGTATTAGAATAGGCTTCTTTATTCTTTGGTATTTTTGTATAAACTTCTAAGCGCTAACTTTGATCTAGAGATTTTAAGGTTTCTTTAGTCACTTGATTATGGTGATTGAGAGTTTTTTGGCTTTGTAATCTCCTTTTTTTGTAACCCGCCGCCTGTGATGGGGGTTATTTTGGCTTTTGATAAGGCTAATAAGCATTGTAACAGACTTGTGAATTCTTAGTTTTTATATTATCTCTTGGTTTACCAAAAAAATGAAATTTTCTTCTTAACACTGCATAGCCCAAAAGCTGAATCACGTAAAACTATTCATTTTTATTGGGTTATATGCTCAACAAATGGCTATTTACGCTTATGCTACCCTCAACAAATTGGTTTTAAAGCTTCCACTTTTATAAAAACAGCAAAATGTTTGCTGGTAAAGGTTTTACAGAAGGGTGCTCCACTGTTCCCACCCAATGCACTTGGCGATATATATTTCACCAACCCAAAAGAATATTAGCATCGTTAAATATATTGATGATTCCAAGTTGAAACTAAAGTAAAGAAATAAAATTGATGTAGGAAAATGATAGAAACAGTGGAAATTGAAGGACCCATGTTGATAAAGCGTAATGACTCATTTTTACTATATAGTCTGGATATTGGTTTATATATATAAATATATATATATATATATATATATATATATATGTTACAAATTGATTTTTTTTTTTTTAAGAACATCAGATGTTAATGAACTAAACAGAAACATCATCAATTATTAGTATCAAATTAGTGACTTTTGTAAGCCATTTATTAAGACGTGATTACATTTGGCTAGTATTTTATAGATTGAGATTCGGTGGGATAGCAATATGCTATTGCACTGTACAGTTAATCATTGGATATAAGAAAGGAGTTAAAAAATAAAGTGTTAAAATAAAATGGTAAAAAATTAAAAGTTAAAAGTTTTTTTATTTAAGGGTTGAGATTAAAAGTTTTAAATCAACCTTTAATTTACTATTGCATGGTACAATAGCATTAACTATTTAACCAAATTTGAATTTGTCTCTCGCTCATGTTTTCTATGCGGTCCAGATTACTACACCAGCACCTAAATGACATAAAGATACGAGTGAGTTCTTTTCTTTTGTGATCTACGACGTATGATGTATCACTTTCTTTGGTAGCTAGTTGAATGATTCCCTTAGATCTTTTTTAAGTTGGCCTTGAGCTATATATGTTGAAATGAAGTTCAGCGAGTTCAAAAGAACGCATGATCTTTAAGGGTGTATTTGGTTGGGTGAAAAAGTGAGAAGATAGAAAATGATGAGATGATAGAAAAATGAGAGTGAAAAAGTGAAAGGATAGAAAAAGTGAGTTTATATAAATTTATTCATATATATTTGTTAAAAAATGATGTCCAATTAAAACAAAAAAGTGATAAGCAACCAAAAAAAAAAAAAAAAAAAAAACCCACAGAGCACCACGCCCACACTTAGGAAATCAAAAGAAAAAGAAAAAAAAAAAAGGGAGGCAACATTCACGCCCAGGAAACCATTAAAAAAAAAAAAAAAAAAAAAAAAAAAAAAAAGGCCATTTGGACTTTGCTCATGTGCACTGCACATGGGTAATTTTGTCATTTCACCATCAAACTCCCTCCATCCAGTTTTCTTTTCATTTTGGAGAGACAAATTTTGTGTAGGCCAGTGTGAAAAATGCTTGGCCCCACCAGAAAATCATCCTCCCTCCCCCCTTACCAAACAACACTCTTTCCCATTTTCCCTCGTCTTTTCTCTTCTTTCTTTTCATCCCACCTATATCACCTCCTACCAAACACACCCTAAAATAGCATTCATAGTTGTGTTTTTCTCATATACGTCAATGTGCCATTTGATGTTAAACCACTGCACTCTCCATTATGATGGAAACTCATTATTTAGCAAGGCGACAAGGTCATAGTCTAAATTAGGACTGCTTTCGTTGAGAGCCTCTATTGAGAAATCTCTAGCATCATGATCATGAGATCATCCAATATTATGTCTTCACCTTCTAAAGCCAAGTGTGAGGCCTCAGACCTCCAAAAGTTCAAGCATTTCTTTGATATTTTCACGTGTGCTAGATTTTCTATGAAACTTCATAGCCAGGCTGCCTAAGAAGCCTAAAGGATAGTGCAGTAGTATTAACAAATGTAGATATACAAGTGAGTTCTAGCTAACTCAAATAATTAAGTTTCTCAAATAAAATATTTGGAGTTTAAATTTTGTCTATATTTAAAAATTAATTAGTGTCTTAATCTGATGATAAAAGCAATTATTATAGAGTGGATGCTTTAACCTTATTAAGTTTAATAGTAGATTCATTCTCATAATATCTCTAATGAGAAGAAAAAGAGTTTCGCATGATATCTATAAAAAAATGCATTAATACCCAAAAAAAAAAAAAAAAAAAAAAACCTGGCATTCCAACATATAATGGGTCAAAGCCCTAAAGAGTAGTCCTAAAACATAGAAAATAAGACAAAAAAGATGACATAACTAAATTAAACCATGTATAGGACTTGATAAATAATTTTGAATTATGCCAATATGCCCAGTAATGAATAAAAAATCAATAGTCTAGCAATTTATTTATAGAGAGATTATTCTTACTCTTTCAATTTCTATTATATTTTGAATATGGAAATTTTCAATCATGAATATATATATATATTTATATATATATAATATATAATATAATCAAAACTAGATCTCACAACAAAATAATAGATGTTATTCTGATAGACTTTTTGATGTTATCCATTAAAACAAAATTGTTGCAAGATTTCAAATAACATTAATCATTGATGATTTCTAGAATTTAAAAGAACATAGAGTTCCATTTTAGTATATCCTAAATAATTGAGTTGAATGAAAGACATGTATTAAGAAAATAATTTTTTCCCCTTTTGTCATTATCATGATCAATGAAATGTTGGTCTGGGTCTATTAGTAGCTATTTAAGAACATCATCTTCAGTGGGTTGAGGAAGTATGGTTTAGTATTGTCCTTTGACAATTTTTTTTTCCAAATGAACTTCTAGGTTGATGGATGTTGAGTATTGTCCTTTCATAAAAGGAAAAAAAATTGATATAATTGTTAAATAAGTCATACGGTATTTAATGGGGATATTTCTATCCTATAGAAAAGAAAATATATCATGCATCAAATACATATATCTCATTTTTTTCAAATAGAATTCACCTAATTTAGTTGGGGGAGATGTATTCATCTGATGCTTATAATAATACCACATCCATGTGACTGCTTTATATAGGCAATGAGTCTTACAAAATGACAAAAATAAGAAAAGGCCATAACTAATAACTACGGCAGACCTTCTATCTTAGAAGGAAGTGGCGGAGCCACATATTGTTGAGTGGGTGCAACGCACCCACTCAAATTTGAAAAAGGCATGGTATATTCAAATTTTTGAGAATTTTGGATCTTGTTATACCACCCTTTAAATAAATTTTGTGCTATCAATTATGAGGTTTTTTATTCTCAAAAAAAAAAATTTGAGAGTTTTTTTTAATAATATTTTTTAAATAAGGATCCTGTTGAGATAGCGGTACTATATATTGATCGATATGTATTTGTTGTGAGTGTAGCAAAAAATTATAAGTTTATTTCAGTAATAATTGAAAATAAATAGCAAAAAAAAAATGGTAAATTCAATCCCTTTTAATAGATGAGGCCTAATATTACCGATTATCCCAAAAATTTAAGTTATTGAAATATGATAAATTAAATCATTAAACACATTTCTAACATTTTTGTTTGGGCAATTTTCATAGCTTTCTCATGGGAGAGTAAAACAAGCTAGCTGTTCAAAAAATTATCCTTTGGAAATTTTATATAAATTTAATTCTAATACCTACCTTTTGAAGCTTGCAATGTCATATCTATGCATCTGACATTTAAATTCTAATGAAGACTCAAAACTCGAGAACGAGTTTTTTTCCAACCCAAGGGAAGATGATGCAAATCAGTTATGACATTTGTTTTTCTATCTTCCTAGTTGAATTAGGATTTTATTTATTTTTATTTCCCTAATTAAGTTGCTTTCTTTTCTCTAGTAGAGAGTAGCACTTTGTTATTTCCTTTTCTTAAAGGAGTTAGGAGAAATTTTTCAATAAATGCTCCTTAATTACATGGAGGTGGTGATTTATTAAATTGTTATCAATAAAAGTTTAATTTGCGAGGTTTTCTCTATTCTTTTGTTTACGAACTTAGAGTTCTTGGGGAACTTAGCTAAGTTTTATGTAGTTATTGTGGAACTTAGCTAAGTTTTATGTAGTTATTGTATGTGTATTACTGATTCTGCTTCTACACTCTCATAAACACTTAAATTAATCTAGAGTAGAATTTTTATTTGATATAAAAAAAAAAATAAATATTCTTAATTCTCTAGCTAAACCATGTTTACATATATAAAAGACGAAAGTTGTAAGACTTAGGTTCCAGTCAACACAGAGCCGTAGTTTCCTTGAAGTAGATGAAAAAGAAAGGAAGGACTAGATAGTTGTCAAAGTTTTTTTTTTTTTTTTTTTTTTTTTTTTTTTTTTTTTTTTGAAAAAAAACAGTTGTCAAAGTTGGAAACGCAATTCTTACTTCAATGTTCAATGGTATGGAATATGACCTCCTCAATTTAAAGCCAACAAATTAAGGGACGTATTATCTCAATTCTCAAAATAAAAACAAAGACACATCTTTTGCTTTTATATTTTGTAAAAGTGGTCCCAAAACAAAAAAAAAAATCTAAATGTTAGTCACCAATCAAACAAGAGAGAGAAACAGGGATAAATTGACAAAAAACTTGTTACTTACCCAACATTTGTCCCTTCCCCCTCTCTCCCCTCACTATGAGTGGCGTGTATTATGATACTTAGAGCATCACCAATAGCTTATCTATATCTATTTTTTTGAGAAAAAAACTTCACTGTTCAGCCCAAAAACCCACTCCAACAACTTCTCCATCTCCATTTTTTAGATTAGAATTGCTCCAATGCTTTTCTACAAGTAGAGAACACTGTAGCAATTACTGTAGCACCTCTAAATAATATTCTCCCATAAAATAATACCCGGTTGAATAAAAAAATAATTATTTCTCTCTCATTCCTTTTCTCTTTCATTCTTCACTCTCTTGTGCTTCTCTATCTCAACTGTTGCAAACTAAAACATACCACAATCAAAATAAAAACACAAAACCCAATCAAAAGATTTGAAACACAAAAACAATCTTTCTCATAAACCTAATGAAATCTGAACGATAAAATAAAACTAATCAAACCAGGACAAAAAAAAAAAAAAAAAAAAAAAAAAAAAAAAAGGGAGAATGCCGTTTAATACTTCAAGAAATAAGGTCTCAAATTCAAGTGTTAAAACCATGCAAGTCTGTCTAAGATTCAAGTGTGAAAAGTGCTGTTCATTAAAGCTCGACAACTAGCAATCTATTGAGCCTTGAAAGAGTCATTTCTAGCCTATGGCTCAACAAAGATTCGATTCGAGATAGGTATTTGTTAAGATTTATAAAGTTCGATTTTTTCAGATCAAGTTTTTCATTCAATCCATGATTGTGTATTTGGGTTTTTTTTTTTTTTCTCACAGACTAGACATATAAAAGGATTATTTTAAGGGCCGTCAAGGGTAACACAAGTTGCACAAGTGTTGAACAAAATTTGTTCAAGCAAATTGTGACCGGAGACAAAATTTGCCCTAGTTCATCTTTCTTGTAAAGAAGCGATTGTATTTGTGTACCGTAGGGTTTTATAACCAAGGAGCTTCTTGATCTTTATCGTGTGATGAACTCAAGAATTTTGCAGCCAACAACCTTCTCTAATTGGCTATTGAAGTCGTGTATTGGGATTCGCGCAATTAGTTAGTCACGTACTGGAAGCCATGCATTACAAGGAGAGATTGTCACTACATCACAAGTCCAATTGGGTATTGGAGTAAGAGTTCAATTGTAGGTTGGAATAAAGTCTTGAGATTTCTTTACTTGTAACCGCTTGTTTTGATAATAGTAGATTCTCGGAAGTGGTGACCTTAAAATCACCTAGTGGGATTTTTGTCATGTAAGTTTTCCCCATTCGTAAATAAATCACCGTGTCAATTTATTTTCCGTTGCATACTTAGTTTAATTGGTGATTCGTTTATGTTGCCACGTACATTGCATGTTAATTTGATAAATTAATAAACTTGACTAATTAATCAATTAATTTATCATAGGGGGTCAATTTGTTTTTGGCCTATTAGAGTGTTCTAGAATCAAATAGAAATAGAAAAAGTAAAAAAAAAGAGAGCTAGAGAAAGAAAGAGAGAGAGAGATAGTTGAAGAAAGTGATCTAGAATGAACTAGAGAAAGACAAAGAAGGGTAGATAGAGATAGGAGTGGGATACGTGTGCGGTGGAGAAAAAACCAAGAGAAAAAAGAAAAAAAAAAAAAGGAACGTATGGATGAAATTAAGAAAGGAAAAATAATATAAAAAATAAGAAATGGCAATTAAGAAATGTTACTACAATATTTTCACAATAAATCTTAAGTAATAGATTGTTATTAGCTAATATTGGTAAGTAAAAAAATAATTTCAGAGGTGGGTTCAAATTAGAACTAGTAACAACTTTCCACATAAGATTTTGATGTGATTCTTGTGAAAGTATTACAAAAAATATTGTGGATATAACAATTTTCATTGAAAAATATAATTGTTGGGAATGAATATAGGAAGAATAAATGATGATAAAAAAAAAGAATAAAGAATAAATGAAGAAATGATATTTAAATAAGATGGAGAAAAGGATAGAGAATATATTGGAAAATGTATTTAAAAAAGTAGGTAAGTAAAAGCTAAATGTCACTATTCATTGTCCAAATAGTACAAAAATTTAAATAATCTGTTGGAGATGCTCTTATGTAACAAATCCTAAGTGATAGATTGTTACGGGTTGTTATTAGTGGAGCAAAAAAGTTATTTTAGTTGTAGGTTCAAATTAAAACCAATAACAACTAACCACTTATGATTTGTTGTAAAAATATTGTGAAAATACTGTGAACGTAACACTTTCCTAGTATGTATTAATTCTATATGTTGTCCCAATTTAGTTGACCAGTGAATCATGAGAGATCTCTTTAAGTTCCTAAGCGTCCTGCAATTGTAGTTTACTAAAAGGAAAATATTTTAAATCCGTTTGGGGAGGAAACTACAACCCACCTTTCCTTTTGGCATTTGTTGGAATGCTTTTACAGACATGTTCCGACTCACAACTATTCGAAATTAATGTGTTTGTTGGGAAACAGTTTAATTAATGTATTTTGAGGATGTTCAAACTTGGGGTTTCTTTTAATTTTTTTTTGGAAATAATGATAATAATTGTTATAATTGGTGGCTTAAATTTGAGGTGCATCAACTTGTGTCACATATGTTTTATTCCTTCCCAAGTTATACTTTTATATTGGGCATGTAATGGACTCCAATTGAGTAGGCGTTTTGCCTTAAACAACTTAAGGAATATTATTCCTTATAGGGCACTTGTACTGCGGCAAGACCTAATACATACATACATATATATATATAGTCAATTATATTATATTAGTGTCGCACATTTAGAATAGGCTTCTCTATTCTTTGGTATTTTTGTATAAACTTCTAAGCGGTGACTTTGATCCTGAGATTTTAAGGTTTCTCTAGTCACTTGATTCTGGTGATTGAAAGATTTTTGGCTTTGTAATCTCCTACTTTTGTTAGTAAAATTTTCTTCTCAACACTTCATAGCCCATGGCCCAAAAGCTGAACCATGTAATAAAAGTGAGTAAAACTACCCATTATTATTTGGTTTTATATGCAACAAATAGATATTTACACTTCTGTCATTCTTAAGAAATTGGTATTAAAGCTTCCGCTTTTACAAAAATAACAAAATGTTTGTTCGTAAAGGTTTTACAGAAGGATGCTCGTACCCAATGTACTAGGCAATATATATTTCACCAACCCAAAAGAACATATGTTGAAACTAAAGTAAGGAAATAAAATTGATGTAGGAAAATGATAGAGACAATGGAAATAGAATGACCCATGTTGATAAAGTGTAACAACTACATTTTTACTATGTAGATAAAGAGGAAAATTAAATGGTTTCAAAGATAAGTGAGTAAATTGTGAATTACCCAAAACATAGAGAATGTAAAGTATTTTATTTGGCCGAATGCAATAACAATGAATGTTCAATAGGTCTTAAATAGATTAAAAAAATTAATTCAATGGGATTTTAATATATAATTCATTTTATTTAATCCAATTAAAGACCAATCATGATAAATTAATCATAATTACATTGTTTTAGCCTTTAATGCTAGAATGCATATCAAACGTTGAATTTAACTTGATATGGCTTGATCTTTTGATCAAATGATCCGATCATCATGTTCAGCATGTCATTTTTATCGTTGTGAACTCATATGTATTTTGGAACAGAATTTTTGTTCATTGAATGGTCATAATGAAATTCTAACACCTAGACTGTTTTAAAATTATAATGTTGCCTTGAGAGAATGCCCGATTTCAAAATGGGATGCCTACAATTATCTTGCTAATTTTTTTTTTTTTTTTTTTTTGAGAAAGATCTTGCTAAAAAAAAATTAAATAGGCTCATTATGTGAATTTTATAGAAATTAAAATATATCCTATATGAATGGACATATAATTACTTACTTGAGTACCTCCATGGATTGTCACCATATAATTCTTGTGAGGAAATTTTACTTTCTGGTGCAATAAGGATGGAACTACTTAATTTATGCTCATGGATATCCAAGGTCAACTTAAAAGCATGTTGAAGCAAGCAGGGATGTGCATTACTTGAAATTATATATTTTGTACAACTACCTGAATTGTTTCGTCAATGGTACTATTCCCAAAATTTTTCTCTTACGGTCTATTTGGTTGGGTAGAAAATGGGAATGATGGAAAAACGTGGAGTTTTCCCTTATTTTATGTGGTAAAAAAAAGGGTAGATAGAAAAGAGGGAGAATGGATTTTTTACCTGACCCACCAAGAACCATCCTCCCAAATTGAGAGGAAAAGTGGATAGAAAATGTGTTTTTACATGTGATTTACTATTTTACCCATATTACTTACAATTTAAAATATCATCTTCTTATGTAATAAGGGTATAATAGTAAATTTATTAAGATAACATTTTCTTTCTTTTCATTTTTACACCCCTGACCAAATAAAATAATGTGAGAAAAAACTAAAGATTTTTTATTCTTCCACTTTTCTATCCTATCTCTTTTTAATTCTCCCAACCAAACAGACTCTTAGTATTGTCATACACCTTTACTCCCATACACTTTGACTAGATGGTGCCAATTCTTCCACTCCAATGCCCAACAATTTGTTTTCCAAGGCAAATATTGAGAGCACTTTCATTGTCAATAACCATGGGGGCACTCCTCCCTTTTGAAACAGTGGAGATGTGTAAAGTTTAATACACTTAGAGAAATGTTAAAAAATGCCCTAAGGGCATTGGTTTAGAAACTATTTTTAGAAATATTTTATGGAAAAATGATAAAACAATTTTATTAATAGCTTTTTATATTTTTCATAAAATTGATATTAAAATTTTTCTAATATCATTTAATACAATTGTCCTAAAGGTACTCGTTAATATAACTCATATACTTATACTCATCGTGTGGTAAATCCGTATTGGAAAACACAAAGGAGGTTTCATAACTCAAAGACTCAATAATGACATTTAAGGCCTCAAGTGTGGTATTAATGGAAATTTGGATTTGGTTTAGTAGCTTGAGTAGAGATTGGCAATGTGCATAGGAGGTCATAAGTGATCCCTGTAAGAAGATGTTGAATTGGGTCTATTGTAGTTGTTTAAAATTAAGAACAACATCATCTTTAGTGGGCTAAGGAAGTGCCTTAAATGGGTCCAAAACTTCCAAAATATTATCAACTTCCAAATGAGGTTGTAGGTTGATGGATTTTGACCATTTATCCACAAAACAACAACAACAACAACAATAATAGTAATAATAATGGGTTTTGACATAATTATTAAAGGAGTCTTGAACTATATATTCACGGGTGGTGTTCCTATCATATAGAGATGTTAGTTGAATACACATGGAATTTTTGTTTTGTTTTGGTTTTTTTGTTTTTGTTTTTTGTTTTTTTTTTTTTTTGTTTTTTGGTTTTTTTTTTTTTTTTTTTTTTTTGTTTTTTTTTTTTCTAGAAAAAAGAAGAAAAGATGCATGAAAATTAATTACTCTTAATGCTACCAATCACATTTTTTTGTGTTTGTGGGCCTGTTGACTGATGGATAATTGGTTGTCCTGACTCCAGAGAATGAATTGAGTAATTATTATGTGCTATCGGAGCGTAGTGATGCACTTCTTTTACATTTTATAAAGAATCTCACAAATTGGTGAAATTTCTTATAAATGTGAGAGAAAGAAGTATTGCATCATCGTGTTTCAAGAGCATCCATTAATTTTTTGAACACATGGGTATGGCACACGTTGTTTTATCGTAAATGTATGCATGCACGAGTAACAACATGCATGTATGAGTACGAAATTGGCAAGTTTGACACATGAAATAGTTGTGTAATATACGCATATATGATAGTCGACAATGCTAGTTTTAACCTATGGCATCCACTCCTAATAATAGCTCTTTATCATCAGACCAAGATATTAATCAGTTTTTGGTGTATGCGAGGATTAAACCCCAAATCTCTTATTCAACCATCAAAGACTTTACTAATTGAACTAACTGGAACCCACGTAAAATTGGAGCACATTAATCACAGGAGCAATTGAAGTTGCTAATTTTATGTCTAGTGCATACTTGCATGGGTACGTGAAACAAATAGTCATGCTTGCAGCACATCTAATTTTGATTGAATGAGAAGAAAGTAAAACTTACAATGTTTCTTAAATCTCAAAATCATACGCTTGCTTTTTAACCGTCTATGTGATATTAAATGCTTGGTCACCATGTGTGCTATGTAAGTAAAATTATTGAAAAATGTTATATTTACAATATTTTCATAACAATTTTACAATAAGTGCTATTTGGCAAGTTGTTAACTTGTTATTATGTTGTTATAGGAAGGCAAAAAAAGTAATTTCAATTGTGGATTTTTTTCTAAGAAAGATTTGTCACTTAAGATTTATTATAAAAGTGTTGTGAAAATGTTATGGATGTAGAAGTTCTCTAAAATTCATTGGATTGTTTTTATTTTGTTTTGTGGGTTAATTAATATTATGTTCCTAAATGTCTGGCTTGTGTTTTTGAAATAGTCATTAAAGCTTTTAATATGTCCATCATTTAATCTTTGAAGTTAAATATAATCTACTTTTTAAAAATTAATGGATATTAAAATTTTAAAAACTTTACATAATTATCCTAAAAATTCTAGAGGATCCTGACCTATTTTACCACTTTGCCTCCATAAATAATGTATTACAGAAATTTGTCCACTATTAACCAAAAAATAGAAAGATTTTCATTAGAAGTTCTAATAACAATAATCTTTATTTATATTTTATATTTCACATGATGAAAAATGAACAGTGAGCATAGTGCTTTTTTAAGATAAGGTAATAATTGGTTCCAACCCGAATCTCCTTTTGGATTTCATTTGCGATTTCATTAGATGTATTGTAGAGTGCTAGGATGCAAATCTCCATACACTCTAGAAGTTGTTGAGTTTCATTAGACGTAGTACAGTACTAGGAAGCAAATCTCCATGCACTAGAAGTTGTTGAGTTTCACTTACACCCTCGAAGTTGTTGAATTTCATTAGACGTATTGTACAGTACTAGCTAGGAAGCAAATATGCATACACTCTAGAAGTTGTTGAGTTTCACTTACCCCCGACTTGAATTAAATAATATTGTTAGAATTCTTGCTACTCTAAAATAAATATGTGCATATTTTATATTGATAATTGGGTCGGTTAATGGGTATCCTAAGGCAATGGACAAGGAAGTACTTAATAGAGTGTGCTAGAATCATCCTGCGGTCCCTTTTCAACTGTGCTGTTATAACACAAATTTCACACTCATTTTCACATGTTGATATGGTTAATTATGAAAATTTTCTATCCACCAATTTTTTCATAGGGTTATTACTTTTTCTCTACCATTCACAATTGACCATCTCGTTAAGTTGTGATATTAGGTGTGTAGCATAGTTATTTATAACACACAAGTTCATTGGTTAGCATTTTTCTCAATCCCATATAAAGTATGCTATTTTAATATATTTAGGGTGTGTTCATATAAACTGTTGGAAAACTATGTTTTGAGTTTAAAATGAGTGTTTGTAAAAACGTTATGAGGAGTTGTGGTGACAAAACAAAATTTTGGGTTTTAAAAATGATTTTTATACTCTCAAAACGCCTAACCAAACGAACCCATGATGCAATCTTAACATGAGCCCAAATGCCTCAAACATTTTCAAGGGGGTTATTCATGGCATTTGTGAAATGCTTTAGTTCTTCCATTGTACCATAAGAGCACTAGAATTGGGTGTGCCAAAACATCCAAAATGCTATTTTGGTTCACCAAATACCAAAAAAAATGACTTCCATTTAATGTGCCATTTGCCAATTTTTTTAGCATTTGCTAGTAGTAGATTACTGTAACAATACTATTTTTTTTCTTCTCTCTCTCTCTCTCTCTCTCTCTCTCTCATGTGTGACAGCGACAACTCTATTGGTGGTAGCTTTATGCGTTTGCAAGAACCTACTCAATGTCCCCGTCCTGCTCCGCTCCACACTGCATGCCCCTCATGGATATGATATTATTCCAAGCAGGTTGGGCAGTGGTTTGGAATTTTCCAACATACCAATGGTGGATTGGTTAAAAATTTTTCCACCCCACTCAATCTGACCCACGTACATCAATATATATATGTATATATGTATGTATGTATGTATGTATGTATCTCTACATGCTGTACAAGTTATCTTAGGTTATTTTAATGGGTTGTATGCTAAAATAGCATATTGGATATAATGTGTACGTACATCTTTAATTTAAATGTTGTGCTAAAATAGTAAAAATAACTTTTTGATTTGTAAAAATTGATTTTTTTTAGAACATTAGATGTTAATGAACTAAACAGTAAACATCATCAATTACTAGTATCAAATTAGTGACTTTTGTAAGCCATTTATTAATACGTGTGTACTAAGGCTTGAAAGCAACGTCTAGTCGTCTATTGAGTGCACATATTACATTTTGGCTAGTCTATTGTTGATTGAGATCTGATGCGATAGCAATATACTATTGCACGTGCAATTAACCATTGCTATTGTATGCTGCAATAGCCTTAGTTATTTATACAGATCTCAATCTGTCTCTTGCTCAAGTTTTTTGTGAGGTCCAGATTACTCCACCAGCACCTAAATGACATAAAAGTACAAGTGAGTCCTTTTCTTTTGTGATGTATGACATATGACGTATCACCTTCTTTGGTAGCTACCTTGAATGATTCCCTTAGATCTTTTTTGAAGTTGGGCTTGAGCTATATATATTGAAATGAAGTTTAGCAAGTTCAAAGAATAATCCATGGCATGGTCCATAATTGTGTATTTCTCATTTGCATTGATGTACCATTTAATGTCAAACCACTGCACTCTCCATTGTGATGGAAGCTCATTGTTCAGCAAGGTGATGACAAGGTCACAGTCTAAATTAGGACTGCTTTCATTGAGAACTTCTGTTGAGAAATCTCTAGCGTCATGATCATGCCAATATGGCCAGTAATGAATAAAAAATCAATAGTCTAGCAATTTATTTATAGAGAGATTATTCTTACTCTTACAATTTCTATCATAACTTTGAAATGGAAATTTTCAATCATGAATAAATATATATATATATATATATATATATATATATATATATATAATAAAACTAGATCTCACAACAAAATTGTTGCAAAATTTCATATAACATTAATCATTGATGATTTCTAGAGTTCCATTTTAGTATATCCTAAATAATCGAGTTGAATTAATGACATAGTATTTAGAAATTTTCTCCTTTTGTCATTATAGTGGCAGCTCTAGGAAATGTTTTGAAGGGGGTCGTTAAGAAACTTAAATTAAAAAAATTTTAATAAAAAAAGAACTTGAATATGTATTATTGACAAAAAAAAAAAAAAAAAAAACACAAATATATGAAATTTTATAATTTCTTTCTACGAGTTTTCATATTTTAAAATCATCACATGATAGTTTATTATCAATTGTGATTATCTATTGTTAATGTAGATGTGACTATTTTATTTTATTAAATATGTATAACATTTTTATTTTTATGTAATTTTCATTATTTATTTGTTATTGTTTTTTATAAATTATTGACGCACATAATCACACTCATCCATACATAAATAATACATTAAACAATCGCTAACTTAAAAAAAAACTAGGGATGTTTATCCCACATTAGTTGTGTGTATCTAGTATCCGTTGTTTATAATCCCAATCTACAATTACAAAGATTAGGCCCTTTTATACGTAGTTGTACTCTGGTTATGTAATGTATTATAAACCTAATTTAAAACATTAGTATTACTATTTTCATGTGTGTTCTAATAAGATTACTGTTTACTAATAATAATAAAAACAATCACTAACTTTACTATTTTTTTTCTTTAAATCACTAGTTTTATAACAAAAAGTTATTATAACATGATAACAATATACGCATGTAACAAATCATCTGTATTTCTTGGTTATTAAATTATATAAAATTATATTATATTTATACCATGTACACATTCACACACTTCATAATTCACACAGATAACATTATATCAAAAAAATAATAATAATAATGCACACAATTAGTATCAAACACTCACACACTTTCTCACATATATATAATATAAATTTATAATAAAAAAAGATATTCAGAACTCACAAATACTCACATTTTACTTTTTGGGTCAGAGATACATAGAAAGTCGGATAGAAAACAGAGATGAGATGAGATTTATAAGAGAAAGGAAGAGTGATTTGTGTTGTTAATTAGTTTTGTGTTGAGTTGATCTATGTTGTTTGATTTTGGGCATTGATTTGTGATCAGTGTGTATAAGATTTAAGTCAAGTTGTGCAAAAATACTTTTAAGGTTATTAAATTAATAAAAAAATAATTTATATATATAATTTTTTTATTTATTTAAAAAGTCAGGTGCTTATGCAGCCGCCCCCGTGTCATTTTCATGGTTAATGAAATGTTGGTCTGGGTCTATTAGTAGCTATTTAAGAACATCACCTTCAGTGGGTTGAGGAAATATGGTTCGTCGGTTCAAAAACTTCCAAAATGTTATTAATCAAATTCCGATTCCCGAATGAGCTTCTAGGTTGATGGATTTTGAGTATTGTCCTTTCATAAAAGAATTAATAAAAAATTGATATAATTATTAAATAAGTTGTATTGTATTCACCGGTGATGTTCCTATCATGTATCAAGTACAGACGCGGACCACGCCAATCTCGTGCATGTGCACGTGAAACAGAAGGCCCTGCAAACTCTTATATATGTGTGTCATTCCTTTGATTGAATAAAAGACGTAATAAAGTCAGTACTTTATATGTTTCTGACAACTCAAAATCATGCGCAGATAGATGCAATGTATATGGCTTGTTAAAGTAGGTTTAAGACATTTTACTCAATTATTTTAAGTGTATTACCCTATTACGTGTATTACAAATCTGACACAGACATATATGATCTTTTTATTTATTAATCATAGAGTTAGACTTTGTCCCTTAAAATTTGCCTTATTAATTAAACTCGTGATTGAAAGTGACTTAACTTTCAACCAAATACGGAAAAAAAAAAAAAAAAAAAAAAAAAAGTGACTTAGCTGACATGGTTTCAAAAACCCAAGGGATAGTACATGATATCATTATCTTGGTCTTTGTCACAACCTAGTTTTGTCTGGGCTGGCTAAGAGATCGAGAGGCCTTGAAGTCAAACCGTAAAACCTTGTACATATTGATTATATATAGACCTTGAATTACATCAAATGGGTCAATCGTGTTTCACAACTTAGGCCTCTTTCTCCACACACACACACACACACACACACACACACACACACAAAAAAAAAAATTTAGGCCTCTTTGTTGATGGGCTATCCAATATATAGGATTAGATTGGATACAAGAATTGACAATGGGCCAATGGTAATGGCATTAACAAATCACACATTGGTTTTAGTGGCGTTGACAAGTGAGGCCGGTTCTCTTGAATTAATAAATGGTTTGGATTAAGTTTACTATTTTATTTTTTGTATTATTTCTCTCATGAAGATGTGGGGAAAGCGGGATTAAGATTTAGGATTACCTTATTCTTATGAAAAACCTAGCATGGGCATGGTCGCATGGCCAAACTAGGAACCTAGGATCCTTAGCTTAGTTAAAGTACAAAACTTATGTACAGTGTTGTTACTTAAGTTTCATTTTTAAGATTCTGCCATGTGGCTATTTAAATAAAAAATATACATTCATCTTATAAGAAAAATGCCACATGGCAAAATTTTAAGAGAAAAACCTAATGAATAACACCTAAATACTATACCTAAGTCTTGCCCTAATTAAATGTTATGTAAAAGGTTAGGATTAGTTTTCAATTCAGCCCATTATCTGGGGAAGTAGATGGCTGCAGACCTCTTTTTGGCCTCCTTGCTTGTGGGCTATCTAACTGGATAAAATTAACACGTAAATTTGTAATACTTATGTAGTAAAATTTATAAAATCCTTAATATCATTCAAATGAATTAATTATATTAAATCATGAAAATAATGAATTTTAAATAAAAATAATAATATAGAACATTAATTAAATTGATGAAAAAGTTTAAATATTATTTAAGTGATATAAAAATATATAAAGGCTCACTTAACTTTTTTGACTTAGGTATATGTAAATAAAATATGTATAAATTTATTAAACTATATATAAAATTAATTTAAATATAAATTAAAGGGCTAATTGTTATGGTGCCTGTGAGAAATTCGTTGTTTTAGCCAAGATTCAAGCCATTTATTTTTCAGCCACAAGGCCCACGACTTTAGAGTTCCAAGTCAACAATACGAAAATCATAGTAGATACATACAATTAAACATATATAAAACAAAACACCAAATATATTTGTTTAAAAGGAGGGGAATTCCAAACACACAAGATAAGACACTTTCATTACACTATGTAAAATGTTTTACAAACCCATCATACTTATTTTGCATGGTAAGGACAAGACCATACACTTATGACTTAACCTAGATACCGATTCAAGTTACAAATCACATGTCGTGCGTTATTAGGAGGATAAAAGCAATTACATACATGTTATATACACATTTACAAATATTAAAAAGTAATTAAAATTGTGACTTAAAGTAATAATTTACAACTTGAAAATTATTACTTTAAATCAAAATTTCAAATGATTTTTCATTTTTGTATATAAATGTGTGTAACAAAGTGTGTATAATAAAACTACTCTTATTAGAATACAAACATTATAAATAATAAAATGGCAAGTTTTATTAATGAAAATTATTAGGTACTAGCTCATGGAATACGATAACTTAGTGTTTCCTCATCTCACATTTCAATAAAGCACGAAAGGTTCAACTAGCAAAAACATGATATTTTCCCGTGTGCCTTGGTCTTGTACACCAAATCCATCTCAAAAAAAAAAAAAAAGTACCACTTTTTTTGCATGAGGTAATAATTGATTCGAACCCTTCTCTTTTTGATGTGGAAATATGAGACTAATTAACAGAACTAGTAAAGTAAAATTAAGAGATAAACAAATTAATTTTACGTTAACATACCTCCAAAACATGACCTTTGAGGTTTTCTTTGCTTTGATTTTTGATAATGAATGTAATTCCTTTTTTCATTATTTATTTTTAATCTTTTTCCACAAAACCCTTTAAGCGATAATTTGCTTCAATACATTCAGACAATACTGGTATAACAGATCCAATCATGACTCACCCATATGACCATACCCATTGTCGGCACCCTTTAAAATAAAGCCAGTTCAAACTTGAAAGTACTAACTTTACCATTATCCCAAAAACATAGAGTAGAAAATAGTAAGATATGCAAACATGAGTTGAAAGAGGGCGAGTTGAAAGAGTGCGAGTTCAAAGAAGCGAGAAAATAGATGATACCAAGCATATGATCAGCCAGTTGACAACAACGGCGTGGTGTCCAGTACACACTCAAGCTCACCCTCTCTTTTCAACAACTTTGTTTAAAAGATTGCCTTTTTTGGGTAAACCAGTCTCTATTTTTTTTTAAAGATTAGAGACCAAATTAAAATATGGTGTAAAAAATAGGAACCAAATTTGTAGCTTAACATTATATATATATTTTTTTAAACTTGTTATTTTTGTTTTTGTTTTTGAAAGGCTAAAAACTACGGCTTCTTGTTAAATGTTTTGATGTTTTAGATGAATGTTTGTTGTTATTTGGGATATTTTTTGATATAAAGGGCCAATAATTTTGTTTGGAGGGCCAAGTTTAATTTTGTTGGGCCCAAATTTGGGATGAACCTTAAATGTACTTGTAGAAAATTTTATTTGCCAAAATGACAAGGTCAAAGAATGGCTCAGAGATCCTTACAAATAGAATAAGATTGCAGTCAGTTTCATAGTGACCGAATGAGACTCATTTTTCAATATTAATTAGGGATGGCAAAATGTACCCGATCCGCAGGTACCCGATCCAACCCGACCCGTTTAACATTAGGGTCGGGTTTGGGTTGTCATTAAAAACCCGAAGCGGGCTTGGATATTAGGCATACCCAGCCCGAACCCGACCCATATATATATATATATATATATATATATATATATATATATATATATATATATATATTTTTTAAACCCTAAGATCCTAGTATAAATACCTTATTTTATAACCCCAACTTTTATTTCCCTTTATCCTTTTTCTTTTTACTTTTTTTTTTTTTTGGGTTTTGTTTTTCTCTTATTGCAAAAATATTTAGGATTTTGTATTGTGAACTTGTGTAGTTGTGTTTGTGGTTGAAAATCAGAAAAATAATATGTTATTTGCTAAAATTACTCGGTTTTCCTATCGTGTTTGTGTTTTTCTTATTATCAAATGTGATATTATTTAGGGTTTTAATTTTTTTATTTATTATTTCATCTTGAAAATTATTTAGGATTTTTGTATTGTGGTTTTTATTTTGAAAGGGAAATCTGAAATTATGTTGTATTTGTGTGAAATAAATATTATTAGGCTTTTAAAGTTTGGTATCAAAAGTGGAATTTATGGGTAAAAGCATGAACTTGATTTTCTTGATATTAAATCCCATAAAATGACATGTTTCTTTTGAGTTTTCCGGTAGCTTTGAGAAAATAATCTAATATTATGGGAGTGATGTGTTAACATAAAAAGGGTATGTGGGAAAATTGCAATTTGTTTCTTTGAAATCATATGATGAGGTGTGAAGATGCAGCAATGATGGAATTTTTGTGATGGTAGAGTCTAGAGCAACTATATTGAAAGTTTGAATGATGTATGTAAATATAATTATACATGTTTTTAATTGATTAGATTATCATTGAGAATAAATCTTGTTTGACAAATTTTTATGTTTAGTGCAATGTTTCATAATATTTTTGGCCTTATTTGTCAATAATCTATGACTGTTAACTGTTTCTTACAGGTAAAGCCTGCATAAAAACAATACTACTAAGTAATTGTCTTTAGGAACCGATGGAGCTGCACTAGGTAGATTTTGTTTGTCCTAAGCTTCTTGTTTCATAACTGAACCATCTCTATTACATAGACATTATGCGTGCCTTTTATGTTTAGTTTCTTATCTATTCTTGGTGAGAAATTGGAAATTGAACCATCTCTATTACATGATATAATGCAAGCGAACTGCACTGATGTTTTCATTATTCTTTCATGTTGATTAATATAAATAGAATTTTTTCCTGGAATAATTTCTTTTGAGTTAGGAGAAGAAGTATATACATGAGCTAGAAGTGTGTTGAACCACATTTTTAGTTCCCATAGACATTGATTTGAAATTGAAGTTGATTATATCTTCTTAAATTTTACCAATTTTAGGAAAGTAAGGAAGAAGTCACCGACACTGAACAAGCTGAAATCTGGTTCTCTTAGCAATTGTATAATTTGTATTTATAAAATGAAATCAAAATTGTATTTTTATATTTGCTAGTTATAATTTGATGAAGTTTATTCCATTTTTTAATTCATTGTTGTTATAGGTTCTTCAACTATGCCAAGAGATTGCACACTGGGGAGCCTAATGAAGAGGATGAGAGTTGTGTCACAAATTGTGGAGGATTAGACTTGTTGTATTAATTTAGTAGCTTTTTAATTTCTTAGACTTGTTGGTTTGTAATTATCCTAAACTTGTGGGATTTATTTTGTAGCTTTTTAATTTCTTAGACTTGTTGGACTTGTACGATTAGCCAGCCTTGTGGCGGCAAAAGGATTAGACGTCCCCCCATGCTATTAGGTTGGATGGATACTAGTCTTGCGCATCTCTTCTTAGAGGTCATACATCTATTCACCTTTTCTTTCGGCTTACTCATTGATGTAATAGAGAGAGAGGGAATTGTCACACATTTATGGTAACTCACCGCTTCATCCGTGTACAAACCATTAAGCCTACCATGGTAATATTTATTTTATTTTTATGTTTAGTAGGTGATTTCATTTATGATTTATTGATTTATGATTAAATGGTTATCTTAGCTAGGTGATTTATTGATTTATAATCTTAGCTATGATTTATTGATTTATAGATTTTTAATTAATAGGTGATTTATTGATTTATGATATTAGTTATGACTTATTGATTTATAGACTTATAATTAACAGGTGATTTACTGATTTATGATTAATAGCCTATGATTTGGACTGATTTGACTTTTGGGCCATGTTATATAGGCTTAAATCTGAATCTAGGCAAAAATGAATTTGGGCTTCAATTCAATTTTTTAATTTATTTTTTGGTTGAGCCACGATTTGGGTTGTGGATTGGATCCAACTTTGGTTGGGCTAAACGGGGCCCGTGGGACCTACGGGGCCCTAACAGTATGTCGGGTCTGGGCCCTGCATAAAAAACCTGTTTATTAAACGGGCCGGGTTCGGGTACCAAGTCCAGGCCTGTGGGGCGGGTCTCGGTATGAAAAAAGCCTAGCCCGAGCCTGGCCTATTGCCATTCCCAATATTAATGCAATGGCCGTGGTCCTCATGGTCCCTTAATTAACCCTTTTATAGCTTTGCCTGGCCAGCTCTACGAAATTAGGAGCATTCATGATTTCTATTTTATTTGGCACATTGTCAAGTGGTCCTGCATCAAACTCTCTTATTTTCTATATTTGTAATTAAATGTTCTAATTATTCTTTCTTTTTATTTATTATTTTTCTCTCTACTTCTTCATCTCTTGCCTATCTCACTCTTCTTCACTGACCTCACTAACCACCACAACCATCAATCATAACCATACAAATCCAAAGCCACCACCAAGTACCAACCACTGCCACCACCCACAACCACCATCAGTGATTGTTTATGCTAACTAAAAGTAAGGCCAATGTTGACCCAATTTTAGCTAAATTAGCTCTAACTAAAAAACTGAAGAAACTGAAAAAAAAAAATAAATAAAATAAAAATAAAAAGAAGATGAAGAAGAAGAAAACTTTCAATAAAGAGATTATATATATCTTGGCAATATCGTACAAAGTATTAGTCATGAGTACTACTTTGTGAATAGTGAATACACATTACATATTAATGAAGGCCAAATAAATATGGGGGAGAGTGAATACACATTGAGTTTTATTTGATAAAATTGAGTTTTATTTTGAGATTTGAACTCGATTTTGGCAAAATCAAATTCCAATTAAAAAGATACTATATAAATAAATAACTTGTTGAAGTGGTTTTTTAGTAATATAATTCGGGAAAAGCTATTATTTAACCCCAAAAAAAAAAACGTTTAGAAAATTATTCTCAAATTTATTGTGCAAAACAATATTTAGAAAAAATACTCACTCTCAGTTTTTGTGATTAAAATCACTCATAATATAAAATTCAATTTTATCAAAGTCGGGTTCACATTGCCACATCAGTGGTTACTGCATATACCTCGACTTTGGTTAAATCGAGTTCCAAAAGTGTTTATATAATTAAATAACTTGCAAATAAGGTTTTTTAGCAATATAATTCATAAAAACCAAACTTTTAGCAAAATAGGCATTTTCTAACAATTAGGCCTGCCTACTACAATAACCACCAAAAGTATCATATTTGATTCCTTGGATCCTTAAAGAAAAAACCAAAGTCGGGTTCACATTGCCACATCAGTGGTTATCTTTATCTTCTTCTTTCTTTTTTTTTTTTTTTTTTTTTTTTTTTTTTTTTTTTTTTTGTGATTGTTGTGTGTGTGCACGCGTGTGTGGAGATTAGGCCTGCCTATCCTCTTTTTTTTTTTTTTTTTTTTTGAGAGAAAGGCCACCCTATCTTTATTCTTTAAGGATCCAAGGAATCAAATATGATACTTTTGGTGGTTATTTTAGTACGAGATTACTGCAGAGATTCTTATCTTTTTTCACAGCCATAACTTTAGAGTTCCTAGTCAACATCAACAAGATTAAAGAAAAAGTAGTGGTCACAGACACTCAAAAAGAACTTCTATTTAATGGATCATATTAACAAGTGTTTTTAGAATATTCATTAATAATCTATTTTAGGAATGTTTTGATACTACTTTTATGGGAAATGAAAAAAATTGTCAAAATATTAATTACTTTTTTTTTTTTTTCCATAAAAAATATTTTTAAATAGATTATTAACTAGTGCCTTAAGGACACTCGTTAGTATTTTCCTTATTTAATTTGAAACCGAATATTGATTACACGTAACAATCCAAGCACTCGTTCATTGCATTATTGTAGAGACAAAGCCATGCACTTAACATAGCCATTCAAGTCACCATCCTGTGAGTTATTGCAAATTCTAAGTTCTGACATCATAGATTCATAGCTGACAAATTGACCCATTTTCCATAATTTAAAATTTCAATTCAGTAGAGCACGAGAGAGGTTCGACCAGTAAAGACACGATATTTTTCCGAGTGTCTCGGTCTTGAACCCCAAACCCATCTCCATATTGGTAAAGGCTATGTGCCACACGAGCATTATTTGTTGCAATATTGACAAATGATTGCAGCATTGGCAATTGGTTGAAGCATTGCCCATTTATTTTCTTCCAACTCTTGTTTATCATGTCTTTGATGTGCTTCTTTGCAATTTCTTCTGAAACATCAGCTTCTCTCATATAACATAGGATTGATGAGGGAACATCACCTCTTTCTCTCTCAGCCTGTTTCAAGTTACTACACCAATTAGTTTGTTCCAATATGGACATAATAATTAATCAATGTTCTATATAACCAATAAAGAATGAGTAATACTACAACTATAAACAATTTTACAATATTTTATAAATTATCGATGTGACAAATTCTTATTAGTTCGAAACTAGACTTACTACTAACATCACATTTTTATTTATCAATAATTTTTTAGATTAAGCTAAAACTACATCAACAGTTTGTAAAAATATTGTAAAATAATTTGTGTCTGTGGCATTACTCTTTCTTTATAAGTAATGCTATAGATATAAATTATTTTACAATATTTTTACAAATTATTAATGTGGCGAATTCTTATTAGTTCTAATCTAGACCTACTATTGACATTACATTTTTATTTACCAATAATTATTTGGAAAACGCTAAAGCTATATAACCAGTTTGTAAAAATATTGTAAAATAGTTTGTGTCTGTAGTATTTCTCTTTCCTTATGAGTAATGCTACAGACATAAAATATTTTACAATATTTTTATCAATTATTGATGTGATGAATTCTTACTAGTTTTAATCTGGACTTGCCAATGACATCACATTTTTATCTATCAATAATTATTTGGAAAATGCAAAAACTACACCAACAGTTTATAAAATTGTTGTATAAGAAAAGTGTAATATTACCATTGAAGTCCCCAAATCATTGCAGAGTCGAATTATCATAGATATATTATACACAATTTCTTGGTTTTTCTCCAGAAAATCTTCCATCCCGTTTGTTACCTCATGTCCCATGGAAAAGAATTCGTGGACCAAAAGTAATGGGGCAGTCGATGAAATCCATCCATTACTTAGATATTCTTGCAGGGATGGACTGTAGCCCATGTTGTACCACTTTGCTTCCACAAATAATGCATTACAAAAATCTGTCCACTATTAAAAAGAAAAAAAGAAAAAGATATTCACTATAATTTCAATAACGATGATCTTTACCTATTGTGTATATATGTATTCCAATTAAACATGATGAAAAATGAACAAATGAGTAAATTCTAATTATTATGGAGAATGAACAGATGAGTACCCCTTTTTTAAGATGAGGTAAAACTTGGTTCCAAGCACCCCTCTCTTTTTGAATTTCATTAGCGATTTCATTAGTAGTATTGTATAGAGCTAGGAAGCAAGTCTTCATACACTCTGGAAGCTGTTGAGTTTCACTAACATCCCACCTGAATTAAATATTTTGGTAAGAATAATTCTTAATGTTGTAAAACAATTATTTACCTATTTTATAGATTTAGGCCCTTTTTGTTTTGGAATAAAATATCTTTCAATAAATGTTTTTTTTTTTTTTTTTTCTGGTTTTCAAGCTTTTAAAATCGAAATCATTTTCCCTTGAGCAGAAAAAATATTTTCTTCAATTGAAAATACATTACTCGTTTTAGGGGATGAGTAAGACATTTTGACTCATATCAATCTTAAAAGAATAGAAAACTATAAAAAGATACAAATTAATAACCAAAATTTTCAAAATGAAAAATATACCCTTAAACCTCCGAAACACCATTGAAACATTCAAAATATCAAAATAACGACTAACCACAAAAATGCCTCCAAAACATCTAAAATGATAAAAATACTATAAAAATCTCTAAAATGGCAAAAATACTCCTAATATCTCCAAAATAATCAAAATATGCTCAAAACCACTGAAATACCTCTAAATCCTTTAAAATAACCAAATTATCCATTAAACCTTCAAAATGACTGAAATAGCCTTGAATCTAAAAGACGACCCAAATATTTTCAAATCTAATATGATTGAAATACCCTCTAAAAAAAATAAAATAATAAATATGCCCCATAAAAAACCATTAAAATGATGAAAATACCTAATTATAACACCTCCTAAATAACCACATAATGCCTCAAAATTATGGGAATCAACTCCAAACATTTAATAGTTTATCAAAAAAACATTATAAGTATCACTTAGAGGTTTCAATTGTTTGTACGTATGTAATTATCCTTGTGAATGCTAGTTCAGTTAATTATCCCTGTTAATTTTTATTTTTATTTACTTTTGTTGTTACACTCTTATTTTGATCTATGCTTATTAGTGTAATTTTTAAAAATTTTATTCTGATTGTGCAGGTTGATTTAAGTCATTTTATTAATATGTTAAAGTGGGAAATCAAAGTTTTTATTTCATATTTATATTAAATATAAATATAAAATTTATGATTTTTCATATGAGACCAACTCCGACAAATATTTTTTGAGCATTTTCAGGAAAATAACTAAACATCGAAAAACAAATAATTTTCCTTGAAATGTTTTTACAATGAAATAAACAGGGCCTTTAAGTATTTTTGGTCCTCAATTTTTGGGGATGATTTCATTTGGGTCCTCACAATTTTTTGTCTCATTTTCTTACTTTGTGTGCTTCATTGTTATCCTTGCCAACACCCAATTGACAATAATTACTCGCATGACTTTCGTTTATTTTACAACCCCCGCCCCGGTTTGATTGCAAAGAAACTTGGACGGGGGAGGGATGAAGAAAAAAAAAAGAAAATTACTTTCATTTTCATTTAATTATTTTCAGAGTAAACTTTTATCTAACCCTAAACATTTCCATTAAAAATGCTAGGAAGTATTAGTTAAGCTACATGGTGCTTTGCCTAAAGTAATTTATTTATTTTTTATTATAATTATGTGATCCATAAGCATTTTATTAGCAAGGACCAAAGTAAAACAAAAAAAACTGTGTGAGGACCAAAATGAAACCAGCACAAAAGTTTAGGACTAAAAGTATATTTAACCCTATTTTATATTGAAAGTTTTTAGCAGTGATATTCTGCAATGCTGACCTATTTACGGCATTTGTGAAATGCTTTAGTTCTTCCAATGTGCCATAAACATCATAAACATCATCAATTATTAGTATCAGAATAATGACTTTCGTAAGCCATTTTCTAAGACATGTGTACTCAGGCTCGAAAGCAAGGCCGACTGAGCACATAAAACTTTCGGCTAGTCTGTCTCTTGCAAAACTCAAGTTCTCTATGAGCCCCAGATTTCTCCACCACCTAAATAACACAAAGGTACAAGTAATTAAGTTCTTTTTCTTCATGCTAATTAATATTTTGTGCAATGCAAAGTGAGTTTGGCGTATAAGATATATGTATATATATTCACAAATCACATTATTTTTTGGAAGCTACCTGGATGATTCCCTTAGATCTTTTTGAAGTATGGCTTGAACTATGTTAAAATGAAGTTTAGCAAGTTCAAGTAAGCTAGAGTTCATGTGATTGTCTTTCTCAAATGAATTGATGTGCCATTTGACGTCAAACCACTGTACTCTCCTTTGTGATGGAAGTTCCAAAACATGAACCACTTGCTTGGCAAGGTCACTATCTAAACTGGAAATGCTTTCTTTGAGAGTTGCAGTTGAGAAATCTCTAGCCACATCCAGAATGTTTTCACCTTCTAAACCCAAGTGTGAAGCCTCCAAAAGCTCAAGCATTTCTTTGATATTTGTGTTTTCTCTGAACAAACCTGTTTTTTCATCCATGAAGCCTCTAAACATATCTGAATTGCACAGAATGTACTGGTGTTAGATATTAGGACTTCAAACAACAACCAAGTTTTAATTTCTAAGTTTTTTGGGGTCACTTATGGATTTTCAACAGATTAGTTAGGATTTGTTACATAAATGACGTGATTTGAATTCGAAGATTATTTTACCTTGAGAAACTTCATAGCCATGCTGCCTAAAAAGCCTAAAGCATAGTGCAGTAGTGTAGAGATCCTCTTCTGGACTAGAAATTTTCTTCTTAGTGGATGCAATGGTGTCTAAGGCCTCTTTGATTTCCATATCAAAGTGGCTTGCTAGGCCTAACTTGTTTACGCTGTCGATCAACTCAAACGTTGCCTCAGAGTCCACTGCATTCGCAAATATTGTCCTTACATCTTCTTTAAGTTTCTGTACCCGTCTTTTGTATTCTTGGCCCTGCAAAAACACCATCGTCCCAAATCTTAATTGTGTTAGTGAAAATTAAGTGCAAAGGGGCTCTCTAAAGATGAGAATGGACAATAATTAAAGGATAGAGTTTAGGAAACAAAATTCCTACTACCTCCACATTCATTTTTAGTCATTCCATTGATTTAGTAAGTCATAAAGTTTTTAAATATGACACGTGAATGATATTACGAATTGTCATATAATACGTGGGAAAAAATTCCTTTAAACTGATTTGGAAAAACACTTTGTCCATAATGAAATAACTTGAATATTTGGGGTCTATTTACATGCACCTGTATTCCCTATTGATAAGTTACAATTTGAAAAACAAATACAATAACGTGTTAAGAGTCATATTTTACACTATAGAAACTAATTGCATAAGAAGTTATTATCATTTCTCTATGGTAGAGTATGAAATAGAACAGAAAAAGAAGCCATAATTATTTTTCGAAATAGAAGATGAGAGAATTTGTTGATACAACATCAAAGTTGTGAAAAAAAAAAATAGTAAGTCTTTATGAGAGGGACAAACGTTTACTAAATATTGACCATATAAAAGTTGTAAAAGTTGTGGCACAAGAACTCTAGTCACGATAATATTCTCATAGAAAATATTTAGACAGGATTCTTACGTCGTATATGCTAGAAAGAGACTGTAGGTAATCATAGTTCCATATGTTTGGCTTATAATTGGCAGATCGTTGTTCATGTACGATATCATTGGCTTGAGGCTTCATCTCGGATGATGAAGTTTTCTGCATAGATTGCAATTGTTTCTTACAATCCATAATGATGGAATCACCTAAAAGGAAAAGCTAAAGGAAAATTTAAGAAAGTTTGAGTTGAGGAATGCAGTGTTGATGGATTTTCGAAACCTACTTTGGACTGCTTTATATAGGCAATGAGGCGTACAAAATGACAAAAATAAGAAAAGGCAATAACAAATAGCTACGGGAGACCTTCTATCTTAGAAGGAAGTGGCGGAGCCACGTATTGTAATTGAGTGGGTGCAATGCACCCACTCAAATTTGAAAAAGGCATGGTATATTCAAATTATGGAGAATTTTGGATCTTGTTGTACCACCCTTTAAATAAATTCTGTGCTATCAATTATGAGATTTTAAAAAAAAAAAAAAAAAAAAAAATTTGTGAGTTTTTTTAATATTATTTTTTAAATAAGGATCCTGTTGAGATAGTGGTACTATTGATCGATATGTATTTGTTGTGAGTGTAGCAAAAGATTATAAGTTTATTTCAGTAATAATTGAAAATAAATAGCAAAACAAATTGGTAAATTTAATCCTTTTTAATAGGTGAGACTTAATATTACCGATTATCCCAAAAATTTAAATTATTGAAATATAATAAATTTAATCATTAAACATATATTTCTAACATTTTTTTTTGGGAAATTTTCATAGCTTTCTCATGGGAGAGTAAAACATGCTAGCTTTTCAAAAAATTATCCTTTGGAAATTTTATATAAATTTAATTCTAATACCTACCTTTTGAAGCTTGCAATGTCATATCTATACATCTGACATTTAAATTCTAATGGAAACTCAAAACTCGAGAACGAGTTTTTTTCCAACCCAAGGGAAGATGATGCAAATCATTTATGACAGTTGAATTAGGATTTTATTTATTTTTATTTCCCTAATTAAGTTGCTTTCTTTTCTCTAGTAGAGAGTAGCACTTTTTTATTCTTTTTCTTAAAGGAGTTAGGAGAACTTTTTCAATAAATGCTCCTTAATTACATGGAGGTGGTGATTTATTAAATTTTTATCAATAAAAGTTTAATTTGCGAGGTTTTCTCTATTCTTTTGTTTACAAACTTAGAGTTCTTGTAGAACTTAGCAAAGTTTTATGTAGTTATTGTATGTGTATTACCAATTCTGCTTCTACACTCTCATAAATACTTAGATTAAAATAGAATAGAATTTCTATCTTGTATAAAAATAAATAAATAAATAAATAAATAAGAATTCTTAATTCTCTAGCTAAACCATATATGTTTACATATATAAAAGACCAAAGTTGTAAGACTTAGGTTCCAGTCAACACAGAGCCATGGTCTCCTTGAAGTAGATGAAAAAGAAAGAAAGGACTAAATGGTTGTCAAGTTTTTTTTGAGGAAAAAATAGTTGTCAAAGTTGGAAACGCAATTCTTACTTCAATGTTCATGAATAGGATGGAATATGACCTCCTCACTTAAAGGCAACAAATTAAGGGACACGTATTATCTCAATTCTCAAAATAAAAACAAAGACACATCTTTTTCTTTTATATTTTGTAAAAGTGGTCCCAAAAAAAAAAAAAAAAAAAAAAATGTTCTCACCAATCAAACAAGAGAGAGAAACATGGATAAATTGACAAAAAACTTGTTACTTACGCAACATTTGTCCCTTCTCCCTCTCTCCCCTCATTGTGAGTGGCGTGTATTATGATACTTTTGTAACAAATTCTAAGTAATAGATTGTTACGGGTTGTTATTGATAGAGTAAAAAAGTTATTTTAATTGTAGGTTCAAATTATAACTAATAACAACTAATCTTCAATAATTTGTTGTAAAAGTGTTGTGAAAATGTTGTGAATGTAGCACTTCCCTAGTATGTATTAATTCTATATGTTGCCCCAATTTAGTTGACTAGTGAATCTTGAGAGATCTGTTTAAGTTCCTAAGCGTCCTGCAATTGTAGTTTACTAAAAGGAAAACATTCTAAATCCGTTTGGGAAGGAAACTTTGTATATTTTTAGATCCCTTAAAACACAAGTTGTTTAACCTAGTTATTTAGCCAAGTGATTACTTAAATAAATTATTTAGATCTAGGTTAACACATTCAAATCATATCATGTAAGTAATGTGGAAATATAAAAAACACGCGATATGATAACGTAGGAAAACCAAACTGGTAAAAAACCTAGAAAGGATTTAACCTAACTATCCTCAAGATATAACAGATCCACTATGAAAGAATTGAAGTTTATATAATAAGACTTAAACCACCAACATCCTATTGCTACATCGAGTAGAAAACTTACTACCACGACCACGTGACAGCTCTGAATCCACAAACTACTTCTTTCCTCGATCCACTGCAACCACAAGCACTCCCACTTGTAACTTTGAGACTCCACTCAAAGGTTTTAGATCTTATTTAAGTTCTCTATGCAGCAACTAAAGAGATCACCAAGTTCTTGACATGAATCTTGATATTGATAACTCTAAGTGTGTATAAAGGTAAACACTTCTAGATCTCACAAGAGATTCAACACACAGCACATCAAAGACTTCTAAAACATAGTTAGAGTTTTTCCTTTTATACTTGAAGTAAAATGTGATACCCCAATTTGATTGATTGTGTGATGTGTGTGGGTGTGTGATAAGTTCCACATCGGATATTTACTAGGTAGATTTGTGTTTTATTAACAACTACAAGGAGTCTCGATTGTGACTAATCATTTTGAGGTATAGCGCAGATGTGACTAGCGCTTTTCCTTAGGTCGTTACATATGGTATCAGAGCCGACCCAATAATCTCATGTGGGCTTAGAGACACTACCCCATAAAGTGGGCCCTAATGAGGACATTAGGAATTTAAGTGAGGGAGATTGTGATGCCCCAATTTGATTGATCGTGTGATATGTGTGAGTGTGTGATTGAGTCCCACATTGGGTATTTACTGGGTAGATCTAGGCTTTATTAACGATTACAAGGAGCCTCAATTGTGACTAGTCCTTTTGAGATATAGCGCAGATGTGGTTAGCGCTTTTTCTTGGGTCGTTACATATAACATAAAACCCTACACGTCAAATGGGCTTGGGTTGAGTTGGAAATTCTGCAAAAAAATTAATCTGCACTAGGTTCGATCGATCGAGCCTTACAGATTTAAACCAATAAATCCTACAATCACTCGATTCCAACTTTACAAATAAACACTCTTTGAGCAAACCTAAACCTAGACTCAATGTTTTGATCATGATTTGCTAATGTAATACATAATGAAGTTCTAATACATTTAGGTGCGGTTTGGATTCAAATGAAATGGCATTTGCGTTTTCTACGTTTTTTTTTTCCTTGGACGTGCGTCTGGCACTGTTCATTGTCCATGAATAGTGATTTTAGGCTTATGAACAGTGCCAAATGCGTGAACAGTAATTTTTCACACATTAAAAAAATTATTTTTCTACAGTATTTTCATTTTTTAGAAAAATAAATTATATCCAAACGGACCTTTAGTTCCTAAAGTCTTAGAACCTAACAAACTTCAACCCAACTTTCTTGGAAAATTTAATTTGGCATTTGTTGGAATGCTTTTACAGACATGTTTCGACCCAAAACTATTTGAAATTAAGGTGTTTGTTGGGAAACAGTTTAATTAGTGTATCGTGAGAGATTTTGAGGATGTTCAAACTTGGGAATTTTTTTTTTTTTTTGGAAATAATGATAGTAATTGTTATAATTGGTGGCTTAAATTTGAGGTGCATCAACTTGTGCCACATATGTTTTGTGTTGGGCATGTAATGGACTCCAATTGAAAAGGCATTAAGCCTTAAACGACTTAAGGAATATTATTCCTTATAGGGCACTTGCACTGTAGCAAGACCTAATACATATATATATATATAGTCAATTATATTAGTGTCGCAGTATTAGAATAGGCTTCTCTATTCTTTGGTATTTTTGTATAAACTTCTAAGCAGTGACTTTGATCCTGAGATTTTAAGCTTTCTCTAGTCACTTGATTCTGGTGATTGAAAGATTTTTGGCTTTGTAATCTCCTACTTTTGTTAGTAAAATTTTCTTCTCAACACTTCATAGCCCATGGCCCAAAAGCTGAACCATGTAATAAAAGTGAGTAAAACTACCCATTATTATTTGGTTATATATGCAACAAATAGATATTTACACTTCTGTCATTCTTAAGAAATTGGTATTAAAGCTTCCGCTTTTACAAAAATAACAAAATGTTTGTTCGTAAAGGTTTTATACAAGGATGCTCGTACCCAATGTACTAGGCAATATATATTTCACCAACCCAAAAGAACATATGTTGAAACTAAAGTAAGGAAATAAAATTGAAGTTGGGCTTGAGCTATATATATTGAAATGAAGTTTAGCAAGTTCAAAGAATAATCCATGGCATGGTCCATAATTGTGTATTTCTCATTTGCATCGATGTACCATTTAATGTCAAACCACTGCACTCTCCATTGTGATGGAAGCTCATTGTTCAGCAAGGTGATGACAAGGTCACAGTCTAAATTAGGACTGCTTTCATTGAGAACTTCTGTTGAGAAATCTCTAGCGTCATGATCATGCCAATATGGCCAGTAATGAATAAAAAATCAATAGTCTAGCAATTTATTTATAGAGAGATTATTCTTACTCTTACAATTTCTATCATAACTTTGAAATGGAAATGTTATAATATATATTATATATTATATATATATAATATCAAAACTAGATCTCACAACAAAATAATAGATGATATTCTAATGGACTTTTTGATGTTGTCCATTAAAACAAAATTGTTGCAAAATTTCATATAACATTAATCATTGATGATTTCTAGAGTTCCATTTTAGTATATCCTAAATAATCGAGTTGAATTAATGACATAGTATTTAGAAATTTTCTCCTTTTGTCATTATAGTGGCAGCTCTAGGAAATGTTTTGAAGGGGGTCGTTAAGAAACTTAAATTAAAAAAATTTTAATAAAAAAAGAACTTGAATATGTATTGTTGACAAAAAAAAAAAAAAAAAAAAAAAACACAAATATATGAAATTTTATAATTTCTTTCTACAAGTTTTCATATTTTAAAATCATCACATGATAGTTTATTATCAATTGTGATTATCTATTGTCAATGTAGATGTGACCATTTTATTTTATTAAGTATGTATAACATTTTTGTTTTTATGTAATTTTCATTATTTATTTGTTATTGTTTTTTATAAATTATTGACGCACATAATCACACTCATCCATACATAAATAATACATTTAACAATCGCTAACTTCAAAAAAAACTAGGGATGTTTATCCCACATTAGTTGTGTGTATCTAGTATCCGTTGTTTATAACCCCAGTCTACAATTACAAAGATTAGGCCCTTTTATATGTAGTTGTACTCTGGTTATGTAATGTATTATAAACATAATTTAAAACATTAGTATTACTATTTTCATGTGTGTTCTAATAAGATTACTGTTTACTAATAATAATAAAAACAATCACTAACTTTACTATTTTTTTTCTTTGAATCACTAGTTTTATAACAAAAAGTTATTATAACATGATAACAATATACGCATGTAACAAATCATCTGTATTTCTTGGTTATTAAATTATATAAAATTATATTATATTTATACCATGTACACATTCACACACTTCATAATTCACACAGATAACATTATATCAAAAAAAAAAAAAATAATGCACACAATTAGTATCAAACACACACACACTTTCTCACATATATATAATATAAATTTATAATAAAAAAAGATATTCAGAACTCACAAATACTCACATTTTACTTTTTGGGTTAGAGATACATAGTAAGTCGGATAGAAAACAAAGATGAGATGAGATTTATAAGAGAAAGGAAGAGTGATTTGTGTTGTTAATTAGTTTTGGGTTGAGTTGATCTATGTTGTTTGATTTTGGGCATTGATTTGTGATCAGTGTGTATAAGATTTAAATCAAGTTGTGCAAAAATACTTTTAAGGTTATTAAATTAATAAAAAAATAATTTATATATATAATTTTTTTTTATTTAAAAAGTCAGGTGCTTATGCAGCCGCCCCCGTGTCATTATCATGGTTAATGAAATGTTGGTCTGGGTCTATTAGTAGCTATTTAAGAACATCACCTTCAGTGGGTTGAGGAAATATGGTTCGTCAATTCAAAAACTCCCAAAATGTTATTAATCAAATTCCGAATGAGCTTCTAGGTTGATGGATTTTGAGTATTATCCTTTCATAAAAGAATGAATAAAAAATTGATATAATTATTAAATAAGTCGTATTGTATTCATTTGTGATGTTCCTATCATGTATCAAGTACAGTCGCGGACCACGCTAATCTAGTGCATGTGCATATGAAATAGTAGGCCCTACAAACTCTTATATACGTGTCATTCTATTGTGAACAAAATTTAATTCCTCTGATTGAACAAAGACGTGAGTCTCCAAACTATGATGTGTCAACAACAAAGAGTGACACTTGTCCTAACCAACTAAAACTCAAATTCAAGAAATAAGGAGCTGTTTAGTTTTTAAAAAATCATCACTCCTCACTCAATTTTTATCACTCATCACTCTATAACTCATCATTTATCACTGAAAATACCACAACTTCCTAAGGCGGTATGTTTGGCACTTGTTTCTAATTTTGATAACTCAAAAAATTTTACTTTTTATGAGACCCACGGACTGACTTGGTGCAGCTTTTACTTATTATTTCTTTTTCTTTTTCTTTTTTTTCCTTCAACCCCCAATACCCAAACTCATCGAACCCAATAAAAAAAAAAAAAAAAAAAAAAAAAAAAAAAAAAAACCCAATGTTAAAAAAAGAAGAAGAAGACCAAACCGGATTTGACTACTCTCTGATTGTGGGTCCCTTAAATATGTGTGTATTTACCAAAATGTCATCATAACTCTGTTTCCATAACTCAAAAACACCTAAAAATTGTTTTCAATTTCCATAACTCATCACTCAAAAATCAAAGAATTGAGTAATGGAAACAAAAACTGAAAACAAATACAAACAAACCAAACAGCCGTGGGACCCACCAGTTTGAGTTATGGGTGATGAAAACAAAGTGCAGGCGTCCTTGCGTCATTATCATGGTTAATGAAATGTTGGTCTGGGTCTATTAGTAGCTATTTAAGAACATCATCTTAAGTGGGTTGAGGAAGTATGGTTCGTTGGTTCAAAAACTTCCAAAATGTTATAATCAAATTCCAAATGAGCTTCTAGATTGATGGATTTTAAGTATTGTCCTTCCATAAATGAATTAATAAAAAATTGATATAATTATTAAATAAGTCGTATTGTATTCACCGGTGATGTTCCTATCATGTATCAAGTATAGACACGAACCACGCCAATCTCGTGTGTGTGCACGTGAAATAGTAGGCCCCGCAAACTCTTATATATGTGTCATTCTATTGTGAACAAAACTTAATTCCTCTAATTGAACATGTTAGGACATATGTGATTTCTTCATTAGGAACATATGTTAATTTAGAATTGGCTAATCCTTTGACAAAATACACTTTACTTGTAATTGGATAGATCTAGGATGTGTTTAATACTTCATGGAACAAGGTTTCAAGTTCAAGTGTTAAAGCCATGCAAGTCTTTCCAAGAAACTAGTGAGAAAGTGCTGGATTTTAAAGCTCGACAGCTAGCTCAATAAATACCCTATTTGTCGAGGTTTATAAAATTCAATTTTTCTAAGTCGATTTCACTCTTGTAAGGTTGAATTTATTCAATCATTTTGTTGGCTTTATTCTATGCCAAATTTGCTTGTAATTCAATATTTAGAAACCCCGCATTTAGGTGGGAATCATGTAAGGATAGTGTGTGATAAAGTGTGAAGAAAAGCTCAAGAGTGTGCAATTAAGAAGAGCCTCGCGACTGGCTCGCAAATGGCAAGTCGCTAAAAGTGGCACACATGTGAAGTATGCGGAGGAGCTAAAGGGTCACGTCACCTGTTGCACTACAAGGTCACGCCACGTCAGGCCCATCACTTAAAGAAACAGAATGACCTAAAAAAAAAAAGTTCACGCTCATAGCCTCTGCTTCCTTCACACCATTCCTCTGCTTCCTTCATGCCGAACCTCCACCACCACCACCACCACATAGATCGCCGGAGCAGAACGATTTCGAAGAAGAAAGAGTTCTCGTCGTGCCCTCTGCTTCCTCCTCCGGGGTTGTGCCGTCCTTTGCTTGCCCAAACCTCCACCACACCACACACCGAAGCTCACCGCCAGAGAGGTCGTCGTCGAGTTGTGCATGGAGCTTGGAAATATACTGGAGCCGTCGTGAGCCACGATCCTAAGATTTGTTTTTCATGATTTTCCCTTTTCCCCAATTTATATTTCGAATTATTTTGATGAGTTTTTCTGTTTTCTAGGTTTATGGGTTTATGTGTTTTGATTAGATTCCTAAGTGTTAGGGTTAAATGAATTTGATTGTAGTTCTTGGAGGATTGTTGTTCTTATAACTTCTAATTTAGTTCCTAAGTGTTTGGGTTAAATGAATCTGATTGTTTTTTGAAACTTACTTTTTTTTATGCAAATCATTATATCTTAATGTTTTTTGATTAGATTCCTAAGTATTAAGATTGGTTTTTGCTTATTTTTTGTTATTTTCGTTTGTGGTTTTTTTTTTTTTTTTTTTTCCTGTATAGGTTACTTTTGTATGCTTTTGAAATTGAAAAAATTAGTGATTTTTCAAAAAGCTCAATGATAAAAATTAAAGCTAGATGTGAAAAACTAGAAGCCTAGAAGAGGTCTTTCTTCCTCTTTCCATGGTCAAAAAATGTATTGTTTAAATTTTCAAGTTCACTATAGCATGTAAAGATTGTATACTCTTTATGATCTGTATAATTTTTTTTCTCAGATAAAAGTATTCTATTTTGACATGTATTTGCAAAATTTTGTCCAGTATCAAACAAGAGCATGTACAAATGATATTGAAATTCTTAAAACTTAAGAGATTATTGCCATCTCTAGAGATTATGATGAGCAACATGGTGTAATAATCTTTGGTTGGCTAAGTCAACTTATAATTCATAACACTATCATATAGTAGAAAGGATTAAGATGTCATGAGGGATACATGCATTAGAAGTGAACAATGGTAAAATGATTATTACTCTTCTTAATTATGTGAATACTGCATCAATCCATTGTTGTGCAGTAGCCTAAGGAGTAGAGACACTCCCTCCACCACTTAATACACTTCCTAGAGAAATTCCAATTTTTTTCAATTTATTAAAATCTCAAAAACAAAATTCCTGAAATTATTGCTCAAACAATTTAGGCAATGCAATAATAGAAGTCATTTAATCACCAATAAAGAATCTATTCATGATTTCAGCAGAGGCATTGGCACATTCAATTTGGTACAAAAGTTATCTAACTTCCTAGGAGACATCCATATGAACCTGTTAATTAAGCAAATTGCAGGGGATGGAATGATTTTTAACATGAATATATCGAGTGATTTAATGAAATGAGTTTTATCTTTTTGGCATACCTTTAGGTGTTTACAGGAATAAGGAAACCATTTTTTTGTACTGACGTGAAGGGTACTTTGACACTTAATACCATGTATGAATGACAATTATAAGTTGCATTCCAAATTTTTAAGCAATTACTATTTTTTTTTTTTCTGCTTATTATTCATAAACTCACCTTTTTGGTAGTTGGGTAAAAGAGATTCATGGATCACAATAAATTCATGGATCAAAGGCATTGTCTCTATCTTCACACATAGACACTAATTGTCTTATTATACTACTTCCATCACTTTTAAATATTTATTGAAATGGTAGAATTACTTTTTAAGAATAATTCAGCCCTTTGCTATGTCTATTTTTAATAGTGAATTCCTTGCTCTTTTTGTAGGGACAGACAACTTTGCCTTCACAATCACCCTTTACCAGCGGGGGAAGATTAGGAATAATCCATACAAATATGAAGGAGGGGAGGGGAGGTAAAGATATATGAAGATAATAATTCTGATGAAATGTCACCTGTTGAGATATGGCTGCTGCAAGTGAGACATTCAGAAGAATTACAAAGTTCTATAAGAATGCACAAGTGCAGAACCGAATGAAATTTTTTGTAGATAAATGTGCAGAAGTGAAGGCACTTGTGGAGATAATTGTGTATTTGAAGTGGATTGAATGCTTAGATATTTTTTGTTATTGTTTGAAACAGTTCAAGGAAATTTAAACATGTTGAAAGATGGAATATAATATGGTGTTCATTGGAAACCTTTATGCAGTTGGCTAGTATCTTGTTCACCATGATTTCTTGGTCTTGAAAACTTGTCTGGTAACCTTTGGCTAGATATTTAATACTCAGTACTCAATAATGCTTATATAATTTAATAAGTGGGAATGTAACTAACATGAAATGTGAACTAGTGTCCATCAGATATGTAGTGGCTTCATCAAAACCTTCTAAAAGCTAATGTTACAATATGGATACATGACTTTCAGAGTGACTATAAGTCCATATACATGACTTTTAGTGAGATTTTTATTTGTTTCCATGTTGTCTGTGTTGGTGACTAACTTTTAACAATCATGATGGCTTCTCTATTGAATTAAGCTTCAATAATTTTCTCATTCCGTGAACTGCTAATGCCAAATGCCATACGTATTGCTGGTACATGTATGCCTATGATAACAAATTGAAGCTGGAGATAATTCAAACTCTAGTGACAAGAATGCAGTCAAAACAGCCATTGAAATTACTCCATATCAAGAACATTATATAACTTATGTGTTTCAATTTGTCACCTCACACTTTTCCATCAACAATAAGAATCTTTTTACATAGTATAACAAAACTATTTTGCTATTGCTTTTGTGAAAAATCACTCATTTTTACAATTTCAAAAGCATACAAAAGTAACCTATACAAGAAAAGAAAAAAACCACAAACGAAAATAACAAAAAATAAGCAAAAACCGATCTTAATACTTAGGAATCTAATAAAAAACCATCAAGATATAATGATTTGCATAAAACATTATGTTTTTTAAGAGTTTCTAATTGAGAATACATTCACCTGAAATAAAACCTGTCACAATTCAATTCATAAAAGATCATATGATTGACCATACATCTTGAAATAAAATTTGTCTCAATTCTTTTGGGAAATTTCTAATTGAGAATACATTCATTTAGAATAAAACCTGTCATAATTCAATATATAAAAAAGAGGACCCTACGTTGGGAATACAAAAATGAAGATGGTTCTATCCACCACAATTTAAAAATTATATAACCAAAAAATATTTGCTTCCCAACCCATTCTCTTGGACACAAAACTTGTTTGTACATCAACTTTCTCGGAATTGTTGTAATAGACCCTATATAAAAGAATGTAAAACAAAATACAAAAAATAAAATTAGAATGAACTCAGTTAAAAAAAAATTAAATATATTCTAATTAAACGCTAAGTGGTCATACCGTAAATAATGACTAGTTGGGATGTATATGCATAGTAGATGATGATGTAGAAGGATATGTCACAGTTGGCAAACACCAATACTTGCCTAAACATCAACATATTGTCCTAATAGGAATAAGGGCTTAAAATGTATTAGTTCCATGCCTCCCTTTATATCTATGCATTGACTCATTTTTCTTTTGGTTTGGTAGAAGTGATACCTCAACATTTGAGAAAACAGTGGGTTGAATATAATAGCCTCTTGGAGCCAACTCTTTCACCTCCATATTCAAGCGTAGCACCACTTTCAATGCCTGATCTTATGTAGTTGAGGATCTTCTTGAATTGCTCACCATTAATCTATAACATTCAAACCTCCATTAATTAGTATAACATTGTTGCACATAGACATGCTATTTAAAGATTTTGAGTTTCTCATATTTTAGTTGGAGGGATAGGGAGAGTATTAACTGAGGACCTTGTTCAACCCCCTTCTTGAAAGGATCTCCAACTACACGTTTCAATGCACGTGCTTTTGCTTTCTCTATGAATGCATTGTATCCACTTTCATGTACAAATGTGCGAGATCCAGCACAGCAACATTGGCCCTGCAGATAACAGTCTCAGCACAACCTTTTTTTTTTTCCAACATCCAGGTATGAAAACATAGGAAGTAAGTGTGCTTCTTATATTATGAATAACTAATAATAAGCTTTGAATGGCAAACCTGATTAAAGAGCACAGCAGAAAGTGCATGCTTAACAGCCAAATCAATGTCAGCATCCTCACACACAATAATAGGAGATTTTCCTCCAAGATCTAAGAAAATTTCACAGTTTTAGGTGTGTAGATAGAATTTGATTTGAATACAAAGATTTAAAACAAAAGGGCATTAACAATGAGGTACATTTAAAATGAACGAATGTATATTTTCAATCTACAATATTTATCAATGCAAAGATCACTTTTGAAAATTATAAATTTAAAGCTCGTAAACTACCTTGTCAACATCCATATGACTACAAAGTGCTGCACCATCAATTGGACCGAAGCCAGAGATCACATTAAGAACACCAGGAGGAAGTCCAACCTGTCATGCCAAATGCAATATTTAAGAACATCACAGAGTTAATCAAATAAGGATGTTTATTTGTTCCACTTTGTTTACTCCTATTATTAGAAGACTTCCACTTGGAAGCAAAAGTTTTCCTGGTGTGTATATATACAAAATTTTAAAAAAAAAAAAATGTGATGTTAATATATATATTAGTATCATGTCTAGATAGGAACTCAAAATCATATGTAACTCAGTGAATTTGAAATGCTAAAATCTAACAAACAGAGAACAGAAACAGGATATATAATATAACCACCACCTTTTGTATTACACTGATATGAGATATAGTAACCTAGGCTGTACATCAAAGAACTTGGATATATAAAATTAATAAATAAACTTATACATACATGTGCATATGTACACGTGCACCCATGAAGAAGTATGCATCATAACTCTACCTCAAGGAATAGCTTTGACACATAAAGAGCAGACAATGGTGTTAGCTCTGCAGTCTTCAGTACCATTGTGTTAACACATGCTAAAGCAGGCCCAACCTTCCAAGAATATATTAGAAGAGGAAAATTCCATGGAACAAGCTACCCTACAACACCAATGGGTTCATGCAGGGTCTGGACGTGGTAAGGTCCATCAGCTGGAACTGTGAGACCATGAATTTTATCTGCCCAACCTGAAGATTATAGTGATTAAGTCATAAAATGGTAACTCATCTACATAGGCAAGTATGAAAGAGAACTCATAAGATATTCATTTTTTGCAAGACATACCAGCATAATATCAAAATGTTCGTATCACCAATGGTATTTCAACATTGGCAGCCTGTTCATATGGCTTCCCATTATCCCAAGTTTCAAACACCAATACTTGCCTAAATAGTCATTAGACATGATTACCTATTGTGAGCCAACATTTTTTAACATACTGAAATCATATAACAGCACTACATAATACAATTGTTGCTGTTAGGACACAAAGAAGAGTGAACTATGAAGTCATACAACAGCACTACATAACAAAATTGTTGCTCTTAAAACACAAATAAGTGGATGAGACAGCCAACAGGAAAATGAACCTCCTAACCAATGTTATGGAAATGAAACTATACCCTAGTTCATAAAAGCTTCTCAAAATCACACCCAGCAATAACAATTCAAAGACTAATAATTCAAAACACAAAAAGTAATCCTAGTTCATAGATTCAAAGAAAAAAAAAACCTTAAGCTTCTTCTTTTTTTGAGGAACAAGCCTCAAGCTATTAGTAATGAGCGATATTAGCACAAAACTAGCAATACCCAAAACCCTTAAACTTCAATTCCAAAACCCAAAATCCCAAACACAATTGTACTGAACCTAAATTCAAACCAACAAACCCAAATTGATATATTACTCATTGAAATGAAAATGAAGTGAGAAGGTATCTTCCTCTTAGGGACAGCCATAAGCTCCATAATTCATCCCAAAAAACCCATAAACCCAGAAAACAGAAAAACCCATCAAAATAATTCGAAATCCAAATTGGGGAAAAGGGAAAATCATGAAAAACAAACCTTAGGATCGTGGTTCACAGCGGCTCCGGTATGTTTCCAAGCTCCACGCACAAGTTCGACGACCTCTCTGGCGGTGAGCGTGTGGTGGAGGTTTGGGCAAGCAAAGGACGGCACAACCCCAGAGGAGGAAGCAGAGGGCACGGCGAGAACTCTTTCTTCTTCGAAATCGTTCTGCTCCGGCGATCTATGTGGTGGTGGTGGAGGTTCGGCGTGAAGGAAGTAGAGGAATGGCATGAAGGAAGCAGAGGCTATGAGCGTGAACTTTATTTTTTTTGAGGTCATTTTGTTTCTTTAAGTGATGGGCCTGAAGTGGCAAACATCTATTGGCTGGCGTAAAACCAGTGTTTTACGCCACAGCTTGATAGAATGTTTTCTCTTTTCCCAAACGTTATTAAAAAATTATCATAGTTTTTGTGTTCTAAATAAAGCTATTTCTTGTAAAGTATTTGGGATGTTTAGTTATGTGTTAAAATTGATTAGGAATTCATAACCCTATATTATATTTTGATTAGGAATCTATAATCCTAACCAAATTTGATTAGGAATCCTTAACCCTATATTTTATATTATAAATAATATTTTTTTTTAGGGATTATTTGTTACTATGCAACTCACGGTTGAAAATTTTAATTTCTAATTCTTTGAGATTGTGTATTTGAAATTCTTTTATGATTCATATGTTAGATATTGGGATTGTTATGGGTTTGAATTTTTTATGATTCATATGATAGATATTGGGAATGGTATTGATGGTGGGATAGGTTTATCTTGTAGAAAACAACATTTATATAGTTTTGGTAATAGTTGATAGTATTGTACAAATGATTTTTTTTTTTTTTTTTTTTGGCTGCACTATTGTAACAATGATTTACCATATTGATTATTAGTCCGTGGACTAGTGTCACTTTGGAGCTTTAGGGGCCTCTGTTGGGTGCTATATTCTTGTGGACTAGAAGAGTAATAGAGAAATTCGATGGGGCTGTGGGAAATTATTCAGTTTATGTAAGTTTGGATGTGTGGATGATCAATACAAGTCAGTGTTTCAAGTGCCTATGGTCCCAATTCTGAGCATGATAGATATGTGGGTTTGGTGGAGTCTTGGAGGAGATTTTGATATGATTCCGTTTGAGAAGTAAGTTTGATTTTTCTAATGATTTATTTCATTTTGCTTTTGTGCATTGAGATTAGAGTTTTTTTTACCCTTAATAACTTCAAAGGAATCAAAGCTTTTAGAAAGTTTTATTATTTTACTTAAAAAGAGGATTCCCTCTTAAATTTGATGGAAGCAATGAGATCAAGTTCATAAAATCCTCTTAATTTCGATCAAGAGTGTATGTCAATTGTTTACAAAGTGAAACAACTACTATTGATAATGATTTCAACAGATTAATATATTTTCCATAGTTTGTCAACAAATTAATGTTCATAGATTTTATATTTCCATGGAGACCTGTTGTGAAACCACATGGTAACATGCTTACATAAAAATTAAATAAATAAAAAAGTCAATATGTAAATCTTCTGCAAAACAATTGAAATATTTAAATTTCTCATCATCGATGTAGAATTTCATAGTCTTCTCTTTGGTTATATTAGTCCTACATTTGTATTGCTTTGTTCTGTTTTTTTTTTTAATCATTTATTTGTTTATTTTATATAGTGTTGAGGTTAAGGTGTACATGACCATATCTACATTATAGCTAATTTCACATCATGATTTCCTGGCTTACAGAGGGCTAAGACCTTGGGAATTGCTGAATTCCCAATACTTGGAAGATACAACCTTTTCATCAAGGTAAACATATTACACATATTTTTATTATTATTATTGTGAACAAAAAAAATTAAGAACTTATTATTGTCACTATCCATAATAATTTGTGCATCATGTATCTTAAAGAGCTTAATTATGATCATAAATAAAATTGTCTTTTTAATATATATTGGAAGACTCCTGGGTATCATGGTCATAATTTCAAACCCATTGCTATGGACAACTTAGTGGTTCAACAATGCTTGGTGGTTTGTCAGCTAATTAATGCAATGAGTTTCATAAAATTTTTCACTACATTGCACTGTTTCAAACTTTCTACACTACACTATTTCTCTTCTATTAATGTTTCTTGAATGTTGGCTGAAAATTGGATTCTTATTGTTTTGCAGGTAGAGATTTAGCATTTTGTTATCTGGGTTATTTGGCAATACAACTACAAGAAAAGGACAGTCTGGTATTTACCAGTCTCTCCTTTATTCTGTACTGTTTCTTACGTATTTATTGGTAATATGTTTATAGAAATAATTTGAAATTGGAATGTGATTGCATATTTAAGTTTCTTGGTTATCTCAAACTTGGTTTTATGTTTGGTTAATTTGTTTCATTACAAGATTGCCATTGCTTTTATTACCTCTATGTACAATTTGTATTTTATCGAAGAATCATGTTTTTCTAATTTCTATATTGCACATTTGTATTCTGAAGTTAGTCTGTGGATGTTATATTGTGTATTTGCCAAAACCCTTTTTTAGTCATGGGCAATTGTATGTTGCGGTGGCTAGGGTTACAAGCGAAAATAGACTAAAATTTCTGAAACAAAAAATATTGTGTATAAAGAAGTTTTTACCAATCTTTGAGTCAAGGAACCAATTAATAGAGGTAACATAATTTATATTGTAAAAGTCACTCATAATTTCTTTGCACTTATATTATTTATTTTTGTGTTTATCTTCTTCTCCAAATTGATTTAGCCACTTTGTTTGGAGCAGTTTCTATTTAGGTCTTTAAGTTATGTTTTTCTCTTTGCTTTTTGGTTTGTGCATTAAATATGATCAAGTTTTTTGATATTTGTATGGATTGATTTCAGTTTAGGTCTTTAGGTTATAATGGTTTTGATTAAGGTATTTGAATAAAATTGGTTTTAGTTTAGTTATTTTTGTTAATTTGTTTGTATTTATCTATCTATGGTGATTGGGTTAAAACACAGAGGAGCGGATTTAAAGAACTTAAGAGAGTCTTAGTCTCTTTTGGGCACTTTGAATATTGAAATAAAGCAAGAGTTTATTCTAGACAAAGATATAAGCAATTCAAATCAAGCGGGAATGAAAAAGTAAGTTAGGCATTTTCCTTAATCTATATAAGTAGTAACGTGAAAATCTATGGAGGGAAGGCTTTTCAATTCCTTTAATAGGTTCTAGCTTTCTTTTAACATTTTTTGTGTTGGCCTGTAATGATTTTTTTTGAAGGAATCTTTGCCTAAGTATATATATTTTAAATTATCAATATATATTTTTTGCTTCAATTTCGGAGCTTGGTGGGCTTTGACATCATCAACTATAGTTTTAGATGCTCTAAAAAACACTTTTATGGTGACATGCTACATAATATTTAACAATGCTATTACTTTGTTCTCTTTTAGAATAGCATTTTGTTATTGCCTATTGGCTTTTCTTTCATATATGACTGTTAGAGACAATTTTGTGATGCCATCTCTAATCACCTATCCTCTAGATCATATGCACCGTATATAGTTAAAATATTTCATTGCGAATCCCTATAGTTTTTTTTTTTTTTTGATTAGTCCCTATAGGTTTTAAATGCTTATATTGTGATTGAGTTATATAATTTCTTGTATGTATGCAATAAATCTTTTATTTGATCAAATTGTCACACCATTCTTGAATATTTAAGAAAAAAATTAAAGTGGTTTCTAAAACAATTTTACTCTTGAGGAAATTTTCTTAACGATGGGCTGTAATTGTTATAGTTTTTATTGTCTTATCAAATTTGGTGCTAAATTTGATGTCTAAACTTCTTTACTGTTTAGATGAAGAAGTATTAAAACAAAGAACATGGAACTGACTACAACCATGATTCTCTACCAAATTGCTTCCAAGGATATTCTCATCATTTACTGTTTTCTATCTTTGACAAGCTAATTAATTTTTTGTATCTTTGTTATACTACTATGTTTTGTTTGGGTTCAATTTTGTTGTGTTACATTTACAGAGTAGTATTTATTCTATGGAGTATCTAAATGAAAGTTTGAATTATTATATAGATAAACAGAAAGAAAATTAGAAAGTCAAGATTAGAGTATCAAGGATGTGGGATGCAATCAACTCAAAAAATAATGAAATTATTAGTTTAGATATGATTTTAATTGATGAGCAAGTTTGTTTTTCTTTTATAGCTTTTAATATTGTTCGATCATTATATAACCAATGTACTCTGTCTATATAAAATTGATGCACTTTACTTGCAGAATAATGACTATAATCTCAAGTATGGATGGGAATTATTCAGGAGGTTCACTTTTTATCTCTCAAGGAAGTAATTGAATTCATGTTATGATTAAAGCAGATGATGTAGAAACTTTGTGTTAGTTGCATTCTGATAATTGGTAGCTGTTTGCATTGTACTAGGAATTGATGCAAAGTTTAGGATGTTTTGGTAGATATTTGGCATATTCTTAAAAAAGGGCTTAGTGAATAGTGAGAAATATTAATACAAGTTGTGTTTGCTTGCTTCATGTTAATAGAAAGTTGCAGGTTTATTCAAATGTTAATAAGATGAATTGACCATTGTTGATGATCGTTTTGGAAAGCCCAATAGAAAGAAAAGCCCAAAAACATGGGCAGAAAAGAGTTAGTAAGTGGACAAAAAAAACCATTAAGCCCAAGCGGTAGGAATAATGGATCACAGACCCATGAAATAAACAAATGGGCCTTGAGGAAGCAAACAGGCCTAAAGGAGCTCGAAAAAAGAGAAGTAGCAAACCCATGGGCAAAATGTGATGTAGAAAAGTGAGAATGGGTCGCAGAGGGGCCAAGTAATGAAAGAAAAGAAAGTAAGGGGTTGATGGAAAGTCCATGAGCCCCAAGGATGAAGGATAAAGTAATTGGGTCAAGGAAGCCTAAAGAAGTTAGTAAAAGCCCATAGGAACACAAGACTAGAAAGGGCCGAGGATGCCCAAGGAAAGTAAATGGGCCGAGGATGCCCAAAAGGAAAATGGAACACAGGAGCCCACAAACAACATAACCAAGAAGCTCAAATGACTATACTGAGTCATTGAGAGAAGAATAAGCAACAAGCCCAAAGAGGCCCAGTAGGCTTGGGTCAAATAACACCACAAAATAGAATAGTAGAGCGGTGCGGCAGGAAACACAAAGACTGAGAAAAAGAGCAAGAGAGTGGGCTGAAGGAGGAAAAGCTCACAATCAAGCAAAAGCCCAGCCCCCCGAGGGAGCAGGCTCTAGAGAATAAGAAGCGAGAAAATGGCTCACGCCATAAGAAGCCACGGATGGGCAATAGAATGTGCGGACAAGCCTCCGGACCACGGCGAACGCATGAGCAAAGCAGTGATTTTTGAACATATATGGAAGTGAAGCACACGCAAGGCCCGAATATCACTAGCCTGTACCCAGCCAATACAAGAGGTGGTGAGGTTATAGGTCAAAGGTAAGAGGGCATGGTCCGGCAAAGGGGGAGAGGGGAAAACCTATTCTGGGTTCCCGCTCGGGCTCTTTTGGGGTTCCTACTCAGACTCTTTTGGGGGAAATGTCCTGCTGGGATGACATACCACCCAAAGGTAGCAAGGATGAGCTAGGACCACTAAGTGCATGCCATGAGAGATAGGTAGAGAGAGAGAGAGAGAGAGAGCACCCACGCCATAGCAAATAAGAGTGTCACGGCAAGCGGACAAACAAAATAGTCTTCTTTGTTTGGTGGCACGGCCAAAGACAGTAAGTAGTGGTGGGTGAGTGACTAGCACACCAGTAAGTGGTTGGCAAGGACACCCAGACTGGACAAATGTTGTTAAAGGTTAAAATAGTAAAATCCAATCACGGCAGACACTATATATAGGGCTTTTACCATGCATAGGAATGGGGATCACAATCACGGTAATAGTAATCTCTAGGAGAAAATCATAACATAGGAGTGAGCACCAAGAAAGGAAGAAAGAAAAACAAAGGAAAAATAGAGAGCTTAGAATGGCGGACATGCTCCAATAGGTTGGTCTCCTCTCTCCCTCTAAAAGTCGTGCTCTCTATCAAAGACAACGGATCCTCATTGGACATAAACCATCTAGGCCCATTCCCTCAAAGCAATTAATTTCTTTCCTTGAGGAGATTATTCGCATTGAGAAAGTGGTTTCCCCTCTTGGTGTCACCTCCATAGCATTACTTGGCATGGTAGATTGATTTTCCTCTCTTTGATTCAAACAAGCCTATTATTATTATTATTATTATTATTATTATTATTCCCCCATTTATTTCTTTACATTTTTGTGTACGGGTGTTTTTTTGTCACTCCCTTTTATTCATTTTGTCTAGTATTTTTTGTGTTATCTTTATTATATTTGCCTACCATAACTTCCTCGTAGCGGCTCTGCCTGCCATGGGCATGTGATCAAAGTTTGGCAAACGGGGTGTAGTTCGTGCACAAATCGGACCAAGGTGGGTTGCAATTGGACCAGTTTCAAATCCCTTATCCAAAAAACTTGGGCCTAGTGCGGCAGGAGGTAGCCCACCCCAATATTACAAAAAGGCCCACCACAACCATCCCACATTATGAAATCAGAAGGCAATACAAATTTATATATTAAATGCGGGAGAGTATAACTTATCGTCAACAAGTGGAACAAGAGTTCATATTGATTTGGAAATTCCTAAGACTGCTAATTTCAAAGATTAGTAAGTGCTTTGTTTTTTATTCACGCTTTTTATGTATTTCAGTATTTACAGTCTCTACAATCCTATGTCTAATATCTTTATGTAATATAACAGTCTGGTGGAAAGTAACCAAACAATAGTAGAAATGCCAAAACAATTTAAATCACAAGTAACAATTCAAGAAGAGATGAACATCAACAGAAGAACCATAAGTGAAATAACCAAAATTATGTGGGACTCTAATAATGAGGTAAGAAGAAAGAAAACCTTGAACAATCACATTGTGTCCTTAACATTGCTTTATGTACTATAGACCTGCTTTTACAAATTTTAATTATAAAATTGTGAATTGATTGATATTCATTAATTAAATGGAAAATCTATGTGGAAAAGAATTTGTTTTCCAATTAAACTAAATGACTATAATCTTAAGTATAGAAGGGAATTCTTCACCGTAAAGAAAGTTTTTGAATCTTTTGAAGAAATTGACAAAGCAATTTAGCTTGATAAAACAACAAAAGTATGTATTCTTTAATATAGCAAAATTGCAAATTTGATTTTTAACTTCTATATGTTGTAATAGATTTCTCAACCTGTTCTATTGCCATACTTACATTAGTGATACTTCAAATGAATGTAACAACAACTTATCAAGTGATGTGCAACTCACACCAATATCTGTAATCAAGGAAAACAAAAGGACATATTCAATGATTCCTATGAAGCAACAAAGAAAGAAGATACAAAAAACACATTAAAGTTTTCTTTGAATTTATTTGAAATATTGATTAAGTACTTTAAATTTGTGTTTCATTCATTTAATGGATAATTGAGGATGCAAAGGATTTGATTCTTCATTTTAATTTAAACTTAAGTTTGATTTCTATTTTTCATTACATAATTTATTGTTTCATATCAAAGATAGGAAACTATGAAACTAGAATCCAAATGTACAATCAATGAGGAAGAGAAAAAGAATAATTTACATCTTTATACAAAATAGCTTTCCCGTGCATTACACGGGTTAGTGACTAGTTATTATTATTATTATTATTATTATTATTATTATTATTTTCTTGGGTAACTGTGGGATATTAAGTCCATCTCATGTGTGTGTTAGAGAGACTTGGCATGGTTGAAACAAATTCCCGCCTGTAGTAGCTGAATCAAGGTAGCAATCAGAGAAAAGTATAGAAATGTGGTGATTGAAAGTGACTTAACTTTTAACCAAAAAAAAAAAAATAATAATAATAATAATAATAAAAAAGTGACTTAGCTAACACAGTTTCAAAAACCCAAGGGATAGTACATGATATCATTATCTTGGTCTTTGTCACAACCTAGTTTTATCCGGGTTGGCTAAGATCTTATAAAATCTCATAATGCAATTGTATTATTGTAATATAAGTTGATTCAAGATGCATTTCAAAGGTGTATGATATAGTGACTACTCTAGAGTATTGCATTCTTATTTGCCACCTGAAACATGAAGAACACAATTTCTTGGCATATTCACATCTCCATGACTAGACACATGCAAAATACATAATGTAAAGGAACAAAACAATAGCTCTTTATCAATGTCAATAATATATTTCTGAACTTGATTGAATTTGAACTTTTGACTAGATTTTTTTCTTCTCTCTAAGTTTTAACTCTGATAAATTGACTAAGTATGTTACTACACTACTCTTGTTAAATTATTAACGAATAGTTGAACTACTGCTTAGTCTTCCTCTCATGTTACTAAGTTGATGAAAACAACATAACTGATATGGCAGAGATTGATCCTTGCTTATATTTTCTTTGTATTTTTTTTTTAATCCAAATGAGCTCTCCCTATTTCTAATTATCTAGGTACATAGTCTCGCACCTATCATATATAATCTCTCTCACTTTTCCCTTTCATTTTGGCATTTGAAAAGCCAAATCACTCCATAATTAGGCAAAAAATAATGCCAAATTATGTCTCTTTCCCTCATAACATTATTCTGCCAAATTGCTCCATGATCATGCCTTTTGATACAAATTTGCATCTAAGCATTGCCGAATTACAATTTTGAATTCATGTTTAGAGTTTTATGTATTGCAAGCAAAAATTTGGCAAATTTAACTTGACAAAGAATAATTTGTGTAGTTTTACCATGAAGTGGACAAGAAAGCGTTTCCGTTCCCGAAAGATGCTAAGAAGTATGTCAAAATGGAAGCAAATGAAACTGAGGAAACTCTTGAGGCCTCACAACCTGGTGGACATTCTAAGCATGTTGTAAAGTTTTTTGTGAATAGACATGAACAAACATTTGTATATATATTTTTGTTAACACAAGGTTAGTGATGTTGCTCGCTTCTCGCCTGTGGGTCATTAGAGGGCGATTTAGAATGTAAAAAAATCCTTCTTGTATATTTTTTGGGATGTACAAAACTTGTATATATCTTTTGGCAATTTTGTGTTGGGAACTTGTGATTTGTTGTTGGGAACTTGTTTATGGAACTTGTGATGTTGGGATGTAACAAAATCCTAAGTTGTGATAGCAGGAAAAAAAAAACGCGGCTATAGGTGGTTCCAATGTAACTCAAAAAGGGGTCTATAACCGCGTTTTTTACAAACGTAACTCAAACTAGGGTCGAAAGCCGCGTTTTTAAAAATGCAGCTACAGGTCCACTTTTAGCTGTGTTTAAAATTGTGGTTTAAGGCCAAGCCTATAGCTATGTTTGTAAAAACCACGACTATAGACCCCTTTTTCAGCTACATTAGAACAATCTATAGTTGTGTTTACAAAGCGTGGCTATAGCTCCGAAGCTACAACCACAGTTATAAACGCAGATCCACGCTGATCTATAGTTGCATTTTTTAAAAACACAACTATAGGTCTCAACCTATAGTCGCGGTTAGAAAAACGTGGCTATAGACCCGTAGGGTGCTATTGCTGCGATGCATAGGCCTAGTTTGTAAACGTGGCTATAGGAAACGCGACTATGGGTGAGTTTGGTTCAGCTTTTTGTAAAAGTGCATAATGAGAAAGTGGAGTTTCAAAAAGCTGAGTGTTTGATAAAAGCTATTAAAAAGTGCATAATAAAAAAGCTGAGTGTTTGGCTAGCACTTATAAAAGTGGCGGTTTGAGGGATAAATTACCAAAAAGGATAATGTATATGTAAGGGAATATATTTCATACTTTTTTTTTTTTATGTGAGTTTGTTTCATACTTAAATCAACTACTTCATCATACTTAAATCAATTTTTCTCTTTCTAAAAAAATTATTTTTTTTTCACCAATATTAGCTAATAATAACCTACCACTTAAGATTTATTATGAAAGTATTGTGAAAATATTGTGATAAAAATTGATACTGATTTTAATTTTAACATACTATTAAAATTATTTTTTTCTCTTTCTAAAAAATTTATTTTTTTCTCACCAATATTAGCTAATAATAACCTACCTTAAGATTTATTATGAAAATATTGTGATAGTATTTCTTTTTTTTTTTTCTCTCTCTCTTTTTTTCTCTCCACACACGTGGGCTCTCCTTCCTTTTTTCTCTTTTTTTTTTCCCTCTTTTTTTCTCCTCCACACACGTACCCACACTCTTTTCTTCATCTTTTTTTCCTTCTTTCCTCTTTTATTCCCTACCATACCACTTCCTCAGTCCAGAACATTCCACAGACAGAGCTTTCCTTCTTCTTCTTTTTTTTTCTCTTAGCACTTCAAAACGAACAAGGGAATTTTTTTTTCCTCAATCCTTTTCTTTCCAGAATTTTTTTTTTCCTTCGTTCGTTCCATAGTGAGCTGAACCAAACTCACCCAACTCATCCAACTCCAGAATGTACCCTTAAGTGCTTGGATCGGGAAGATTGGATGATCGGAACCAACTCCAGAACTCATCCTTCTTCTTTTTTTTTTTTTTTTTTTTTTTTATTCTTGATTAGTTGTTGTTTCTGATTTTAGATTTGTCAGATCAGCTTCTATTTTTTTTCTTGATCTTTTGAAGCGAAGGCATTATTGAACGAAAGAGATGCCAGGTCGGTAAATATGTATCCCATTCTTCAGGTATAGTTTTGTTTGATCACGGATCGGCGGGTGATCCGTCCTTTCTCCCCCCCCTTTTTTTTCGTCGGGTCTTGTCTTGATCCACCGGAGGGTCTTGAGCTAGCTTCCTTGAAGAGGCTTGATGGGAAAGAGTTGTTGTTCTAATTTTTTTTTTTTTCCTGTTCTTGATCTGCTGTTGTTGTTGTTTTGATTTTAGATTTGTTGTTTAATAGAGGGTAATTTGGTAATTTCTTGTGAGCCCAACGGATATATCAAAACGCGCAATTCACGTTTTGATTTATGAACCTCGGGAGGTTCATAAATTTTGGGTGTTTTGGACGCTATTTTTGCCTGAGTCCAAAACGCAGCTTTTATCAAAAAGTTGTGTTTTGGGCTGAGCCAAACGCAATTTTTCTTCAGCTTTTTCTAATATGCGCGTTTTCAACTCCTAAAAGTGCAAACTAACGCACACTATATCCTATTAGCTGGATTTTTGGGGTCTATGGCCGCATTTTTGAAACGTGGCTATAGACCCCTTTTTTGTAGTGAGAGATCGAGAGGCCTTGAAGTCAAACCGTAAAACCTTGTACATATTGATTATATATAGGCCTCGAACTACATCAAATGGGTCAATCGTGTTTCACAACTTAGGCCTCTTTGTTGATGGGCTATCCAATATATAGGATTAGATTGGATACAAGAATTGACAATGGGCCAATGGTAATGGCGGTAACAAATCACACATTGGTTTTAGTGGCGTCGACAAGTGAGGCCGGTTCCCTTGAATTAATAAATGGTTTGGATTAAGTTTACCACTTTATTTTTTGTATTATTTCTCTCATGAAGATGTGGGGAAAGCGGGATTAAGATTTAGGATTACCTTATTCTTATGAAAAACCTAACATGGGCATGGTCGCATGGCCAAACTAGGAACCTAGATCCTTAGCTTAGTTAAAGTACAAAACTTATGTACAGTGTTGTTACTTAAGTTTCATTCTTAAGATTCTACCATGTGACTACTTAACTAAAAAATACACTTTCATCTCATGAGAAAAATACCACATGGCAAAATCTTAAGAGGAAAACTTAATGAACAGCACCTAAGTATTGTACCTAAGTTTTGCCCTAATTAAATGTTATGTAAAAGGAAACTTAAATGTAGGATTAGTTTTCAATTCAGCCCATTATCTGGGGAAGTAGATGGCTACAGACCTCTTTTTGGCCTCCTTGCTAGGGGCCTATCCAACTAGATAAAATTAACAGGTAAATTTGTAATGCTTATGTAGTAAAATTTATAAAATCCTTAGTATAATTCAAATGAATTAATTATATTAAATCATGAGAATAATGAATTTTAAATAAAAATAATAATATAGAACATTAACTAAATTGATGAAAAAAATTAAATATTATTTAAATGATATAAAAATATATAACGGCTCACTTAACTTTTTTGACTTACGTATATGTAAATAAAATATGTATAAATTTATTAAACTATATATAAAATTAATTTAAATATAAATTAAAGGGCTAATTGTTATGGTACCTGTGAGAAATTCATTGTTTTAGCCAAGATTCAAGCCGTTAATTTTTCAGCCACAAGGCCCACGACTTTAGAGTTCCAAGTCAACAGTATGAAAATCATAGTGGATACATACACTTAAATAGGCCGAAATAGGCATTTGCCCTTTTCACCAAACCTTTTCAGCAAAATGTTCATATTTTGAAACTTTCTAGCAAACTACCTCTGTTTTAAACTCAATTTTCTAAAAATTGAGTTTCAATGAAAAACTCGATTTTTAGAAAATCGAGTTATGTGAAATAAACTTAAAAAATAAATAAATAAATAAATACATGGAACTCGAGTTCCATGTAAAATTTCTCACATTACTCGATTTTTTAAAAATCGAGTTTCCAAACATGGGCATTTTACTAGATAGTTTTAGAATAGAAGCATTTTGCTACATCTTTTGGATGAAAAGGGCCAATGCCCATTTTGACCAACTTAAACATATATAAAACAAAACACCAAATATATTTGTTTAAAAGGAGGGGAATTCCAAATACAACATAAGACACTTTCATTACATTATGTAAAATGTTTTACAAACCCATCATACTTATTTTGCATGGTAAGGACAAGACCATACACTTATGACTTAACCTAGATACCGATTCAAGTTACAAATCACATGTCGTGCGTTATTAGGAGGATAAAAGCAATTACATAGATGTTGTTATATATGCATTTACAAACATAAAAAAGCAATTGAAATTGTGACTTACAATAATAAACGCTACTCTTATTAGAATACAAACATTATAAATAATAAAATGACAAGTTTTATTAATGGAAATTATTAGGTACTCATAGAATACAGTAACTTATTGCTTCCTCCTCTCACATTTCAATAAAGCATGAAAGGTTCAACTAGCAAAGACATGATATTTTTCCGTGTGCCTTGGTCTTGAACACCAAATCCATCTCCATTTTGGTAAAGGCTATGTGCCATACGCGCAGTATTTGTAGCAATATTAACAAATTGCTGCGTCGGATATTGATTAAAGCATTGCCCATTTATTTTCTTCCAAGTTTTGTTTATCATTCCTTGAATGTGCATCCGGGCTATTTCCTCTGAAACATTCGCTTCTCTCATATAACATACAATTGATGAAGGAGCATCGCCTCTCTCTTGCTCAGCCTGTTACAAGTTATTGTACCAATTTATGCTCCATAATGAATGAACAAAAATATAATAAATGTTCTATAAGGAATGCATAATAAGAAAATAATTATTATAGGGTTCTTTATTCACTTAAAGGGAATAGTAATTACCACAGAAGTCACTAGATCATTGCAGAGTCGAATTATCATAGATATATTGTACACAATTTCTTGATTTTTCTCCAGAAAATCTTCCATTCCCTTTGTTACCTCATGTCCCATAGAAAAAAATTGATGAACCAAAAATATAGCGCCAGCCGATGAAATCAATGCATTGCTTAGATATTCTTGAAAGGATGGTGTGTAGCCCATGTTGTACCACTTTGCTTCCACAAATAATGCATTACAAAAATCTGTCCACTATCAACCCAAAAAAATTAAAAAATAAAAGATTATCAATAAAAGATCCAATGACTGATACCTACCTACTGTGTATATTCCACATGATAATGATCGGGGAAAAAAAAAAAGATATTCTCAAAAAGTACCACTTTTTTTGTATGAGGTAATAATTGATTCGAGCCCTTCTCTTTTTGAATTTCATTAGCGATTTCATTGACCGTATTGTAGAGTGCTAGGAAGCAATTCTTCAAACACTCTGGCAGGTGTTGAGTTTCACTGACATCCCACCTAAATTTAATATTTTGGTCAGAATTAAAACAACCATATGTGCCTATTTTATATGCTGCAATACTAACCTATTTACGGCATTGGTGAACAGCTTTAGTTCTTCCAGTGTGCCATAAACATCATAAACATCATCAATTATCGCTATCAGATTAGTCACTTTAGTTAGCGATTTTCTTAGATATGTGTACTTAAGCTTGGAAGCAAAGCCCACCGAGCACATAAAACTTTCAGCCAGTCGGTCTCTAGCGAAACTCAAGTCCTTTGAGAGGCCCAGATTCCTCCACCACCTAAATGACACAAAAGGAAAATGTAAGTTCTTTTCTCAATTTCTCAAAAAAAAAAAAAAAAAGTTCCTTTCTCAGTTTCTCTCCTGCTATATTATATATGTTGTGCATAGTGAGTTCCTTGTTTAAGATATTCACAGATTACTATTTATTTGTCGCTATACTCACCTGGATGATTCCCTCAACTCTTTTTGAAGTGTGGCTTGAACTATGTTGAAATGAAGTTTAGCAAGTTCAAGTAACATAGCATTCATATGTCTGTCTTTCTCATATGCGTTGATGTGCCATTTGACGTCAAACCACTGCAATCTCCTTTGTGATGGAAGCTCAAAAACATGGGACACTTGTTCAGCAAGGTCGCAGTCTAAATTAGGAATACAATCTTTGAGAGTTTCTGTTGAGAATTCTCTAGCAGCGTCCATGAGGTCTTCACCTTCTAAAGCCAAGTGTGAGGCCTCCAAAAGTTCAAGCATTTCTTTAATATTTGTGCGTGTGCTCTTCTTGAACAAACCGGCTTTTTCATCCATGAAGCCTCTAAACATATCTGAATTCCATATGATGAACTAGATTTAAAAGCAAAGTATAATTGGGGATGAACTTGAATAAGAATTACAGGATTTTTTTTTTTAATGCTAAGGTTATTTTACCTTGTGAAACTTCATAGCCATGCTGCCTAAGAAGCCTAAAGCATAGTGCAGTAGTGTAGAGATCCTCTTTTGGACTAGGATTTTTATTCTTAGTGGATGATATGATGTCTAGAGCCTCCTTGATTTCCACATCAAAATGGCTGTCTAGGCCTAACTTTTCAACGCTGTCAATGAGCTCTAACTTTGCCACTTTGTCAACTGCTTCCGCAAACAAATCCTTTACATTCACTATCAGCTTCTGTGCCTGTCTTTCGTATTCCTGCCCCTGCAAAATAGTTTACGACTTTAGCATTTTCCTTAAAAAAAATTTCTTTCAAAACCTTAATTTTGTTATGTTCACGCTATCATCTAATTGAGTTAGCATGTGAATTAATAGACTAGTTAGCTAATAAATCTCAAGTTAGGTTTGATTGGAGAACATTACAAATGCCCACATATATAATTTAGAACGTGGTTTTGTCCACTAATAACATATCAACTTAGAAAAGCATCCAGTTGATGGGATGAATATTGCAAATTAACCTCGAACTAATCAAGATGTTCATTGTAGAACTTTTATATGTACGGGCACATTATATGAATGTTATGCAAATAATACACAAACAAATAAAATTTTAAGGGAATGCTAAAGCTACTGCATAGTAATAAATGTCATTCACATCAACAACATAATAAATAAAATTTTAAGTATTATTATTTTTTGTTTTGAATTTAAAGTTAATCTTTCAATTTCTAAAGCTTATGTAATAAAATTTGTAATCTTCCTGATACATAAAACTGTACAAAACATAAAATAAGAAAGGGAATCAATAAAAAGGAAGTAATTTTAAGACCACACCTTTTTCCACAACTATCACATATGACTATATGTTTTTATGTTATATTCACATGAAATCATTACTTTTTCAGAATTAGAATTATACAAAAATTTTGACACAAAAAAAAATGTGGTCCTACATTTTTGGACAAAAAACATAATATTTCCACCCAAATAGAACATAGTTGGGAACCATTCTTACGTCATATATGCTGGAAAGAGACTCTAGGTAATCATAGTTCCAAATATTTGGCTTATAATTGGCAGATCGTCTTTGATGTACCACATCACTGGCTGGAGGATTCGTCTGGCATGGTAAAGTTTGCTGCAAAGCTTGCAATTGTTTCTCAAACTCCATACAGATGGAATTACTTAAAAGGAAAAGCTAAAGGAAAAGTTAAGAAAGTTTGAGTTGAGGAATGCAAAGCTGATGGATTTCCAAAACTTGCTTCGGACTGTTTTATATAGGCAATGAGGCACACAAAATGACACATATAAGAAAGCAATAATTCAGAAAGCAATAATTCTAGGGCCTACGTAGAACCTTATATATTTTCAGTAAAAAAAAAAAAAAAATACGTAAAACCTAGCAACTCTTAAATATCTGATCAGTAGGACGTGGCGGAGCCACATATTACTGAGTAGGTGCAATGCTCTCGCTCAAATTTGAAAAAGATATGGTATATTCTACTTAATATTATAGAGAATTTTGAAACTTGTTATACCACATAAATTCTGTATGATCAATTATGAGTTTTTTTTTTTTTAATTATAAATTTGATCCATTTGCAATTTTATAAATGTATGGGCATATTAAATGAAAAGAACGATTTTTTTTTTTTTTTTTTAGAAAGGATCTTGTTGAGATAGTGGTATTTGTTGTGAATGTAGCAAAAAATAATGAGTTTATGCAAAATAAAAATTGAAAAATAGAATTAAAAAAACACACACACACACACAAGGAAGAAAAAGATTTACATAGTTTGGCCTTTTAGGCCTATGTACACACACAACATCAGGGAGAACTTTTCGGCCCCATTTGGTTGGGTGAAAATGGTCAAATAGCATCTTTGGCTGAAATTTTTAGTGTTTTACCATTGTTTGTAAAATAATTAGTAATCTACTACTATTTTGAAACTTGAGTTTGTCGTGTAACTCGGATGCTAAGAACTTAAGTTCCATACAAAATAGCCACCAAGTTTGTCGTGTAATTCGAGTTCCAGGAACTCGAATTTCATTAAATAAAAAATAGCCATCAAGTTTCACGGCAAACTTGATTGCTATTTTGAATGGAACTCAAATTACATGACAAACTTGAATTTCAAAATAGTAGTAGATCACTAATTATTTCGTAAACAATGGTAGAATACTAAATATTTCTGCCAAATATGGTATTTAGTTACTTTCACCCATTTGTTTGGAGTGATTTTTGGGGGGATGGAAAAAGGGGAGTGAAAATTTGAGAGAAAATGATATTTTGAGTGTTTGGTTGGAGGAGAAAATGTGAGGTTAAACCAGTGGGGCCCAAGTAGCTTAATCTCAAGTCCATCAAAATGCAATCTCCCCTAAATTGGTGAGAAAACAGAAGTTCCCACACATTATGGACAAAAATGTCCCTATGCAATATTTTGGTTTTTATTTTCTCTTTTGTCATTTTCTTTTTTTGTTTTTGTCTTTTTCTATTCCTTCTCATTCACTTTTTTTTTTTTTTTTTTTTTTTAATGCAGTGTCTGTCCATACACAATTTTTTAATAAAAATATAATTTGTTACTTTTTCTTATAAATTTAATAGGAGTATGAGAGTAAATTTATACAAACTATATTTTCCATCATCTCATTTTTATTTTTTAATCAAACAAAAAGGTTCACTTTTCCACCCCCAACTAAATACCATGAGGGAAAACTAAAATATCTTCTATCCTCCCCTCCCCTCCCCCTTTTCATCCCTTCCCCCATTTCCTCTCTTTCCACTTTACTACACCCAAACCAAACGAAGATTTAATCATGCAAATGCAAGAGGTTCATATGGCCACCACTAAGAACTTACAAGAGAGACTTTCTGCCAAGTATTAGAACTTACAAGAGAGACTTTCTACTAAGTATTAACTGGTCGCAAAGAAGAAATGTTGTGAAGTGGAAATCGAGGTAAGTGATTTTTTTGGGCAATTTTGACCACAGATCTCTTTCTTGTGGGAGAGTACAAGAAACTAGCTAGCTATTCGAAAGATTCGTCCTTTGAAAAAAACAAAGATTGGCTATAAATTTAGCTATAACCAACTATAAAAAGATGATATATCATCTTCCTATTCCAATGAATATTTTAAGGATATATGTTATCTTCCTATATTGTTGTAGCCAAACTTTGCCACTTATGAACTTAATTCTAATGCCTACCGGTTGAAGCTTCCAAGTCATATGTACATGTAACATGTTTAATGAGAAGTATCTTGTTTTTTATCATGGAAACAAATTCCAATGAAGACTCAAAACTTGAGTACGAGTTTTTTCCAATCCGAGGAAGATGTTGCAAATTAGTTATGACAATTTTTTTTTTTTTCCTTTTCCTAGTTTAATTAGGATTTTATTTGTTTTCCTTTCCTAGTTAAGTTACTTTTTGTTTTCTAGTAAAAATAGCACTTTGTTATTTCTTTATCTTAAAAGGAGTAGGAGAACTTTTTGTATAAATAGTACTCTTTAATTAGATGCAGGAGGTGATTAATTTATTAAATTGTTATCAATAAAATTTTCTTTTGAGAAGTTTTCTCTATTCTTTTGCTACTAACTTAGAGTTCTTGTTGAACTTATAAAAGTTATGGCACAAAAATTGTAGTCACAATAATGTTCTCATAGAATATAGATGGGAATGATTCTTATGTCATATATGCTGAAAAGAGATTGTAGTTAATCATAGTTCCATATGTTTGGCTTGGCCAAAATGGGTATTTATCCCTAATTTGAAAACTATGTAACAAAATGCCCCTTTTTTCAAAGTATTTAGCAAAATGCCCCTATTTTTGGAACTCGATTTTAACAAAATCAAGTTACAGGTCGAATTCAACATTAGCAATGTTGAGTTCTATGCATATTTTGCCACTTTTTTTTTTTTTTTTGAAATTTTAAGTGGAACTCAACATTGCTAATGTCAAGTTCTATTTAAAAATATACATAAGACTCGATTTTAAGGATATTGAGTTTTACACAGAAATCGATTTGTTAAAATCAAGTTTCAAAACAAGGGTATTTTGCTAAATATTTTGGAAATATGAGTATTTTGCTACATAGTTTTCAAATTAGGGATAAATAACCCTTTTACCCTGTTTGGATTATGATTGGCAAATCACCTTTCATGTATCATGTTAGATATATTAATGGCTCAACTGACCAAACAAATTATAGGGATATGTACTTGTTGAACAAGCATATTAAAGTTAAGTTAGTCTATGGTTAGTCTACGGTTAGTGAAGTATTCTCTAATATAAAAAAATCTATAGGTTTATTGTAACATAAGTGCTTAATATTAATATGTGGCCATCAAGAGCTTTCCCATCGTGTACATAAGCCAAACCATAAAAAATTTTCTATGTGCTCTCTCTTTCATGCTTCTGCTTATCACTAACAGCAACAACATCAACCACAAGATCTGACTACTCAACAAACCACCAACCATACTTCATAACAACACCATTGGATACCAATCCAGTTTCTTCGTGACTACCATCGCAAATCCCAAATCTTTGCCACCACCAAAACACTAGCCACCGTCAAGAGAGGCCACCTCGCCTTAGCAAGGACACACTGTTGCCACAAGCCAAATTCATCTATGTTGCTGCACCTCCTTTATTTCATAGTACTCAACAACCTTCATTGGTTTCTCCAAGGAAGCACAAGTGTGGATTGGGGTTCGGGAGTGAATGCGGGTGCAATGCAGCGATAGGGAAATTTTTGAAAAAGTAGGATACGGATGCAGTAGAATACATTTATTTATTAATTATTAAATGTATTTTTTTGTATTTTTTGTATTTTCTAGGCTTTTTTTTTTTCATATAATGGTAAATATATATCAATTTAAGAACAATAATAGATAATAAAGTGAGAATTTAGATGATTTTAGGGTTGTTTCCTTTAAATCCTGCTGACAAAATAGTGTGTTTTGATCTAATCTTTTACGTTTTCTTTTTTTTAAACAGTATTTTGTCCCATATCGGACCGAATCAGACTGTATCGGCCCATATCGGACCAAATCGGGTCCCATTTCAGACCGTTTTAGACCGAATCGGGCCACTTTGGAAAAAAAAAAAAAAATTGTCCATGGCCGCACGGCGCATCCACGCAAATCCAACTCGGGTGTGCCAGCCAAATCGGCGCACTCATGCTTCCTTAGGGTTCTCTTTGTGGCCGCCTCCACAGTGCCACCACAAATCTGCATTCAAGAACCCGATTACCCCACAACAACAGTGCCACAATAGCATGGTTTCAAATCCATGGGCACTGAGTTTACTCACGCCATCAACTCACAGGACTTTGGCTCAATTGTTTCATTCATACAGTGGTGGCTCCACATAATTCATACGTATGGCCACCAAGCATCCACTAGTTGTAGTACAATTATTTTAAGATAGAAGTGAGTTAACATATTTGGTAGCCGTTTCACGAATATGATAAGTGAGGCATGTGTATTGTATGTAACTATTTTAAGTGAGCCATAAATATTATATCCAACTAGATGAGACTGAACTTTCTCCTATTTCATTTATAGAAGACAATTATGGTCATTTTTATCCAATATTGTTTTTTATCATCACTAGTTGTTGGCCCATGCTTTGCACAGGTTTCTTATTTTAGTACACAATGATGTTTTTAAGAAGTACATGTTTCTCTTAATTCACCAGCCAACCAGGCAACCATCACTCTCATAGTCTCATGTCTCATCTCATCCACTTTTAAAATATAATGCTTCACTTTCCAATGTTTAATCTGCACCACAAGACCTTAAAAAAATCTCCACTCCATAATAATAATAATAATAATATAATATACTTCTCTCCTTTTTCATTCTTCTTCTTCAGTTCTTTGTTTCCTTCTTCCCAATTCGCACCATTCTTCTTTTTCTTTCCTACAGTTTACAAGCTTATGCAATTGCCCAGAGTAGAAACAGGTGAGTCTACAGTCTTCATTTGGTGAAAATAGACAAATACCACGTTTGGGCAAAATTTGTGGCAAACTAGCACTGTTTCAAAAATATTTAGAAATCTACCACTTTTTTAGTACTCGAGTTCCACAAAATCGAGTTCTAAATAATACTCAAATTCAATGAAGTTGACTTCCTAGTGAGTCACCAGCGTGGCATTGCTGACCTGAAATTTGTGTAATTAAAAAAAATAAGACGAAAAGCACCTTTTAGTCCCTATATTTTCAGGCTATTTCCATTTTAGTCCCTACATTTTATTTTTACCGTTTTTAGTCTCTACTGTTTTGACTCCTACCGTTACATCAACAAAAATAAATAATACTAAATTAATGTCCATGTGGCCTAAATGAATAATAAAAAATATTTTTTGGCATTAAAAAACGCCATGTCAGCATCTAAATTAAAAAAATTAATTTATTAATTTTAACTAAATAAAAAAAATTAAAAACTAAAAATCATATGAATTGAGATCTAAATGTGTCTTGAACAAGAACAACAAGAACACAACCCTAGAAAATTTTAAAAAAAAAAAAAAAAAAAAAAAAAAAAAACATTTTGCAACCCAGCCAATCACTCACCCTTGGGCTCATCACCTTCCATCTCTTGGTTCTTCTCTCCCCCTACATATTTCGTTGCCGCAACTCATCACCAGCTCCACCATCGTTGTCAAAGCCAATTCTTAGGTTCAATTTCTCAATTTGCAACGTCAATCAAGTCCACCAATCTCACCGCCGATCTAGTTTTGTCTCCTCAATATGGGTTTTGGGATTCATATGATTTTTAGTTTTTAATTCTGTTTTAATTTTTTTATTTAGTTAAAATTAATAAATTAATTTTTTTAATTTAGATGCTAACGTGGCATTTTTTAATGCCAAAAAACATTTGTTATTATTAATTTAGGCCACGTGGACATAAATTTAGTATTATTTATTCATGTCATTTGTCACGTCGACTTTCTCCGTTTCTGATGTAACGACAGGGACGAAAACGGGAAGCGTTTTTTAGGATAAGAACTAAAAGCGGTAAAAATAAAATGTAGGGACTAAAATGGGAATAGCCTGAAAATGTAGAGATTAAAAGGTGTTTTTTGCCAAAAAATAATGTAGTACTCGATATTACTGAAATCAAGTATCTCTTTATAGTCCTCAAGCTTAGTGCAATCGAGTACCTTGTTTTTCTTTTTTTCTTTTTTTTTTTCCTTTCTCTACTTTTTGTTTCTGTTGAAATGGCTTAAATAGTCAAACTTAGTAGCTTGACATTAGCCAACAAACCATTAAATGGCTTGCATGCCCATGTCAGGAAGATGCATGATATTCAAGAAGTTTCATGCGTGAAGAAATGCAAGAGCTTGCATTAAATGTTCTTCATGAATTGTCAAAGAATATGGCCAGGAACAACACCTAACATGCAAACCAAATTCATGCATGTTTTCTTTTGGCCGAAATGGATGACACTTTGGCCATAAATGCTTGTCATTTTCTTTGACTTGACAAGTTTCATGAAAGTGTTGAAACTTTAGAGAAATAGGCAACCTTAGTTTGGTGGACACAACAATCACAAGAGTAAGGAGCAAACAAAGAAAGCCATTGAGTTAGATATTCAAGGATAAGAATGGCATATAGCATATATAGTTGTATATATAGATAGAGTCAACACAATAGTTGGGCAAAAAACAAGTCAACATTTCCTAAGTAAAAGTTTTGTATGAAAAAAAAAAAAAAAAAAAGTACTCAATGGTATGAAGCTCGAGTACTATAAAGAAACTCAATTTCAGTAATATCGAGTATCACATTATTTTTTTAATTACACAAATTCCAGTCAAAGAATGTCACACTGACAACTTACTAGGAACTCGAGTACTATTTAGAACTCGATTTTGTGAAACTCAGGTACTAAAAAAGTGGTAAATTGCTTAATATTTCCAAAACAGTACTAGTTTGCCAAAAATTTTGCCAAAACGTGGTATTTGACTATTTGGCTATTTTCACCGTTTTCATTTTGTAAAAGTTCTTTCACTTTCCTCCCTCATTTCGCTAGCTCTCTCTTTTCCATTGTTGAAAGAAAGAAAAAAAGAGAGGGAAAAAAAATCAAGCTTCATGCCAATCAAAACGGTGAGGGTGATGGACGAATCGGAGGTGAGAGTTTGATGAGGAGGATGATGGGCAAGAGATTGAGAGAGAGGTGAGAGTTTTGTTTTTGAGAAAGAGAGAATGAGTGAAACGGCAAAAGGAAAAAAGAAATAGAAAAAGAAAAGAAAGAAACATTATTTTAATGAGCGGTGGGAATAAAAAATATTATTTGCTTTTAGCTTTGAGCTACAATGTATAGCCATAAATGGCTGTGCATTGTAGCTAAGTAGGTAAAAATTTTATCTATACCACCACTTGGGTTGTACACTTTTTGTATAAGATAGTGCTAAAAAGCTCTAAAAATAATTGTTTAACATTTTAGCACCACCAATACTAAGAGCATCCATATCCGGAATTCCTATCTCATCCTATTTTACCATTCCAAAAAGTCACTTTATTAATTATACAATACAATTTTACAATACTCTCAGCAACCCAATTTTTATTTTCCTATTCTACTCATTAAAATAATATTTTCACATAATAAAATAATATATCCCTAAACCCAAATAAAAACAAAAACCCAAAACCCAAGACCCAAATCACAACCACCTGCTACTAGAACATTCCCAAACTGTTGCTTGAAACCCCGACCACAAACTCCGCAACAACACGGCAACCCACAATCAAAATCAAAATCAAACCAAACCATGGCAACCCCCAACTCCACCACCATGAACCCACCAAAAAAAAAAAAAAAATCATACCAATTCCTTTAAGCACCGATCACAAAGAACAAAAAAAAAAAAAAAAAAAAAAAAACCAATCCGAACTCGGAGAAGACGATCCAAGTCCCAAATAAAAACAAAAACCCAAAACTCAAGACCCAAATCACAACCACCGCTACTAGAACATACCCAAACTGTTGCTTGAAACCCCACCACAAACTCCTAAAAGCATGGCAACCCACAAAATCAAAATCAAAATCAAACCAATCCACGGCAACCCCCAACTCCACCACCATGAACCCACAAAAAAAAAAAAATTCAAACCAATGGCAACACAAAGACACCAAAATCCAGCCAAATCAAAATCAAAACCAAAATCAAAATCCAAAATCAAAATCAACATCCAAAATCAAACCCATCCTGTTCTCACCAAACCCAAACCCAAACCCATCTGTTCTCACCGGCAGCGATGGCGAGAGAGAGAGGGTCGCCCGTCGCCGTCTGGATTCATCCCAAACCCGTCATCATCATCATCATCTTCGACCCAAACGCCAAACGCCAAACATCACCCAAACGCCGGCGGCGATGCGAGAGAGAGAGAGAGGGTCGCCGGTCGCCGTCTGGATTCATCCCAAACCCATCATCATCTTCGACCCAAACGCCAAACGCCAAACACCACCCAAACGCCAACCCAAACACCACCCCAACGCCACCCAAATTCGACCCTAACGCCGAAAACCCACGACCTCCACCACACTTTTTCTCGATCGAGCCTCACGCCGTTGCTCCCATTCCGTTGAAGAAGAGAGAGCAGGAAGAAAGAGAGAGAAAAGAAACTGAAAAAATGAGAGAGGAGAGAGAAATTTACCGGGATAAATGAAAAAGAGAGAGAAAATGAGAGTATTAAAAAATTATTTTTTTTATACCATTCAGCTCTGATACCATCTTACATTTGAGATGGTACTGTAGCTAAATCCCAAATTTGGCATTGGCATATTGCATATAACCTTCCCATTGTTGAGTAGTTTTGGGGCTTGAATGCCAAATGTTCCTAACATTTGGCATATACAAGCCCTACTGCTGATGCTCTAACACTCTTATAATGTAAAACTAACACCTTGTATATATGGATTATAGGCCTTGAACTTGAAGTACATCAAATGGGTCAATCGTGTTTCCTAACTCCGGCCTTCTATGAGGGAATGGTCCAGATTGTAGCTCTAAAGGTTAGACATAATAACAAGCAGCCCAAGCGAACCTGGCCCAGCTAGGAACCTAGGATCCTTTGTTAAAGCTAGGTTGTAAAAAGAAAGTAGGATATTGGTTTTTAATATAGCCCATGCTGTAGGGGAAACAGACACCTTTTGGGCCTCCTTGCTGATAGGCTATCCAATAGGATTAGATTGGCTAATGGGAGAGGAAAATACGAATCTAACAACTCTTCTTTAAAAATAATAAAGGTAAAAGGTATTCGTTGAACAACAAAATTTTTGTCTGTTATTAATCTATTTAGAGAGATTTTTTATGGCGATCGGATGCTATGGAGAGGGGGAGAGCGTGGACTTAAAATTTTGTTTTTAATCGTTGCATCTGCTTTGCCAGCCTAATGCATCAGCGGCAGCCAAAACCAATGGCAAACCTTCTTTCTTTATTTCTTTCTTTCTTTCTTTCTTTTTTTTTTTAATTTATTTTTTATTGTAGCTACTTCAAATTATAATAAATGAAAACTATTAATCTTTACCAAAAAAAAAAAAAAGATAAATGAGTGCGTGCTCAATGGCTAGGTATTTTTGTGATTAGAAAATACAACAATCCAAATTTTGATCAATTGAGATTATTAACTTTTTCCCAAAAAAAAAAAAAAAAAATAAAAGAGCCTCTGAGCATGCAGTGCTCAAAGGCTAATGTGGGTTTTTTTTTTTTTTTTTTTTGTGATAAGTTGGATAGGAACTTTGTATCTATCTAGTATAGGTTTTTTGTTTTTAATTTTTGTTTGTTTAACTTTACGGTTTTAAACCCATTTTTTTATGTTTTAGGAATAAGGATAAGTTAATTAAATTAGAGGTACATTTGGAAATTAAAAAGGAAATTATTAACTTTCTTAATCCTTCTATTAAAAAAAAAAAAAAGGAAATTGCACTTTACCCACCTATGGTTTGGCCTATTTTAATAGTATTCACCCGTGATTTAAAAATTATCACTTAACCCACCCGAGGTGGCCTCCGTTAGACCCCTGTTACTCACCTCTGCCCTTTCCGTTAGAAAATCCCCTTTACTATATACATTTTCAGTATCTCTTTGATGCTCTCTCATATTGGGCACCTCATTTTTCTGAGCACCAAATATGTCATCGGGATAATCGAGTCCTTTATACCCTTCATCTAGCCAATCGGGTTCATCCACATGAACATCTTCACTACCAACAGTTTATCCATGGGTAGCATGGTCATCCACATGCACAGCTCCACCAACACTACCATCCTTTAAACCCTCAACAGGTTCTTCACTAACATTATTTTGGTCAACCACAAATGATCTAACAAGATTGGTCACCTCCTCACAATCAGTATCATTATCTTCATCATTCATTTCCCATGGCTGGTCTATTGCAATTGGTTGATCTAGTTCAACTATAAGTCCTTCAACATCAATTGGTTCAACTTCAAGTTCTACATAAAGTGTGATTTCATTTGTTGGGCATTCAGCATGTAGTTCACACATGTAAGTCACATCATCATCTGAAGTAATTAACATTAACCCTTACTCTAAGTCACCACCAGGTATTAAATAATAAATCCTCTCATTAATGGGTTCCCCAGCCTCAAGACAAATGTCTTGTATCTCAAAATGACTTAGTAGATCTGGATCAACATTACCCATTGTAGATACCTCATCACCTACATGCTCTAAAACAGGGTTCCACTCAAAAGTCCCACTATGGTGAATAGTAAAATCAAAATGAATTTCAGTACCATCCAGGGAATTAAAACACATGCACAAACAACAGTAATTAAATACATAACCAACACATGCACACAGAGCACCAATGACAAAAGCAAAATAATTTCAGTTGCACATAAAATACCATTTAACATGGGGTTAGAGACAAGAAACACAACTAACTAAAAAATTTGTCTCCATGGGACCACAGACAACCTAAAGATGCATCTAACCAAAGTATTCCTAGGGACCATAGTCATCAATGTCAACTATAAAAGAACAAACACACCAATTGTTAGGTTTTGAGTTTGTAATGTTAGCAAACCATGACAAAAACTAAGTCTCATTGGTTTAGAATGGTCTACATTGAAGTTCAAGACAAAAAAAAAAAAAAAAAAAAAAAAAAAAAAAACCTCAAGTTCAGGATGAAAAAAATGAGTTACAAGCTATTTCGTTTGATTGATACTCGATCAATCAAAAATCGCATATCAGAAAAAACCAACAAACATAAAAAGCTTTCTCCTTGACCGTTTAAAGCCCAAATCGCGAGCCGTTTTTTCCAATATTTAATGGACATTATAAACTAACCTTAGGTGGGGTTTTCAAAGTTTTTTAGAGATATTAAAGTGTATCTTATGCCTCTTTTGTAGATCTAGGGTTTTGTACCCAAAAGCTCTCTAATGTCTTCTACCGGTGTTATTCCTTGAAGAATCTCATGATCCGGTGTTTTAGAAGTTGCTGCATAAAAGATCAACATTTAAGGAGATCAAAACCTTTAAGTGGAGTCTCAAAGTCACAAGCAGGTGAGCTTGTATTGTTGCAAAGACCGAGAAAAGAAGCAAAATCAGTGGACTCGGAGCTATCATAAGGTTGTGGTAATAAGTTTTTTACTCGAGGTAGCAATAGAATGTTAGTGATCTAAATTCTATTGTACAAACTTCAATTCTTTCATAGTGGATTTGCTTTTTACCTTGAGAATAGCTAGGTTAAATCCTCCCCAAGTTTTTTACTAGGTTTGGTTTTCCTAAGTCATCATATCATTGTGTTCTTTATATTTTCTGCTACTTTACATGATATGATTGTTATTGTTTTAACCTAGATCTAAATAATAAACTTAAGTATTCACTTGGTTAATTAATTAGGTTAAACAATCTAGTTTACAAGGGTCTAAAAACGTATAAGTGGTATCAAAGCTAGATTTTCCTCAAAACTATTTTTCCCAAAACATGTTTTGTTTTTCCTATTTTTATAGAGGGAGAAAAGTTTTTTTTTAACCTTTGTTGTTCTTAGAGGGAGTTGTTGCTCTTCATAGAGGGAGTTGCCTCTATTCTCTATAGAGCTAGTTTCTTTTGTTTCCTTGATTCTCTATTTGTTCATGACTTTTGTTGCGTATGTTTTTGTTTACTCTTTGTTTGAGTTTTCTTTGTCAATACGTGACAAAAAGGGGGAGAAATAGTGAAATGTGGTGGGAATCCTGTTTAAAAAGGTTTTTAAAAGGTTTTTAAAATGTTTTTTTAGGGGGAGATAAAATTATTTTTGAAAGGGGGAGAATATAAAAACTTTTTGATGTATCTAACTTAGGGGGAGAGTTAGTTTACTTTTGTTTTTATATTGTGTTTCATATTATTGTTTATATGTTTTTCTTTCCACACATGCGGTGATGTGTTCTTTTGAGTGTTTTTAGGAAAGATAGGTACATTTTGATCAAGACCTTCTACCTCTTCTTGCAACTTCTAGGTTAAGAGTCTTAGATTACGATTTGTGATATATTTTGGCATTTTATTGTATATGGGCATTATGTTGTATGTGTGTTTTGTCACAAATTGCCAAAGGGGGAGATTGTTAGATTTTGAGTTTGTAATGTTGGCAAATCATGACAAAGCATGACAAAAACTAAGTCTCATTGGTTTAGAATGGTCTACATTGAAGTCCAAGACAAAAAAACTCAAGTTGAGGATGAAGAAAATGAGTTACAAGCTGTTTTGTTCGATTGGTACTCGATCAATCGAAAATCGTATATCAGAAAAAATCAACAAACGTAAAAAGCCCATAACTTAACCGTTTGAAGCCCAAATTACGAGCCATTTTTTCTAGTATTTAAAGGACATTATAAACTAACCTTAGGTGGGGTTTTCATAATTTTTTAGAGAGATTAGAGTGCATCTTGTGCCTCTTTTGTAGATCTAGGGTTTTGTACCTAAAAGCTTTCTAATATCTTCTATCGATATTATTCCTTGAAGAATCTCAAGATCCAGTGTTGTAGAAGTTGCTGCATACAAGATCAACATTTAAGGAGATCCAAAACCTTTGAGTGGAGTCTCAAAGTCACAAGCAGGTGAGCTTGTGTTGTTGCAAAGGCCAAGAAAAGAAGTAGTCCATGGTCTCGGAGTTATCATGGGGTTGTGGTAGCAAGTTTTCTACTCGAGGTAGCAATAGAATGTTAGTGGTCTAAGTTCTATTGTACAAACCTCAATTCTTTCATAGTGGATTTGTTGTTTACCTTGAGGATAATTAGGTTAAATGCTCCCTAGGTTTTTTACCGGTTTGGTTTTCTTGGGTCGTCATATCATTGTGTTCTTTATATTTTCTATTGCTTTACATTCTATGATTGTTATTTTTTTAACCTAGATCTGAATAATAAACCTAAGTATTCACTTGGTTAATTAATTAGGTTAAACAATCTAGTTTACTAGGGTCTAAAAACGTACACCAATGGTAAACCACTAATTTTATGACAGAAAAACTTTAATCTGAATCACCTTTATCAATCGTTACATAATGAACAAGAATAAACACAATGGTAAACCCTAAAAAGTCATTTCATACCTGATATAGAGGAAAACCCAAGCTTCAACACATCTCCTCCTTGCTTGCAAGTGTTCGGGTATTTCACTTTGGCAATCAAAGTAAAGAGAGAAAGGGATTATGAGTTTGAGTATTTTTAAGAGTTCTAAGGTAGAGATAGGGAGAGAGCTCGTTCCTTTTTTTTAGGGTTCTAATTGGGTTCTAATTTTGCCTTATATAGTGAAGGAGATTTTCTAACAAAAAGGGCGGAGGTGGGTAACAGGGGTCTAACGGAGGCCACCTCGGGTGGGTTAAGTAATAACTTTTAAATCACAGGTGGGCACTGTTAAAACGAGCCAAACCACAAGTAGGTAAAGTGCAATTTCTCTAAAAAAAAGAACTTAATCCTCTTAGAGTCTGTTTGGATACTACTTATTTTACTCAAACTAAAAACTTAATACTAAAAGTATTATAGATAAAGGTAAAAGTTAGTTGAAATAGTACAGTGGGGCCATGAATAGTATCAAAAAGTGCAGTAGGACCCAAGAATAGTAGCAAAAATAAACTGAATAGTAAAATAATTTATAATTTTCATCCAAATCCAAACGTACACTTAATATATAGAGATAACTTGTTCAAAACCAAGTAAACCCATTGGTTTACCACTTTATTATCGTATTATTTCTCATGATGTGGGGGTAAGAGGGATCAATATTACATTATTTGTATGACAAACCTAGAATGGGCATGGCCTAACTAGAAGCCTAAGACCTCAGCTTAGTCAAAGGCTGTAAAAAGAAACACAGGCTGCACAATTGATACCCTCTTTTCGGCCTCCTTGTTAGTAGACTATCCAATAGGATGAGATTGACTACTAGAATTGGCCATGGCAGACTTGGCAGTAGTAAATTGGATTTAATATGGTCATTTTGTCTCATGTCTGTGTCTATTGTCACCCAAAAAAAATAGAAAATATACGAAAACTTGACAATACTTTATTAGGTCTACGGTGAGGACGGCTAAAATGGTCATCTTTACTAATGAAACGATATTGTCTATATAAATGTGTTAGCTTTTTAATCAACATAAAGAAACTAAAAGAAAAAAATAAAGGTGATGTCACATTTGCACAAATAATAGAATTTTACTGGTTGGAGGACCACTTCAACTGTTATAGACCTAATAATATCTCCGCATTGACAACCAGTGTAAAATTTGGTAGTTCAGATTCTATATGAAAATTTATTTTATCAGCTAAAGTTCCTTTGCTTACTCTTCTTTTCCCCTTTTCTCTACTGATTCTGTTCTTGCTCGCAGCTATTCTATTGTAAATAATTAAAATGGAATATGGGGATGGTGATGTGGTCCAAATGTCGATCAACCTATGGAGTTAAAGCATGTTGGGACAATGGTAATCATAGATTATGACTGAGCCGTTTGGCCCAAATCTGACCATCTACACCCTATACAGAACCAATTTTCCTTTTTAATGCAGTTAATTATGCCTTTGTTGGTGAATCAAGATTTTTGTTTTTGGTATAGTTGATCTACAATCGAGATGGAATCCCGTTTAATGCCCCCAGTTTAGGCTAGTTTTAGTGGTTTACAGTAAATTGAAATAGAAATATGTGTTAGGAGGAGATGGGTCCAAGCAATTTGAAATAAACTACAACACTTACCAAGCAAATGCATATCTGCCACTGGTTTGGCTGGTAAGCAGATGCAATGTATTTCAAAAGCTTGATGTCATCAAGCGTACTTACTAAATTGCTTTAGATTATTGGTAAATGAACTATTTATTATACTGAAACTCAAGCAAATTTAGATGTTGTTACACAATAGGACTAAAAACCAAGCCAGAGCATCACTAGGCTCCTAAACCATTAGGTCTTATATCTGCAGCAGGCCCTTGGCTTTGAAGTACTCGACAGTTTGGTCATAAATGTATTCAATCCCATACTTAAAACTGAACCCCTCTTTGATAAGTTTCTCTGAAGATAAGGTCAGCTTGGCCTTAGAGGGGAAATCTCCAAAACTGCAATTTCCAAATGACACAAGTCAAACAACACTTCACTGAAGAGAGAGAGAGATATCTCAAAACCATAATCAATATATATATATATATATATATATATATAAAAAACCAAAACCTTTGAAACTCCCACAATTTTCTACATCAGCACAGTATTTTTAAAAAAAAAAAAAAACAGTAAAAAACTTTTCTTAAAAAAAAAATAAAAGTAAGCGCAAAAAAAAAAAAAAAAAAACTTTTCTAAAACCCAATAAAACCAAAAATAAAAAAAACATAACGCAAAAAGAAGCCTTTGCCATTCCTCTCTCTTCTCTATTTCTCTACCGTCTCCATCCCCAAAACCCAACACCGAAAATCAATCCCGCCAAGAAGCCATCCCCACACGGTTAGGTCCGAGATAGAAAGAAGGCATCACCAACCATATGGTTTGGTCCTTCGGCGATACATACAACTATGGTTTCACAATCGGAGTGTTTTTCCGGAAGCAAAAGTGACGATGGGACCACAACAAAGCTTGAAGAGAAAATAAAATCAAGCACCGCCACTGCTAGTAAATAATTTTTATACCATTAACATATTTTATTTTTATAATTTTCCTAATAAATGTAAATGTTTAATTTTCCGATCTGGGTATTTCGTAATATTTTGATTAGGAATCCATAACCCTAACCAAATTTGATTAGGAATCCATAACCCTATGTTATATTATAAATAATTTTTTTTAGGGATTATTTGTTACCATGCAACTCACGGCTGAAAATTTGTATCTTTCATTCCTCTTTTCTGAAATTTTTTTGCTCGCTTTATAATTCTGAATTTTTATTGCTCTCTTTATAATTCTTCAGTTTTTTTGGATTTAATTTTGTAAATTTTTATCTGGGTTCATGTGACTACCCCTTAAAAACTTGATTTTAGTGTATAGTTTGGGGATTTAAATTCGAAATTCTTAAGGAATTTTAATTTCTAATTCTTTGAGATTGTGTATTTGAAATTCTTTTATGATTCATATGTTAGATATTGGGATTGGTATTGATGGTGGGATAGGTTTATATTGTAGAAAACAACATTTATTTAGATAGTTTTGGTAATAGTTGATAGTATTGTACAATTGTTTTTTTTTTTTTTTTGGCTGCACTATTGTAACAATAATTTACCATATTGATTATTAGACTGTGGACTAGTGTTACTTTGGAGCTTTAGGGGCCTCTCTTGGGTTGCTATTGTTGTGGACTAGAAGAGTAGTAGAGAAATTTGATGGAGCTGTGGGAAATTATTCAATTTATGTAAGTTTGGATGTGTGGATGATCAATGCAAGTCAGTGTTTCAAGTGCCTATGGTCCTAATTTTAAGCATGATAGATATGTGGGTTTGGTGGAGTCTTGGAGGAGATTTTGATATAATTCCATTTGAGAAGTAGGTTTGATTTTTTTAATGATTTATTTCATGGTGTGTTTGTGTCTGGATGTGTTTAGTATTCCCATCTCTCTTACATGAACATAAGTTGTTTGATAAAATTCCTATGTAATTTTTTTTTTTTTTATAGTTATTCTAGGAGTCATATTACATGGAGATTGGTAAGGAAGAAGATAATTAAAGAATGTGATGCTATGTTGCTGATTTAATCAAGTTGAGATGTGTTTGTCGGCCTTAGTTTTTCAATGTTATTTTTTTGCGATGTAAAAACATGACTGTCTAGGTTGCTTATGCCTCTAGACAATTAAAGAATTTTGAACAAAAATTACCCAAACTCATGATTTGGAATTGGCTACTGTGGTTTTTGCTTCAGATCTGATGGTAAAGTATTGAATGTTAATAATAGGCCCTTGGTTACAAAATTGTTATGATTCAATATGTAGGTATGATATATAAAAGGTCCATATATGATTTTGGATGAGGGATAGCACGAATGGTTTATATAAATAGTCTAAAGAACTCCACTCATTTTTCTTATGCTTTTTTAATTGAACCAGGATGGATTTTGTTTCTCTAACTTAAAACAAATGACTGGCTTTTATGTGCTACACCTATTCTTTGAACTTGCTTTCAAGTTTCATATGATTGTATTCTTTAAGAAAACATGAATTAAAAATTTCCCTTCCGGAATATGCTTTTACATCCTTTATGAGATTTTGTGTTACCAAGATTTGTTGTAGCTCAATTTGTTGTATAGTTTATAGTGGTGGAACAACTGAGTGTGTATTTTGGTTTCTGCAATGACAATAGTTGGTTTAAGATCTCTAAAGATGACAAGAATTATCTGCAAAGTTGTGAAGTTTGTTTAATGGTAGGAAACAGAATTTTGTGTTGGGCAGGAGGAATAGACAACCACAAAATTTCAAGGGTGGTTAGAGATGATAACCCATAATGGAAGTGGTGACCAGATGGTATGGATGATATAATGTACTAAGTAAATGCTATTTAGGAATGAAATTTTTTCTTTTCTTATCTTTGAATTGTTTTAGTAGTGAATATTATTTTTTCACTTTGACATTAATGAAACCATTACATCAATTATGTAGTTTATCTTATTTTTTATCAATATATTTTATTATATTTTCTCCTTAAAATTTTGATAGAGATGGTAGTAGCTTCAAAGCATACACACGTAATTTCTTTATATTATTTTTTACCTATAAAGTTTTTTTTTTCCTTCCAAATCATCACCATTAGCAATTCATTACTATTTTTTTTTCTCAAAGTCATAATACATTTAGTGTTAATTTTGTGATTTTTCTTTGGTTGTCCTTGATAAATTTAAGTTGAATCTTTGAAACGAACAGTGGGAGCCATCCCAATTGATAAGGTTATTATTGTACAATCTATTTGTATTTTAGATTGAGCCAATCGTTTGAGAAATTCACTAAAGCTATTTGATCTGTCAGATATGGGCTTAGATAGCAAATTTGGAAGTACTAATAGATACATGTTTTGGAATTTTTTCTTTTACATTTGTAGTTTTGTAATGATTTATAACTATTATGCTACTATTTTAAAGTTGAGTATAGACATTTTTAATAATGTTCACTTTCATTAAGTATTGTTTCTTTTACATGTACACAAGGTGTTTGATGAAATTTCTTATGAGTTCTAGAAGCCATAATACATGGAGAGTCGTAAGGAGGAAGATAGGTAAGAAATGTGATGCTCTATTGTTGATTTAATCAAGGTAAGCTATGTTTGATTCTTATTACTATTTATCAATTAAAAATGTATTGTATATAAATGTTTTTTTTTTTCTTCTGAACTTTGTCTCATTATTTTTATTTTCTTTTTTCTCCTGTTTTATCCTATACAATTGTTCAACTCAGGAGCCCTCCACCAAATTTTAGATTCCTTTTCAATTGAACTAGGATAGGCTTATAGATATACGTACTCCAACTTATAGATAGACTATCCATTTGGATTAAAAATTTGTTGTTTTTTACCTCCGGTAATATGCCATTACATCATTTATGAGATTTGTGTTACCAAGATTTTGTATAGCTCAGTTTGTTGTATTGTTTATAGTGATGGAACTATTGAGAGTGTATTGTGGTTTCTTCAATGAAATTGGTAGGTTTTAGAATATTTGCAAAATTGAGAATATTGTTTAATGGTGGAAAACATAATTTTTTGTTGGCTAGAAGCATAGGCAACCACAAAATTTTAAAGGGTGATTAGAGATGATAACCCAAAATATGGTAGGTGGATGGTATGTTGATACAATAGTTTCAGAATTAATCCCTTTTAAATTTGATGGTTTTTCTACACAATGATGATGAACTATTTAGTACATTGATACAATTCTTTATTATGTTCAAAATCCTAACTTTCTTGATGTGTGGCTCTATCAACCTTTCATATGAAATCCAGAAAACTTTGAAATTTTAAATTAATAATATAGATCATGTAGTCCAAACAAGATGTTCAAATTTATGATTTATGTCCCTTCCCATTCCTCTCTCACTCATTTTAGATAAAATTTTCTTGGGGAATGATCTTAATCAGTATAGCAAATTGCTTGCAGCCTTGCAATGTTGTTGACTACAAGTATTCTCTACATGGGCTGCCAATGGATTCTGATGAGTACCTTCACGTATTATATGAGGTTTCTTTTAAACCTTCTCTCTTTTTGTGTCATTGCAATTTTTTTTAATAATGATTTCTGTTTGGTTTCTAAGAAAGTGTAGCAATAGAATACATATAGTTTTAGGTTTTTATTTTGGTTGGGATTTGGGCATCTTCTTTATATAGCTGTTTGGGCTTTGTTTTTCTCTCCCCCCCCCCCCCAAAAAAAAAGAATTCTATTTGGTTGTTGAAGGAAATCAAGTTCAAATTAGAATCTCAAATAAATTACATTGTCGGTGAAAGAAAGTAAAAATATTTAATTTTTTACAACATTATTAGATTGCATGCATGGGATCTCTTATGGTCATTCTCTCAAAATTTTACACTGAACTACTAACATATGTGGTGACTCTTGACAACATCATATGCATTGAGAATTGACTTTTTGAAAATATGTAACAACTTTTTGGAGAAAAAACACCATTGTCTAATCCTTTAAGCAAATATAGATTCTAATTTTAAAGTGGTTTACACATTCCAATCATTTTAAAAAGGTGTTGATGATTTTGCTTTAAATTACTAGGACTGTTTTTCTAATTGAAGGGGTTGCCGATATTTCCTAGAGGTATGAAAGGTTTGATTTAGTATCAACAAAAAGTAGATAACTCAATTCAATTATGATCCTGCTTTCATGGAGGAAATGAGGACAAGAAGACAAACATCTCATGAGTTTCACATACACAGTTGCAAAACCAGTTCATAAACCATAGAAATATGGACTATGTAAATGGACAAATGTCTATGTACAATGATAGATTTGCTTATTCAACTTGTGGTGGTGTTCATAAAGTAACGTTCAACTAGCATTGATAACACCTACTCTTCTATGTTTATGAAATTTTACATGTATTACTTTTGCGATCTTTTGAAATTATATTGTTTTAGGTTTCTACAAGTTTGTGTTTATTTTTATTTTTATGTGAACTTTTATTTTGAATAAATTTTTTTTATTTTCATATATTTTCAAGTCAATACCTTGAACAAAATAAATATATTTAATTTTTATTTAACTATCCCGTGCATCGCACGGGTTAACAACTAGTTGAAATAATTCATTAAATTTTGTAAAATATTTAGTATCGTTCAAATGAATTAGTTATATTAAACCATGAGAATAATGGATTTTAAATAAAAATAATAATATAGAACATTAACTAAATTGATGACAATAAATTGAATATTATTTAAGTGATATTCAAATATAAAAATGCTCATTTAAATTTTTTCCTTAGGCCTTAATTTGTATTGAGCTAGCCTGATTATCCTGTATGTGTATGTATATAAACAAAATATGTATAAATTTATTAAACTATATACATATATATATATATATATATATATATATTTAAATATAAATTTAAATATAAATTTAAGTGCAAAATACCGCAAATTGTTACGGTGCGTGTTAGAAATTGATTGTTTTGGCCAAGATTCATGCCATTTTAAGCTTTAGCCACATGGCCCACAACTTTAGAGTTCCTAGTAAACCGTAGGAAATCATAATGGATACATACACTTCAATGTATAAAACGAAACATCAAACATATTTGTTTAAAAGGAGGGGAATTCCACACACAAGATAAGACGCTTTTATTACATAATGTAAAATGCTTTACAAACCCATCACACTTATTTTGCATGGTAAGGACAAGACCATACACTTATGACTTAACCTAGATACCGATTCAAGTTACAAATCACAATGCACTGCATTATTGGAAGGATGAAAGCTATTACATATGTTGTTATACACACATGAAAAGCAATTGAAATTGTGACTTAAAGTAATAATTTTCAACTTGAAAATTGAGACTTCAAGTTACAATTTCACTTGATTTTTCATTTGTGCATAAATGTGTGTGTAATAAAATTTGTGTAATAAACGCTACTCTTATTAGAATACAAAACAATAAAATGACACGTTTTTATTAATGCAAATTATTAGGTACTCTTGAAATACAGATACTTGATACTTTCTCCTCTTAAATTTCAGTAAAGCATAAAAGGTTCCACTAGCAAAGACAATATATTTTTCTTTATGCCTTGGTCTTGAACACCAAATCCATCTTCATTTTGGTAAAGGCTATGTGCCATTCGCGCAGTATTTGTAGCAATATTAACAAATTGTAGCTTCGGAAATTGCTTGAAGCATTGCTCATTTATTTTCTTCCAAGTTTTGTTTATCATTCCTTGAATGTGCATCCGGCTATTTCCTCCGAAACATTTGCTTCTCTCCTATAACATACAATTGATGAAGGAGCGTCGCCTCTCTCTTGCTCAGCCTGTTACAAGTTATTGTACCAATTTATGCTCTATAATGAATGAACAAAAATATAATTAATAAATGTTCAATAGGAAATGCATAATACGAAAATAATTACTATAGGCTTCTTCATTCACTTAAAGGGAATAGTAATTACCACTGAAGTCACTAGATCATTGCAGAGTCGAATTATCATAGATATATTATAAACAATTTCTTGGTTTTTCTCCAGAAAATCTTCCATCCCCTTTGTTACCTCATGTCCCATAGAAACAAATTCATGAACCAAAAGTAAGGTGGCAATTGATGAAATCCGTGCATTACTTAGATATTCTTGCAAGGATGGTGTGTAGCCCATGTTGTACCACTTTGCTTCCACAAATAATGCATTACAAAAATCTGTCCACTATTGAAAAAAGAAAGAACGAAAAGATTTTCATCAAGGTTCCAATAACAATGATCTTTACCTTCATATAGCAATAGCGTATAATATTCCACACATGCATGATGAAAAATAAACATATGAGTACCGCTTTTTTTAGATGAGGTAATAATTGGTTCCAACCCTTCTCCTTTTAGATTTCCTTAGCGATTTCATTAGTCGTATTGTAGAGCTCTAGGAAGCAAATCTTCATACACTCTGGAAGCTGTTGAGTTTCAATGACATCCCACCTGAATTTCATATTTTGGTCAGAATAGTTAATAACGCCCTAGTGCCTATTTAAAAGTGAAAATTTTCAGAGGTGATATGCAGCAATACTAACCTATTTACCGCATTGGTGAATTGCTTTAGTTCTTCAAATGTGCCGAAAACATCATAAACATCATCAATTATCAGTAACAGAGTAATGACTTTAGTAAGCCATTTTCTAAGACGTGTACTTAGGCTCAAAAGCCAAGGCCACCGAGCACAGAAAACTTTCGACCAGTCTGTCTCTTGCAAAACTCAAGTTCTCTATTAGGCCCAGATTACTCCACCACCTAATAAATGACACAAAAGAACAAGTAATTAAGCTATATTCTTTCGTGATATATATATATATATATATATATATATATATATATATATATATGTGTGTGTGTGTGTGTGTTGTGCAAATATTGGTAGCTACCTGGATGATTCCCTTAAATTTGATAGGCCACAAACTAAATGACCCCTTATGATAGAAATTAATTAATTAATTAGTCAAGTTATTAATTAATTAATTTATCATGCAAACACATGGTAGCACAAACAAATCACCAATAAACTAATTATGCAGCAGAAAATAAATAACACGATGATTTGTTTACGAATTGGGAAAACCTAACGGCAAAAACCCCACCGGGTGATTTTCAAGTCACCACTCCCGAAACTCCACTATTATCACAACAAGCGATTACAAGTAAAGGAATCCCAAGTACCTTACCAACCTACGATTGAACTCTTACCCCAATACCCAATTGGACTTGTTCTGTAGTGACAGTTCCCCTTTCTGATGCACGACTCCTAAGTACTTGACTAACCAATTACGCGGATCCCAATACGCGACTTCAATCACCAACTAAGAAAGTTATTAGTTGCAAAGTTCTTCAATTCATCCACATGATAAAGATCAAGAAGATACTTGGTCATAAAACTTTATGGTGCACATACACAGCAACTTCTTCAAGAGAAAGAGATGAACTAGGGCAAGAGTTTCGTCTCCAAATACAATTTGCTTGAACAGTGTTTGCTCAATGCTTATGTAACTTGTGAACTGTTTGACGGCCCTTAAAACAATCTTTTTATATGTCTAGGGTTAGGAGAAAAGAAAGTCCAAAGACATATTCACGGATCCCAAGAAAATCGGACAAAATTCTGAAATTCTTAAACCTCGACAGATAAGAGGTGTCGAGAAGTCATCGAGCAGTGTCAAGCACACCAGTCTTTGAACAACTTTCTTAAGCTCGATAGATGCAAAACACAAGACAGCTGTTGAGCTTTAATGAATTTGCACTATCAGCTTGTTTTCTTGGACAGACTTGAAGGTTTCAACATTTGATCTTGAAACATGATTTCTTGAAGTATTTAAACACATCCTAAATCTACCCAAATACAAGTAAAGTGCGTTTTCTCAAAGGATAAGCCAATTACGTAAAGTAGTGATATATGTTCCTAACAAATGAAACACATATGTCCTAACAATCTCCCCCTTTGGCAATCTGTGACAAAACCACAACAAACAAATGAGCATATGAGAGAAGTCATAAATCACTCAACTCATATTCACTTGTTGAATACAATAAAATCTATCTTAACACAAACTCTTGAAAAACTTTGCAAGAAGAGAGTTTATGGCAAGTAGACTTTGACAACTTATATTTCTGAAACATTTTAAACAAAACTCATCAAGGCATCTTTGTGTGAAACAGAAATAATAGATTGCATACAAGTAATAAGAAGCATGTGTATAAAGGGAAAAAAGAAACAACACATGAAGGGGCAGGTGAAAGAAAAATATACACAAATATAAATAGGAGTAAAGTATAATGTATGTCAATAAATGGTCACAAGACCTCATATACAATAATAATGTATCTAAAAAGAAAGAAAAGAAAAGATACATACTATCCTCACTACACAAATATAAATAGGAGTAAAGTACAATGCATGTCAATAAATGGTCACAAGACCTCATGTACAAGAATAATGTATCTAAAAAGAAAGAAAAGAAAATATACATACTATCCTCACTACATCCCTCGTAACATATCAACACTCCCCCTAATAAAATGGTCATATACTAAATCTCCCCTTAAGAATGACTACTCTTATATCCAAAACTACTTCCCCTTTTTGTCACGAGTGACAAAGGGTAAGAGTGTCAAGTAGACATCTCATCGGTAGAGCTAGCATCTCCATCAAATCATCTCAAGCATCATCGTCATCACCATCATCATCATCATCCTCATCCTCGAAATCGAAACCACGAGAGAAGATGGTGAAGGAGTAGCCTCAAGAGCAAAACCAACCATGGACACCTGTCGTCGTGCAATACGACCGACACAAATGTTCACCTTATACAACTCCATAGAGAGTATATCTAGGCGAGCATCCATACGCTGCAAATCAAGGTCATGATGTCTCCTAAAGTCACTTCGCTCGAAGAAAAGGGAGGAGCGAATGTGGATGGAGCAGAACGAGAGGGAGGAGCAGATGAATTCGACCGCCGCAACCGAAACTAGGCCTCGCTACGTTTAACGGTAGCGTAATCTATGGCACACATGATGGTGAATTGGTTGAAAGAGGGAAAAGGAACGGAAAAACAACGTAAGATCCTCGTGATAGCGGAAGGAAAGATGAGCTTATCACGAGACGCCAAATCTAGATGAACATCTATAATAGAAAGAATGAAATGAAAAGGGAAATCTATAGTAAGATGCTCAAAAAGAGATAATAAAAATCGAGCACGAGGCTCTGTAATGGAGTTATAGTGAGAGAGTGGATGCAAAAAAAAGGTCATCACCATGTTCTAGGACTTTAGCAAAAGGTCTACATGGTGTAAACTGATGCTCGCCCCAAAAATAAAGGCGCTCACAGAAAGCAAACATAAGCTCATCCCCGGACACAGTCCCCGGACGCTCACAACTAGGATAGTCAGGAAACTCTATCCTAGGGACCCAAAGCACATCCGCAATAAGTTGTGGTGTGATAGGAATGCGCGCACCTCTAACGCGAGTGAAGAAAAGAGGTACTGAACAATCAATCCCGTGCATGTTGGAGTAAAACTCCTGAATAAACACGAGAGGACAGGTGACCGGGGCATCACACAGTGACTCACATCCCCTACTGTGAATGACAGAGACAAGGTCGGTGTCGGCAAAGTCCAACAGAATGACTTGGCCTTCCAAATGAATGCCTCGTCTAGAAAAGTTCTCCAAAAATGCCTTGAAAGCATCATCATCACGGAACCGAATATGAGATAGAGTAGGATCGGAGGATGAAGAAGCTCCAAAACGAAGAGGGTTCCAGGCTGGAGTGGATTTACCCTTTTGTGCCATAGACACGACTAACGTAAACAGAAAGAAAGGGAGAAAAAGAAAGACAATCGAAAAAGTCCCAAGCAATTTTAAATATAACAATTATATTGAAAGGAGAGTACGATTGCATGGGAAATGCATGAACATGTGACATACAAAGGAAATTTCATCGTGGGCTCAAATTTCAATCCAAATCTATTAGCACACAAATAGATAGCACACATCTAAATGTATGACAATACCATTATAATGCTAATGTGATGCAATGTATGAGGTTTTAAACTCATTTAAGTGTAAACCCATCCCAAAATTTCAATAAAAACTCATCAATTTTGAAAAACCCCAAAAAATTTTCAAAAACCCCAAAACCTAGGTTTCAAAACATGAAATGCATGAATGCGAAAGGATTAGAAGCTTACCAAGTGAAGAAAATCTTGAAAAAGCTTGAAGAAACCTTGAGGAACAATTATTAGAGTGAGATGAGAGAGTTTGGGAGAGATATCAGAGAAGTATCGAGAGAGAGATCGAGCGAAATGAGTTCCGAATCGCACAGGGAGCTTAAATAGTGTACCAAGAAATCTCGAGAGATGAAGGTGTCGAGACATCCGTCGAGGAAGGTGTCGAGAAAATGGTCGTCGACAGATATAGGTATCGAAAAGGTATTAAGGAACAAATCATCGGATACTAGATCAGAATCTCGATCGATCCAATAGGTGTCGAAAAGCTATCGAGGAGGCAGAAGCATTCTCGATCGATCCACTAGGTGTCGAGAAACCGTCGGGATTGCGATGAGAAAAAGCTGAAAAAGCTCGACAAATAGCAAGGTATCGAGGAGGTGTCGAGGAGGTGTCAAGCAAGCTTTTAAAACCAGTTTTTCGAGATGTGAAAAACACAGACATGAATGCAATCCAACATGTAACTCAACCAATGATTCAATCAACATATTAAGCTCTCAAAATCATCTCTCAATAAAAATTTTAAGCACATGGATCGTCAACAACACACACACACACTAAACAAATCTAACCAATTTTATATTTCAAAAAAAACATGTCAAGACAGTTTAGTGAGCATACATTAACACATGTAAAACCTTGTGATGGTCAAATCACATTGTACATGCACATGTATCAAGAATAGCAAAGAATATTGCATGTTGTGTGTGAAAAACATCGCAAGATTGCATGTGTATACAAGTTATAACGATTTGAGATATGAGAAATTCACTTTAACTCACACACAATTATAACTGCTTGATGGAGACTATCACCTTCGAGGTACATCCTATAACTCCCACATCTCCTAAAATACACGCTTGCAATCATTTTTAAAGCATTTTTTATCTATTTGTTTCTTTTTTTTTTCTTCTTTTACATATTTTTTCTTTTAAGCATATCATGCATGAGTATATTAGAGAAAGAAAAGAAATACTCAATGATATTTGACATTCCAATTTTGCTATGCCTAAGCACACAAATGTCATTGACACTGCACTTTTGCTATGCCGAAGTATACAGGTGTCATATTATGATTGGCGAAATAACATGATGAGATGGTTATTTATGTCTTTCTCTTAGGATTTTCTAGTCCTTCCCGTCAAAAAGAATGATATGAGTGTTAAATACAAGAGACAACTTAATCTTACTCATCACTAACAAGAGCCACAAAGTTCACTTGCTTAGTTATGCATAAAGATGCTCATCTAAGCTACAAATGATACAAAATTTAGAAGACTTTATTTCAATGGCCATCCAAGGTACACAAGTACCAATGTACACAAAACACATATTGTTTTTGTATTTTTTCTAATTTTTCAACTTTTTTTTTATATGAAAAACAAAACAAAGAAAAACTAAAAAATAACCAAACAAAAACATGTTAAACAACCAAAGCATAAAAACTAGACTGACTCAAAACTTGAAAGCAAAACACATAAGTAATGCACACATAAAAACAAGAAGAGAGAGAGAAAAGTGACAGAATCACTTGAAACCATTTTCCTTCCACACCCTAGAAGAACCTTTCCTTTGATTAAACCCTTGAACCGAAGGTGAGGGAGAAAAACCGTTCAAGTTCGAAAGGAATATAAGGACTTTGAGAAGATCTCCAAAGGGAGCAAGAGAGGATTGAAGTTGATTCTAGTTCCCGGATGCTATCATGTTGTTACTCTATTGAGTGGCAAGCCACTTGTAGCAATTTGGTCGAGTATGACCGGCAGCTCCACTTTTGTTTAGGCTTTTAAGAGTCAGCCTTCTTAGCCCTAAGGTTTTTAACATCTTTCTTCTCAAGCTTAAGGGATGCTCCTAAGATAGATTTACCCTTGTCTATGTTTTTACTAGCTAATTCAGTTTTAATCTCATTATTCTCAATTTTAACATTATTAGCAGGAAAAATAAAAACAGTAGTACTAGAAGAAGCAATATTAGAGGAAGAGAGACCATACCCTAAACCTGTTCGATCTAAAGCAGATTTCTGAATGCTTAGCATCTCATCTAGCTTTGCGCTTGAAGTCCTTTCCAGTTGAGCTCTAACTTGACACAGCTCTGCTTTAAGCTTCTAGGTCTTCTCAACCAAGAAATTGTTCTCAAACCTCAGTGCTCCAATGGTCTGATTAGCCTCATCAAATTTTGTGGAAAGCTCCTCACGGTCAAGTTCCACATCACCGAGCTTCTTGGTGGTTAGCCTATACGATTTCTCATGCTTCTTAGAAAGCTTGTACAGTTTTTCATAGGCTGTATGAATGTTATCTTGATCATCCATCTTCTCAAACTTAGATTCCACCAATTCCTCTTCTTCAACCACATCTTCAACAATCCCATCGATGAAAGATTAACGATGGTCTGTGAAGGCATTTAAGATTCTCACAATTTCATTGTCGGAATCATCCTCAAGCTCGGTGTCACTTAGGGTAACAGCAAGTGCCTTGCTCTTCCCAATGCTCTTGAGATATGTAGGACACTCATACTTCATGTGACCAAAGCCTTGATAGCCAAAGCACTTAGGTCCTACGGGAACAAAGTGTATGCGACCACCTTCCTTAGCATCCTTCTTCCCTTTGTCTTGACCTTTAAACCGAGAAGAACTGGATTGCCTGCGGTCTTTGTCGAAACACTTTCCATTTGCATTCTTCATAAACTTCTTGAACTGTCTGGTGATGTAGGACTTCATTTTGGAATCTTCATCATCAGAAGACTCATCTGTCTCACTGTTCTTGGCCATCAGTGTCATGCTCTTGCCTTTACTCGTCTTGCCAATCCTTGTTAACCCAAGCTTGTAGGTCTGCAAGTTTCCAACCAACTCAGTCAAATGAATCTTATCAATATCCTTCGATTCCTCTATTGCCGTGATCTTGGCATGAAATCTCTCGGGTAGAGATTTGAGCACCTTCCTTACAATCTTGGGTTCGAAAATGGTTTCCCCAAGATTGAAGGCTGAGTTCACTATGTCCTTTAGCTTGGCATAGAACTCATCGAATGACTCATCCTCCTCCATTTTTATCTCTTCAAATCTTGTAGTGAGCCTCTAAATTTTTGAATCTTTTACAGCCTTTGTACCCTTATAGGTTGTCTAGAAGATGGTCCAAGCCTCCCCTGGCGCTTTCGATTGAGGATATCTTCTTAAACTCCTCATTGGTGACTGCACTTAACAACGCATTCAATGCTCTACTGTTGAAGTTTGCCGCCTTAATCTTGGCATCATCCCAATCACCGTGGCGCGCTCAGAGGCTTAGTCCACCCTATCTTTACAACTTGCCACACTTTCTCATCTAAAGACTGCAAGAAAGCTCTCATGCGTACTTTCCAGTATGCATAGTTAGTGTCATCAAATAAAAGAGGTATGATTAATGACTGTCCTCTATCCATGACAAACAAGGGTCAATGGATCAACACAAGAAAGATTAAACCCTAATCAGAGTGTATCCGCTCTGATACCACTTGATAGGCCACAAACCGAATGACCCCTTGTGATAGAAATTAATTAATTAATTAGTCAAGTTATTAATTAATCAATTAACTCGGCCATGGTTGAGTTAACTCTGCTCATATATGGTCTATTAGGTTTATCCTGATTATTTTTTAAAAAAAAAAGTTTTTCTGTTTGATTTTGGACTTTACTTTATATATAATGGTACAATGAGATGATGAAAATGATGAAAACTAATGGAACTAGTTGTTCTCTCTGTTGCTCATCCAACCCTACATCCCTTCTCTCTCCAAACTCAATCCGTGGAACATGATTATGGGTTAAAGATGTGCTAACCTTTGTGATTCTTGATACTAATTGGCAAGAGTAAAAGAATGAAGTCTTTGATTGAGTATGGAAAGATTTATATATATATATATATATATATATATATATATATATATATATATATATATATATATATATATATATATATATATTTTTTTTTTTTTTTTTTTTTGAGTTTGGCTGTTGCAAAGTACTACATCGGATTAAGAAATTCCAAGTGGAGAAGGGCGAAGGAGGTGGGAGGGGAAGATGAAGATGAGGAGTGAGTAACAGAGGAATGACTGGAAGGATTGAGTTTGGAGATAGAAGGGATTTGGGTTGGATGAGTAATGGAGAGAAACTAGATATGTTAATTTTTATAACGTGGATGTGATTTGGATTTTTAATTGATGTGGCTGATTTTGGTTGGGCCAAACCTATCATGTTACAAGCCACATAAGCTTCTGAGTTCACGCTATTAGCCACATTGGTATTTTTCGTTAATTAGTTAACGGTAAGGACCAAATTGATTGCAAGTTGAAAATAATAAGGATCAAATTGATTGTTACTAAAACATAAGGACCAAATTAACTGTGATAACAAAATGTATGGATCAAAATGGTATTTTCATTAAAATAAAAATAAAAAATTTGATATAATTATAAAATGAGTGGTGCTCTATTCACGAGCACTGTTCTTAACTCCTATCTCGATATTCATGCTGTCAATTAGATTTTAAGACTTTTGTGTTTGGTGGCTGTCAACTGATGATGAATGTGATTTGACTCGAGACTGAATTAATGGGTGTAGCACATGTTGTTCTGAATTTTTTTTTTTTTTAATATTTTTTATGATCAACAAATTTTATTAACAATGGACTTACAAACAGCATCTAAGAAACTAAATCCTAGCTTGCTCAAGAGCTACAAAAAAAAAAAAAAAAAAAAAAAAAAAAAAAAAAAGCTAAATATTTGTTTTTAAAAGATCATGAAATCAAAACATGAGCAATTTAATTTGCCTCTCTAAGACCCATTTGAACTTAATAGACCGATAAAGAACTGCCAACTTGGTAGGCACGTTTTGTTTTGATGCATCTATGATTAGGAGATTAGGACGTTGACACACGAAACAGGACCAGTGAATTCCAAGAGGAATTAGTGGATGTTGCTAATTTTATCATGTTCCACGCCAATCTTGTGCATGTGGGGCACGTGAAACAGTAGCAGTATATGTTATCTTCTGAACCAAATCTAATAAATAGATCTAATTCCTGATTTTTAAAAACTAAAACAACAAAAAATTCTGATTGAACAAGACATTAGTAGAAAGTTTCTATGTTTCTCCAAAGGTCATAAAAATAAGTGTTATGGGTATGATATGAAAGGTCATTGGTCATGTGCCTGTCATACGCCTAAACATTTGGTGTGTCCGACTATGCAATATTATCATATCAAATGTTTGGTCCACCACATGTGTTGTGTACATTAAATTCAATCAATATAGAGTGGGTTGTACTCATAATTCTTCAAAAAGAAACAACGCACCTTACCATTAGAAGAATCAAAATGAACTAAGATAAGAAAATGACAAGGGTTTGCAAAATAAACAACCAAAAGGTCATGAAAATAAGTGTTATTGGTATGGTATGGAAGGTCATTGGTCGCATACCTGTCACACGCCTAAACATTTGGTAAATCTATACCAAGCCTCCATAAAAGTAAAGAGAAAAGGTATTGAAACAAACTTTACTTATCATAGTAATCTTGAAAACCCTATGAGTTATCTTCATATTCCAAATGGAGCGAATATTACTCATCTTGATGTCTATAATTTCTTTGAGGATGTTGATGGAAAATTGGTAATTTGATTAGTAATGGAAATGTCCATACCAATTAATTTTTTTCATTTATTATATTTCTGCACTATAATAAGTTTCGTTTTTGCCATTTTTTTATATTTAAAATAATAAAGTTTAATTTATGTTTTGCATAAATATAGACATGGGTCTTACTGATAAATTTAATTCCAAGATGACTGCTGAAGATTTTTGTCTAGTAGACATACAACAACTCATACAATCATTAAAAATAAAAAAATAGGATAATAAAATTACTATTTCTTAGGAAGAAAACTTATAGTGAGTTGAGAGAACTACATAACTTCCTTTCGAAATTGGGTAGAGTCTTGTGCTGATTATGTATTATAAAATAAAGGAAATAGATAAAACAGAGCAAGAAGAAAACAAGGAAAATATATATATAAACTCTTGTATTGAAGTGATCATCCACTTTCTTAAATTAATATATCTTAACTCTGTACAAATTACAGCAAAACATTCCCCCATATATATATATATATATATATATAGCCTTAGGATGCCTATTGGGTTTAAGGGATAAGATTGCATTAATAAGCACAATAATAATTATATAAGGAGTAAATGATATACATCACCCGTGTAAACTTTACATTTCCCAAGTAACTTTACATTTTTTTTTTTTTTTTTTTTTTTTTTTTCAGCAAAAGAACTTTCATCAAACTTAAAAATTAATAAGTCTATTACATCTTAGGCTAGCTTTGTCAATGACTAATATACTTTCCACCACAGACGGAGGATTCAAAAAGATTACAAAAGAGTTAACACTACTAGCACCAAACTTAGCCAACGATCAAAGACACTCGGTGGCCTCCCTATATATGTGGACTATCTGCTTGTTGGGGATCTCACTCAGCAGGTTCCTGCAATCGGTTAGTAATGGTTTCATTAACAAGTTGACAGTATTATTATTCATCAAAGTAACTTTACATTGCCCAAGTAGACTTTATTTCTAACAATTATGAGATTTTTTTTTTTTTTTTTTTTTTTTATGTTTGGCTTGTGTGTTAAAATCTTTAACATTTTTAATGTGTTAGCTTAGTCTATAACATTTTAGTACTGTGTCAAAATAGTCTCTCCATAAAGTGGTAGCTAATGGTAAAATTAAAAAGAAAGTCAACAGTGATGTTTAGCTTGTGTGTTAAATCTTTAACATTTTTAATGTGCTAGCTTAGTCTATAACATTTTAGTACTATGTCAAAATAGTCTCTCCATAAAGTAGTAGCTAATGGTAAAATTAAAAAGAAAGTCAACAGACACAACAAAATAGCATAACATTTTCATGAGTTGTTCTACAAAAACAACAAATTTTCCTAACAATTTTACAACCAACTAAAGTATCAGTCCCTCAATAAAGACAAAATGACACCAAAGTGTCCCAAGATCCAGCAAGCCCAACTTGATGTCGATTCGAGCCTAAAAGCTTTCCTTGAAGACCAGAATAACAACCCATTATTTTCAAATGTTTTTTTATTATTAATTAAGTCAATTTGTCTTTATTTAGTGTCTCCTAGGATGAATTAGACTTTATGTTTTATTTCTCCTAGGCCAACAAATAATTCATTGTGTTTCTAAATTCCTAAGAGTTATATCCGACTTTGATCAGATTAAGTGAATGTACTTATTATTATTTTCATTTTCCTATGCTTGGGGGTTGTTCCAAGCTCTATTTAAGCCTTTGGCTGAATCTAATAAATATCAAAGTGTATTTTCAAAATTTAATAAAAAAATAAAAAATAAAAACGTTGTGTTTTCAGAAGATGTATTTCTTCTAAATTATCTCTTATCCCTTGGGTGGATTCCTTTGGGTGGCGAGTATCCGTTTTTGCATCTCTTAGGTGGTGTTAATATGTATCCCATAGAGTGGTGAGACAAATAGTTCTGAATCCTTAGTTAAATTCCTTTAGGTAGTGTTATTTGTATCCATTTGGGTTTACTTTGGTGATGAGCTTATCTATCATTTAAGTTATTGAGTGATTTTCTTATCCCATAAAACCAGAAAATACAAAATATATTCATCCAGCCTATTTCCATTTATTATGAGGTCATTTGGATTGCGCGTCTTAGTTTTAGTGTTTTTTTTTTTTTTTCAGCGCATGAACAGAAAAATCATATGAAGTTCTTGTGCAAAGACAAAGATCACTGTGTTCACGCATTTGTAGCAAGATCTTGTTCACACATTGTAGTAGCACTGCTCACGCATTAAAAAATATTAAAAATGGGTCTCACGATACTATTCACACATTTAAAAATTATTTTACTACAGTGTTTTCAGTTTTCAGTTTTCAATAAGTTCAATCCAAATGAAACCTATATCAATTAAGTTTGGGTTGCCCCTTACAAATCCGGTATCACAAATGACATTATGAAGTAAAACTAAAACCTTGTATATATGGATTATAGGCCTTGAACTTGAAGTACATCAAATGGGTCAATCGTGTTTTCAAACTACAGCCTTCTATGAGGGATATGGTCCAGATTGTAGCTCTAAAGATGAGACATAATAACAAGCAGCCCAAGTGAAGCATTACACTAAGGTGGCCCAGCTAGGAACCTGGGACACTTTGTAAAAGTTAGGTTGTAAAAAGGTACGCAAACTGCACAATAGATAGCCAAAATGTAGGTTATTAGTTTTTAATTTAGCCCGTGCTGTGGGGGAAACAGATCCCTTTTAGGCCTCTTTGCTGATAGGTTATCCAATTGGATTAGATTGGTTAATGGGAGAGGAATTCGAATCTTGTACGCCTTTTTTAAAAATACTAAAAGTAAAAGATACTCGTTGAATTACAAAAAATTTATCTATTATTAATCTACTTAGAGAAATTTTTATGGTAATCAGATGCTACAGAGAGGGGAGGTCTTGGACTTAAAATTTTTTTTTAATTGTTGCATCTATTTTACTAGCCTAATTCATCAATGGCAGCCAAAACCAGTGGCAAATTTTTTAAAAATGTAACAACTTCAAATTGTAATGAATGAAAACTGTTAACTTTTACAAAAAAAATTAATAGAAGAGTAAACACGTGCCCAACGGCTAGGTATTTTTGTGATTAGAAAATGTAGCGATCCAGATTATAATGAATGAAGATTATGAACTTTTTCCCAAAAAAAAAATAATTAATTAAAAGAGCCTCTAAGCACACGCGTGCTTAGAGGCTTAGCGTAGTTTTTATTTTTTTGATGCGATGTGGGTAGGTTTTATATATATATATAGAACATGGGGTATTTTTTTTTTTTTTTTTTTGATAGGTACATGGGGTAGTTTTGGTTGTGTACATCAGATAGTGGGAAGTTTTTTTTTTGTGTGATAAGTTGGATAGGAATTTTTTTTTTTTTTTTTTTTTTTTTTTTGCATCATTGTATAGGAACTTTGTATCTATTAGCATCTACTATTTATTGGGGAGCTTTTAACCGTAGGTTTTTTATTTTTTATTTTTGTCTGTTTACCGTTTTAACCCCATTTCTTATGTTTTAGGAATAAGGATAAATTAATTAAATTATAAATATATTTGGAAATCAAAAAGACAATAATTAATTTTCTTATCTTCTTAATATATAGAGATAACTCATCCGAATCCCCGTAAACCTGTTGGTTTAACACTTTATTTTCTGTATTATTTCTCATGATGTGGGGTAAGAGGGATTAATATTACATTATTCTTATGAAAAACCTAGCATGGACCTGGCCCAACTAGAAACCTAGGACCTAGCTTAGTCAAAGGTTGCAAAAAGAACAGGCTGCACGATTGATACCCTCTTTTCGGCCTCCTTGTTAGTGGACCATCCGATAGGATGAGATTGACTACTAGAATTGGCCATGGTAGTAGTCATTTTGTCTCATGTCTCTGTCTATTGTCACACAAAAATTAGGAAGTATACGACAATTTGACAAGAAATTATTGGATATATGGGAAGGACTTCTAAAATGGTTTTCCCAACTAATAAAACAATACTGCTATGTAGGTGTGTTAGTCAGCTTCCTAATCAGTATAAAGAGAAAAAATAATGTCACATTTGCCCAAATGGTAGCATTTTATTGGTTGAGAGGACCAATTCTAGTGGACCTAATAATATCTCCAAGTTTAACGCCCCCGTTTAGGCTAGTTTTAGTGGTTTAAAGTAAATTGAAATAGAAATATGTGTTAGGAGGAGCTGGGTCCAAGCAATTTGAAATAAACTACAACACTTACCAAGCAAATGCTTATCTGCCACTGGTTTGGCTGGTAAGTAGATGCAATGTATTTCAAAAGCTTGATGTCTTCAAGCGTACTTACTAAATTGCTTTAGTTTCCTGACATCTTCCAGCTGAGTTGATTGATTGCTTTAGATTATTGGTAAATGAACTATTTATTATACTGAACTCAAGCAAATTTAGATGTTATTACACAATAGGGCTAAAAACCAAGCCAGAGCATCACTAGGCTCCTAATCCATTAGGTCTTATATCTGCAGCAGGCCCTTGGCTTTGAAGTACTCCACAGTTTGGTCATAAATGTCCTCAATCCCATACTTAAAACTGAACCCCTCTTTGATAAGTTTGTCTGAAGATAAGGTCAGCTTGGCCTTAGAGGGGAAATCCCCAAAACTGCAATTTCCAAATGACACAAGTCAAACAACACTTCACCACTGAAGAAAGTGAGAGAAATATCTCAAAACCATAATTGAAATAATTCAGTAACCAATTCAATTCTTCTACAAGCTAATGGCTCATTTGAAGCATGTCGCCACCAAATTTGGTTTTGTATTTATTCTACAGTGCTTCAACCTCATTTATTTGGTAGCAGTTTTGACTTTTATTTCAAGCAGGACCGTTATGCATACGACCTTTTTTATTAACCAATTTGCTAATTTGAAAGACTATGTGCCTTGATTAATTAGATTAGAAGCTTACTCAGTTGGGACTTTGTACTGAGGATATCTTTTATTGAGGAACTTTGCAAGCTCAGGAACACTGGAATTGATACCACAGCATATGTATCGACCAGAAGCAGATTCTTTCTCAGCCAAAAATATATGAGCCCGGCAAACATCCTCCACATGTGTGATAGATATTGAACCTGACAGCATTTGCATACCTTTCAATGCATTTATGAGGAATTCAGTTCCTGCAAAATTGTCAAAAAAGCCATTGAAACACTAATCTGTCAATTCAGGTATGGTGCAAGCAAATTTTCATTCCAGCTGCACGGCCTAAAGTGGAAATTGCAACATATTATGTAGTCCAGCTTATTTATACCTGTAATTAAAGACATTGCTAGACCAATACTGCTAGGGACGTCTGGAGTGAGAGATGCACCAGCCATGAGAGTAGGGATCACAGTAACGAGATCAATATTATTTTCTTCAGCAAATTTCCAAGCTGCTTTCTCAGCTAATGTCTTGGAGGCAGGATAACCCTGAAAATTAATTCAGAAAATACTTAAATCTTTTTGTTAAAATTGCTTTGACATAGGCCTCTTTTCTTGCTAGAGCTTAAGAGAAAACATTTATCCTTAATGATTTGATGTAATTCGGTGATTACCCAAGTAGGTGGCTTCCCAGTACTCAAAAACTCAACATCAGTCCATTTGTTTTCATCCATGACTAAACCTGTCCCATTGAGCTTGTTGATTGTTACAGCAGCTGCTGAGGATGTCAAAATGACACGCTTAACAGTTTTTGCTCTCACACATGCTTTCAACACATTATGTACCCCTTGGATTGCTGGCTTTATCATATCATTCTATACATGTCACAAAATTAGCTAACTTTGTCATTAAAAATTCAAAAACTGTGACATTACTGAAATTACTGATGCATTTCTTTATTTTTTTTTTTACCTCCGGATCTTGTGAAGCAAAGTTAACTGGTGTAGCAATGTGGAAAACAAGGTCACATCCTGCTATAGGAGCATCGAAGCTTACTTCATCTGTTAGATCTGCTCCAAAAATTTTTAGGTCCCCCAAACCTTGTAGTTCTATGAGGTGAGAGATCTTTCTCTTATTTTCTGCGCATTAAAATACTTGATTAATAAAGTTCATTCTCATCTATAATTTAAAACATAATGCACCTTGTTAAAGATACTATGATTTATGAAGAGGCATATTCATGCTAAGCCAATTATCTATCGTAGAGACAAATTGGCCAACAAGTACAAATTCATTGTAGATCCCTCAAATCTTGTAGTAAAATAAAAATTATTTACTTTTACTTAGTAACTAGTTGGTAATCCGAGTAATGCACGGGAAAATTTAATAAAAAATTTTTTTCTTTTTCTTTTTTTGGTCTTAATATTTAGACCAAAAAAGGGAAAAAAAATATGAAACTATATATTTATTATGATTGTATTTGACTATTTGTATATGAAACTATATATTATACTATTTAAAGAAAATATAAATTAAAAAAATTTAATGGAAGATTTAAATATAGAATATTACTTAAACTCAATTAAAAATTTATAATAAAATAATAGCCTGTAAAATTATGATCTCTCATAATTTTACATGTAATTATTATAAGATAAAAAAATTAATATCTTTATTTTTATATATATTATAGATATATATTACTGTTTGATGATACTATTTCTTTTTCTTTTGGCTGAATTGGTATGGGCCCTACTTGAGTGTGACTCTAATATCCTTAGACCTCAGATGAGTTCAACTGTAGCATGATCTTACCCTTAGTAGGGTCCTAGATACATTAGCCTGTTGGTGTTGTGAGATTATATTATGATGCATTTTGTTGATTTGATGATTTGATTTAGAACCACAAATTTGCCAACAACCGGGTCCTTGTAGTCTAAATTCTCATCAATTTAAATGTTCTGTGAAGTGCAATACATGTGGGCTAACCAACAAAAGTGGGCTCTATGTAACATATAAGATAAAACTTTCGTATTTAGGAAAACAAGGCCCCTCATTTTCCTTTTGTTGTTTCATCTTCAATTATTTTGTAACTTTTTGAGAGTACGACACCTGAGGTCTTGGGCAACTCATCTCAATCTTGAAAAGCCCCACCGATTGCTGTGTATCGGATTGAAATCTAGTTATTGCACCATATATATATATATATATATATATAAAAAAACTATTTTTGAGAGTAGGTTACAAGTCTTAAGCAATTCATCTCAATTTTCAACGGACCAACCAATTTACCAATTTACTTTGTATCACACACAATTAAGTTGGCAAACTTTTCTTGGTTTTTATTTAGATCTATCACTAATATTATTTTTCTTATTTACCATTAATTTTGTCTTTAAACTCTCTCTTATATAAATGATGTGACATGTTCTAACCTCTAAACATCTTTTTTTTTTTTTTTTTTTTTTTTTTTTTTTGTGAGTAAAAGTCACCATCAAAGTTTTATTTTATATGAAAATTTTTCTATACCATCTGGAAAAATGTGTACCTTTAACTTTAATTTCCATATTGCTTAAGAAAAAACCTTTGATCTGCATATATATTTATGAAAGTGCAGTTTTATCTACTTTATTTTTGTGGGGTTATGGTAGGTAGATAGAATGACTTGTCTGTTTAGGTACCCGCAATTTTCAGTAGCTTATTTATATAGAGATTATCTGAAAATATAGTTTTTAGTAATTTTTGCATTAAATGTGTATCTAAAAGTTAGATTTTTGCCAAAAAAAAAAAAAAAAAAAAAAAAAAAAAAAAGGCCAAAAAGGCCTTTTCCATTCGTCCCTCAACTTCCACACATCAACTTTGTCACTCTTTCAACTTCTAGCAGCTATCTCAACAGGTTGATATTTTAAGAGTTTTTAAGTTATTTCACAAGTTATTAAAGTGATAATTATGATTGGTGTAAGAGTTTTTTTATACAAGATAAAAAATTTTACTCTAACATAATTTAAATGTATATGTGTGTGAAGTTTCCTCTTAGAGACTTGAATTCCGATCATTACCCTCCACACCCCACAAGCACTTATACTTGTAAAGTGACCATCGCACCAAGGGTGTGCGATGGATATAATTAGTATAAGAGTTGGTAGCAACATTTTCAACAAAAAATCATTTGAACAAAAAATTGCACGAAATAATTTAAACTAAAATCCAAGTCCCAAGTATAGAAACTAAGAGACTGGGTGCAATTGTGCAAAACTATGACTTATCTAGATCTTTTGCTCTTTCAAGCTCGGGCCCAATAGATAAAATGTCACTCTGGTCACATTCAAGTGGAAGATAGCAACAGTCACCCCTTTCCCATTTTTTGTCACAAAAATAAATTTTTTTAAAAAAAGGATAGAAACTATAAGGGTGCAAGCGCAACAAAATGCAAATAGCATGGGAAGCAAATACAAATTACTCACATGCAGGTAAATACGTGTAAAATGTAAATATGCAATAGTAAAGGGACCAATGCAATCACAAACAGGCGGTGTGTACGTTGTAGAAGATAAAAAGTGTATATTTAAATTATAAAAAAAATTAAATTAAATTAAATACAGAGAACACATGAGTGTCAGGGTATGCAAAATAAATAAATAAAAAGTGATAAAATTATTTTTTATTTAAAAAAAAAAAAAAAAAAAAAAAAAAAAAAAAAAAGACTTACCAGGGTCTCTAACAGTGGTATTGACGGCATAGCCTTTCTGAAGCAAAAGCTTAACAAGCAAAGAAGCGACGAACCCAGTGCCGCCCACAACACACGCAGTCTTCTTTCCAAGGTTTTGGGTGGCCATTATCGAATTTCAAAACTACTTTCTTTGATTTTGGTAACACTAATTTGGATACTTAGTTTTGTGTATGAGAAAATAAATTTGGTGTTAGTTATACATATATATAGTCTTTAAATTTGAGTGGTGGGGTTTGGCTTTTTTAAACGGAGTTACTTTCGTTGATTTCGAAATTGAGAAAGAAGATGAAGAAGAAAAAGAAAAAGAAGAAGGTGAGCACGTGATGTTGCTTGTGCGCCACCAACTACGTTGAAAACCATTTTTAAGGAGTCTAGAGGATTCTGAAATTATCACTATTGTATTGTATTGTCTATGTCACTCACTATAATAATCAAAATACCATTGACTTCACCAAACAACTTGGGATGGGTAGATAAGATAAAGCATTGCACATTATTTTAGACATTACCATCCACATTAATTGCAATCTTTTTTTTTTTTTTTTTTATATATATGAATTGTCTATTTCCCAATCCCATGTTTTCATATGTTTGATTTGAAGAATCTTACATTAGGTTTTTTTTTTTTTTTTTTTTTTGTGGACCAAATAGGAATTTAAAAACCCCTTAAGCACCCTCCACAGACAAAAGACGTGTACAAATTGAGTAATTATGTGAATTTTCATCAAGGGTGTTAACGTAAATTAAAAATATTATTTTACTTTCATAGGTCCAATATTTCTTTTTCTTTTTCTTTTTTTGGTGAAAAGAGAGGAGGTTTTATGACTTTATCTATTTAATTAACCAGCAAGTACAAAAGATGGTCCCTGTAGTGTTCCTTCAAAATGAAGATTTCTTGTTAACCAGCAAGTACAAAAGATGGTCCCTGTAGTGTTCCTTCAAAATGAAGATTTCTTGTTCTCGATCCCTTTTCTGTTTTCCTCTGGGTTGAACCAATATCTCCCATTTTATCGCATTAAAAAGGGGAAAAAACCCTGTAAAGAACAAAAAATAATAACAATAAAAGGAGGATGTTGAGGAAGCTCTCAACCATTACAGAAAGCTCATCAACTCCATCAGTAAAAACTAATTGGTATCTTGATCTGATGATAAATAGTTATTATCGGGAGCGAACATTATAGATTAAAACACTCTAAAAAAAAAATTTTAAGTTTGCTACATATTTTATTTTCTTTCCTTATAAAATTACGAAAGTTTAAAATAGATAACTTCTATAGGGGTAATTTGGTGATGGGATCATTGGTATGGAGCATCACATAAACCTAAAGGTTTCATGTTTAATTTACCACACTATAGGCCCATTGAATTTTAGAAATGTCTCGTAAATAAAGACTTGAATAGTATAACTAAAGGTTGAGATACCACTTTCTTATCTAAAATATATAAAATCAAACATTTGGTATATTATATACCATGATAAATTACCACTTCATCTCTAAAGTTTAAAATGTTAAAAAAAATGAACTTAATCATTTAATTATAATTATAACATGTAATTTTGAAAATCAGTACGAAACAAGGTGTTCTTAAGCTATAATACTATAGTTGCATTTTTTTTTTTCTTTTACATAAAGTAAGGGTATAGGCATTTGGGTTTGTTCTATTTGGATATTGTGTTGATTGATTCATGGACATGAGCTTCCATTAGAAAAAACTGGTATTAGAGCTTTTGTCCTTTTGCTATCATAATAAACTGGTATAAAAAACTCTATTGTCACAACAAATTCTCACAACATAAAACACCAAGAATTGAAAGTCTACTCAATTTTTAGGAATTATAGTTAGTTATTAGTCCTTTCACCAACTTTACCTAGGAAAATAAGTTCAAGAAACACAAAACTTTTGTTACCATGCTAGAAGGTACGAGCTCACCCAAATTCTGGAAATAAAAAATAAAAAAAATAAAAATTAGAATAATATTAGGACCATAACTTTTTTCATAACTTATTTTATAATTTGTAGAAATGATAAAATGTGATTGATGTAACATACTTTCAGACCTACCCATCACCAACACCACTTTTCTTAGAGAAATGCTACAGTCAAATTATTTTACAAAATTTTTACAAAATGTTGATATAACCAACTTCTTATTGTTTTTCATTTAGCCTCATCATTAATATCATATTTTCATTTATTAATAATCACTTACCACATAAGGACTTTATAAAAAAATTTGTAAAATAGTTTATATTTCTAGCATTATTCATTTTCTTATATGCCAATAACAACATATCACTTTAGTAATTATGAGAATAAATGTAAAAATTTGTGTCGCTAAATCTATGATTTTTTTTTTTTTTTTTTGGTTAAGAAACAAGGCACTAAATCTATGAATTTATTAACAAGGAAATATTAGGTATAATTGAACATAATCCACATCCTAAGTCTGCTGGAACATTATAAAAGACTTTTTTTTTTCATTTGAAATGAATTAATTTTATAATTCATATTAGATATTATAAATCTAAAAATATATTGAATGCTATTTTATTTTTATTTCTTTATATGATATCGTGTTTTATTTAAAGGTTGTAAATGGTGGAAAGAAAAATGAAGTTAGTGGTTGGTCTATGTAAATAAATATGATTGTCTACCAACCACAGCATATCAACATATCCCAAAAAAAAATATATATATATATATCACTTTAGCAAGTGGCAAAAAAAAGTTTTATTTGTAACAAATTGTTAAAATTACAGCAATATCACTTTAGCAAAATTGCAAAAAAAAAAAATGTATTTTTTACAAAATTTTTAAAAATTACAGCAAAATAATCTTTCGTAGCAATAGAGCTAATACATAAAATAAAAAGATATCTGTAATTGCTTTGGAAAAAAAAAAAAAAAAGGTGTTAGTTGGCTTCTGCATCTGGTGCTTCACGTGCGGCACTTGTTAGGTTGGTGCTGGAAACTTGCAATACAACGTGTCCTTTCATTCTCTAATGAATGCATGGTTTTAAAAACTGGTACGGTCAAAGAACCGGAATAGAGAGTGATTCTCGGTTTTATGGTCGGACCGGAATTGGACCGATGGTCGAACCGATGATGTCATAAATAATTAATTAATAATTATAAAATATAAATAAATAATTTTATAACTAATATTTTAACTAAAAAATTAAATTAAATAACAGTAAAACGTTAAACCTTAACTTTAATTTATAAGAAATGATATATTCACAATAGTTTTACAATATTTCTACAACAAATTCTAAGTGGTTAGTTGTTACTAATTGTTATTGTTAGGAAAAAAAAAGTAATTTTAGTATTAAGTTCAAATTTGAACCAATAACAACTAACCACTTATAATTTATTGTAAAAATATTGTAAATATAACATCTCTTTTTATTTATATATTAGACAACCAAACTCAAGCCTACTATAAAAATTATTTTAGTTATTCTTTCATTTTTCAAATATCAAAAAGTCACCTGTGAGTGACAATATCATTGCCCATTACTTTTCCACCACATATCCCACCTTTAGTCCTTTACACGTTGATAATCCACCTACCACATATTTTGAAATCTTACATCCACACCTTAGTTAATTAAAAGCTTTGTACTGGATTTTTCTTTTACTTTTCTCTCATTTCTCATCTCTTTGCCTTCAGTGCTCTCTCTCGGTCAATATATGTGCATTAGCGCCTGTGCAAGTCTCCAAGAGCAACAGCAAGATTTTTCTCATTCTTTTTATTCAGCCAAAAAAAAAAAAAAAAATACAAGAGCAGCAAGAAAAGCTCTTAAACTGAAGCGGACATTGTACCTGCGTGGCTGCATCTCTTTGGTTTGAGTTTCCTCAATTCTTTTCAACTGTGTCAAGTCATAAATAGTAAATCTGATATTTTTGGTGTCAATGTGGGCATCTTAGGCTTCACAGCTTTAGACTTAACAACATTTTCAAAGTCAAAACCTCTCTTCTTCTTAAATCTGAAACAAAATCTCTTATTTATTTTTTTTTTTTTTTTGGTCAGAAACACAGTGGCTGAAGGGTTAAAGAACAAGCTAAAAACCGGTTTAACCTTACCGGTTTCCGGTTTTTCGGTTAAACCGGTGGTTTTTCCGGTTTTTCCGTTTTTTCCTTCATTTCCGGTTTTTAATAATAACCGGACCGGATTAAGGTCCGGTTCCCGGTTGAACCGGCCGGTCCAGTCCGGTTTTTAAAACTATGAATGAATGCAATACTCCACAACAGAAAGTTTCGTCGTTTTGAATTGAATGGTTAGCCTTCGTTTGGATAGCACGGCTGGCGTTTGGCATTTATGTGTGGGTCTTATATACTGTTTATGAGATTAGTAAATATATTTTTAAAAAATAATTTTAAAATTAAGTCTCATGACACTATTTATATATTTAAAAATTATTTTATCACAGTGTTTTTAATTTTTAATTTTCAATAATAAGCGGTATTTATAGAGCATCTACATTGACGTAGCCATAAATTTAACAATATGACTTTACAAAAAGATATTTTATCTATTTTACTTTCTCACTTTATAATGTACTCAATATCAATAAATCTATATTTTTAACTGGTTGATTAAAATAATATAAAATGGATTTTATATTATTAAAGCAGTGTGAACGCAGAGAGGGGACAAATGCAAAGGGACAAATGAAGCAGTGAGAGGAAAAATGAAAAAAAAAAAAAAAAAAAAAAAAAGAGAAAAAGAGATTATTAAAAAGCAGTGTGAACACAACATTTAATAATTTTTTTTTTTTTTTAATATATGAGCTATAGTGGCTGTGCACTGTAGCTGTAAAGCCAAAAAAATATGACTTTAGCTCCATCAATGTAGCCACATTTTGGTATTCTATGGTATTAAAAATAGCAATATAGGTTTTTAGCACCATCAATACTAATGCTCTTATTTATGGGAATGCTAAAAAGAAAATATTGTAGCAACAAGAGCTTAAATGCTGTTAATATGGATAGGTTATCTTGCTCTTAGATTTGGAGAGCCATTAAGAAGGGTAGGGAAACATTTAACAAAGGCGGCATGTGGGTGGTTCATAGAGGCAGTACCCTCGACTTTTGGCTGGACAATTGGACATGTAAAGGTCCTATCCGCAGCCTTATTCATGGTCCTCTAACCCGTGAAGCAAGCCAATGGAAGATTAAAGATGTTTTGGTAAGTGGAGGTTGAGATTGGAATCGAATTCCCTTTGAGCTTACACCTGAAATTAAATCGATCATTCAAGCCATTCCTATTTCCTTAGGGAATGGAGGAAAGGACAGGTAAGGATGGAGAGGTAATGCTAGGGGTTGTTTTAACCTCAAAAGTGCCTATTCCTTTGCTAGAGAGGTGGTTGATGTGGAGGATGTGGGAAGTATAGATGCTAGTTGGATTTGGAAATTAGATACACTCCCTAAAATTAAGACTTTCCTATGGAGATGTTTTCATAATAGTATAGGAGTTAAAACTTGCCTTGCTAGAAGTGGATTTGTGGATGATGAAGGGTGTCCTGTGTGCCAAAGAGATCCGAAAACCATATTGCATGCCCTTAGAGATTGTCCAAGGGTAAAGCAAATATGAAGTTAGTCGAGTGTGAAGGGAAATAATAGTGATTTTTGGAGAATGCATAAGTGGCTGCATAATAATGGGAAAGTGAGATGTAGTCTTATTCAAGGGAAGCCACCTTGGAGAATCATGTTTAACTTTGCTGTGTGGTGCATTTGGAAGAGCAGGAACTCTTTTGTATTCAATAGGAAGAGCCCAAATCAATCAGATAAGGAGATTTCCAATCAAGCTGCAGAGTTTATGTTTTGTGTTTCATCTCCACGTAACCCAATCCGAAGAGTTAGCAAGAGAATCAGGTGGGAGAAACCGGCCATAGGGTGGAAAAAATTGAACACCGATGGCTCGGTTATTCGGTGTATGGAGCGGGCGGGATGTGGAGGGGTTGTGAGGGATGAGCATGGGAATTGGGTTGCGGGATTCACTAGGCATATAGGAGCAACTAATAGTTTTGCTACTGAATTGTGGGGGCTGAGGGATGATCTTTTGTTGTGTAGTAGATTGAATATCTCTTGTCTTATTGTTGAGATAGATGTCAAAGTGATTGTGGATGTCATGAAGAATTCTGCTTATGTAAATCAGATTATATCTCCCATTTTGGACAATTAAGGGTAGTTGATGACTAGATTTCAGCAAGTTCATTAAAAGCATTGCTACCGCCAAGCTAACCGATGCGCGGATCTCATGGCTAAACTAGGAGCCGACCAAGAACTAGAATACATTTTGTTTTCAAGTCTGCTTGTGGACTTAGCTAAGGCTTTGGAGGATGATTGTAATGGTGTTTTCTTTAACAAATTATGTACTAATCTAGATGTAATGTGTTGAGTTTTATGAAATCGTCTTTTAACCAAAAAAAAAAAAATTATGGGAATGAAATTTTTTTTTTTATCTCTCGAAATGTATGTACAAAAATATGACTCCAAGACCTTGAACTTGTATGGGTTTGAGCAATAGTCTAATAACAGTGACATTTTTTTTTTTTTTGGTAATGTTTCATGTCCGTAGTTCGAATCTCACCTTCTTTTTTTTTTTTTTTTGTTATTTATTTATCTAAAAATATATAAAAATATCTTTAAACTCATTTGAGGGTAGATGGAAAGGCTAATGAGCAATGGGAATGGATTTTCTTAAGATTTGCCACAATAGTAGAAAGCATATATTTTGTTAACTTATAAATCTAGCCTTCTTACTTTGGAATTGATTTGTTTTGTTCTAGAACGTGAATTTTCCAAATTACACTATGAACCTTTTCTTATTCAGCAAAAGAAAATATATTATTGTAAACCTTTTCTTAGTCCTCTTTCATTCAATTCAGTGAGCATATATACGATGCAGGTGTGGACTCACTTAGAAGGGTAGGCCCCCCAAACTTTTCTAAATCTATACAATTACCCCTAAAGTTTTCTAAAATTTTCAAATATATGGTTGGCCGCACTTCTTAAATATTAGATTTTTACCCCTAAATTTATCTAAAATTTTCAAAAAAAAATGATTAGCCCCCAAACTTTTCATATTTCTTGTATGACACTATTAAATTGGTTCAATTTTATATTTATTATTATTTTGGACTCCCATTCATAAAATTCTAATTCCACCCCTGATATGATGATCATTTTATCTGAAGAGTTAATAAAATCTTGAATATATAGGTGTGAAAACTTATATTAATTAAGACGATAAGTGAGATATCTTGTGTACATAACGAGTATATTAACATCACTCTTGTATGGATGTCAAAACAAACAAACCAAAAAAAAAGTCACTTTATGCTTGTGGGAGTGGGATTCATGTGAGTCTCATATTTGTTGTATAAGGTACAATTTTGAGACCACAAACCTCTCCCTTTCTTAACATTTGATTAGCAATCTACTTGTCCAACAATTAAATTTAACCCTAAATAATCCCTCCCAAAAAAAAAAAAAAAAAAAAAAAAAAAACTAAATAAGTCTACTGACTTTTTTACCTTTTTACTCTTCTAGTCTAAGCTCTATGGTAAAAAGTTATTTTTAACTTTAAATCTCATCCTTGGTTGTTATTGCACCCAATATAAATTCATTAATTGTTGTGCCAACTATTAAAGTCTTTCTTAAAGAATTGTGTTGTTCATATAATTAAATGGATAGAAAGACTCTCTTACTCATGGAAGTGGTAAAACACCCTCTAAGGCTCTAACCCTTTCAAGGCAGGTTCTTGGGTTAGACCATTTCGGCCAATATTGATTAGAGATCTCATTAGGGGAGAGAGAGAGAGAGGGAGAAAAAAAAAACAAAATTATAGACCAATATAGTTTTAACAGGGTGGAAAACAGGGTGGAAAATAGTGGGATATGTACACTATTTTCCCATTCCCCAAGAATTACACTAAAATTGTGGGCAAGCATAAACCCAATCCAATAGAAATTTTAGTATTTAAAAATAAAATGTTTGAATATACCAAATCATAATTAAGAATAAATTTCCTATTTTCTATTAGCATTTGAGCTTTATAGTTTATATTCTAAAGATAAGAAAGAAATAAAATTGATTTTGCTACGTATTAGTTGGCCACTTACATTACAAGTTACACAGGAAATACCATGTATATGTGTGTTTATTCTCGATATACATATGTTGATATATTTTAATATTTTTGGGGAGTGAAACCAACAAGAAATGCAATATTATATTTGACTATTTGTACTTGGCCACCTAAAAGCGAGACAGGAAATACCATGTACATGTATTTATTCTCTATATACATATGCTAATATTTAAATATTTGTAATGAGTGAAAGAAACAAGAAATAATTAGAACAATAATAATAAAAAAGAAACAAGAAATAAAATATTATATTTATGTACAAATAGATTGATCAGAAAATAATAATATAAAAATATAAAAATGGTGTCTTTATGATTTATGTAGAGGAAAAAAGAGAAGATAAAATAACGTTGTATCTATGATTACCTTTTTTTTTTTTTTTTAGAAAGAGGTAAGTAAGTTTATTGAACTAAATCAGATCGGAATACATCATCCAAATCATTGGGTAGCTCCTCTACCCATACATCGATATCTGCAGATAAAACTGCTCTTCTAGCTAGGGCATGTGCCAGTTTATTACCCTCTCTACGTACGTGGACAAAAGAACAACAAGCTAAAGAGGAGCTGAAACAGTGAATCTCTTCAATAATATGGCCAAACAGTGTACAACTGGGACCACATGCATTGATAGCTTGAATGACCCACCGGCAATCACCTTCAAAACACGCTTGGGAGAGCAAGAGTTCTTTCACCAGGATCACAGCTCTTCAAGCCGCAAGAGCTTCAGCATGCTCCACGGACTGGGGTTTGGGAATTTTCTGACTCGGCGCCCCTATAACGTTACCGTGAGCTGTCCCGAACCACCACCCCAATACCTGCTAGCTCACTATTTTCAAAAAAAGCCGCATCAAAATTTGCTTTATACCCACCCTCTGCTGGTGGTAACCACTTGACACGGGGAGCATGGCGCACTTTGGATTCATAGGTCGCCGATGAACCTCGAAGAACTCCACCACCAGCTCTTTTGCTCGACGATATATCTCCTGGATGGGCCACGTGGGTGGACGTTCACGCAGCTTATTTCTACGCCGCCAAAGACTCCAGGCAATTGTTGAGAAGAGAGCGACAAAGAAAACAGAGCCTTGCTTAAAAACAAAGTCAAGAAGATCCACAAAACTCTTATGGGCTTTCCGATACAACTCGAAAATCTAGAATCAGATTTCCAGACCGATTTGGCTTGGTCACATAGCCATAATGCATGCAAGAGTGTTTCCTGATAATCCTCGCACAAGGAGCAAGTCACGTCCACAGGAATCTGCCGTCGAACTAGATTTTGTTTTGTGGGAAGAGAGTCCTTTGCCGCGCACCATATGAAATGCTTGATCCTTTGTGGCGCATGAATTTTCCAGATGCGCTTCCACAATAAGGAGCATGCCCCTCCCGACGAAGAAGGAAGTCCATTGGTAACTTCCGCCGCCAAAGATTCTCAGTATGCAGACTTAACCGAATATTCACCATCCGGAGATAATGGCCAAACCAGCGTGTCCTCTGTATTCACAAAGACTTACATGTATCCTCATGATCTTCTCTCTCTTCCCAAGGGTAGAAAGTGTGTTGAATCAGCCCAGGATCCCATATTTTTGAATTGGGATAAAACAAATCACACACCTTCTCAACCCTTGCATCATTCCTAGGTGAGAACACTCTGCTCTGTCCCACATCCGGCAACCAATTATGACTCCAAATATCTATCTTCCGGCCATCACCAACTCTCCACACCACCCCCTTTTGAATGATATCCCTGGATTGTAAGATACTTCTCCATGCATAGGAGCATTTCGAAGGTATTTGGCCTTCCAAAATATTACCAGTTGGAAAATATTTAGAGCTAAAAACTTTAAATAGTAATGAATCCCTATTATTCAAAAATCTCCAAACCCTTTAGCAAGCATTGCCTTGTTAAAATTTTGGATATCTCTAAAACCCATACCCCCAATAGATTTGGAAGAACACAACATACTCCACTTCACCCAATGTAACTTTTTTCTCTCACCATGCCCCCACCAGAATTTACGAATCATCATTTCAATATCTTTACATAAACCGACAGGCAACTTGAATACACTCATAGAGTAAGCCGGGATTGATTGAATTACTGCCTTGATCATTACCTCTTTCCCAGCTTGAGAGAGTAACTTTTCCTTCCACCCTTGCATTTTTGCCCACACTCGTTCTTTGATTTGGGTAAAGCTTGCTTTCTTCCCCCTCCCTATAAAGGAAGGTAGACCCGGATATTTCTCATAATGTTGAATAACCAGAGAAGACCAAGTGACCCCTTAATTGCTTCCCGAGTTGTTTCATCTGTGTTGCTCTTCAAGAAGAGAGTGGTTTTATCTTGGTTCACCATTTGGCCTGAAGTCGCTTCATACACTGCCAACAACTCCTTTATTTTGTCGCACTCTGCTAGTGTAGACCTGCAGAATAGTAAACAATCATCTGCAAAAAAGAGGTGAGTAAGCTTTGGACCACGCCTACTAATAGAGAAACCATGAATCTGTCCATCATCACCGCTCTCCTAAGAAGCGCATTTAGACCTTCAGCACAAAAGAGGAAGAGATAAGGGGATAGAGGATCCCCTTGTCTTAGTCCTCTAGTTGGGACAATCATTCCTTGTGGCTCACCATTTATCAAAATAGAGTATGACACCGTAGTAATGCATTCCATGATCAGAGATACCCAGGAATTCTGAAAATCCATCTTCAGTAAAATTTTCTCCAGGAAAGCCCACTCCACCCGATCATAGGCTTTACTCATATCTAATTTTAAAGCCATAAAACCTGTCTTCCTTGAGCAACAAGTTTTCATGTGATGGAGAGATTCAAAGGCAATCAACACATTATCAGTAATCAATCTGTCAAAATAATAAAAGCACTGGGGGTTTCGGATATGATAATCTTTTAAGGAGAGGTTTAAGCCTATTTGCAATGACTTTACTTGACAACTCTATAGATCACATTACACAAGCTAATTGGTCTAAATTCAGAGACTCTCTCCGGATTTTTTACTTTTGGAATTAAAGTAATAAACGTATGATTAATGGATTTTAAAATAGAGCCAGAATTAAGACATGATAAAACAGCTTGAATAATATCCATACCAACTTCCGTCCGATAAAGTCCGATAAAATAAAGGGGGCATGCCATCCAGGCCAGGAGCTTTCAATGGAGCCATTTCTTTTATTGCTAATTCAACCTCCTCGGCCTTGTATGGAGCTGTGAGTTTTGAATTCATATCCCTAGAAACAACTTCTTGAATCCCCTCCAACACAAACTCTGAATTTTGCGAGTTAGATGTTGTGAAAATTTCACCATAGAAATTAACCAAAATTTTTGTAAAGGCAGCTTCCTCGGATACCCAAACACCTTCAACATCACGTAGCCCTTTAATAAAATTCCTTCGCTTCCTATTTGTGGCTGTCCCATGAAAGAATCTAGTGTTCTTGCCACCACTTTTAATCCATTGAACCCGAGATCTCTGATGCCACATTTGTTCTTCCCTATCAAGCAAGACATTCAATTCTGACTTCAACCTCAGCACCTCTTCATAATTATTCTCCCCGACCATTCTTTCCTCTGCTTGCCATAACAATTCCTTTTTCTGCTGGATTTGTAGTTTAACATTGCCGAAATGTGTCTTGCTCCACTTCTTTAAATGTTTTTTGCACCTCTTCAACTTACTGGCCACATTGAACATAGGAGTACCAAATGCACACTGATGAAACCAATCTCTAGAGACCGTATTCCCACATTCCGGATTAGTGACCCACATAGCTTCAAACCGGAATGGCTTTCGCCTCCACTTCTGTTTTTCCCCGTTTGGATCAAGAGCTAATGATAATGGTCTATGATCCGATGTGTAGCAGTTCAAATGAGTGATTCTACCCATCGGAAAACGAGCTAACCAATCATAGTTTGCCACCCCTCGGTCTAGACACTCCCAAATCCATTCGCCATGTCAACGACCATGCCAAGTGAACTCTAGTCCAGAATACCCCAAGTCGACAAACCCACAATCATCAAGAACATCTCTGAAGGACTGCATGAGTTTATGGGACCGTTGTGTGCCACCTCTTTTTTCCTTAGCCTCCAATAACTCATTGAAATCTCCAAGACAGTACCATGGGAGCTTTGGTTTAGAATTCAACATACCGAGCATGTCCCATCCCTCGGACCTTCTATTCGTTTCCGGTTCACCATAGAAGCCAGTCAAGCGCCATTTGTTATCCGAACCGCCATGCACTAACGCGTCAATATGGTACTGTGAGAAACTATCAACCCAAACCACATCTTCTTCTTTCCACAAGAGTGCTAACCCACCGCCCCTCCCTTCACTTGGGACAAGAAAACAACCATCAAACTTCAACTGACATCGAACCCATTCCATCCAATCTTTATCCGACCATGTTTCCGACAAAAACACGATCTCGGGACCTTGCGCTTGTACAATGTCTACAAGCTCTTGAACTGCACAGCAGTTCCCAAGCCCCCGGCAGTTCCATGCTAAAAGATTCATTGGTTCCAGCGGGGCTGGGAACCAGCCTCCGCCGATAATGTTATATCAGGCTTTGCCACCTTTTTCTTGTTGCCCTCTGTTTCCTCTCTTTTTCGCGTTCTCATCTCTGGATGTTCTTTTTGTTAAAATGGAAGAATAGTGTCCAGTGGGCTGAACATTGCTTCGTTCTCTACGGACCCATCCTTTTTCTTTATTTTTCCCCTTATCTTTCATTACACACGGGCTAGAGGAACGGCCCAACGGTCCAGGCCCATTGCCTACTTTTTCCTCCACCTCCTGTTGGTGTAACGTGACCTCATTACTCTCCCCATTGACTTCTTTGACTGTCACATCATCAAACTTAGAAAGTTCATAATCAATCTCCTCCAATTGCTCCTGGAATAAATCATTCTACACCGTTACCTCATTATTGCGAAGCGGCACCGGCTCCGCAATATTTGGACTTTCCAAAATGGTTTCCGGTGATTCTGGGCTACCCAACTCTGCTTCCCGATCAGCCACCCTTCCAACTTGCTCACCGGTCCCCTCCATACTCTATTCTGCAGCTTGACTAGTCTTCAAACTACCTCCGCCAACTTCCTTTGAACTGCGCGCCGTAACGTTCTCATCATGCCTTTTGAATCCGTTCCAACCCTCTTCCTCATCCAAGCCTGGCACACGGATCACGTTTTTCTTAAAAGGATTTGGCGTGGTTGCACGGAGCCATGCACCATATTGTTGATCACCATCCTTAAGAGTACCTCTGCTTCTAATCCATAGTGGGCATTCTCTATCTCCATGGATGAGTTTTCCGCACCAATAACATATATTGGGCAAACGTTCATACCGGAAGTTTACCCAACCCTCCTTTCCTCTAACCGTAGTAATGGTACGTCCACGGCATAACGGTTTATGGATATTGACCGCTACCCTTAACCGGATGAAATTTACACCATACTGGTCTCCCTCATCTGTCATTTGGTTCTCGACCTTGCCTGCTACCGACCCAATCTTCTTCGCCAGTTCTACAGAGAAGTTTCCGACCGGCAAGTCATGGACTTGAATCCAGAAACGGGTGATACTAAAATCCAGGGACCGGATGGCAACATCCTTATCAATTCTCTGCAGCACCACAAGATGCCTATCAAAGGACCAAGGCTCCCCCTCCAAAACCCTATCAATGTCTGCCTCCTCGGGAAAAACGAAGAGAATCTCATGATCCCCCATATCTCTAATCTCGAAACCTTTCCTGGTCTTCCACAAGAGTGTGAAAGTCCTGGCTATGGCCTCCATATTCAACACTCTACGAGTCAGAAACTTCGCCGCCAATAAATACTCCTCCACCGTGGTTTCCTCTTGGACAACAAACTTATCGCCTTCGCACTCGGAGAGTGAAAACTTCTTCCACGAACCCATCAACTTCTCCATCTCAACTAGAAACTCACTCACTCTCTCCCTTAGATCAAAAGCGACGTGGGAAGAGGACTGTAGAAGCCCCACCGGGACGTAGGCACTAGACTATTCTCCTTACGGCTAGGGTTTCCCTAGGTCAGAGAAACTCCCATGTTGAACGCAGTTTCCTATGATTAGCTAGATCAACCAAAGACGATCTCTGAATATTGTCAATCGAACGATTAACATAGGATGTGTAAAAACATCACACTTTCTAGTGTTCTACAAGTTGAAATACAAATGTGCTAAAGTTAGATAAAAATTTCAAGGCAAATTACAGGCAAAAAAAATGAAAAACCTTGTAAATGTAAATGATGGCTAACAAATATGCATTACTTTATAATAGTTCAATGAATGTCGCTAAATACAGTTTGAGGTAAAACATATTAACTTTAAATTAACATTTTTATATTTAAATAATATTTATTATTTTTTTAGAAGAATTTAAATAATATTTAGTTAATATTCTATTTCATAATATTATTTTTTTTAAATTCATTATTCTTACTCTTAAAGTCTTAATAGTCAATTCACTTAATGTTATTTGGGTCGAATTTCAATTAATCCAAAATTTGTTTTTGGAAAAATGCTAAGTTTACTACAAATGCTACCATGAAAAGCTTATAAGTAATTGATGACACTTCAACAATGAATATAATTAATTACAAATCAATTTGTAACAACATTCCCATCGGGGTGAGTAAAATTTTTAGCATATACCACCTCAAAACCTAAAATTTTAGCTTTTAACAACTCATTTTACAATACATCCAACATCAAACATTCTATATTTTTTACCATTTCATTTAAATATTCTTTTTTTATTATTTCTTTATTCTTCAATTATATTTCTTTCTCTCTCTTCCTCTCTGTCACTCTCAAGTCTCAACCCAGCAAACTTGACCATCTCAACGCAGCAAACCCATACCCACCCCATCCACCACCACCGGAAAAAAACACCAACCACCCATACCCACCTATCTATCCAACAAACTCACACTCTTCCATCTCAACCCAACAAACCCATATCCATCCCAGCCACCACCACCGAAAAAAAAAAAACACACACACACACACACTAGCAGATGCGGAAAAACCAACGGAGACCCACAGAGATTCACAAACCCAGAAAACAACATCATCCACCACCAGAGATTCGAAGACAACACCACAAAACCCAAAATCGGACCAAATCTCAGCCACTACCGACGACCAGGCGACGTTGCGGCCAAAGAGTAGAGAGATTGGTGACATGCTAGCGATGTTGTAGACGAAGAGTAGAGAGATCGAGTGACCGAGAGCAGAGAGATCGGCAACAAGCAGAGACCGGCAACGAGCAGAGATCGGTGACATGCAGAGACCGGGGACGAGCAAAGTTGAGTGACAAGTACAACAGACCATGAACCACGGAGAGAGAAGAGAGAACAGAGATGAAAGAAGTGAGAGAAGAAAGAAGTGAGAAATGAGAAAACCGTTGGTGAATAAAAAATCATTTTTTATTTTACAATACAGCTACTGATGCGCTCTCAAAAATGAGAGTGCACTGTAGAAACATTGTAAATTTTATAGCATTTACCAATTTTGATGGAGAGTGTTTTTTTGGGGTTCAACTGCTAAAAAATAAGATTTATAGCATTTAGGAGGCTTGATAAGAATGCTCTATATAGTAAAATATGTAGCATTTCTAGCATCACTCAATTTTTTGGGCCTTCTTACAAGTGGAAGGAAAAAAATATATAGCTCACATTTTTTTTTATTAAAAATCAATTATTTATTGCCCCACCACCCTCCCCCTCTAAAAAAAAATAAAAAATAAAAATAAAAATAAAAAAAAAACCAATTTGAGGGCCTTTCTCTAATAGCTAGAGGGTCTACACCATGGCATAAGTGGTCCAAGCCGGCTTAGGGCCAATCCTAAGTTCAGTTGTAATTCCTTTGGAAAATGACTAACAAATTACATATGTTGTGTAGTATTAGTTTAGGATAGTGTTAATTACACACGCAAAAAACAACTAAAAACATGTGAGTACGGATGTGTGTGTGCGCCACGAGTTTTAGCCTTAGCATAATCCCCTCTCAGTCAGGGTTTGTAGATTACCACAAAGCAAGGGAGGATAGCTATGGGATTTAATACATAAAGCTCCTCAATATTCGAATGATGACCCATTGTCCCATCCAATGAATCGAACTCTGGACTAGATAATTCTTGAGTTCTTTCCAAAAGTCTGTGAACACTTCCAGCCACTACTCTGCACAGTATTAAAGCCTTTCCAAGAGACTGCTCTTCTTCATATAATTCAATAGATTGGAATGCGCTTTTACTTGTGGAAGTGGTAAAAACTCCTAACCCACCATTGAATTCCTTCTTGGTGAAGTATCCATGCCTTAAAACTTGACATACACCACAATTATCCAAAGTGCACAAGCTAGAAGAGCCATTCATGCCAAGAGAGCACACAAAAGTTGTGCCATAGAACCTCAAAAGCTCATTACCATCAACCAGGCAGCGTGGATGCGTTTTGATTTGTTTGCTAGCTTCATTCTTCACCTTTTCTCTATATTCTTCAAACAAAGCAATGGTTTTTTTTGTGTTGTGGACCTTCAAGACCCTCTCTATCCTCCCGCAACTGTTCTCAGACTTTAACCAACTCTTTTGGCAAATCATTTCTACTATCTTCCTAGATGAGTCTCTTTCACCAAGTTCAATTACTGCACACAATATACGACATTGTGAGGTCTCTTTAGAAACTAGGCAACCTCAAAATTTGTAAACATTTGTCACCAATATGAAAACAAGAAGAAATCAATTACCTCTATGAAAACCATTTTTAAGTTTGGATATTGAGCTATATGGAGGAAACAAAACATCTTTTCATTTTAATTGCAAATTTAATAAAGATTTGAATTCAGATAATGAGCTACATGAAAATCATTTGTAACTAAAAGTGGAGTATGGACATGATGAAAAATGAACTTGATGTAACATAGCAACCAACAAGTGAAACAATGACGAAGCCTAGATAGTAACAATTACATCAACCAGGAAAACAATGAGAGTGCCATATTACATTATATAATGGAATTTTTTTTATCGAAGGTCCTTTATTTAGTTAGTGAAGCACGATTAGGCCTTAAACAATGGCACAACAATTATATTAAACTTATATATGAGATATAACTTTGGATATTAGTGTTCACCTGAAGGCTTGGAGAGATGTTGTGCTTGAATAGCATCCAATTTTCTAAGTTTCTTACCACATATTGGGCAAATTAAATTTGAATAACAATAACAATCTGTCTCAATCGATGTCCTCGATGGAATATCACTGGTACCACCACCATAAAAAATAATAGAGCCACCATGGGTTTCAATGGGCCTATAATGGTGCACCAAATTGTGGCCTCTATTATCAGTGGTCTCTGGGCTTACTTTGCCCAAAAACATTGGGCCATCCTTTTCTCTATCTTTGCCCTTACTGCAAAATTCACTGCTCCCTAGTGATTTTGTACTGCAGCCTAGTGGCTTCTCTGTGTCTCTCACAATATTGAAATTTGATGTGCATCTTGAGCGCCTTAACCTTTCTCTCTTTATTGTCATAGAGCTTAGATTATCATTGGCATTTGGATCAAACACATCTGATTGTACCTGGGATTTGCAGTCCCATGAACTCTTAAGACCACAGCAAACTGCTGGCATTCTGTCTCTTTCGTCGGTCTTAGTATTTCTTTGGTATTATATATGACTTCAATCTTCAAAAAAGCTTTAAAACTTAGATAGGAAATTTATTTTTGCACCTTTGGAATATAAAGACAAGAAAACAATCAAGGAAAGCCAGTTTTTGCCAATAACATTGTTCCTCTTTTGGCATACTATACTGAATCAAAAATTTATTTTCTTCCTAGCTTAGCCGAACAGTTTCAATTATAGAAACATTAAAATAATCTCATACCAAATGCGCAATATATACAGGTTATAAAGTTGCATTCTTACCTCTAACTTGAATCACTTCCAACCTCTAACTTGAATCACTTCCAAGTTTGAATTGAAACATTGTATACAGACATGGATCATGTCACATTAAAAATCTCAAATGGGTAATAATTTTTAATGTGACATGATCCTTGACATGATCCTAAGAAAAAAAAAAGGACCATGTCACATTGTAAAATGATTTCCCAATAGAGATTTCTAAATAGTTAAAAATAAAAAATGTTTTTCCATCGGAAATGAAAGTTTTTATTCATATAATTATACAAAATTACAAATATATATATATATATATAAATGATTTTCCGTGCAAGCCAAAAAATAAAAAATGTTTTTGACTTAATTTGAAGGTCACACATAACAGGTCATTCTTCCAAAAAAAATTAAAAATTCATCAAAACATGTGAAGAGGAAAGTTCATTATTGTTGATGAAAGTGGAGTGATGGGTTTCCCACATTTGACTTTCATGGAAATTTTTTAACCAAAGAAAAAAAATGTGACCTACCATCTATGCAACGAAGGAAACTAAGAAATTATTCAATGCATCAACAATCATATCAGCTATGTTTAATGATTCTCTAATGCAATAATGCATCGACGATCATATCAGCTATGTTTAATGATTCTCTAACACAATAACGAATGACATATTTTTTATTTAGTGGACTCCGATTGTTCTTGTGGATAGGGAGATAATTCGATCAGTGATAAATGAATTTTTCCTTGAGAGAGAATTGAAGGATTCAATTGGAGGGATCCTTTCTCTTCTACAGCAACCAACATATACACATGCAAACTAATTTTCCTAAAAAAAAAACGTTCAAAAAGTTCAAGATTTATCTTGGATGCTGGATTTATTAGGATAAGGATTTATTTTATCAATTATAAAAGAAAAACCATAAAAGGCAAATAAACTAAAAGTAAGTCAAAAATTTCACCAATTAAATTTTTAATATCATTTTTCTAAGATTTATATGAGAAACAATTGAACTTTTTGTTATGTGAGAAACATTTAATTTGAAATATGGTATTCTTACTCAAATTTAGTTGTTTTTGCAACAATTGAAACAATGTCTAACAAAAAAATAAATAAATAAATATAGTAACACACAACCAATAATGTAAAAAAAAAAAATTAAAGAATATTTTCATTTTTTTAGTAGGCATGAAACATACATATCTATATTAGCCACTATATTATACAATTTTCAATTTATAAACACACACACACACACACACATATATATATATATATATATATATTATATATATATATATATATATATTTATGTATGATAAAATTACCATATACTACTCTTAGTGTCTTTCTATTTTTTCCATAAAATACCTACATTCTGTTTGTTTTACTGGAAAACCTTCTGTATATATAATTTTCCGCATTTTCCTGTGTTTGACAACATTAAAAAAATTGGTTAATGGAAAACTCTAATAAAAATAAAGCTTATTTTTTATAGGTTGTTTTCCAAAAATAAAAAATTTGGAAAACAATCTCTTTTTCACACGACGCATAACTCTTATAAATATTATCTTCTTCTAGCCATGGGAAACAATTTTTTTTTTTTACACCTTCAGTCTTACTCACGATAAGCTCTCTCACCCAGTGGCGACGCCACGTTCATGTCAGGGTGTTCCCAGGAACACCCCGACCAAAAAAATATATATATATATATATATATATATAAATATATATATAAAATAATTAAAAAAAATTATTTGTTTACCCTCTAAAAAAAGTTAGGAACATCCTCAAATAAAAATAAATTTATTTGTTCTACTTTCAAGCCAAAAAAACAAACAAAAAAAAAAAAAAAAAACTGATCGGTGAAAGCCCAAAAAAGAGCAAACCCACAGATTCTCAACAAATATAATAATAATAAAATTTTTATAAACTTAATACGTATACCCATTACCCATTACCCAATTCCTAACCTAACAAGAACCTCACGTCCTCAATTGAGAGTTGAGTCACTTCTCAAAGAATAAAGAAACTCAACATCAGCAAGGCGGCGATTCTATAAAAAAAAAAAAAAAAAAAAAAAAAAAAAAAAAAAAGACTCAACAAGGTAGCAACAGCAACACTAAACACCCAGAGCAGCTTTGCGATGGTGATGTCGGAGATTGACTTGGCCCAGATCGGAGATTGCGAGATCGGCGACAACAAAAGCAAGATCAGGAAATAAGAACCTCGGCCTTCAACGTGTCGCGGCAGCCCCACCCCTGACCTCAGGCAACATCAAGGTATTTCACCTCTCTCTCTCTCTCTCTCTCTCTCTCTCTCTCTCTCTCTCTCTCTCTCTCTCTTTTTTTTCTCTATCTCATACTCAATACTTTCTGACTTGTGTTGTGAGTCTTGTGACTTAGACTTATCTTTTGACAATATAAATTGCTTAGCTTTTGTCTTTTTGTGTAAGTGTATGTAAATATAAAAATACGTAATTGTGTTGAAATTGCTGATCAACTCTTGTCTCTTAGTGTGGGGTGGATGGGGCCGTGGCATTGCATTGGGGTAGTGGTCTGTGGTCCCTTAAAAGTAAGTGAATACACATTATAAAAGACCAAAAAAAAAAAAAAAACTATGTTAAGTAGTTTTGCAATGGGTTGATATACATATATACACTCTTATTGTACTATTTTTTGTTGTTGTTTTTCATTATTTAATTACATATTTATGTTTTAATATTCTAAAACTGTAATTATTATGTAATAACTAAATAATTTGAGTGTCAAAAAAGAAAAACTAAATAATTTGTTTTATTTGAGGTTTACTTATTTGGATCAATAATTTTATGTTATATAAGAAAATATAAATATATATTATTTTTAATTTTTTTAAGAAACCCCAAAACACCTTGAAACGGTGCGTCGAAATAGATTGGTAGCGAAATATTCCGTTCCACTAAACAAACCGAAACAAGGTCTAAAACGGTATTCATAACATTGCTTTCAAGCAAAAAGAACAAGCTAAAACAAAATATGTTGAACTAAAATCTAAAAAAGAAAAAAATTGTAACAGAGAATCTAAAAAAAAAAAATTGTAACAAAGCAAGCCCACCCAGGAACACCCTGAGAAAAATTCCTGGAGTTGCCATTGCTCTCACCTATTCTCTTTCCTTTGCTTTTTCTCTCTTCTCACACCCTCATTGTTTGTTGCAAAGATTACAAATTTTTGAAAATGAAATTTATTGAAATTTTTTTTTATACATCAATATTTGGGATGGGAGATTTAAACCTTAGATGTCTCTATTGAAAACAATATAAGGTTTCAACCTGCTAAACTACAAGATTCTTACCAAAACTTATTGAAATATTAGGGAAAACTAATATTAAGTTACACCGCACATTATGCGAAAACTCAACTAGTTAAAATAAATTATAAAGCATAAGGGTGTGTTTAACAGTATTTTTCTATCCTTATTAAGCCAAGTCTAAAAAAAAAAAAAAAAACAAACAAACAAACAAACATTTACTCATGCTTTTTGCTTCCAACTATAATACTTTGAATTTAATCCCTATAAGAAAAAAGACCTGTTACAACGTGAAAAATCGTTGCAATAACTACAAAGTCATTGCAATAAGGTGTTATTGCAATATCAAAAAAGTTATTGCGAGCTGTTTAATAAACTTCGAGACAATAGTTTACGCAACACAAAGATTTCGTTGCAATAAATTCTACATATTGCAATAAATAGGTTGATGCAATAACATTTTTATTACAACAAATAACTTTGTGGCAATAGTTTACTACTTCAAAGGTTTTGTTGTAATAGTGCGTGAAAAATGTCATAGCTTATTACAACAAACAACCTTATTGCAATAGGTTGAGTTTTTTTTATTATTTATTAATAATTTGCCTATTGCCTTGTGTTGCAATATACACATTATGAGACAATATAAACGTTATATTTAGGAACTACAATAACAAATTAAAGATACAAATTAAAAAAATACAAAAGTTGAAGTACTCCATCAAATTAATATGTCCCAAAACACAAATATATACATAACACGTTGAGTTTACGATCAAACACATGTAACAAGTCTTTTTTTCACCTATTACAACAATATACTTTGATGTGAAATAAGTGATTACTTATTGCAACAGCATATTTCAATATAAAGTAAGGTTTAGTTATTACAACAACACATTTAGATGTAACAAGGTAATTCTTGCAACAATCTTAATTGATGTAATAAATTTAAGTTACTATTACAACCAAAACACAACCCACATATGCAATAGTATATATATTACCCCAATTATTTTTGTTGTTACAATATTACTTATTGTAATAGGTCATTTTTTTTGTAGTGAATGTCCTTGGTCGTAAGTAGTATTGTACAACAATCGAGATTGAAAAACTGAAATGAAGGGGAACCAAGCCAATATGGCCAGTGGTAGAAAGAGGACCAAGCCCATCAGCATGTCCCAAAACAAGGTAAGTGAAACAACCGCTTTTCACATCCAAAGCTGCATCGGCGATGTCCTACTTACCAAAATATCTGTTCATATAAAAACAGTGTTAATAAAAAGATTTTAAAAAAAAGAGATATGTAGAGATTTAAATATATCCCATTTTAAATGGTAATTGAGTGAAGCTTTCATATAAAGTAGAACCCTAAAAGCAAATTTCAAGCAGGAGTCATAAACCTGTAGAATTGCCAATAATGCAGATATGAAGGCACATACGTGAGGCAAGACAAAAATGATTGCCATCATAAAGTGGAGAATAATATGGATAACAGTTCTCAATGTCTCTGAGATATTCCATTGAAGACAAACCGGGAAGTTCAGGAGAAGATCCAAAAACCTAATCGAAAGAAGTGGAAAATCATAAGAGAAACAAGAGAAACTTTGAATCAACAGTTTACTATAGTTTAAACCAAAAATCAGGCGAAGAACTGAGCTTGTGACAAATATGCTAGACAAATCATACAGAACATCTCATCCAAAAAGAAACAATAGTTTATTGCAACAAAATTATCATTGTAATAGCTTTATATAAATTATTTTATAATCTATTGCAATGATATCTTAATCTATTATAATGACAATCTAATACCTTACTGAACTAGAAAAATTTGTTACAATAACTTAAAATGAAGAAATCATTGCAATAACTTGATACTAATTATTTTTGCAATCTATTGCAACGAAAATTTCAAAATGATAGCTTATCGCAATGAAATTATTTTTACAATAACATTATATAAACTATTTTACAATTTATTGCAATGATATCTTAATCTATTGACAAACGTGATATAATTATCTATTACAATAAATGTATTGTTGCAAAAATTTAATCAGAAATATTTTTGCCACTTATTTACAATCTATTGCAATAAAATTCGTGAAATAATAGCTTATTATTACAAGATATTTGAAACAATAAATTATTTATTGCAACAATATAGATATTATTGTATCAAAATTATCATTGATTTAATGTTTAAGAAAAATAACTAATCAAAAAAAAAAAAAAAAGTTCATGTGGGTTCCAGTTAGCTCAACTGGTAAAGTCTTTGATAGTTGTATAAGAGATCCGGGCTCAATCCTTACCTACACCAGAAACTGATTGCTACATTAGTTTGATGATAAAGAGCTATCATCGGGAGCGAACGCCATATGTTAAAACTTTTTCAAAAAAAAAAAAAAAAAAACGTTCATGTCATACTCACATTGTGAAGCAAAAAGTATAGGCACTCAAGCATGAACATAAGATTTGCTACCTCTCCCTAAATTAAAAAGTATAATGATAGGTACAAAGTCTTCCTCTTTACATGATTCTCCCCCTCAAATTGTTGCAGCCTATCAAAATTTAATAATATGTTAGTTGCAACAATTTTTTTTTGAAAATCTTCAGCAAACACAAATTTTCATTTTTTTTTTTTTTTTTTCTACAAGCCGACATTATAATCTAGAATAAACGTGAACTAAAATGTGTTCAATGGATAAGAATTCTCAGATTACCTTAAACTTAATTCCTAGCCTAAGAACTGGCACCATTACATGTAGTTCTCCATTACTTTCTCATAGATACCATCCACAGCCCTTAGATCAATATGTGGCCAAATAAATGTTGTATTTTTTTTAATGTATGTATGTATTATTATTATATAAGGATAACTATAGAAACTTAATTAGGAGATTTTATTAATAATTGTTTATTTGTAATCTTTTTGGGTGGACAATTTTGCGGTTTCTGCAAAGAAAATAATCTCAATAGATTATCAACAACAAATTGTTTCCCTAATTGGTCTAATTAATAATTGTTAAGCAATGATTGATATGACATTCTGTTTTGCAAAGCATCTTCATATGGGTATGTTTTGATTCAGTATATATTTATGAATGTATTGAAATAAGCACTGTATTCAAGAAGAAATATTATGATTTGACTTTGTATACTTGAAAAGAAATAGATTGGTTTGTGATTAAAGATAAGTTGAATTTTTTTTTAATGGGGGAAAATTTTCTTTTTTATCATTCATTTCTATCGCCATTGGAAAACTAAAATCTCTCCTATATTCTATCACTAACAAATTAGCTCATAATATGAATAGATGAAAATTTTAACATAAAAAGAAAGTAAAAAATATATATAATTTTTTATTTATAGAGAACACAAAATTCATTATTTAAAAAAATAAAAGCAATATGACATTTTTTATTTTAGGAAAAAAAAAATTGCCCTGCCCTTCGTTGGTTTGGTAAGGGGTTATAAATAAATAAATAAACATTTCTTAATTAATAGCAAAACAATTTATTATATTTATAGGGTCCGATTTTTCTAGTCCGGCCCAGGATGCGTGGGACCTTAGACCAACGAGCTCAGTATAATGAATTTGTAGAGAGTGGGCCAAAGAGCTAGGTTTTCGTGTATACAAAAGTTTTCATGGTGTTCTACTCGATAGGATGAGATGGACTAAATTGCCTGCAGGAGAATTGGTCCACAGTACAGTTCAGGAAGCCCTTTCTGGTCCCTCTTGTGTGTTGGGGAATCCCCCCCCTCTGTTTCTCTTTACCCCCCCTTTTATAGTAGTTTTCTTCCTCCCGAATGGGGTCCCTAGGATAGGTACTTGTCCTATCGACCCTTCCCTCCAGTTGTTGGGAGTGGTTGTAAGGACAGAGAAGTATAACCGTGTCAAGTGCAAGGCACTCAATGCAATAATGGCGGCCTATCCTTTGAACACTTTCGTTGTCCTTTTCTGTTTTAGTACTTTTCCCGCTCCGTAGGATGATAGGGAGCGTCACTACCGGTGGCAGGTTACCTCCTCCATCCTCGGCTACACTGTGCCGAGGAGGACTTTCCCTATGGCCGAGGAAGGGTTTTTCCTTCCCGCGACCAAGGAGGGATTTTTCCCTTGGGTTGGGCCTTTGGCCTAATATAAGCATCAACATGGGCCTACTGGTCTTTTACCCCCCACAATACTGAATCAAAATTTATTTTCTTCCTAGCTTAGCCAAACAGTTTCAATTATAGAAACGTTAAAATAGGCTCATGAGAGATACACAACATATACAGGTTATAAAGAAGCATTCTTACCTCAAACTCGAATCACTTCCAGGTTTGAATTGAAACACTGTATGCAGACGTGGATCATGCATGCCACATTAGAAATCTCAAATGGGAAATAATTTTCTAATGTGACGTGATCCTAACAAAAAAAGAGCATGTTATATTGGAAAACGATTTCCCATTTAAGACATCTAAATGGTAAAAAAAAATATTCTTCCAAAAAAATAAAAAATAAAATATTTTTCATCCAAACATATGAAGAGGAAAGTTCATTATTGTTCATGAAAGTGGAGTGAGAGGTTCCCACATTTGACTCTCATGGAAAATTTTTTAACCAAAATTTAAAAAAAAAAAAAAAAAAAAAAAAAAAAAGTGTAACCTACCATCTGTGCCATTTATTTAATGAAGGAAACCAAGAAATTATTCGATGCATTGGACGATCTTATCAGCTATGTTTAATGATTTTCTAACCCAATAAATGAATGACATATTTTTTTAATTAGTGGACTCAAATTGTTTGTGGATGGAGAGAAATAAGAGATATTTCGATTAGGTGATAGATGAATTTGTACTTAGGAGAGAATTAAAGGATTCAATTGGAAGGATCATTTCCCTTCCATAGCAACCACCATATACTCATGCAAACCAATTTTCCTAAAAAAAAAGATATGTTCAAAAGGTTCAAGATTCATCTTGGATGCTAGATTTATTGGGATAAGAATTTATTTTATCAATTATAAAAAGAAAAAACATAAAAGGAAAAGAAAATAAAAGTAGGTCAGAATTCACCAATTACCGTTGGTTGGAAAATTGATGCACTTTAAATGTGTCTCCAAGGATCAGAAAATTTTTAACCACTAGAAACTGGTTGATGTAAAATATCCAGATTTCAATGGATCATTGCGTAATTTCCCCCGACGCCTCTTTTCATAGTGGGCTTCGTACTGGCCTTAGTACAGCAAAAAACATAAATTACATCCAACCACGAGAATCATGTGACACTAGTGACTGCGTTCATTTGTGAGTCTGTACGTGACCTCTACAGACAATTTGGATTTGTGAAACACTTGAATCAGTGGACCAGTCAAAGATTTGAAAGAGTTTTAATTTGATTTGATTAGAAATGCAATAAGATGAGTCAAGCAATTTTGTTACCAAAGTTTACAGTGCATTACCATTTACCAACAATGGATTTTTATATTATCTGGTGAGGTTCAGAACAAAAGCATCAAGGTTGGCACCCTCAGCTTTCTACTGGTCCTCTAAAGCAATAGTTGGTCAATTATTCCACCTCTTTCATTACAAGCTCACTAGGCCATCAAACAGAATTCAAGCTAAGTTCACTTATGAGCCTCATCTCTCCCTCCTCTCCCTTTTACAATTAGTTAGCGCGCACACAAACACGCATTCGCCATCCCTCTTCTTTGCCTTCTTGCTTCATCACTTCATTGCTCTACAGTCTCCCAATGGCATAAAGTAGCTGCAAGCTACATGTTGTTCTACTTGCCTGGTTGTGATACAAGGCAGGAAAACTAGATCTAGAGCATGAATTACATTCTCATATGATAATTCAGACAGATTCAGTTGTTCACTAGGAAATGAATGAACAAAGATAAGCTGCTTATCGCAAAATTAAAGATTATGGATGAACACAGGTCCAAGAACTTACTGAGCACACACAAAATTTAAGTTTCATAGCTATGATGGGCATTACAGCTCGTATTACTTGAGCTATTACTCATTGGTGGACTGAAGATACATATATATTTAACATCATACGGACATATAACAGCACAAATTACAACATAACCAGTCCATACAAGTGATATTTCTCTACAAATTACACCAGTTCAGAACAGAAAATATGAGGAGCCAAGGACAGATGCATGATTTTTACCCAGTTTGTGTCCCCGGAGGCATTCCAAATCCATGACCTGAGAGTGATCCACATAGAGGTTCACCTGGAAGAAGAGGGCATCAGCAAGGAGTTTAGAACATCCAATGCAAGATCCCAAATTTCATAATGAAGAGAAGGATGATATAATGAGCATCATACCTTGGGACCATACTGTTTTATAAACCACTCGGAGGTTCTGGGATTTGATGCTTCAAACATGGTCTTCTCAAGACCAAGACGCCCAATAACCTTAGCAATTATGTCTGCCCGTAAAGAATCAGCATACTTGCAGACATCATCTGCATCAATCATGATCATGTCTGCTCCAGCCTCTAAGCATCTCTCAGCCCGTCTGATCAAAAGATCCACATCTTCAACAAATTCTGTGTAACCAAAGAGAAAGCTCATTTTTATAACAATAAAAGGGATCCTCTAGTACTACTTCCTCCTTTCTAGTTTAATGAAAGTAAGTCTGACATTTCTCATTTGTTCTCACGTTCAACTGTTTCTATATAGTATGGTATGTACTGAGCAAAACAATATAGAATGTGGATTAAAAGAATGAAGCACTTAAACACCAATGTACCTCCAACATTGGTATCCAGGTTAAAGTACATACAGCAATGCCACAGAGCAATGCTCATAATTTCAATTTAGGTGTCCCTAGTGTAATATCCATGTTGCACTCACATAATTGAACAGAAAATGTTAAACTAGGAAATTCATGAATTATAAAAATAATTTCACTCCTTCAACAAATGAACCAATGTTTCATGATGAGAAACTACAAATTAAAAATGCAGATGAGCTAACAATGTATAACTGCCATCCCAAATGTATAAAGACATAACAACATGTTTCATGTATGGTCCACCAGCTTTGGCTAAAGAGAAAAATGGTGTTTAAGAACTATTTTAGTAGTAGCATTAATCAGTGCAGTTAAACAGCTGCAGGTACACCCATCTGGAGCACAAATGCCAATCAGCCTAGATTATACTTAATTTCACTAATACAATTTATTACACATTAATCCAAGATGGTCTGAGATAAGGATGTTAAATGTGTATTTTACCAACCAAGCATTTCTGGCTCTTAAGTTTATATGGACAGCAAAAAAAGTGCCCATATCAGATGACCTCATTAGCTTATCAACTTGAATCTTGAATATTATATTCATAGTTTATCCTTCTTTACAGAAAAGAGTAGATTCTTTGTTCGTTGTATTTTTTTTATTTGTGTAAAAGTAAATTTGTCATTAAAAAAAAGGTATAGTTAAGAAATAAACTGATGCAAATAAGCTTATCCAAATGAGTAGGAATTCATGATGATAAAACTTATCAAATTTATATCTAGTAAGCAGCTCATATACCAGTTGAACGAGGTCTTGGAACAATATAAGCTCCAAATGCTCTATCACCACCTATGGGAATGTCAGACTTGTTAAACTTCACTGCAAATTGAGGCTTGGCTTTCAGACCACCACTCTTAATCAAGTGAACAAATCTTAGTAGAGTTTCTTCAGGGACTTCAAGCGATCCCACATTCAGCTCAATCGTGTCAAACCCCAGGTTCTTGCATTCCTAAAGTGATAATAGCAGAGCATGAGTAAGAACTGTAATAAACATTAAAAGACAAATAACTTATAAATATAGACCCTCTAGCACACCTCACCTCCACATACTCTCTGAAAGCTGATGGACCTCTGCGAAGCAAATGTTCAGCCCAGTCACCCGTGCTAACATATATATCATGTTGGTGGGCCATGTTAGTCACTTCTTTAATGAAATCCTTTGACATCAGGCTATGAGATCCTCCATAAAACTTCAATCCATCAACAAAATGCCCCATAGACTCAAAAATATCCTGCAAAACAGAAATTTGCAATTGTAACTTATCAGGAAACCCCATCAGCTCCCTTCATCTTCCTAGTGCCGGTATTCCATATCATATGAAAAAGGAGAATTGTAGCAGTTCTAGACTATCAGTTAGCCCGTTGCAGATGTATGAAATAAGCATCTACAACAAAAAAGTAGGTTGACTCACAATGTAGCTTTGAAACATATAAAACCATCATGCAACTCCCCTTAGCAGTATGGGACACATGGTCATAGAAGATCCTAAAGCTTGGGGTTAATCACACTTTCCCTCTTAATGGTGAAGTTGCAATGTTCCTATTCTTTAAAACTGAATAATTTCCCTACTTAATAAGTACATTTTCTTTTTCTTTTTCTTTTTCCCTTTTTCCTTATAGAAACGATAGCATTTGAAATCCCTGACATCCAATCAATGATGATCACTCTTTATCATCAAGTCAAGAAACCAATGGATTTCTTTTTGGGGTAAGCGGGATTTGAACTCAGGTCCCACGTTCGACAACAAGAAATTTTACTACTTAAGCTAAGTGAAACCTATAACTACTTTATCCTCCACTGCTAGGGAAAATTTTCATTTTGGAAAATATATCTAACAACAATCTAAACTTTCTATTATTTGACTGGAATCCTACTGACAAAGTACTTATTACCAATGGACAATGGTTAAATTGAGACACTGCTCGGTTACAAAATAATGGTAAATTGTAATAATACCATATTTAGAGGGGAAGGAATGATGCCAGAATTACTACAATTTTATTTCATAATGCTTATAAACTAAGGTGTCAAAAATCAAAAAATGAATCCTATTAGTGATTTTTCTTGGTTAGTAAGCCCTTTCTAGTAACATTGATAGCAGTTTTACATTTACATTGAAGTGCAATTTGCCCAGAAAATTGTATTTAAGTACCGTCAATGCCCAATATGGCAATATCCGAGTAATTCCAAGTTCCAACATTATCTTCCCCTTCAGTTTCCAAGTCTGTACCCATCAAATTCTCTAATCTCATTGTCCTTTTTTTTTTTTTTTTTTTAATTTCGTTTTCCTTTTACATGCACAGTACCATTAATTTGTTAGGACAAATAATAAAGATGATCATATTCATAAGGCATTTTAATTATGAGAAGAAGAAAAAGAAGAGGAAGGAAGGTACCTGAAGAACATTTTGGGTTAAGAGTGTGTAATGGGGGCCTCTCATCTCGGTGACTCCATAGCGTCGAGGCTTGTCGGGGCGATCCTCGTTCTCCTCGAAACTCTTCCATCGGAGCGCCGACATATTAATTCCGAACTGGATCGATTTCCTGGGCTGTCTGTCTGATTAATTGGATTTTTGGATAAAATGACCGTTTCTGTCTCGAAAACTTTAGAAGAAGACTGTTGGATATATGTTCCAGTTGCTTCCAGACAATGCTTCATTGTTCATGTTAAAATCGTCTCCTGACACGCGTCCTTGACTTGTGCCCACGTGGCACATCCTCTCGTTTCACGTAAAATAACTGGAATTTAAATAACAGTTTTCCGTATTTAAATAATTATTTTTCTTTTTTTTTGGTAAACAGACGATGCATTGAACAAATTAAACACTTACAGCAATAACAGTACACAACCTATTACAATAAACACCATTCAAGTCATCCTCAAAAGCATTGCAAATGTCCACAGGTGGACTTACAAAAGAAATAAAATCAAGCTCCAGAATGGCACCCATTCTAGCAAGCAAATCCACACACCGATTGACTTAACGGTAACAATGGATAAACTGAATCGATGGAAACGCGCTGCCAAGTGTCTACAGTCATCCAAAATGGGAGAAACAACATTATTTTCATAAGCATTGTTCTTCAAAACATCCACCACAGCTTGAGCATCCAATTCAACTATAAGGGATTCAATGTTTTAATTACAGAAAAGTAAAAGACCCTCTCGCAGCCCTTATAATTCTGCAATGAAGCTACTCGTTGAGCCAATGTGTCTTGTGAAGCCCGCAACCCATTCTCCCTGCTCATCCCTAACTAGGCCACCACAACTAGCTCTATCCGACCCTCCCAAGTATAATCCATCTGTATTAAGTTTCTTCCATCCCATTGGAGGCCTTTCCCAACGAAGATTCCTACTAATTTTGTGATTCGGACTTAAGGGAGATTGCACACAGTAGATAAACTCTAATACTTGGTCCATTATCTCCTTTGGCGATTTTTGGTTCACCCTTTTCCCATGAAAGACAACCATGTTCCGGTTTTTCCATAAGCACCATATAGCAAAAGAAAAAATAATTTTCCAAGGGGGTTTTTCTTGGGCACGGCTGCAATTGGTTTTCCCATTAAGGTTTATCCAGTCTTGAAGATTACTCACCCAAAAATCCTAATTAGAAGCACTCGCACCAAGCTGCATCCAAATTCCCTTAACCCACTCACAATCTCTAGTGGCATGAATAATTGATTCCGGCACCCTTTGGCGGATTGGACACAAGTCTTCAATTGCCACCCCTCTCTTAACAAGGCAACTCCTAACACCTATGCTATTATGTTGACACATCCAAAGGAAAGTTTTGATCTTGGGCAACGTATCAAGCTTCCAAATCCACCTAGAACTGAAAAGGGGAGTATCTACATCAGCCGTGCCAATAGAGTAGGCACTCAGAAGATCGAAATTGCCCCTTGAATTACCGGACCAAGCAAGCCTATCTTGACCTCTACTCGTGATAAGAATGGGAATGGCTTGGATTATGGCCTTTACCCTAGTAGGGAGATCAAAAGGAATCTGCCCCCAATCCCAACTAAAATCTAAAAGTACATCACATACCTTCCATTGGTCAGCTCCTTGGATTAGAGGACCTTGTATCATACAGCGGAGAGGCCCCTTGGCCGTCCAATTGTCCCACCAAAAACTGAGATTACTATCCCTTCCAACCGTCCACATGCTACCCTCATTGAAAGTACCCCTTCCTATCTTAACACTTTCCAAATTTGCGAACATGGCGGCTGTCTGCATTAGCAAAGCTGGTCCTCCTCTAATTGCAATACTTTTTCCTTAGAACTTGGGCCCATAATGCTTCTTTTTCAACATACAACCTCCAGTTAAGCTTAGCCAAAGAAAGCAAGTGTTTTTACGCCCTTAGCAATTTGCAAACCAAGACCACCCTTCTCCTTTGGTTTCGTAACCTTTTGCCACCCAACCCAATGAATTTTCTTAGACGACTCCGATGACCCCCAAAGGAAGTTTCTATTCACCCGATCAACTCCCTCTAAGATTTTGTTCGGAATGTGTGTACATTGCATGACATATGCGGGGATAGCCGCCGAAGAAGCTTGAATAAGGACTGCCCTTCCAGCCAAAGAGAGCAAGTTAGCTTTCCACCCCGCTAACTTATTTTTAACCCTATCAAGAATGAAGTTAAAATCTTGAGGGGAGGATCCGGGGTGCTTAATAGGAATTCCAAGATACTTGCCAAGAGAAGGAGTTGAAGCAAATCCAAGAATATCACAAAAAGACTCCTTAGAGTCCCTATCCACATTTGGCGAAAAATAGACTCTTGACTTAGCGGCACTCACTAATTGACCCGAAGCACTACAGAAATCATCAATGACATCCCTCACAAATGAGCAATTAATGTGGTCAGCCTTGGCAAATAGCACTAAATCGTCTGCAAAGAATAAATGAGAGAAAGCCGGCCCACCACACGAGGCCTTCACGGGCTACCAAATCTTAGCAATGCATTTCTCTTCAATGAGATGCCCAAGAAACTCCATACATAGAATGAATAGGTACGGAGATAGAGGGTCTCCTTGCCTTATGCCTCTCGTAGGATAGATCGGATCCAGAGCTTTCCCATTAAACAAAATAGAAGTCGATACCGTGGATATGCAACTCATAATAATGTCAATTAGGTCACCGGGTATATTTGCCCTAATGAGCATATCTCTTATGAAGCTCCATTCAAGTTTGTCGTATGCCTTTTCAAGATCGATCTTTATAGCTATGTACCCCACATTCCCTTTCTTTCTACTTATAGTATGAATGATTTCCTGCACTATAATCACATTATCAATGCCTTTCCTTCCCGGGACAAAGGCTGTTTGAAGAGGAGAAATAAGCTTGTCCAAGTAAGGTCTAAGTCTAGCAACAATAATCTTAGTAATAATCTTATACACCGTGTTGCACAGGCTAATGGGCCTATAGTTATTCAACGTTTCAGGACTTTGAATCTTCGGGATCAAGGCAATAAGAGTTCTATTTAAATACTCCGGGACAGCCCTTTCCGCAAATACCTTCTTAACAACATCAATCACTGAATCACCAACAATCAGCCAAAATCTGTGAAAGAATCCTGCATGCAACCCATCCGCCCAGGGGGCTTTGAAAGCCTTTAAAGACCAAAGGGCCGATTTTATCTCTTCCACAGAAACAGCCCCACCAATACTCTCCCTTTCTTCATTAGTTAAGCTAGCCTGCCACCGGGATATTACAGGAGCAGCCTGAGAGGCCGAGACAAAAGAAGAAGTATAAATACCATTGAACCCGTTTCTGACGACCGCCTTTTTCTCACTTTCCTCAAGAACCCATTCCCCCATCGAGTCCTTAATAGCTAAAATCTGATTCCTTTTTCTTCTAACAAGAGTGGAGACATGATAGAAAGTAGTGTTACGGTCACCTTGTATCATCCACTTAACACGGGATTTTAAAGCCCACAACTCTTCTTCTTGATTCAACGCTTTATCTAGATCTTTGAGGAGCTCATTTTCCGGATTAACAAGGAAGGCGGAAGGTCTCACAGACAAAGCGCGTTGAATCCCATTAATCCTAGCCATGATGTTCTTTTTCCTGGTAAAGATATTACCAAAATGGGAAGCATTCCAACGAATTGCTTCTTGGGTGAATCTGTTAATCGCATCTCCAAGAGCGGAAGAATCACTCCACGCTCGAGATACAATAGATGGAAAAGATGGTTCGGACAACCAACAGGTCTGAAATCTAAAAGGCCTCTTTCTCCCCATATTAATTCTCATTGTAACTCCAAAAGAATAGGGCAATGGTCGGAATGGCATCTAGTGAGATGAACCACCCGAGCTTCCGGATACAATAAACACCAAATCAAGGTTTAACAAAAACCCTATCTATTCTTTCTTGGATTAAAGCTTGGACTTCTCTTCGATTAGACTAAGTGAAATGAGGCCCCGAGAAACCGATATCAATCATATTACATTTATCCGGACACTCCTTAAATAAAAGCGATCTATTGACACTCACAACTCTACCTCCGAATTTATCTTCCGCCGACAAAGGTTCATTAAAATCACCCGCCAAAATCCACTGCGTTTAAATAATATTACACGTAATTCAAAGGATTGGCCAAATGGTTGGACACTTGGTCTCAAAGTGGCTGTCTTGGATTTGACTAAAAGCTCTCTAATTCCAAATCAAACACCAACACTTTGAAAAAATTCTCTAGGCCAGCGATTTACTTTACTATGGGCCCACCCATCGCGAACAGTATTTTTACACACTTTTTCATCCATCCACACGTATTTCTAAAAAATATAAATAACGTTATTAGAACAACATTACCAAACAGACCCTAAATTTACATGACATATAATTATTATACACATTTTGCAAAAAAAGACTCTCTGGGTCAACGATTTACCATACTATAGGCTCACCCATCGCAAAATGTGATTAGTTTCTGGTTAAAAACTTTGATAAAATACTGTGGGAAACCATAAATAAATAAATAAATAATATTACACGTATTTTTACACACTTTTTCATCTACACGTATTTCTAAAAAATATAAATAACGTTATTAGAACAACATTACCAAATTTCATCCACACATATTTCTAAAAAAATATAAATAACGTTATTAGAACAACATTACTAAACAGGCCCTAAATTTACATGACATATAATTATTATACGTGACATTATGATCCACCAATTGTTTTTGCCGCATGAATCTAAGATTATATTGGGTATTCCATTGAGCTTTAATCTCCCACACGACCATCTAATTTGATCTAAAACGCCTTCTGGGTTTTCACCACCCGAAGTGCCTATAAACTATTGGCTTGTATATATCAATGCAAATGTGTATAATATTTATCAATTTTTATGTGTTTATATTGTAAATTTATATTGTACCATATAATCTCAAAGAAAATTTTTTCTAAAATAAAATTCTAGATTCATTGAGACAATCTGTGTCATGTTAAAATTTTTATTTTGCAAGCGTCCATTTGATTAACTCATTTGTTTATTTGTTTATTAACCAATGAAGAGGGATAATCATGACACAAATGATCAAATTCACTAAGAAAATCTTTAATTTTTAGATATTATATAGATACTTGTCTTGACTAATATAGCACAAATATTATTATCTTTCCAAAAAAAAAAAAAGTTAATTTACATATATACACTCTTATTGTACTATTTTTTGTTGTTGTTTTTCATTATTTAATTATATGTTTATGTTTTCATATTCTAAAACTGTAATTATTATGTAATAACTAAATAATTTGAGTGTCAAAAAAGAAAAACTAAATAATTTGTTTTATTTGAGGTTTACTTATTTGGATCAATAATTTTATGTTGTATAAGAAAATATAAATATATATTATTTTTAATTTTTTTTAGAAACCCCAAAACACCCTAAAACGGTGCGTCGAAATAGATTGGTAGCGAAATATTCCGTTCCACCAAACAAACCGAAATAGGGTCTAGAACGGTATTCATAACATTGCTTTCAAGCAAAAAGAAAAAGCTAAAAAAAAAATGTTGAACTAAAATCTAAAAAAGAAAAAAATTGTAATAGAGCAAGCCCACCCAGAAACATCCTGAGAAAAATTCCTGGAGTAGCCATTGCACTCACCTATTCTCTTTCCTTTGCTTTTTCTCTCTTCTCACACCCTCATTGTTTGTTGCAAATTATTACAATTTTTGGAAAATAAATTTATTGAAATTTTTTTTTATACATCAATATTTGGGATGGGAGATTTAAACCTTAGATGTCTCTATTGAAAACAATATAAGGTGTCAACGTGCTAAACTACAAGATTCTTACCAAAACTTATTGAAATATTAGGGAAAACTAATATTAAGTTACACCGCACATTATGCGAAAACTCAACTAGTTAAAATAAATTATAAAGCATAAGGGTGTGTTTAACAGTATTTTTCTATCCTTATTAAGCCAAGTCTAAAAAAAAAAAAACAAACAAACAAACATTTACTCATGCTTTTTGCTTCCAACTATAATACTTTGAATTTAATCCCTATAAGAAAAAAGACCTGTTACAACGTGAAAAATCGTTGCAATAACTACAAAGTCATTGCAATAAGGTGTTATTGCAATATCAAAAAAGTTATTGCGAGCTGTTTAATAAACTTCGAGGCAATAGTTTACACAACACAAAGATTTCGTTGCAATAAATTCTACATATTGCAATAAATAAGTTAATGCAATAACATTTTTATTACAACAAATAACTTTGTGGCAATAGTTTACTACTTCAAAGGTTTTGTTGTAATAGTGCGTGAAAAATATCATAGTTTATTACAACAAACAACCTTATTGCAATAGGTTGAGTTTTTTTTATTATTTATTATTAATTTGTCTATTGCCTTGTGTTGCAATATACACATTATGAGACAATATAAGCATTATATTTAGGAACTACAATAACAAATTAAAGATACAAATTAAAAAAATACAAAAGTTGAAGTACTCCATCAAATTAATATGTCCCAAAACACAAATATATACATAACACGTTGAGTTTACGATCAAACACATGTAACAAGTCTTTTTTTCACCTATTACAACAATATACTTTGATGTGAAATAAGTGATTACTTATTGCAACAGCATATTTCAATATAAAGTAAGGTTTAGTTATTACAACAACACATTTAGATGTAACAAGGTAATTCTCGCAACAATCTTAATTGATGTAATAAATTTAAGTTACTATTACAACCAAAAAACAACCCACAGATGCAATAGTATATATATTACCCCAATTATTTTTGTTGTTGCAATATTACTTATTGTAATAGGTCATTTTTTTTGTAGTGAATGTCCTTGGCTGTAAGTAGTATTGTACAACAATCGAGATTGAAAAACTGAAATGAAGGGGAACCAAGCCAATATGGCCAGTGGTAGAAAGAGGACCAAGCCCATCACCATGTCCCAAAACAGGGTAAGTGAAACAACCGCTTTTCACATCCAAAGCTGCATCAGCGATGTCCTACTTACCAGCAATATCTGTTCATATAAAAACAGAGTTAATAAAAAGACTAAAAAAAAAAAGAGATATGTAGAGATTTAAATATAGCCCATTTTAAATGGTAATTGAGTGAAGCTTTCATATAAAGTAGAACCCTAAAAGCAAATTTAAAGTAGGAGTCGAAACTTTGTAGAACCGCCAATAATGCGGATATGAAGGCACATACGTGAGGCAAGACAAAAATGATTGCCATCATAAAGTGGAGAATAATATGGATAACAGTTCTCAATGTCTCTGAGATATTCCATTGAAGACAAAGCGGGAAGTTCAGGAGAAGATCCAAAAAACCTAATCAGAAGAAGTGGAAAATCATAAGAGAAACAAGAGAAACTTTGAATCAACAGTTTACTATAGTTTAAACCAAAAATCAGGCGAAGAACTGAGCTTGCGACAAATATGCTAGACAAATCATACAGAACATCTCATCCAAAAAGAAACAATAGCTTATTGCAACAAAATTATCATTGTAATAGCTTTATATAAATTATTTTATAATCTATTGCAATGATATCTTAATCTATTATAATGACAATCATAATACCTTCTTGAACTAGAAAAATTTGTTACAATAACTTAAAATGAAGAAATCATTGCAATAACTTGATACCAATTATTTTTGCAATCTATTGCAACGAAAATTTCAAAATGATAGCTTACTGCAATGAAATTATTTTTACAATAACATTATATAAACTATTTTACAATTTATTGCAATGATATCTTAATCTATTGACAAACGTGATATAATTATCTATTACAATAAATGTATTGTTGCAAAAATTTAATCAGAAATATTTTTGCCACTTATTTACAATCTATTGCAATAAAAGTCATGAAATAATAGATTATTATTACAAGATATTTGAAAAAATAAATTATTTATTGCAACAACATAGATATTATTGTATCAAAATTATCATTGATTTAATGTTTAAGAAAAATAACTAATCAAAAAAAAAAAAAAAAAAAATTCATGTGGGTTCCAGTTAGCTCAACTGGTAAAGTCTTTGATAGTTGTATAAGAGATCTGGGCTCAATCCTTACCTACACCAAACCTGATTGTTGTATTGGTTTGATGATAAAGAGCTATATCATCGAGAGCGAACGCCATATGTTGAAACTTTTTCAAAAAAAAAAAAAAAAGTTCATGTCATACTCACATTGTGAAACAAAAAGTATAGGCACTCAAGCATGAACATAAGATTTGCTACCTCTCCCTAAATTAAAAAGTATAATGATAGGTACAAAGTCTTCCTCTTTACATGATTCTCCCCCTCAAATTGTTGCAGCCTATCAAAATTTAATAATATGTTAGTTGCAACAAATTTTTTTTTTTTTTTTGAAAATCTTCAACAAACACAAATTTTCATTTTTTTTTCTCTACAAGCCGACATTATAATCTAGAATAAATGTGAACTAAAATGTGTTCAATGGATAAGAATTCTCAGATTACCTTAAACTTAATTCCTAGCCTAAGAACAGGCACCATTACATGTAGTTCTCCATTACTTTCTCATAGATACCATCCACAACCCTTAGATCAATATGTGGCCAAATAAATGTTGTATTTTTTTTAATGTATGTATGTATTATTATTATATAAGGATAACTATAGAAACTTAATTAGGAGATTTTATTAATAATTGTTTATTTGTAATCTTTTTGGGTGGACAATTTTGCAATTTCTGCAAAGAAAATAATCTCAATAGATTATCAACAACAAATTGTTTCCCTAATTGGTCTAATTAATAATTGTTAAGCAATGATTGATATGACATTCTGTTTTGCAAAGCATCTTCATATGGGTATGTTTTGATTCAGTATATATTTATGAATGTATTGAAATAAGCATTGTATTCAAGAAGAAATATTATGATTTGACTTTGTATACTTGAAAAGAAATAGATTGGTTTGTGATTAAAGATAAGTTGAATTTTTTTTTAATGGGGGAAAATTTTGTTTTTTATCATTCATTTCTATCGCCATTGGAAAACTAAAATCCCTCCTGTATTCTATCACTAACAAATTAGCTCATAATATGAATAGATGAAAATTTTAACATAAAAAGAAAGTAAAAAATATATATAATTTTTTTATTTATAGAGAACACAAAATTCATTATTTAAAAAAATAAAAGCAATATGAAATTTTTTATTTTAGGAAAAAAAAAATCATTGCCCTTCATTGGTTTGGTAAGAGGTTATAAATAAATAAATAAACATTTCTTAATCAATAGCAAAACAATTTATTATACTTATAGGGTCCGATTTTTCTAGTCCAGCCCAGGATGCGTGGGACCTTAGACCAACGAGCCCGGTACAATGAATTTGTAGAGAGTGGGCTAAAGAGCTAGGCTTTCGTGTATGAACAAAAGTTATCATGGTGTTCTACTCGATAGGATGAGATAGACTGAATTCGTTTGGGAGAATTGGTCCTCAATACGATTCAGGAGCCCTTTCTCGTCCCTCTCGTGTGTTGGGGAATCTCCCCCCCTCTGTTTCTCTTTACCCCCCTTTTATAGTAGTTTTCTTCCTCCTAAATGGGGTCCCTAGGGTAGGTACTTGTCCCATCAGTCCTCCCTCCAGTTGTTGGGAGTGGTTGTAAGGACAGAGAAGTATAACCGTGTCGTGTGCAAGGCACTGAATGCAATAATGGTAGTCTTTCCTTTGAACACTTTCGTTGTCCTTTTCTGTTTTAGTACTTTTCCCGCTCCGTAGGATGATAGGGAGCGTCACTACCGGTGGCAAGTTACCTCCTCCATCCTCGGCTACACCGTGCCGAGGAGGACTCTCCCTATGGCCGAGGAAGGGTTTTTCCTCCCCGCAACCGAGGAGAGATTTTTCCTTTGGGTTGGGCCTTTGGCCCAATATAGGCATCGACATGGGCCTACTGGTCTTTTACCCCCCACAATACTGAATCAAAATTTATTTTCTTCCTAGCTTAGCCAAACAGTTTCAATTATAGAAACGTTAAAATAGGCTCATGAGAGATACACAACATATACAGGTTATAAAGAAGCATTCTTACCCCAAACTCGAATCACTTCCAGGTTTGAATTGAAACACCGTATGCGGGGCGTGGATCATGCATGCCACATTAGAAATCTCAAATGGGAAATAATTTTCTAATGTGACGTGATCCTAACCAAAAAGGAGCATGTTATATTGGAAAACGATTTCCCATTTAAGACATCTAAATGGTAAAAAAAAATATTCTTCCAAAAAAATAAAAAATAAAATATTTTTCATCCAAACATATGAAGAGGAAAGTTCATTATTGTTCATGAAAGTGGAGTGAGAGGTTCCCACATTTGACTCTCATGGAAAATTTTTTAACCAAAATTTAAAAAAAAAAAAAAAAAAGTGTAACCTACCATCTGTGCCATTTATTTAATGAAGGAAACCAAGAAATTATTCGATGCATTGGACGATCTTATCAACTATGTTTAATGATTTTCTAACCCAATAAATGAATGGCATATTTTTTTAATTAGTGGACTCAAATTGTTTGTGGATGGAGAGAAATAAGAGATATTTCGATTAGGTGATAGATGAATTTGTACTTAGGAGAGAATTAAAGGATTCAATTGGAAGGATCATTTCCCTTCCATAGCAACCACCATATACACATGCAAACCAATTTTCCTAAAAAAAGATATGTTCAAAAGGTTCAAGATTCATCTTGGATGCTGGATTTATTGGGATAAGAATTTATTTTATCAATTATAAAAAGAAAAAACATAAAAGGAAAAGAAAATAAAAGTAGGTCAGAATTCACCAATTACCGTTGGTTGGAAAATTGATGCACTTTAAATGTGTCTCCAAGGATCAGAAAATTTTTAACCACTAGAAACTGGTTGATGTAAAATATCCAGATTTCAATGGATCATTGCGTAATTCCCCCCGACGCCTCTTTTCATAGTGGGCTTCGTACTGGCCTTAGTACAGCACAAAACATAAATTACATCCAACCATGAGAATCATGTGACACTAGTGACTGCGTTCATTTGTGAGTCTGTACGTGACCTCTACAGACAATTTGGATTTGTGAAACACTTGAATCAGGTGGACCAATCAAAGATCTGAAAGAGTTTTAACTTGATTTGATTAGAAATGCAATAAGATGAGTCAAGCAATTTTGTTACTAAAGTTTACAGTGCATTACCATTTACCAACAATGGATTTTTATATTATCTGGTGAGGTTCAGAACAAAAGCATCAAGGTTGGCACCCTCAGCTTTCTACTGGTCCTCTAAAGCAATAGTTGGTCAATTATTCCACCTCTTTCATTACAAGCTCACTAGGCCATCAAACAGAATTCAAGCTAAGTTCACTTATGAGCCTCATCTCTCCCTCCTCTCCCTTTTACAATTAGTTAGCGCACACACAAACACGCATTTGCCATCCCTCTTCTTTGCCTTCTTGCTTCATCACTTCATTGCTCTACAGTCTCCCAATGGCATAAAGTAGCTGCAAGCTACATGTTGTTCTACTTGCCTGGTTGTGATACAAGGCAGGAAAACTAGATCTAGAGCATGAATTACATTCTCATATGATAATTCAGACACATTCAGTGGTTCACTAGGAAATGAATGAACAAAGATAAGCTGCTTATCGCAAATTAAAGATTATTGATGAACACAGGTCCAAGAACTTACTGAGCACACACAAAATTTAAGTTTCATAGCTATGATGGGCATTACAGCTCGTATTACTTGAGCTATTACTCATTGGTGGACTGAAGATACATATATATTTAACATCATACGGACATATAACAGCACAAATTACAACATAACCAGTCCATACAAGTGATATTTCTCTACAAATTACACCAGTTCAGAACAGAAAATATGAGGAGCCAAGGACAGATGCATGATTTTTACCCAGGTTGTGTCCCCGGAGGCATTCCAAATCCATGACCTGAGAGTGATCCACATAGAGGTTCACCTGGAAGAAGAGGGCATCAGCAAGGAGTTTAGAATATCCAATGCAAGATCCCAAATTTCATAATGAAGAGAAGGATGATATAATGAGCATCATACCTTGGGACCATACTGTTTTATAAACCACTCAGAGGTTCTGGGATTTGATGCTTCAAACATGGTCTTCTCAAGACCAAGACGCCCAATGACCTTAGCAATTATGTCTGCCCGTAAAGAATCAGCATACTTGCAGACATCATCTGCATCAATCATGATCATGTCTGCTCCAGCTTCTAAGCATCTCTCAGCCCGTCTGATCAAAAGATCCACATCTTCAACAAATTCTGTGTAACCAAAGAGAAAGCTTATTTTTATAACAATAAAAGGGATCCTCTAGTACTACTTCTTCCTCCTTTCTAGTTTAATGAAAGTAAGTCTGACATTTCTCATTTGTTCTCATGTTCAACTGTTTCTATATAGTATGGTACGTACTGAGCAAAACAATATAGAATGTGGATTAAAAGAATGCAGCACTTAAACGCCAATGTACCTCCAACATTGGTATCCAGGTTAAAGTACATACAGCAATGCCACAGAGCAATGCTCATAATTTCAATTTAGGTCTCCCTAGTGTAATATCCATGTTGCACTCACATAATTGAACAGAAAATGTTAAACTAGGAAATTCATGAATTATAAAAATAATTTGACTCCTTCAACAAATGAAACAATGTTTCATGATGAGAAACTACAGATTAAAAATGCAGATGACCTAACAATGTAGAACTGCCATCCCAAATGTATAGCTATAAAACAACTAATTTTTTCATAAGTTAAGAGGTCATCCTACAAATATAAAGACATAACAACATGTTTCATGTATGGTCCACCAGCTTTGGCTAAAGAGACAAATGGTGTTTAAGAACTATTTTAGTAGGAGCATTAATCAGTGCAGTTAAACAGCCGCAGGTACACCCATCTGGAGCACAAATGCCAATCAGCCTAGATTATGCTTAATTTCACTAATACAATTTATTACACATTAATCCAAGATGATCTGAGATAAGGATGTTAAATGCGTATTTTACCAACCAAGCATTTCTGGCTCTTAAGTTTATATGGACAGCACAAAAAGTGCCCATATCAGATGACCTCATTAGCTCATCAACTTTAATCTTGAATATATTCATAGTTTATCCTTCTTTACAAAAAAGACTAGATTCTTTGTTTGTTGTATTTTGTTTATTTGTGTAAAAGTAAATTTGTCATTAAAAAAAAGGTATAGTTAAGAAATAAACAAAATAAACTGATGCAAATAAGCACATCCAAACAAGTAGGAATTCATGATGATAAAACTTATCAAATTTATATCTAGTAAGCAGCTCATATACCAGTTGAACGAGGTCTTGGAACAATATAAGCTCCAAATGCTCTATCACCACCTATGGGAATGTCAGACTTGTTAAACTTCACTGCAAATTGAGGCTTGGCTTTCAGACCACCACTCTTAATCAAGTGAACAAATCTTAGTAGAGTTTCTTCAGGGACTTCAAGCGATCCCACATTCAGCTCAATCGTGTCAAACCCCAGTTGCTTGCATTCCTAAAGTGATCATAGGAGGGCATGAGTAAGAACTGTAACAAACATTAAAAGACAAATAACTTATAAATATAGACCCTCTAGCACACCTCACCTCCACATACTCTCTGAAAGCTGATGGACCTCTGCGAAGCAAATGTTCAGCCCAGTCACCCGTGCTAACATATATATCATGTTGATGGGCCATGTTAGTCACTTCTTTAATGAAATCCTTTGACATCAGGCTATGAGATCCTCCATAAAACTTCAATCCATCAACAAAATGCCCCATAGACTCAAAAATATCCTGCAAAACAGAAATTTGCAATTGTAACTTATCAGGAAACCCCATCAGCTCCCTTCATCTTCCTAGTGCCGGTATTCCATATCATATGAAAAAGGAGAATTGTAGCAGTTCTAGACTATCAGTTAGCCCGTTGCAGATGTATCAAATAAGCATCTACAACAAAAAAGTAGGTTGACTCACAATGTAGCTTTGAAACATATAAAACCATCATGCAACTCCCTCCTTAGCAGTATGGGACACATGGTCATAGAAGATCCTAAAGCTTGGGGTTAATCACACTTTCCCTCTTAATGGTGAAGTTGCAATGTTCCTATTCTTTAAAACTGAATAATTTCCCTACTTAATAAGTACATTTTCTTTTTCTTTTTCTTTTTCCCTTTTTCCTTATAGAAACGATAGCATTTGAAATCCCTGACATCCAATCAATGATGATCACTCTTTATCATCAAGTCAAGAAACCAATGGATTTTTTTTTGGGGTAAGCGGGATTTGAACTCAGGTCCCACGTTCGACAACAAGAAATTTTACTACTTAAGCTAATTGAAACCTATAACTACTTTATCCTCCACTGCTAGGGAAAATTTTCATTTTGGAAAATATATCTAACAACAATCTAAACTTTCTATTATTTGACTGGAATCCTACTGACAAAGTACTTATTACCAATGGACAATGGTTAAATTGAGACACTGCTCGGTTACAAAATAATGGTAAATTGTAATAATACCATATTTAGAGGGGAAGGAATGATGCCAGAATTACTACAATTTTATTTCATAATGCTTATAAACTAAGGTGTCAAAAATCAAAAAATGAATCCTATTAGTGATTTTTCTTGGTTAGTAAGCCTTTTCTAGTAACATTGATAGCAGTTTTACATTTACATTGAAGTGCAATTTGCCCAGAAAATTGTATTTAAGGACCGTCAATGCCCAATATGGCAATATCCGAGTAATTCCAAGTTCCAACATTATCTTCCCCTTCAGTTTCCAAGTCTGTACCCATCAAATTCTCTAATCTCATTGTCCTTTTTTTTTTTTTCATTTTTAATTTCGTTTTCCTTTTACATGCACAGTACCATTAATTTGTTAGGACAAATAATAAAGATGATCATATTCATAAGGCATTTAAATTATGAGAAGAAGAGGAAGGAAGGTACCTGAAGAACATTTTGGGTTAAGAGTGTGTAATGGGGGCCTCTCATCTCGGTGACTCCATAGCGTCGAGGCTTGTCGGGGCGATCCTCGTTCTCCTCGAAACTCTTCCATCGGAGCGCCGACATATTAATTCCGAACTGGATCGATTTCCTGGGCTGTCTGTCTGATTAATTGGATTTTTGGATAAAATGACCGTTTCTGTCTCGAAAACTTTAGAAGAAGACTGTTGGATATATGTTCCAGTTGCTTCCAGACAATGCTTCATTGTTCATGTTAAAATCGTCTCCTGACACGCGTCCTTGACTTGTGCCCACGTGGCACATTCTCCCGTTTCACGTAAAATAACTGGAATTTAAACAAAAGATTTCATTTAAATAATATTGCATGTAATTTAGTGGGTTGGCCAAGTGGTTGGACACTTGGTCTCAAAGTGGCTGTCTTGAGTTTGACTAAGAGCTCTCTAGTTCTAGTCAGTCACCAGTACTTTGAAAAAATTCTCTAGAACTTTACCTTACTATGGGTCCACCCATCGCAAAAAGTGATTAGTTTGTGGTTGAAAACTTTGAAAAACATCTAGGCCAAGCGAATTTTGTTTGGAGGGGCCAAGTTGCAACACTAATATATTTATCAAGACAATCCTATACACACACATAAATACACATACTTTTTTTTATTATATACACAAATTTTTTTATTTGATAAGTTAAATATATACACACACCCAACAAAAAAAGAGCTTAATATTTTCAATCAAAATTATGTTTGATGGCTATCTTTCATAAAATTAATAAAATACATTTTCACAATTTTCATAGGGAAATTCTTAAAAAGTTTCATTTTTTATAAAAATTATCAAATTTTATACTAATGTAAGTAAAATTATTCAATTGAACTAATGTAATTTTCAAAAACAAAAATGATCCAAAACTTGGAGGAACAAATTAGGCTCCAAACATATTTAAAACTATTTTGCTTTGACCCATTATGTGACAACTAAAGAGACATTTCATGTGTAGTTTTAGTGACAATAATTTTTTAATGAGTCAATGACTTGTTAATCGCCACATAACAGGTTGAAAAAGATAAATTCAAACATGTTTGGTGCCAAATTTTTTCAAATATTTAACAGATATAAAAGCATATTTTACAATAAAAAATAGAATTGCGAAAAATAAAGTTGTCTCTATAACTATTAGACCAATTATTTTTTTAAAGCATCATTGGACTAATTCAAATACTTAGGGGGCCAACTCTTATTTTTGTAGACTAAATTTTGAAAACATTAAAATAATTATATATATATATTTAAAAATATTATTAAAAATTTCAAAATTTTGGGGGGGCCATAGCCCCCCCACCCTTCAACATGGCTCCGCCCATGACTGTAAGAAACCAAAAATAAATAAATAAATAAATAATATTACACGTATTTTTACACACTTTTTCATCTAAACATGTATTTCTAAAAAATATAAATAACGTTATTAGAATAACATTACCAAATTTCATCCACACGAATTTCTAAAAAATATAAATAACATTATTAAAACAACATTACTAAACAGGCCCTAAATTTACATGACATATAATTATTATACGTGACATTATGATCCACCAATTGTTTTTGCCGCATGAATCTAAGGGCATGTTTGGTAGACTGTAATAAGTGCTATAATATAATAGTTATTCCTATAATTTAATTATTCTTTAGTTTGGTTATATTTTTATTATAAGAAATAGTCATTCCTTATGAATAGTTATTCTTCAAAATGAGGAATAATTATTCTTCTTTAAAATGTTGTATTAGCTATTTCTTAGAAAGTGCAATAATTTCAAAACTTAATATATTTTCAAATAAACAAACTTTCTATATACATCTAACAATTATAAAAATAAAAAATCATAAAAAATAACACATATCTCTCTTAAATTTAAAAATAACAACTTTTAAGGAGATATAATTGTATGAGTAAGATATTTCCTAAAATAAATATTCAGTTTCATTCTAATATTATAACTCACAACCAAACTAATGAATATGTTTAATTATTACATTACAACACATTTTATTCCTAGTAATAAAGATTACAATTCCTGTCGTAATTCTCATTCAAGATACCAAACGTACCCCAAGATTATATTGGGTATTCCATTGAGCTTTAATCTCCCATACGACCATCTAATTTGATCTAAAACGCCTTCTGGGTTTTCACCACCCAAAGTGCCTATAAACTGTTGGCTTGTATATATCAATGCAAATGTGTATAATATTTATCAATTTTTATGTGTTTATATTGTAAATTTATATTGTACCATATAATCTCAAAGGAAAATTTTTTCTAAAATAAAATTCTAGATTCATTGAGACAATCTGTGTCATGTTAAAAATTTATTTTGTAAGCGTCCATTTGATTAACTCATTTGTTTATTTGTTTATTAACCAATGAAGAGGGATAATCATGACACAAATGATCAAATTCACTATGATAATCTTTAATTTTTAGATATTATATAGATACTTGTCTTGACTAATATAGCACAAATATTATTATCTTTCCCAAAAAAAAATGTTATTCAATTATGTGTTTTAATTTTATTAATAACCTAAGATTTTTCCTTATGGACCAACAATCAAAGTTGTTAAACCAAAGCCATAAAGACCTCTAGGATAGGGAAAATTCTTGAGTACTCCTAGGATAATAGTGTTCTCTCCTCTCACATTCGTGGTAAAATTTTAATTGAGTCATCATAAATGTGAGAAGAGGGAACATCATTCTCCATACCTCGAAAATATCTAAGAATTACTCTTAGGATGGAACTAATGATCTAAGAAAGAAGAGAACTTTAGACAAAGACAACACATTCTTAGAACATCCCTCTTTTAAGTGCAATATTGCTATAAGAGCACCCCACAAAGATGTGCTAAATGTGTCAAATGTCAAATTTTTGGCACATTTAGCAAAAACACAAAAATAGAGCTTAATAAATGGTAAAAATTATACCACATATGAACAGTCATCATAAATGTGAGAAAAAATGGTAAACATCATTCTTTCTCCATACCGATTCTCTCTTCTCTCTCACGTCATCAAAATACCTAAGAATTACTCTTAGGATGGAACTAATGATCTAAGAAAGAAGAGAACTTTTTTCTGGGTTTTGTTTTGCAATGGATTGTGGTCAAAGACAAAGAACACATTCATAGAACATCCCTCTTTTAAGTTTGTGCATTGTTTGGGTATTGCTATAACCAGCTTAAAGTGCATTTTGTAAATTAAAATTTCTTTTTCCTTTTTTTTGATGAGTTGTAAGAAAAATTATTTTAATGCAGCTTAAAAAACCCATTAAAGATGAAAATAATAAAGTAGGTCTTTAATGTTGTAAAATAGCAAAATGGGCTGCAAAGTGACAAATTAAATTTCTTTTTCTTTTTTTTTAAGAAAAAAAGCAGCTTAAAGAGCCCATTAAAGATGAAACTTCAAAATGGGCTGCATGAGGCTCGCCCAAAAAGAGAGATCCCTTCTTCTCCTTCTCTGGAATCCAAGATTGGACGTGGATGGTTTTGCCTTTGCATCTCTGTACGTATATGACTGCCAGTAACATCTTGTCATGTTTAATTGCTGCATCAAAACAGCCTTTGAATTGGGATGGAGTTCTAAAGTTAAACAGTTATAATGCTGTAGGAACAAGCGGTTAAATTGAGAAGGATACACTCTGCACTTCTTAAACAAAATTTTATTTCTGGCCTCCAAATCCAAATTCGATTACACAATAACCCTGCAAGTACTCAACATTATTATCAACATAGAGAGTGAAATGCCACATGAATTCTTATTAAGATTTACATAAATAAATGTTCAATATCGATGCCATATGTAGATTCCAGGGTGTATGGAGGCCATTTTTTAAGGCCTGCTAAGGATAGATTCTAGGCCTTTTTCAAAGCAAGCAAATTGCATTTAAGAACTGCTAAGAAATCACTAGTATGTACGTACCTCTAAAACTCGTTCGGACTAGCTATGATTCTTTTCTTTCCCAATACTACTAGAACTTTCAAAGACCTAGCTAATTATGTATAGGAGATCATGTATTCCATTGTGAATTAGACTCTAGCGGAAATTCGATCACCATACTATTACATAAGCAACCTGATTCATTAACACTAATTGAGTCATGACCAATAAATTATTGAGGAATAAGAGCTCAAAACCATATGACTTTGGAACTCAGTGTGGGATCTATTATCAGCTGTCCATACAAGATACATCCTGCCGGTGATACTCTGCTTTCCTTGTTCCCCATGAAAGGAATCCAACTTTAAAAAGAAAGGTTGAGGCAAAATAAGAAAAAAGAAAAAACATGTGAAGACAAAGGAAGCTTTTACCCTGAGAGCACAGCTAATTCTTCTTATATATATGTTATAGCTAGGCCTGCATGTATGACTCAACTTTATTCGTATTCCCTTCTTCATCTAAATCCCATAAAGATTTGCTAATAAAAAGCGTGGGAAGTTGCCCATAGAATTAGAATCACTCCCTTCTCCTTTTCCACAATCACCGCTATCAAAGCTCTGAATTCAGAGAAAGGAGAAAAAAATGGCCAGAAACTATGGCTTTCTTGTCTGCCTCTTGATCATGATTTTGGACATTATTGCTGGGATTCTTGGCATTGAAGCTGAAATCTCTCAAAACAAGGTGTTTTTAAGTTTCTAACCATATAATTGAATTTATAGTGACAATTTCAGTTCCAAGTTTAATTAATAACTTGTTGTTTTTCTCTTTTGTTGTCTTTATTTCGTAGGTGAAACATTTGAGGATGTGGATTTTTGAGTGTAGAGACCCAAGCTATCAGGCTTTCAAGCTAGGGTTGGCTGCAATAATACTTCTACTCCTTGCTCATGTTATTGCTCAGTTGCTTGGTGGTTGCACTTGCGTTGGGTCAAAGGCGGAGTTCTCAAATTCCACACCAAACCAGCAATTAGCTATTGGTTCTCTCATTTTCGCTTGGTATGTGTTATTAACTCAACGTTACACAATCCCTTCTACACCATTACCTAAAAAGTAGTGAGAAAATTTTTTTTTTTTTTTTTTTTTTAAAAAGGTTTTCAAACAGAATGTAGATTATGATACAACTATATTTGCGTGGAAACATCATAGCCTTAATTAAGGTAACTAAGATAACATACTTAAGTGTCGGCTTACGATTGATACACCAAAATCAACTTTTCATCAAGTACTCGTAGTGATTTGCATGTAAGTACTGTCTGTAATTTAATTACAAATTAACACTCAAACATGTTATAAAAATGTATATAAATTTGGGAATAATATTTGTAAAAATAATTGTATAGCCCAAACTAGTGTTCTAATGCTTAACCTTTGTGACCAATCAATCAGGATCGTATTAGTCGTTGCATTCTCAATGCTCATCATAGGAACAATGTCGAATTCGAGATCAAGAAAATCTTGTGGGATAGCACACCATAGATTCCTATCTATAGGAGGGATTTTATGCTTTGTTCATGGACTATTTGCAGTTTCCTATTATGTGTCTGTCACTGCTGCCCAAAGAGAAAAACAGAGACTACAGCCAAGGAACCCTGCTGGAGGTGCTGCAGGCCCTACAAACACCGCCTCTGTTTAATTTTACAGTACTATATTTTTCTCTTTTTGTCAAGTTTGAATTCTTTAATTGAAATAAGCTTTACATACATCAAAGCACAGGAGTGCCTTTATTTAATTGGTTGTAATTTGTAGGAGGATTGTTTGAAAACATTGTTTTTCAATTACTTTTTTAGCGGTAACCTTTTGAAATTTGAAGGAAAAAAACTGCATAATTTGCGCTCTTGTTCATTTCATATTTGTGTACTTGGAGAGAACTCTTTAAAGTTTCAGTCTTTATTTTTTTGATATGCGTTATTTTTTTCAAAGTTAACACACTTTAATATTTGTCGTGAGCAATTGCTACCCAAAGTAGAATTATATGTAACAGTAGTTTTTTTTAAAAAAAAATTAAATATGAGAAACATAACAAAGAAAATATTGGAACAAATATTTTAATTGTACAACACATTTTCCCATTCAAATTAGTTCATATTATTATATAAACCATAAGGTTTGCTAAAATTATGATATAATAAAGTATAATTGGTATAAAAAAAAATACTAAATCCATATGTAAATAATAATTATTTATTTACAATTTACCACATTAAAATTATAACAAAAATAACTATATAATAATTTGTGATTTTAAAACTTCATTTTTACAATTTACCACATAATCTTGTTAGTGAATCAATCTTTTACTCATTAAAAAGCCCAAGCCGAAAAAAGCACATATCATAATTTAGACAATTGCAAAGATCATTCACATTTCAATATTGCAAATCTTTTAACAATCAAATTCAAATCTTGAATTGTCAAAAAGCAAAGAAACCATCTAAAAATCCAAACAGAATGACAATAGAAAATCCTAATCTAATCAAATCCTACTCCTACCAATTCTTACAATCACCAAATCTAAGAACCACAATTCCTATCTATACCACTGTCCACAATTCTCTTCTTTTTTTTTTTCTGGCAAAATAGATCTTTGAGAAAGCTCCTCCGGTCTAGTCATCGATTGGGCCGCTCTTGGAACCGGCGCCGGTTTTCTTAGGCAAGAGCATGTTGTGAATGTTGGGCAAAACGCCACCGTTTGCGATGGTCACAGACCCAAGAAGCTTGCTCAGTTCCTCGTCGTTCCTCACCGCCAACTGGATATGACGTGGCACTATACGTGTCTTCTTGTTGTCTCTCGCTGCATTCCCAGCCAATTCCAAAACCTAAAAAATTGAAAAATTCACCGCACAAAACGTTTTTAAAAATCGATAACAAAGAAGTAAACTTTCTACTTTTAAAAGAAACGAAAGTAACAGAATTTTTGTAACTGTCAAAAACTGTAAACTGACCTCGGCGGCGAGATACTCGAGGACGGCGGCGAGGTAGACAGGGGCGCCACCGCCGACGCGTTCGGCGTACTTGCCGGTTTTGAGGAAACGGGCGATACGGCCGACGGGGAACTGGAGACCGGCTTTGCTGCTCCGAGATGTGCTCTTCTTGGCTGTGCCTGCGGCGAGAGATTTGCCTCTTCCGGCCATTGAAGAAAGTGAGAGAGAGAAACTTTTGGGAATCGAAGAAGGTTTGAGAGGGAACTGAATGCGTGTGTGAGTTTCTTTGAATAGCGTGGAATGTGAGAGAAGATGGGTTGGGGTGGTTGGGGTTTTATATGGGGTGGAGAGTTGTGTGGGCCAATTAGGTTGAGCGACGCGGATCGTGGTCTGGGACCGTTGGTTTTTAATTGTTTGGACGGTTGGATTGTGATTTTGTGTTTTCGTTTCAATTCTACGGTTTTTTGGGTTTTGTGAGAAGCGGGAAACGCAAAATTTGAGTGAAAAGAACGAAACTTAACCCATATGCGGCATATTCAAATTTGAGGGAGAACTTAAAATGTGAAAAATGTGAGTTTGAACTTGCTTACTAAATAAACCCTAAAACAATGAAAAGTAAAAATATAGTGCGGTGATTTTGATTTCACTAGAGCACTAAACAGGTTGTCGTTTAAAGAGACAACTTGAACTACATATTGCAAAATAATAAAATATTTTAATTATAAAATGTTTTTCTTACCCAAAAATAATAATAATAAATTCCATCAAAATAATAATAATAATAATTTTCATCCTTTGACTCATTTTCTGTATTTTTTTATTTATAAATAATTAAATACAATAAGCAGAAGATATCTCCTACATATGAAACACATTTTTCACTAACATATAAGGAGAAGATATCTCTCATGTATGAAACATATTTCTCATTGTCATAAAAGTCTCACATGCGAGACATGTATGAGAAAAATATAGAAGTATATACTAAGGAAAATACTATATAAAAAATAAATAAATAAAACTATTTTATTAAAATTAATTGAGAGCGAAATGTTGAACTTATTACCAATATAACACACATGAAAAACAAAAATAATTAAATTTTAGAATTATGAATTAGTTGAAGGTTTTGACTCTCATAAAAAAATAATAAAGGTTTTGACTCTCCTATTACACCAGGTGATAGCAGAATATAATAATAATTGAAACACATTAGACAATTATGGTCTGTTTGAATTGAAGGAGAGAGAGGGGGAGTAAAATAGAATAGAATAGATTTAGTCTAAAATTAGCTTATTTTTAGTCAACTCTACTCTACTCTTCCTCCTTCTCCCCTCCATCCAAACGGGTCATTATACTTTTATAAATTTTTCTATGTTCTAAGCAATGAACCATCGCCAAACATAAAAAACTTGTAAAATGTTTCCCAAACTTTGGATACAAAGTCATGGAGGTTAAATTGGTTTCATGTTCTTATATTTGTCACCATGTAACAATATTACTCACAAGACTGAGATCAAGTCCAATTGCCCGCTATTGCATCATGCAATTGCAAATTAAAGGTTAAACTTAAAAGTTTCAAAAGTTATTTTTAATCTTAGCTCTTGAATAAAAAATTTTTACCCTCTAAACTTTTTATCATTTTACTTTTACACTAATTTTTTTACTTCTCTTTCACAAGTTAAGGTAACTTGTGAACTGCACGGTGCAACCGTGCAATACCTATTGCAATTTGCACCTGAAAATTGGAAAAGATAAGGTAATGTTTTATAAATAGCTTTTATGAACAATTCCTAAGAAGTTGACCATTTCGCCCATTGGTTCTATATTCTATAGAAGGCGGAATGATTTGATTTCACAGCCTTCATTTTTGTCAATTGAGATACAATTCAGTTCAATTTCTGCCTACCTAGCAATCGAGAGACGACCCAGCCCATAGGCTGGCCTGGCCAAGGAACACACTAGTATAGGCAACATCAATGGGTCTAAAGCAAGGTTATCGATTCCATACCGTACCGGTCGGTATGGTTGAAATATATCGTCTTAGCCAGCAATCCGTGCGCTCGACCCCCCTGTTTCGTGCCTGAAAAAATACCGGCCGTACCGGCCAATTTTGGGCAATATCGGCCCGATGAACCACAAGCCTCTCTCTACCACACCGCCCCAAAACCCAACAAACACCACCACCACCACCCAATTTTGTAAATTTTGAAACCCAACGATAGGAAAAATGATAACTTATTTGCATTAACTTATTAGTATTATTTGTTTTCTTATTATGCAATGGTAACTTTTAAGCTTTCTATTTTATTTTTTATTTTTTCCCACCAATTGATACTAGAGTCTAAAACCATGAATAATTAGTTCCAATTGAGGAAATGTTTTATGGTTAATTTTATATTTATTATAATATATATATATACACCACCGATCTACACATACATACATACATATATATATATATTGGTATATATATAAAATAGCGAATACTCAAACCGATCTCCACACCGAACCCATTGACCGTGAAACCCAACCAACACCCAAATGTCCACCACCAATCAAAACCCAGCAACCACTAAAACAACTCACTACTTTAAACCCATTAACCATTGAACATCCTTGGTTTAAAGCATATTGGAAAAAATTGAAAGAGATGTTGCAAGTTTATTATGCGTAGAAGCCATTGAACTTGGTTCAAAATCAATCGGAGAAACTAGTGGTAAATTGGTAAAAAATTGTTTTTAAGTTTTAACTTTTGCTTATAGCATTAGCATTTAGGATGTCAAAAAAGTTCTATTTTACACCCTAAAAACCTACTTTATCTATTTTACCATCTTATTTTACAACTCATCCAACATCCCAGATTCTATTTTTAGAGGTTTTTTTATTTTTTGAGTAAAGATTAATAATTTGCATTTATTATAATTTGGGATTTCTACTTTTTTTAATCACCAAAAAAAAAACCAAAAAACAAAAAACAAAAAAAACAATGTCATGAGTTTTGTAGATTGGAGGAGTTTTAAAACTAACAAATCCATTGATTCTATTTTGTAAGGAGTTAGTGAATAAAAGTAAAAATTTAAATTAACGTAAAAGTATGAGTTTTTTAAAAGTATGAAGGCATTTCAAAGTAAAAATAGGAGTTTATTATTTTTGTCAATTTAATATTTTAACCCCATTTTTAAGTTTTAGGTAGGGGTATTTTTAACAATAAAAAAAATATTAACTAACTTTCTTTTGCAATTTATGAGTCCATTTTAACCCCATTTTTAAGTTGTTGGTTAATTAATTTAGGGCATATTTTTGATAATGAAAAAAAAATAATAACTAACTTTCTGAATCACTTAATATATAAGAGCTATAAACTACAACATTAAATAATATTTTTAAAACATTAATTGTTCTCTCTAAATCCCTCTTCCCCCTCTGAAATAGACTTAATTAAATGACAAAAAACACCACCACCCACCCCCACCACTAAAAACCAGAAACAAAATTGGCATTAAAACCACATGACTCTTACTCTAATTGTCTTCGCACCGCCCCAAAAATAAACACCACCACCACCACCCAATCACTAAAAATTGAAACAACCTTTTGATCCAAAATTGAAACCCACCCCACCACCACACACACACCACCAACCACCAACCAAAAAAAAAAATCACAAAACCTAACCCCACTCCATCACCACTACACTACACACCACCACCACTAGTAAACCCACCACCAAAAAAAAAAATAATCTATCATGAGACCTAGTAAAACAACACCACCATAAAACCATCATAGACCTAAAACAAAAAGATTAGTACCAAACCCACCACCACCATTTGATGTCACAAAACACCGATCTACACCGATTCAACCCAAATGAAAACAGATTGGTTTCAATTCAACCCCAAAATCTCCTAATAACTTATACTCAAACACTTTATATCTCCATTGGTCTTACCCAAACCCAATCTCCACCGTGAAACCCAACCAACACCCAAATGTCCGCCACCAATCAAAACCCAGCAACCACTAAACATTACTTGTTAATTATATTTGTTAGGTCTGTTAAGTTTGTTTCTCATTTACCATTCATTTCTCTTCATTAGTAACCATAACTAGTTGGTTTGCAATTCCTCAAAAATAAATAATAATATAGATAAGACTAATTAGAATGTGCAGTCTAACCTCCATCTAAACAGAAATGAACTCTATCGGACACATTCTACTCAAACCACTCATAAACAACCCAAAGATCTCTAACACTATCTATGAATGAGACAAAATGAAAAAGCTTGATATCAACTATCAACCAACACCATAAAACAAAACTCACTAATAAAGACACAAAATTTAACCATACCCACAATTCATAAAAATTGAACATCATGTTAGATTGGCTACAAGAAGAGGAGCCACCATATCAAATTAAAACTTGCATCCAATTACTAATGAGTCACATTTCTAAATTTTTTTAATCATTTATAAGGCTAAGATTTATGATGCATTTTTCCCCAATACACATGGGCAAGAAATCAACAATTAAAATCAACACTATGTACTTCATTGCTTCTATTAATGAAGATATCAAAGTTTAATCAGTGATAGAGTGATGATTTAACTTTGAAGGGTAAATTTTTCTATATAAACAAACATGAACTTAAACATAAACATATGCATATACATGAAAGAACATACTTAATTCAACAATAAATGCATACCCTAGTGACTTAAATTTAATTATTTATATTCAAAAATTCGTAAAGAAGAGCAATTTTTATGATTTTTGAAAGATAATAGTAATAACATTTTTTTTTCATTGTATAGTTTTATGATTGATTTAATAGTTTAAATTGATGAATGTAAATGTATAATGTGTGTATTTATTTTCCAATTTAAATAGTTACATAACAACTGTGGGGCCCAATAGTTTATGGGCCCGGCCCGCTCGCTTATGGGGAGTCCACAGGCCCAAACTCAAGGAGGCCAGGGCCCAAGCTCAAAAATAGGAAGCCCAAAGTGGCCCGAAGATACAGCCGAGGACAACTTAGTCCTCGGCAGACCTCAAGGTCTCATTGATGAAAGTGGTGTACAAGCAAAGCGTGAAAGATCGAAAAATATCTCAGGGAAGTTGTCCTTAATACCCTTCATTAATAAGACTCACACCTAACGAACCTGATTTTTAGGCTTTATTAACCATCCCCAACAATTGGGATTAGACCGACGGACAAATCTCGATCCTGGAAAAGTTGACCCTACACGTGGACGAGGGACAACAAACGTAGGCTAGTATAAAAGGAAAGGTAAACTAATCGAGAATGGGGATCCCATCTCACTTCCTGGGAAAAACTTCAGAATGAGAATGCCCGACAATATATGCGCACCATCACGGAAAACCCACCGTCGGATGTAACCGGAGAAAAACATTAGTGCTCCTCGGACATGATCCGAGGAGCCCAATCCCTCAATTTACAAAGTTATAGAGCTTGGATATCCGGACTAAAGCCTTTTCTTGTCTAGGTTTACCTAAAGTCCGGCCTGGACTAATGCCCTGCGACCCAACGCTAGCCTTTTAAGCCCACTCTCCACAAATATTATTGTGAGGGATCTTTCACGTGCGAGTCCAACATCACCGTTGGGCCATTAAAGAATCGTGTCCCTACAATTGGCGCCGTCTGTGGGAAGGCTTGCGCGTTGGCGCGGTGGCGCATGAGTCAACCCTCTAGCAAGCGGAGATTCGCGAGTTTTTTCCCATCTCCGGTGACCTGAAGTTGTCGCTCGATATAAACTTGCACTAGGGCTTACATCCTGTAGCGCCAACGGCACGGGCATCTCTAGGGGCTTCCGACCCCAAGTCAGCTCTCCCCGTCATGGTTAAGGGGTTGACCTACAAAAAAAAAACAGAAAAGTTTTGGACAGAACCAAGGCCTTGCATGGTCCTCGGACTCAAGCCTATGGGGAAACCAAGTACTCAAAAGTTTTGGACAGAACCAAGGCCTTGCATGGTCTTCGGACTCAAGCCTATGGGGAAACCAAGTACACAAAAGAAAAACAGAAAAGTTTTGAACAGAACCAAGGCCTTGCATGGTCTTCGGACTCAAGCCTATGGGGAAACCAAGTACACAAAAGAAAAACAGAAAAGTTTTGGACAGAACCAAGGCCTTGCATGGTCCTCGCACTCAAGCCTATGGGGAAACCAAGTACTCAAAAGTTTTGGACAGAACCAAGGCCTTGCATGGTCTTGAGACTCAAGCCTATGGGAAAACCAAGTACACAAAAGAAAAAAAGAAAAGTCTTGGACAGAACCAAGGCCTTGCATGGTCTTCGAACTCAAGCCTATGGGGAAACCAAGTACACAAAAGAAAAACAGAAAAGTTTTGGACAGAACCAAGGCCTTGCATGGTTCTCGGACTCAAGCCTATGGGGAAACCAAGTACTCAAAAGTTTTGGACAGAACCAAGACCTTGCATGGTCCTCGGACTCAAGCCTATGGGGAAACCAAGTACTCAAAAGTTTTGGACAGAACCAAGGCCTTGCATGGTCTTCGGACTCAAGCCTATGGGGAAACCAAGTACACAAAAGAAAAACAGAAAAGTTTTGGACAGAACCAAGGCCTTGCATGGTCCTCGGACTCAAGCTTATGGGGAAACCAAGTACTCAAAAGTTTTGGAAAGAACCAAGGCCTTGCATGGTCTTCGGACTCAAGCCTATGGGGAAACCAAGTACACAAAAGAAAAATAGAAAAGTTTTGGACAGAACCAAGGCCTTGCATGGTCCTCGGACTCAAGCCTATGGGGAAACCAAGTACTCAAAAGTTTTGGACAAAACCAAGGCCTTGCATGGTCTTCGGACTCAAGCCTATGGGGAAACCAAGTACACAAAAGAAAAACAGAAAAGTTTTGGACAGAACCAAGGCCTTGCATGGTCCTCGGACTCAAGCCTATGGGGAAACCAAGTACACAAAAGAAAAACAGAAAGGTTTTGGACAGAACCAAGGCCTTGCATGGTCCTCGGACTCAAGCCTATGGGGAAACCAAGTACTCAAAAGTTTTGGACAGAACCAAGGCCTTGCATGGTCTTCGGACTCAAGCCTATGGGGAAACCAAGTACTCAAAAGTTTTGGACAGAACCAAGGTCTTGCATGGTCTTCGGACTCAAGCCTATGGGGAAACCAAGTACACAAAAGAAAAACAGAAAAGTTTTGGACAGAACCAAGGCCTTGCATGGTCCTCGGACTCAAGCCTATGGGGAAACCAAGTACACAAAAGAAAAACAGAAGGTTTTGGACGAACCACAGGCCTTGCATGGTCCTCGGACTCAAGCCTATGGGGAAACCAAGTACTCAAAAGTTTTGGACAGAACCAAGGCCTTGCATGGTCTTCGGACTCAAGCTTATGGGGAAACCAAGTACACAAAAGAAAAACAGAAAAGTTTTGGACAGAACCAAGGCCTTGCATGGTCCTCGGACTCAAGCCTATGGGGAAACCAAGTACTCAAAAAGTTTTGGACAGAACCAAGGCCTTGCATGGTCCTCGGACTCAAGCCTATGGGGAAACCAAATACACAAAAGCACAATCAGAGTACCCTACTTCCTAGTCGACAACTCGGATGGATTACTTAGAGATCATCATTCTTGGGCGGTATTCGCGCGTTTATCACGAATATTCAACTGCTATCCCGGTTAGTTTCCTAAGTTTGATTTACTATGAATCATCGATATAATGCCTGATAGTCTTGGTAAATTAGAATTAGTTAGATTATGTTTCAAGATATCTTGCTCTAAATATTCTTGAAGCAACACACACATGGAGCACACCCATTCACAAAGTAATGTTGCCCAAAAGATCGAAAAGACTCAAAACACGTAAATAAATTTCTATTTTTACTAAAACAAAGTAGTACATTAAGTACAATGAAAAGTTGGAATCGAAACATATCGAGCTCACTACATGATTGAGTAGGAAGGTACAAAAAATAAAATAAAGCCGAGGAGCAAGACAGACGATAGGTTGGCTACTGGAGTTTACTACATAGCCAAAAAGAAACATACAAGAAAATAAGAGAAAGCCGATGAGGTGGGTCAGAAGAGAGGTTGACTACTGCTCCAAGACCTTATTCTTCCTCAACACTTTTACATGCCCATGACTCAGGCAAGAAAAGAAACCCAACTTGAACCCGACACCGTTGAAGGAGAGGTGCAGGGAGTGGGAAGTTGAGGGGCTTTCTCTAAATATTCGCCCGCCGCAGCGCAGGCGCCGATGGCGGAAAATCTTTCTTCCGACACACCAAAATTCTGGCATGAACAGAACCTGTTTCGGATTTTGACTAAAAGAGGGAGAGACACCCTTCCCCCTCGGTCGAAATGGAGTATTCTCCTGAACTTATACTTCCCGTGCCCAAACCTTACCATTTTAAGTCTCATGAGGACACGGTGCTTCTGCGGCGGAGAGAGTTCTTTCTTCCCAACCCTCGCCTTAAACATATTATGTTAAGGGAGGATAGCACCGAATATGGGATTTATGATGTGGGAGAAAACTAAAGGATTGGTGCGTATATAAAGCAACTCTCTCTCCCTCCTATTTATTTGAAAAGACAAGGTGATGGCGGTCAACTCACGCGGCGTCCCAAGGAACGCTACGGACAAAATGGTTCGGCTCAACTTCCAACGTCACCGCAACCACAAGATTAAAGAAGCCTCGTAAAGGCGCACCTCGATCATTGGGACGTCGAGATAGTGCTGCGTGGCCAGAGGTTGCAGAAATATCTCTTAATTCGTGGGGTAATTGAATTCGCGGCCCAGGCCCGCTTTGCGTGAGGGCCCAGGAACTGTGGCCCACGCCGACAAATAGCCGTTGCCGAGGACAACCCCTGCTCGGCGCCTCGGGAAATGCCTGATGAAAGGGAGAATTTGAACTCAAAGAGTTTTGGACAAAACCTAGGACTTGCATGGTCCTCGGACTCAAGCCTAGGGGGAAACCAGGAACATAAAAGAAAAAACATAAGTCTTGGACAAAACCTAGGACTTGCATGGTCCTCGGACTCAAGCCTATGGGGAAACCAAGTACATAAAAGAAAAAGCATAAGTCCTAAACAAAACCCAGGCTTTGCGAAGTCCTCGGACTCAGGCCTTTTGGGAAATCAACTACTCGGATGGAGAAGTTTCTCGGCTTAAATACTTTGGAAAAGGTTAAGGCCGATTGTGTTAAGAAGATGGCGAAACGACCGATGATCGTCGACCTAAGGAAACTGTTCATCGGGAGGGTCACATGTCCTCGGATAACTACTTCTTACACCTTATCGAGCACTTAGTCCCCATCTCGGCTAATTTTAAGGTAAGTCTCGTTCCTCACCGGTCGGATCGTTATGTCGAATAATAATTTTGTTAAAGTTATTGTGGCGTCTTTTTATTAGCGAGTATTTTGGCCTTAGTTGTCATTGATTCAAATGCTATACTATTGTACCGAAGCGAAGTGCTTGCAAATTTATTAAAACATATAAACAGAACATGCGAAATAGAATAACAATAACTTTTATTAATATGAAAAATTATTACAACGTACAAGGAAGGGCTTAAACAAGCCTATACAAAAATGAACTGCCGAAAGCGATAAACATCCGTAATACTGAGATAAGTAAACAAATCAGGTGTCCTTTAAACTCGCCTTTAAAGTCTCTCTAAAATCTCTGCCTCAAGACTACTCATATCGGAGAAGAACCTTATATAGAAAAGATGAAGGAGAAGGAAGAAGAATTGGAACACATGGAAGCACTTGACAAAGCTCTTGTCATTTGAGGAGTGCAAAGGAAAAGAAGATGGAGGACATGAGTAGGAAGGAGGAGAAGAAGAGGGAAGAAATGAAAAGAAAAAGAAAGGAGCAAAAGAGGGAGAAGGGGGGAATCAAAGGATGGCGCCAAAGAACAAAGAGAGGAAGAAGCAAGGGCATTTAGTCCCCGCCTCAATCCTAACTCTTAGCACACACTGGAGCCATATTAGGTATGTTCATGAGAGAGCGGGTGGAGATGATAATGGAGGTTTTCGACTCACCACACCGGAAGTGGGATGTGACGAGTCTCCGCTTCGGATTTTGGCTAAAAGAATGGGGAGGCAAATCTTGAGTCTCCGCCATCCTTGCCCCGACCGAGCCATCTCAAATTTTGTTAGGACATGGCGTTTACGGGAAAGGAAGGGTTTATTCATGGCTGACTACTATGGTGGATGTATTATTGGATAGGGAATAACCGGATGGAAGAAGTGAACTCTGAGAAGGGCCTGAGGGATTCAAATATGAGAAAATCGCCTTTTGTCTTCTCTCTTTATATAGGGAACGAAGAAAAGGGTATATAACACGTTCGGATCCCCAGGGAAATCTATAAAGAAGAACGCTATTTGTTTCGTTCTCCCACGCCATCGAACTCGTTAGATCCTGGGAGGTCTCGTAAATGGGAAGATATTAAAGGCACGCTTGAGATAACCAAACGGCATAATGGCAACGTGCGCAAATTGAGGGAAACGTCTTGTAGACCGGCGCATTCCTCGGGGAGGTGAAGAGTCGCCAACGTAGATCAATGGCCGAATTAAATGAGCCGCAATAAAGGCTCGGTATTACCAAAACCCACATTTCCAACCAAGACGTTGGACGGCGGGGTTTTGAGGGGCTATTGTGGGGCCCAATAGTTTATGGGCCCGGCCCGCTCGCTTATGGGGAGTCCACAGCCCAAACTCGAAGGAGGCCAGGGCTCAAGCTCAAAAATAGGAAACCCAAAGTGGCTCGAAGATACAGTAGGGACAACTTAGTCCTCGGCAGACCTCAAGGTCTCATTGATGAAAGTGGTGTACAAGCAAAGCGTGAAAGATCGAAAAATATCTCGGGAAGTTGTCCTTAATACCCTTCATTGATAAGACCCCGCACCTAACCGAACCCCGATTTTTAGGCTTTATTAACCATCCCCAACAATTAAGGGATTAGACCGACGGGACAAATCTCGGTCTTGGAAAAGTTGACCCTACACGTGGACGAGGGACAACAAACGTAGGCTAGTATAAAAGGAAAGGTAAACTAATCAGAATGGGGGATCCCATCTCACTTCTGGGGAAAAACTTCAGGAATGAAAATGCCCGGACAATATATGCGCACCACCACGAAAAACCCACCGTCGGGTAACCGGAGAAAAACATTAGTGCTCCTCGGACATGATCCGAGGAGCCCAATCCCTCAATTTACAAAGTTATAGGGCTTGGATATCCGGACTAAAGCCTTTTCTTGTCTAGGTTTACCTAAAGTCCGGCCTGGACTAACGCCCTGCGACCCAACGCTAGCCTTTCAAGCCCACTCTCTACAAATATTATTGTGAGGGATCTTTCACGTGCGAGTCCAACATCACCGTTGGGCCGTTAAAGAATCGTGTCCCTACAACAACTAATACATATTTGCACATATTAACTTAAGAAAAATTATAAATTTAAGAAAAAAAAATCAGTATATGTTGATGAATTTCAAAAATATATAATAAATAATACATGTATATATATCTGAAATATGATATGTTTATAGATAAATAATTTTTTTGTTGTAGAATATCATTTTTTTATATTACAATCTTTATCTAAACTTTCATCTACATTTTTTTATTGATAATAAAAAATTACTTTGGTTTGAGTTAACTATTGGCTCTGCTTTAAAGTTGGCTCTTGTTGATAGGCAACCACACATAATAAAAACTTAATAAGAAACGATTTTTAATTATGGTCAAGATCACAATGCTGAGGTAATTAAAGGGGTAAATTTGAGTTGTAATCACAAAATGCATGGTGCGCAGAGCAATTGAATTTTTATTTGTAACAAATGCTCTTGCGTATAAATGATTACAGATAACATCAAAATATAAAGTGAAAGTAAAAAACTAAATCGTGATTTATAATTATACATGCTTCAAAACTGTTACATATATACTTGTTGGATAGTATGATTTACTTTCCCCAAATTGAAGACAAAAATCTAGGAATTGATTGCTGAGTAAATTAGAGGGTTGATGCAATCAATTATATGGATATGATATTCAAAATCAGATATTCTTGTAACAAATTGACATAGTTCTCTATTGATATACACAATTTTTTTTTTTTTTTTTCAAATATGGGTGTCCACAACTTCTAGAACTTTATTTAATTTATCCTAAGCTTAGGATGAATTTTTGTACCTTCTTACTCTGTTTTTATAGCCTGCATCCAATTAGTAATGAGTCACATTTCTGATTTTTTTTTTTTTAAATTCATTTATAGGGCTAAGAAATATGAGGCATTGTTTTCTTTTTTTCAAAACACATTAGGAAGAAATAAAAAGCACGTATTTCATTGCTTCTATCAACAAAGGTATCAAATTCCAATTAGTAATAGAGTAAAGATTTGACTCTAAAGGGTAAATAAATATATACATAAACAAAAAACAAAAAAAAAAACTCAATTTTATTTTAAAATTAATTAAGAGTAAAATGCTAAAACTACGACCAATATACCATGTGAACAACAAAAATAATAAAATTTCAGAATTACTTATTGGTTGAAGGCTTTGACTCTCATAAAATAATAAAAGGTTTTAACTTTCCTGTTGCACCTAGCAATACCGCTGCGTTGGCATCCTAATATATAATAATAATTTGATATAATGCTGGTGGTATAACCAATCGAACTCGAGAATCCTTTCACCCAATTTCCATGGCTGTCTTTGATGATACCTCCGCCCCCAGCCTTCCCTAGATTTTCAAGGGATGCACCTTCAGTATTAAGCTTGTGCCACCCCATCGATGGTTTAGTCTATTTGATCGGGACAACAACTTTCAGGGATAGCTGCCTGGATTTGCAATGCCCACACAGTAGAAATAATCTATGGCTTCTCTGATACAAACTTTATGGAGGTTGGGGTTGGGAATGGTGTTCTCAAACACCACCTTGTTTCTATGCTGAACACTGCTCAAGCAGTTGGTCTTCAGCCAACTCTAATTTTCTAGCAAAAGTACCGACACACCCCACCCCACCCCACCCCCCGGGTAGAATTTGATTCCTTAGCTTCAGATAAGAATGGTTTGTATTATTGTGGCCATTTAGTTTGCTTTATATATTATCTCCTTTTAACCAAAATAAGAATAATAATAATAATAATTTGACACATTGTTAGACAATTATTCTTCTAAAAATTTTTATGTGTTCTAAGTGAATAAGCGATGAATCATAGCCAAACATAAGAAACTTGTGAAATGTTTCCCAGGTGCGTGGCTGTGGATACAAAGTCACGGAGGTTAAATTCGTTTCATGCTCTTATTTTTGCCACCTCGTAACAATATTATTCACACAAGAAAATTGGAAAAAAAAAAATTAAGGTAATGTTTTATGAATATCTTTTATGAACAATTTATAAGAAGTTAACCATTTATAAACAATTTTATAATGTTTGAACTGTTTTGCTTCTGCCAGTAAACAGATCCATTCAATTAAGTTGTCAGCCATAACTCCTCAGGATAGGCATGTACAAGTTATCATCCAACAATAAAATGGGGAAAAATATTACATTACTGTTCCTAAGTCAGCATGGTAACACATCTTTCTCTCAATTAAAGTAAAATAAAAGGCTTTGCTACAAAGAAACTACCAATAAAAAGATACCAGCAAACTTCATGTGAAAAATAAAGAAAGAATTGGTTTGACTCACAATTAAAGTCTGGATCCATGAAAAAGGGCCAATCTCAAGATTTAAGCAGATTTATTACAAATTAAATTCAAAATGTGAGCATAAATTGTTAATCCAGTAAGAAATACACACGGAGCCCCAAAAAACAATGATAAATGAGCTGCAAATCATAGTATACTAAATAAATGGATTCTAATCAACAACTGATTAGATGTTCATGATTATAGACACTCATTGAAGAAATGCACAAGAAGATAAATACTACAAACCTCAAAATTAATTGAACATTATTATAAAAAAATTGATAGATTAAAATTCCCCTATAAAAGCATAAAAAACCAATAGATTTGGATTCCCCTGTTAAAGCAATGCCAAGGAAACCATGCACCATATTAGAAAACATCCTTTTTTTTTTTTTTTTTTTAATTGTACTAGTATGCACACAACTGGTCTGCCTTGACTTCTGAACTCAAGATCTCACACACCACCTTGTTCCTGGATGCACTAATTGAGCTAGTTATGTAGGACAAATTACAGAATTTGTCCACATGTACTTGTGGCCTGTTAAGGTTTAAGAGAAATTGTGGATTTAGGGTTTAAAACTTTATAACATAAGGATTAGGGTTCAAGAATGAGGAGGTTTTGTACGGATGAAAAAAGGTAAGAAGAATTGGAAATCAAATTTCTCCACAATCAGTGGACAGTGCACTCGAACGATACAGGCTAACAATGACAGCACATCAAAAAGAAGGAAAAGCGAGAGAAATGGAGGGAAGAACAATAAGGCCAATGTGCAGCCTCCTATTGTTTAAGTACACGAGCACAATTATACACAATGACTCTTTGTTGTACTAGTAGCATCATTAGGGCTTCTCATTTGACCAATAAACTAAAAACCTAATAAAGTAATAACTAATAAGAGACTAACTTGGACACACAGAAAATCAAAAACCTAAGATATTAAGGATCTCCACGAAAATTCAAGACTTAATTAAACTACAAAAATACCCTTAATTCGCAAGGGTTACAGAAATTACAGTTTAGCCCTAAAAATAAAGTTGGCATTAACTTGTTAAATAAATATCCAAAAATTCTGTTGACCTTTCATTTCTCTTCATTAGTAACCATAACTAGTTGGATTGCAATTCCTCAAAAATATGAATGATAAACAAAGAAATAATAATATAGATAAGACTAATTAGAACATGTGGTCTAACCTCCATCTAAACAGAAATGAGCTCCATCAGCCACATTCTATTCAAACCACTCACACAATCCAAAGATCACTGACACTATCTATGAATGAGACAAAATGAGAAAAGGCTTGATATCAACTATCAACCTACACCATAACACAGAACGCACTATCAAAGACACAACATTTAACCATGCCCACAATTCATGAAAAATTGAACATCATGTCAGACTGGCTACAAGAAGAGGAGCCACCATATCAAATTGCCACAAACAAGAATAAAAATTGTCACTGTCAAGACCTCAAGCTAACAAGTATCAACCTACACCAGAACACAGAAAACTCACTAAAAAAACATAATTCATGAAAATTGAGCAACATGATGTCGAACTAGCTAATAAAAGAGGAGCCACCTTATCACACTGCCACGAACAAGAAAAAAATTTGTCAAGACCTCGAGCCAACAAGTATGAGCAATAACCCAACAGAAGCCTTTATCGGATCAACTATCCCACTTCTCTAGAGCTAAATGCCAATTACAAAAATGGCATTATTAAATAAATCTTGGACAGAAAAATTTGCGAAGTAGCATGAAATTAAATTAATCTTTCATGCCTACATCAGCTAGAGTTCATTGGCTAACATCCATCCATCATGCCACCACTTATAAAACGAAATTCTAAAACCACATAACCTAAGACACAATAGATTAAACTAAGGTCTTTATTTCTTCTAATTTGGTGTCTAAAATTCCTGGGTAGAAATGAAAGCATGATCTTTTATATACACAACATACGTGAAGTGCCCAACTAACAAACCCAGAACTAGTTGATTTGCAATTTCCCAAGCCTGCTAACCAGCATGCAAGATGATACACAACTCATATACAACACAAGCAAACATCATTGACACTGCAAAATGCGTCATGGCACACAAAATGAACAATTTACGATACTCACCAACAAAGAACAAAAGGAAACCACACCCACAATTTTTGAGAATTGAGCAACATCATGTCATACTACAAGAAGAGGAGCCGCCTTATCAAGCTTACAAGTATGGGCATAACCCAACAGCAGTAATTATAGGACCAACTATCCCATTTCTCTATAGCTAAGTACCATTTAAGCAAACAACATTATTAACATGAAAAGTGAAAAAAAAAATGCAAGAGACTAGAATCAAAATATTACAAACTTCCCAAATCAATGATTATCCCCCATAAAGAACCACAACTTTACCTCAGTGGTCCTTGTATGCCTCGAGTATCAACCTGGCCTGGTCCTTAATCAACTCGGTCCGCTTCACAAACACTTCCAATTCAGCCAGCTCCACCTCCTTCCACCTCTCCTCCAATTCCACCTTCTTCTCTTCATCAATCAATTTGAGCCCACGCTTTATGACCCTCTCGTCCAACCACACATTCTTATCAAACCTTAACATCCCATTCAAACAGCTCCCCGAATCCCCATCAATCTCCATCTTCTCACCATACTTGTACAAAACCGGAGACGACTCCGTCAATTCCTCCTTCAAACTCCTAATCAAACTGTTACCTTTCTGATTCTTATTATTGTTGTTGCTGTTCTCCTTAGCCTTAGCTTTCCCATTTTTGTTGTCCTTAGCTTTAGCTTTCCCATTGTTGATGTCCTTAGCTTTCTCAGTCTCAGTAGCAGCTTCAACGGAGCCCCAAATCTTCTTCGACAACTCGTAAGTCTTTTGCTCGTGGGGTTTCGAAAAAGTCGGGTCTTTGCCTTTCTTTCCTCGTCCGGCATTGTTGTTGTACTTCTTCCTTAACCTCTTCATCTTGTCCACCAGCTGCGCCTTCGTGACCTCCACGTGGAGGCTCTTCTTAACGAACTCGAAAAACGCGGCGGCATCTGCGGCGGGATCCGCGCCGCGCAAGGCGGTGTAGTCCAACATCCCTTTCAGCAATTCGATTTCGTTCTCGTCGCTCCACAGCCTCTGGAACAGCTTCTTCTCGTCGCCGCCTCCGCCGCCGCCTTTCTTCGAGTCCTCCGAGGGCGAAACGACGACGTCTTGGGATTTCGGTTCCGGGTCCTTCTTCTTGACCCGCTTCGATGGCGTGGCTTCGGCTTCGCCGTTCGGACGCTTCTTGGTGGTGGCGGAGGATCTCGTGGAGGAAGGCTTGGATCTGGGTTTCGTGGCCTTCACCGGAGTCGGGTCGGGCTCCATGGGTTTGGATGCTAAGGGTTTGACATTCGGGTCGGGTGTGGATCCGGATTCGGTTTCGGACTCGGATTCCGACCCGGACGAAGAAGAATGGGTTTGGGGCTTGGAATTTGAGATTGGAGCAGGAGGGTCAGGTTTTTTGGGTTGGGGTTTCACTGGAGTGGATGGTAACGAATCAATTTTAGCTGCTTCAGCTTGGTGTTCTTCTTCTTCGGATGAACTTTCTCCTTCTTCATCTTCTTCTTCGTCTTCTTCATCTTCAGAGGAAGTTTCTTCTTCTTCAGAAGACGAAGCAGCTGGTGGATCGTCCAGATGAGATGGGCGTTTCGGAGCCATTAGAGAGAAATTAAATTTTAGGGTTTTGGGAAAGGCTGGGTTTTGGGAATCTGTGAGAGTGTATTTGACGATGCGTCAAAGATGAGAAAGGCTAAAAAGGGGTTTAAAAGTTCGATGAAAACGAGGGTGTGGAATATAAGATAAGGAGGAGGAGGAGTTCTGGCCGTTTGATTGTTTATAGTTTTGGTTATTAGATTTATTCTTGACCCTTGGATTAGTGAAATCTGAAATTATCGAAATTAGGCTTCGTGCAAAAGGGGCTTGGGGTGTGAATTCTTGTGATTGGTTCGGAAGTCAACGTGGAGTTTGGAAGCCTTCACTGGCTGGAGTGTGAATTTGATTTTTTTGGGTGATATAGGCGCGTGATGAATGTTCAATGCAACTAAATTGACATGAGGGCACCCCACAGTCAAGGCCCATCGAGACAGACGTACACGAGGGCACTTCAAGAAGTACTCAGAACTTGGGCCTGAGTAATTTAATTCGTCTAACACCCGTCCAAGTGGGCCTAAAACCCAAGCCCAATGCAAAACCTAACTTCTCGAACCGATACATGTTGAGCCCAGGCCACACTACTAAAACATCCCAAGCCTATACACCAAATCACTTCACAGAAAACCTAAGTTTTACATCGCCCCCAATCTCCTCACCTCAGACCACCAAATCACAACTAACCCCAAACACTTGCTTAGTCCTAGAGTCACAGGAGCATCAACCTACTCAATCATCCTTGCCACCACCCTCATCCAACCCCTTAAAGAGAAAGGTCACAGACAAGGAGTTTGAGTTTTTTTCCAAGTGACTCAAAAAGCAATAAGTAGTCTGGAACCAGTCTACTTTGATCCTGAGACAGCCACGCTCATTCCATAGTCGAGGTTGGAACTCTTCATACTAAATGAAAGGCAAAAAATATACTTGTAATTTTTTCTCCCATGGTTACTCTTCCCATAGCACACCCAATTCTGATCATCAATACTCTCCTAATTCTATGGCCAAGGAGGCGGGCCTTATCATGCCCCCACCATCCATGAAGTTTCTTGATTGGAACTGTCAAGGCATATGCAATGCCTCGACAATTCGAGCCTTAAAAGGTCAAATAAAAAGGGCTAGGCCCGATTTAATTTTCTTGTCTGAAACTAAGGCTCTAGCCAGTAGGATTGATTTTGTTAAAAGCTTTATTAGATTTGATAACATGTTAGTTGTTGAAGCAAGTGGAAAAGTAGGTGGACTCTATGTTTTGTGGAAAGATAGTATCTTGATCAGTGAAGTGGAATTTAATAAAAGCCTCATTGCAATCTTGGTCTTAGATTCTGTTTGTGAGTGGCTCGTGGTTGAGTTCTATAGACCTCCTTATTTCTCCTAAAAGAAAAAGGCTTAGGAAAATCTCGTGGCTTTTCTTGAGTCCCATTAAGGACCCTGGATGTGTATAGGCGACTTTAATTTTGTTCTCAACAAGGATGAAATTTTAGGGAGAAGGAAAGGATGCTCATCAACTAACAATTATCTCAATGAGTTGATGTTCGAATTCGGAGCCATTAACTTGGGGTACACTGGAAGTAAATACACTTGGGCTAAAGGCATATGGGGAAAAGCTTCAATCAAGAGAAAGCTAGACAGAGGCAATAGAGGCATAGCAAATATATCATGGAGGTTGGCATACCCGAGAGCTTCAATCACCTATCTAGGAGCAATCAGCTCCAATCACACACGAAAACTTCTCAAAACCAATCCACAAACTAGTTTCGCTCATTGCCCTTTCAAATTCGAAGCAACTTGGCTTAGAGATGAACGATGCTACTCTGTCATCGAAACCGTGTGGAAAGAGCATGTAAAAGGATCAAAGTTCATCAAACTTTACAAGAAGTAAGCCTTAACCAAGGATGCCCTTCAAGAGTAGAATAGAGAAGTATTCAGCAATTGTCATGATAAAATTAACTCTCTGTTCTAAGCTATCAAGGCAATCCAAGAAGAACCACCAACAGAGAATAATGGAGTTCTTAAGGCAGCACTTCAATCTAAACTCTTGGAATGGCTGTCAAGAAGCGAAACTCTATGGCGCCAAAAATCTAGAGAACTTTGGCTCAAGCTCAGAGATAGAAATACCAAGTTCTTCCACCTTTCCTCGATCATCAGACGCAAAAGAAACAATATCGAGGCTATACGCGACAATAATGGCTATTGGATCACAGAAACCAACTCCATAAGAAATTTATTCTTGGACAACTACAAGACCTTGTTCAAGCAAGAGGAAGTCAACTTCCCTCCCAATCTTCAGCACCTGACTCTGCTGTGCAAAACCGAGGATGAAAACTCTAAGCTTTGCAGGATCCCCATCCCAAATGAAATCAAGTCTACTCTGTTCAACATGCCAGATCTCAAAGTTCTTGGACTTGACGGTTACCCTGTAACATTTTACAAGTAGCTCTGGCCAACCACAGGAAATGATGTCATCAAAGCAATCACATTTTTCTTCACCAATTGGATTATACCCAAGTGGGTAAATTCTTCTCTCATTATTCTCATTCCTAAAATTGCTAATCCCTCAATTACTCATCATTTCAGGCCTATAAGCCTTTGCAACGTTGTGTATAAAATCATCTCAAAGCTTCTTGTTGCAAAGCTCAAACCACATCTCGACAAAATCATCTCCCTTGTGCAATCAGTGTTCATACCCAATAGATGGATTGCAAAGAATCAAGTCATTATCCAAGAGACTTTTCACAACATCAAGACCAGTAAAACCAAACCAAGGTTGATGGCAATCAAGCTAGATCTCCAAAAAGCTTACGATAGGGTTAGCTGGAAGTTTATCCATGCTATGCTCCTACATTTGGAGTTCAATGAGGTTTTCTCTAACTGAATCCTCTCCTTCATCTCTTTGGTTACTTTTGAAATCCTGGTCAATGGTGGCAAATCCGAGAGTTTCAAACCTAGTAGAGCCTAAGACAGGGTGGCTCGCTCACCTCCTATTTATTCATTCTAGGTTAAGAAATTCTCTCAAGACTGCTAGACCAAAAGCTTAGGCAGAAAAATATCAGTGGCATCAAGACTAGTATAAACGGACCAACAATCACTCATGTGATGTATGCTGATGACATCATTCTATTCTTGAAAGCCACCAAAGAAGATGCAACAACTATTTCTCGGGTCCTAGATAATACAGTCTCTGGTCTGGGTAGCTTTTCAACAAAAGTAAGTTCGAAATTCTTTTCTCCAAACACACGCAGAGATCCTCCCAAAGGGCTGTAAAAAATATTCACCACATCAAGTCCCTCAAGAAAGATGCTAAATACTTAGGAGCACCTCTCTTGTTATCCAGAGTCCTGTCAAAGGACTTTGCCTACCTCCAAACAAAGCTAGAAGCCAAACTCGTAGGTTGGAGAAGTAAGTGCTTGTCCTAGGCTGGAAGGAGGATTCTCATAAACTCGGTTGCTCAAGCTTTACCCAACTACACCATGTCCACATTTAGCGTTCCCAACAAAATCTACAACAATCTTGATTCCCTCACTAGAAGATTCAGGTGGAAACCCAAAAATTATGACGAGAAATTCCTTGCATTGAGATCTTGGGACAAGCTCTGTTTCCCAAGGAAGCAAGGTGGTCTTGGCTTTAAAAAAGTTATAGATGTCAACAACGCCATTCTGGCCAAATTAGCTTGGATGATAGCATCCAAAAGAGATAGTCTTTGCATAAGCATCTTGAGAGCAAAATACAAAATTAGTAGCAACTAGCTTTTCTCAGACCCCCCTAAGCATGCTTCACCTATCTAGAGAGCCATTGAGCAAGCAAAGAAAGTCATAGTTAAAGGGGCATGCTACTCCATCAAGGATGGGATGTCCATAAATGTATGGAAAGATCTATGGGTCCCTTGGATACAAGGCTTCGTCCTTATTCCAAGGAATGAGGATACGACATAGGTCCTCTTTTTAGTGAGTCAACTTATTGATCTTAAGCTTCACCGCTAGAAACCTATGCTAGTCAAAGAGTTGTTTGAACCCCAATTTGCACAAGCCATCCTCTCATTGCTACCCATCTAGGCCTAACTGTACAAGCTCATTTGGGTCCCTGATTCTAAAGGCCGTTTCTCTGTAAAATTGGCGTATCTTGCTGCCATTGAACCCACCTCGCCACTCCCCCATTCTGGCACCAATTGGACAAAATTGTGGAAGTTGAATGCCCCAAAAAGGATAAAAATGCTTCTATGGAGAATCGGAGTTAATGCTCTACCCACCAGGGAAAACCTCATGTCCAGGCTTTAGATTGAGGACCCAAGTTATGTTTTTTGCAAACAAGAAATTGAAAATCTAAGCCATCTCTTTTTCAGATGCCTTGCCTCCAAAGCTCTTTGGTTTTCTATTGGGAATTCAAAACTAAGCAGCTAGACATATCCCACCCTGATGATATTGTAAAGGTGGTGCTAGACCCCCCAAGTGGCTTCAAAGTAGCTCATTACCAATGGCAAACCTCCCTCCTCATGGGCCCATGGCCCTAAGAAATTTGGCGCTCAAGGAACAACACTATCCACCATAATTCACCCTAGGATGTGGCTGCCTCCACTCAACATATACACCACAAATTCCATGAATTCTCCCTAATCTCTCATCCCACAAATTCCCCAAAGCCTCTGCCAGCATAACAGCTCTGGTCTCCCCCCCCCCCCCCTTTCTGTGAACTAGCACAAACTCAACGTAGATGCTGTCATCTCAGAATCTCACGCCGCAATAGTAGTCCTCACCAGGGACCATCTCGAGGTGCCAATCAAAGTCTGGGCAAGAACCATTAAAAAAGCTTCGCCTTTGCAAGCTGAAAAAGAAGCTCTGCTTTGGGCTATCCAACTAGCCAAATCCAAAAAATGGAGATATAGATCTTCGAGGGTGACGCCAAAGGTTGTTTTGATGCCATCAATAATCTTGACCTCCCATGCCCCTAGATTTTGCTCACCCCCCGCTGCAACATCCTTGCTTTAACAGATTGTTTTGAGTTTTGTTCTTTTGTTAGGGTTAGAAGGTCCTACAATGGTGTGGCCCACCATGCAGCTAAATTTGCTTTAGTTTCTCCGTTTATCTTTTTTCTTCAATAAGGATAATCTGCCACCTGACTTTTCAGCTTGCTGTAAGGTAGATTATCTCATGTGTTCTTCCCTTTTTTTAGTTTTGAATGAATCACAGTTTATCCCAAAAAAAAAAAATTAACATGTTTTAAAAGGAATTATTATTATTTTTTAAATAACCATACTTTTTTTTTGAGATTTTCAACAAACGCTTTTTTATCATTAAAAAAAGAATTTTAAAATTTTGTAAATAAGCAACTAAAAAAAAATTTAAGATTTTTTTTTTTTGTTAAAGTCAAATTAAACGCATTGAAACCTTTATCTTCACTTTTTGCTTAACCCGAAGGATAATGTCTAGCCAATAAGAGATATATCTTCAACAAATAAAAAAAGAGATATATCTTGTTTCTAAAAAAAAATTAGGTATCATATCTTAGTTAAGGAGGATTTGTTTGGTAGGTAGATTTTTGTTGTCATTTTCAAAACAGTGTGAAAAAAGGTTTTCAAAAAATTGAATTTGATGTTTGGCTCCCGCTTTTAAAAACAATTTTCACTATTTGATTTAAAAAAACAAAAGTGATTCTTGTGACAAAAATTAACTCTAATTTTTGGGGTCTAATTTTTTCAATTTTGTGTGATAATAATAAGTTTCTACGTAATTGTTTGTGACAAAGATATGATCCTAATTATAGGGAGAGAACAATTTGTGCAAATCTATGAGGTCCAATATTTTTAATTTATTTACAAGTATGTCTTTAAAAATATTTTTAATCCTAAATTTGCTAACAATGAATCTAGGAAATAGTTTTTTTCAAAATTGTATTTAAGAAACACCAGTCAAACAATAAATTCAAATATGAAATGAGATCCACCATTATTTGGTTTTTAAAATAAAAAATAAATCTGCAAGAGAACTTGCTTAAAAAAAACGGAGGTACAACTTATTTAAATTATTAAATTATGGTTAAACTATAGATCATAATATATATAAATTCCTCATATGTAGATAGATATTGGAGAAGGAATCCCACATAATTTGAAGAAAATTTTAGGAAAAAAAAATGCATTTTCCTACTTCATTTGAAAGAATTCAATCTAAATGATGGTTTTGAAAATTACATATTTGCTAAGATTTTTTATGCACCTTCAAATGGCAAAAAGGTATGGAAGAAAAAAAAATATACACAATCCAACATGTTATATTAATTCTTTTGCTACACTATTCCCAAATTAACAAAAAAAAAAAACTTTAAAAAGAATGTCACATCACTAAAATTTAATATAAGTGCAAATACCTATGAAAAATCTTAGAGACAACAAATCCACAAGTCCAAACTTCGTAAGATCCAGTCAAGAATTTTCCAGTGCCAATTCATTAGGGATTAACACAAATGATACAACAAAAGGAAAAAGTGATGAAAGCTCAAAAATTGAACAAATAAGGACAGACCAAACTTCAAACGTTAAAGATGAAAAAACAAATGATGATAACATACCCCTCAACAAGCTTTACAAGCGTTACCATACCACAATAACAAAGCATTATAGAAACAAAAAAAAAAGAAAAAGATTTCAGAACGAAACTCTCTATTACATCACATAATAAAGAACAATAATATGGAATGAATTAATATGTTTTATCAACTTTTATTATACAATATTACTCCAAAGTTGTTTTTTCTTTTTATTGCTCATTACTTGAATTAAATAATAATGATATATGTGTACAATTTATAATTGTTGCTTCTTATGATGAACTCATTCCCAACAAAGTTCTATAACAAAGTCCTATTTTATATGTACAAGTACAACATTCTCTAAAAATTTTTTACATAAAATATTACAATATTATCCGTGCATCGCATGTGCAACTTACTAGTTTATTATTAAAAAATTGAGAATCTTGGTTTTCTAAAAATTAAAAAAAAGAAAAGAAAAAAAAATTGAGAACTTATTGTTAAAAGTACTGTAAATAAATGTAAAAGTTAGTTGAAATAGTACAATGAAGCCCATAAATAGTAGCAAAAATAAGTTGAATAGTGAAATAATTTATAATTTTCATTGCTTCCCAAACGCACAAAAATACCCACATAAACCCATAAACTATTTTGAGCCCACATAAATATGCCCACATATTACTCAAATATTCTCCATGTTATTGGGCTCCCACAAATACTCTTTATATAAACTCCATAAATTACCTTGGGTTCTCGCAAATATTCCCTATATAAACCCCATAAATTATCTTGGACCCTCTCACAAATACTACCCATTATATACTACATATTATCCAACTTGGGTTTTCCCCAAAAATACTTATCACATTACTACCAAATTGGGCCACAAAACTATACTACCTCCACAAAAAAGCCCAAAGTCATTGACCTTGTGGGCAAAACCCAAAAAAACCTTCTTACAAAGCCTGTTACAATACGGCACCTCTAAAGTCCGTTACGATACGGTATTCTAAAAACTCGTTACGATATGACAATATTTTTACAAAATCCTACAAAGCCCAAATACTAATTTGGCACCTATTTTACAAAGCTCAAATACTAATTTGGCACTTGTTTTACAAAGCCCAAATACTATTTTGACACCCATTTTTACCAAGCACAAATATTATTTTGGCACTTATTTTATAAAGCCCAAATATTATTTTTGGCAACTACTCATGAAGCCCAATAATACTTTAGCACCTATTTACAAAAACCCAAATATTATTTTGGCAAAAACAACTATTACATTATGCTCAAAGCCCAAAACTATTTCTTGGCAAAATATATACTAAAGTCTCTAACTCATGGGAAATATAAATTACTCATCTCTTAAAAATATTTCTTTCACAAAATTTATGAGAACTATGCTTATTTTTCCATAATCAACTAACTACAAAAGCTCATATACATTACCCATAGCAAAACTATTCATTTTTGTAGGGATGACCAAGCCCAAGGAAGCTCAAAGCCCTACTGAGCCAACCCAGCTCATATACAAATCCTAGCACCTGAAGCTCACATGAGCTATCCAAATAAACTTCAAACTACCCGATAGCCGGAGCCCATCACCATCGATTCCGGCTTGTCGGACATGTGTCCAACAGGGGTTAAACCCTTCTTTGCCAAGCTGAATTTCATCATTTCTCATGTGACATAAAGCTGAGATGACATGACAAAAGGTTGGGAGGCTTTAGCCAGCTGTATCTCCTTCCTTCTTTAACTCATTCAGTCAAGCACTAAGGGCGCTTATAACTAGGCCATGAAAGCTTCTGAAACAATTTGAAATCAATTCATTATCATGTCAAAAACGTGTACTTTCTAGTTCATGGACCAAACACATGAACCCAAGTGGGGAAAACTTAGGGAAATATGGTTTGGAGGGCATCAAAGGGATCCCAGCAGAGTTTCCAACGTAGGACTCCAAGATTGACACCTGGCTTGGGGTGATACAATCTACCCTAGGGAACTTTGATTCCAAAGAACAAAACCAAGATCATTAACCTAATGCATGCTTTAATCCCATAAGCTAAAGCCAAATCAACATTTAATGCTAGGCCAGAATCCCAGTTGTATTACCCAAAACAACAAGAACATCTTAAAGTCGAGCTTACTACTCTTGGCCAAAGATCCTAGGAACGATTCTCTAAAGATTTTCTGAAGATTGAGGAAGATTTAGCAGAGATTATTTGCTAATTACCCCCTCAAACTCAACTATAAATGGAACTCTCCACTAATCCTTCAGGGGGGACTCGTACACACTAAGAGATACGCTAACAGAAAAGAGCTCTTCCTTCACTTCTCTGTCTAGCCTTCTCTAAGCTCTAGCGAAGCTCTGAGTCACCGAGTTCTTAGTTTCAAGCTTAGAAACTAAGTTCCCTAACTCCTAGCTCACAAACACTTCTTATACCTCTACTCATAAACACTTATCTATCCCCAACAGAAAGCTCCAATAGCTTTACTATATACACTCTCTCTCACTACTCATACTACCCGAAATGTCCCTTATTACTCACTATTTATACTATATTCACGAGCATGTCTTGGCACCATAATGATCTTGCTACGCTAGTTGGGATCTCTCTCTCTCCCTTCATCTAACACTAAGTTTTTCTCATTACTTGTTATACTAGAGCCCATAATATTCATTTACTCATTTACTATTGAAAGTTATGATGTAATTGTTACTATAGAATTTTTTCCTCATATTGTTGTGTTAGAAGACTCTTCTCTAGAGCCAATGGATGATGAGTTTGAAAATGTGGATTCTTTCCTTAATCTGTGAAATAGCTAACAGCTAGAGGTTTATTCTGTTCATTTGCATTTTGCCGCTTGGCTATTTTCTACAGAAACATTTCACTACTAGGCTATTTCTTACAGTATGCCTTTTGATTATGCTGACGTGTCTGCGGTTGGAATTGTTTATGGGCCATTCTTGTTAGTCTCAACCTAGGCCCAAGGCATAAAATAAAGTGAGTTCTTCGGATCTTCGCCGATAGCCTTTAGGCCGTGCCTCGAGTCCATTATCGAGTTTTGGTTTAGGCCCTTGACCCAACACAAATTTTATTTGTCGGAGGGAGAAACTTTTTCGCCCCCAACACTTTGCTACCCACACTCCTAAGTTTGTATACCATTAATCCAAGATGCTTGCCATTTGGGTTCATTAAAAGGCCATCCTTTGTATCTTTTTATAATTATTATTTTTTGCTGAATTGCTATCTTTTGTATCTAAGAAACAATGATGTGTAACATTTGTGCAAATCAAACATGGCTATAAATTCTTTAACATCTAAAAGGTCAAATGTAATATTTGTTTAGGGAACTAATAGAAGTGCTTGTATAAAAAATATCAAGCACTTTCTTGCCTATTTTTTTCATCCTCTCAAGCAAAACAAAGACTAATAGTTGTTACTTATACTGTTATACAGACTTAGATTTCGATCCTTTTATTATATGCAAAGAAAGATTCCCATAAGATAGCTTTAAAGAAATTTTTTCGTAACTTCTAAATTACATCAGAACATATTTTAGTACTTCTTAACCAAGCTTGGCAAGAACATTATTCCGGGTAGATACAATCACTGCATAGTACTTCTCTGCTTCTAGGGTGCTCTTAATTTTTGCTGCATGGTCAAGCTACTGGACAAAAAAGCACAACATATAAATACATAGAATTACTTGAATAATCGGACTTTTGATTAATATAATACAAACTTGATTGGAGAGTGGATGATTGGATATATTGATAAACATGTTTTGATGTGTTAAGTGTTACTCTTGTTTGTTTAGATCCAATGTATGTTTAAGAATAGATTATGTTTTGTTTATCTTTGATATCTTTGCTATTAGTTTAGGTTGTTTAGTTTTGTATTAGAAGTATGCTAGGGTTTGTTAAATTCCTATTTTGTTGCTTGCTTTAAAACTAAGTTTACGAGTGTATATGTGTGCGCATGCTCTATACATACGTACGCATACTCAAAGCATGCGTACGCATATAGTTGGGATGCATACGCATACCCTATGTATGTGCATGCATACTCGTGCCTAGAAACGCAGATTTAGGGTTCTTAATTATTGTTTGTTTTATTTAGTTTTGATTACATGTTTAAGTCTTGTTGAGTTTAGTTTTCACATATTTAGCATTAGGGTTATTAGAATAACATGTTTCACATGCTTGGATTGATAGATTGATGATTAGGGTTTATATCTTAGTTGAATCACATGAAAATGCATATGAATATAAACATGCATTAATGCACAGTCTTTGTGATGATATGAGGTAAGTCATGCATAATTACACGAACATGCATTTGATTTGGTTGATGAACATAGTGAACTTTCTTGATTGATGAACATGATGAATGTACTTCATGTAAATGCCTTGTTGATGCTATTGTATTGTGATATGCTTGCTGTCCTTGGATATATATTGCTAGATGAATGATAGAGTTTTATGCTATGGATGAGTGTGGGACATAAGCTATGTTTGGATGCTAGATGCATGTTAGTGTGTGTGAGTTTAGAATAACACATTAGAGGACCCTTTGATGGGATTAGGATTTGAAACACAATGAGTGGAAACCGACCTACGGGTCGGGTGGGGTTGGATGCCTAACACATTCCCATCCCTATACCTAAACTCCGGACACATGTTCTGGTAAAAATCATTCCTTCAACAATGGCATTATATTTATGGTTCCTAGACCTAATTTAGGTGGCAACTTCATTTCTTCTCCACCCTCGTTTACTCGGCCGAGATGTACTCCCCCCATTGTGCGTACAAGAGGTAAAATCCAAATTCTGAAATTTCAGAAAGTAAAATACAAACACCTCCTTGCAATTTAGACTTTATTTATTTATTACTTCACTAGAACATGTGCAATGGCCAACTCTCTCTCTTTGCTAGCTAGTATTGCGTTTGTATCTGAGTCCACGAGAAGATAGACAATTAAGAGTATATGGAACACTACTATTTCAATAAAAGTCAACTTTATATTTTGAGCCTGCACTAAATGGCTAAGATCTGCCATAGGTTTTTTTTTTTTTTTTTTTGAAATAAACTAACAACTAACAGTAAACTGCCATTTTATATTTTTAAATCCAACATTCCACCACTTTAATGCCCCAATACATAGTTTACAAGTTTGCGTTACTAAAGCCGGCAAGATCTACCATAGTTGAATTGACTTAGAGGCATCTTAGAGTATGTTTTTTCCTTTCAACTCTATTTATGTTTTTTTTTTTCATTTTATTTTTTCTACCCAAACTTTTCTTTATATCACTACACAACTTTCAAACAAATGTTCAAAAAATAATTTTGTTTGAAAAATAAATAAAAAAATATTTCCAAATTATAATAGATGCAAATTATCACTAACTTCATCACACATGCTTTGCGATGAGGGGGTTTTTTTTTTTTTTTGGGTCTAGTGTCATAATTTTGGATAAGTTTGTTTTGGAGAAATGGATTAGTAGGAAAGTGTCTTATTTTATAGGCACTTTAAGTAGAGTTAGAGATATATTTTTACTAGGTTGTTCTTGAATTTTTTCCTTATTAAACCTAAGATTTAGGGGTATTTTTGAACCACATCAAAATTTAGTTCGAATAGGAGAATCCTCTTATAATAATATAGATATAGATAGAGTTTGAGTAGGGTTTTACACAAAGTCTGCTAATATAAAAATCAAAAACCAAACGATAAGGGAAAAACCAAAAATCACTCACTTGATGGTAATATACTTCCCAGTTCACGCGCAAAACATGAAAAGAAAAGAGCATAACTGAAAGTCTGATCGAACTCTTCTTCGAAGATTGTTTTAATTTGCTAGCGAGTACTACTATAAAAACCAAAGGGTAACACTATGCTACACACGCAAAAAGGTAGGTTCTATTCAAAGGTTTGAATCTATACTACTCTATTTCTTAACTCAGTTTTAAATTTCTTCCTGATTTGCAATTTCAATTTTAGTTACTGGTATATGTTTCATATTAATTTCAAGTTTTTTCATATGAGATTTCCAATCATCCAAAGATTGCTGTTTTCTCAGTTTTTACCTCGTATCATGTTGTAAACTTATTGCAATCATCCCGTAACATGAGATGTTGAAAGGAAAAAAGAAAAGAAAAGAAAAAGTCATTCTCTGTCTATTGGTCTTTGGTTTTTGTTGTTCAAAATGATTTCTTGAACAAGAATTTGTAAATATTGGATATAGGTATTTGCTAGCTTTGGCTATATATCCTTGGAAATATTTTGCCTTTCACGCGATTGTAATTTTACTATACATTCTATAGGTAGTTTCTACAAGTAAATTGTGCCGCATAAAAGTTTCTGTTCTGTTCTTTTGCTTTAAAGAGTAGGGGTGCACTGTAAAGCAATTTCAAAGAGCTCTACTATTTTGTGCTTAGTGTAAAAAAAAACTTGCTTTTTTTTCCTAGTGTTATCCCCACCACTATAAGTTAGGTAAGTTAGTTGATTATCTTATCTCTTTGTTTTAGGATTGCTTAAGTTTATCTCTATCTCATTGTTACTATGGAATTTCTATCATGTAAAGATCATATTTAAGACCCACAAATAATAATAGAACGTAAGCATAAATTTAATCAGATGTGATCTTATATTTAAGATAGTTACGGCGCTCCCCGTGGTAAACGTGGTGCTCCCCGCGGTAAACGTGGTGCTAGTCGAGGCCGAGGTGATCGTGGCGACTTGGGTCGTAACATAACTGCATCCTCTTTAGTTTAAGAGCATTGAAACTTTTGCCATTGCATGTGAGAATTAATCTCTGAATGCTTGTCTTTTAGGAGTGTCCATTGCAATAGAATTTAGGTTGGCCAAAGAAGTTCATAACGTTGTAATTGTTCTCCTACACTGAGTTTGTGTTTTGTACATAAATCATTTTCTTTTGATTGACATTAAAAAGCTGATTCCATGTTTTTGTTTTGTAAGCTACAGGAGCAGATTGAGGAGTGTCTCTTAAGAGCATCATGGTAAACATTTTTTTCAAATTTACTTGCTGCTCATCTCCACGGTGTCTTGAAACATCAAATGAAGAACGCACAAGAATTGCAAATAAAGAAACAATGAGGGCAAAGCCAGAGATTGCTGTAACTAAAAAGAGCCATGAAAAAATCTCCATCTCTGCTACACAACAGTCCATTCCCTTAGATATCGTTATGGAGATTCTGAGCTGGCTGCCAGTCAAATATGTACTGAGAATGAAGTGCGTTTGCAGGCAATGGTACACTTTAACTCAAGATTGTCACTTCATTGAAAAGCATATGAGCCGACATAGAATCAAGTGCTCGTACAATAAAATCCCTATTACTCCTCCTGCCAATAGCCAGGATAATTTCCAGTTGATCTGTGGTTGCAATGGCATGTTGCTAAAGAAAAGAATTGCCTCCAATAAATTCCTCATAATGAATAATGCCACCCGTCAAATGCTTGGAACTGCCTGACCCACATAAAAATAGCTTTGGTATGACATTCTCTTTTGTTCCATCTACTGGTTGCTATAAGTTGGTCTCTATATATAATGATAATGAGGAAACTGGAAATGAAGGTTGTGAAATTCTTACCATTGGAAGTGATAACTCATGGAGAACTATCAATTTCCCTAGCCTAAATGATGCTGACAAGAAAAGAGAGAAAATTATGGTTGTGTCAGCAGGTGAGGCTGTTCACTGCATTAAGATAAACAAGGTTAGAACATGCTTTTGTGCAGAGATGGTATCTCTTGATTTGGAGAGTGAGAGTTTTAAGAGTACTATAATGCCCAAATGATTGTTCTCAAATTGGGAAAAAGTTTGGGCTTTAGATTGGAATGGGTGTTTATCTTTTGCTGTTAGAGTGGAAGAGGTTATCAATGTCGTTGTGTTAGAAGATTACAAGAAGCTCAAATGGGGTAAAGAGAAGATTGTTATTCCCTTGGCATTCACGAACAGCACTCCAAATTTGATGGAGGATCTTGTTCCTCTTTTCGCTCAGAATGGTGATTTATGGTTTTGGGTAAAAGACGAGAGATTTATGGCTTACAATATTGAAAGTGGGAACATTTGTTGCATAATATGGGATACTGAGGCGTCTAAAATGGAAAAATGTGGTTTCTACGTTGGCCCTTCCAGTTTGATAAATCTGAAAGGAATGCAACCAGTGAAGAAATAACCACAAAGGGTTTTGAAAGTTAAATTAAGATTTTAGGCATTGTTATCTTAGTTTCATGTTTTTCTTTTCTGTTTTTAAGGCTTGGTAGGTTACCTATACACAGCTTCCTCTGATGATGTGCCTTTTGTAACAAACAAGTGCCCCCTTTAATAACTTCATTACACTTATTATTTGGTTTTGCAGTTTCTTTCTACTGTTTAATTTACTTTCTTTTGCTTGCTTATGAAAATGGAGTAATTGCATCTGTTTTTAAACTCAAAGACAGACATAACAAAGTCTATGGATGAATGTTATGTGCTCCCAGTGTTTTAAGAATTTTTATGTATAATAAACAGGGATTCTAAACCATGCAACACTCTGAAATTTGTTTCATAGCTCATATAGCTGGTTAGAAAATATCTCTGATGATAGTACATAGCCTACAATTGCTTGTAGAATTCTTTATGGTTTCATTATAACAACATGAGTATCTTGGTAACAGATGTCTTGATGCTACTTGAAGTGCTTATTATAATTTTTATTTCTGGGGTTTTACTTGCTATGAGTCGACAAGATGTATACACAAGTATTTCTCCTGAGGCACCCTGCTAGCCCAAGACAACAAAAATGAACTTGGATGATAATTGTTAGTTTATGAAGTATCAGTTCAATGCTATGATTATGAAGGTTGCCCTTGAGCCTAGTTCTGCCAAATGCCAACTAGAGCTGAGATTCAATCAGGAGGTGCAAGTGAACTGATTGCTTTTGCTCCCCACTCTCCTAGGCTCCTAAGTTTGTATACCATTAATTAAAAATGCTGGTCATTTGGGTTGATGAAAAGGCAATCCTTGTATCTAAGCATCATTGATGTGCAACATCTTCGCAAATCAAACATGACAGCAGATTCCTTAATTTTTAAAAGGTCAATTGTATCATTTGTTTTGGAAGCGAAGTAGAAGTGCTTGAATTTCTGCCTAGTTTTTTAATCCTATCAAGCAACACAGAGTCTGATAGTTGTTACTTATACAGACTCACATTTCAATCCTTAGATAGCATGCAATAAAAGAGTATCAGAAATTGAAAAATAAAAGCAGTAGTTTTTCCAACCAGATTCCCTTAAGATAGCATTAAAGAAATTGTTTCATAACTTCTAAAGTAGAAGTTTACATCAGAACATTTTAATTCTTCCTAACCAAGCTTGGCAAGAACATTATTCAGGGTAGATACAGTCTCGGCATAGTACTTCTCTGCTTCTGGGGTGCTCTTAATTTTTGCTGCATGGTCAAGCTGTAGGAAAAACATCACAACAAATAAGTACATAGAAATTGAATAATCAGACTACTGATCCGAAAAATGAAGTAAACTTTTCAACTTACATTGCTAATGTCTTGGAAGAGCTTTCCAGCGAGGTCCTTGAGGGATTTCTTCTCATCTTTAGGCTTAGCAGCAATGACAGTGTTAAGGTCATACCGGAGATACCCTGCCCGCAAACGGAGATCATTCTGCACAAAGGGCCATTCCTTCTTATCAATAAATTCCTTCACACCAACAATTTCCTTGGCTGACTCCTTTGCCCTCTGAACTGCCTGAACTGGGGTCAATGGTTGAATGAAGAACCTCTCCTTTAATGGCAGATCAAGGTCTCTTGCCTCATCAGAGTTTAGAGTTCCAGCTGCCAAAATGTATAAATATGAATCTTAATTTTGCTAAATTTTTTTATATGTTCCTAGCAACAATATAACTATGAATTTGGTTTTAGTAATGTTTCTTAGCCCGCCAAATGGATGTGCATGTATCAGATTGATCTCAAAAAATTAAGCTTGACTTAGAAATCATGCTTAGTACCTAGGTTAGTTTAACAAAACCTGGACTAATGAGAGAAACACAACATCTCTCAGAATATATTTTCATAATGTGTTGGGTTGTAAAGTTGTGCATGGTGTAACCTCAGTTTTACATGACACCCTCGTAGACATTACTTTTATTATACACTAATTACAATATACCATCTCAACCGTTGTAAAAATTTTGTGCCACTAGCCTTATTGTGTAAACCTAATAAATCAATATTTTGGTCATTAGAAATATTTGATCCTAGGAATTCACCAACCTCAATAGATATTAAGCTATGACAGTATTTGTATTGAATTATTTCTATTGAGCACTGACTCTAAGGTGTTCACAAGTAGCTTACTTGTCACTGTTTTTTTCATATTAGTTTCTAATTAATTTGAAGAAAGAAGATAAAGGAAAAACTTACAGGTGAGAATATGATCCTCCTATAAGGCATTCATTAACTTCAAGTAATATATTATTGACTTACTTTTCACTAGTTATTTCTCATTTAGCTCATGACAAAACAAACAAAAACAAAACTTTAATCCAAATATTTAAGATCGACTATGGATTAGTGTCAAGATCGACTTCATGTATTCTTTTTTCGTTGGTTTTATCAAAATTCATATTCTTTATTGCCTTCTTAATTGACATATCTTGATCAAAAGCTAATGTTGAAGAAAGACTTACGCAATCCACCAGATGGAGGAGGAGGTGGACCCACCTTGATGGGCTTAGCCTCAGCAAGCACAGCTTGAACAAAAGACCCTGTGGCCAAACCAGCAGCAACTAGACCAAGAACAGCCCTGCGGCTAGTTTCAGGCTCAGCATGCTGCTGGGCTCTAATAGTGAGCCCTGGCCTTGTCATGGCCACACGGCTAGTGCCATTTACGTTCAACCTGGTTGAGCCACTTAGCTGAAGGCTACCCTCCAAAACAGCCTGAGAGGAGCCACGTAGACCAGCCATTGATGCCATTTATTTTTGTTTTCTCAATTGGTTTCTATGTGAGGTGAGGTGGAATTAATATTTTTGGCTATGGTGGTGGATGATGATTTTTCAAGTTTGTTCTGTGTTTCTGTGATGTAGAGTGATTTTGGGCAACACCTTATCTGACATTTTCTGCTTGGATAAGTTGGATATGGCTTCAGCCAACCAGTGGTTGAAACGTGTCACTTGATCATTTTTATATTTTACAGTTGGATTGGGTTCCAGCGTGGGAGGGTAACATTTTGACACGTGGATACTACAAGATCATGCTCCTATTATTGACTATATCAGTCACATTCTTCCTTTGTCCTGCTGCATATGGACTCAATCCTATACATTTTGTTGGATGCATTGCATTGTTGGCTCACCCTTGAATAAGAGGGCAAACATACATCTGCCTATTGTTCATAATCTCAGGTTCATTAATCATCAAAATTGAAAACGGGAGAACTTTTTTTTTTCCCATCAATGATGGTTAATAGATAAATTTGCAGAAAATTGTAAAAAAAAAAAAAAAAAAAAAAAAAAGATTGATGAAATATCTTCTTCACTTGAAATTGATCAATTTTATGATTTAAATTAATTTAATTTTAGGTTGGAGTGAAGAGAGAGTTTTTTTTTTTTTTTTTTTTTTTTTTTTTTGAGAAATGAGTGAAAATAGAGTAGATGGAAAATGGGGGAAGGAAAAGCGAAACAAAAATGTGGATTTGGTTTTTTTTTTTTTTTTGAAGTTTCAATTTATTTATTTTTTGTTAAGTAGTTGTGGAGATTGAGAGGAGTAGTTAAAATGCCTTATAGGTGTAAGCCCATTACCCTAAGTCCACCTCACAGGTAGAAATCTAATTCTCAAGATAATTTAGGCACTTACAAAGCCGACATTTTTAATTGGTTGACTACATTTATTTATTTATTTATTGATAATTCAATAGTTGAGAGATGAGAGATTTAAACTTTGAATGTCTTCGTTGGAAACAAAAGGAATTACCAATTATGCTATGAGGCTCTTAGCAAATACATATTGTACTTTCAATAAGAAGTATTTTATCTATATTATTATTTAAAAGACTTTCCTTGTTTGGATTGGACTTTTTTTTTGTTCCAAAATACCCCTACAACTTACGTTTAAGTAGGAACAAAACTTGGAGATAACACTGTAAATATATATCTCTAACTCTTACCTAAAATATTTCCTACAAAATAAGAACACTCTCTAGTTAGTTTTCAAACTGAGCATTCATGTTTCTTCAATCACTCCACATTTTCACTTTTCTTTCTTCTTCTTCTTTTTTTTTTTTTTTTTTTTTTTTTTTTTTTTTCTTTATCAAGCCTTAACCCTTTTTTTTTAATACTCAATTTCGCTGGCTCCTTAATCTAATCTCACCTTTGTTTGTTTGTTTGTTTTTTTTTTAAATTTGGAAAAAAAAAAAAAAAAAACCTATTAAAAAGTAGAGATAAAACTTAAGGATAATATGCTAATAAATATCTCTAACTCTCATGTAAAAGATTGCCTACAAAATAGGACAACTATCATGTTAGTTTTAAAACTCAACTTCTTCAATTTATTTATTCCTCAATTCTTTTCAGTTCTATGTTCTTTTTCTCTACACCATTATTATCATCTTTTCTAAATTCAAAAACCAAAAAAGGAAAAAATTTACTTACAAAAACAAAAGTGCAATTCTAATTGTTCCAGTTCAATAAGTATGTCAATGTACGTTGCTCTTTTCTTTTTCTTTTTTTTAATAAAAAATCAACAGACTTTTAATTATTTGGACTTTGGCTCTTCTTTGTGCCTGTTTGGGAAGCGCGTTTTGTGCGTCTCCCAACGATGCGTTTTTGGATGGTGGGTCCCATGCACTGTTCATGGGACCCGCAAATACTTTTTTTAGCAAAATTTTCATTAAAATTGAGTCTTACAAAGACTATCCACACATTTAAAAATTATTTTATTATAATATTTTCAGTTTTTAGTAATAAGCGATATCTAAACAGACCCTTCATTTCCTTATGATGTGGGTTGAAACTTACTCGATGTTTTTCTTTGATTACAATAGTACGGTGTTTTTCTTTGATTACAATACTACAATAGAACACAAACTTTCAATTTGGATAATATCAAATTGTGTAAAAGAAACACAAATTGTGCAATTTGGATAAGTATCAAACTATGTTACTCTACTCTTAATCAATAAAACTATGAGCATATTAATTCATTATATTGTACTTTATTTATTTATTTTTGGGCAAATACTTAGCTCAATTTCAAAGCACAAAATATATACAACAAGGAGGGTGATTGACCATTATATACAACCATATTACTAATATTACTAATATATTTGTGAAAAAAAAAAAAAAAGAGTCTCTGAGCACGCACACTCACCACACCCGAATTATAATGGATGCAAATCATTAACCTTTACCCAAAAAAAAAAGAAGAGCCTCTAAGCACATGCATGAGCGCATACTCAGAGGCTAGTGTTTATATATATATACTATTTATAAGAGAATTCTCCTATTTAAATTGGATTTTTATGTGATTTAGAAATACTCCTAAACCTTACGTTTAACAGGAGAAAAATATTTAAGGACAATCCGATAAAAATATATCTCTAACTCCACTTAAAATAAATGCAAAATAGGATACTGTCCTACTAATCCATGTTTTCAAAACAAACTTATCTATTTTTTTTTTAAAAGAGAAATTATGAGTTTAGACAAAAAAAAAAAAAAACCCTCATCACATGTGCAAAGTGTGTGTGATGAAGCAAGTTTTATTTATCAAGAAGATGGAAAGTATATTAACTATTGCTTTGATAATTGGTGACTCACAACCTCTATGGATATGGCAGAGTTTTTGTTAGGGCCATGTGTTAGTGTTGGCAAACCATATCAAATTGTGAGTTTGGTTGTGTCTTTGAGTTGTAATTGATGATCAAGGTGTAGACTCGAAGATTACTCAATATAAGCTCAAGAAAGTGAACTTTTTGTGACCACGACACCACCTTGACATGTCAAGCCTTGAAAAATTTAATAAAGTGAAGTTTATGTAAGCTCAATGCAAGCTCGATTTCACTTGATCAGTAGAGCTGCCTTGACTCTAACCTTGATTCCTCTCAATCGATCAAAACTACACAAATTAGTAATGTAAAAGTTCTAATAACTTGTTTGTTTTAGCATTAATTCAAGCCCTACTTGTTGGGATATAAAAGAGATTTTATGAGTTGACCCTAAAGAAGTTTTTAGAGGAGAGACAACTTCCTTTTTGTGTAGCTAGGGTTGTGTAACCCATTTTTTCTTAATTTCACCATACCAAGGATATTCAAATATAGATCTAAAGATTTGCTGGTGAAGAAGCATAAACCATATCATCTATCATTGACTTGTTACTTGTAAAAAATACCTTTAAGAGGTTCATGGAGTTAATTGGAGGTTCTAGTCATAAAAGGTTTTCTTCGAAAGTTGTCTACAAGTTGTAGAGTTTAGAAAAAGGTAATTCTTGAGATTGCAAAACTTTTCTCTTGATAGTGGATTTGCTTCATGGGAAGGTTTTCCTTGCGGTGGTCTTTCATTTATAATTGTTTTTCTATCAATTTTCCTTGCATCACTATATCACTATCTCCATTGTATTTGATTTTATGCGATTAGTGACAGTTGTGGTGGGCCTTTTTGTGATTTTGGGCTTGGACTATCTCTTGCTACATTGAGGGCCCAAATATTCTGGATAAGAGAGTTGGGACTGATCTGACAGTAACTCATTTTGGTCCAACTTATGCACAAACTATGCTCCGTTTGTCAAAACTTTGGTCACATGCCCATGGCAAGCAGAGTTGCTATGGAAGAGTTATGGCAAGCAGATGTAATAATAGTAATAAAAGAAATTTGTCATCAGACAGAATAAATAAAGGACCCCTAATTAAAATGAAGACCACAACAATAAGAAACACCTTGTAAAGAAAAATGGCGGAAGTAAATAGGGAAGAAATGAGTTATCAAAGAAAGAAAAGATCAATCTATCATGCCAAGTTATGTTGTAGGACCAAGACCAAGGAGGGAACCATTTGAATATTCTCTCGGGAAGATCCTGCCATAGATATTAATCACTTTGAGAGAAATGGGTCTGAATGGCTTGTGCTCAAAAGAATCCTTTGCTTCTGGCAGAGAGTATGTCTTTAAAGGGAGAGAAGGGATTAACCTATTGGTGCATACCTGCCATTCTACACTCTCCATTTTCTCTTATTAATTCTCTCTTTTCTTCCTACTTTTTGTTATTTCTAATTCTTTTCTCCCCTCTTTTCTTTTCTCGGTGCTTACCCATCTAGTAAGGTTGTGATTTTCTCTTAATAGTTACTATTATCATTCCGATGATCCCCCTCTATTGTGCATGACAAAGGTCCTTTATATACTACCTGTTGTGACCGGCTTTTACCATTTTAGCTTTTAACTACCTTTGTCCGTCCGAGTGTCTTTGCCAACCATCATTAGTTTGTTAGTTGTCCAGCCACCACCATTTACTTGTCTTTGGCGCGCCACTCTTCATTACCGGACAAAGAAGATTATTGTGTTTGCTTGCTCACCGTGGCATTCTTATCCGCCACAGTGTGAGTATTCTCTCTTGCTATCCCTCATGGCATGCACCTAGTGGTTCTAACTCATCCTTACTTCTTTTGGGTGGTATGTCATCCCAACGGGACATTTTCCCCAAAAGAACCTGAGCGAGAACCCTAGAATAGGTTTTCCCCTCTCCCCACCGCCGGACCATACCCTCTCTTACCTCTGACCCACGACCCACCACTTCTTGTATTGGTTGGGTACAAGCTAGTAATGTTTGGGCCTTGCGCGTGCTCTACTTTTATGTATGTCCAAAACTTGTCCACTGCTCATGTGTTTGCCATGGTTTGGAGGCTCGTTTGCATATTTTACCGCCCATCCTTGACTTCTTATGGCGTGACCTATTTTTTGATTTCTCATTCTTTATGGCTTGCTCCTTTCGGGGGCTAGGTTTTGCTTGATTATGGGCTTTTCTTCCTTGAGCCTACTCTTTTACTCCTTCCGTAGTCTTGCTACCATTTCCTACCATACCACTCTGTCATTCCTATTGTGATGTTATTTGACCAAAGCTTGCTGGGTTTCTTTGGGCCTGTTACCTTTTCTCAATGACTCAATATGGTCATTGGATTCATACTCATGCCATTTTGAGCTTTTTTTTATTACATTGCTTGTGGGCTCCTTTGTCCCATTTATTTCTTCTTGGGCATCCTTGGCCCTTTTTCTAATTCTGCGTTCCCATGGGTTTTTACTAACTCCTTTGAAATTCCCTAACCCAATTACCTTATCCTTCATCCTTGGGGCTCATGGGTTTTCCATCAACCCCTTACTTTCTTTATTTACATTACTTCGGGCTTGTTGTGGCCCATTCTTACTTTTCTACATTACATACTGCCCGTGGATTTGCTACTTCTCTCTCTGGGCTCCTTTAGGCCCATTTGCTTCCTTGAAGCTCATTTGTTTATTTTATGGGCCTATGATTCATTATTCTTGCCACTTGGGCTTAATGGTTTTTCTATCCACTCACTAACTCTTTTCTGCCCATATTATTGGGCTTCTTCCTTCTACCAAGCTTCCCAAAATGAGCATCAACAATAGTATTAATTTTCCATTGCATACTTATATTGATTACAAAAAAATTGATTTGGCATAATTGGATTAATCAAACAACTTGATTATCTTGTACTACAAGCCTACAACAACTACAGTCTAAAACGTAACAATCTCAACAAGCAATTGTTGAAACTAGTTTTTTGCCAAGTGTCTTGTAAGTTGTAACTCAACTAATAGCTGTTAGTGTTTTCAACAAAGATGATTGAGATTCAAATCCCAACTCCAACAACTATAGAATTTAAAAAAAAAAAAAAAAAATTTATCCCTGGCTTCTTTAGGTAAGAAATCTAAGATGATAACTATCTATAGCAATTGTCCTTAATTTGAGAAGCCATGAATGGGTGCTAAATAAGCTTGAGTTGGATTTTGTTGTAAAAAATTTATTGGTCCAAATTTCGGTCCAACATTAATTGAATCTTTTCATAAGCAATACAATTCCAAAATTCCAAACTAATTCAGAATTCAAAATGTTTCCTCACTGGGTTTTAAATTTATTAGTATTAATCCAAGTAATTGGCAGTTTTAAAACAATTAATGAAAAGCGCTCCATTTGATTTTTAAAAGTTTCCCCCCACCTCTTCTCTCTCATTTTTCAAAGAGAAGCCATAAAATATTTCATCATACAGTCTCCACTCTCCACTCTTCAGGCATCCAATACTTCCTGTGAGGTAAATGGTAATATACAGCTTACTTTTAATTTCTACTGTTCCATTGTTGATTGTGATTCTCTCTGCTTTGCTTCCTTCTATCATTTTTTGCTTTCATTCAATCATTCTTGGATGTGTATGGCTGTTGTAATGTTTTCTGTACCATTATTTACATTGCTATGATCTCGAAATTCCTCAAATTTATATTTTCATTTTGGGTCAAGTTGTTTTGAGCAAAGAGAGGAGAGGAAGACATACATAATACATCCGACAACTTTTTCAAATCTCACATTAGTTTTAAGTAGTCACTTTTTAAATAGCTTATTTTTAAAATGTCGAAAAATAACATAGATTAGCGTATGTGTTTTAGATTAGATTATAAGTTAGTTTTTAGTTTTTAAATTTTTTTTTTTTTTTTAATACTATCAGCAACAAAAATCTGCTTATTTTATTTAGTTTTTTTTTTAAAATTATTTTATTTACAATATTTTTAGCAAAAAAAAGATAAATTTTTTCCAAAAAAATCTAGATAAATTATTTTCAAATGCAAAATCTTCAATCATTTATTAAAAAAAAATCCAGAATCTGTAGTAAATTTTGTTTTGTTTTTTTTTTTTTTTTTTTTTTGTTTTGAGAAACTGTAGTAATTAAATTACCATAAGAAGAATTTGGGATTAAGTGGGTAATATGGGCCGGTAAAGATCCGGTTCGGCCCAATAAAAAGGCAACGTCTCTATCGAGGAGCGTTTTAGATGTACCGCCAGATCCAAATTCAAATTTCATTCTCTCTCTCTGTCTCTCTGTCTCTCTCTCTCTCTCTCTGCAAACCCTAACTTCCCAAATTAACCTTCCAAATCCTCAAAAGAGTTTTTTTTTTTTTCCCCAAAACACAAACACTTCGATCTCTTTCCTCTCTCTCTCTCTCTCTCTCTTATCCATCAACTACCGTCCATTTCCGCTGATCGACGACCCAGATTTTTAGATGCTACACCGAAAGCTCGTCGGAATAGTGCTCTGATTCTTAGTGCAATTCGTATTTTCGTCTTCAAAAATGGCTTCTCGTAACCAGAACCGACCTCCCCGTAGTCCCTTCACTGTAAGCCTTAGTTTCATTCAAAAAAATTTTTTTTTTTTTTTTTTTTTTTTTTTCAAATTTTCTAGTAGCGTTGTTTGTTTGCTGAGATATTGAGGGAAAATAGAAGAAAATAAGAGATTCCTGATTTCTGGATCTGAGGTTCTGTCAATTTTGTGTATGTAATGGAAAATTTAGGATCTAGAACCCTAATTTCACTTAACCCACTGTTTGGATGCTGAGAAAATACAAATAATTGAATGGGAAAAAGTGAGATGCAAGTGAATTTATGTTGTGTATTAGGTTTGAAATGGATTGAAATTTGGTTTCTCCTTTTTGTGTTGCGTTTAAATTCATGTACTTTGTTTGGTACTTTTTGTGCTTTAGAAAAAGGATGGTAATGAGGAGGTTCCTTTAGACAAGCGTCGGAGAATCGGAGCAGGAAGAATGGTGGGGCCACCGTTGGCAGCGAGCAGGGGCCGTGGGCGGCAAGCATTTTCCGAGGTAAACAGTAGACAAGATGTTACGGCTACTAGTGATGTGGGAAGTGGCGAGGGGTCGGAGTGTGGAACTGTGGAGTTCACAAAGGAGGAGGTTGAGGCATTGTTGAATGAGAAGTTGAAAGGGAAGAAGCTTGATCCTCTTAAGGTTATAATTTTTGTCTCATGAATTTTGAAACTTGGGGTTTAAGCTAAATTGGTTTGTGGGTTTGTTATTCTGAGTTTATTATTTATATGGTTGGCAGGTGAAGCTGGATAACGCGATTGACTATATTAAGAGGCTCAAACTTTGCTTAAAATGGTTCCAACAAGTTGAACAAAACCATGTTCTTGAGAAGGAAAAGCTTCAAAGTTCGATTGAAGCTGTTGAGAAGAAGTGCACAGATACTGGTACACATCTTTTGCATTGTACTGACATTAATCAAACATCTTAGTAAATTTTTATTTACTGTATTTGTGCATGTCTGTTTGAATTTATCATTATGCCTCTTACACACTTGAAAAGGTTCATGTGTTTCATGAATAGTGTATACTCATGCTAGTGGTGTTCTCATGTCTAGATCTTGTGAAGTATACACTATTCATGATACATGGGATAATAATTAGCAATACATAATTCAATTTAGGCAAAGTATAATTGTTCTTAATGAAAGGAATTGGTCACAATGTAGAAAATTTTTGGTGAAGGTAGAAATTATTGATATTGGAAACATTGACGCTGGGGTGGGCTTTTTTTTGTTTGTTGGTTTTTTTGTTTGTTTTTAAGAGAAGGATTTTATTAAGAAAGAAATATATTGTTTATATCACTACGCCTTCATTTAATGAATGTGGTTTCTCATGTGTTGAAGTTCCTAATATTGCAGTTCTTGTTAATTGGGAAACTTCATAATGTAGATTCATTTTTATTTTCTTAGAGCTGGAGATGAAAAACAAGGTGGAGGAGTTAAATGTGATTATCTTAGACTTGCGGAAAACCATCTCTTCTTTGGAAGATAGAGTTGCAAAAGAAGAATCAGATAAGTTGGTAAGTTTTTCGGTCATTGCATTTTGTGTACAGGCTATACCTGTTTGTTTCTACATCTCATTTTTATTGTGGTTTGATGACTAGGATGCAATTGAATGTCATAGAAAAGAAAAAGAAGCAAGAGTTGCTGGTGAGAAGTTGCAAGCTTCTCTTTCAGCTCAGCTTGAAAAAACTAGGCAGGAGAAATTAGCTGCTGAACAAAAGGTAATATAAATTCATAATTTGGATGTCTCGCATTTATCATCTATATAGCGAAGATTGGTAATTATCTTCCTACAAATTTTGTGAATTTTTAATGTTAGTCTTAGTAGTTGTGTGTCATTAAGTTAGTTGGACTCTGTGGATTGCTAGATGACCAATGTAATGATATTCTCTCCCCAAAAAATTGTTGAATATGCAGGCAGCCTCATTTGAAGATATGTACAAGCGAGGACAAGAATACAATGTGAGTTTACAACAGTATAACGGCAAACTTCAAAAGGATAATGAAACAATTAGTGAGTCACTCAAACGTGTTGAAATGGAGAAATTGACTATTGTGGAGAATCTCAGCAATTTAAGGTGTCACAATAAGGCATTGCAAGACCAATTAGCTTCATTCAAAGTAAGTTATTAGGTGCAATATTTATGTATGACAGCAGTTGTGTTTGTATGCCATGTGTTTTCCCAAAATTAATTTTGTAAAATTAAATGAAGTTTGACAAATTGCTTTGTATTTGTTTTTTTTTTTTTTTAGATTAATAATAATAATACTTATTATTATTATTATTATTATTAAAATAATTAATTTGTGATTCTATTATGCATATTGAATTATTTGTTGTTTTGGATAAATTTTTAAATATTGTGGAAGGCATATCATTACTATTGTTATGATTCCCTTTTGAACCTCACTTATTGACATGGCCTGATATGAACAATTAAGTTCTTATCTGGTCTAATTTAAGAAATTAAGTTCAAGGTTTTCTGGTCTGGAAACTCTTGTCTTAGTGCTGCTCTTGTCTTAGGCAACTTGTTTTTGCCATTGTTATTGATTTCGTTCTGTTCCGGTTGGAATGGCCGAAATTTTTCGTAGTGGTATGCAAACTGGTACCGGAATACCCCACGTTCCACCTCGGGTCAAATTTTGGGCCGTTTCGGTCCATTCGATCATTCCGGCCAATTCCGGCCGAGATGTAAATTTCGGCCGGTACTAGATTTGGCCTGTTATTAAAAAAGAAGAAGAAGTTATATTTGGGAGTTCTTTTGATGATGAATTTGATCTTTCTCTCATATATGATGATGAGGAGGAGTAAATCTTGTATTATTTGATATTTAGTTATTGTCTTGTAATCTCCTTATTGTGTGATGTTAAATTGATGTTATATTTCAAGTTATTGATGTTTAAAACTTAAGAGTTAAGACTAAATGATTTGTATTATTTGATATTTAGTTATTTATTTATTAGAATTGACAATTTTATGTTCTACAAGAATATATATAGATTATTTTTTAAGAACTCCGAAACACCTTGAAATGGTACGCCGAAATTGGCCGGTACCAAAATATTCCATTCACTGGACAAATTGAAACGGGGTCCGAAACGGTATTAATAACAATAGTTTTTGCTATAAAGTCAACCTTTATTGAATAGCAGCTATATATTCAGATCTTAAAACAAGAAATCTATTAGGTGACTTATTTATATGCTCTTGATCTTAAATGTAAATTGATTAGACAATGAATTTAAGAAGTTACAAAATTGTTAACAAAAAATATTCAGGGGTTTGGAATTCATAAATTCAGTTGCGATTTGCTTGGCAGATGGCACTAGAAGCACTTTTCATCTTCAGTAACAATCTGCAACTTTTGGAGGTGTCTTGATTGGTGTTTTGTCTTGTTCATTCTTTTAGGCTTCACAGGAAGAGGTGATAAAGCAAAAAGAATCATTATCAAATGAACTTAGATGCCTTCGAGTGGAATTGCAACAAGTGAGGGACGACCGCGATCGCCAAGTGACACAAATGCAGGCTTTAACTGCTGAAATAGTGAAGTACAAAGAATTTACTGGGAAATCTTGTGCAGAATTGGATAATTTGACGATAAAATCAAATGCCTTGGAGGTTTGTCCCGATTAATTTATTATCAAACTAATTTATAGTTTATTGATAATCTTGACTTCACTAACTGTAAGATTTTGGGTCCTTTTATAGGAGACATGTTCTTCCCAAAGGGAGCACATTCGGACATTGCAGCATCAACTCACTGCTGCAAATGAGAAACTAAAGGTAATGCTGATAGTTTACAAGTTGTAGGAAGGGTTGCTTATGTTTTGTACAAGTTTTACAAGTTCTACTCTGGACATTATTAGCATGCTTGTAGATTATGACATGTCTTGTACATGTGATTGAGCTAATCCAACAATAATGCTTATTTTCTTTATTAGATGGCTGATTTATCTGCTTCAGAAACAAGGACAGAATTTGAAGAGCAAAAGAGAACTGTGTGTGAACTACAAGAGCGACTGGCAGATGCAGAGTTTCAACTTATTGAAGGAGAGAAGTTAAGAAAAAAGCTGCACAACACAATTTTGGTAATTCTGTTTTCCTCTTTCCTTGAATCCTTGTCTAGCATTATGTGGCTTGTACTAAAGTGCCTCTTATTGCAGGAACTAAAAGGGAACATTCGTGTATTTTGCCGAGTGCGTCCTTTGTTGCCTGAAGATGGAGTTGGAACAGAATCCACAGTAATTGCTTACCCTACATCAACGGAAACTCTTGGCCGGGGCATTGATTTGGTACAAAGTGGTATGTTTCTTTGCCTTTAATCCTAGTGGAACTTCATAAGGCTATAGGAGAATCTTTTGACTTATACACCTTGTTACACATTACAAGTTTGTTGTTTGTTAAAAACAAAGGTCTTATTCTTTAATCTAATGCTACTTAATGTCAGCAGGACAGAAGTATCCTTTCACATTTGACAAAGTGTTTTCTCATGAGGCTTCTCAGCAGGATGTTTTTGTTGAAATATCACAGTTGGTACAGAGTGCCCTTGATGGTTATAAGGTAATTTGTTGTGCTTGCAAGTTGTTCTTTTCAATTCTGTCATAATGCATTTTATCCCAAAAAAAAAAAAAAAAAAAAAAATCTGGCATAATGCATTAGAATATGTTCTATCAAGGTTCTAGTTCTTGCATTTTGATAAATGGTGTTTTCACTTGATTGCAACTTTCCAGTTCAAGATCAGGTGTTAATTGCTCTACCTAAGTTAACCAAAATGTCAAATAAGTTGAAAGAATATTTTGTAATTGACGCATGATTAGAGTATCTCCTCAAGATGCTATCACTATGATGCGACTAATAAATTTTTGTTGGTTGTAGTAGGGATGTAAGATTTCTTACAAACTTTTTTATTAGGGGTTTATCCTCAATTTTGAATTGTATTGGGTTTGAGTTGTTTTGGTCTTTGATATGGGGCTACAAGTGTAAAGCTATTTTTGGATTTCATTTGGTCTTTTGTATTGCCTTTTTGGTTGAACTCATTTTATTGTATGGTTAAGTTGTTGTTGGGTTGTCTCTAGCTGCAGTTGCACTATGGCATGGTGTCTTGGTGTTGGTGTTAATTTCATGACATTATGTTTATCTGTCAATGACTTTATTATGGATGAAATGCTTAAAAAAAAAGAAAAGGAAACTGGGAACTTATAATCAGATTCAACAATATTTTACTGTGAAATGCATGGAAATGCATTTGTAATGTTAGGCTAAAGTTTAAGCTTTATTTGATTGTGTATCATCTGTTTCAGAAGTTTGATTGGCTTTTTAATTCTGAACTTTCATTAATCTAATGTTTGTGTAATGTTTTGGTAGGTTTGCATATTTGCTTATGGGCAAACGGGATCAGGCAAAACTTATACCATGATGGGTAGACCAGAAACTTCTGTGCAGAAAGGGCTGATACCACGATCACTGGAACAAATCTTCCAGACAAGTCAGTCCCTTCAAGCTCAGGGCTGGAAATACAAAATGCAGGTAAACTATCTTGAACTTCTGTCATTAATCTGCTTACTTTTGCTTGTGAAACTCTAACAATTCCTTATAAACATGTGTAGGCTTCAATGTTGGAGATTTACAATGAGACCATCCGTGATTTATTGTCAACAAATCGATCAAGTGGTCTGGACATGTCACGGACAGAAAATGGGGCTCCTGGAAAACAGTATACAATTAAGCATGATGTGAATGGAAATACACATGTTTCTGACCTTACTATAGTCGATGTTTGTAGCATAAATGAGATATCCTCCCTTCTACAGCAGGCTGCACACAGCAGGTAACAACTTAGGAGCTTTCTACATTGTTCTGCAGGTTTTGTTTTTCTGCACATCCACTGGAGTTGTGTAAAAGTGGAATTATAGTATCTGCTCTAGGAATGCTTTTCTGTTGTAGAAATTTGAAATGAGAAATGCCAATGCTTTTTAAAGTATTGTAAGCGTTAAACAGTCAAGTTTCATGAGGCATAGGAAAAGGCTTAGATAATTTTACCAAGTTTCATGGGGCCTATGACAAGGCTTAGTCAATTTCAGTTTTCAAGATTTCACACACACACAAACGCACAATATCATTGTTCTTCTGTGGATTGTGCATAACTAATGTATTTTCTTTTAGTGATGATAGAACACGGTTTATGCTTTTCATTGAACTTTCCTCTAATCTTGTTAATTGGATGAATAAATTTAATGGAATGGTTGTTGCCTTTGGGTCTTTTAGGTCTGTGGGTAGGACGCAAATGAATGAGCAGTCCTCGAGAAGCCATTTTGTTTTTACATTGCGTATATCTGGTGTAAATGAGGTACCTTAACTAGTAATTCTGTATTCTTATTTGTGTTCAAAGCACTCATGTATGTTTTTACCTGTTGACATACTACTCTTTCTGCTTTGCTAGAGCACTGAGCAACAAGTACAGGGGGTGTTAAACCTCATAGATCTTGCTGGAAGTGAGCGCCTATCCAAGAGTGGGTCAACTGGAGACCGTTTGAAGGAAACTCAGGTTTCAATCTGATGAATTCCATTAATAACCCACTTCTTTTGTTGTTTTAATGTTCACCTTTTTAATATGATTATATGCTAATTTTTTGCAATCAGGCTATAAACAAAAGTTTATCTTCACTGGCTGATGTAATATTTGCATTGGCAAAGAAGGAGGACCATGTTCCTTTTAGGAACTCAAAACTGACATATCTTCTCCAGGTACAGTTGTTTCTTTGAACTTTTTAATTATATGCTTGTAATCTTCATATTGCACTGTTGCTTTATAATAATGTACTTTTTTATTCTATGCATAAACAGCCATGCCTAGGTGGAGATTCCAAAACCTTGATGTTTGTAAATATCTCCCCTGATCCTTCTTCAGTTGGTGAGTCACTTTGCTCACTACGGTTTGCTGCCAGAGTCAATTCCTGTGAAATTGGAATTCCCCGACGTCAGACAACAGTGAAGCCTATGGATAACCGATTGAGCCATGGCTGAAATTGTGTTCCTGGTATTCATGTTTTGTTGTCAGTCTTGCTGCATTTATAATCTGCGCAGAGTAATTGTTATTTGTATGATTAATGGTTGTAATTTGTATAAGGGGGTGGATTGGTTGTATCAATTGTTTGTAGTGTTCTGTTTCTAGAAATTACTAATTTGTACTTTAGGTTTAAGTTTAGTGTCTTGATTGAATGATGCGACAGATGAAATTATCGACCTTGTGAGATGATCCTTCAAAATTATTTGAAATTGTTCATCATTTGACGAGTACTGGTATAAAGGAATTATTATTAGCATCATAGAGTGGATTTGAACAATCTTATTTAGGTTACAGATGTGATTTATTCATAATGATCATGCTGTTGTCATCACACATACTAAACCTTGCATTCCTTCTATCCATACCTTTATTTTAAAACATCCAAATAAGATTACTTAATTCTTTTCCATTCCATTTCTTTATGATCATTTCATTCAATTCCATTTTATTTCTTTATGAACTCCCAAGAGAAGGCTAAATGGATGAATTGTTCTCAAGCTCATTATAACATATGAAAACTAGAGAAGTGGGAATGTTTTTGAAACTGTCATTAGAGATGTCATGTTTATGAGATTGTCATATGAATGGTATCTTGCTTAAGTAGTGCATTATTGCTATGTTCTCGTAAATCTGGATGCTATAACTTGTTATTGCTATGAATTAAGGGGGTGTGCGCAAAGGATTAGGTGTGTATTGTGTATGATTGAAATGTTGAACAGTGAACTTCATTTTGGATGCTGCAGAGGGATAGTGATGATCTGTATTGAAAACAATAAATCTAATGACAATTTGGCAAAAACCATAAAAAACAAGAATTTTCACAGGCTTGAAGTGGTACGTTGAAATCAGTGCATAATTAAGTGTTGTGATGTGGAAGGCTTTTGTAAGTGATTTTGCAGCAACTTTGATATCTTGGTTTGCTCAACTACTGCACTAACATCTTGTCCAAAAAATGATGGGCTTAAGTTCTGTAATGAAGAATTGGATTGATTCTTTTTGAATATATGCTGTTGTGGACCACTCATCCTCTTTGGGTATATTTTTGTCTTGCAACTTAGATGCCCTGCTATGTTGTCGGTGGCGCCCATTGGTTTTTCTTTTTCAACACCAGGAGGGAGTAAAGTTTGGGCAAATGAATTAATTATAAATTAAACCTAAACCTAAACATTTTGACAATGTCAGGTTCTAGATTGTAGATGCAGTTTGTTCAAGTGGCTTTCAATTTAATAAAACGTTTTTTAAATCTAGAAAACTCGAAATCAGAAATTTGAATGTCCCTAATAATTATCCATCCATTCCCTTCTTTTCTTTAGCAGTTGTTTGGTCACTTGTCTTTGTCAATTGATTCATGCATATCCTTTTAAAAAAAAATCGAAATCATGCATATCCAGAAAATATATCAAACCATATAAAATTAGATTTCTTCCAAAAAATATACGATTAGATTGATAATGGCATATATGCTCTTCTATACCATCATTCAGAAAACCAGATTGAAGGGCCCCTAGGATTGACAAGAAAGACTGTGGACCATGGGCCCAACATTTCACCATAAAAAAAAAAAAAAGATTCTTTAAAAACTATTGACCCAGTAACTAAAAGACGCACCCAAACAAATAAGTAAGCTAAAATTTAAATTACAACCTTATATAAATTATTATTTTCGCTCATAAAATTTATTCTTATCATTTTAATCCTTGAACTTTAATAATTTTTTTTAAAATATTTTGGTTATTTTGTTTAGTAATTGTCAAAATGTGAAGTGATGTTGTTTTATTATATTTAATGACAATTATAAAAATGATAGAGCCATAGAGGATGGAAGGACAAACTTGATAAAAATATTAAAGACTAAGAGAAGTAAAATGAAATTCACACTATCTTAGGGTGTGATTTGGGGTTTTGACACAAAAAAGGCAATTTCTTGGCGGAGAAATATAATAAATCTAAAGGTAGAGAGTGTAAACTCTATGTGATAGAGTGAAGTTTTTAGTGTTTGTAGACTCGTGGTCGTGGGTAGGTGTGTTCACGGAATCGTTTAATGTGGTTTTGGTCAATTTTTATTGCCACACTACAAGATGTAGTTTGGCAAAAACCATCATTACACCATACCTCAATTTTATGGTCCCATGTGCGCTGTAGTGTATCACAGTGTAGTTTGGTCAGTTTTGAGTTAGGACATTCAAAATTTTGGGTTGGATTGGGTAACCCAAAGTTGATTTTTCTTTTGTTTTGGGTCAATTTTTAAATGTTGGACTGTTTTTTTTTTTTATTTTTATTTTTATCTTTATTTAGAGTCATCCAAGAGTTAGGCTCTTTTAAATATACATCACTATAAGTTTCTTTATAAAAAACATTCTCTTCTCTCCTCATGTGTATGTGTGTTAAAAATACTTAGCCTCCATTTCACCCTTTTTTTTTTTTTTATTCTCTGTGCCGTGATTGTTGACTGGAAAGGTGTGAATAGTGCACACCTCAGCAACTTTTCCAAAGACATTTTAATTAACTTTTCAACAACTTTTCAGTCATGGGACCCACAAACTTCACTTTTCAGAAACTTTTTTTTATTAAAAATGGGTCCCACGGTACTATTCACACATTTAAAAATTATTTTGCTACCTGATATTTTTCAGTTTTCAGTTTTTAATTTGTATTCAAATAGACCCTTAGTATTTAAAAAAAAAAAGAAAGAGTATCCCAACAAGTTTTTAGGTATGAAAGGGCTTATCTATACTACTAATAAAATGATTCTCCTTGGGTCTCACCATTTAATGTACCAAAATACCCTCAAATCAAAAAGTATAGAAAATTAAAAAAAAAAATTCCATTCATTTTTCTCCCTCTTCATGTTTCTTTGTCAAATTCGATTTAAAAAAAGGGTTTTTATAGATAGTTTCAAGCGTTTCCTCTCTCTCTCTCTCTCTCTCTCTCTCTCTCTCTCTCTCTCTCTCTCTCTCTTTCAAGTTCAAAATGTCACCACTTTAAATGGGACACTTACTCTTCCTTTAATTATGAGAAATTATTTTTCCTTAATTACTATCATTAAAAAAAAAAAAAAAAAACTCCTACCAAAATACATTTTACTTTCTCTAAAACAAATAATATACTATTTTGAATACACTATTTTTTTTTTTTTAGTTAACTATTTAGAGAAATGCTATGTTCACAATTAGAAACAGATCCACGTTAGGGTAGATAGGCCATTCCACCCCCCCCCCGCCCAATTTTGAAAAAAATATAGTATTGTATACATATCTAATCGGAAAATTTAAAATTTCCCTCAAAAAATATATTTTTGGCCCCCCTCCTTCAAATATTTACATATAACCCATGAAAACCAAAAAGAAAACTGCAGTTGGCAATCAACAAATGTACTATAGCTCACAACTAGTGGCTTGGTCTCTTCTTGTCTATTGTGTCCACACTAACACATGAGTTGAATCAATTGAGGTATGTCCTCTCTTCTCGGATCTGAGTTGATTTCTCTCTCTACTTTGATATGAATTTATTTCTCTCTATGATGTCTATCCACTTTGTCTCTATTTTGCCACCGTGACAAACTGATAGTGCAATGTGTTTTGTGTGTGTGAGTTTACTGTGTACATTTTAAGAAGTCATCCTTTGTAATAATGATTGAGTCTTGACTCTTGAATTTGAAAAAAGAGATGGTCAGATAAGGACAAATGAGATAAAAAAAAAAAATATAGAAAAATTGGAAACCGGCAATCAAAAAGTGAAGCCCGTGGGAACTATGAATCAAATGTGTGCGGTGGTTAGTAATAAATGTTATTAATTGATAACGCTTGTTTGTTGGTTTATTTTATGAATTATTAACTATTTTTAGAAAATAATTTATTAACATTAATGTTGTTGTAGCTTGTGGGGTATGTTTGTTTGGTTTATTTTTTGGACTAAAATTTGAAACTATAGAGCTATATAATATGGAAATAATGAAACTTTTATTTGAAATTGATGAGGCCCCATCTATAATATTTGATTTTTTTAAAGAGAAAAATTACAAATAATTTTAAGTTAATAATGCCCATTACCTCTAGTGCCCAATCCCAATTCATGAAAATTTTCAAACAAAATTCCAAAAATCCCATACCAAGCCTTGGGCAAATTTGGTCCAATTGTAAGACCAGAAGGTTCCTAGCCCAATTGTGGACCGAGGCCCAAAAAGCCCAAAACTTGGAACTTCCTTAATGTACGAACAAATACGTAGGGTTTATTGAATTCCGATGTAAATGATCGGACAAATCGTTCCAAGGAGATCAAATATTTCTATCAACTTGATTCCAAAGTCAATTCTTAATGAGATTGTGATATTCCCTGTTTCACTCCTTTTTGTCGAACATAGTCGGTCAAGATGGAGCCAAGTTCCAAGATTATAAATGCCGCACCGCCTTTTCACCTAAACATCCACTTTAATCGATAATATTGGACCTCCAAAGAGCACTAACGGTGGTCAAGATAATCATAATCTCCCCACTAACCTTAGCTATAAATAGAAGAAAGTTGGGAGAAGAAGGGGTTCGAAAAATTTGAGAGAAAAAATGCAGTCTAGTGAAGTGATTATCAATTGGGCGTTGCTTTGAGTCTCTCCGCCGAGAACGACCCATAGTAGGAAATCCTCTAACCCACTACAAATAAATTGTGAGCCCAAGTGAACTAAGGCCCAGAAGGCTTACACTTGGTTCTTAAAGAAATAATGAAACTTTTATTTGAATGGTTGATGATGAGAAAATTATCTATAATATTTGATTTTTTAAAGAGAAAAAATTACAAATAATTTGAAGTTAATAATGCAGCATTACCTCTAGTGTTGATGTCCCAATTCATGAAAATTTTCAAACAAGATTCCAAAAAATTACCACCAATTAAATCAATATCAATCCAAATTGTGAAAATATGAGATTATAATTGTAAGGACCAGATTTGAGTTCCTAGCCCAATAGGTAGATGGACTGAGGCCCAAAAAACCCAAAACAATGAATTTGTAGAGAATGGATTGAAAAACTGGGCTCTAATGAATTAGACAAATACAAAAGTAGGTTTATCAGACAGGAAGATGTAAATGGACAGGTTTATAATGAGGAAAATCGTCCTTGGCAAAGTCCAAGGAGATATGTTCTTATATATTTCTATCATATTTGATTACAAAGTCAATTCTTAATGCTATAGTAATTTTCTCTTTCCTTTTCGATCCCTTCTTTCAGTGCCCTCCTTTTTCTTTTATATTGTCTCTCCTTTTCATCTCCACCTTCCACGTGCATGCCAGACGGTTGGTCTTGATACTTGTCCCATTAGCTCTCCCCATAAGTCTTCATGTAGTAGTTGTAAGGCTGAAATCCACTTTGCTCGTATCACCTCCACATTAATGCGCCTAGAGAGTTAGCTCCAGTGCATTTAATGCGGAGGCAAAGAACTTTTCTTAAGATATTTTTAGGATTTCTCCTTGTCTCGATGTCACCGCAATACATATCCGCGCCAATGGAGCTTCCCGGAACATTATCCGGGACGACAGACAATCTTTTTGGACCTCGGCATTAGTTAGCCGAGGATGTGCTTATCCTCGGCCCACCCCTTGAACTGTTATGATCAAGACTAATCTCTCTACTTACTAACGCAGCTTTCTTTTGACAAAGATATCTCTTCCTCGGACAAACCCTCGTCCTCGGATTCGGCCATAGACCCAATATATAAACAGATAACGAACTTCTGGGCCCAATATCCCTATAATAATGTTAATAAATAGGATGAAATTCAACAAAACTTGAGTAGATGTTAGTTTTTATTTTCATAAACTTTTTTGTGTTTATACTTTGGCCCTTCCCAACTTCAAATCCTAGTTCCGTCCTTATCTACAACATTTTCACAATAAATCCTAAGTGACAAAGTTGTTGTTGGTGGGCAAAAAAGTAATTTTAGTGATAGATTCAAATTATAATTAACAATAACTAATTACCTATGATTTGTTGTGAAAATGTTGTAGATGTAGCACTTCTTAACTATTTATTTTGATTAAAAGATAACCACTTATCTATATCCCTTAAAATAAGGTACTTCCACCTCTCCTTATTCCTTCGCAAGTCAATTGCCAAAATCAAACATAAATAAACATCTCCTTCTATTTAACCTTTAAAAAAACCCCTCTCTAGTTCTCTCCTAGGGAAAGGATTAGTCCTTTCCTACAAGGTAATTCTCTTAGTGCTATTATTATTATTATTATTATTGCTCATATGATTTTGATTGTCGTATATGATTTTGATTCATTTGTTATGGAAATTGTAAGAAAAATATTTGAAATAATAAACATTGTATTATAACTATATTTAGTGTTAGAGCATCCACAAAGAGATATGGTATAAAAAATGCCATTTTGACACACCAAAAGTCTACTTTATTATTTTACTATATCATTTTACAACATCTCATTTATCAGATGTTTTATCATTCAATTCTATACATTAAAATAATATTTACTACACATTAAAATAATATATTATCTCCTCCCCATTATCATCAACAACAACAACAACATCAACGCCGATCAACAACAATAAACAACATCAATAGCAACAACACCAACAAATTCCAAATCCAAAAACCTCAACAAAAGAGGAAAAAAAAAAAAAAAAAAAAAAAACAAACCATCACAAATGAACCATCACAACATAACAAAGAATAACCACTTCCTTCCGTTCTTCCACCATCCACAACCACAAAATACATAGTCACCTGACTCACCTCTCCACCAAATCAAGAAGAAGAAAAAAAAAAAATCAATCTAGGCCCCAACAACCTTCCTCTTCCGCCACTTCTCAATCGGCAACCACAAACCAAATCAAAAAAAAAAAAAAAAAAAAAAAAAAACCAACCACCATCAACCTTCCTCTTCCACCTCTCAACCACAACCACAAACACAAAGATAGTCACTGGTGACTCATTTTGCCATTGCTCTCATTGAAATCAAGCCATCAATTCTACTTGAAACTTAACCTTAAACCTCAATCCAAATCAAAACCCAATCTCGTACGCAATCCATGATTCGGCCGCAACCTGACCTCAACCTAAATCACCTGATTGTTTTTGTATCAACCCATTGAAGCCACAACCCACAACTTCAACCCAACCCATCGAAGCCACGACTCACCACCCAAATCATGATGAATGAAAAATCAACCCAAATCAAAACCCAATCACAAACCCAAAACCCACCAAATCAACCAAAAAACCGAGTATTTTTGCATGAGGTTTCTCAAAAGAAAAACTATAAAATTAAGGAATGAGATCGGTTTTGTAAAAATAAAGTGGGAAATTGTTTGCAGCTGGTTTAGGCAATGGGATTGTGAATGTTTACAACATAAGTTTTTTTTTTTTTTGAAAGTGAGGCGGCAAGAGATCGCCTATCAAGACCATAGAAAACTAACAACTTTTTGAGAGTGATCTTGAGCAACTTTCTTGAGCACGGAGGAAAGGGAAGAGATAGAGAGTGACAAAGAGAGAAGAAATGAGATAGAGTCGTCACAGGTGATTAGGATTCTACCTTCTGTTAAGGATGTTACAACTATTTGAATTTGTAAATCATATTTTGAGATCTCAAGAAGTATATCCTTCCATTTGTAAATCATATTTTGAATAGAGTGAAACATTTGAATTGTAACAAACTTTGTGGAAGAGAGAAAAAAATGCAATAAAATAATAATATCCCATTTTGCCATTGTTGTTCAAGTCATCCAAAATCCAGATTTCAAACTGGTACTTCCAAGACGTTTCTTAGTCTCATATTTGAGATGGCTCATGTAGTAAAATTCAACACATCAAGGGATGTGTAAGCCTTAGAGAGAATGTTTACCTCTCAATCAAGGGCAATGTGGCATAATTTTTTTAGATTTGGAACATCCTTGAATAAAACTCATTTCTCTTGTTTTTGTATTTGATGTGCCAAATGTGCCAAATATTTGGCATTTGGCACATTTGAGAGAGTGGTGGTCGTGGTGGTGGCTCCTCTCCTCTGCAGGCCGTGGCTCCTTTCCTTCTTCCACGGATGATCTTCTCTATATTGTAGCAAGGTTTGCATTGTTGTCTATCAAGGGATGATATTGTTTTCTTGCCCTATTTGTTTTGTCCCCCCAACTCCAACCCCCAAAAAAAAAAAAAAAAAATTTCCCTTTCAACTCTCCTTAAAGGTTATTCCTCCGTCCCACTTTGTTTGTCCTCTATTCTATTTTGGAATGTCCCAAAATATTGTCCTGTTTCTAAAAATAAAAATCATTAATTTACTAATGTTCCTATGATACCCTTATTAATTTACTAATTCAATTTTTTGATAAATTTATTTAAGGGTAGTTTTTGAAATTTATACATTTTTAAAAGGTAGACAAGACAATAAATGATGTTCTCTTAAAAAGTTTGACTTTTCAAACAGAACAAACAAAGTGGGATAGAGGGAGTATTAGCGGATGTTAATGAGTGAGTTACATGTGTGAGTAGTTTTTTTGGCATTGTTTTTGTAATTTTGTCATTGTGAACTATAGAATTTTAGGTAAAAAAGTGTAATTATTTATTTATTTTTTATTGCAATTAGTTTGTCCATGATGATAAGTTCTAGAATGGGAGGACACAGAAATAGGAGAGATAAAGTAAGATGGAATTCCTGTGAAAAACAAAACCATGAGTTAATGCTTAATATTTGCAGAAAAACGTGTAAGCCTTAAATTATGAAGAATAGATGTGCTCTCTTCAAAGATATTTTTCACCTACTAAATTAAAGCTTCAAACAAATTCCTATCTTCGACCCAAAAATTATGACACTAAATCCTAAAAAGAAAGAGATCATTATTTTATAATACCAGTTTATATAATATTAATATGGAAAAATTACACTTTTTTTATTTATGGTTTGTCTGAAAAAACACTTTTTCTACATGGTTTACCTGAAAAATACTTTTCTTTGTGGTTTGTCTTCCGTTACCCACCTCTATTAAAAACATGAGTAACTTTATATTTTTGCTATCGTTTTTATGCTTCTCTCCTCTCAAAACATAAAAAAACTATAAAATTAAGAGAATAGAAGATCTAAAAGTTAGGTTTTGCAAAAATAAAAACCTTCTCGGTTTTGCAGCTGGTTCAAAAATGTTCAAACATAGAGGAGTTCTTGCTTTTTTTTTTTTTGAATGTTCAACATTTTTTTTTAGGTTTTTTTTTTTTTTTTTCCATTGGCAACAATCTCATTTCTTAAGCAAACTATTCATTTTGAAATTCACATAGAGGAGTTCTTCGGGGGCAAGAGAAAACCTATCAAGACCATAGAAAATCTAACCACCAAAGTGGATTTTTTGAAATTTAATAATGATGCCTTATCGATCACCAGCACATAAAACACATGATCACTTCTTTGGCTCTTATTGAAGCCAACCAAACTGATTTGAGTTACACTTGAGTCCACCGTGAAGGTCATAGATTGATTATGGGCTATGCCATTTTGCGATAGAAAATTCTGAATTGTCCTTGCTCGAGTCCACACAGTGAATTTTCCTTAATACAAGTCATAGATAGAAACCCTTTGTGGAGGTCACAGTGATTAGGATTCTGGAGAGGGTACCTTCGGGACTGAGTAGTGTTTGGAGGTTGGCGTATTTTATAACAGACCATTGCTAGAGTTGAGGCTGAGTTTGATTTGGCTCTTCATTGAGATGTACTCACCAGAGATTTTGAGAAATTCCAGTCCCACCTCAAATCCAGTGTTCACTGGCAAGTTGTCTGCAATTGAAATGGCAAAATTTAGTATTAAGTGATAGTTAAGGGATCAAATAACATTTTCATGCTTCAGATAGTCAACTTAAGCTCCAGACAAGTCTTGGTGACAATAGTAGTACACAAAGTTTTCGTGTGAGTTTCATTTGAGAAAAAGTTAGGTTTTAATTTTTAGAACCTGGTCTTTAAATCTTTTTTTCCTTTAGTTTTTTATATTAAAAAAAGAAAAATATAAAAAGGCAATAAAAATATAAATTTACTATTATTTTTAATAAAAATGGATAACGAGAGATAAGAGAAGAAAAAGAAAAAAAAAAAAAAAAAAAAAAGAACAATTTTGTGGCCCACGCAGATTAATTTTTTTTGAGAAGAAAAAGAAAGAAGTTAAAAAGAAAAATTTTGTGACCCACGCAGATTAATAATTGGACCAGATGCGAAGAGAGAGAAAAGGAAAGAAAGACAAACTGATCCTCTCTGCTTGCAGCTGTCGTACATATCCATCTAAGAGTAAAGTGGGTCCAACTCAAAACATTTCATATTTTAGGGACTCAGTTTTATACTTTCGTTTTATAATAGCTTCTAGAGTAGGTGAAGAAGAAGAAGACGAAAGAAAAAAGGAGGAGATGGAAGGCCTAGAGCAGCAGAACAAGACCAGAGTTGTGAAGGTTGACTCTTTGGAGTCATGGGATTTCTATGTTACCCAAGCCACCAATCAAGGCACCCCTGTAAGTTTCCTCATCAACTTCACAAATTTTCAAACTACTATTAAACTACACAAACTCTTTCTCCCCCTTTCTGGGTCTTGAAAATAAATATAAACCTTCACTTTCTTCATGAGTATCTTTTTTTATATATATATAATAAAAAAAAAGTTCTTGATGATGTTAATGGAATTGTGGCTATTAAAGTTATTGTCTTGGTGGGATGGGTATTATAGATTGTCATACACTTCACTGCTGCATGGTGCATACCTTCAGTGGCAATGAACCCCTTTTTTGAAGAGTTGGCTTCAAGCTTCCCTGATGTTCTGTTCCTCACAGTTGATGTCGATGAGGTTAAGGTAATTCATCTAATTTTTGTTTTAAAAAAAATGATTATTGATTTATTTGTTGCTTCTCTGTTTGTCATATCAGCTTTGAAACAATAGTTTATCTAAAAGCATATAGCATATTACTCCCCGTATTGAGTGCAGAATGATATGTTATATATGGGGTGTATTAACATTGATATGTTATGTACAATTTAGAAGTTGACTTTTCAAAGATTTGTGGCTCTTGCTTCAACCATTAAAAAATTGCTATATTCCTCTTCACATAGGTACATTTCTATATGTAATGGCGTGGATAAGTATCATCTTTTAATAATAAAGATCGATTTCTTGTGATACAAGGAATGTGCTCTGTGAACGCGTGTGACCACAGCCATAAATATGAAGTGCCTTTGTAAATTTTATATAAGAAAACTCACCAAATGTGAAATGGGAAATTATTTTATTTTTAAAACTCATCCTTTGCGATAATATAGATTAATTTGGGAATTAAATGTGGACAGATTTTTTAGTATGATAATATTATTTGTTTGTATGCATTGTGCATGAAATATTTAATGTTTTGTTGGTTACTTTCGTACCTTTGGTTGCCTGAGATATAAAAATGATTAGTACAAAAAGCAGTAGTGCAGCTAAGCCTGATCAGGGGTAGCATTAATTAATCTTGGGCACAAGGAGTCAATAACTGGGGAAATGATGAGTGATCCACCAACTGAATTGTAAATGATGATCAAGTTTCCATTTTTGAGGCAAACACGTGAAAGGTCTCTCTGCAGAAAACATTGGCTGTGGAAGCTCCAATTGAGTTTAGGAGATGAGGCTAGTTGGCATCTTTGATCCGTTGTTGTCAATTTAGTTGCTTCATCTAAGTGACTTCTCCTGTCAGCATCAAATTCTTGGATTCTTCCGTTTTGGGATACTGAGGGGGTGTTTGGTTTAGCAATTTTCATCACTCAATTTTCAATTTCCATCAATCACTCAAAATTTGTGAACCCCACTAGTGGTTTTCTTGTTTGGCTTAATTTTTATTCTCAATTCTCATTACTCAATACTAAAAAAAAAAAAAAAAAGTGAGAATGAATGATGAGATATGAAAACAAGTTTTGTGAGTTTTTAGATTTTAGAAAATTGAGTTAAGTGGCAAAATCGTAATAACAAACACAAAATTGGGACCCACATGTGATGAATTGTTTCATCAAGTCAAATGATATTTATTACTCCAAGGTTCCCAAGGGCTATTTGCTCTCTTTTTTTTTTTTTTTTTTTTTTTTTTTTTTTTGAGGAACTGACTATTTACTCTTTTACTAAAAAGGAGGGTACTATACTAAAGGCCCACCAACTGAGTTATATTTTGCTTTTTACAAAACAAAAACTAAGGAAATATCAAGTGCCAAATAAGAATTGGAGTTGAGTTAAAGAATTATAAGTTATGAGAATGAATTTATGAATTGTAAGTTGTGAGTTATGAAAATTGAGATATGAATTATGAGATATGGATAAGATATGAACCAAATAGGACCTGATGTTGTAATGTTTCACTGGTGCAAAATTTTTTCCCCTATATTTCTTGGTGCTGTGGGATCTTTTGTTCTTTAACATTATTCTGCTTTCTACATAAATGTTCTGGTGTGTGCTTAGCTTGAATTGTTCATTTTTCAGTTGTTCAGATGTGTGCCTGCTAAATTATTAGCCTAATATTGATATACATATATAAGAATCAGTCCTCAGAGATATTTTATATGCATATTTAGAGTGATTATGTGCTCCCAACTACTTAGATATGTGCTCATGATCAAAGGATAGGCATTTGAACAATAAAAAAAAAATCAATCACTAGCACATGGAAAACAAATAAGGAGAAACCATAGTACAATTACTTTTTGATGCCTTTATTTTGAGCTGATGCGGTCTTATTAAAGGTGGAACAACTTGCAACCCTGCTACTCCCAGATTGGGCTTTTAAAGCACATACATTGGACGCTTTGCCCGTGCACTAGACCAACAACTAAGTTGAAAGTTTTGTCAATTCCAGAAAGTCAAGATAATCAAGTCATTTTAACCACCATAGCCGAGCTTTAATCTGGGGGTATATGGGCATGTGTAGATAAAATATCTTCTTACTTTCAGTAGCTAGTAATACAAAATCCAGATTGGCTTGGCAATCACAATCATTTAATGGATACACTTAAACCTCATATCTAAGATTCCCCAAATTGATGTTTGGAAATATTTTTGTTGATAATGTTTTGACATAATATATTTTTGCATTTTGATTGGTTAGGAGGCAGCAACCAAATTGGAGATAAAGGCCATGCCCACATTTGTGCTGATGAAAAATGGTGCTCCGGTTGACAAGCTTGTTGGTGCCAATCCAGAAGAGATAAGGAAAAGGATAGATAGTTTTGTTCAGTCCATTCGTGTGTATGTTGCCTAGTTAATGTTTGTATATGTATTTGGTATTGTATATATTTTGAACATGTAAAATATGTGATTGTGGTGGTCCAGCATCAAGACAAATGATAAGTTGGTGTGCCTTTTGTGGGTGTGTGATTTCAATCTCATAAGTGTAAAAGTGCTTCCTTCCTTTTGCATCAAGTTGGCCATGCTTTTTATTTCTGGATTTTGATTTGGTGCCCTGAGTTAAAGGTCATGTCTCGAAGCAGGAAATACAGGTGAATACAAGAAAAGTTGGCTGTTTACATGTTTATTACTCCTAATAGTCCAGACAAAAAACCCCTGCCTATCTGTGCAGATTGATGTCATGTTGGGACTTTGGATTGGCTGCAAATACAGTATTCTGGGCAGGTTTAAACCAAGTGCCATGAAACAAAATTGCTTGTTAATTTTCTCCCCACAATCATATTCTCTATAAATGAGTTTAGAAAGGTTTAATGAGGTTCTGTTCATTGTTGGAGGGAATATGATCATCTCCATTTGAAATGGATGGATTTCATGATTCAAATTAATTACCACAATTGTAAAAATTTATCTAAATTATAGTATAATAGTGATACTGTAATTAATTAACTATTTATTCTATCCATTAGCTAATGGACTGCAACTAAAATAATATTAATCAATAAAAGTTGGATGGTGAAGTCCTTTTTAAAAAAAAAAACAAATCCGTTATTTATTTATACAAATCCGAATTTGTAAAATAAAATCATATAGTTAAAACATTTGTTATTTTTATTAAACTATATTATTATTATTATTTTTTAAATATGATACCAACATGCTTCAAGAAAATGTCCAACACTTTTTTAAATAGTTTGATGAATTATATTACAATCTATAATATAAGCCAAGAAATAAACTTTGAAACCAATATGAACAAAATTACAAGCAATTCTTAAATAGAAGAGAGTAGAGGCGGTGGGAGAGTGTCCTTATTTGGCTAGAAGTCTAATTTGCATTGGAAAAGGAAAACAAGGTGAAAAATTTAAATTTAATTTAAGTTTAATTTAAATATTGTGCTGACGTGGAAAATTGTGGGAGCTTCAAAAGCTTTGGTTTTATATATATATATAGATGACTCACTAAAGTCATGAAAAACACAGGATTCATTACCAAAAAAAAAAAAAAAAAAGCATCTTTAGTCTTTATAGATTTTGCCTAAGTACCCAGATATGATGACACATACTCAACAAAAAGAGACATAAACACGGACAATTAAAGAAAAATAAGAAAAACAAAAGAGACGTAAACACGGACAATTAAAGAAAAATATAGGAAAAAAAGTTAGGAATAGAAATATAAGATAAAAATGGGTTACCCTCAAAAAGAATAATATATGGATATTCATTGAAATCTTCTAGATAATTTCTAATAAAAAATCCATCCAAAGTTTCTGAAAACTTCCAAAAGCCTTTTTTTTTTTAAAGAAGTCCAAACACAAAATATATATATACAACAAGCCCAACCTCAACACAAGTTTATTTGTTTGTTGTTAAATAAACAAAACAACAATTGACAAACTTATAAGAAAAAGCAACAAATCTATAATTTTTATTGAACAAATCAAATAACCCTAACCTTGATGCATTGACAACAGGACCCAAAAAAAAAAAAGAAAAATTTTTTAGGTTTTCTATGAGTGCAAATGAAGAGTGTAAGACTAATTTGCAAAAAGGAGCAGTGTGTTTAATTTAAATATTGGTGGAAGTGGTGACCTATCAGAACTCTTCTATATGATTCAAAATCCATCTTTCTCTCTCTCTCTCTTGTTGTTGTTGTTGTTGTACAACTCTTTGTTATGAGTGCTCTAAAAAGTTCTCAAAAGATTCAAAAAAAAAAAAAAAAAAAAAAAAAAAAAAAAAAACTCCTGTTATTGTGCTTCTCTACCATCATCATATTTTCCAATATTTCCACCACCACCTTTAACGCCACTCAATTACATAACCGTTGACCAAAACTCCGAACCAACCTCCTTCACTCATTCCTTCATTCTTATTAGTCTCTGCTCATCATTTCTCTACGTACCACCACCACGGCTGGCCGGAATATCTTGGAATTTCCGGCAATATGGAACACAGAGAAATGGGGTCTCAAGGAAATGAAAACCCCACCATTTGGATGTTTGATGAATATAATCTTATGGAGGACATTTCTGTCACTTCTCTCCTTGACCCTACAGGATTTTTTGCTTCTACTACTTGGCCTTCTCCTCCTCCTCCTCCTCCTCCTCCTCCTCATCTTTCTTTCTCCAACCCCACTTCTCTCAGGTGGTCCTTAATTCCTTTTTTACTCTTTTTATTTTATTTTATTTTATATTTTTTTATTTACTTTTTTTTTTCTTGTCTCATTACTTATTTGCCAATTATATAATACAGTGTCTTTTTTTTTTTTTTTCTTTCTCTTATAATTTTTTGTACAAATAATCTTGTATGCTTGGGTTGTAACACTTTCTATATGAGCCATGATGAAGGGTTTTATTTACATTTTTTTTTTTTTTTTAATAATTTAATATATGTGACTGATCCTGATTAATATGTTGAGATTCATAGCTCATTCAAAAAAATTTGACACTAGGTTTGGTCCTTGTTTTTATTATTATTTTAAGGTTTTTTTTTAATATATATATTTTTTTCTTTTGTGATTTTCTGGGTGTTTTTCAATTTATCTTTATGTTTTATGGGTGATTGGTAATAATGCAGGCAAGGAGGGCTACTTTAATACCTTAGATGTTTTTGACTTTTATGAAAATTCGACATTTGAAGCTTTCAATGTGTCAACTGTCAAGCAGCATGAGAATCATATACATGGGCGTGTGCGGTCTACACATATTGATTTATGAATATATTAGTGATTATGGTAGTCATTTCTAGTGATGCTGTCATTTAGGACTTGGTATTCCATTGTAAAAATATAAAAATAATAGCTGCTTCCAGTCAGAATAAGATTTGTTTTTAGCACTGTTTCATTATTGACTTGAAACCTAGTACTCCTCAATTTAAGAAGTTTGTAATTATGTGATAGTCAGAGGATTTTAAAGAATCTTATGTTATTGGCAAAAGTTAGGATCTCTAACCCCTTTGATTATAATGAGGTGACATGATCTTTAGGAGACACCAACTTTAGGGGTTTTGCATTTCTTGTGCAGTTTGTAATTAGAGAATCAAGATCATTTCCATTTCAAGTGGAATGGAGACAACTTGTTTCACTGTTACGAATTTATTTCATGAATCTAATAGCGTACTTGCAATCTATTCGAACTCCATTTTATTTCCTCCTTTACATGAAAACCTGGGCTGTATCTTGAGCAGGATTAACTCCACTTATCTACTTAGTTTTTTAAAAACTTGTATAATGGACAAGCTCATATTTTCTCTTGTTGTTTTCTCAGTATGGAGCAGATTGATGACTCATTTCCAAATTCAGATGGTCCAAAGGAAATTAGCTCTCGAAAAAGGTAAACTTTAGTTGGCTAAGTAGTAAGTACAGTATATCTTGTCTTCCATTACTGGCTAGTAGCAGTTTTTAGGGTGTTTGAGTTTCTTTTTGGTTATGTTATGTTATTTTTTTTTTTTTTGATTTTTCCCCCTTTCTCTTAGTTCCCTCTTTCATTGTGGTACAGTTAGATCTGTTATCTTAAAGCTGATTGTTTCTCAAAAAAAAAATGTCACTAGATTTGACATGAATCTGGTAGTGCCCTGCTCCTCCTTTCCTTTTCTTACTTTGATTCATTGCTATTCTTTTCTTATTGTGAAAGTCTGATTTAATGGATTAAGTTCCTTAATAGTTCTTATGATAACTTTGCTATAGAGTTCCTAAAATTTTTATCAATCAATTTTGAAATAAGTTGATTAAATTTTATCATGTCATCAACATTTAAACAAATATTGACTATCACCATTTTGGCAACTATTGATGATAACAGAATCCAATCAACTCATTTTCAAAATGGTTGGAAATGATTTTAAGAATTCCATGACAGAGTTACCTTAAGAACTCAAAATATGCTAATCCCAATTAGCTCACAGGATCTCCTTAAAATTTAGTTTGTAATAATACACAACTTTTTTGAACTAGTCAAATTATGAATTAATTGTACTCCTTCACCCACATAGCCAAAAAATGATGATGATCCTGAAATTAGAAAAACTATTTATTGTATTTTAGTTTTTGATTATGAATGAATAAATGACAAAATGAGGGAAAATGTAAAAATGTCAGTGACATGACATTTTTTCATTGGCTAGGAGGTAATGTATAGCTTATATGTGGCCTTCTACATTTTGCAGATGAGGTGATAGGAACTAATCTTTAGGAAAGTTTCATGTTTTGTACTCTTTAACTTTTTGTGGGGAGGGGGGAGATCATAAAATGTATTTTTCCATTTCTTATTTCATATTTTGTGTACAGGGTGAGGTCTGGATCATGCTCTACATCTGGTTCCAAAGCATGCAGGGAGAAAATGAGGAGGGATAGATTGAATGACAGGCATCCTCTAATTCGTTAATTTTCTGATTCTCTCTCTCTTTCTCACTCTGTCTCTGTCTCTGATGTTGACTTTGGAATTATCTTAAGGTTCATGGAACTGGGTTCTATCCTGGACCCTGGAAGACCTCCTAAAATGGACAAGGCTGTTATATTGGGTGATGCTGTGAGAATGTTGACTCAATTAAGAGATGAAGCCAAGAAGTTGAAAGAGTCAAAAATGGATCTGCAGGAGAAGATTAATGAGTTGAAGGTGCGCTTTGATATTTCAGTTTTTACTTTTGAATGACACTAAGGATGGTAATAATTTTTACAACATAGCAATATAAACTGATGTGTTAAATTTTGAACACAGAACAAAATATCAGAACTCTATTAATTATATATATATATTTTTTTTGAGAGAGTTTCAACCTATGACGTTCGCTCTTAATGATACTTATTATTATTATTAGACCAAGACACCAATCAGTTTTGTTAATATGACACTAATTAGTAATCACATTCATGGTCACGTTAGTCTGTAAAAGTTTTGTAATAACACTGGTAGAACTAGAACCTTTTGTATTTTCCTTTTCTTTTTCATTTTAGAAGGCATATGAAATCACACTTGTTTTTAGGAGTTACTCCATATATACCTGATAGCTGCAAGGATATCCAAAAAATAAAATAAAACTGACCACGTTCAAATTCAATTCTTGTTGGTTATGTTGAGTGGAGGTTTGTTTGTATAGGCAGAAAAGAATGAGCTTCGTGATGAGAAGCAAAGGCTAAAGGTAGAGAAAGAGAACCTTGAGAAGAATGTAAAAGCTATGAGTACTCAACCAGGATTTTTGCCTCATCCTCCTGCAATCCCAGCTCCACTTTCTGCCCCAGGCCAAGTTGTTGGCAGCAAGTTGGTGCCATTTATGGGGTATCCTGGAGTTTCCATGTGGCAGTTCATGCCACCGGCTTCTGTTGATACCTCACAAGACCATGTTCTCCGTCCCCCAGTTGCATAAGGCAGCAGGCTTCATTTTTTGCTCTGCAATCCTTGTGCATTAGGAAGCCCTTGTTCCTAATGTTTCTTTAGTATTTATATTTTGATGAAGGTTGCATTTTTAAGACTGGATTAGGCGGATGATAAATGTGATTTGGGAAGTTGGAAATGCCATTGAATGTTTAGGGATAAATTGTAAGTTTATCAGCCAATTTTGGTATCTAATTACCAAATTTAACATGTCAAGCATGTGTTTTGCTAATTGTGCGATCAATGAGAATGTTAGTTTGATTGAGCTGTGGAATTTCACATTATGGTTTGTTTTCTGCATACGAAGGCACACAATAGCGGAATCAGTATGAAGAATAAACTAGTTCATTTCTACATTATGTAGAAATCAATCAAGCTAACTCTAATTTTTAGACTCCCAAAACTTGTGTATCTACTATAACAGGAAGTCTAAGGAAGTTGTGAAACATTGGAAAACTTAAAAGGATTAATACTAAAATGAGACCAAAATACGCAGTTCCAGAATTGAAAGCCTGACACAAAATACATGATTAATACGCAGTTCCAGAATTGAAAGCCTGACACAAAATACATGATCATGTATTTAGTAGTTCTCTTATTTCTCACTGCAATTTGTTTCATTAGTACTCACCGCGTTACATTTGAAAACACATTTCTACGCATATCGTACTACCCTCAACTGAGAACATATTATAGGAAACTATTTACAAAAGTTATTCTTAACAGGGCGATTTGAATCCCATGTATTTCCCAGACACATAGTCCCTCCAAACATCGAGTGCTCCAAAGCTAGTCATTAGGACGGTACTCAAAGCCATCACAATGCTGACTTAGAATACAATGAGAGTTTCCCTCCCATAAACTGAGGTCTTATTATAGGAACCTATTTACAAAATTTATTCTTAACAGGGCAATTTGAACCCCATGTATTTCCCAGATATATAGTCCCTCCAAACGTCGAGTGCCCCAAAACTAGTCATTAGGACGGTACTCAAAGCCATCACAATGCTTACTGAGAATACAATGAGAGATGCCCTTCCATATTCTTGAATTGCTCTCTGCACCACTACCAATCCAAGAAGTGATGCAACAAAACAGACTATGGCCAAGATGAGGGCAATGTCTGTCTGTTCCATGCCCAACAATACATACTGAAATGACGACATTGTAGCTGAGAAGAACACCATGAAAGAACAAGTTGCTGCTGTTACCTGCATCAAGATATGAAAGCAAAAATAAGTATTCCTGGCAATTTAACATGAAACAAGATGAAGTGAAAATGATTGAAGATGGAATTAGATGTTACCTCTGGCGTTATCCCAACTTGAAGAAGAAGTGGGCTTATAAGCATTCCACCTCCAATTCCAAAGACGCCACCCAACATTCCCGCTAATGATGCCATTAAAGGGAAAATCATCTTGTTTGATGGTCCATCTCTAATAAGATCTTCCTCCTAAACAAAGAGTACAAGTTTAGGCTAATTGAAATATAAATGTTTTAATAAAGTTTAGGCTAATTGAAATATAAATGTTTTAATAAAGGTAAATCATGGACAACATTAGTCAATCTTCAATTTTTTTTCAATGACCTTGTCGTTAGAAGTCTGATGTTGATTGCTTTCCTTCTTGCATAGGATCCATGCTGTGAAAATCAAAGCTAAGGGTATTTGCAATGATGAGATAACCCAGTAAAGCACTCCACAAGGCTCTATTTGTATTATACCCTGCACATATTTCAAAGGGTCACATGTTGAGAGTGCTAGGACAAAAAAAAATTTAGAATCCTTACTATATGTTTATCAACAAGTAAATCACATAAATAGAAAAAGGAAAAAAGGGAAAAAAAAAGTTAAAAGTCACCAGATTCACCACCAGTGTGTCATTTATGAACTTATGCATATAAAATTAGGATGTGGTTTTTGAACCTTTGCACAAATCAATGATTTTGATATTTTTAGAGCCAGAAAGTTCACAAATCAATTCAATAGTTTATTTAATCAATGATTTGTCGTCTTAATTGATATTCTAGTTGAAAAAAAAAAAAGAAGTAGACAGCTATTCTCACTTTTTGGGTGTGCATATCCTAAAGCTGATCCTCTTCTGACTAAAATATCAAATAATTTGTTTTCCTTTTCTATTCTATTGGTTTAGAGAAAGAGACTTTTGCTATTGAGAGAGTTTGGATTGTGCTGAAATGAAATTTTAGTGTGTTTGCGTCTCTATTAGTGGGTCCCATGTATTGTTTACGTAACCCACAAGTTATCTAATTCAGCAAAATTTTCATTAAAATTGGGTCCCGTGGTACTATTCACACATTTAAAAATTATTTTGCTATAATGTTTTTAGTTTTTAGTTTTCAGTTTTCAACCATAAGCGATATCCAAATAGAGCCTACATATACTTTATTCTAAAAAGTTCCCTATGGACCATATATATTAACATTTCACATATACACTTTGAACTAGATATAACTTGAATTAAGCTTTGTAGAGAAAAACCTAACTTAAAGATAGTTGCAACTTACAACAAAATAAAATATTGTAAGAGACCCAAAATGCAATTTCCCTTGTGAAGGATGGTTTTTGAAACAAAGGGACCACGAAGCTAGTGGGAATTCCCAAACTACATGGATGCAATTCTATTGATAGGATTGTACCTCTAGATTTTCTTAAAAAAAAAAGCACAATAGCTACACATCACTTAGCAAAAGTAACATATAAAATGGTCCACCACTTGATATTGCAAAATAATAATATAAAGTGAAGTCATCAGGTTGCAAGTAGTACTTTTATTCTACTTAATTAATGGACCATCAAGTTAAAAAAAGGTTTGAAATGGAGCATAGATTTCTAATCATCAAATTTAATCTCAAGATGCAAAGTAAATTAAACTAAAAAATGAAATTCAATGAAATTATTGTTAGCCTTACCTGTCCATACCGATTGCCACGAAGAAGATAAAGAATGAAGAAGGAAAACCAGACCAAAACTAAGATCCCAATTTTCGTCCATGGAAGCCTCGACTTGCCATCTTCTTTCATACCCAAAAGAGGTTCTTTAGTACTATCAGAAGTCCCATCTTCAACCGACCCATTTTCCAAATTTTCACCACGATTTCTCCTTAGCTCTTCAGATTCCATTTTCCAATGCGACAAACCATTTTTACAAGTCTTTGAGGTAGTCCAAGCAAGAAAAGTAGCAAACAGGATGGTAATAAGCCATTCTGGAAAGACAAGGTTGCAAATAACTCCTATACTAACTCCTAACAACATACATGGCTCTGATAAAAGTGCTATATCAAAGTCAATCAAAGTTTTGCCACCAAACTTGGGTCTAGTGGTGCACAGGTTGCACATAACATTTGCAATTGACCCACCTGTGACCATAAAAGCTGAGAAACTTGAGGCTGTCTTGAGGTCTAGGCCTGCCACAATAGTTAAAATTGGTATGAAAAGCCCACCACCACCAATCCCGCCTGCACTAGATATAGAGGAAGCTATGAAGGAAAGAACACCAGCTATAACCATAGGAGATGCGAATTTTAGTTGGGTTTCTTGGAATTTTGTTTGCTGAGTATTCCCATATTCATAAATTTTGTTGAGGAAATGGTCAATTGTGAGGGTTTCTGAGATGGGTTGTGTTTGTTTTGCATGAGAATGACCGATGGTAATGAAAAGGATGAGAGGAAGAATGAAACATGTAAATTTATGGATCTTCATTTGTTTTGGAATTCCTCTTGATCTTTCTTGTTGTGTCTCCAGATGAACTGTATCTGGAGTCTTATATAAGGTCAGGGAGGTAGTCTTGCATGGCATTCGTGAGAAAGCCGACAGAAATGATTACACCGACTAGACAAAGGACAATGAAATGACTATGATGCTTATTTATAATTATAAAAAAACAAAAATTACTATGATGCTTCTAGTAACACTTCTCAATTATGCCTAATTTAATTAAGTTTAAAATTAGAAATTAGTCACCTTTTTAGGACCAATAGTTTTTTTTTAAGCCTCACTTTTTATAGATGTGCTACAGGTACATCTGTATTTGTAAATAATAAGCATTTTAAATAAAATAAACTATTTTATATAGGTTTGCACGTAAAATAATTGCTTTCTTTATATGTATATATATCCGTAGATTTTGTATTGAAAATTAGGAGGTGTTAATTAAACTATAAATAGTTGCTTGTTAAATATATAAAAAAGTAACTTGCCATGGAGATGTCTTTTATAAGATCTAGTTTAGTGAGTAATGGACTTTGATCTTTTATTAAAGAAAGACCAGTATGGATTAGGATGAGAGTTAATTAGGAATTATTGGAACCAGTTGTATTTTATTTTATTACTAGTCACAATAATAAAATAAAAGTTTAAGTAGGTTTTATTTTTAATTGTTACTTATCTCTAGTTTATGGAAGAGAAATACAAGGGTAGTTATTGCAGGTGGCGAAATTTGTGGTAAGACTAAGACGTGGGAGAACATGGTGGCTTTCTATAAGAGAAAAAGCAGTGGGATAGTGGGTAGGTTTGGAAGAGATTTGTGGTGAAGGGACTCATTATTTTCTTGTGGTACAATAAAAATATAAAAAATATTATGTCCATAATATTTTCACGACAAATTTTAGATGATAAATTGTTACTTATTAATGGTTATATTTTGAACTCACTACTACAATTTCTTTAAAATTATAGGTCAGGATATAAATGATGTGGTATTCCAAATTAATAATAACAAATCTCTTAACACAAAAGTTAATTTTTCCATAAGGATATTCGTTGCAGAATTCTATTTTAAGGTTCGATAGCGTACAGCCGTACAAGAGATTTTATTTTTGAAAAAAATAAAATCAACCTTCTCGAGATTCCAAAGGCTAATATTTTCTATCAGACAAGATTAAATTAGAATATGCTGATATTATGCTAAAACGGCAAAACCATTTTTTTTTTTTTTTTTTTTTTGAGAACCATTAAAAGTGTCAATTTTTTTTTGATACAAGATAGAAATTTTATTTTAGCCTAATCTAATCGTATATGTGTGTGAAGCTCTCTTCTAGAGACTTGAACCCCCGACTTTTACCCCTCACACCCCATAAATACTTATATACTTGTAGAGTGACCATCGTACCAAGAGTGTGTAGTAGTCTTCTTCTTCTTTTTTTTTTTTTTTATTATAAGAAATTAAAGTGTGATTTCTGTGGTCATTAATTACTTATTATTTATTTATTTTTGGATAGGAACTTGTTATATTTTTGCACAGTATAAATTCCACCATTTTAATGATTACCCACTATAGGCTCCATATATTATTTTCCTTTTTTGTTTTCCTCTGTTTTTTTTATTGAGTGACCTAAAAGGAATGTGTTATTCCTTTTCTAGAGTAACCTAGGAATATGTGTAATGTAATACCATTATATATATATATATATATATATATTAAAACTTCCAAATATATTTCATATATATATATTAAAACTTCCAAATATATTTCATTGACATCTAACTATATATCTAATTATCTTTCCTGATGATTTATTACTTAAGCAGGAAATATATTGGTCCCAACGATCACGGATATCGTGGTTGAAACATGGAGATAAAAACACCAAATATTTTCACTCCAAAGCTTCACAACGGAAGAGGAGGAATATGATTCAAGGTGTTAAGGACCAGCATAATAATTGGGTGGAAGAAATTAAGGATATTGCTGGTGTGGCGATGGAGTATTTTGAGAATATTTTTAAATCGTGTGCATGTGAAAGATTGGATGAGTGTCTAGATGCAGTGCAACATAAGGTGAATGGGGAGATGCAGGAGATATTATCCAAAGAGTAGCAACGTGCTGAGGAAATCAAGGTGGCGCTATTCCAAATGGGACCAACAAAGGCTCCCGGACCAGATGGTATGAATGTCATTTTCTACCAAAAATTTTGGCATATTGTTGGTGATGATGTTGTTGATGTTGTTCTAGATTTTTTGAATTAATTGTAATATGAACCTTGATTTAAACTATACTCATATTGTACTTATTCCAAAAGTTAAGTCGCAACAAGAAAAATGTCAGATTATAGACCTATTAGCCTATGTAATGTTATTTACAAAATTATTTCCAAAGTTATGGCTAACAAAGGTGTCTTGTAAGTTGAAACAGATTCTCCTCAACTCAACTAATCTCTCATACACAAAGTGTCTTTGTTGATGACAAGTCGGGACGCCTCATAACGGACAATGTGCTTGTGGTGTATGAGACGCTTCACTCTATGCATTGCATTGGGAAAACAGGAAGAAAGGGATGCTAGCATTGAAACTGGATATCGTAAAGCTTATGATAGGGTTGAGTGGGAATTCCTCGGAAAATGATGGCTAAATTGGGGTTTCCGGATGCATGGATTGAGCGGGTTATGACCTGTGTTTCTACCCCATCCTATTCTTCTTGAATCCGTATAAATGGCAAGGCATTTGGCAATATCACACCATCAAGGGGGCTTCAAAGGAGACCCCTTATCCCCATATCTATTCCTCCTATGTGTAGAAGGGTTCATCTGCGTTAATCTCTTTTTGGAGATCCTGCTAAAGCAACTTTTGAGGTTCGAAGGAGAATCCATGGGGTCCTTGCTATTGGAAGGAGTGCACCTACAATTTCCCATCTATTATTTGAATCATGATGATTCATTGTTGTTTTGCCGAGCTACACATGAGGAGGTGCGGTGTATTTTCCTTTTGCTTTGGGTTTGACATCCTACAATTGTATGCAGCATCCTCCGGTCAATGCATCAATTTTGAGAAGTCTTCTGCTTATTTTAGCCTTAAAGGCTTCCGAATTTGGATATTTCCTAGAGGAGGTGGGGGTGAATCATATAGCCGATCATCTAGATATTCCTTCTCCTTTTCACTTTCTCGAGGCAACACAATGGGGTTACAAAGAGAGGCTATCAAAAGTGAGTCTGGGGTGAAGGAAGTAGATCGTTTTGAGTCTTATTTGGGACTACCTACATTGGTGGGACGTGCAAAATATCATACCTTTTCCTTCTTAAAGGATAGGGTTTGGAAGAAAATTCAAGAGTGGAAAGGAAAACTACTCTCTAGAGCAGGAAAGGAAGTGTTGATTAAGGTGGTGGCCTAATCCATCCCAACCTATATAATGGGGGTTTTCCAATTGCCAATCAAGCTATGTAATGAATTAAATGCTATGTGCGCAAAGTTTTGGTGGGGTCAAATTGGGAATGAGAAAAAAATCCATTGGAAGGGGTGGAATGTGTTGTCTCAACCTAAGAAGGAAGGGGGTATGGGCTTTAGAGACTTGAGGAATTTCAATTTGGCAATGCTAGCAAAGCAAGGGTGGAGATTGCTACATGAACAAAACTCATTAATGTATAGATGTTTTAAGGCACGTTACTTCCCACGTTGCAACTTTTTAGAAGTTTCGGATGTCCCAAATAGCTCTTTTGTGTGGAAAAGTTTAATGGCGGCTCAACCTCTACTTAAAAAAGGTTGTTGTTGGCGGGTGGGGGATGGTTCCTCAATAAGGGTAACCAAAGATAAGTGGATTTTAAACCATCCAACTAATATGGTTATCTACCCACCATTGGAGGAGGAATGGGAGTGGAGGGTGTCCGATATTATTGAAACTGAGAATTAAAGAATGGGATAGGGAATTAATTGAGGCCAAATTCCATAGTGATGATGCGAATGCAATCCTTGGCATGCCTTTAAGTCAAAATGGCTTCACCAAGCAGAACAAAGGAAAAGCCCTGTCCCTGGCCTCTTCGATCTAATTATATCTAATTATCTTTCCTTGGCTACACACGAAGAGTGGGGAGTAAAAACACTATTTTCTGTGAGGTCAAAAATAATTGGGTTACCATGTTGCAAGAGAAATCTCTAAACAGAAAGTAATAAGGGGGAAAGCTCAAATGGGACCAACAGGGCAGGCTCTCGACTGGATGGGTTGATCTGTTGTTCTAGCGGCATCTATACTCATATTGTGGAAAATGAAGGTTCCAAATAAGATAAAAGTTTTTGGGTGGAGAGCATGTCAAAATGCTCTTTGTTCTGCCTACCCGAGAAAATTTGGTTCACTTTGTTTAAAAAGTAGTGGAAGATGGATGGTGTGAGGCTTGCAAGATGGAATCAAATCGGTGGCTCATGTATTATGGCGGTGTGGGGTAGCGCAAGACATATGGGCGGGGAGTATTAGGAAGATACGAGAAGAGTCTAACCAAATGGGACCAACAAAGGCACTCATTTTTCAACCAGTTGGTTGCTATATTGACACAAAGGCTGATTGAGGAGGAGCTGGAGCAAAATGGGGTTTCAAAGAGAGGCTATCAAAAGTGAGAAGGAAGTAGATCAACTAATTTGATCTTAAAGTTCTTTGGGACTACCTACAATGGTGGGGCGTGCAAAATATCGTACCTTTTCCTTCTTAAAGGAAGAAAGGGATTTGGAAGAAAATACAATGTTGATTAAGCGCTTTGGACAATTTGGAATCAACGGAACGTGGTCATGCATGGAGGAAAACTACAACACACCTTCTGTCTCTAGAGCATCAAGGAAGTGTTGATTAAGGCGGAGACCCAACCCATCCCAACCTATACAATGGGGTTTTCAATTGCCAATCAAGCTATGTAATGATGTCTCACAAAGCGAGCAAGTGATTTTTTGACCGAACCTACAAGGACAAACAAGCTTTACTTGCTACTAAGGGTAACCAAAGATAAGTGGATTTTAAACCATGTCTACCCACCATTGAGTCTGGGAGTGGAGGGTGTTGGGATGGAGAGACCACCCACATAGTGTTCGATGTTCAAACTAAATTTCGATGCAAGCAATTTTTTCGAACAAGAACTCGCCTACCCAAAATTTGGTTCGCTTTGAATAGTGGAAGATGGATGGTGTGAGGCTTGCAAGATGGAATTGAATCGGTGGCTCAAAGATTATGGCGATAGGGGTAGCGCAAGACATATGGGCATAGTGTGTGGGCGCCATTGTCCGAAACTTGCCACAAGGGCGAGGTGATGGCTGGACAATGTTCAATTTGGAATCAACGAAAGTCATGCATGGAGGAAAACTGCCTCGCTCGAGGTCCGCCTTGTGGGTTGCACCCGAGCGAGGAAGTCAAGTGCTAGCGTGCGCCAAAAATCTCTTGAGTTCGCTCTTGACTCGGGCTTCTCGGACCTGGTGGTTGAGGGAGACAACGTCACGAATGAAAGCCATTGTCTCTCCTCATCATCCGAACAGTCTAGGCTAGGACACATTTATGATGATATTAGCACTTTAGCGTTGGGTTTTAGGAGTTTCTATGTGAATTGTATAAAGCGGAAAGCCAACGCTGTTGCTCATTGCTTGGCCCGCTATGCCGCTTAGTTAGTCAAGATGTGGTTTGGATGGAAGAGTCTCCTCCACCTGCACTACAGGCTTTGTATTCGGATTTAACTTTCTTGAATGAATGAATGAATACCCGCCTTGTTTTAAAAAAAAAAAAAAATACCATAATATATATAGAGTCATTAATGCTAGATTTTAAAGGATATCATAGTATTAAACATAAACCACGATTACTAAATTAAAGGACTAAATTTTACTTTTGTCCCTATTAGTGGAGAAATTATTAGGTCCACCAGAAGATCACGATGTGGTCCTCCTTGACCACCCAACCAATAAAATATTGTTATTTATGCAAATATGACATCATCCGGTAATTTTTATTTTTATTCCTTGTGTTGATTAGTAAACTTACACATACATTTACATAGATGACATCATCTTATTGGTTAGGGAGGAACACATCAACAATCCTCCCGGTGTAAATAATAATTTCTCTTATTAGTGCCAAAACTAATAACTAAAATCAAACAAATTAATCATGCCTCTTCCAAACTCCATGATTTCATATTCGTAAATATAAAAATTAGTCATATATCAAACAACTTGATTTATTAAACAAGAAGAGTGACTCTTATAAATACAGAAAAAAAACCCCGAGGAACATAGGATTTAATAGTTAGAGAATTGTAAATTTGCAAGTAATGACAATTTGGAGATAACTATTGGTACAAACTACAAATCAATCTTCTTGCTATGTGTCACCAAAAAATAATAAATCAACTTAAATGCAAACTATAAATTTCACCATTTAAATAATTACCCACTATAAGCTCCATAAATTATTTTCCTTTTTTTTTTTTTTTTGGTTTTTTTTATTGAGGCTCCATTTGGGAGTTCATAAGGGAATGAAATGGAATGGAATGATCATAAGGGAATGGAAAGGAATGGAATGGAATGAAATGTATTTAAGTAAGGGAAAAGAATGGAATAGAATGGAATTAAGTAACCTTGATTGGATGTTTTAAAATAAAGGAATGAAAATGAATGGAATGTAAGTAATCTTGTTTGGGAGCAACATGGAGGGAATGGAATGGAATCATTTTATGACAATATTACTGTTAGACCAATATTTTAAAATAAAGAGTTGAATATATAGGGGTATTTTGGGAGTTTTAGTAAAAAAATCATTAAATTTAATTCCATTCTCTCCCATTCCTCCCAATTTCGGGGGGAATGAAAATTTAAGGTTTTAAGGGAATGGAGAGAAATGAGTGTTCTCTCCTACCCATTCCATTCCCTCCCACTTAAACTCTCAAACAAGGGAATGAGCTTTCCATTCCCTTCATTAAAACTCCAAAACAAGGGAATGAAAGAATATTCTAAAATGATTCGTTTCATTCCTTTCCATTCCATTTCATTCTCTCCTCCCAAACGAGGCTTGAGTGACCTAAAAGGAATGTTTTCCTTTTTTTAGAGTAACCTAAAAGGCATGTTTTATGATGTGCTGAATATGTATAATGTAATACCATAATAAATATATAAGGCATGTTTTAAAATGTGCTGAAAAAGTTAGGTAAAGGTTTTTTTGAGAAATGTTAACAAATGCTCTAGGGTATTGGTTTAGCAATTACTTTTAGATATATTTTATAAGAAAATGATAAAGCAATTAATTTTTTTGATAGTTTTTTATATTTCTCATGAAAGTAGTGATAAAACTTTTTTAATATGATTTATTAACAATTGCTCTAAGAGTACCTGTTAATCTGACTCAAAATTTTTAACGACAGGACTCTTTTGGGTAATCTATCTTTCAATATACACCTCATATTTAGTGATAAGACCCTTTTGGGTAATCTATCTTTTAGTGCAGAGTGATAATTATTATTTTTAGGAAAAAGGAGAAAAAAACTCTTTCAATCATAATCAAATTAACACTTTCCTGTTATTTAATGATAAAGTTTTCTTTTTTAAGTACACACATATATATCTTCCTCAAAAAAAAAAGAAAAAAAAGTACACACATATATAATTACATTTAGTACACTGCAACGCACAATCAATCGATCTTATGTCCAATTCTACAAACTTAGTGGCTTGAAGATAAATCCCAAAATTTTATTGAAACTTAAAATGATACTCCCTCCGTCTCACTTTGTTTGTCCTGTTTGAAAAGTTAAACATTTTAAAAGAACATTATTTGTTGTCTTGTCTACCTTATAAAAATGTATAAGTTTACAAAACTACCCTTAAATAAATTTATTAGCTTTTTTTAAAAGGAGTTATTCTTAATGAGGCTTAGGGGTATAATAAGAACATTAGTAAACTAATAACTTTTATTTTTAGAAACATGACAATATTTTGGGATATCCCAAAATGGAATAGAAGACAAACAAAATGGGACGGAGGGAGTAACTTGGAATGCCATTATAATGACAAATCAGTCTGCAAGTCTTTTCACTACTCCATTACTTTTGTTCAGCAAGCATGTTGCATATAATTGGTGAAAGCCTGGAAAATTCATTGCACTTCACGTGAAAGCCTGGAAGATAAACTGAGAACTACTCTGCACTTCACATGTGAACCAAAGGAACATGAAAGGATACAAATATTTAAAACAAAGAACGTCAATTTTTTTTAACAAATAGTTTGGCTGTTTTACATAATTGAAATTGAAGATATAATTTGAAAATCAAAATTAAAAAAAGAAGAAGCAAATTGATGCAATCATTCAATGAAGTCAGTTCACCTTTTGGCCTTTGGGCACTTGTTGCATTTCAATTGCAGCTGTTTAGAATATATAATAGTATTTTGTTCCATGCTGGTTACTTTTTAGGCTCGGGTCACGCTAGTTCCACGGTTCATCCATGCAATCAGATTTTGGATACCTCGACTTGATCTTCGATGTGGATGTACACCTGACTGGTCTAACACTAGTAAGCTTATTGGTGGGCAGGTCTTATACAAAAATAGTATAGTGAATAGACATGACCCACCCTTGGTCGGACCAGTTACATGAAATTTTGTTGTCAACAATGAAAATGAGTACCTATATTGAAATTCGTTTGTATTTTTGTACGGGGCCTATGGAGTGCAAAACACCATCCCTCTCCACTATAACAAGTTTTACTAGTGTGGATAAGAGCATGGACTTCTTCTAACGCATTGGACATCTAATTATGTGACTTATCTAATGTACCCTATTAGATGGACAATCTAATGGAGTGGCATGGACTAGCTCAACCAATCTCTTTGGCTTAGGAGTAACCAAGGACAAGTAGGTGGAAAGGATGAGGCTAAGGTGACCTATCTACCAACCTAAACTATTATTTTAGGAAGGGATCCGGGAAATTGTGGCATTTGCTTTTAAAGCCTTGTCCCTTGAAATTATTCTTGAGTTTGAATCCTTATTGCAATTGATCATATATCAAAAAGTTTGATTTACACTCTGAGAGTGTGTTTGAATACCGCTTATTTTGCTGAAACTGAAAACTTATTACTTAAAGTATTGTAAATAAATATAAAAATTAGTTGAAATAATACAAGAAGAGACCCATGAATAGTATAAAAAAGTGTAGTGGGACCCATGAATAGTAACTAAAATAAACTGAATGATAAAATAATTTTAATTTTTCATCTCAATCCAAACTCACACTTAGAATCAACCATTCCACACCTTATATGGGTCACAATGGCATTAATCTAAGGTAATACTAAAAAAGACCCTAGATGCCACTTTGTGAAAAAAGACGCTTAATCACCAGTTTTGTTAACCCTAGCTACCGAACTCAATGGTCGAGCATACCCAATAGGCTTAAGCATGGAGTACAAGACTAGAGCAAAAAAAAAAAAAAAAAAAAAAAAAAAAAAAAAAAAGCTTAAGAGTACAAGACAATGTAGCATCTATAGTGTGCCATTCGAAGCTCTACAACCCTAATCCTATGGTAAGTAGCCACTATCTTGGCCATGGTTGGCCTAAGAGTATCAAAAAGCCTCAAACAAAGAGAAGAGTTCATCGTTACACTTATGATAAGGGTCTTATCCTAATCCTAAGAGTATGTAGCCGTGGGTTCAAATCGTTACCCTAGTTGTCATCCCTGGTTATGCCTTTGTTGATCGGCTGTTCATCTACGAGAGGAGCCATGAAATCTCAGTGGTATTTTGAAACGACTGTGATTCACAATACAACTATGGTGTTCAATTTGTTGGGGCTGGGTTTCCATCTGTGACGGGAGCAGCGACTTTCAAGATGGTTTCCATCGTTAAGATCTTGCAGCAAAGATTACCCATCGAGGACCATTTGATGAAGATGAAGATTGTCAAAAAAAGTACTTCTTTGGGAGCATATATAGGATTTCCAACGGTGGCAAGTTCACGGACCATAAGAGAGGACCAAATTAAATTGAAAAATGATACCTCAGCAGATCAATAGGTGGATTTTGCAGCCAGAATTTTGGCTTTACAAATTCTGCCTCAAAATTATCGCAGAATTTTGAATGTCCTTATCCTGCTATGGTCAAACTCAGAATTTATGGCTAACAAAATTTAAACATGATGGATCTATCTCAAATTCCAGCTACAAATGCCACATCTAAACACAACGTTATGGTATTTTAAGTTCCAATTCCTTTACTTGGTGGACAAGAAGTACAGCATTATTCTTTGACAAGGAATATCAAAATTTTATAATAAGAAATATATATTTTATAATTTTCACATCTAGAAAATTCAAAAGAAATCAAGTTATTTGTGGATAAATTCCAACAGGCTGAGCCAATTAAGAGTGGACTTCAACTAGAAGTCGTTGTGAACAATTCACATCGTGATAAAATTTACTTGTCCTAACTTTTACTCCAGATTAATCAAAAGAAAGCATTTTTTTGTCGGATAAAACGAATTATGAGACAGAATCAAGTGGAGAATTATCAAGGATATCGATGTGACTCTCTATTCCATGTTGGTGTTCTTGCTACAATTGCATCGGGTTTCATTCTTGCTACTTTTAACTTTTTATATACCAAATAAATCATTTTGATCTTGACAAGTTTGTATCGCCGCCTTAATTAACTTCCAAAAAGGACCAAAGCCTAAGTGCGCACATGACTAAATAACACAAGGTGACACCTCAAGAGCCATACACATACCACGCGTATGTGAGTGGCAATTGTTGGTAGGCTCTCCTCTTAATTTGCCCACTAATTGAGAATGATCAATGGTCTTCCTAATCTTCATAGTGAATAATATATAATATCCATCGTTACTTTTTTTTCTTAATTATTAGTGCAGAGTCCATTGTTTATTTGCGTAATGATAATAATGATATTGTTAGGGTTCGTATGAGTTGGGTTAGGTTAACTTAACGTGGAGGGGGAATTCTTACAATGCACCGAGGGTTTTGGATTAATTTGCCATTTTGCAATTACCAAAGTTGATCCACAAACAAACACAAATCACATTGTACCGACCGAAAGTGCCTACAATCGGTTAGCAACCAAACAAAATAAATTAAGATAAAGAAGCATATAATCATATTAGAGAAACAATAACAAACCCAAACAGAATAAAATGTGAAACTCAAAATTAAACCCAGAAATTAGAGTGATAGAGAGAGAAGGGACTCACCTTGGCCTTGGAGGAAAAAATAGGGAGGGTCCAAGTTAGGGTTTGCAGAGAAAAGAAATTAGAGTTTGGGGTTATAATTTTACATTAATCATATTAAAATTCAATTAGTGGGAGTTATAACTATTGACTAGAAACTAATTGATAGTCAAATTTTGTTCTTACAACAATGGAATAGAGGGAATTTGAACCCTGAAACATGGAAAATGTTTGGCTCTAAACATGTTTGGAGCCTTGGGACTTGAATTACCTATAAAAAAATGATATGTGCTATATTACACACAATGCATTACTCATAATAATTACAAATGTCATATTCTTATTAATGGTTGGAATCTAAGACTCCAAATATGTTTGGAACCAAAATGTCCTTGAGCTACTTGAGCTATAAAACTCTTGGCCTTCATTAGTAAGTTATAAGCGCTAAAATATATATTATAAGTTATCTAAATAAATATATATTGGTTGGTTTAGTTGGCGAACATGTGAAAGAGACCAAAAAGTGATAGTGACCAAAAGCGGCCAGAACTCACCAAAATATACATGTGTTTTTTTTTTTTTTTTTTTTTTTTTTTTTTTGATAGAAAAAAATATACATATGTTGAATTTTCTTGTTTTGTTTTTGTTTTCTTAATTAGCCATGAATCATATATACATTTAAAAATGGGAAAAACTCAAAAACATCTTATTTTTATCAACAAGCATGGTCTTTAATCAAACCTAAATCATGTTAAAGATGCTCTTTTTGAACAAACTAGGGGAAAAATATTATTATTCACCGAAAAAAAATTCTGTCTCACTTTTTATATTTTACTTTAGAGTCAAACAATCACAATTTTTATATACTTGTTTTTTGATTTTTGTTTTTCTTTTTTCCATTCTATAAAATAACCAATGTTTAAAATGGGAAAAAAGTTGTTTAAAATGGGAAAAAGTTAAGACAAGTAGAAAGTTATATGAGTGATAAAGCAAAAGTGAAATACAAACAACTGGGACAAAGATTTCTATTCAATATCTCATCAAAAAAGAAGATTTCTATTCAATAGTTACCATACAAGTTATAAGATTACTAGGAATATGTCATCCTTGTGATAGTTTTCTTCCTACTTGTCATTTATGAAATTTAACTTTTGTATGCTTTGAAATCTATGAGGATACAGTTAGATTTCTTTCACTCTTATATTTGTCCACTTGCCTAGGCCTAAACCTATTGACAATATTCAAGAACTTTAAAAACAAAACAAAAGGAAAAGCTTATCTACAACAAAAAGAGAGAGGGGGTGTTGAAAAAGACTTGAGCCATTGAGAAATGAGATATCGGTCAATCCATTAATTTTCTAATTTGCATTTTCTTCTTTGTTATTTCAACTTAAATTATTGCTTCAGATATGTTTTGTGCCAAATGTTTGATCGTGAAACTTTATTGAATACCAACCTGATTCTTTAGATTCCAAGATCTAAAGATGGATTTTGTGGTAGGCAACTAAAGATTACGATCAATTATCTAAGTTGGATGCCACATGTGAGCCTCTCTTTTTTCACCTCCCTCATATCATAGGATCCTAGTTCACTGGTATTATATATAACAATCTTTTTACAGATGTGTTGGCAGTTTCATATAAAATCCTTTTCTATGAGAGCGACGTTAAATATATAACTACTATATTAAAATTTTTAGAGGATATTATTATTGTGACCACCTTTTAAATTTGTTAACGTTGATACAGTACGGGGGAATAGTTGGAGGAAATGATAATAACTATAGAAGTTTGAAACTTTGAATTGAAGCATCATCAAAATTCGGCTGAAAGTCTAAAGTCTTTATATTTCACTTGCACTTAAAATAAAAGCAGGCCAACAACATCATTATAAGAGACAAAGGGAGAAATGAAAAGAAATGAAAAGGAAAGGAAAGAACGAGAGAAGCACCAACAAGCAAGTTGGAATACACCTATTCTCATCAAACAGATAATAAATATAAATAGAACATTTTCCCTTTTACATGCCCAATGGGTTAAGAACTTAAGATTGAGCAATTATAAAATTGAAAGAGCATATCAAATTTAGCTAAAATTTGTGGATTTTAATCTTTCAGAGTAATCAAAACAAAACAATGAATGTTGTATCGTGCATCACCCCAGGACAGGACCTCTTTGAAATTGGAATAGTCTAGATAGATGGCTATTGGGTCTAAATATATGGACTAAAGGACTAAGGAGTGTTTTGTTTTTGTTTTTCTGATTCTGAACGGTCTATATGGATTTTTAAGAAGGAAGTACACATTTCATATTCATATCTGTTTTTTTTTTTCTCTCCAAATGACTGCGTTTAGTTGTAATAAATTTGATTCCCAAAAGTTTCTCCAAAAAAATTGATTCCCAAAAAAAAAAAAAAAAGTTTTAATAAATTTATAAAGACAACAGGAAAAGTTTTATACATGATAAAAATCATAATCACATTCACAACGATTAACCATTGGCTTGTTAAGTCTGTGACTTAATTCATGAAATGAAAATTTTCAACAAAGCAATTATATCCCCTTATGATTTGGTGCAATACAATTACAATTTAGTCACACATGATTTGTTAATTGTTATATTTTTGAATTACTAAAATTTGTATTAAAATAAAGTCAAGAGTGTTTATGATTTAGTGACATAATCTGTTCTATTTTATTAGAAGACCTAAAGTTTAAATTCTTACTTCCTTATCGTTGTTGTAAAAATTAAATTCAAAAAAAAAAAAAAAAAAAAAGAAGGTTTGGATCACAAAAATTAGTAGGGTATTTTGGGTGAAACACTACTAATTGAAAGTTTTAAAATAGTGGGTTTAGTTAGTTCAAATGGTAAAATCTCTGATGATTGAATAAGAGATTTGGGGTTTAATCTCTGCTTACACAAAAAACCGATTGATGTCTTAGTTTGATGACAAGGAACTATCATCGGGAGCAGTGTTTTTAAAATAAATTGTGATACTGATAGGGTCAAATCACAAAGAGATAAATTGTAATTTTGTCTCACTCTCTTCTTTTCTTTCTTCTTTTTTTTTTTTTTTTTTTTTTTGGGGTGGAAGTCCCATGGTTAAAATAATAAGTAGGTGCAGTAAGTCATCACTAAGAGCATCCACAAAATGTTTAGCTTTTTAGCTCCACCAAAAGTTATTTTATCTATTTTACCTACATACATGTTTGCAAAGAAAGGATCTATTTTAACTTTTAACACAATAAAATAATATAAACATCACAATAAAATAATATATCTACTACAATAAAATAATATATCCTATATAATAAACAACAATCACAACTACCTTCAACCACCACTGCCACTGCGCGCCGTTGTTTAAGCAAACAGAATATTCCCAATACATTCCTCCATTCAAATGTTATACCTAGCAAAAACAGCAAAAAAATAACACCATTTGCCCAAAACAACATAGCGACAACACCATTATTCACCACAAAATAACACTAAACCCAGAAAAATTAAGCCAAAACAACAAACACCCGTTCACTACAAAAGAAGAGAGAGCACCGACAAGTGGATCGGCCGGGGATGGCGTGGGGAGGCGTGGGCTAGGACGATGTGGGCTGGGATGGTGTGGGACGGCGAATTGTAATTGTGTTGATGAGAGAGATGAGAGCTTGACTGAGAGAGATGAGAGCTTGATGAGAGAACCGAGCTTGAGAGTGATGATGAGAGAGAGCACGGTGAGATAGAATAAAAGAAATGAAAAAAAATAAAGTAAGTTGCATTATTTTAATCGGAGGTTGAATAAAAAATTATTGTTTTTTTTAGAGGTCTGCTACAGTGCACATCTATAGATAGATGTGCACTGTAGCAAATTAGCAAAAAATTATAACTTTGCCTCCATAATAAGGCTTTTTTGGTATATTGGTGGAGCTAAAATAGTATTATAGCTTTTTAGCTCCATCACTAACCCTATCAAAAGTGGTATAATCCCACATTGATAGGAAAGAAGCATAGATGTGTGTGTATTAATCCTAGATTCAAGATTGTGTAACTTTAGTGAGTGTGAGAGCTATGAGACAAAGTTTTATCAGAGTAAAAAATTAAATTTTATTTAATGTATTAGTATGTGGGAACTTTTAAGTATATATAAAACAGTAAATCCCTAATTCCAAGCATGAAAGTTTCAGCATGATTAGGATTTTGATAACTTGTCTACACGGCGTTATGAAAGGACTCTATTAAAGTGCGTATATGAGTTGTAAAAGCTAGAAGATCACTGTCTTAATTCTTAATTACTGTATTTCTTACAAACGAATGAACGATTGTTGCTTTGATGAATTTTCTTTCTAATTTAGGCTAAAAGGCCAAATAGCTTTGCACTCCTTGACCCACCAATTAATATGCATTTTTTTTTTTTTTTTGGGTTAAAATTAATATGCATTTCGCAATGTCATTTCTGTAGCTTGCTGCGGACTAAAAGCAAAGATCTAAAGTTGAATATTTGGTTGAAAATTCCAGAATCACTGTGTAAAAACTAGGTGATGTTCTGCACAATGTTACAAATTTATTGTTAAAAAAATTATAATAAATTACTAATTAGAAAAAGTTAATAGATGCCTTCGATCAGAGTATTGGTTTAAAAAATATAATGTGATTTGTAGGTTAAATAATGCATGTATTAGGTCTGATTGGTATGAAGATTTTTGTTTTTGTTTTCAAAATAGTATTAAAACAATTTTTTAAAAATTGAACTTAAAAATATTTTTTAGAAAATAATTTTTATATTATACGTGTTTGTCTCCTACTTTTAAGAACAATTTTTAAAATGTACTTTTTTTATAATAAGTTTCAAATTTGAAGTGTGAGAATTCTTTTTGTAGTAAAGATAAGCTCCTTAATTTATGAGATATAAAATTTGGACAAATATGTGAGTTCCATTGTTTTCAATTTATTTACAACTATGTTATTAAAAAAAAAAAAATCTATATTATGAAAACAACCCTTAGTCGTTTTCAAAATCCTATTCTAAATCAGGAAAATAGGATATAGTTTTTTGAAAATTGTATTTAGAAAATATTAGTCAAACAATAAATTCAATTGTGGAACCCACCATTTTATGGCTTGCAAAACAAAAAACTATATTTAAATAGTTTTTTGAAACTTGAATTTTAAGCTAATCTTATAATCCCCAAATATAAGCTAATCTTGTGAATATTCATAGTTTTTATTAGATTTTTAAGACTCATATTTCTAATTTCTATTGCCTTTTTTTTATTTATTTTTTATTTTTATTTTTTAAATCCAAAAACTAAAGAGTTTGGTCCAAATAAAAAAATTCATACTTTTCAACCCAAAAATTAAGAAAATTTTTTTTTGAGCCAAAAATTGAAAAAGCAACTTACAAAAATAATCAATTTACGGACCAATTAATTCAAAATGGACCTAATTGTACTGAAGCAAACCAAAGTGGATTGAAGTGGACCCATGTGGAATGAAATGGACCATAGCAGACCAAATTGGACTGAGTAGGCCCAAGTGGACCGACGTGGACCACGATAGACCGAAATAGAATTATTGGATTGAATTGGATTGAATGGACCCAAGTGGACTAAAATTGATTGAATTGGAATGAAATCGACCGAATTGGATTGATTAGACCAAATGGAATGAATTTGATAGAATAAGACTAGATCGAATGGACTGAAGTGGATTGAGTAGACCAGGATGGATCGAAATAGGCTCAAGTGGACCAGTTAGATTGAAATACTATATTGATGTGGCTTAATGGGAGAATAGAAACAATAAATACTACTCTTTAACTTTTAGATATTATATAGATTTGAAGATGATATTAATTGATCAACTATATTAATATAAATAGGGAAGCCACATTGATCACCCTCTCCTAACTATTTTTTGTCTATACATTATATAAAGATTTTGATATAAATAGAATTATTTAGTTTAAGAATTCTTTTTTTTTATGATTTTTGGCATTAGTAAAAGAAATTTTATTAATGTTTGTTGCACACATCTTATTGTACACATTTTTTAGTTTAAGAGTTCTTTTTATAATTTTGAAATTGCGTCTTAAAAATACGATTTCACAATTTAATTAAAAATTGTGTTTTGATTTAAATGAAATTGTGTTTTTGAATACACAATTTCAACCGACGTGGTGCACGTGCATGTGCACACGCCACACACATGGTTTTTTTTTTTTTTTTTTGAGAAAACACACGCCACAGACATTGATGTGTAATCATCAGCCCTTTGAAAAAATAACAAGTCACATTAAAAATGTATACAAAGTATTTGTTTGATACTCGTTTTTAATTTATAAGCAAGCGTGGTACATGTGCAAGAAATCCTTGTATTCATTCATATGGACCAAAACATTAATATTCCAGGTGTCAATAAAATTGCCTTGATTTTGACAAAAAAAAATACGAGGAGAAATAGGTGGGTTGGGTCATAAAAATGAGATGGATTGGATGGAGTGGCACGTACAGTGTATACAAATTACAAAATGCAGAAGTTGCAAAATGACAACAGATTGTACGGAGAATAAAGCGGTCAAGAGAGAGTGCCAGTGCAACATTTGCTACGTTCCTTGCTCTGCGCTATGGAACAGTAACAGTGCGTGCAAAGTGGACAGTGCCAAATGCCAACAGTAAATGCTCATACTAACAATAACAAACGCACACACTGCCTCCGCCTCACCTTCTTTCCATTTTCACTAGTCTGTTATTAGTCACAGTCTGAGAGTCTGAGTCCACCACACAGAAATTGAGAGGTGACTCTGCTTTTGAGGTAAGAGTTTTTTTTACATAACAAAATCAAACATTTCATATTCATTCTTGCATTTCTTTTTTTCTCTTTTGTTCTTCCTAATTTCTTCTTGCATTTGGGGTAAGAATTTTGTCATAAGAACAATTAAAACGTTCGCATTCATTGCTCATGCTCATTATATTCATGTTCAAGCATGCATTTTTTTTTTCTTTTTGTCTTCCTAATATCTTCTTTATTTATATTCTTGAAAAAGTTGTACAGAGTATAAGGTACTACTTAATGTTTATGAGGAAATGAATAAGGGAAAACAGAAAAAGATCACTATTTGCTCTATTCTTTCCTTCTTTTTCAATGGTTTTTTAGTTTAAGGGATTGCATTGAAAACTAACGGTGGCAGCCTTTGGATTTTTAGTCAGCTTCAAAAGCCTCACTAAAAACCTTGCTTTTTTTATTAAAAATTTTATGGCAACATAGGATTTGCATTTTTAATTTTTAATACTAGTGGTTTGGCCCTTATAGTATATAGCTGACCCACTTGCTAATGTAACAGTGGTGTTTGAATATTTCCCGTGGTTTCAATATTAAATTCCATGGACTTCTGGACCTTCATTGTTCTTATATTTGCCTCTGGATTTTCAGTCAACTTCAAAAGCCTCGCTAAAAATCCCTTTTTTTTTTTTTATTTATTATTATTAAAAATTTTATGGGCAACACAGGATTATCTTTTTATACTAGTGGTTTTGGTTCTTTTAGTATAGATGATGATACACTTACTAATGTAACAGCAGTGTTTGAATATTTTCCTGTGGTTTCAATATTAAGTTGCATAGACTAATAGATTGCTAATGTCTCTGTTGCTCATCTTTCTTAGTTTGTATTGTAGCTACAATGGATCTCACTACTTTTGTCTTGTCTGTATATCTTGTAGTAATTGTTCCTCAAAGTTATGTGAATTTCATTTCAGGAAATGGAGAATCTTGAATTCTTGAACAGTGACATTCCCTCTAATATCCTATGTCGTTTGCCTTCAAAGACTCTTCTTCGATTTAAGTGCGTTTCTAAAGGTTGGTACAAGCTTATATCCGACCGGTCCTTCATCCAGAGTCAATTACAAAAGCAAAAGCCTACTGTATCGGGATTCATATTCCAAGGGAAGTATCAGTGGTGCAATGAAGACATCAGAACAGTTAGCTACATTCCTGTTGTTGAATCACAAGGTGAAGGTGAAGGTGAAGGTGACAGTGATGAAAAAGTGCAGCAAAAGGGGTTTGATTTCCTTCCTGAGGATGTAGTGATGTTAGCATCATGCAATGGGATTGTATGTTGCCGGAGTTGCTTTCCTGATCAAGCTCAAGACCCTGCTGTCTATGTGTGCAATCCCTCAAAAAAGGAGTGGATTAAATTACAATCAACTGCTGCACTTGACAATCTTAGCACCATAGGATTGGCGTTTGACCCAACTCGGGATCCCATAGACATTTCTACTAAATTCAAACTGGTTAGAGTCAGGCAGTTAGAGATTGAGGAGGAGGACTTCTGCTATACTTTTGAAGTATATTCATTGGAAACTGGGGCATGGACAAAATCAAATGAGATCTGCCACTGCAATAACAATTTAGTCCACAACAACAGTGTTTATGTTGGAGGGATTTTACATTGGCGAACAGATGGAGATAAAGTGCTCACATATGATGTAGAGAAGGAGCTATCTTGGTTAATTTCAGTACCAATCCCCGCGATGGAATTTGAGACCATCCCTCAGGCATGCATTGGAGATTCTGAAGGGCGAATGCATTATGCAATGGTCTCTGAAAAAGGACTTCACATATGGTTCCTTGAAGATTTTTTTGAATCCAAATGGACTCTCAAACACTCAAAATCTCTGCAGGAAATTGAAGAAGAGCATCCACGGTTTTACAATCTGCATCAAAGAGTGACGGAAGCAGTGACTTATCATATGGAGCCATGGATGGTTCCATTGGGGATTAAAGACGGATTGTTGTTACTTAGGGTGTCTACCAAGTTGTATCTTTATGAAATTGAGACATGCAGTGTGAAGCAAGCTTGTTCACTTTCTAAGTTGGGTCCACATATTATGTTTTGTCCAGTGGTGCTACCCTACTCAATGAGTTTGGTGCCATTGAATCCGCATAGAGAGCTGCCACTCTATTAGGATTTATATATATTTTTGGGTTTTAAAATGTAAATCAGTCTCTAAGTTTGATTTTAGTCTCTAAGAATTCAAAATTTGAATTTAGTCTCTAATGTTTGATAGCATTTTGAATCTCACCTTTTAGTTCATGTCCATTAATGAGAAGCCTTTTGTGGGTTCTAGTTAACTCATCTTGTAAAGTCTCTTGTACCTCTAAAATTGTTGTCAACATTTAGGACTGAGGCTTTAATCAAACCAACTTGTCTATTTATGTACGTAGATACTGATCTAATGTACATTATTGCATCTTATTTTGCCTGTACCTTGAATTGAAATTAGAATTATCTCATAATCTCTTGGGTTTACATAATTATAGGAAATGGAACTCAGAAAAGGGCTTCTATCAATTTTGAGGTAATGCAGTTTGCTGTGGCACTGACACTGATCTGCCGCACTGTATATGCAAGTATTCTTTAATAACCCAAGTTTTGTGAGTGATTAATATGTAAAAATTTAAGAAGAAATTGTCATTAAAAAACTCAGATGGAAATGATTGAGAGACACAGTCTGAATGTATATATAAACCTAGTTTAATGCAGGAAATTAGGAGGCAGGGGCCTCATAATTGCAGAGCATGCACTGGTAGGAATGCTAAAGACAATTGATGACATTCTGTTACTCCTCCAGGCATACAAAACTCTGAAATTTCAAGATCACATATACCCATCTTCTGATGCAAAACCATTATTTAATTTTGAAGCCCTCATATTGGACATTATCCTCTTCCTAGTTTAGGTTATTAACTGTCCTTTGGGTCTGATACTGTTGTCAGGAGGCTCAGTGAACTACTCATGCAACCCATGTTCAATCATAAGCATTAAGGATTGTATTGGTGTCTTGAAATTAATGGGCCACCACAGTGGTAAGCTAAGTTGCACGGACACGGACACGGACACGGACACGACATGGACACGGACACGGGGATACGGCAATTTTTGAAAAATAAGGACACGACACGGCGGCGACACGGCGGTTAAATAATTAATTAAATTTTATATTTAGATACATTTTTTAATATTTTTAGACATAAAATACATTTATATTTAGAATTCAAATTATGTAGAACTACAAATAAGTAAACTAACACCCAAAGTAGTACAATAATACACATAAAATGTTTAGAGTACAAACCATAAAAGGATAACAAGTTCAACATCAAACTAAAAACATAAAAGGATAATAAGTTCAACATCAAACTAAAAACATAAAAGGATAACAAGTTTAACATCAAACTAAAAACATAAAAAGATAACAAGTTTTAAACTACAAGATTATCAAAGAACAACAACATCATCATCATCAACATAATCATTATTCTCAACAATACTTGTCTCCATCTCTGGCTCATCTAGTGTGAGACAAGCAATCTCAAGCAACCCAGGTCCTCCAAATGGTTCATCCCAATTATCTCCACCAATGTCCCACTTCTTAGATTCTCCACTATTGTACTCGTGCCTCCTCCTTGAAAGAAGTCGAAGATTAGAATGAACAAACACTAAATCTTCAAGACGTTTAGGAGTAATTCTATTCCTCCTCATAGAATGGATGAAGCCATAGGTACTCCAATTCCTCTCAGCACATGATGATGAGCAAGGCTGTTCAAGAAGTTTTAGAGCTAAAGTTTGAAGTAGTGGTAAAGTAGACCAATAAGTTGACCACCAAAGCATTGGACTGTAGCTCCACCTATCCTCCATGTTATCCTCATCATAAGCCTGTAATGAGTTAAACAAACCAAACTCCACATTAACTTTTTGCCTATCATCGGGATCGGAAAAGATCCTTTTGAGGCACTTGTTTCTCTCCACTGAAATTTCAGCATCCTTATGTGGTGCAACACGGCCTCTAACTTCCTCAATCCATTTAATAGTATAATACCTAGTTAAAAACAAATAAACAAGTACAACTAATAAGTTTAGTTTATTTATTTGGAAATACCTAAAGAATATAAACGAAAAGATTAAAGAGATAGAAAATTACTTTGGATTCAAGGAGTGGGCTAGGCAATGAAGTGGTGTGCAATTTTTAGTTCACCGTTCAATAAGTATATTGTGTACCACATCATAGAATGGAGACTTCTCATAGTCTTCCTTGCCTTCATGTTGGTATATTTCTTTCTTCACATTTTCTATCATGGAATCCCACATTTCATACACCTTATGGAGAATAGGTGCATCCGTGTCACCCACTCGAAGCATCTCATAAATAGGTTCTGTGAATCTTAGAATGTATGCAACCTTGTCCCACCACAAATCATTCAAAATATAATCCCTCACAGTTTGAGCTTTTCCTACATCATCTTCTCTATATGACATCCATTCCTCACTAACAACCATATTTCAAGATTTTGTTTTACTTGAAACAATCTTTTAAGCATGATAATTATTGAAGCAAATCGTGTTTCAAAGAATAAAGAAGTAACTTCAAAGGAGAATATGAATTAAAAATTGCTAATCTCATAGAATGATTTGTGATGAAAATACGAATGAAAGTTGCCTCATCCGAAACTTGTGCAATCCAGTTACATTCATTATATGCATCCTCATTCTCGCAAAGAGTACTTAGGTGCACATATATTCTTCAAAGCCAAATTGAGAGTATGCACAACACAAGGTGACCAAAATATATGAGGATATTCAGCTTCAACAATAGATCCTGCAGCCTTCATAATGAGACGCATTATCAGCAATAATTTGAACAACATGTTGAGGCCCAACCTCACCAATGACCTTTAAAAACAAGTCAGCAATAAAGTGCTTGTCTTTGTACTCTTTGGTACCATCAATGGATTTGATAAAAATTGGCCCTTTCTGTGATGTAGCCATAAAATTGATAAGTGGCCTTTTTTGTACATCCGTCCACCCATCACTTACAATGCTTAAACCCTTTTCTTTCCAAATCTTCTATCTCACACTTCCTGCTCCACTATATACTCCACAAATAAAAATATGCCACATGTCCATCTAATTTATTAAATGCTAAATTTATGCCTTTTATTATTTCAATTACCTAAATATGATGGGTTATTTATTTATTTATTTTAGGAAATTGAAATAATAGAAGACATAAATTTAGCATTTAATAAATTAGATGGACATGTAGCATGTTTTTATTTGTGGAGTATATAATGGAGCAGAAAATGTGAGATAGAAGATTTGGACTTCGTAGTCGGTGATAAAATTGGGCGTTTTATCTACGAAGACTATAATGTATTAACTAAGATGGTTTGTCTTGATCATGAAAATGGAGTCTTCTAGTTGATGTGTTGATATGTCTTAAGTGTATAAGACATATTGAACTAAACCGCTGTGATTAATTATTCAATTAAAAATCACACCAATAATTAATCTCACGACTTCTAATTTTATAAACTCTCAATCTTGAGAGGATAGTGAACCTGATTATGAAATGTAGGTTACTTTGATATATTAGGACTGAGATCTAGTTTAATGGTCAAAACCTTAGTATGTTGGATAATCACACATAGTGTTGAGAGAACGCATATTCTCAAAATGGAATCCATAATTTCTTTCTATAGAGACACGAAATATCTCTTTGAGATAAATTTAATGACAACTAGTTATTTAGGGCTAGCCACTTTAGTGAAGAATTACTAAAGTTTATATTTATTGAAATTAGATTTCTTAAATATGAATAACTAAAAGATTAAACTAGGTACTCAAGGAATAAAATAGTTGTTTACAAAGTGACAGTTTATTATGACTTTGTTCACTATAGATATTTCATGGAGGGGTCAAATGATATTATATTAGAGTCTTGGAAAATAATTTATTAATAAGGCCTAGAGTGTAATTATATTTTCGTAGTGGTACTTGTTATATAATTAATGGTAGCTTTAGGTTTGTCAAGAGTTAACAAATAAGTCCGAAGCTCATTGAAGCTAGAGCCTTATTAGTCTTTTTGGTCCCATCCCAAGCCACACACTCAAGCCCAATTGGGTTGGCTCAAAAGGCTAACCCAATTAGATAATTAGTTTTTATTTAATAAAAGTTATTAAATAAAGTAACTGCTAAGGCGATTACACAGTAACTAATACGAGTTCTCTACGAGTTTTTGGAATTCACTATTCCAAAGGAAAATTAATGTATGTAAGAACCGATTGAGAGACCGCTTATCTTGGGTACCATGTGGAATTGGGATGAAGATTGAAGGTATTCTTAAATTTTTTTTATTTTTTGAATTTTACTGCTCCAAGGTACGATTTATATTCTTTGTTCTAGAATTTAAAGTTACATGTTATCTCTCATGAATGAAGTAGATCCTTATGTTGCTTCTGCTGTGGGTTTTGTATGAGATGCAAAACTAGTTTTTCCAACAAATGGTATCGAAATATCCATATCAGTTCATGTTTTAGTCAATCAAGTCCAAAATTCTCTTACATTAATCAATGCAAAGTTGTGTAAAAATATATAATTGTTTTAGTAATTGTGTAAATTTAGATTGACACTATTATTATTATTTATATATATTTTTTTTTGTATTTTAAGGATGAATGAAAAGATTGAATAGTGGTTGTTAGAAATAATAAAAAAAATCAAGAAAATTTAATATTTTAATAAAAAGTAGTATAAAATAGATAATCTGATATAAAATGTTTTGACAAGTAAGTATAAAATAATAATAAAAATAAGTTTTTATACTAAAATAAACAAAATATTTTTTTGCACAAATTGTTGAAAATACTCTTGATAATTGGCAAACTACGTAATCTATATATATATATATATATATTGATAGGTAAAGTTTAGAGAAAATTCAATTAGATTTTCAAATTAAAGTCCAATTTTACGCCATGTATCCTAAATTATTTATTTTTAGAGAGAATTTTACTGCTTAGTTTTAAAATCAAATATGAGACCACATCATAAATATTTATCCAAATGAGTTATTGAGTACAAAAACCAAGGAGTTTAGAATAAATGAATCGTAAAAAAAAGAGTGCTTCACAATAACAAAATTAAGTAAAAAAAAAAAAAATGGATAGTTTACATTTTTATAGATAATAATATTTTTACAAGACTTTTTAAAGAGTTAAAAAAAATATAAGAATGATTATCAATAGTATTTAAATTATATATATTGGAATTATACTATGCATCTTTTTGTATCTTTAAGTATATCCATGTATATGCATGAAGTTACAAACTAGTATATATATTAATAGGCAAAACCGAGAGAAAATAATAGCTTCTTCCAATATTTTCCACACGCACCAAAACATCTCTCACCACCTAGATTGGGTAAAGTAAGTGTTTGGGCTAAGAACCTTTCAAAGATTTGTAATTGGAGAGGTAGGAGTAGAGGAAAACTAAGAGAAATTCTGTAGATGATTGTGGTTTACAATCTCTAACTCTCAAGTGTATTGCTAGGGTTTTGTCTTTAAAAGTCTCCTTACAATTTTGTGGTAATGTGGGTTTATACAGTGTGGGTAAAGAAATGAGAAAAACACTCTTTAAAAACATCTAGGTAGAGAGTTTCGTAGGTCACTCGCGAGTTGACCAAGTTGCGAAGTGACTTGCGAAAACCAGCCTAGCATAACTCTATTTAGCTTCCAGCATGTACTTTTCGGCCTTTCGCGAGTTGTCCACTTGCAAGCCAATCATGAGTAAGTCGCGAATTTCATTGTTTTCACAATTCTTTACCAAACTTTCACACTCAACCCTTATATTAAATCCCATAAACATACAGGGAAATGATTGAACAAAATACAACCGTGGAATTAAAGCCAACAAAAATATAGTTGTAAATCACAACTTTACACACACACACACACACACACACACACACACATACACATATGATTTAGAATTTAATTGGATTTAGACTATTTGATTTTTGCATCCAATAATTCACTTATCACAAAAATTAAAAAATTAGATGGACATGTGGTGAAAAATTAGATTCCAATTGAAATCTAGTTCAGAATCTAATTGGATTTGGAATCTTCAATTTTTGCATTGAATAATTCACTTGGCACAAAATTAAAAGGGACATGTGGTGCAAAATTGAGAATCCAATAAAAATCTAATTGAATTTTCTTTGATCTTTGGCTATTAATATATATATATATATATAAACTAGTTTATAATCCCGTGCATATGCATAAGTATAATTAAAAACAATCACAATTATTCAGTTCAAATTATACATTTTTTTATTGAAAATGTTCAAATTATATATGGTATTAATTTACATTTTATTTAAACTATACATTTCTAAAATATGTAATAGTTTATATATATATATATATATATATATATATATATATATATATATATATATATATATATATATATGGTAGTGTCCTTACAAATCTCACAATCACTGCATTGGAATAATTATATGCATGAGTGTTTGTATAGCAAGTGGATAGTAGTAGAAGGAGGAGAATGAAGTAGAGAACTTGGAGAAACAAGACAACTTTCAAAACAGTGTTAAGTGTCGTATGTGATTAGTAAAAAAATTATATATATTTTGAAAGTCTTTTAGCACTTAATATTAGCCCAAATAGTGTTAAGCGTTGTATATGTGTAAGAGTTGTCAATGGGCCGGGTTGGGACAGCCCAACCCATTTTAATTTGGCCATGGGCACAATGGGCTGGGCATAATGAGCTATTAACTAGTTAACAAGTCGGGTTGGGCTGGGCCGAAAGAGAAAACCTCAGCCCATGACCTTGCCCATGGGCAATGTCCATTTTGTCTTTAGCGAGTTGGGCTATCGGGTTGGGCCTAATAGGCTACCCATGGGATTGTATTAGCATATTATTTTATTATTTTTATAAGGAAAGAATCAATTTTTTATAAGGGAATAATAAATCTATTTTTTTAAAGGAAAGAATTAACATAATTACAAATTTTTTTACAATCAAATCTATTTAATTTTTTGTTTTGTTGATGGAAACCTATTTAATTTTTTTTTATTTAAGGCTTTAAATAGTTTTTTATTTTTATCTTTAATAAAAAAAATGTCAAATGGTTAATTCAAATTTGCTAGACTACTAGGAAAATATATATTTAGTAGACTAAGTTTAGCATAATTATTTTGAGTATTTTAGTGGTTGAGGGAGTTTTTTTAAGAAATTCCTCTATAATATCTTAAGATCAATCCATCATACACTTCTTCTATATTTTTGTTATGAATTATGAGTTATGGGTTGGGCCAATGGGTTAGGCCAACGGGCTGGGCAACGGGTTGGGCTACGAGGCTAACCCATCGGGTACCCATGGACATAAAAACTAGCCCACAGCCTCACCCATTGAGTTAGTGGACTACCTATGAGCCTTAATAACAATAGGCCGGGCCGGGCCGCCCATTAGCCCGGTGGGCCGTCAGGTTTCTGGATTGGACTGTGGGCCGTGGGCTATTTGATGACACTTAATATGTGATTACGTGTACGTACATCCCCGCTAAACCAAGACTCCTTTTGTTTTGTCAAAAAATTTCCGTTCTTTTTTTATTTATTATTATTATTATTATTTATTTTAAAATAGCACATCACCTAAAAAAAAAAAAAAAAAAAGTGCGGCAGCATGGTATCTACAACATCATTAGGGTCATTATAGGTAGCGCATATATGTTCCAGTTCCAAAGCTTAAATAAAAATTTAATATATCAGAGTAGGACCTACTATAACTAATAAAGGTATCATGAAAATATTAGAACAAAAGTGGCAAAAGTCCTTTTTGGGAAAAAAAACAGCATTATGCTTAATTTCTCAAGCTAATTAGGGAAATACCCCTCTTTTGAAACTCAATTTCTTCAAAATCGAATTAAGCACTATAGTGGCGTTTTTAGGAGTCTATAGTGATATTTTTAAGGACTTATAGTGGCGTTTTGAAACTCGAGCTCATTGAACTCGAGTTAAAGGTAAAAAAAAAGAAAAAAAAATTGCATGTAACTCGAGTTACAAAACGTCACTATAGGTCCTTAAAACGTCATTATAGGCTCCTTAAAATACCACTATAGGGCTCCAGAATTTTTTTTTTTTTTTTTAAACTCGATTTTGAGAAAAACTATAAGTTCTTAAAACGTCACTATAGGCTCCTTAAAATACCACTATAGGGCTCCAGAATTTTTTTTTTTTTTTTTTTTTTTAAACTCGATTTTGAGAAAATCGAGTTTTAAAAAAAAGATATTTCCCTAATTAGTTTGAGAAAGGGAGCAAAATGGTGGATTTTTTTTTTGAAAGGGGCATTTGCCCATTTTCTCTAAAAATATTATGACATTTTATTGTATTCTTAAACTTCTTTTTTAGTTTAGTATCTGTAGGGGAACTTTTCTAACTTTTTGTTGAATTTTTTTTTCCAAGAGTTTGCTAAAATCCTATAATGTATTTACAAAAGAGCTTCCTTAACCTCTCAATTACCCCCATAGCATTGAATAAATGGTAGCGTAGGAAACCAAAAGAAAGCCACAACTTGAGAAATTTCAAGCGAAACTTTACCATCCCCCACTAGAATGGCACGATAATTTCAATCTCCCACAAAAGCTATATACCTCCCATAGTAAATCTCACAATCATTATTATAATAATAATTATTTTTGTAAACATAGTGCTACATTATTAAATGAGATAGCAAGATTTTCCTTTTATTTTTATTTTACAAATGGTCCCCATATAATATTAATGGACTTGGATCCTATTCAAGCATATGATTCTTTAGAGATTTCCCATTAAAAGATTCATATTTTGACACCCCAGTCATATTGGAACTGGATCTATAAGCACTAATGCAACATTATTTTTCATCTCTTTTCCAACGTGAGTGTAGCCATCCCCTTCCTTGTAAATGACATCTATTACTCGTGCAAGATTAAGAACACGCATAAGTAGAGGCATGGGGACAAAAGTAGGCCTTATACACTCCTCATTAATGTCCTTCCATGCATTAGCAACTTGCCTGTTGAATTCATCATGGACTACTTGCTCTGAGACACCATGTTGCTTCATGTAGCATTCAACTGCTGAGGCAGCATGCCCTCTCTCTTGCTCAAACTACACACAAAGTTTTCCAAAAGGGTAAGTAGAAAGTTGGCAACACACACACACACACACATATATATGAAATAGACCTCGCATGCTAGCTTATGAAACTTGATAAGATTTTTTGATTGCATACCTTATGTGACTTCATGTCATCCATGAGTCTACCAATTATAGATGAAGCTGTAATAATCTTGGGGTTGCTGAAGATCCAATCAAATGCCTCTTTTGTAACGATGTCACCCATGCCAAGGAAAGAGATAGCTGTGAGCATAGGGTAACCAGAGGTTTGAAGTGCAATATGCATATACTCCTCCATTGTTGGGATGTAATTTTGGTGGAACCATTTGGCTTCATCAAAGTAGGCCCGAACCAAAAGTTTCATCTAAGGTTCAAACAACATAAATGAAATAAGTACGTAGCATGAAAAGTTGACAAAAAAACATGAAAAGTTAGGTTGCTTGACTCTTACAGCATCTTTTGCATAGCTAACACAAGATGCTCTTTCTTTCTTGGCCAACTCATTTTCAATTGCTTCGAATACATCAAAGAGTGCACGATAACATATTTGCATGTATTCTGGAAGTTGATCTATGCCGCTAATATCCCACCTGAAAATATCATGTACCAATTACAAAAAGTTAGACTGACATTATACATCATACTCTTAACATATATATTAATTAATTCAATCCATGAACCTCTCAATTGCTTTAGTGAAGGGTTCGAGTTCTTCAAGTGTGCCATAAACATCATATATATCATCTAGAATGGATGTCATGGAAATAACTTTGGTTAGTATTTTTCTTGCAAGTGAATATTGGGGCTCAAAGTAGACCGCAACTATCCAAAAGTAGCACTCGACAACTCTATCTCTTGCAAAAGGTAGTTTCCTTGCAAAATCTAAATCTTTCCACCACCTACAATTTGAATATAACAATTAATATTGATTGATTGTAAGTAAATAGAAAAAGGAAAATTCTAGGGCTATTATAAAATTTTACTAATTGTTGTCACTTTAATAACCTAATAAATGAAAGTTTCAATTACTTATTTGTGATATGTCAATTTGTAAGGTTTTTATAGTAAAATTTGTATAATTTTCAATAACACTTCCAAAAATATATACAAGTCAGTATTTAAAAAAAAAAAAAAAACATTAATAAAAACAAAGAAATTTTATTTTTTCATAGATAGTGAATCCAATAAGGATCTTTTACCTCCTAACCACAAAATTCATAATTTTCCTTTCTTCCAAAAATAAAAATCTAAAATCATAATATGTGAATCTCAAATATTTAAAATGAACCAAAAAGTTTTAGAAAATAAAGAAGAACTATACTTTTAGGAAAAAATATATATTAATTAAATATGTTTTAGTTTATTTATTTATAAATAAATATTTTTAATTTAATAAGTTATGTATATAGTACAATGGTAATAAGAGAAAAAAATGAACCAATAAGTACTTATAAAAACTTATTTACTTTTAAGAAAATATACCTTAAATACATTTTGATATTAAATTACATATTACCTAGTGATTTCACTAAGTTCTTCTTTGTGCAATGACTGCACCAGGTTAAAATCTAATTTTGAAAGCTTGAGCAAAGCTTTGTTGAGTGAAGCATTCTGTTCATAGATAGAAATGTATCGCCGAGCCTCTAGCCGTGGTATGCCCTTATGCAAGGGTTGTTTTAGGGCACGAGTTACTTGTGCTTTGGGGGATGCCATGGATTTAAGGTGAATTGTAGTGAACTCAAGGGCCTCATCAAGAATTTCTTCTCCATGGACCCTCAAATGTGTAGCTTCATAAAAGGCTAGCATGCCTTCAACATTGCTGATCAAGCTTTCCTTTAATTGACCATCTTCGTCTTTGAACTTGTTAAATGCATCTGTTTAATAAACACCAAACTTATTTAAAGAATAAGCTCACTATTACACACACACACACACACACACACACACACACACACACACACACACACATATATATATATATATATATTAAAATATGGACTGACTAGCACATCACTAAAGACATACGGGGCATATATCAAGAAAATTAGACTCATGTCTTACCACATGAAACCTTAAATCCTAGTTGACGTAGTAGTCGAAAACGAAGGGAAACATTGTAGAGATCATCATCTTTAACATCATTATGGTCATTATAAGTAGCATATATATGTTCTAGAGCTTCTTGGATTTCTCTTTCAAAGTTATAAGCCACGCCTAGGCGTTGGAGTGCATCAATTAAGCCCAACTGTTGTGAAAGATGACCCGCAGATGCTAAGAGCTCTTTTCTTACCTCTTCTTTCAGCTCTTCAACTTCACATACTTTACGGAAATGAATATCCTACACCATGAATTGCATGAACAAATAGTTATATTGCAACAAAAAAATGCTATAAATATTATAAATTCTACTACATAATTTTTAAAAACTAAGATAGTAAATAATCGTGTTACCTTGTCCTCTGAAATATTGTTGATGAAACGGTCACCCCAAATGCTTGGATGGAAATTTGCTGTCCGGCGAACAACTTCTGATTTGGCATTTTGGGATAGAGCCCCTGAGACTTGGATGGACATATTTTTTCTAAGTTCAAGGACGAGTCTAAGTTTTGAATGGTATGATGGGATTTGTTCTCTGTGAACTTCTTGAGCGTGATGTAGAATGCCTTCAAGGCCACGGTATTTATAAGCAATGGAACCAAAAGGTAGTAGGATTGCTTTATGGTAGGTGAGTGAGCATCATGGAAAGATTGTATATTTTTATTGATTATATTAGAATAATCTATAAAGTATAATTTTTGATGCACAGTTTAGTATGATGATATCATATCTCATTAGAATTACCATTTAATTATTACTAAAGTTTTTCGACGAATAGTTAGGTATGATGAATGGGGGCCGTACTTACTTGACCGAAAAGTCTACTTATTCCGAAAATAAATACTAAGTTTTATTAATTTTTTTTTTTTTACTTTGAAAAATCTATTTATCCTAAAAATAAATTATTTTATTTATTTTTTACCTAATTATGAGCTATCCCTCTCTTTTCCATGAAAAAGGTAGAAGGGAATTTAATCAAAAGTTAAAAACTAAAAAAAAAAAAAAAAAAAAATCAAAAGTTTAGATATTTAAAAATATTCACTAAAAAACTATCTCATAAATAATAAATAATGTTACATACATATTGTAGAAATAAGACTTAGTTAATGTTTAGTTTAAATTCAATCTTTCTGTATTAAATTTTGAAGTGAATGAATTACTAAATATTATAGTTTTAATACACAATCATATTAAATGATGACATCTCCAATAATTCGATAATTATTAGGGTGGGAGGATTTAGACTCTTAATTGAACTTTAAAACGTTAAAAAGTTTAAAAGAGAAAATTAATAATCTCAAAATATGAACTTTTCACTTATGTTGTAGTTATGTGTCTATATGTGCGTCAGTGTGTGTTCCTTAGCAAAAGTTTTGGTTCTACGCATAGCAATCCCTACTTCTATTTATATTAACAAATCAAAACATTCTAATTTAGGTGACTTAGTATATAAAAGAGAAGTTTACCTTCAAATTAATTTGGAAGAAAATTTCTCAAACCCACCATATGACAATTGATAAAATCATTTACATGTATTTTTAGTTATATAACTTATTTAATGAGTTATATGACTTTATTTAAATATGAAAATAGATGGTGTTACCCAAAAAAAAAAAAAATTCCATGTGTAAAAAAGAAGAAAAATCCTTTATAATATAAAATGTTTTGGCTAAATATTGTTAAAATCTAAATTTATAGGTAGTTAAACTAGGAGAAGATAGAATTAGGTAGGAAGATTCTGACATCAAATTTTACTTTTGCATTGGGGAATTTGATGTAAAATATTCTTTCTCTTGCTTCCTATTGGTACTGCCCTTTTGTTTTTTGTTTTTGTTTTTTTTTTTGCCGCGTGATTTCTTAATTGATTTTTATTTTTATTTTTATTTTTGGCGATGGTTTCTTTAAAAACATAAATGCCGCTGGCAAGGTTTTAACCGAATAAGCCACCAAGTTACTCACACTTTGATAATTATATTGGAAGCAAAATTATTTATTCAGAAAATAAATAAATATTTTAATAAATAAAGTATATATCTATATATATTTTTTTAAAATCAATAGTTATAACTACAGAGGACACGCACATGAGCGGTCAGCGAAGGTATGCCTCACCCCTTATTTAAAGTGCGTTTGGGAAGCACGTTTTGTGCTTCCGAGATGCACGTTTGTGTTTTTGTTATTTTTTTTTTTTTTCAAAAGCCGGAACTTTTGACTTTTTTCCCTTGAACAGTACATCTCGTATACTGTTTATGGACCCACAAATATTATTTTTTAACAATTTTTTCATCAAAAATGCATCTCACGATATTATTTACACATTTAAAGATTATTTTATTACAGTATTTTTCAATTTTCAATTTCAGTTTTTAATTTTCAATTCTATTCAAACGGACCGAAAAGCTGACCCCTAGATTATCCAAAAAAGAGCTGACCCCCAGATTATCAAAAAAACAAGAGCTGTCCCCAGATTGTCAAAAAAAGAAAAGAAATAAAAGAGCAGACCCCCAGATTATCAAAAAACGAAAAAAGAACTGACCCCCGTGAGAAGCTTGGTCCTATATCCCAAATCCCAAGTTTTCATCTTTTGACTTTTCCTTTCGTCCTTCAAGCATGTCGGCCATATATCACATTTTCTCTTTTTCGAGTGAGACAAAATCTTATATTTATTTTAAGTACTTTGATTATGGTTTTAAAAATTGGTATAGTTAAAGAACTGAAAAAGAGGGTGGTTATTGATTTTGTGATACAATTAGTACTCAGAACTGGTAATGTCATAAATATTTAATTAATAATTTTAAAATTATAAAAATATATAATAAATTTATGACTAATAATATATTTTGTTATAATATATAATAAAATTTTTGTAAAAAAATTAAGTGAGTTTTCACCTTTTATATTAAATAAAAATGTAACTAAACATATTAACATTACAATATCATTCTTAAAACAAATTAAAATAATTAGTGGCATAGAAGGCCATCACTATAAAAAAAATTGTACTCAATTTTAAAAGCTTGTATAGAAGTCTTTATTTTCTTTTATGACATAAAATTGTAATCGTTCATTATAAAAATAAAAATAGAAAACAAAATAAGAGTTGTGGGGGTAACAGACCAGGGAGCTCATACCAATATATATGTTGGGCCAAGGGCCCACCCAGGAAAGAACCCCTCCTCGGCCAGGTATGACCGAGGACAAAGGGAATGGCCTACCACAGAGAGTGACACTCCGGGTCATTCCATGGAACATGATAAGTACTAAGACAGAAAAGGACAACGGAAGGAATGGAAATATCTAAGGAAAAACTGCCATTATTGCATTAAGTGCTCTGTATCTAACAGAGCCATGCTTTTCAGCCTTTACAAACCACTTCCAACGACTTTGGGGAGGGGTTGATGGGACAAGTATCAGTACTATAAATCTAAATCTACACGTGGACGTTGGGGAGAGGAGGGAAGCTAGTATAAAATGGGGGTGGGAGGCAATCTGGGACTGGTGACCGTTACCACTCAAGACGTACTAGAAAAAAGCTCATCGGATTGTGTCGAGGACTAACCTTCTTTGATAAATTTAGTTCATCTCTGCTTGAATGTCATGAACACCATATTAACTGTTATCCATGCATTAAAGCCTAGCTCTTTGACCCACTCTCTACAAATTTATTATAACGGACTCACTGATCCAAGATCCCATACATCTTGGGCTTGGGCTGCAAATCGTGCCCCTATAAGAGTAGTTGTTGATCTCATAAATTATATTATAAAATTATTAATATAAGAAAATAGTAATTGGTTTTTTTATGAAATCATTTTAAAGAAAAGTGTAGAAAATTTTAAGTTATTTCATTTGATTAGCAAAAATAATCCTCCTAAAAAAGAAAAGCAAACAAACATTAAAAAAAAAAAAAAAAAAAAAAAAAAAAATTGTGCTTGTGACTTACTTGTGTAGTTGTGCTATTTTATCAAACGTCCAAAGGGATGAAAACTATCCACCACACAAACTAATATCATTTCCTTAAATAATAAAAAATAAAACAAAAAGTAAAAAAATTAAAAAGAGTCCACAACCCTAATGCCCCATATAAATACTAAGGTAGCATTTGGTACGGGGGAATCCACATATCTCCTGGCATCTAGATTCCTATTTCTAGGAATGTAGATATTCCTATATTTGGTTTCATTGGGAATCTCTTAAGATTTCTAGGAATGTGAGATGATAATGTTTGGTTTATTTCAGGAATCTTAAATGAATTATTTATTTTTCCTATTCTATCCTTAGATTTGAATGTGAACTACCAAGCCCTTTAAAAAAAATCTTCCTCTAAATAAATAATGAAAAACCAAATATAAACTAGTAATTGTCATGCTACAACTCTATTTTTTGCATGATGTGCAAGTACATGTGGAAAAGACGCTACCATCTCATCCATTTCCATATTCTTAGATGGCCTCAAACCCCCATGTATATGGAGCATGTCACAAAGTTTTCTAAATGCTTTCATGTCCATTCGTACATTGTTTATGGATGTTGTATCATCCATCCAAACCATTTGATTCATATTCACAACTCTCATATTTGCTCTTTCTAATATTTGGTCACCCCAACCTCCAATTCTTCCAACTCTCCTATTCCTAGAAAGAATCACTATTGCACACATGTGCACTAACGTCATCCACATTTGACGTAGTAAATCTAATTGATATAGCAATACAACTAAAATTTTCTTTTTATGATTCCTTGGTGGTTGAGCCATCACTACAACCATACACAAGAAATAAAAACATGACATTTAAGAGAATTACAAATTATTAAAACAACTACTACTAGACTAGCTTCCAGTGTGACATATAGCTAAGTAACTAATATAATGGAAGAAAACTACTCGGGATACTTACTAATAAGTTCTTATTAGTTAAAAAAATCTATTGTTTTTAATCTTAGATTAGCTATTGCCCATAAATGACCGGTGCAAAATGAGTAAAATGAGTTTCCTCCATGATATATTCTCACAATAATATCAAACCAATGAATCAAGACTGGAAAACAATAGCATATACTGTGTTTAGGATTTGATGGTTACTCACCCTGTGTAATGTATGAATCTAGAAACAAAGCCATTAATCTAAATATTAAAAAAAAAAAAAAAAAAAAAAAAAAAAAAACAGATGAAGCCACCAATTCAGATCTATATTTCTAGCAACTAAACAAAACCAAGATCTATGATACAAATAGATACATTAAGAAATTTTCATGAAAATAAATCCATTAATAATTTGTTGAGCAACACACACACAACAACAAAAGTGAATACCTGGCAATAATGGAGAGTCCCTTTCAAACCTTTTTTTTTCCCACATGTGAAATCTAAATAAAACTTTGTTAAAGAATATATCAACAGAGTTGTCTATCCTGTTTATGTTATTTTGGCGGAAAAAGATAAAGACAAGGGAAAAGATATTGATGATTTGTTTTATATTTTATCTTAATTGCTTAAATATAAGGAAAAAGGGTTAAAATTGTTAATTTATAAAAAAAATACAATTGCCTTTGAGATTAGGAATCTGGATTTCCACCTGTTTTAAAGGGAATCCACATTCCTACTGAGAGGGGTTTAAGGGGGGAATTTAGATTCCCCTGGCATTTGATTCCCTAGCGTGATTTGCAACCAAACATGAGAATCTTTAACATTCTTAGGAATCCTAAAACATTACTCCGAATCAAACGTCACATAAGTGCAGCCCACCCGCCCACTTACTCTTAGACCTAAGGTTGTCCATGGGTCGGGCCGACTCGGGTTTGGGCTTGACTCGGACTCGACTCGACCGGGTCAGGTTACCAAAAATGTGACCTGCAATCGACCAAATATATGGGTCGGACCCGGTGGTTCGGGTCATCGGTTGAACGGGTCGGATTCGTTGGTTAGGCGGGTTTGGGCTTCGAATTGGGCCAATTTTGTGAATTTGCATAAATTTTTTTAACTTAATTTTTGACAGGCCTTTTGGGCCCAAATTAATGGGCTTTGTATATATATCATATGGGCCTCTTTTCACATCCTTTATTTCAAATTGGGCCTTTAAGCTCAGCTTGTATGTCACTTTGAAACTTTGAACCTTTTGGGCCTTTAATATTTTTAGCTCCTTATGACAACAAAAATACGATAGCAAATTTAATATTTTTAGCTCACATGTAATGACAACAAATACAAGAAAAAATATAGCACATAAAAGCCTTAGCAAATTAGCAAGCACTTAAAAACACATATAATATCACTTTCTAACCACCTGTTAAAATCACACAATACAAGAAAGAAATATTTTTCAAAATGCCTTAGCCTTAAGACTTGGGCAGTACATTAAAACACACATAATATCACTTTCTAACCAAGCCAACAAACAAATTCCAAAACCACAAAATACGAGACAAAAATATTTTTCAAAATGCCTTAGCCTTAAGACTTGGGCAGTAACTACCAAGGCAATAGCTAAAAAAGTATTTCCAAAAATCCAAAAACAAATCAAGAAAGTCTAATAAGCACAAAAGCCCATCTCAACTTATTAAACAATATGTCCAAAGAGCTCAAAAATATTGTTTGCCAACCATTCCATACATGTAACACAAGCCAACAAACAAATTCCAACAAATAAATCAATCACAACCACACCACAAGTATGATAACAAAAACTTACTCGGTTAGTGATTAGTCATCAACACTAATTGAGATACATTTGCTTGATCTTGAACTAATTTATAAGAAAAGCATCTTTAGATTAAATTTCATTTGAATATTTTTGACATTTAATAGCATTTAATAGACAAAAATTTTGGAAGTTAAAATATTACCTAAATCATAAAATTCACCTTCCAAGGGCAAAAAGAAATTGGAACTAAGGCTTGAAGCCAATCTTGTGCACAAACAAGATTTTGAACCATGAGTGGAGAGAGTGAATTTCGAAATGAATCAAGTATGCGTCCTTTGGTACTAAATGCTGACTCGGAAGCAATAGTAGAAACAGTAGTGTGTACCACCCAAATATCTCAAATTTCACATCCCCTTTCTACTTTCACAATTTTCAGCCAAATATTTGTCAATCTCATTTGCTACATCCTAAAACTACCAAGGCAATAGCTAGTTATAATTAGTTACAATTATGAAATACCTAAGTATTTCCAAAAAATAGCTTTTCTAAAGCATTAAAGAGCAACTACGCTATAGTTAAGTCCATGACTTATAGAGAAAAAATCCTATAAACTTAATAAGTTTTCTTTCCTAAAAGCAAGAGCTAATTTATAAATTATAAGTTAGAAAAGCAATATGTCCAAAAGAGCTTCCAAAATATATCCAAAAATTTGCCTCCTATACAAAATGTGTCCTTTCTCCTACAAGAAAATGGGCAAAAAGATATTTATCAATAGAAATATAAGGACAACACCAAAATATACATAATAGTAATAATAAAAAACAATGAGACCGAGTTGACTTTTTGCGACCAAACTCAATTTTTGAAAATAAGGACAAGTCTTCTACCTCTTGCAACAATAATCCAACAAACGTTTTTGCAATAATTGGGACTTGCAAAAAAATTACAACACCATTTCTTTGCTTATCTCACATTGCTAACACCGAGAGTGTCCAACCTATGGCTCCCCGTCTAAAGTGATCCACTTTCAATTTCAAATATCGCCAATGAATAATTCTGCTTTGTTGCAATCACATGACACCTCACTTCCTTAGATTTAATATTCCATAGAAATGGTTCCACAATGTCCGGTCATAATATAGGTTCCGTTGTGACCTCCAATCTCTCGGTTCCTGGAGTCTTTAATATTATAATTATCTTTGATTATTCCGGGTGTATTGTGCGATCCGGATCAGGGACAAAAACTTTACATTTCTTTACATTTCTACTGCCTTCTTCAATTCCTTCCTTGCACTTTGGCATGCTCGACTTGGTCATGCATCCTCCTCTCGGTTAGCTTCTAGGGGTTTTAGGTTCATCAAAAAATAATTGAGAAAACATTTGCCCTTCAATACTAGAATCTTGAACTTTTGACCATCATCTACTCTTTGTTGATGATTACTTGATTTATAACTAGAAAAGAGAAAGAAATGAAGGCTATTAGATTAAATTTCATTTGAATAAGACACATTTAATAGCATTTAATAGACAAAAATTTTGGAAGTTAAAATATTACCTAAATCATAAAATTCACCTTCCAAGGCCTCTAACTCATCCTTTTATTTGCGAAAAGAAATTGGAACTAAGGCTTGAAGCCAATCTTGTGCACAAACAAGATTTTGAACCATGAGTGGAGAGAGTGAATTCTGAAATGAATCAAGTATGCGTCCTTTGGTATTAAATGCTGACTCAGAAGCAATAGTAGAAACAGGTACATCCAACACATCCCTAGCCAATTTGGACAGCACTTGATACCTATTTGAATTGGCCTTCCACCACCCAAATATCTCAAATTTCACATCCCCCTTTCTACTTTCACAATTTTTTTTCATGGATGTCAAAAATGCAAATATTTGTCAATCTCATTTGCTACATCCTATGGACTTGGTTTGCCAGCCTCCAAGAAACGCTTAAACCTAGAATTAACCATCGCATATGGATCACTACAATCAATTGACTTACCTTTTATGCTGCTTGTGTTCTCTCACTCCCAATTAGTACTTGTACATTTGGTGAATCAACACAAAAGTAATAATCATATAACTTGACCAAGGTACCCCTCACCAATTCAATCATCTCATCAGTCACTTCATTCCCATAAATTTTAGAAAAAGAAAACTTCAAAAACCTCAACATCTTTCTTGGATCAAGAACCACAGCCACATACAAAAGATGATTAATTTTTTTTTTGTCTCCGTCTCTTCATTTATGCCAAAGATCAACTCCCCAAGTTACTTCCTAAGGGACGCACTTTTCGTGATTTGGTTGACAACCTCTTATCAAACTTAGATTCCATTTTGGCTTGGCAACAATTTTTGGCTAAATCCATCAAGCCACTTAAGCACTGGACAAATGAACCACCAACGATATCTCTAGTACACTGCACCATCCCATAACTTATCACGGACTGTCCGCTAGATATCACTGTCAGATTATCAGTGTCATACAACTTCTCCGCTACATTGACACGCTTTATTAGAGAATCCAACAGAGTAAGTGAGTAAAAATTAGGTTGGTTAGCAGTATTCTGGCCAATAAACGCTGGTGACCACGATGCCACTCCAAAGAAATTAACATTGGAATACCTGAACATACATTTATTGTACCATATAATTGCAGATTTATTAGATGCACACCGAGTTGTGATATCTTGGGTCGCATAGCTCAGACAGATTTGGCAGGTTTCATTAGAAACATCTAGTATTAGAGCTTTCAGTGTGGAAGCTGTAGTTTTGGGAAGCCTTATATGATAAAGATTCCAACAAGACTGTGAGGTTGGATTTGTAATCTGCGTTGGCGGTTTCATTTGATTGATCTAAACAACTGTGGATAGCGTAGGCTCAAGGCTGGCTGGGAACTAATGGAGCTGGTAAGCGCAAAGACTATACATAATATGGCTGTGGTGTTGTGGAGGTAAAACATTTTGACTCTTATTGCTTCAACAGAAATTCGTCCATGAACATATATGCTTATGTTTAATATGAGTGAAAATAATTACCTTTATAAAAATCAGAAAATCTCGTCATATAAAACGTTAATTTAATATGAATGAAAACATTTACCTATATAAAAATCAGAAAATCTCGTCATAAAACTTTTATTTAATATGAATGAAAACATCTACACCTTTATTTTATCAAGTAGGTCTATACGTAGGAGTATATTAAAAGAAAGGTTTGGTTAATGTTTTGGAAATATTTTCTTAGAAATTGAAAAAGTTGTCAATACTTTTTCAAATCTTGAGAAATTTTTTCTAAAAATAATTAATTATTATATGCCCTTAAGGCACGTATATATAAAACATTAGTTTTCCTTAAAAGCTTCCCGATATCATTATTTTAGATTTGGCAGTTTGATGGCTTGTTCTGACCGTAGATGACTTTCTTTATATGTAGACATGCATGGCAAAATTGGACCCATCTCAAACCTGAAAGGAAAATTCTCATCTTAAACCCAAATTTTTTGACTTATATTAAAAATGGGTTGAGCTCTGACCTGGTGCATTTTTAAAAACAGTTTCTACCCCCGCCCCACCCCCCCCACCCCCAAAAAAAAAAAAAAAAAAAAAAAAAAATCAGACTTTAGATCTCATTTTTGTGAAGAGTAAAGTGAATTTTTTTTTTTTTGGTTTAAATTCTGGCAAATTATCTCACAAATACCTTGTTTGCTGGCAATGTAAAAGGGGCATTAAAAGGAAGAGACCTATTATTGTTATTGTTGCTATCCTTTCGAGTTAGTGTTAATATGTTATGGGAGGTAACTTACAAAAGTTTGGTTTAGAATTGCCATGTTTTTTGGATTAAAATGTGATTTAATTTAGTCACTTGAAATTCAATGACTTTTTCAGGCTTGAATCTACTGATATGATGATGAAAAATGTTTTGAAAACTAATATCAAACTAATATTTCATCAAGGCTCATACTCATCCAAATAAGGGATATTCATGAATCAATGTCAACGAAATTGTAACAACAGCTTTTTGGCTCATTGTTTAAGCTTTCATAGAATTCAATAGAAACATAAAATTCAAAAATAAGATTTTATAAATTCTAAAAAAGTGCATGCATTATTATTATGAGTTGTAACCACATACAAAAAAATTGTTTAGCTCAAATCAATTGGGACGATTATAATTTTAATTAGAAATACTGGAATTTGTATTATTTTATTATTAATGAACAAGTATAATTTATTGATCTAAGCTCTTTTTTGACATGAGTAAATCTAAATTAATGTATTTCATATTAAGTAATTTGTTGAATGACTTACCAAGTGTTAAATATATGTTTTTAGGGAAAAAAAAAATCTTTCATAATATATGGGTCAACTTGAACTTAGCCCATAATCTAATTGACTCGATTTGTTTCTAAATCATTTAAAATAATATGAGTTAAAAAGATTTAATTTATTTTTAATTTTTTATAATTCAATAATTAGCATGAGAGATTTGAATCTTAGATTTCACAAAATCATCAAAAATTACAAACCAATTGAGTTATAAAACTTTTGACAAAAAATTTACTTTTTTATTTAAAGGGATAAAGGTATAGATATAACTTTCTCACCAACTTACTTTGAATTCCGTACTATCAAGGATTAACAAATAATCAAATATGAATTCGTAAAACGGGGACGAGAGTAAACCGCTATTATTGTTTTTTGCCTTGACCAATAGGTTTCTCATGCTTCGAATATTTTTTTCAAAAATGTTATTGGGACACGCTTTGAATACTTGATCTTATAAATTAAAAAAATGCTAATCTAATCTCCTAAATATACTAATAAAGGTAGATGGAGGATTACCTTTGAATATTTGCGAATTGCGGTAGACTAATAAAGGATAAGCCACGATAGCGAAAGGTAATTTCCTCGCTAGAGTCCAATGTAGGACATTTACTACTTTAACAATTAATGCCGTCGATGGAGGATTACTATTTTTTTACTTTTTAGAGAAAGGTATTTGTATGAAAGAGGATTACTAATCTTATTTTTTATTTTTTTATGATTTGGTGAAATATAAAGTGAAACATTAAATTTTAGTAATTTTTATATATTTTTGGTATATGGTGAATGATACTCTATTCTTTCATGTTCATGATAGAGTTCACTTATTAAATTCACGATAAGGAGCAACATTTGTTATATTATGAAAATATCTTAAGTATTTTCCATATAAAATTGAAGATTTGTATTCAAATTTACAAGGTTAAAAGATAAATTACATTTTTAATGCAATTTTAGTAGTAATTTGATCATTTGCATTTGAAATTAATATATACTCACAAATAGTTAGGATCGGTGACAACTAAAACATTATTGTGATAATTTGATTTTAGGAGAATTGAACTTTAGTTGAGGCATTGGGTTACTGATTCATGATTCTATTGAGCGAGTGTCTGTTGTGCATGCGAAGTTTCAAGGTGAGACCAACGCAATCAGTTGATGAAGCCCAAGATCTTGGATTCCTATTGAGTATTGAGAGCCCACAGTCGAACCTGGCTTCCAAACGGAAGAGTCAAGAAGAAAAGACTTCTGCTCAATATGTCTTACGTTTAGATTTAATACAAATAAGAGAACTAATAAAAAAGATCACTAACATTTACATGTTGATAACATTTAAATACTTAATCTTATACAATTCAAATTTGTTCACTAATATTAACATCATCACAAAAGAACAAAAAAAAAAAAACACAATTTCCTCCATAATAACAGCATGGCAATCACGATTCAAAATTTCTAAACTTATGGACAAAGATGCTTACATGGTACTCTACTTAGCCAAAGAAAAACAAAATTATAGTTACAACTCTATCACATTCAAAGCGTGGAAATAACGAGACATAATTCTAGGACTAAGTTACATTTTCCTTTGTTTTCTTATGAACCAAACACGTAATGCTATTCATAATTCATTATAATTGATAAATCAACCTAACAACAATTACAACATTCTCATAACCTAATTCAATCTAAAATTTCAATAGCAGCATTCTCAATCCACTGCTCAAAATTACCCAAAGTCCAAACATTATCAATCCACTCAAATCTTAATGCGGTAAATGTTAATCATAATAACTAATAAAATTAATAACAAATCACTAAATCATCCTTGACCCCATCAAAATTTGAATAATGAGTACTCAGGATTAAGGTCCAACAAACTCAAGGTGAAGGTCTTCAAAGATTCAAATGCATAGAAATTAATTCTCAGTATAGAGGCTACTTACATATACATATACATTAGGTATATTTTTCATAAAAATCTCTGATGATATAGCACTACTCCTCCATGTTTTGTTTTCCATAATTTGGTATATGTACCAATTCAATCTAATTCCCGTGCGGATGCAAATATATTTAAACTGTAAGAATTAGTACAAGAATAGAAGTAGGGTATATTTATGCGAGTGCTATTATTCCTCACCTGCCATATTTGTACGAAAATGAAAAACTTGTTGAATAGCATGCTCCGGTTAATCTCTTCACTAATTAGAAGCACTTGTTGAAGATTGATCAGATGTGACTAATCCCATTCCAGTTCCAATGCCAATTGCTGAAGATTGATCAAATATGATTAACCTACCAACAGAAAATGGAGGTGCCGATGGCTGAGGAAGATTTATTGATTTGCTTGCAAGCATGAGAATGACCCTTGACATTGTAGGTCTATCATTTGGATCTTCTTGAACGCATAACAATGCGATATGGATCAATCTTAGAGCCTCACTTATAGGACAAGTATCAATTATGGTCTGATCTATCAATTCCACTCCTTTTCCTTCATTCCATAGTTGCCATACCTATCGGTATTTTTTTTTCTTTGAGTGCACAGTCATAACCATAAACTTAATTTAAGCTCAAGATACAGAGAAGAGAGACGTACATATGACAGAAGGCTATGTGCATGCTCTAGATGATTGAAGCCACTGTTCTTTTTTCCACTTACAATTTCCAGCATTAAAATTCCGAAACTATAAACATCGGACTTTATTGAAAATAGCCCCTCCATTGCATACTCTGGTGCCATATATCCACTATTGAAAGTATATATATGTATCATGATAAAATATGATTTCAGTTACTCTAAAAGAGAAGAGAGGTAGAGTTGTCCTTAATAGTATCATCCAGAGCAAAAGTCACATTGACATAACCATGACTAATGGAAAGTGAGCTTACTTAGTTTGCAATTCCTAGTTTTTAGACTCCTTTTTTCTTTTTTAAAATAATAATAATAAACAAATAACTCCCATTGATGTTACAAAGTTTTCAACTTGAATTTATTGCTAAAACATTATTTGAAAAACAATTAGGTGCAAATGGAATGGGCCAGAATTCTCCCAAAACAAGGATGCAAGGGGACCAAACTTAAGTTTGATCATGTCTTGAAAATTTTTCTTGAGAAAGCAATATCAAAGATTTATGGAATGAAAATGTGGATGTAGTGAAGGGATTACTTACTATGTACCCATGATTCTGATAGTGTTGGCTTGTATTTGATTGCTCCCGAAAATTCTAGCAATACCAAAATCTGATATCTTTGGGTTCATCTCATCATCCAACAACACATTACTCGTTTTCATATCCCTATGGATGATTTTCAGCCGAGAGTCCTCATGTAGATATTGAAGGCCCTTAGCAATCCCATTGACTATGTTTGTGCGTTTAGCCCAATCTAGAACCTTACATTTGTTTGGATCTGCATTGTAATATTATGGGTACCGTGTTGATTATCATATATAGGAAAGTTTTTCCATGAATTAATGGTGCATTGTAATATTAAGGGTGTTGTTAGTGTGTGAATGTGAGTATGTATTTGTGAGAGAGATAGAGAGTATACCAAATAAGAAGGCATCGAGACTAGTGTTGGCCATGTATTCATAGACTAGAAGCTTTTCATCTTCTTCTAAGCAACATCCCAAGAGCCTCACTAGATTCTTGTGTTGAAGTTTTGCAATTAAAATCACTTCGTTCTTGAACTCTTCAAGACCTTGTTTGGATTTCATTGAAAGCCTTTTAACTGCTATTTCCTTTCCATTAATCAACTTGCCCTAGAAGCATTTTAAACTTCCTTAATCAATGAAACCTTCTCATACAGACACACACTATTGGGAGATATATTGCTACATGTTACAAGTTACAACAATAGTTTAATTGTCCTAAAACCAAATGATCACAATAATCTTTTAAGTTGTCAATTATCCTAACTGTTGATGTATATTAATTTCTAATGAAAGTGATAGAGTAATTTCTAAAAATGCATATGCATTAAAAATTAAATCTTTTAACCTTGTAAACTGGGCCGAAACCACCTTCCCCAAGCTTATTGGCATCGGAGAAATTGTTTGTAGCAGCCAATATGGTAATTAAATTGAAGTAATAGATTTCTCCTCTGTTGTCATTGTCATTTCCATAGATACTACTGTCCATTAAGTGCATTGAAAACGAACCTGCTAAATTATTGCGTGATGAAATTTCTTGGCTTATAATTCCATCTGAGTGACAGATTAAATAAAACAAAAATTAATAGCTATCTAGAAATACAAATTTTTAGTGCTTTAAAAAAATTAGAATTTTTGATAGATTGGCTAAACTAAATCTACCTTGTCTTTTCCTTTTGCCAAAGGATGAATAATACCAGAAACCCAAGAGAGCTGCAACTACGGCAATTGATGCAACTGATGATATAGTAATGATTACGATCTTTTTTGCCTTCTTTCCGCCTATTGCTCATCATACAATATATCTTAATAAGTTTGCTTAAAAGAACTCAAGACAACAAATTAACGTATATCAATAATAAATTCAAGGACATAGACTTCGTAAATTGTCACTGGTAAGAAAAATCAAATTACCATGTATTTGTTTAACTTTCTTTATAAAATAGCCAAAGTTTAAAATGAATGAAAAAAAAAATGGAACACAAAAAGTGAGGGGACAAATGCCAAAATTCAAGTCTTTAAAAAGGAGCCTTATACTGATACACTTAGATTAGACTAGAGTAGAATTCTATCTCATATATTTAAAAATAAATAAATAAATAAAAAAAGACAAATCAAATTTATAGGCAAAGGAGGATTGGCACTTAATTCACCAAATGAATGCAAGTCCTAAAGTAAACATTAGAAAGAGAAACAAACTATTTATATGTTTTTCTTTCAAAAAAAGAAAAGAAAAAGGAAGAGATTCTACAAGTTGTAGACTAAACATCATGTTTGTGAGTTTCAGTAGATGTTCACCTAGCTTCATTTTCCTAATTACACCCTAACCATTCTTAAACTATTAGTAATTAATCCTGTGTTTTTTTTCTCTGTTTTTTTGGGACCCCTTATAACTTCACCACACACCACGGAGGTGGCTTCTCTATCTCTCCTCCAACCTAGCTCTTTTTCACTAACTTCTCTCTCTCTCTTCTTTCACCAATCCAAACAACAGAGCTTCCCTATTAACGAGGACCCATAATTGCACCCACACCAACCAACACAACAAATCCAAACCCAAACCCAAACCCGTAGGAAACCTAAACCTAGAATGAGGATTAATTAACTAATTAGGAGAGAAAGAGAGGGACAAACATAGAGTGAGGAGTGAGAGTGAGAAAGATGAAGTAATAATAATGGAATGAGAAATCGTATTAAAATAAATAACATGTAGAATAGAGAATTTGAAAAATAGGTTTTTATCCTCGTAATAAAAATGGGGTAATTCTTACCTACTATAGGAGCACTACTCCAGGATGACAAAAGGGGTGAGCCCTATAGTGGGTCCCACTACTACCAATAATAACATTATACCAAGAGTAATTTCTCTAAAAAAAAAAATAATAATAATGTTGGCACCCAATTTTTTACACATTTTATGGGCTAAGAGGTAAGGCCCAAAGTCTAGCAGACTAAGCCTCGAAGGATGATTGGGTATGAGAATAAGTGGGCCCATGAATGACCCAAGACCCTTGAATTAGGGAATGATGTGAAATAGGCCCAAAAGACCCAACCTATTTGAATGAAAGGGACTAGAAGATACTGAAGGAGTCTAGAACCTTCGCAGTGTATTCCATTGAAGATATGAGAAAATAGAGAAAAACACGGAAAAATAGAGGAAAGCATGCCACAAACGAAGGGAATAATTCCCAGATATTAAGTGCAGCAGAACATTCAATGAGTAAAGTAAGGCAAAGAAATATCAAACATGGCAGAAAGAGAATTCCAAGTTCAACACCGCAGAATATAGAAATTCTAAGGTATAAAGCTGCATAATGAGAATCGAAGAGTAATGCAAGGTAGGAAAATGGGTTCACTGAATATGTATCCTAGACATACAGATAAGGTTTGACCTATAATTGTAGAGAATCATGGAAGTGTGGTTTGGTGAAAGGAAGGAAGATCATAGTTGTGATAATTTGCTATAACTTTTTGGGAGTTGCTTATGCTGGGAAAAGCACTTATACAAAAAGAGAAGTTGCGGGTTATCACGAGGCACAAGTCATAGGACCAAGCCCAATAACCCAATAGAGAAAGACCAAGAAGAGCAATGACATTAGGCCCACTAAAAGGGGATTCTATAGAATGACCCATATGGAGGCTTTGAGCATTCTTGCGAAAAAGAAAGAAAAGAAAGGAAGAGCCACAAAATACGAAGAAGTACAAGTGCATTAAACGCACACTTAAATTATTGGTATTAAGCGGTGAAAAGGAGAAGCGGCTACTGGCTCTGCCGAATCCCAAACCTAGAGAAAAAAGAAGACTCAGCAGGAAAAGAATATCCCGAACCTGGGGGAAAAGGAATCCCAGCGGGAAAAAGGGGAAACTATGGATTAATGTATCACAAGAGGAAAATACTTCGGTATAAATATGGGTATTCCTCTTTCATGGGGAAAAAAACCTAACTGAGAACTCAGAAGGAAGAGAAGATATCATAGAGAGAAGAAAAACACAACGAGAACAACACAAAGAGAAAACAAATAACACAAAAATGCACATGAGAGGATGGAGAGAAAAGAGAAAAAAGAAATACAAAAGAGAAAAAGAGAGAAAATCAGTAGAGAATTTATAGAGAAGAGTACCTAGTAGTGCAGTAGCACACTACACTAAGAAACTCATGGAAAGAAAGAGATTATGGCAAAATAGTAGTATTGACATGCATCACTAGGAAAACTTCATCTCTCCCATGAAATCAATTTCACCTGAATCTTTTGAGAAGAGATATTCAAGCAGTGGCCACTTTTGATTCGAGTTCCAAACCTCACAGTTTTGTGCACTCTTGGGTTAAAGCAATAAGGTTGTGAGAGTTAGAACCGAAAACCTTGTGGCCCAATCCATTTTATAAAGTATATGTGAATATATATACGTATATGTATATTTGTGAATATGTTGAGAACTAACATCTACTTGATGAGCAGTTTCTTTGGACATTAGTGTTTTTATGTGCAGTCTTGTAATAGTAGAGAAAGTAGAGTAAAGCTTATCCTGCAAAAAGGGGAGAAGTAATCTTCCTCCAGCAAAAAGTGGAGAAAGCTGCAGCAGAAAATGGAGTAAATCACAGCAGAAAGTGGAGAATTAACATTCCTTCTGCAGAAAGTGAAGAAGTAATCTTCCTTCAGCAGAAAGTGGAGAAAGGCGTAGCAGAAAGTAGAGTAATGTTCATTTCACAGAAAGTGGAGAACAACCTTTTCAGCGGAAAAAGTAGAAGAGAACAAGCCCATCTTTGGATTGGAATGGTGCATGTACAGGCGCGGCAAAATGAGACTCTAAAAGCCCATTCTGTGAAGGTGTCAGACCCAACTTCCCTCTTAACAAAAAGCCTCAACTTGATGATGTCTAATAATATTAAGACACGTGTCTAGGGTGTACGAACATGGAAAAATGACTCGCAACAAATAATAATTATACTTGGCTGCTAGCACGTCACCTACTGCTCTGTACGATTCTAATAAAGCGACAATTTCCGACCAATAATTTCTCATAGACCCCATCTCACGTATTGTTACCTCTCACCCACCCTAATCTTCCCTACAAAACGAAACTTTGCTCAAAAGTCAAAACTTCCAAAATTTCCATCCACAAATCAAACAAAGCCTCCACTTTCAACTTCCCTGCTGAAACACCTTTCGACACCACTCTTCAAAACAGCCCACTAATATTTACCAAAAGCGATTTGATATTCCTTTCTCTCACAAAATATATTGAAGCTCACTAACTAAATTAGATCAATTATTCTTCTAAAAAAATATTTTTGATAAATTATTTGAAAAAAAAAAAGAAGAAGGTAAATTTAGATCAACCGTTTATGTGAAAAGAAGTTCAGTGCCAAATAGTTTTTCTAAGTTTTAGGATTATTTTTGTTTGTCAAACAGATAAATTCCAAAACAACCTCCATTCTGATAATAATAATTATAAAAGACCTCCGCTAATTTTTAATTCAAATTCGAATCCTGTGCACCAAACGGGGAGGATTTCTATGAAAATACCAAATCTACATGTCTTACCATTAACAGTCGGCGGCAGTGTTGCTGCAGGCATAGATTGGGCTGGTGGCAGCGGCAGTGGCTTTGCTGGTGATTGCTCGGTGAAAGAGTAGTTCTCATACCTCAGAAAGCAACTTGGGCCTAAAATGCGCCACCCTATCTTGGCTTGGCAACATGTCTCGGCTGTATCCCTCAAGTAGCTTAAGCACTGGCCACACGAAGGACCATCGATATCTCTTGTACACTGCACCAACCCATAACTTATCTTGGACCCATCACTCAACTGCACTGTCTGACTATCACTCTTGAACAGCATATCAGTTACCTTGGCACGATCTATTAGATCGTACAATAGACCGAGTGCGTAAAAATTAGTTAGTTCGGGTGAAGTAGTATTCTGGGTATTATACATGAGCGACATTGGTGATATCTGCGTCTGTCCAAAGAAATTAAGATCGGAGTAGCGTAACATGCACTGATCGAACCATATGATAGCAGTTTTGTTAGATGGACATTGAGTTGTGATATTTCGGGTCGCGTAGTTTACACAGCTTTGGCAGGTACTGTTAGAAACATCACCTCTGCAGAGGAAGAGGGCGTAGATGCCTATACTTGAGCTTTCGCTGTAGAAGCTGTAGTTTTGGGAAGCTTTAGATGATAACGACTTCAACAGCACCGTGAGGTTGGATTGGTAATTTGTGTTGGAGGTTTCATTCGATTGATCTAAACAAATGTGGTCATTATAAGTTGGCTGGGAATGAATGGAGCTAGTAAGGGCACAGACTGCAGATAATATTAAAAGAAAGGCTCTCGAGTTGTGCAGGGAAAACATTTTAACTCTTACGTTAGGCTTCAAAGAATTTCGTCCGTGATCATATATATATATATATATATATATGTGTGCGTGTTTATATTATATGGCTAATATAAATGTTTAATATAAATAAAAACATTTACCTTTATAATTTAAAAAAAAAAAAAAAACCTTAAGAGGTTGCCTTAGTGGTTCTTAAATTATGTTTCATCAGATTCTAAATTTGAAACTTTTTTTTTTTTTTTTTTTTTGCTGAAACAAATTTGAAACTTTTACTTTCATTATTAAGAGATTCTTTTATATAATTATTCAGTGTGTATGAAATAGAGAGACTATACATGCTTGAGTGAATAGATAAATACTAAAAAATATTTAGATTTCTTATTTTTCAAAATAATAATAATAATAATAATAATAATAATAGGCAACATTTTAACAAAATTGAACAGATAAGATCTTAATTGAATAAATTTGACACTTAAAGTACTTAATTAAGTAAAAGTAAATTTAGAAGTCCGAAATGAATTTCAAACAAATTTAAAATATGCACTTTGTATTTTAGCTTTGAAAAAAAAAATAATAAATGAAAAAGACTAAAATATCTCAATTTGAGTGACCAAAACAAGAACGTGGCCAAAGCTATGGTATTATGCTATAGATTAATGAGAGAGATAGGGAAGCTGATTTCCTCGCAGGAGTCCATGCAAGATAATTACAGCATTTATGGACCAAACCTGCATACGTTAATGCCGTCGATGGAAAATTACTACTTACCTAATATCGTATATCGAGGCACATTTTCCACCAAAAACCATAAAAACTAGACATATTGCCAAAGGACAATTGCTAGATGTGCCCACAGTCTGAATCATCTAAAGCGACTTTCTGCGAACTCTCAAAATCAAAGGAAAGTGTAGTCTCTTTCTTCCATCTTACTTATACTAAATACTTTTTGCAAGTCTTTTCCCTCTAATTAATATATCATTAATTTTAGTTAAATAGTCAATATTCAGTAGTTAACTAATTTCTAATTGTTTTATTTTCGTTCAAATTAAGAAAAAAATAATTTTAAAAACTGATCAACTTTTATAGATTTTTTTAGATAACATGTATGTTAAAAGATTTATTTTCTAATTTATTAAATTGTTTTTCTTGAAATGTAGGAATTATAAGATGGACAAACAAATTAATCAAGGGAGTATGTGTGTAAGGCACTACAAAAAGTACAAACAAGCTATATAGAGGTCATGTTATATGAATTTTGTGAAATTTAATTTAATAATTTGTATATGATTATTTGGGCATCTATGAATTGTGCAAAATCAAAACAAGTGCTTCGCATTTTTGTGTGGGACTCCTGTCCAAGCGGCCTAAGCCCTTCCTCATGGTCCACTGCCAGCTCTGTGCCTATAGTGCCTACTACTACCAGGTTCCAACAATTCGACCCAAGTTCATCCTCTGTCGACAATCCTTTCGGAAAATTTGGTATAAAGAGCAGGGCAATATCCATTTGACAAACCGAATCACACATTCACACATATCCGTACAAAAAAAATTCCATGCAGCAAAATAAATGATGGGAAATAAACATATGTGATTTTTTTTTTTTGATGGGAAAACATAAGTTGCACGCCACATTGGCATGTATTTTATGTGTACTAGTTATTATCCTATAGTGTGTAAGAGAAAAAATATATTAATGATTTCTTTTTTCATTAAATTCTCTGCTACTGCGTCAATTTTCTGTAATTTTGGTAGATTTTTTTTTAGAAGATGGTAACTTGCATTAATCATACATGAATTTTCCTCTATTTAAGGGATGAAAATGTCTATTTCTATAGTATCAAAGTTATTGTACTAAGTGGATTCCAGTTAACTTAACTGGTAAAGTCTCTGATGGTTGAATAACAGATCTGAGGTTTAATCTCCGCCTACATCAAAAACCGATTAGTGTTTTGATTTGATGATAAAGAGCTTCCATCAAGAGACACCATAGGTTTAAAACTCTCAAAAAAAAAAAATTTATTATACCAAATTAGTGGAAAAATAATTAAAGAAATCTCAGTAAAACAACATAGAAGTTTAGGGGGTTTACCATTTCACGTGAACCACCATTATTACTAAGTAGGTGGCAATGTAATTGCCTTGATTTGGTACTTGTTCAAGGTAGAAGAACTTAATTTTATTTTAAATGGATTACAAACATTTGATTTATCATAAGATTCACATCCCCGAAACTGAATTCTAAGTCGGGTTCTAGGTCCAAAAGATCTCAAATGAAAGTCTTCCTACATCCAAATGCTTATAAATTAAATCTCACTATTGAGGCTACTTACATATACATCAATCCATTTAGCAAAATTAGGTGTATTTCTCATCAGAAGTCTTATCACATGACAGGGTCCTCCTTTCATGATAGATCTCTATTCCTTCGTGTTTTGTTTTCCATAATTTGGTATATCCGTATATGTGTTAAAATAATCAATCAATATATTACTAAAAGCTGAAGCGTAGCGTTTAATGCTTCTGCGCTCACGTTGAGCCACGCCAACGTCCACGTCATCATCTTTTTTTTTTTTTTTTTTTTTTTTTTTTTTTTTCCATTTTCTTATAATTATTTATAATTTTTTTATTTCATATTTACACTTCTCCAACCTTTCTTCCTCCCTTACATTTTCATCTCCCCACTACTTCTCTAACCTTTCTCCTTCTCTCATTCTCTCACCTTCTCATCTCCCCACTACTCTCTACATTAATATCATTCTTCATCTTTCCCTTCATCTTCCTCTATTTTTATCTCTTCTTATTCACATTTTCTTACTATAAATTTGTCACTATCTCATTCATTCCATGTATAGTTTTTCCTTACAAAAAAAAGGTTCTCTCTCTCTCTCTCTCTCTCTCTCTCTCTCTCACACACACACACACAATTTTTGAGTGGATTTTTATTTTTTATTTTTCTTGCATCTTCGCTTTAGGTTGATAATTTTTTATATTCTTTAATCTACTTTAGGTTAATGCGATTCAGTTCTCTCTCTCTCTCTCTCTCTCTCTCTGATTGTTAAATGTTATCCTATTGCATTATAAAGGATTAAATATAAAAATATAATATTATTCTAATACATAGCATGATTTGGATAATTTAATTTGGTAGCTACTGTAATTTGATAGCATGATTTTTATAGTGCTCAATTTAGATGTTAAACTATGAGACTTTAATCATTTTTGTTTTATTTTTAATCTTTTGTGGTAGACAAAGTACTCTATAATGCAATTTATTTAGAGAAAAGCAAAGGTTGGCTAAACAAAAGTTATTGGATCAGAGACAAATTTTATCTTTCGCAATTTTACTTTAATTATTATTATTATTATTTTATAACAATGCATATATAAAAATTTAATTCTTAGATTTTGCTAATAATTGATTATTTGATAATATGTTTTGGGTGGACGAAATTACAATTTTCGCAAAGAAAATAACCTTAGTAGATTATAAATAACAATTTTTTTTCCTAATTGGTTCAATTAATCATAGTTAAGTTTTATTAATTTTTTTAGTTACTTTTTTCAGTGTTTTGGATTGTAGGCAGAAAAAATAAGTTTGAGAAAGTTTGTTTAAAACTAAAAGAATAATTTCTAAATTTTCTTTTCTTTTTAATGATTCACAAAATGTTATAAATAACTTTTATTAAAAAATAAATATTTTCGTTAAATTGCCTTTTGAATTTTTGAGAAAAAATGTATTTTTTTTTCATTTTAATACGACAAAAATTATTAAATTTATGATTTATGATTGTTTTTATATTACATTTATGATTATTCTTATAATGAATAAAAATATAATTACAAAATACATTACTCTTTATTAAATTAGTTTAAATTGTATAAAAAAAAATTAATAAAACTACCATAAAAATAATTATCACGCGCAACGCGCAGGTTTGTGGCTAATATATATATATATATATATATATATATATAAAACCGAAACCTTTGGAGCTCCCACAATTTTCCACGTCATCGCTATTTTTTTTTCTTTTTATTTTAGATTCTTTTTATTTTTGGTTCAATTTTCCACGTCATCACTATTTTTTTTTTTTTTTTTTTTCTTTTAGATTCTTTTTATTTTTGGTTTAATATCTTATCAAGTATTACAATAGTTTAGTTTAAATAAAATTCTATTAGATATATGTTTCAAAAGCTTGAAAATTCTATTTCAACTAAAATTCTATAACAAAAATTTTCACAAATATAAACTTCTCGCCAAGGTCGAAACCCTTCATACTCACTCAAATTTTCACAAAGAAAACACACATATCAAATTGAAGCCATAGCAGGAAGCAAGTTGATTCTTCAACGAGAACAAATCCTATAGTACAAAGGCCACCTAATTGCTTTTAGTTTTGAACTCGATTGTCTTATTAACAACAAAGTCTATGAATTGCAGTGATGGATGGCCGTCCACAAATAACATCCACGCAAGGGCTTGATGTTCTTCTTAATTATCTCATATAATTCTAGGAATTATTTTATTTAATTTTTTTGGAATTAATATATTTAGATGGTTGGCATAGCGGACAACGTAAAAACAATTTTCTGTCATTTATGTTGCCTTCTGCATAACCTTAAATCAATGTTGAAATGTTGTGTTTTACAACCATCTGATCTTGGTAACCAAACCTTGCACCTATGATTGTTTATGATTATTTTTGTTCATTGTTTGTAGTTTAAACCCATTAAAACTTATTGGCTGATGGTATTTCATGGTTTTTTTTTTCCCTTTACTTTTACTTTCAAGGTTGCTAGGAACACAACCTAACATGTGATTTTTTTTTCATTGTTTAAAGTTTAGTCCCATTAAAATTTAAAACTAATTACTTTATAGGTTCATGTACTTTTTTCTTCTTCTTATTTTTCTCTTTTGAATAGTCTCATATATTTTGTATTAGTTTTTGCAATATTTGAACATGTTTAGCAGATTTTAACAACTATACTATGTATTATTCTTTTAAAGGTAACCAATTTTTCTTTTATATTTCTCTATTATAAAATCATATATATATATATATAGTTTTGTTTCAATAATTTATAGGATGTAAATCTTATGATTCCTTAATATTTTTTGGCCTTTTGGAAGTTTTAACATCTGACTTTTTGAGTTATATTTTTGTAATATCCAAAACTATCTGGAAAATTTCAATAATTATAACCATGAATTATTATTTTGAGTGTAACAAATTTTTCTCTTATATTTCTCTGTTGTGTAGTCACACACACATATATTTTTATAATTTTTAAGCTTTTAATCTTTTGATTCTTTTCAATAGTTATAAGTTTATAGTCATGAACTATTCTTTAATATTTTTCGTAAGTCATTGCACGTTCAAACAATGACTTCTTTATCAAATTGTAACACAAATTGAAGTTATACAAGAGCAATTCATGCAATAATATAGATTCTTAATCAATTTAAAATTTTATAAAATCAATTTAGTTTACCACATAAATAGGTAGGTTCCCGTGCATAGCACGGGTTGGCGACTAGTTTAATGTAATTCCGGTGCGGATGCAAATATATACAGATGGTAAGAATAAGTACAAAAATAGAAGGTACGGTTGTACACTTGCTATTGTTCCTAACCTGACACATTTGCACGAAAATGAAACACTTGTTGAATAGCATGCTCCAATTAATATCTTAACTAGCCAGAAGCACTTGCTGAAGATTGATCAGATATGACAAATCCCGTTCCGGTCCCAGTAGTTGTAGATTGATTGGATAGTATTAACCTACCTACAGAAAATGGAGGAGCTAAAGGCTGAGGAAGATTTATCGATTTGCTTGCAAGCATGAGAAGGACCCTTGACATGGTAGGTCTATCATTTGGATCTTCTTGAATACATAACAATGCAATATGGATCAATCTCAAAGCCTCACTTATAGGACAAGTATCAACTATGGTCTGATCTATCAATTCCACTCCTTTGCCTTCATTCCATAGTCGCCATACCTATTGGTGTTTTTTTCTTTAGTTTACAACAGCCAGCAAAAAGTTAATTTTGGCTAAAGATATAATAAGGAAGAGAGACGTACATATGATGGAAGACTTTGTGCCCGCTCTGGATGATAAAAGCCACTATTCCTTTTTCCACTAATAATTTCAAGCATTAGAATTCCAAAGCTATAAACATCAGACTTTATTGAAAATAGCCCTTCCATTGCATACTCTGGTGCCATGTATCCACTATTAAAAAAACGTGTATTATTATACAATATGGTTTCAAGTATTGTAAAAGAGAATGAAGGCTAAGTTGTCCTAATTAATGTAGACTATGTAGTATTACTAAGAGCATAAGGTACTTTGACAAAACCATGACTCATGGTAAGTGGCTTTCTTCCTTTGCAAATCCTTGTTCTTACAGTGCTTTCTTTAAATCATGATTGAAATTTTAGAGTTTTCTGTTTGATTCAATGCTAAATTTTAATGTTTACTAAAAATGTTATTTGAAAAATGAGTTGCAAATGGAGATGGAATGAACCATAAATCTCCTAAAACATGCATGCAAGAATGCCAAACTTAAGTTTGATCATGTGCAGAAAAATTTCTTTAGAAAGCTGCAACAATGATTTATAGAATTAAAATGAGGATGAAGTCAAGGGATTGCTTACTATGTGCCCACGATTCTGATAGTGTTGGCTTCTATTTGATTTCTCCCAAACATCCTAGCAGTGCCAAAATCTGATATCTTTGGGTTCATCTCATCATCTAAAAGCACATTACTTGCTTTCATATCCCTATGGATGATTTTCAGCCGAGAGTCTTCATGTAAATATTGAAGGCCTTTAGCGATCCCATTGACAATGTTTATGCGTTTAGCCCAATCTAATTCCTTACATTTTTTTGGATCTACATTTTAATATTAAGGTGATTTATTCTCACGCATGGGAAAATTTTGCCATGAATTGGCCTATAATTAATGGTGCAAAGAGAGAGAGAGAGAGAGAGAGAGAGAGAGAGAGAGAGAGAGAGAGAGAGAGAAACCAAACAAAAAGGCATCAAGACTAGTGTTGGCCATGTATTCATAGACTAGAATCTGTTCATCTCCTTCTGAGCAGCATCCCAAGAGCCTCACAAGACTATTGTGTTGAAGTTTTGCAATTAAAATCACCTCATTCTTAAACTCTTCAAGACCTTGTTTAGATTTCATTGAAAGCCTTTTAATTGCAGTTTCCTTTCCATTTATCAATCCCTGGAAGCATTTTAAACATTCTTTATCAATGAAAACTTTTGACACAGTATTGGTAGACAATAGACATACTCTGCTACATGTTACAACACTAAAGGTTCAATAATGGTTCAATTCTCCTAAAATCAAATGATGTAATCATTTAGTTGATATTGATCCTAACATTTACTGTTGCTATGTATTAATTTCAATTGCAATTGTTCAAATAATTTCAAAAATTGCATATGAAAGAAAATATTTATAAATTGTTACCTTATAAACTGGGCCAAAACCACCTTCTCCAAGCTTATTCACTTCAGAGAAATTGTTTGTAGCAGTCAGTATGGTACTTAAATCGAAGTAAAGCATTTCTCCACTGTCGTCAACATCCCTTGCTCGCATTCCGCTGTCCGTTAATTGTATTGAACGTAACCTTGGAAAATTACTTCGAAACGGAATTACTTGGCTTGTGTCCCTCTCTAAGTAACAAATTAGATTTTTAAAATAATCAATGACCATCTAAAAACAAAAATTTTAATAGAAAAAAAGAATCATTGGTTATAATAGATTGGCTAAACTAAATCCACCTTCTTCGTGTTTCCTCCCGCCAGAGTATTTATAAAACCAGAAACCGAAGAGAGCAGCAACTGCTGCAATTGATGCAATTGTTGATATAGCAATGATTACTGTCTTGGTTGTCTTCTTTCCTCCTGTTGCTCATCATAAAAAATAATTACCTACATGTGCTTAAAATATTCTGTCAAATAAGAGAATGATAAAATTACTTAAGATCAAAATCCTTAATTTATCATATATATATCAATTAATGCGAGGACATAAGCTGCCCAAACTGTCACAGATAAGCCAAATGAAATCTATTAGCAACCCTTATTATTATTGTTATCATTTATTAGCAGAGACAATGGATTAAGAATTTAATGAAGGTCCTTTGTATCAAATGGGGAATGGCACTTAATTCGCCAGATGAATGTAATGCAACTATCTTAGTACTGGAAGTAAACATAAGGAAAAACTTCTACAAGTTGTAGACTAAACATTCAACGTTTGTGAAAACGTTTAAGTGGATGTTTTACCTTAGCTTCTTTATCCCAATTACCCTCTAAAACTGCTATTATCCTTAGTACTCTGTTTTTTTTTTTTACAGTTTACACCTGGCCTTTGAAAACACAGGTGACAGGACTGCTACATTAAAATAAGTTGGATAATTGTTATCTCAACCGACATGGCAAAATTGGCAAGATATTCAAATTTCTATGTCAAATGGTAACAAAATTAATTAATTAATTGAGTTATAACTTTTTATATTTTGGGAATACAACAACATGGTACTGACTCCTCTGACTTAGTAATGTTAGATCGACCATCTAGCTAAACTATAGAACCTACTAATTTTTCCATGATCTGGAATTGTTTGGTTTGTCAAATCGAGTAATCCTTATTCCGAAACGTGACCAAAAATAGGTTTCGGATTATTTTTAAATTTTAATCCTAAATCCCAATTGGAATCCTGCGAACCAAACAGGGAGGATTAATCTACAAATTGACCAAAGTAAAAGAAAATTTTAACAAAGTCCAAAATATGAAACGTGTGGGGAGGATTTTTATGAAATACCATTATCATCAGGCAGTGGCGGTGGTGCTACAGGCACGGGTTGGGATTGCGGAGGCTGCAGCTGTGGAGATGGTGGCGGTGGCTCGGTGAAAGAGTAGGCTTCATACCTCAGAAAGCAATTCGGGCCGGAGATGCGCCACCCAATTTTGGATTCGCAACATTTTTGGCTTGTATTTAACAAGACACTTAAGCACTCTCTGCATGAATCACCATCGATATCTCTAGTACACTGCACCAACCCATAGCCTGTCGCAGACGCATTACCATCAATAGTCTGTGTCTGATTAGCAATCGAGAATAACCTGTGTTTTTCATTGACGCCCGCTATTAAACTTCCCAACTGAGAACGTGCGAACAAATTTTCTTGGTCGGGTGAAGAAGTATTCTGCAAATTCCACATGAGCAACAATGGCGATGTCTGTGCCTGTCCAAAGAAATTAAGATCGGAGTAGCGTAACATGCACTGATCGTACCATATGATGGCACTTTTGTTAGATGGACATCGAGTTGTGATATCTCGGATCGCGTAGCTTACACAGGTTTGGCAGGTACTATTAGAAACATCACCTCTGCAGAGGAAGAGGGCGTAGATGCCAATATTAGAGCTTTCGTTGTAGAAGCTGTAGTTTTGGGAAGCTTTAGAGGATAAAGACTCCAACAGCTCCGTGAGGTTGGATTGGTAATAGGTGTTGGAGGTTTCATTTGATTGATCGAAACAAAAGTGGTAATTGTAGGTTGGCTGAGAATTAATTGAACTGCTGAGCGCACAGACTGAAAATAATATCAAAAGAAAGTCTTTAGAGCCGTGGAGGGAAAACATTCTGACTCGTTTATCAGAAATTCGTCTAAGCTTATGTTTATGTTATGGCTGATGCTTAAAATGAATAAAATCATCTACCTTTATAATCCTAAAAAGAAAAATTATTTTTTCTAGTAGGAGTATATTAGAACGGAATACGTCATAAAACGTCTTTTCACTTTTTCGTAACTTTCTACGAAAGAAAGCTCTCATATATAAAATTATTCAAGAAATCTAGTATAATAGATAAATATATGATATTTACCAAAACTTTTCTACATGGTTCACTGGTGATGGAAAAAACGTTGAAGATTCATGTATGAAAGGAATCACAGACTTCGAATTTCAATTGGCCACCCAAGGAGTTTTTACAAAAGTTGCAAATTTGTTTGTGGGACCAAAAAAACTTAAAATTATTTTAAATTTAGGGTCTGTTTGGATACCGTTGAAAACTGAAAACTGAAATTGAAAATTGAAAAATACTGTAGCAAAATAATTTTTAAATGTGTGAATAGTACCGTAGGACCCATTTTTAATGAAAAAGTTATTGAAAAGTGAAATTTGTGGGTCAAACAAACAATTACCACGATGTGCACTGATTGGCTAAAAAAAGTTTGAAAAGTCAAAATTTGCGATTCATCGTTCATTGAACCGTACATGAACAAGAACCGCAAATCTAAAAAGCACGTGAAAAAAAAAAAAAAAAAAAAAAAAACGCAAACGCGCTAGTTTTCAGCGCAATCCAAACGCACTTTTAGTATGTGTTTGGATCCACTGAGCTGCTGCGTTTCACGTTTACGTTTCAGCTTTTTTTTTTTTTTTTTTTTTACGCTAAAACGCTCATCGTTCATCACAGTTATGAACAAGAGTCGCAACTTTTGATCGTGAATAGTGTATATGTGCACTGTTCATGGACCCACAAATTACATTTTTCAGCAACTTTTTCATTAAAAATGGGTCTCACGGTACTATTCACACATTTAAAAATTATTTTGCTACAATGTTTTTAGTTTTCGCCAGTTTCAGCAAAATAAGTTCTATCCAAACAGACCCTTAATAGTTTGAGAGAATAAATTTAGTCCAGCATAAGAGGGTACTTTTACACCCTCTAATAATAATGTGCTATGTCAGATTTTTGCAAATAAAAAACTAATCACTTCCACACCAAATCAAACCTTCTTTATCAACACCGGCTCAATGGTATAAGCCATTGATGCGGCCGCCTAAGGCCCCAAGCAAAAAAAAGATTCCTAAATTTTAACCAATAGTATTATTTAAGCCAAAATATTAACAAATAAATAAAATAATATTTTCTTATCAAATGAAAAACAAATAAAAAAGAGAGAGAAATATTATGTTCATAATATTTTTCACAACATTTTTACAAAAAAAAAAATCCTAAATAGAAAATTGTTAAATGCTATTATTGACAGTAAAAAATAATTTTAGTGGTAGGTTTAAATTGGAAACAAGAAGTAACTTAGCACCTAAGATTTGTTATGAAAAACATTATGAATGTAGCACTTCTAAAAGAAAAAAGAAAAAAGAAAAGAGAGAAAGCAATCCACAAAAAAATTCACAACATTTTTCACAATAGTTGAGTTAGCAAATTTTTACTAATTTTCAACTATATTCACCACTAACATCATTCTTTTACTCATTAATATCAATCCGCCACATCAACAAATGTAAAAAAATTTGTTAAATTTTTTTTGTGTTTATAAACTTTAAAAAAAAAAAAAATTATGTGATTCATGTTAATTAATAGTAATTTTATATACGAAATAAGATAATCAATTTTCGCCTTAAACCTCCAAATGCATCAAGCCACCCCTGCTCTTCATATAGATAACTAAATCCCACGCCACTTCTTCCTTAAATAGAGATGTTGCCGAGAAACTTCGGTTAGGACCAGCGGAGGTTGAGGACAACTAGCAATGGAGGAAGTGGGCCACAAAGGAGCCTTTTGGAGCAGTGTTGACAACCCTCCAAACCCAACGTGGACCCTGCCCAAGACACTATTAATCTCTCAATCTATAAGAATTGAAGCCATCAATCTTTCCATGGTGGAATTTCATCACCACCAATTACATGAAAAAAGTTGGGAAAAACGAAACCTACAAAACCAAATCTAAAAAATGCAATAGGGCTGGTCCGATTAGAGAGAGCGCAGAAGCAGATGGTTGTTGCTTGTTGGTGAGCCTTGATTGTGTGTGGCAAGCTCTATTTCTTACTTTGTAATAAACTGACATGGCATACTTAGATTGGAGTGTGCAAAAAAGGTTTTACGGCCCACCTGAAAAGAAATTGCACTCATAGTTTGATTGCTTGGGTTGACCGTAGGTGTCAGGTGACTTCTTTATAATAAATCATATAATGTCAAAATTGACGCCTTTCAAAAAACCAAATTGTCAATATTGAATATGGACTATAGGACACCTTTTCATCGTTGAATTTCGAAAATTCAAAAGTTGCACTAAACCTTCATGCTATGAGGTATGGGATTCTTTGGTTTGTCAAAAAACCAAATTGTCAATACAGAATGTTATGTTGAATTCCGTATTATCAATGATTGGAAAGTATGAACTCGTGAAAAAAGGATGAGACTAACGGCCTGTTTGGGAGTTTGAAAATGGAGGGGGAGTAGAGTAAAGGGAGGGAGAGTAATCCAATTACATTGTTTGGAAGTTTTTTTAAAAAGGAGGGGAGGGATTTGGAGGGGTTTGGAGGGGTTTCAACTACCTCTAACCCTTTATTTTTAATTTCCCCAAATTGGAGAGATTTGGAGGGAGAGTAAAGTAGATAAATTATTGATCAAACCAATTTCCTAATTTAACATTTTTAAATTAACAAAATTACAAACAGATTATTCAAATAATTTTTGTTTGTTTCCCAAGAAAATATGAGAAAAAAAATTTGAATCTGACTATTTACTGTTGTTACCGACTTTGCAAATAAGGCAACCCAAAAAGAAAAATTCAAGCTCATGATGAAATACAAATTCCATTAGAAATTGAAACCCTAACAACAAAATCAAAACGAAAAAAAAAAAAAAAAAAAAAAAAAGCAAAATGATTTGGATTGAACCCGCAAAAAATTCAAAGCAAAACCAAAACCCACATCCAATCTGAGAGAGAGAATCAGAGTGAGAGAGAAAGGATCGGAATGAGAGAAAGAGAGAGAATCCACCATCGCCGCCGATCTCCAAACCACCACGCTGTCGCCGTCGATCTTCGATCCCCTCTGCGCGATTTTGATATCCAATCCATGCCGATCCGAGAGACCCACAACAAAAATTCAAAACAAACCAAAACCCACATATAATCTGAGAGAGAGAATCGGAGTGAGTAAAAGAGAGGATCGAAATGAGAGAGAATCCACCATCGCCGCCGCTCCAAACCACCACACCATCATCGCCGATCTCCAATCGTCGTGCTCTGACACAACGGGGGCTCGCTCCGACGGGTTCTCCTTGGGGTTTGCTGGGAAAACCTCTTTCTTCTTCTTTTGATTTTTTGGTTAAACTCTTTCTTCTTCAACCGAACAGGTATATACAATAAAGAAAATTCAATTTAATTTTTATTATAATTTTTTTTAGGTAATAAAAATTATTTTATAATAGTTAATAGTAGTTTTATATGTATATATATATATATATATATATATTTGATGGATATTAGTGGTATTTAATGGAATGAGAATGTTGATTAAATAATTATTTAATCTAACAAATTAATCATAGACTAATGTGGTAAGTCTATTTTCAAATAAGAGTAAATTTGTCTATTTAAATTATTTCTTCTCCTCTCCATCCTAATTTTTAAAACATCCAAACAAGGGGAAGGGCTAATTACTCCCTTCCCCTTTACTAATTCTAAAAACATCCAAACAAGATGGAGGGAATCATTCCCCTCTACTCTTCTCCCCACTACTCTCCTCCCCTCTACTCCACTCTACTCTCCTCCCTCTCTAAACTTCCAAACAGGCCATAACGGTTTGGACTTCGGAGGAATATGATAGTGTCCATCTTTTGTATTTGACTACGTATGGGAAATTTTGCAAATGGGAACTTTGGATTTCCCTTACTCTCTAAGTTTATAATTAAATAACTCCCCTTTCCTTAACTGTGTGTTAGGTTGTAAATGAGGGGAAGAGAAAAGAAGAGAAGTGAGAGAGGGGAAAAGAAAGGAAAAGAAATAAAAAAGAGTATACTTCCTTTTTACATGTTTGGAAAGAGTGGGGAAAGAGAAAAGAAAAGAATATATTTAATTTAGATATATAATTTTACCTGAATACCCCAAATAAAAATCAAAGTATTTTTTATTTTATTTTTTGTGATGGACAAAATTGAAATTTTAGAAGTTATTAGTGGTGGGCTCTCAAAAATTGCAACCTTTTTACTTTTCTTTCTCTCCTTATTTTTGCCCGAATGAGAAAAGTGGGTCCAGATCAATGCACACTCCTTCCACTTTTTTCTCATTTCTTTCCTATAATACCAACCAAATAAGAGAAATTATCATGTAAACAAAATTTTTTTTTTTTTCCTCTTCCGTTTCCAAACAAAGCGTAAAAAAATAAAAAAATAAATAAAGCTGGAAAATAACTCAATTTAACTGCAGTAGGATAGGGCCGAAACAAGAATGCGTAATATCAGCGTTTCAAACTTTTGGGTGCATTGCACGACGTGGGTACAGCCCACACTTTGGCTCAGCCCATTAAATGAGTTTGTTGGACGAGTTTAAATGGGCTTGCTAGGGAAGTTGCCTAAAGAGAATACTTGAAGTCATATTTTTTATGTACAAAAAAGTCAAGGAAATTAAGTTGGCTTGCATTTATTAAGAAGTGGTGTTAATCAAGTGAGACACGGTGGAGGAAGAAAACAAAGAAAAGCTGATGAAGAAATAAAAGGAGGCCTTTTGGCCAGTGAGTTTGAGAGAAGCCCCAGAGTGTGAGATAGAGAACAGTACAGTCTTGAAGAACTGCGTGAGTGAGAGCAAGCAAAAGAGGAGAAAAACACAAAAAGAAACAGAAAATCGTGAAAGATACACAGGTGAGGATAAGAGAGCAATGAGTGAAATGAAAAAGATAGTTTTTCTTTGGTTAAATTGTATCTCTAAGTATTGTAATATTTATTTAATATAGTGAAATTATTTAAAGTTTGTCCTGTAATTTTTCCCTTCAAAGAGAAAAGACTTTTTACGTAAATTTATGTATTCTAGTGTGGTTGTGCTTTCGTTGTATTTGCTGAAATTTATTCATATTTATGTAGAAATTTTGCCAATATGAACAATAATCCTAATTGATGGCCAAAGTTAAGTATATGCAGTAGGTTAATGAGACAGAGACAGGACTAAAAGAGGAGTAAGGACAAGCCATGATACCAAAGGATAATTTCCTCGTTGGAGTTCATGAACGACAATTACTTCCTTTGCGGCCCAAACGTTTTTATACTTCAGGGCACAACATACGCACATATCTGTTCAAAGAAACATATAAATGTAGGTACTGTGTGCAATAGGGTGTGTGAATTAACCATTACTATATACTTTTAATTCTCTGGAGAGGGAAGATCTACTCTTTTTCTTTTTTTTCTTTTTCTTTTTTCTTTTTTTAGAGAGAAATATTTTCCATTTTTATCGTTGGTGGAAAATAAAGTGAAAAACAAGTCGTGAGGCAAATAATTTGAAATCCAATTTACAAAGTTAAAAGAAAAGTAAATTTAAAAAAAAAAAATGCATATGCGTTTGAAATTAATATATAGCAGCAGTTAGGATCGGTGACGGTGACAACTAAAACATTATTGTGATAATTTGATTTTAGGAGAATTGAACTTCTGGCATTGGGCTACTGACTCATGATTCTATTGAGCGAGTGTCTGCTTTGCGAAGCTTCAAGGAGAGACCAAATCAATCAGTTGATGAAGGCCAAAAATATTAGATTGCTATTGGGAGTTGGGACTAAAGCTTGCTGAGACATTGCAAAACAGATCTCTTATCATGGAGGGTACTCGTAAAAGCATTTACAAGCAGTATGTTGTACCACTCGTTTCCTAGCTTGGAAACGGTCGAACCTAGGAGCCAAGACTTTTGCTCAATATGTCTTCTGTTTAGATTTAATACAAACTAGTCACTAACCCGTGCGATGCACGTGATTGTTTTAAATTAAATCAAACGTTAACATGTTCAGATTTAATCATTTTTCAAATTTCAATTATTGAAAGCTAAATTGGCTCTAATATAAGATGAAACATGTAATGTTATGAAGTAATATATTGCTATAATCATAATGTGCTCTTACATTTGGTTTAATAAGTATTACAAAAGACCTAGTAAATAAAATAAATATACAATTGTGCTTACATCTTCAAGCTATATTCAATTCTTTTCAAGAATGTATTTCCTCCCTTTCTTAAGCTCTTCTCAACTTCTTTAAGCTACTTAATTTTTCACTAAAAAAATTGTCTAAAATGGTTTACTAATAGATACCCTAAAAGTATATTTTAGTAAAACCCAATTTGTAATATCCCTGACAATGTTTTTTTGTTACACGTATCTCATCTCAAGTACTGCAGTACCTAACATAAAAAAAAGAATGAAAGTACCGCAGCACCTAACATTTGACAGCCTTTTTTTTTTTTTTTTTTTTTTTTTTTTAAACTAACGTTTTTTCACCTCCACTCATTCTTTGTTGCTTTTAGGTTTTATTTATTTTCTTAATCTTCATATTATCTCCTCCACATGTTCTCTTCCAATATGTACTTACATTTCAAAATTTACAAACCCACCATTCACTGTTTCTTGGACAAATTTCAGTTGCTTCTCCTTTGATTCAAGAGAATCAGTGCACTCTTTGACGGACTTTTCTACCAAATAAAGTTCCTTCTCCTTTGATTTTTGTTCCTTAAAGCATTCCACAATTGCTTTCTGAATTGATCTAAGCTCTTCCTGTTTTGATTTGAACTCCTTGTCACACTCTTTAATCAAATTCTGTCTAGAATTCAGTTGATTTCCTTTAAATTCAAGTTCCTCGTTGAGTTCTTCAATAGATCTTCGGATTGCATTATACTCCCTCTGTTTTAGCTAAAAATCTTCACAAAATTTTCTATACAATTCTTCGATCAATCAAGTTGCTTCTCCTTAGACTGAACTTCTTTAGACTGGTCTATCAATTTCTTCTCTATCAAATCTAATATCTTCTTTTTGACTTAATTTTTCTGAACTCTCTTTAATGCAACCATCAATAGACTCAAATTCATTCTCTTTCACTTTCAGCTCCATTGTCCGCTCTTTGATTAACTTCCCTATTTCATTCATAACTTGATAACCCAAAGCGAGAACTCAAAAACCAATAGAGAGAAGCAAGAACCAACAGAGAAAGATCTGATAGAAAAAACGAAGAAGACCGAGAGCAGAGGAACACGCAGAGACCACAATGAAAAAATTGTATTGCCAAGCTCACAAGAAACAAAGTAGAAGAAGAGAAGAGACCATGACACAAAAAGAGAAGCATCAGTTAGCGATTTGGGATAATTCTAAGGAAGTATTTCTTAAGCCTCAAGTTGTCGAAGAGTTAAGAATTTATGAAAGAGCATAAGAGACGTTGGACAGAAAAAAGTCGGGTTCGCGCAAGGGAAAGGCAGAGCATCGGGTTTTAGAAAACTTTTATTACGTTTTTTTTTTTTTTTTTTGTTTTTTTTTAAAATATTATGCTAATGTGGAAATTTGTGGGAGCTCCAAAAGCTTCGGTTTTATATGTATATATAGATAAGAGAACTAATAAACAAGAACACTCAAAAATAAATGTTGTTCACTAATATTAACATCATCACAAAAGAACATAAAAACACAATTTCCTCCATAATAACAACATGGTAATCACCATGTAAATTTTTTAAAATTTATGGACAAAGATGCTTACGTAGTACTATGACTATGTTTCATTTTCCTCTGTTTTCTCAGCAACCAAACACGTACTGCTATTCATAATTCAATATAAAGGATAGATCAGCCTAACAAAAATTACAAGATTCTCATAACCTAATTCAATTAAAAATTTTCAACAGCAACATTCTAAATCCACAGTTCAAAATTCTCCAAAGTCTAAACTCTATAAAATTGCAATTTTCTTGCACCCTAACATAATAATGTTAATCATAATAATTAATAAAGTTAATAACAAATCACTAAATCATCCTTGACCATATCAAAATTTGAATAATGAATTAGGGTCTAGGACCAACAAACTCAAGATGAAGGTCTTCAAAGATTCAAACGCGTAGTAATTAAATCTCTGTATATGTGCCAATTCAATCTAATTCCGATGTGGATGCAAATATATTTAAATTCTAAGAATTAGTTAGTACAAGAATAGAAGTAGGGTAAGTTTATACAAGAGCTATTGTTCCTAACCTGCCACATTTGTACGAAGATGAAACACTTGTTGAATATCATGATCGGGTTAATCTCTTCACTAGCTAGAAGCACTTGTTGAAGATAGATCAGATGTGACAAATCCCGTTCCAGTTCCAGTGCCAATTGTTGAAGATTGATCAAATATGATTAATCTACCAACAGAAAATGGAGGTGCTGATGGCTTAGGAAGATTTATCGATTTGCTTGCAAGCATGAGATTGACCCTTGACATTGTAGGTCTATCATTTGGATCTTCTTGGACACATAACAACGCAATATGGATCAATCTCAGAGCCTCACTTATTGGACAAATATCAACTATGGTCTGATCTATCAATTCCACTCCTTTGCCTTCATTCCATAGTTGCCATACCTATCATGGTTTTTTTATTTTATTTTAGTGCATAATCATTAACGAATACTTAATTTAAGTTCAAGATACAAATAAGAGAGACATACATATGACAAAAAGCTTTGTGTACGGTCTGGATGATTGAAGCCACTATTCTTTTTTCCACTTACAATTTCTAACATTAGAATTCCAAAACTATAAACATCGGACTTCATTGAAAATAGCCCCTCCATTGCATACTCTGGAGCCATATATCCACTATTGGGAAAAAAAAAATAAAATCATAATACAGTACAATTTCTTTAACAATAAAAGAGAATGGATGCAGAGTTATCCTTAGTGTAATGTAGTATCATTAATAGAAAAAGTTACATTGACATAACCATAACTAATGGAAAGTGAGCTTACGAACTTGCAATTCCTTGTTCTTAGAGTTCTCCCTGTTTTATTTTTAAATAACCATTGATTTTGCAAAATTTTCAGCTTGATTTTATTGCTAATTTTTAATGTGTGCTACATTATTTGAAAAACAAGGAGGCGCAATTAGATTACACCAGAACTCTCCCTAAATATGCATGCAAGGGGACCAAACTTAAGTTTTATCATGTCTTGAAATTTTTTTTCTTTGGAAAGCAGTATCAATGATTTAAGAAATGAAAATGTGGATGCAGTACTGAAGAGATTACTTACTATGTACCCACGATTCTGATAGTGTTGGCTTCCATTTGATTACTCCCAAAAATCCTAGCAGTGCCAAAATCTGATATCTTAGGATTCATCTCATCATCCAACAATACATTACTTGCTTTCATATCCCTGTGGATGATTTTGAGCCGAGAGTCCTCATGTAGGTATTGAAGGCCCTTGGCAATCCCATTGACAATGTTTTTGCGTTTAGCCCAATCTAGATCCTTACATTTGTTTGGATCTACATTATAATATTAAGGATGTTGGTTATATATATAGGAAAGTTTTTCCATGAATTAATGGTGCTAAATGTTAGTGAGTGAATGTGAGTCTGTGTTTGTGTGAGAGATAGAAAGAGTATACCAAACAAGAAGGCATCAAGACTAGTGTTTGCCATGAATTCATAGACTAGAAGCTTTTCATCTTCTTCTAAGCAACATCCCAGGAGCCTCACTAGATTCTTGTGTTGAAGTTTTGCAATTAAAATCACTTCGTTCTTAAACTCCTCAAGACCTTGTTTAGATTTCATTGAAAGCCTTTTAACTGCTATTTCCTTTCCATTAATCAACTTGCCCTAGAAGCAATTTAAACTTAATTAGTGAAAACTTATCACAGTATTGATAGACATAGGTTGCTACATGTTGTTCATTTAAAGTTCAATTCTCCTATACTCAAATGATCATAATACTCATTTAGTTGTCACTGATCCTGATTATTGCTATATAAATGCAAATGATCAAATAATTTCCAAAAAATGCATATAATAAAATAATTGATTTGTCTTTTACCTTGTAAACTGGGCCAAAACCACCTTCTCCAAGCTTATTCACATCAGAGAAATTGTTTGTGGCAGTCAATATGGTAGTTAAATCAAAGTAATGCATTTCTCCACTGTCGTCATCATCCCTTGCATGCATATTGTCCATTAAGTGCATTGAAAGTGACCTTGCCAAATTATTTCGAAGTGGAATTTCTTGGCCTGTTTCCCTATCTGAATAACAAATTATATTTTTTTTAAAAAAAATATATTTAATTACTGTCTGGAAACAAATATTTAATAGAAATTATTAGGGAAAAAAAAAAAAAATCACTTTCAATAGATTGGCTAAACTAAATTTACCTCGTTCTTGTTTCCTCCTGCCAGAGGATGAATAATACCAGAAACCGAAGAGAGCTGCAACTACTGCAATTGATGCAATTGATGATATAGTAATGACTATGATCTTTGTTGTCTTCTTTCCTCCACCTCCTGTTGCTCATCATATAATATAACCTAAGAATGCTTAAATGAACTTACGACCACAAATCATTGATATATCAATAAATGCAAGCACATATAAGCTGCCCAAACTATCACAGATAAGCCAAATCAAATCTATTAGCAACCATTTTAATCATTGTTATCATTTGGCTAAGACAATCAATTAACCGTTTAACGAAGTCTCTTAGTAGCCAATTGGGAATGGCACTTGATTCTCTTCTCCAGATGAATGGAAATATGCAAGTAGTGAAGTAAACATTCATGTTTGTAGTTTCAGTAGATGTTTTACCTATCTTCTTTATCCCAATTACTCTGTAAAAGTTCTATTATCCTTAGTGCTCTGTTTAGAAATTTTTTCCCCTTTAATCAGGTTCTTCTTAAATACAGTAATTTTTAAATTTACTGCAGCCTTTATCATTGGCATTTTTTTTTTTTTTTTATTTTTAAAAATGATCATCTAACACTAGTACCGTAGTACGATACACCCTTTTGGCACACAGGACTGCTACACTTCACTGAATTGGACAATATATTGTTATTTCAACCAATATGGCAAGATATAAAAAATTTCATTCAAATGGTAATAAAATTGATTCATTTATTAAATTAGAACTTTAAAAAAAAAAAATCTGAGTAATATTTAAGAAAAATAACAGAGTACCCCCAGCCAAAAAAAAGAATACATCTCATTTTCTATTATTCCATATAACATATTAAAATAATATTAACTCAAAGCACAACACAAAACAAATAAATGAAAAAGAAGAGCAAAACTTAAATTAAAAATGAATTTTAAGTAAGTGGCATTGCTACAGTGCCCTTCTAATGGAAGAATACGGTAGCACATGCCAATTTATTTTGACATTAAGACATTCAATAGAGGCGATTTTTTTTTTTTTTTTTTAAATGTTTAATACGTTAAATGCTAAAAATTTCATTTAGGCATTTAGCAAATCGCTTTATATCGCTTTAATGGTATACCAAATAATTCTTAATAAACCAAACTTTGCACAAAAGTCAAAGCTTTCCAAAATTTTCATCCACAAATCAAGCCAAGCCTTCAATTTGAAGTTTCAACCTCCCAGCCGAAACTCTCTTCCACTCCGTTCTTCAAAACAACCCAATTTTCACCCACAACGCCCAACAAACTCACCCCCTCTTCTTCGTTTGTGTCACTAGATTTTCCAGTGCAAAATGAGTTTATTAATCTTAATCCCATAAAGTACTCTCTCATCTAACATAAAAATGATAGATCCACCCTTTATACGAGAAAACAGTGTTACGTCTGTTCTCTAAATACTTTCTAACTTTCCCATGATCTTGGGATTTTTTTTACTTGTCAAATCAAGTGATTGTCCCGAGTCCAATACGACCAAAAAAAAAAAAAAAATCCAATATTTTGAGTCCTAAATCCAAATTGACCGATGTAAATGAACTACTTAATAAGCCCAAACTAGCAAAGATGTGCAGATCGGATTTCAAGGAAAATACCAAATCAACATTTCTTACCATTATCAGGCGAGGGCTGTGCTTGCGGCACCAATTGGGACGGCGGAGTTGCTGGCGGCGCCGGTGGCGGCTCAGTGAAAGAGTAGTTCTCATACCTCAGAGAGCAACTCGGGCCAGAGATACGCCACCCGATTTTGGATTCGCAACAGACTTGGGCTTCAACCACCAAGTCGCTTAAGCACTTTCCGCACAAACCAACATCAAGATCTCTAGTACACTGCACCAACCCATAGCTCGGCAAGGACGTATCGCCAATCTTTACTATCTGCTCATCAGTCTCAAACAACCTGTCTTTTTCATTGACACGCCCTATTAGTTGTTCCAACAAACCACGTGCATAAAAATTAGGTTGTCCAGGTGAAGTAGTATTCTCCACATTATTCATGATCAACCATGGCTGAGTATCTGGCTTGCCGAAGAAATTAACATCGGCGTATCTTAACGTGCACTCATCGTACCATATGATGGCAGTCTTACTAGATGGACACCGATTTCTGATTTCTTGTGTCGCAGAGCTGACACAGCTTTTGCAGGTTTCATTAGAAACATCACCTCGGCACAGGTAGAGGCTGTAGATGCTAATATTAGAGCTTTCGTTGTAGAAGCTGTAGTTTTGGGAAGCTTTAGATGATAAAGATTCAAAGAGGGCTGTGAGGCTGGAATTGTAACTGGCGTTGGCAGTTCCAGTTGATCCATAACAATCGTTGTGTCTGAGGGTGGGCTGTGAATTAATGGAGCTGGTAAGGGTTAAGAATGCAAATAATAGAAGCAGAAATACTATGTAGTTGTGGAGGGAAAACATTTTACCTCTTAGGCTTCAACAGAAAATCTTCCATGAACAGATTCTTATGTTATGACTTAGGACTAATGTTTAATGTTTAACAAAAACACCTACCTTTAAAATAAATAATTAGAAATTAATTTATAAATTAAATTGAATTGATTTGTTTGACTTGCTTAGGTAGACGGTAGATGAAATATCATTATGGTTACTGTTTTTTAATCCGTGAATTGGAAAATTGAAAAGATAATCATTGAATGCAATGCTCATTTGCAAAATAATTGTATAAAATAGAAAAAAAATTATTATTTTAAAATAAACAAAAACTTTTAAACAGACTAAGGATTTGTTTGGATATCGCTTATTGCTGAAAAATTAAAACTAAAAACTGAAAACACAATAGCAAAATAAAAAAATTTTGAAAACTTGTGGGACCCAATTTTGAAAAAAAATTTGCTAAATTAGACAACTTGTGGGTTCTATGAACAATGCATAGGACCCACTGACAACACGAGTTTAGTGTTGAAAACACCAAAACGCCGACGCATATAGGAAATTAGCATTATCCAAACATACACTAATACTAATGTTCTTAAGCTTCAACTGAAATTTGCACATGTTTAATATGAATAAAACATCTACCTTTATAATAAAAAAATAATTTAAAAAAAAAAATTTATTTTATCAAACCGGAAGCTCGGAGTCTCCGAGCTCGATTCGAGCCGGTGGTACTCATGGGCTTATCCAAATGTATCATGGGCGTGGGACAATGACTGCCACATACGAGTCTCATTTTTCGTTTCTCAAAAAAAAAAAAAAAGGTTATTGGATTTGTTAGTCTTTTGTCATTTTCTTTTAGTTCTAGAAAATAAGGGTGTGGGCGGACAAAAACTAGCCCGTAGTGACCTCCATGGATTTCAATTAAAATGTCTTACACAACCTATTTATAAGTGAACAATAGGGAATAAACACTCTACAATGGACAACTCAAACAGTTAATTTCATTGACCACATGTATATTTCAAATATAGCTCAAGTGTTACAATAAGAAATTTTCTTGTTCCCATGGTCCTACACACACTCTCTCTCTCTTTCTCAGATCGCTCCCTTTTTCCCTTCTCCAAAAGATCCCCTTACATTTGCCTCTCTCTCTCTCTCTCTCTCTCTCTCTCTCTCCCCTCTTATAGGTACATTTCTTATTCTTATCTCTACAACTATCCCTGTTGCCGCCTAAATTCTCGGGGATATTTTCCTTTATTTTATCGCTTTCCTCTCTTCCCTTATCTTGGAACTTTGACTTTTGGGGGGTTTTTTTACTGTTCAGGCTATCTCATATGCATTGAATGCAGTAGAGGTTAGGTGAGAACCCCCTCATTAATGCGGAGGTAAAAATCTTCAATCTTCTTGCGTGTTCTGGAAGTCTCCCGTGGTTCCAGGCATCTTTTGGAAATCATACGTGGATCATCCATGCATATTGCTTCGGGTAAGGTTAGCTTCTTACCTTTTCCACGGGAACTATTTTCCCAAGTCGCCCTCCTCCTTCTGGGTACTTGGGATGGTCAAGTTTCCTTTCTTTCATAACCCATTGCCCCTTAGGCCTTCCTTTAAGTATACATGCTAGGCCCAGTTCGTTCCCCATGGCTCGCTTAATTCTTGGGCTAAAGGCCTGGATGGGGACTCTTCCACTCCCCATAAAGGGTATGTTTGGTAACTGTTTTTTCCTCTTATTTTCTGTTTTCAAAAGAAATTTTCTATTTTTGAGATTAAAAAACTTGTTTGGCAACCCAAAATGGACAAAAAACAAAAACTGTTCTCAAAACTTAATTTGTAAAGGAAATTAAAAACATGCAAAAAATTATTTTCAATTTCTAGTTTTCAAAAGTCTATGAAAACACGCATTTAATTTAATAAATTTGTCTTATTTAATGAGTTAGTATTAAAGTTCAAATCCTAGTAATAATATATTTTAGTATTTTATATTTTTTCTTCAAAAAACTTTTTTTTTTTTTTTTTTTTTTTAATTTCAACTAACAAAACATGTTTTTTATTTCAAAAATATAAGAAAATTGTTTTTTTTTTCTATATTTTCAAAAATAAAATTTTAAAAATAGAAAACAAAAACTGTAATCTAACATAACCTAAGCTTTGCAATATATAATTAATTTAGATTTAGCAACAAAAAAAAAAAAAATGTTAATACGGAGTATATATAATGCATGACACCTTTTCATGACTGCAGAATTTGAAAAATTCAAAAGTTGCGCAAATTGCAATGAGGTATAGACTATAGAGATTAGTTTGGCGCCAACTGATGTTGAATTCTGTACCATCAAGAATTGAAAAGTATCTCAATTTGATTGAGCATCCGTTTGGACTTTGGACGATTCTAACGAGAAATTATTGCCTCTAGATGAAAAATTCAAACCGATTTTCCAAGTCTGGAAAAATTATTGGTAGTTCGGGAGGACATTCTCAGATTACCCAATGACAATCCCTAAACTTGACCAATCCAACTCAAATTCCTCCATTTTTTATTTTTTATTTTTTACTTCTCTTTTCATACATTTCTTCATACAACACAACTACCATCTCATCTTCATGGTCATGATTTGATTTGATTGCCCACCTTTCTCATTACATTCTCATCCTCGGAAAGTACACAACTAGGATTGGTTGAATAAGGTTTTAGGAATTTGCTCCTCAATCTTCTCTTTTTTCTTTTTATTATTATTATTATTATTAGGGACAAGAATTAGGTACAATATTTAGATGTTGTTCTTTAGAGCAATTGCATTAATCCGGCCAAATTTTTCTGTCTATTTTACATTAAAAACTTACTTTTTTTATTTTACACTACTATTTTTCCAAAGTACCCATATTAGTTTATCTATTTTACAATCCCCTCTATTTAAATAATAATAATTTTTAATTTTCTTTTGTATTTATCCCTTTTTCCAAAGTACCTACTTTTTCTTTTGTACTTATCCATTTTTCTTTATTCTTATCTCATTTCTCACTCATACCAATCTTTGTTCTTCTGGCTTCTTCTACTTCTTTCTTCTTCCTTTAATGGTAAACTCATCCTTCTTCCTTTCCTCATAGTCAAATCACCTCCCTCTACAAGCATCTTCTTCTTCCTTTCCCTATCATGGTCAAATAATTTATCCACAAGCACCAATCTCCACCACAAGAACCATAAGAATAAGAACCCACCAGCACCATAAGAATCAAAACCCACAAGCACGGACTCAGTCGACCCACAAGCACCGATCTCCGCCGCCAATATCAATCTGTCTCTTTGTTGGTTTGTGCGGGTGTGTTTGTGTGTGGGTGTGTTTGTGTTTGTGTGTATCTGAGGAAAAAGACGATGAGGAGAGAAGTCGGTTTGTTTTGCACAAAGAAGGGAGAGAAAGAAAGGGGCAAAACGTGAAATTAATAAAATAATGGTATACACAAGCTACGAATCGAATGTGCATATATGCATGGTTATCGTAGCAAATGTGTAAATATACACAATTTTAGAAGGACTGATATGGAAGAGTTTTGGGATAAAATGTGTAAAATTTGTTGTTTTTGTATTTTGCAAAATGTTTACATCCACTGATGTGTTACTCTTAGATTCACCTCTTAAAATTCTGCCATGTAGATTTTTTCTCATGGGAAGGAAATATATTTTTAATTAAGTAGTCACATGGCAAAATCTTAAGAGAGGAACCTAAGTTACTGTACCTAAGTTTTATCCTTATTATTATTAATATTATTTATCTAAGTTTTAGGTCATTCAAAGATTCATTTGGTTGAACCGTTGAAGTATTAAAGCCTTTTTATTTATTTATTTATTTTTTTTGAGAAGGAAGCATTAAAGACTTGGGTTCTTCTTAGCCTCCGTTTGGATAGCACTGAGAACGTGTGTTTTGCTGAAAAATGGTAGATCTCATGGCACTATTCACGAACCTACCAAAATCACCCAAACACATATTTCAATATAAATTTGGGTTTTACAATACTATTTACATATTTAAAAATTATTTTGTTACAATGTTTTCAGTTTTTAGTAATAAACAAACAGACCCTTGTTACTTTTTTGTTTAAGGGGGAGCATTTGCATCACTAAATTGGTGGCATAACTGTTTATGACTAATTCGTTTATAAGAAAGTCTTATGAATATTGCCAAATTTTGACCTTTCATTAGACAGTCTCATTTTCTCAAGCTAGACTTTTGTTTATAAAATTTCTAAAAGCAAGACTTAGGTACAAGAAATATGTTGTTTCTAAGTTCCCATTTTTAAGGAAGTGTATTTTTTTAGTTAAGTAGCCATATGACTAAATCTTAAGAGGGGAACCTAAAGAACAACATCTATGGTACTGTACCTAAGTTTTGTCCAATTTTTCTAAGCTTGAAGAGTAGATAAAATGTTCATTTTCCAGACTTTCACAGGGTTATGTGGTTGGAAAGCCTAATGAGCATTGCTTGCACCATGTTCATGTTGTCATGGTTTACTCTAGGATTATTGTTTTGGCTGGTTTAGCCCTAATGTAAGATCAAATTCTGTATGATGCAAGGGCTTCTTTTCTAACGACATTATTGTTGCACTTCAGTTGTTTGATAAAAATTTTATTTGAGAATTTGTTCAGTTCTAAGACAATTTATTTAGCTGAAAAAAGGACTATTTGATTTGTGTGGAAGAGAAATAAATTATTGGTCTCTCTCTTGTTAGTTAAAATTAAATAAATAAATAAAAAAGGTTAGTGTACACATCATTCATTATGATCAAAACCAAGATAGTAGATGCCCAACTCTTGCTAGATTTTGATGCAGACCTTGACAATAGAGAAGATTTTAGGATACGAATAACCCCACCACTCTTACATTCCTTAGTGCCAGAGGCTTGCTGTAGCTGAAGACTAGATTGGGGAGTTGAACAACTTATGGAAAACTAAAATAAAAATAAAAGTATTCAAAATGAATATTATTGAATATATCATGAACACTTCTTAGTAGCATAGGTGAGACTCAACACGTAGGTTTAAATAGGAGGTAGAGTGAAGCAGACAGGGATTGTTAGAACCATAAGTGAGACCAGGGGAGACAATCTCGTACCCATCTTGGCGATTCACGATCGGTATTTATTGTGTTGAAACCTTCGCCAAGATAGAAACACTGCATTTCGTCTTGGTTTAAATACCGGACGTCATCGAGTTGTTTCGGCCATACTGCGATATATACCGAATTCCGGCTGGTTAATGGATATCGGATCGGTACAAAATTACACACAAAATGCTTCTTTCCCTCCCCTCTCATGCCAGTCATACTTTCTGCCTCCCTTCATTTCTAACTCCTCTTTACACTAACGATGAAATCATGCCATTTGGTGGAGAGCGGCAAAGATCGGTAAATATCCAGCAAGCTTTGAGTCCCTGAGAAAGGGTTGAAGCTCTGAAGCTTTAAGAGAGAGAGAGAGTATGAGGTGAAAGATAGAGAGAGCAATGATGGAGGTGAAAGAGTCTTGGAAAATAAAGAAATGTTTGATAGTGAAGTGATAAGTTTAATCCTATGAAGATGAGGGCATGTTGGAAATTGTAATGACATGTAGGTTGTACTTGTAGGTCTTAGGCGTGTGATCCGGATCGGAAAAAAGAAAAAGAAATTAATAGAGGTGGGAGGCAACTGGTAAGAGGCATCGGGCATGTGTTTGGTTTTATCACCCACTATTTTAATTTTTCTAATTATTTAGGGCTTGTTTAGTACTTATGTTTAAATAATAGTTTTTAATTTTTTTAGAAATATGTGTGAGTGAAAAAGTGTGTAGAAATACGTGTAATGTTGTTTAAAAACTGAAAACATGTGTTTGAACTTGAGTACCAAACGGAGCCTTAATCTTTTTCTACCAAACCTCTCTCACGTAATATCTCATTTCTCATCTACTACCCCTTCTTTTTTATTATCTTTTTTTGGTCTTATACTTTTATTTCTGTTCAAAATTTTTTTTTTAATAAACTTATAAGCTTAACAAAGTTTAATTGCTTAACAAATTAACTTTTACCAAATAATTAAAGTTATAAATATACAAATAATATTTATTTATTTATTTTTTAAATATATACAAATAATATATATATTTTTTAAATAGCGATAAATCCGAAACGACACATCGGTATTGACCGGTATCAAAATATATCGTTTTGCTGGCATGGATTTTAAATGAGGAGTAGAGTGGAGGAGACAAAGATCGTTAGTATTATAGGTGAGACCCAATACGTGAGATTTTAAATGGAAGATAGAGTGGAAGAGATAGAGACCGAACTCAGGACTTCTTGCTTTGATATCATGTTAAATTACTGATTATCCTTAGAGTTTAAACTATTAGAATATGTTAAATTTAATAATTTAACCACACAATTCTCACAAGTACATATAACATAATTTGTTAACCATTACATTTCAATATCACAATTCCTTAGAATAACATTCAACACAAAATTCAAAAGCCACTTGGTTATGCATTCTGGCTTCAAAGTCCAAGTAAGTTATGTATTCAATACAACATTCAACTAAACATTTATTGAATAGCATGCTTCAATTAATCTTTTCTCTAGCCAGTAGCACTTGTTGAAGATTAATTAGATGTGACAAATCCTGTTCCGCTCCCAATTTTTTAAGATGGATCAGAAATAATAAATCTAGCTATAGAAAATGGAGGTGCTGACGGCTGAGGAAGATTTATCGATTTGCTTGCAAGCATGGAAATGACCGTTTGACATGGTAGGCCTATGATTTGGATCTTCTTCAACACATAACAATAACAATGCAATATGCATCAATTTCAGTGCCTCACTTATTTGAGGAGAAAAAAAAAATGAGCCGTGTAGAAAAAAATTTTCAGTTACGCTTTCATTTTTAATTTTAGCTCTATTTACTGTTAGCTCTAATAAGCCATGGCTTCCTTATATTTTGCAAGCTACATAACGGTTCTTATAGCCTTATACATTACCTAAGCCAAAAAAAAAAAAAAAAAAAAAAAAAAAAAAAAAAAAGAAGACTGACAGTAGTGATTATTCCGTTCCTTTTATCTGATATTTCTCACACACGTAATTGAAGTTTTAAGACGTTTTTTCACAAAATATATTTTAATTTTTTTAATTAAATTAAAACACATTAAATATTTAATTTTGTATCACTGTCGTGCCCAAACCCAAAAAAAAAAAAAAAAAAAAAAAAAAAACTGACAAATAGTGATTTATTCGTTCTTTTTACTTGATATTTTCTCACACAGGATAAAATTTTAAAGACTTTTTTTACAAAATATATTTTTAAGTTTTTTTAATTAAATTAAATCTCATTAAATATTAAATTTAGTTATCTTTGACTAATATAACACCATTTATACAACATGAAAGCTCGAAATGTGTGAAAATACAAGAGCTTGTTTAGACCCCCAATTCAAATTACGGTTTAATTGATTTTATACTAACTTAATACTAAGTGCGAAATAGTGTAAATGCAAGCAAACAAACAAGAGAGCTACTCTACTTCATAATTAAAGCAACACAGCAGAAAAGTGAAATAAACAAGAGTAGGAAAGAGAGATGCAAACACGAGATAACATCGAGACGTGTTATCAAAGAGGAAACCGAAGTACTTGGCGAAAAAGCTCTTCGCCGCGCTCCAAGCGGAAATTGATCCACTAGACAATTAGTTGGGATACATGGGTAAGCAAGAGACCCTCCAAGCCTAATTTACCCTCTGTACCTAAACCCTCCAAGTTCCTATTCCAACAAAACTTCTCGGAACCGTGTCTTGTCTAGCTCTCCGGATCCCACAACAAGCTCCATGTTGCATCTGCCATCTTTGGCTTCTTCCAATGTTTCCCAGCAGCACCAAAACCTCACCGGACACTCTCAAAAGGTGTGGTAAGTGTTTGGGCTATTGACCTCTCAATGGTATGGAAATGGAGAGGTAGGAGATGAGGAAATCCCACAAACAAAGGTGTATAGAATTGTTGATATAACAATTTCTAACTCTCAAATGTTTTAGCTAGGGTTTTTCTCGAAATTCTCTGTCACATTTGTGGGTAATATGGGTATATATAATGAGTGTACGAAAAGTGTGTATCGGGTAGTACAGACCGGAGAACAACATGTCTCGCGGGAATGCCTTACCCGCGAGATACTCGCAAGACACAAATTGTCTCTATTTGTACAGACTCTTCACATTCCAGTTATGTGCAAGGCACATGCTTCACTTCGTAGGAAGCTTAGTCGCGAGACACCCGCGAGAAGTCTTCCGGCTTCACTTGCTTGAGTCTTCACACTCTCTCTCTCTAACACACAACCCTTACAATCACATCCCACAATAAATATAAAGTACACAAGATTGAATAAAATTACAATTAAATTTGGCACGGAATAAAAGCCAACAAAATACATATTTGTAAATCACAACTTTACACAACATTAACCAATACAATAATATTTTATAAAAGATAAAAAAAAAAAAAAAAAAAATTATCTGCGTTTGTGATATAGTGAACTCTCTCTCTCTCTCTCATAAATTTTATGGGAAATTTTATTAATTTTTAATAGATAATTGAGATCACTACCATCTTATTGGATAGAAAATTTTAAAATATTTCTGAGCACATGTACAGTCAATTTTTTTTTTTTAAAAATAAATTACAATAAGATATGAATATGTCTATCTTATTTGAATGTCTATTTGGTATGGTATCAAAGTTGTTGTACCAAACTAGTGGGGGAAAAAATTAAATGGATCTTCATGGAACAACATAAAAAATTTAGGGGCTTTAAGATGTCAGGTGGACCGCCATTATTAATTTATTACCAAGTAGGTGGCAATCTAATTGGTTTGATTTGATATTACTTGTTCCGGGAAGAATTATCCTTTATTTTAATTCGGATGTAGTTACAAATATTTGATTTATCATAAGATTCACATCTCTGAAATTGAATAATGATTTGGGGTATAAGTCCAAAAAGCTCAAGATTCAAAATACTATTGAGTTACTTACACACGTGTAAGTAACTCAATAGTATTTTGAGTACATATATATATATATATATATATATATATATATATCTCAATGCATCTAGCAAGTTTATGTATAGTCCTCATCAAAAGTCTTATCAGATGATTCGGCTCTCCCTTGATGATAGATCTCTATTCATTCGTGTTTTGTTTTCCATAATTTGGTACATTGTGCCAGTTCAATCTAATTCCCATGCGGATGCAAATATATTTAGATTGCAAGAATAAGTACAAGAATAGAATTAGGGTAAGTTTATACAAGAGCTATTGTTCCAAACCTGCCCCATTTGCGCGAAAATGAAACACTTGTTGTATAGCATGCTTCAGTGAATCACTTCACTAGCCAAAAGCACTCTTTAAAGATTGATCAGATGTCACAAATCCTGTTTTGTTGCCAATTGTTGAAGATTGATCAAATATTATTAACCTACTTACAGAAAATGGAGGTGCTGATGACTGAGGAAGATTTAGCGTTTTGCTTGCAAGCATGAGAATGACCCTTGACATGGTAGGTCTATCATTCGGATCTTCTTGAACACATAACAATGCAATATGGATCAATCTCAGAGCCTCACCTAGAGGACAAGCATCAACTATCGTCTGATCAATCAATTCCACTCCTTCGCCTTCATTCCATAGTTGCCATACCTATTGGTAATTATTAATTTTAGATCACAATAATAGTGAAAACTTAATTTGAGCTCAAGATGCAAACAAGAGAGACATACATATGTCAGAAGGCTTTGTACACGCTCTGGATGATAGAAACCACTATTCTTTTTTCCACTTACAATTTCTAGCATTAGAATTCCGAAGCTATAAACATCAGATTTTATTGAAAATAGTCCTTCCATTGCATACTCTGGTGCCATATATCCACTATTGAAAAAAAAAAAAAAAAAAAAACAAAACAAAACATAGTGTGATATAGTACAGTTTTAATTACTATAAAGAGAATGATGGCAGGTTTGTTGTAAATGTAATGTAGTATGAACATATCATTAAGAGCGTGTTACATTAACATTAACATGACTTATGTAAAGTGGGCTTTCTTACTTTGCAATTCCTTGCTCTTACAGTTCTTTAAATAACCATTGAGTTTATTCCACTAGATCTCACTGCTAAATTTTAATGAGTGCTAAAGACATGTATGCAACGGAACCAAACTTTATTTTGATAATTTATAACAATTTTTCTTTAGAAAGCAACATCACTAGTGATTTATTAAACTAAATTGCAGAGGCAGTGAAGGGATTGCTTACTATGTTCCCACAACTCGGATAGTGTTGGCTTCTATTTGATTGCTACCAAAATTTCTAGCAGTGCCAAAATCTGATATCTTTGGGTTCATATTATCATCTAATAATACATTACTTGCTTTCATATCCCTATGGATGATTTTGAACCGAGAGTCCTCATGTAGATATTGAAGGCCCTTAGCAACCCCATTGATAATGTTTATGCGTTTAGCCCAGTCTAGTTCCTTACATTTGTTTGGATTTGCATTGTAATATTAAAGATGTTAATTCTCACACATTGAAATTTTTTTCCATAAATTGTGTGTGAATGTGAGTTTGGTGTGTGAGTGGGATAGAGAGATCATACCAAACAAGAAGATATCGAGACTAGTGTTGGCCATGAATTCATAGACTAGAAGCTTTTCATCCTCTTCTAAGCAACATCCCAAGAGCATTACTAGATTTTTGTGCTGAAGTTTTGCTATTAAAATCACTTCATTCTTAAACTCTTCAAGACCTTGTTTAGATTTCATTGAAAGCCTTTTAACTGCTATTTCCTTTCCATTAATCAACTTGCCCTGGAAGCATTTTATACTTAATCAGTGAAAACTTATCACTCAGTATTGGTAGACATACTATGGTACATACTAAGGTTCATTGGTAGTTCAATTCTCCTAATATCAAATGATTACAACAAGCATTTCCAAAAATTCATAAGCATAAAATAATTAATTTGTCTTTTAACCTTATAAACCGGGCCAAAACCACCTTCTCCAAGCTTATTCACATCAGAGAAATTGTTTGTAGCAGTTAATATAGTAGTTAAATTGAAGTAATGCATTTCTCTACTGTCGTCATCATCCCTTGCCTGCACACTACTGTCCATAAACTGCATTGAAAGTGACCTTGCTGAAATATTTAGTGATTGAATTTCCTGTCTTGTTTTCCTATCTGAAGAACAAATTAATTTTTAGAATAATAATAATGATAACATCTAGAAACCCAAATTTTATTAAAACTTATTAGAAAAGAATTACAAATTTTAATAGATTGTGCTAAACTAAATCTACCTTGTTCTCGTTTCCTCTTGCCAGAGGATGTATAAAACCAAAAACCTATGAGAGCTGCAACTACTGCAATTAATGTAATTGATGATGTAGTATTGATTACCATCTTTCTTGACTTCTTTTCTCCATCTCCTGTTGCTCATCATATAATATAATCTAAGTATGCTTTAAATATCCCAAGAGCACAAATCATTTTTATCATTTAGCCAGGACAATCAATTAGCAAATCAAATCTATTAGCCAAATTGTCACAGATAAGCCAAATTAAATCTATTAGCAACCCTTATGATCATTGTTATCATTGAGCTGTGACAATCGGTTAAGGATTTAGTAAAGATGTATAGTAGCAAATGGGGTATGGCTTGTTTCGCATGACAAATGCAACTTGCAAGTACTTAAGGAAGATATAATATATAGATACAAATTTGGTTATAGTTTTAAACTACAATCTTATTCAATAAAATAAAATTATTATATATTTTGAAAATCTAATTGTTGAATTGTATGTTCTTTACTCTCTTTAATACACATATTAAATTTTGTGTTAATATATTATTTACTATATGATTTACAAGATAATATTTTATACATAATTTTAAACTACAAAAACTTACAATTTAAATAATTTATTGGTGTCATAGCTATTAATCTTTAATTTTCTAGAAATTTTATAAGTATGTAGGTTATAAGAAAAATATATAATCCAATAATGAATTTGTCAAATTTCACCTCTAATAAAAATATATTAAATAAGGTTGTAGGCTTAAATTACAACTAATATTAATTGTAGCTAAATTTTATCCTAATATATTTGCACCCTTTTGACACACGACTGCTACACTTGAGTGAATTGGATAATATGTTTTGGGAAATACTAACGAGTGCCCTTAGGGCACTGTTTAAGAATCTAGTTAAAAAAAGTTTTTATAGGGAAAAAATTTAATGTTTTGATAACTTTTTTCATTTCCCATAAAAGTGATGTCAAAACTTTTCTAAAATGGATTATTAACTAACCCAACTGTTTTTATCTCAAAATATAATACCAAATTACATTTGTTACCATTATCTGGCTGTGGTGCTGCAGGCAGGGATTGGGACAGTGGCGGCTTTGGCAGCCCCGCTGTGAAAGAGTAGTTCTCATACCTCAGAAAGCAACTTGGGCCTGAGATGCGCCACCCGATTTTGGATTCGCAACTATTCTGAGCTTCAACCATCAAGTCGCTTAAGCACTTTTCGCATGAACCAACATCAAGATCTCTAGTACACTGCACCAACCCATAGCTTGTCAAGGACCTATCACCAATCTTCAGCGTCTGTTCATCAGTCTCGAACAACCTGTCTTTTATATTGGCACGCCCTATTAGTCCTTCCATCAAAATACGTGCATAAAAATTAGGTTGGTCAGGTGAAGTAGTATTCTCCACATTACTCATGATCAACCATGGCTGAGTATCTTGCTTGCCAAAGAAATTAACATCGGCGTACCTTAACATGCACTCGTCGTACCATATGATGGCTTCTGTACTAGATGGACACTGATTTATGATTTCTTGGGTGGCAGAGCTGACACAGCTTTTGCAGGTTTCATTAGAAACATCACCTCGGCATAGGTAGAGGCTTTAGATGCTAATATTAGAGCTATCGTTATAGAAGCTGTAGTTTTGGGAAGCTTTAGATGATAAAGATTCAAGGAGACTTGCGAGGTTGGAATTGTAACTGGCATTGGCGGTTCCAGTTGTTCCATAACAATCGTTTAGGCTGAAAATGGGCTGTGAATTAATGGAGCTGGAAAGTGCAAAGACTGCAAATAATTGTAGCAGAAAGGTTGTGGAGTTGTGGAGGGAAAACATTTTACCACTTAGGCTATTGACAGACAATCGTCAATGAACAGATGCTTATGCTATGACTTATCACTAAGGTTTAATATGAATAAAAACACCTACCTTTTAAAATAAATAATAAAAAATTAATTTATGAATTAAATAGAATTGATTTATTTGTCTTGCTTGTAGTTGTAGATGACTTTTATAAGTCTTTCTTTTTTAGAATCGAACTTCTTTATAAGTCATAATGTCATTATGGATAACTTTTTTTTAAGGACTTTGTTAATAGGTACTAGCCGGCACCTGTTAATGAACTAATTGTTGTTCATTTATGATCTATCACAAATCCCACCTGCTTAAGAAATTGACAAAATTTTATTTTTCAATTGTGTTTTATCACAAAATGATTTGATTTTTTCCATCTAAACTGACACACATTTAATACATATATATTCAGTTTTTTCCACATCCCTAAAAAAAAACGAATAATTTATTTTAAATTTTATCACATTAACCGGAGAAATTATAAGATCCACATGGTGGACAAGTGATGTGGTCCACCATTTTACTAAAAAACTTCCACTTGTTTAAAATTGTTAGTTAGAAAAAATTTTTTAAATAGAAATTAATTACTGACTCAAAGAATTTTAAATAAGTGGAAGTTTTTTAATGAAATGGTGGACAAGTGATGTGGTCCACCATAGAACTCTATAATTTCTCCATTAACAGGGAGCTATACAAAGACCTGTTAACAACACCCTTTTTTTTAATCAGTGAATTTAGAAAATTGAGAAGATAGTCTTTGAATGCAACGAATCATTAGATTCTCAAAAAAGAAAAAAAGAAATATAAATATTACTTAGGCACATGATGAATTCCCTGCCACCAAGGATTGTAAAATAAAATATCTCAATTTTGACTTGAGGGGCGGCGGATGAATACGGCCAAGATGTGTAAAGTCACATGCACAACGTATTTGACCAAAAATTGTTAAATATTTGGGAATATCGTGAGTATTTCAGGAATATTTAAAAATTATTTAATTTTAGTAATAAATTTTACCACTGTTAAATTAACAAATTGTAAATAATTATTAAATGATGAAAAATGTTAACGGATGTTTTTGAGCAATGGTTAACAATCTATTGAAAAAAAGCTTTTATGGAAAAAAGAAAAATAAAATAATGATACACATATAATATTTTTCACAATAATTAAATTGAAAAGTTTTAATCGGTATATATATATATAGCTAAAGTTAAGAGAAAATCCAATTAGATTTCAAATTGAAATTTAATTAGAGTCTAATTTTGCATCATATGTCTCATCCAATCTAATTTAAAATTTTTTTGAGCTAAGTTAATTAATTCAGTCTAAAAATTGGACATTATTATATATTTTGAGAATCTAACCGTTAAATTGCATTTTTTTTATGCTCTTAATACATATGTCAAATTTTGTGTCAATCGGATATTAATTACTATATGATCTATAAGCTTATACTTTATGCATAATTTTAAACTATAAAAATTTGCAATTTAAACATATTATTGATGACATAGCTATTGATCTTTAATTTTCTAGAAATTTTGCAAGCATGGAGGATATAGGAAGAAGATGTAATCCAATGGTAGATTTGTTAAAATTCACCTCCAATAAAAAAATATTGAGTAAGATTGTAGCCTAAAGTTATAACTAATTTTATAACTAAACTTTGTCCATTGAATTTTGCTTTTGTTAGCTTTCCATACAAATTATATTATTTAGATTTTTACTGTTATTTTTTCTCCGAACTGATAAACATATTTTTTCTACTATTTTTATTTAGATATTTTGTATGCCAGGATCTTGAACAGTTGAACGTAACAAATTGTAATTGAACCGAACGACTCCAGGCACCTATTCCTATTCAATTTAGGAAATACTATTAGATCAATTTATTCTTTTATTTTTGTATTGTATTTAGTAGAATTTCACGAACAGTAATTATGAATTGATATTGTATATGTAGTATCCAATAGTGATTTTTAAAATTATATACATAATAGTAGTATAATGAGAAACTTGGCGTACACAATATCATGAAAATTGTAAGAAAAATCTATTTTAGTACCTCCAAATATCCTGGTCAAATTAATATTCTATATGTTTTATAACTCAAGCTAACATCAATAATACCATTACAATTCCTTATTCCCGTGCATAAGCACGGGTCACATACTAGTTAAAGTAAAAGAAAACTTAACTTAACAAACAAAAATTTCTAGCTGCATACGAACTTAACCAAATTCCAACAAACATTGCTACTTAAACTGAAACAACCAAAAGCAAACTAAAATGATCATACACAACTTAATTATTAGAACTGTATTGGGTTGTTCCACCTAGAAAAAGGGTCGAGTCCTAGCTAGTACTAAGGATATTATTTTCATTGGATACAACTAAAATCAATAAACTTGTTCTCGGTTAAACGATTGGCGATATATATGCCTTCTAAATTGTAGCTTCTATAAAGCACTAGCGACGATATAGCTCAGTAATTGAAGCTTCATTAGCTGAGTGTTGGACGTAGCTACCTCTAGAATGCTCTGAACCAGCTGTCACCTCCAAATTATGGTCTGATTCAATATTGCTATGCATAAAGAATGCAGGTTGTGATGGTACCGGAAAAGTGACATAGTAACTATTAAGCATGAGAACAATCATCGCCATGGTTGGCCTATCAGTCACACTTTCTTGAAGACATAGTAAACCAATGTGGATACATCTCATTATTTCAGTTATTGAGTTAAGACTTTATGTGGGATCAATAATATGTTTAAGCATGATATCAGAGAAAACTATTCTATAAACAAAATTTATTTTTCTTCCCATAAAAATGGTTTAGTTGCAATGACCCCCTAAACAAAAAAATTATATACAAAAAAAAATTCTTATTCAACAATTGGTAATAAACATTGTACCCCATGTTTAGAATTTATGTCAATGTTAACCAAAATAATAATAATAATAATAAATTAGCCAACAAAAAAGGAATCCAAATTGGCAGGAGAAGACGATGATGGATTATCTATCTTTCCTTCATCAAAATGGCCTTGATTCTAAGATGCTTTTTGTTCCCAAAGTTGTTATAAACTCTGACTGTTCTGTAGTTAACATGGCAACTAGAGTGCCAATCCACCAATGCTGGTCTAGTCCAGCTATTTTGTAGCTAACTCTATATTATGTTTCTCCTTTTCAATGGTATCCAAAAAAAAAAAAAAAAAAAAAAAAAAAATTAAACTTCTATGAAATGCTTTTAAAAATTTGGCTTTTCCATTAAATTTGATAGAATTTCTAACAAAAGTGGATAAGGAAGAAACACTGCTCAGTTTTAAATTTAAAGGAAGCATTACAACTACACCATATTTAAGAGGGGGAGACATACTTACATACCTACATGTGTATGTAGCTATGCTCACAAGAAGAGGGAAGTGTACTAAAATTGATCGTACTTACATAACGGAGAAGTTCCTCCACATTCTCTCCATTTTGAATGCAATTGTTTTTCTGTCCACTCACTATCTCCAACACTAACACACCAAAACTAAAAGATCGGACTTCACTGAAAATTGTCCATGCATTACATATTCTGGAGCCATATATCCACTACATAGTAGAAATTGATGACACTAGTTTCATGTTATTTCCATGAAACAAAACAAATATTAACCCTCCTCTCTCAAGATACTTAAGATACTTACTAGGTCCCCACAATTCTACTTGTATTAGCTTGAGTTTGATCCAATGAAAACAATTTTGCCATGCCAAAATCTGAAATCTTAGTATTCATTTCTTCATCTAAAAGTATGTTGCTAGCTTTAAGATTACGATGAATAATTTGAAGTTGCGAATCTTCATGAAGGTAGAGAAGCCCTCGAGCAATACCCCTTGTGATTTTGAATCGCTTTTCCCAATTCAATTATACACGCTTTATAGGATCTATGTAACATATCAAGCCTATGATTTGATGGAGGTAGTTTTTGACAATACATATAACCCAAAAGAAAATTTATGTACACAACTTGATAAAAAGAAGAGTACACATACTAAAAAGAAAGTGATCAAGGCTTGTGTTTGGCACAAACTCATATATCTATGATTGGTTTTAGTTATCAACATGTATTGGATCTTATTCTTCTAGCAGCACCATTTGATATTACAGATTTATTGACTACTACTGTAATGTTTACTTCTATTTCTTTTTAGAATTATGGCTAATAAAAACTTGAAAAAGGAAAACAATGGAGTAAGACTATCTATCAAAAACTATAAGTAAGAGTGTAATAAATTAATCTTATTATTTCAAAACTAACAAATCAAACACAGAGAATTTAATCAATTAAATCCTTTAACAATTGATCAATACAACCATATTTCATGAAATAAGGGAGGGAAAAAAAAGCATTTTATTTATGCAATGGTTGTGACTTGTGATATAGTAAAAACTATCAGTATTTTCATAAATAAAAAAAAAAAAAAAGAATTGTGATTTATTTTTTATTTTTTTCAATTTATTGTATGAGATCACTACGACCACGTTTGATTTTTTTTTTTTTTTTTTTGGATAATTCGATAATTACGATGGGAGGAAAGATTTAAACTCTAGATGTGATGGACATACTAGGAGTTATCAACTAGTTTGAGAGCTCAATAGTGTAAAATACTATAGCTTGTTTAGACCTTCAATTTTAAACTAATGGCTAAATTGCTTTTACTCTACTTAACTAAGCGTGGAATAAGAGTAAATGAAACGTAATAAACCAGAGATTACTCTTTAGTGCATAAGCATATACAACAAAAAAATAAATATACAGCACAAAGAGTAAGAGAAAAGATATGCAAACACAAGATAACACCAAGACGTATTATCGAAGATAAAAACCGAAGAACTCGGCATAAAAACCTTTCCGCGACCCTCCAAACCGAAATGATCCAAATATTGAATTAGTTGGAGTACAAGGATACTAAAAAGACCCTCCAAGCCTAATCTACCCAAAATACTAAAGGGATGTCTTCTAACCCTTGGTGTATGCATCTCCCCTATAGAATTTCTCCCCCTATGAATGTGCACAAGAGTCCAATAGACTTTCTAGTATACTCTGCCCCTTTTTGACACGAATAGACAAAGGGATCAATAAGTGTGAGGGAAAGAAATGAGTATAGGAATAGGGATAAGGATGCATATAGGGTACTAGATGAATGAGAAAATGAAGCTCAAACAAAAGACAAAACACCTTAAAACAAACTAAAAAGCATAAGTTAAACATGATATGCTAAGGGTGAGGAAACAAGATACAAACCAAGGAATGGCAAGAATAGCAAAGGTGTGTACAGATGGTGTCTAAGTGCAATGCATGAGATGACATGAAAATGCACATATAGGGCAAGGTGTGCAAAATACACAACCAAAAAAGCAAAACATTTTCCTAAAGAGGTAACATGCAAATTTCCAAAGTTTGGTACTCATTAGAGTCCAAATGGATGAGAAAATGCCTAAGAGGCATTTCATCAAACACCTACCATGCACATTATAAACAACAATGTATAACAATGCATGAACATGGCAAAAACAATCCTTAATACATGATTAGAATGGCACAAGAGGTCAACATCCAAAGCAAACCAACAAAGGAAACAAAGCCCATACAAAAATTTGACAAAAATTAAAATTTCCAAACCCCATTTGAGAAAATCCCAACAATGAACACAAAACCCCCCAAAAATATACTCTAAGGATTAAAATCAATGATGAGTGTTAAAGATTACCTTAGAAGTGTTAATGGTATGAAAAACAGTTGAATTTAGGGGTTTTGGAGAAGATGAGAGATATTTAAAACAAAAGAACCACAAAATACCCTTTAAAAAACTGATTTTGGGCATTTATCGAGTTAGCGACTCTTGAACCAATTACAAAAAATTTGGGTCCTTAGTGACCTGCGAGTTGAGTTGTGAAATTTTCGTGGGTTAGTTTCAAGTCGGGACACAGTTGTGAAACTCTCTGTACAAAATTGAAAAACTTGATAATTTGACCATTTAAACATGCGACTGGGCTGGGATATAGCCTACTTGTGAGATGAGTTGTGAAAACACTCAAAAAACTTGTTTTTCACACAAAATCAATTTGAAAAACTATGAAAAACATGGGTGATACAAATCATTTCCAAAAGCAAATAAAAAAATAAAAAAATCATTTTGATTCAATCATGATAGGCTTAAGCACATACACATCACATTCAAACACGTACAATCACACAAATGAAATAGATATTCATTGAACATTAGACTTGTGTATTGTGTATGAGTATCAAATATGAATTACTCCATAGTCTAGCACGAAACTTCAATAATCAATTCAATCAAGTTATACACAAATAACACAAAGTCAAGAGACCTATCTCATGAATAGAGATGAAAGTATATGACTCCTCACCAAGGTGTTTACATTGATTGATAGCTTTTCATTTGGCTTCCATTTTTTTTTTTCATACTTTTGATTAATACAACTCAATTTTTTAGCATCGATGCCATGAACAACAATCAAACATAGATTCCTAGATTTCACTCACATTCAACATATGTGCATACATAATAAGACTAAGCTTGTAAAGACACTATGCCATTAGTACGAAGGTACTAAGCCAAACCCTACATGTGATATGTGCTCAAACATATATGATCAAACTTTTTCGATTTTGTACTTTTTATGTGGTTTTGGATTCTTACACACACAAAACAAAAGCATAAAAGTAAGATAAAAAACAAAAACAATGCATATAAAGTGATGCATGATGCACAAATGCATGAGGATATAGCATCTAATACACGAAGAGTCTTACAAAAATCGAAAGAATTAGATCAAGGACTAGAAGAGCAAAAGCTCAATAATAGGAACCCTTTTTCACCCAAACGGAAAGTGAGTGTCTCATAAGGAGTGAGACGAGGGATGGAAGAATGAGAACCGGAGATGCACATAGACAATGAGGTAAGAGCATTAACCACATGCTTTAGCAACTTACCGTTTTCACCAAAATCCGGTTTTGCTTTCTTAACACAACTTCCAAGAAGCTCAAGTTTCTCCTTTTTTGTTTATTCTTTTAAGAGCTTGAAACATAGATCAATGAGGTCTAACGATTTTGAACCCAGATTTCGTTAATGTTGGCTCTGATTTGGTTCATAATATTGAGATCTTCTTCATTTTTACATACTTGTGTGGTTGGTATTCTCATTTTCCTATCAAAGATCGGAGCACCAACAAACATTTAAATGAAAATCACCACCATATATGCTGAAAAACTGACTTCAAGTGATCTTGATCGATGTTGGTCAAAGGGAAATCACCCACAACAATTCGGTGGTGAAAGTACCCAAAATTATTCCCAATTTGACTAATGAACACCCTTGAGAGAGAGTGGGTTAGGTTGGAGAGAGAGACGGGCGAGAGAGAGAAACAAGAGGACAAGAAAGAGAAGATAGAGAAGAGGGATCTGAGAGAGGGGTTACGGTGTTAAGGGTGTTAGGGATTTAGTTGTCTTTTAGGGACCTAATTGGTTAATTTTAAAATATTTTGAACCTGAGTGGTATTTGCCCAAACTTCGAGGTAGGTTAATGGAATTTATCCTAAAAATTATTTTAGTCATTAGAATTTGAATTTAGTCATTCTAGTATGATAATCTTGTCTAAAAATCATTTTACTCATTCAAGTTTAAATTTCATCATTTTAGTATGATAACTTTTTCCAAAAATCATTTGAGTCTTTTAAAGACTCACATAGTCCAGTAAATTTGTTTTAGAATAACTTGAAACGACTAACTTAAAGGACTAAAATGGTTTTTGGATAAATTTACTAAACTAAAATGACTATTTTAAAAATCAAATCGCTAAAATTATTTGGACAATGTTAGTGGGTTTAAAGACTCACTTTCTCTGATAAATTTGTTTAAAAATCACTTTAAAACAACCATTTTAAAGGATTAAAATGATTTTTTAATATATTTATTGGACTAAAATGACCATTTTCAAACATAATAATTAAATAAATAAAAAGATTTTTAGGTAAAGTTATTTGACTAAAATGATCAATTCCAAACTTCAAGGACTAAAATGATTTTTGGTTAAGATTAGTGAGTGTAATTTGCTTCTTTTTTTTTTTTTTTTTTGGGTTTAACGAGGAGATTGTAACTTTCGTTCAAACATATGAAGATAAATACAGTACACCGAAGTTAATACATGCTCAATCATACATGACTTTTCCTCTGTCAAAGTGATCGGAAGGTCTCCATCCAAGTAACAGAAATGTCTATTTGGTATAATATGAAAGTTGTTGTACAAACTAGTGGAAAAAAATTAAAAGAATCTTAGGGGTTTAATATTTCATATGGACCACCATTATTACCAAGTAGGTGGCAATATAGTTGGCTTGATTTGGTATATTGTGCAGGAAGAACTGCCCTTTTTTAATGTAATATTATTACAAAAATATGATTTATCATAAGATTCACATCTCTAAAATTAAAATATGTGTCGTGGTCTCGCTCCAAAAACATCTCAAGATGAAGGTCTTCATACATTCAAATGCATACAAATGAAAATCTCACCATAGAGTATATTAATTACATATAAATTATAAATCTATGCATCTAGGAAATTTAGGTACATTTCTTATTAAAAGTTCCATCCCATGATTCAACCCTCCTTTGATGATAGAGGTCTATTCCATCGTGTTTTGTTTTCCATTATTTGGTATATGTAGATGGCAAGAATAAGTACAAAAATAGAACGAATGTTAGTACACGTGCTATTGTTCCCAACCTGACACATTTGCAGGGAAATGAAAAACTTGTTGAATAGCATGCTCCGATTGATCTCCAATTAATCTCTTCACTTGCTTGAAGCACTTGTCGAAGATTGATCAGATATCTCGAATCCCGTTCCGGTGTCAATAGTTGAAGATTGATCGGATATGATTAACCTATCTACAGAAAATGGAGGTGCTAATGGCAGAGGAAGATTTATCGATTTTGTTTGTTTTTAGACCCCTTAAACAATTGATTAAACCTAGTTAATTAGCCAAGTTGTTACTTAGTCAGATTAACAAATCTAGGTTATCACAATAATAAAGATCAAATTATGCAAAGCAACGGAAAATAAATAACACACGATATGATCACCCAGGAAACCAAACCGGTAAAAACCTGGGGAGGATTTGACCTAGCTATCCTCAAGGTAAACTTGAATCCACTATCGAAAAGAATCGAAGTTCATACAAAAGGACTTACAAGCACCCCGCTCGACTTCCTAATGCTACCAACCAGTAGAACTTACTGACACGACCACGTGCAAGCTCCGAATCCACGGACTCCTTCTTTCTTTGGATTCCACCAGCTACAAGCACCCCCGCTTGTGTATTCTTTAAGCTTTAATGGCAGCAAATGTTTTGATCATCAAGGTTTAGAGAATGTCTCTTCCTTGAAAACCATAAGTTTGTATAAAGGAAAGCTCATCTAGATCTCACAAGAAATTTACACAAACCGCAATATGAGCAACACTAAAACGTGGCTAGGGTTTGCCTTTTATACTTAGGACAAATAAGAAACCCTAAAAACGTTTTAAACACATAGGGCTGAGTTGGACGAATCTGCAGAAAAAGCAATTTGCCCGACGTTTGATCGGTCGAGCCTAAGTTTCGATCGATCAAGCCAGGCCGAAAGCCATCTTTGCTTTCGCTTTCCACTCGATTCCAACTTTTACATTGACATACAACTTTGAGCTAGCTTTAAACACTTCTAAACACATTGTTTTGATCATGGTTTGCCAACATTACACATTAGAGTTCTAAAATACATAAAGTCCTAAACTTTAGAACCTAACAAACTCTCCATTTGGCAATCCGTGACAAAACACAACTTAAAAGCTCAAAGTTTACAACATGAAAAAGCCCTTTACAAAATAATGCTCATAAACAAAAATTCAATCCTAACTACTATCCATCATTTGCAAGTGTAGACAATGACTCAATTGAATCAACCTTTGTATATTTCTGAAACACTAAACAAAATGTATAACCGCATGTGTGGAAATAATACAAGTAAACAAAATAACTTCTTAAATTCAAACAACACACAAATAAAGACATATATCAATGAATAACTCATGAATATAAATCAATAAGCGATTTGAAACAAGAAACAAATAAAGTACTAACAAAAAACATAAAACTCCCCCTAACATGAATATCTATCAAAAACAAGGAAAGAGCTAAAAAAGTTAAGTACACAATGAAGCACCTAGATACAATCTAAAAACTCCACAAGCTCCAACCAAAAACAAAAATCTCCCCCTGAAAGCAAACTCCACAAGTACTCCCCCTTTTTGTGACGGAATGCCAAAGGGCATACAAGAAATCCATCATCAAAAGGGAGGTGGTCCAAATCTAGCCAACTCCGCACGCAAGGCACGGATCTCATCAAGCACGTCCACCAAAATCTATCCTTGAGCCGCCGAGCGGTCAAGAGATGATCCAATGTGCGACGAATGTCCGAATCATCCGTAGCGATCGGTGGAGGAACAAAGAACATCAGCAGATACAAGGCTTAGCGGCAAAGATCTGTACTGTAGAAGAGGGAGGAGGGGGAACACTACTAGACGACGCACCTCTAGGACGAGAAGGAGGACCCTTCAACTGAGTAGCCCTCTGACGAAGAAAGGTGGCACCTATAGGAGCTATCACATGAACAGGCTCACCTGAAGGAAAACCATTTAAACCCAAATAGAGCAGAATCCTATGAATGAAAATAGGATGAATCGGCGCATGCCCTACGGCGAGAACTCCTATGAACCTCGTTCAAAGAACGAAGGAATAAGTGAGGAAAAGCGATAGACGCTCCAGAAGCTAAGGCATACAAAAACACACATCGCTCTAAAGGGATGATGTGGAAGTGAGAGATAGGCCACACAGAATGACACGCAATCCTAAAAAGGAGATAAGCGGTCTCGGTAAGCTCGGTGGACGTGATCCGAGGATTAGAACCCCACTGGATAGATGACCCGATGATGTAAGACATGACTACATCTAAAGAGGGTGACTCCTCATAGGGATAGACAGCATCCCGAACTACCGGCACCCCTAAAGCATCGGCCACCACCCGAGGGGTAATGGTGAACTCTACACCTCGTATCCAACTCCTAACAAGGGTGTTGGAATCATAGATGTGGCAAGAGAGATTCGCATAGAACTTTCTAATGAGGGCGGTCGGAGGTGGATGATCTATCTGTACGAGAGGCAACCAACCCCTAGACTCAAAGTTAGCCCTAATGGCCGGATCAAGCACATCTAACACAACAGCTCGCTCGGACTAGATCTTACGCCTACAGATCAAGGTGTCATAGGCTTCTCTACACTTATCATTCTTAAACAGCTCTACTCTAGGTGGAGACTCGGAGGAAGTGGAAGTGGTCCTATTAGCTCTAGTTTTCTTAGGCATGGTGCTAAGATAAGGATCAAAACACAGAGCGAAAGAACAAAAAACCACAAAACCAAAACCAAAGGCGGTAACGCAAGTTAGCACGAAAACAAAACAAATCAAAAACCTATATGATGCATGAACAAGTTAAAATGTCATGATGCATGTGCTAATGCAGTGAATTGAGTCAAAAAAATTCAAATTACAAAAATGGCTTGCACACGAAGGTTTTTAACACAAAAGCCCCAAATTAAAGAAACCACTTGAGCAATTTTTTTAAAAAATTGACGAATTGATCATTGCACATGATAGAATAACAATAATAATGACCAATTACATCAATGTGAGAAGCCAATTTCATCAATTTAAACCTAATTTGACAAAATCCCCAATTCGGATCAAATTCAAAACCCTAGAATTTTCAATTTTTCAAAAACCACCAAATTGATCAAATTAAATCATAGGGAACATTAATATAACATCATGGCATAAAAACCCATTGATCAATTACACAAGAATTGGCTTGAATCATCAAAAACCCCAATAATTTTGAAAGTGCCAAAAATAGACATGAGAATGCATGAAAAATGCATGAAATCAAGAAATAAACTTGAAAAAGATGGGCAAAAAGGTCTTACCGGCTTCTAAAGACAAAAAACCAGCAAGAATCTTGAAGGAAAACGACAAAAATTGATGGTGGAGCCAAGTGCCAACGCGGAGAGAGAGAGGAACTTTGAAAAAGTTTGAATAGTGACTTTGAAAAAGTCCTATTCTGCGCTTTTTTAAAACCAAAACCCGAGTTTCGATCGGTCGAAAATCGGTCTCGATCTGGTCGAAACAGACAGAGGCCCTCTCTTAAAAAAATTAAAATTTTTAAAATTTCGATCGGTCGAAAAACAGGATGGACCGATCGAATCAAAGAGAGAGAGGCTCACCAAATTTTACTGAAAAAACTCAATTTTTGAAAAACAAAAAGATTTGACTCAAAGCATTAAAAATTTAAGATAAAAAATGCATGAGTATAAGATGATATGTTTTTCCAAACAAGAATTTTAAACCCAATATCCCCAAAAACAAAATTTTGCATTCTCCACTCAAAGTTTAAAAACGCGTTCTAAAACACTTTTGAACGTTTAGACCCCCAAAAACCGACTTAACCAACACAAGCAATATGTCAAACAATTAATGTGCGGAAACTTAACATATGCTATATTATAGAATTGGTTAAACAACTATCTAAGCCAAACAAATTAAACCACAAAGAGATAATGTAAAGGCGGAGATAGAGAGGAAGGAAGATGCAAACACATATAACACCGGATATGTTATCGAAGAGGAAACCAAGACCTCGGCGAAAAACCTCTCCGCCGCCCTCCAAGCGGTAATCAATCCACTAGAAAATATAGTTGGGATACAAGGACAGCAATAGACCCTCCAAGCCTAATCTACCCAATGCACCTAAGCCCTCCAAGCTTTTTGCTCCAACGAGGTTGCGCCGAACCTTTTTCTTCTCTAGCTTACCGGATTCCGCTACTACACCGTAGCATCAACCAATAAAGATTGGCTCCTTCCTAATCGCTTCCCGAACTCCAAACGTCCTCGTCTCACGAGAGATGATAATGGTGAGAACCAGGTTTGGTATAAGGCCTCTCAAGGATTTGACAATGGAGAGGAAGAGAGTGAGGGAATTTGATGAGCCTCTAAGGTAGAGATTGTGGGTGAGGCAATCTGGTTTTTCTTTAGGGTTTCTCTCTCAAAATTCTCTCTGGAAGCTCTCTTTCAATCGTGGGTTAAAAGGGTATTTATCTCAAACGTCGGGTTTTTCCAAAACAGGGGTGGCTCGCGGCTTGACCTCGCGGCTTGACTAAGTCGCGAGTTCCGATCAAGATAACCGTATGTCCATTGTCTGTTTTGTCCTGTAGTGCTCCAGCTAGCATGACTGTTCATCTTCCAAAGCATGCTTGGCACGTGTGCATCTTCTCGTGGGTTGAAGCCGCGAGTCCCAACACTCTATTTTCTTGCACACTCTTGAGCAATCTTCACTCTATCTCACTCACTACCCTTACAACAATCCCACCTAAATACAGGGGTTACTAAATGCTTTGAATTACAAGCAAATTTTGGCACGGAATAAAGCCAATTAGATGGTTGAATAAATTCAACCTTACAATCTCCCCCTTTGGCTATTCCGTGACAAAACCCTAAAACAGACTCTAGACTTAACATGTGAGTTGGGAACAGTTGAACAAAACTCACTCACACCTAATTCTAGAAGTCATGAAGCACTTGAATCATATGAACAATATACTCCTGAAACACAACAATACACTATGATTATTGTAAGCGAAAAACTATGAATGCATATGAAACAAATTGAAATGTGATCAAGCAAAGATGGAGTTTAATAAACAAACCATGGCTTGATCAACCAAGTGACCACCTCAAGGTAGTGATCACGGTGTTCATTCACACTTGGAATGAACACAAGGACATACAAGTTAGCAAGCACAAGGCAAGATACTTGTATGCTCAACACTCAACCAATGCATAGCACATAAGGCATATGCATCTAGGAACAATCCTACAAGGGCACAAGAGTGACAAGACAATAAACCACAATGCGAACATTTGGAACAAAGTACTGATTTCAACAAGCATAAAGGCTGCACTTAAGCACGGTACAAACCACAAGGCCTACAAATATGCTTAAAACCATTAACCCTAAAAGCTTACAAAAGCAAATGGGTACAAAACACCAGAATTTCCTGAATAACATCATCAAAATGTATTAAAGATTAAACCAAGAGTATATGAAATGAGTTAGCAAAAGTTATACACCAAAACACAGTGTATCAAAACCATAAAACCACTAAGAGTATTCAAAACATAAACATATATAAACACAGTTTCAGTTTTTAGCAACTACTCCCCTCAACTAATTACTCCCCCTTAAGCTTTTCATTCTCAATCATCAATGAACTTCTCCCCCTTTTTGACAGGGAATGGCCAAAGGGTCACTTGTCATGCTAAGTTGTGAAGTCGTCAAGTGTAGCAGCTGACCAAGACATCTATCCGGTCTTGCATGGCTCTCATCCCGTCGAGTGCTCGGTTTGGACTGCCCGATCCCCATCAAGCCTTTCCAAATGATCCGGAAAGCATCCGGAGGTGTGTCTTGGAAGCTCTGTGTCTTTTGCCACTTCTCCTAGGTGTTGAAGATGATGCAAGCCTGCCGCTATGCCTTCGATCTCCATTGGAGCAGCCTCTCCTTCATCACCTTCATCTTCTTCTCCTGGAAGCCTAGAACTTATCCTTTTGCGGGTAAGCTTGTTGATTGCGGAGAGGGTGTAGACATGGGACTGATGTCTTGAGGGATTGGAACACCTTTACTCCTAAAAATCCTCATTAGCAAACTTGGAAAGATCAATTTAGGTCTAGATGTTGTTCTTGTCTCATCCACAATGATGTCAAAGATGTGGGAACTTATATCTATGAAGTTCTTCTCTTTGAGATCCATCAGAAAAATTGCTCTAGCACAATTGATTGTGGTCAACTTCTTAATAGGATAGAGGTTAAACATCATGATTATGGTTAGAACTCTCATGTCCACTGGAAAGGCGGTGGTATTCAAACACTTCCCTTCTCTCTCTCCACCTATCCTCTGTTGAACTGTTTCAATAGAGACACTCCTATCCTTGAAATTGATAAACTCCTCATCATCCAAACCTTCAAGCCCTAGTACTTCATCTATGACATGAGCATCCAAGACAAATTCTTTACCCCTCACCCAAAGAACTCAATTCATTATCCTTGATCACAACATTTGAGTAAAATTCCCTAATTAAGGGTTCACACACAACAGGAAACCACTCAAAAGCTTTTCCCATCCTCTTCCTTCAAAACAACTGGGAATAAAAGATTGCCTTAAGTCCTCCAAATCCACAAATCTCTCTTGAATGATTCCTGCATTCAAGAAGTTGTCCTTGTATCTCTCAAAGTGGTGAACAGACCTAAACAATCTAGGATCCATCTTTAATCTCTTGTCGACCTTCTTTGCATTTCTTTTTTCGAGGTGAGGGAGCCATCTCAAACAATCGAGAAAAGGCCACAACAACATATAGCAATATATGTGTATAACCAAAAGATATCATGTAATAAACAGAGAGAGATATCAATCATACAACGAGCTTGAAACTTAACAAAGAAGCTACTTAGTTCAAACATATGGATATATCAAGTCTAGGATAGGACACACATGAGCAATATGGTGAAACTTTCCCAAAGACAGATAACCGACATTGAGGCGGATAATGGAACAATGATATGACATTCAAACAATATATTGATCCTAACAGGAGATTCCCACAGATTAACACACTAAAAACATGCAAATCTAGCACAGTAGAACTCACAACCTCGGAACGAATCAATAGAAATCACTCAACAGTTCAAAAAACAGAATGAAATAGAATAAGCACTAGTCTAAGCACAAGATGAATTTCAATAAGCAAATGACAGTCCTTTAACACAAACTAGAGCAACAGCATTCACAAGATAAGCAAGAACAAGAAGCGAGACCAAACACAAACCCATTTCAAAAACATACTCATATGCGAAAAATCAAGGGTAAAAACACAAAATCGGGTAGAAAAGAGTGTAAAACAAAAACCCATACACCGTAACTTGACGATTTTGAGCGACAAGAGTGCAACACAAGAGATTTGAAAAGGGAGCACGGAGTGTTTGGGAGGGAGAGAATTTAGAGAGAAGATGAACAGTCACAAAAAATTCGAGGAAAAACTGAAAAAGTTTAAAAACTGCTCCTGTTTACGCAAAACACGCGATTTTCGCGATTGGATTAAGTCGCCACACACGCCAAACTCAAGCCGCCGAGAATACACAAGAACAAAATTTTGAAAAATTTTTCTAAGTGTTTTTCATGACTGGAAGGTCTACCCATGAGTGAGTCGCGAGCCGAGCCGCGAAAATCTCGAGTGAACTCGCGGACCTTCTACTCGCGAACAAGTCGCCAAAAAGGACCAGCGAAGGCTTAGAGGCCCGCGACTTGACACACCCGCGAAGCCGCCAAAACAGGGCAAAACTGATTTTTGAAATTTTCAGATTTTCAACCAAAATACTTTCCAAAAACACCTAAAACACTCAAAAATCTTTTTGTGCTTGAAACAACAAAGATTGAGCATGTGAAAACATATTTCATCAAGTACAATCACACAAATGAATATGGCATTTAACGAACATAAACTTGTGTGTTGTGTGTGGATATCAACAAAGAGATAGTCCTTTGTCTAATGTGAAGCTTCAATGATCAATTCAACCAAGGCATACACAATTAGCACTAGATCATGTGACCAATCTCAATTATAGAAATATGAATATATGACTTCCCACACATAACTTGATAACATAGCTTGGAGCTTTTCATTTGACTCCACTAACAATCATAACATTTGATCTTTTTAGTCAATCATCTCTCAATGTGAGAGGAATATATACCATTTCTCTTTGAAGAACAGGCCTTTGGCCTTTTTGAAAGAAATTTCACTTTTAATATAAGGTCGCTTACCCTTTTTCCTAGTCAAATACTAGAATGTGCGACAGGCTTTTGCAGCTCAATATCTCTTTTCATTTTGAGATTTACATTTGGTGAGCTCTTTTTAGCAAAACAAAAATAAAAAGTGGGAAGAGATATAGACACAAGTCTATGCATGTCTCAAGATCAACATAACCATTCACTAATCATTCATGACAAGTTTGAAGATCTATTTACAACAATCACATAAATTTCAAGATTTTTCCCATATTGATATGAGTGCATGAAAACAAGCAATGCTCGAAAATGCACAAAGCCATTAGCACAAAGGTACAAGGCAAAACGAGTTTTAAGACAAAACTCAACAAAGTTAATCAAGCTTTTTGATTTTCAAATTTTTATGTAATTTTTGGATTTTTGACTCAAGGAACAAAAAGAATGATAAAACACAATTAAGAAATATACACAAGAAGACAAGCAAACAACCAAGAACAAAAACAACAAGCATACTACACAAACATAGTCACAAAGCATAGGAAGTATTAATGCATGGACATGTTGTAATGCTTATGCATGAGTACCCCTTTTCACCCACACGACACTTGCGTTTGGGGTGATTTCCTTATCGGATTGGGTACGGGGTTAGGGCTTTCAAACCTTCGTGAGAAGCTTTCCAAGCAGTTGGTGAAAGCACCAATCATCTTCATCACGTTCACCATTCCGGGATCGCCATTTTGCTCTCTAGGTTGATCACCCGCCCAAGTTCTCCTATCAATTCTTGGTCCTCTTGACCTTTGAGGAGTTGCACTTTGTTCTTTGCTCTCAACTTTTGGCAATTTGGTCGAGTGTGCCCTTGAAGTCCGCAATAGTGACACACATACATTCCTCTAGGACCTCTTTGTGGGCGTGGACGTGACTTGGCACGAGATTCAGATCTGCCTGACGGCATCACATGGGATTCAGCACCCGTTGGTTCGCCAAATTCTTCTTCTCATCCACCTCTAGCTTCTCACCAGTATGTTCATCTACAATTGGATCTTTTGCCTTCACAAACTTCACTTCTTTAGTGATATTTACAGATGAACTACTTCCTCCGGTATACCCCAGTCCGGTTTGTCGAGAAGCTCTTTTGAGATGATATAACATCATCTAGCTTCTTAGTGGTGACCCTCTCTATTTTAGCATTCGCTTGCACAACTTCATTCTCAAGAAATCTCACTTTAGTGTAAGCTTCGGACAGCTCACCATTCGAGTTTCAATCTCGCATTTGGCCTCCCTATACCGGGATTAGGAGACTTTTGTAGTCCTCCTCGGCCTTCTTCATCTTTCTCACAGAAGCCTTGGCTACCCTTGTGTATTCACCCGACTTCTCCAAGAGTGAGTTATAATTCTCTTGAAGAGTTGCTGTGCTTTCTTCTTCTACAATTCCTAGTGATTCATCATCACTATGTTCTCCAAGGTCTTGTACAAGCGAACTCAACTCATCCGAAGACTCAACATGAGCAATAGTCATGAAAGCCGAATAGTTCCCTTCTCCATCACAGCTTTCTTCAGATTCTGAGTCGGACGAGTCTTGGTCGTGGCATACACCTTGCCTTTCGATTTCAAATAATTAGGACATTCCTTCTTGAAGTGTCCATGCCCGTTGCATTCAAAATAAGTGACACCTTGTGTGGATTGGGATTCTTTTCCATCTTTCTTTTTGAAATCCCTCTTCTCCCTTCCGAATTTTGGAATTTTCTCTTATCATCAAATTTTCCATTGTTTTTGAATTTCAAAAACTTTCTGAAATTTTTAACCGGATAGGCTACATCTTTGTCAACCCCATCTTCTCCCGATGAGCCTTCATCTTCCACCTTCTCATTAATGGTCTTTAGAGCAAAGGATTTACTCTTCCGTTGAATGGGCGAGACATCTCATAAGTTTGTAGAGAACCAACCAGCTCCTGTACCTTGATGTCATCAAGGTCCTTGCTCTCTTCAATGGCTGTCACCTTTGCACGAAAGCTTTCCTAAGCAATGATCGAAGGATCTTCCTTACAATCTTTGAGTCCTCCATTTTCTCCCCCAAGTTAAACTTACTCGACAACCACTTCATTTAGCTTCCCATAGAAAGAGTCGAAAGACTCATCCTCACTCATCTTGAGCTCCTCGAACCGAGTGGTCGGCATTTGTAACTTGGTGTCTTTCACTTTCTTCGTGCCTTCATAAGTTGTTTCCAGAATTTCCCATGCTTCTTTGGCGATGGTAATGTGAGAAATCTGTGAAATTCATCTGGAGACACACCACGAGAAAATAGCATTTAGTGCTTTATTTGTTAGCATTTGATGCAGCAAGTCTTTGCTTATCCCAAGTGGATTTGGCTGCCTCGGGTTTGGTCCAACCAATCTCAACAACATCCCAAACAGATTCATCAATAGAACATAGAAAGGCTCTCATGCGAACCTTCCAAAAGGCATAATTACTACCATCAAAAAATGGAGGTGCATTAAGGGATTGAGACCTATCCATCTCAAACAAGGGAGTCAAGGATCACACAATGGTAATGAAACCAAACAAATTGTGTACCGCTTTACGATACCAATTGAAAGTTCAAAAACGTGTTCTAAAACACTTTTGAACGTTTAGACCCCAAAAACGACTTAACCAACACAAGCAATATGTCAAACAATTAATGTGGAAACTTAACATATGCTATATTATAGAATTGGTTAAACAACTATCTAAGCCAAACAAATTAAACCACAAAGATAATGTAAAGGCGAGAGATAGAGAGGAAGGAAGATGCAAACACAGCGATAACACCGGATATGTTATCGAAGAGGAAACCAAGACCTCGGCGAAAAACCTCTCCGCCGCCCTCCAAGCGGTAATCAATCCACTAGAAAATATAGTTGGGATACAAGGACAGCAATAGACCCTCCAAGCCTAATCTACCCAATGCACCTAAGCCCTCCAAGCTTCTTGCTCCAACGAGGTTGCGCCGACCTTTTTCTTCTCTAGCTTACATTCCGCTACTACACCGTAGCATCAACCAATAAAGATTGGCTCCTTCCTAATCGCTTCCCGAACTCCAAACGTCTGTCTCACGGAGATGATAATGGTGAGAACCAGGTTTAGTATAAGGCCTCTCAAGGATTTGACAATGGAGAGGAAGAGAGTGAGGGAATTTGATGAGCCTCTAAGGTAGAGATTGTGGGTGAGGCAATTTGGTTTTTCTTTAGGGTTTCTCTCTCAAAATTCTCTCTGGAAGCTCTCTTTCAATCGTGGGTTAAAAGGGTATTTATACTTTGGAGTGGTGAGGAATGCGAAACGTCGGGTTTTTCCAAAACGAGGGTGGCTCGCGGCTTGACCTCGCGGCTTGACTAAGTCGCGAGTTCGATCATGAGATAACCGTATGTCCAGTTGTCTGTTTTGTCTGTAGTGCTCCAGCTAGCATGATTATTCATCTTCCAAAGCATGCTTGGCACGTGTGCATCTTACTCGGCGGGTTGAAGCCGCGAGTCCAAAACTGTTTTCTTGCACACTCTTGAGCAATCTTCACTCTATCTCACTCACTACCCTTACAACAATCCCACCTAAATACAGGGTTACTAAATGCTGAATTACAAGCAAATTTGTCACGGAATAAAGCCAATTAGATGGTTGAATAAATTCAACCTTACATCCACAAATTTTTAAGCAACAAATTTAGTTTGCACATAATTCATAGTGATTGCAAAAACTTGGTTGGTCAGACCATAAACACACACAATAACATGTACAATGTTTAGCAACGAGTAACTCGTGTAGTGTGTGTGACTAGCAAAGACATGAGATACATGTGAGGTGATATGTGAATAGCAATCAATCACAAAGTCTACAAAATTCATCACACAGAATTTTAAAAGAGACTATCACCTAAAGAGTTACATCATATAACTCCCACATCTCTTAGATCATAAGCTTGCAATCATGTAATTTTCTTGTATTTATGCCTCATAATATACATTCTAATTTTAAGTTTATGTGAGTTTGGCATCAAGCCTAATAGTACACACCAATTAGATTTCAAGAATTAAGCACTTTTACCGAGGCTTCACCTTATGTTCTTTTTGTGCATGTGCTACACTTTCTCGAGCACAAAATCTTATGATATGCACTAAGGTGTTCATGATTGGCTAGTGAACAGTGGTGAGATGGTTATTTATGCCTTTCTCTAAAAGTTCAAGTCCAACATTTAAAAACATGTGACTTCAAGATTAAGACATAGTAATCAAAAAACCATACACATCTTTCCCACACAACATGCACTACAAATCTTCAACTAGTAGAGTGCAATAAATAAGCTCATCAAAGCTAAGCAAGGTACAAACAACATGTTATGTGAAAATATTTTGACCAACCTTATTCTCAAAAACCAAGAAGAATAGTGCAAAAACAAAATGTGCTTCCTTTTCCCTTTTTTTTTTTTTTTTTTTAACAAATAAAAACACCTAGAATGAAATGCATGAATGTTATGCAATGCAAATCCTAGAGACAACAAAAAACCAAATAACAATGGTCACAAAGGGTATAGCAATGAAGCACAAGGACCATGTCGAAAAGACTCGATTAGGTCGAGTCTTTTGCATCCAAAACTTTTTAGATGCACCACGAGCATTGGAGTTCTTATTCACTTGAGAATGATTTCCAACTCTAGGATTAGAATAAAGGTTTAAAGTCTTTACCAAATCACCAATAAGTACCATAGGATCAAGTGCTTGAGGCACGGTACTTTTGGTTTATTTGTTCTCTTTGCAGCTTTGCAGACTTGTAGCAATTTGGACGTATGTATCCAGTCTTTCCACAAAAATGACATACCCATGCAGGTTTATCATGTGTCTTGTCCTTAGATAGGGTAGGCTTCTTAGGCTTAGATTCTTTCAGATCAACCCTAATCTTCCTAGATGGTGAACCTTCTAAGGGTTTAGCAACCTCACTCACAAGGGGTTTGACAAGATCACTCACTATCTCACTCGCAGAAGGTTCGGAGGAAGAAGATGAAGGAACAAACTTAGTGGAATGAGGAGCGGACACACAGATGCTATCAACATAACCTAAACCAGTTTTGTCGAAAGATGACTTTTGAACACTTAGCATTTGATCAAGTTTAGAACTAGCAGATCTAGCAACAGATAAATCAAATTCTAAGGATTTAACTTTATCAAGCAAAAGCATGTTTTCAGTTTTCACATTGTTCAAAAGGTCATTAGCATCAAATAATTTAACAAGCAAATTTTTCTTTTCAAGCTCAAGAGATTCAATTTTCTTTAGGCCAAGTTCAACATTCACAGCATCCTTTGCAGCAAATTTGCAAAGTTTGTTATAGGCCTCTTGAAGATCTGCATCTTGAGTGTTCCCCATCGAAGGGTTCTCTTCAACGAGATATGCTCTCATCAACTACAGCAGATGCAGTGAAAGCAATGAAGTTTCCATCCTCATCACAATCAGAATCATGAACGAAACTTCACCATCACTAAGGGTTACAGCCATAGCTTTACCCATAGACTTCAAATAGATTGGACATTCAGATTTCAAGTGTCCATACCCTTGACATCCAAAACATTGAGAGCCCATAGAATTATTGGAAGTTTGACCTACTCTTTCTCTAGGTTTATCATTGTTGTTAACCTTAGTGGGATCATACTTCCTAAAATTTCTAGGTTCAGCAGTGTTTGTGCCTCTTGCCTTTCTATTGTTATTCTTGAGAAAATTTCTAAAATTCTTGGCAAGATAGGCAATCTTTGTAGCAAAGAGCTCATCATCAAATTCACCACCATCAACATCATCAACTGACTTAAGAGCCATTGATTTGGATATGGAAGTTTTAGGTAGATCCAACTCATAGGATTGAAGAGATCCTACAAGCTCATCAACAGGGATGGAGTCCACATCCTTGCTTTCGATAATGGCGGTCACTTTGGGTCTAAAGTCTTGATCAAAGATCAAAGATTTAAGAATCTTCCTAACAATTTTAGGTTGATCATAGATTTCACCCAAGTTAAAAGCGAGAATTAACAATATCATTCAGTTTAGTATAGAATTCATCAAACGATTCATCATCAGACATCCTAATGCTTTCAAATTTTGAAGTCAATTGCTGCAGTTTATTTATTTTGATAGCCTTTGTGCCTTCATGCACGATCTGGAGGATATTCCAAGTAGTATGAGCGATCTCAACATTCGAGATTCTCTTAAATTCCTCCATAGAAACAGCATTAAAAATCGCATTCATAGCCTTACTATTAAACGAAGCTGCTTCTTTCTAAGAAGTTTGCCACTCACTAACAGGAGTAGTGGGCTTCTCCCATCCGTATTCAATGGAATTCCACACCCTCTCGTCAATGGATTTCAAGAAGGCTTTCATCCTTACTTTCCAGTAAGCATAATTATTCCCATCAAAGTGAGGAGGAATAACTAGAGAGTTTCCGTGTTCCATGACAACAGGAGTCAAGGATCAGCTCAAAGATCAAAAGATCAACAACAAAAGAGCTACCTGCTCTGATACCACTTGTTTGTTTTTAGAACCCTTAAACAATTGATTAAACCTAGTTAATTAGCCAAGTTGTTACTTAGTCGGATTAACAAATCTAGGTTATCACAATAATAAAGATCAAATCATGCAAAGCAGCGAAAAATAAATAACACACGATATGATCACCCAGAAAACCAAACCGGTAAAAACCTGGGGAGGATTTGACCTAGCTATCCTCAAGGTAAACTTGAATCCACTATTAGAAAGAATCGAAGTTCATACAAAAGGACTTACAAGCACCCCCGCTCGACTTCCTAATGCTACCAACCAGTAGAACTTACTGACACGACCACGTGCAAGCTCCGAATCCACGGACTCCTTCTTTCTTTGGATTCCACCAGCTACAAGCACCCCCGCTTGTGTATTCTTTAAGCTTTAATGGCAGCAACTGTTTTGATCATCAAGGTTTAGAGAATGTCTCTTCCTTGAAAACCCTAAGTTTGTGTAAAGGAAAGCTCCTCTAGATCTTACAAGAGATTTACACAAACCGCAATATGAGCAACACTAAAACGTGGTTAGGGTTTGCCTTTTATACTTAGGACAAATAAGAAACCCTAAAAACGTTTTAAACACATAGGGCTGAGTTGGACGAATCTGCAGAAAAGCAATCTGCCCGACGTTCGATCGGTCAAGCCTAAGCTTCGATCGATTGAGCCAGGCTAAAAGCCATCTGCTTTCTGCTTTCCACTTGATTCCAACTTTTACATTGACATACAACTTTGAGCTAGCTTTAAACACTTCTAAACACATTGTTTTGATCATGGTTTGCCAACATTACACATTAGAGTTCTAAAATACATAAAGTCCTAAACTTTAGAACCTAACAGATTTGCTTGCAAGCATGAGAAGGACCATTGACATGGTAGGTCTATCATTTGGATCTTCTTGAATACATAACAATGCGATATGGATCAATCTCAAAGCCTCACTTATAGGAGAAGTATCAACTATGGTCTCATCTATCAATTCCACTCCTTTACCTTCCTTCCATAGTTGCCATGCCTATTGGTAATTTTTCTTTAGCTTACAAAAATAAGTGAAAACTTAATTTGAGCTCAAGATATAGAAAAGGAAGAGAGATATACATATGATGGAAGACTTTGTGCACACTCTGAATGATAGAAGCCACTATTTCTTTTTCCACTAACAATTTCTAGCATTAGAATTCCAAAACTATAAACATCGGACTTTATTGAAAATAATCCATCCATTCTATACTCTGGTGCCATGTATCCACCGATGAAAAAAAATAAGTATTATCATACAATATATCTTCAATTATTGTAAAAGAGAATGCAGGCTAAGTTTTCCTAAATATACTGTTGTATCATTAAGAGCATAAGCTACTTTCACAAAACCATGACTTATGGAAAGTGGACTTTCTTCCTTTGCAATTCCTTGCTCTTACAAAGCTTTCTCTAAATCACTATTGAAATTGTAAGGTTTTCCATTTGCTTTCAATGCTAAATTTTAATGTGTACTTAAAATGTTTTTTTTTTTTTTTTTTGAAAAGCAATGGGTTGCAAATGGAATGAACCATTACTCTCCTAAAACATGCATGCAAGGGGACCAAACTTAAGTTTGATCATGCCACAAAAAAAAAAAATCTTTCTTTTAGAAAGCAGCATCAATGATTTATGGAATTAAAATGAGGATGAGGGGAAGTGATTTCTTACTATGTACCCACAATTCTCATGGTGTTGGCTTCTATTTGATTTCTCCCAAATATCCTAGCGGTGCCAAAATCTGATATCTTTGGGTTCATCTCATCATCTAAGAGCACATTACTTGCTTTCATATCCCTATGAATTATTCTCAACCGAGAGTCCTCATGTAGATATTGAAGGCCCTTAGCGATCCTATTGACAATGTTTGTGCGTTTTTCCCAATCTAGTTCCTTACATTTTTGTGGGTCTGCATTGTAGTATTAAGGATGTTGATTCTCATGTACAGAAATATTTTTCCATGAATTGGCCTATAATTAATAGTGCAAAATGTTTGAGAGAGAGAGAGAGCAAACCAAACAAGAAGGCATCGAGACTGGTGTTGGCCATGTATTCATAGACTAGAAGTTGTTCATCTCCTTCTGAGCAACATCCCAAGAGCCTCACAAGACTATTGTGTTGAAGCTTTGCAATTAAAATCACTTCGTTCTTAAACTCTTCGAGACCTTGATTAGATTTCATTGAAAGTCTTTTAATTGCTATTTCCTTTCCATTAATCAACTTGCCCTAGAAGCATTGGAAACATCCTTTGTCAATGAAAACTTTTGACACGGTGTTGGTAGAGATACATTGCTATGTACTTGTTACAACACTAGGCATTCAATGATGGTATGATTATCCTAAAATCAAATGATGCAGTCTTTTAGTTGTCATTGATCCTAACTATATATTAATTTCAAATGCAAATGTTCAAATAATTTCCAAAAAATGCATATGCATAAAAAAATAAAAAAAATAAAAACTTTAACCTTATAAATCGGGCCGAAACCACCTTCTCCTAGCTTATTGACATCGGAGAAATTGTTTGTAGCAGTCGATATGGTAGTAAAATTGAAATAATGTATTTCTCCATCATCTTCATCATCCCTTGCAAGCAAACTGCTGTCCGCTAGTATTGAATGTGACCTTGCGAAAATATTTCGTAATGGAATTTCTTAGTGACAGTTTTTAGACCCCTTAAACAATTGATTAAACCTAGGTAATTAGCCAAGTTGTTACTTAGTCCAATTAAACAAGTCTAGGTTAACACAAAATAAAAGGTCAAATCAAGCAAAGCAAAGAAAATAAATAACACAAGATATGATCACCCAGGAAACCAAACCGGTAAAAACCTGGGAGGATTTGACCTAGTTATCCTCAAGGTAAACTTGAATCCACTATCTTGAAAGAATCGAAGTTCATACAATAAGACTTACAAGCCCCCACACTCGACTTCTTATTGCTACCAACCAGTAGAACTTATTGACACGACCACGTGCAAGCTCCGAATCCACGGACTCCTTCTTTCTTGGATTCCCACAAGCTACAAGCACACCCGCTTGTGTATTCTTTAAGTTTTAATGGTAGCAACTGAATTGATCATCAAGATGTAGATAAATCTTCTCCTTGAGAACCCTAAGTTTGTGTAAAGGAAAGCTCCTCTAGATCTCACAAGAGATTTACACAAACCGCAAATATGAGTAACACTAAAACGTGGCTAGGGTTTGCTTTTTATACTTAGGACAAATAAGAAACCCTAAAAATGTTTTAAAACAAATAGGGCTGAGTTGGACAAATCTGCAAAAAAGCATTCTGCCCGAGCTTTGATCGATTGAGCCAGGCCGAAAGGCACAATGCCTCCTGCTTTAACTCGATTCCAACTTTACATTGACACACAACTTTGAGCTAGTTTAAAACACTTCTAAACACATTGTTTTGATCATGGTTTGCCAACAATGCACATTAGAGTTCTAAATACATAAAATCCTAAACTTTAGAACCTAACACTTGGCTTGTTTCTCTTTCTAGTAACAAATTACATTTTAAAAAATTAATAAACTTCTACAAACAAAATATTTAATATTATTTATTTTAAAAAATCACAAATTTTTATAGATTGGCTAAATCAAATCTACCTTGCTCCTATTTCGTCTTGGTTGAGGATGAATAATACCAGAAACCCAAGAAAGTCGCAACTACTGCAATTGATGCAATTGATGATATAGTAATGATTACTGTGTTTGTTGTCTTCTTTCCTCCATCTCCTGTTTCTCATCATATAAAATAACCTAAGCATGCTTAGAATATTCTCTCAATAAAGGTTTGCTTAAAATTCCTTAAGACCACAAATCCTTGGTATATCAAATATCAATAAATGTGAGGACATAAGCTGCCCAAAATTACCATAGATTAACCAAATCAAATCTATTAGCAACCCTCATTATCATTGTTTTCATTTAGCAGAGACAATGGCTTATGGATTTAATGATGGTCGTCTTTAGTTTCAAACGGGAAAGTGACAATAGAAAGAAGAAGTCAATTAGATTCTCACAAAAAAGGGGAAAAAAAAAAGAAGAAGAGTTGGGGAATGAAATATATATTTTGATACCAATAGTTTCCAAAGTACTGTTTTAAGATTACTACTATTTTAAAAATTTATAATATTTTTATATTAATAAATTAAATATAAATATATATATATATATATATATATATTTGTAAATATATAAATTTAATTACTTGGTAAAAATTCATATAAATTATCATGAATTTTTACAAATGAAAGTTACAAGTTCATACATAATCCAATATGCCTCAACCTATTTAATTAAAAAAAAAAAAAAAAAAACCCAATTATAACTCAAATGTTATTTATGTGATTAGCTAGACAGCTACCCTTTTTCAAATTTCTACAACTTCAAACGTATTTTATTTCAATTTCTTCTTTTCAGCCCATTTTATAAAAAAAAAAAAAAATATAAAGAAAAAAGAGGAATTAAATCGCTAGATGAGAGACAGTGTGATGCAGCGTAGGCGTGTAGAAGCAGAATCTATAACACACAAATACTACAACTCTTCCACTAAACCTAAGTTCTACAAGAACACTAGGCTAATAAGAAAAGTAACAGAGAAAACCTCTCTAGCAAACTTTTATTCAAAAACACACATAACATAAATAACCTCTCCATAAAGAGTATTTATAGAAATATAATTTCTCCTACTCCTTTTAGGAAAAGAAATAATAAACCTACTTCTACTTGAGAAAGGAAAAACAATTTAACTAGGAAAAGAAAAACAATTAAAATCCCAATTCAACTAGGAAAAGGAAAATAATGGGATTTTAATTCAAAGTACTAGAGTAAATAAATCCTAATTCAAATAGGAAAAGGAAAATAATAAAAACTCTTTGTTCTTCATAATGTGATTTGCATCATCCTCCCTAGGTTGGAAGAAACTCGTCCTCGAGTTTGTAGTCTAGATTGGAATTTTCTCCTCGATATGGAACAAGATGCTTAACATTGAAGACGTCAAATGTACGCATATGACTTGGAAGTTTCAACCTATAGGCATTTGGATTAACTTTCTCAAGAATCTCTAAAGGACCAATCTTTCTAGCAACTAGTTTGTTGTACTCTCCCACAGAAAAGTGATCTTTGATCAAAATTGCCCAAACTGCATGTCGAGATGAGAGCTTGTCTTGGCTATTGATATGTTTCAAAGCATCATGATCAGAATAAAGGACAAACTCTTGATAGGCCAAATAAGAACTCCAATGCTTCAAAGCGCAAATTATTGCATAAAATTCCAAATCATAAGTGCTGTAATTCAATTTTGACCCACTCAACTTCTCACTAAAGTAGGCCACTGGTTTGCCATTTTGACTAAGAATAGCTCCAATTCCAATCTTGGATGCATCACAATGTAACTCGAATGGTTGAGAGAAATCGGGAAGAGCTAGAATAGGTGTTGTAGTAAGCTTTTCCTTGATTTGATGAAACGCCTTTGTGGCTTCAGTTGTGCACAAAAACTTACTAGCCTTAATGCAATCTGTAATCGGTGCCATGATGGTGCTAAAGTCGAGGATAAACCGCTGGTAGAATGACACCAACCCATGGAAACTGCGGACCTTGTGGACTGTGGTTGGTATTGGCCATTGTTTAACAGCAGTAACCTTTGATTCATCAACTGATAATCCATCCTTGGACACCACATAACCAAGAAATAAAACACTATCTGTCATAAAAGAACATTTGGTTATGGCGGCATAAAATTTCTCCCTACTTAGAACTATGAGTACCTTTCGAAGATGTTGGAGATGTAAATCAATATTGGCACTATATATCCGGATATCATCAAAATAAACTACAACAAACTTGCCGATGAAGGGGCGAAAAGTCTGGTTCATAACACGCATAAAGGTGCTAGGAGCATTAGAAAGTCCGAATGGCATTACTAGCCACTCATAAAATGCCTCACGTGTCTTGAATGCTGTCTTCCATTCATCACCGGGACGTACTCAAATTTGATGGTACCCACTTTTTAGATCCAACTTAGAAAACACTGTAGCACCACTCAACTGATCAAGCAAATCATCCAATCGAGGAATAGGGAATCTATACCGGATTGTAATTTTGTTGATGGCATGACTGTCGATGCACATTCGCCATGATCCATCCTTTTTGGGTGATAGTAAGGCTGGCACGGCACAAGAACTAAGACTCTCTCTAATATGCCCTTTTAACAACAAACCCTCTACTTGTCTTCTAAGTTCTTCATGCTCTTTTGGGCTCATACGGTAGTGTGAGCAATTAGGTAGATTAGAACTTGGTACAAGATCAATTTGGTGTTGTATATCTCGGAGTGGCGGTAACCTCTCGGGTAGATCATTAGGAAATACATTTGCAAATTCATCTAATAAAGATTTCACAGCCTCTGGTACTACATTACCCTTTGAGCTCTCCTTTCCCAACAATACAAATACCAACCCCAAATCAAACATCTCTTCAACAAATGCCCTTTTAGCTAAGAGATTTTTACCCTCTCTTGAAGTTGGCTTAGGTTCAATCTCCTTACAAGGCAACAACACAATTTTTGTGCTACCAAACATGAAACTGTATGTATTCTTCCTACCATCATGTTGAACCTCTCTATCATATTGCCATGGTCTACCAAGGAGAAGATGACATGCATCCATAACTACCACATCACACCATGCATTATCCTTATATTTCAATCCAATAGAAAAAGAAACCAAGCAACGTTTAGATACAATTACCTCATTGCCCCTTTTGAGCCAAGATAGTTTGTAAGGGTTAGGGTGCTTCTCTGTTGCTAATCCCAATTTTTGAACAACCTCTTCTAATACCACATTCTCACAGCTTCAAGAATCAATAACAAGTCGACATACCTTGCCCTCCATAGTACATGTAGTTTGAAAGATATTGCTTCGGAGCAAATCCTCACCTTCATATTTGCGAGGTGTGAAACATGCCCTTCTTGTAACTAACAAAGGGCCATCATCCCCTTGCACATACTCCTTTTCCTCCTCAAAGATCATAAATAGCTTCTTGTTCAAAGGTATTTAAATGATCATCAGTACATTCTTCACTCTCAATAAATAAACCCTTACCATACCGGCCACCCTTCTTGCAATCAGCCATTCTATGCCCTACCTCACCACACTTGAAACATTAAGGGCTAGAACTACTAGCTACAGTGTGGTTGGGTTGTAGATTAGCTTGATTAACTTGGCCTTTTCCCTATGTAGATTGTGTAGTTGCACCATAAGGAGGAGCTACTGGTGGTAGCCGGTTGCCACTACTACTTGAAACCATGTTAGTCCTCCTATTCACCATCTTCTCTAAATGCAAAGCTCTTTGATGGGCTTTGGATATAGAAATTGGGCCAAATAAATTCAAAGTATCTTGAAATTGTTGCCTTATGCCCCCAATATAACGTGAAACTAATTGATCTTCCGAATCTGCAAGGTCAACTCTAGCTACAAGTTCATAAACTCTTGAGTATACTCATCTATAGATTGTGTACCTTGCCTAAGATTGTGTAGTTGTTGATATAATGTACGCATATAATTATAGGGTAAGAATGCAGCACTCATATGTTTCAAAAGTTTTTCCCAAGTATTGATTTTAGATTTACCTTGGCGGATACAGCTTTGCTTTAATTGTTGCCACCATGCAAAGAACACGACCTCTGAATTTGGTCGCCACCAAAGAAACTCTTTTGTCTTGTGGCACCTCCTTGAACTCCAAAATTTCTTCAACCGCAGCAACCCAATCTAGGAATTCTTCAGGTTGTAAACAACATTTGAACTCTGGAATATCTAATTTGAACCCAGATTCCCATTTGTTTTAATTGTATGAAACCAAGGGTTTCTCCCTCCTCCTTTTATGTCCAGCAAACGGATTTTCCATCTCATCCTCAACATTATAGTCTACCTCATCTTCCTCTACAAAATGTAGAGTTGGACTACGATTTTGAGGCTGGTTAACAATGGCTAAGGCAAAAGAAGTCGCTTTGTCAACGCTTCAAACTGCTCTTCCATCTCCTGAAAGCGTGCCTCTAGTTGTGTATTGCGTGCAATCTCATCGCGTTCATACTCACCATCTACAGCAGCGTGCCTTCCCCCACGTGATCGTCGTGCCATGGTAGGAACCTAACCGTGCTCGATATCAACGATACAGCGTAGGCGTGTAGAAGCAGAATCTATAACACACAAATACTACAACTCTTCCACTAAACCTAAGTTCTACAAGAACACTAGGCTAATAGGCAAAGTAATAGAGAAAACTTCTCTAGCAAACTTTTATTACACATAATATAAATAACCTCTCCATAAAGAGTATTTATAGGAATATAATTTCTCCTACTCCTTTTAGGAAAAGAAATAATAAACCTACTTGTACTTGAGAAAGGAAAAACAATTTAACTAGGAAAAGAAAAATAATTAAAATCCCAATTCAACTAGGAAAATGATTTTAATTCAAAGTACTAGAGTAAATAAATCCTAATTCAAATAGGAAAAGGAAAATAATAAAAACTCTTTGTTCTTCATAACGTGATTTGCATCACAGTGTAATGCAACTATGCAAATACTGAAGTAAACATTGTTATAAAAAAAAAAAAAAAAAAAAAAAAATACTGAAGTAAACATAAGGGAGAGTTTCTACAAGTTGTAGACTAAAACATTCAATGTTTGTGAGTTGAAATAGAAGTTTATCTAGCTTCTTTATCCCAATTAAGACATATCATCTCAAAAACTGTTACTCTTTCTGTCCCAATTAAACCTTATATCATCTTTAAAATTGTTACTCTCCTTGTGCCAAATTGTTTAGCCTATATTCTATTTTTGAGATGTCTCAAAATGAAGTCATTTTTGAAAACTCAAACCTTATTATTTTATTAACATTCTCATTAAGTCCTCATATAATTTATCAATACTTGTAATTTTCTTTTTTTCTTGGTAAATGCGGGGTTTGAACCTCGAGTAATAGGTTGCTTACAAACCGAGTACCAACTCGCCTAGAAGTGGTGGTGGTTATCGATACTTGTATTAAAATTTGATTAGAAGATTCAGATTGAATTTTGATGAGGCTTGGCTAATATAGAATTTAAATTTGAAATTAAGTTTGTAATCTAAAACCACTAAGTTTGTAATGGAAGGAGTAGTGAAACAATAGAGTTTGTAATCTATGATAACTTATTAACTTTGGAAATTAAGCACCATAAATTCTTTTGTATATTTTATATGCATAGTAATTTCTAATAAATTTGTTTAAGAGCAATTTAGAAAATTTCTAACTTAAAAATAAAAAATAAGATAAGACTTTTAATGATATTTTCCTAAATAGTTGAGTTTTTCATCCAAGCCAGACAATTTAGAATAGAAAGATTATTATATTTAATCCTCTATTTAGAATCTTTTTCCCCTTCCAATCAGGTCCCTTTTAAATAATTTTTTAAGTTTAATAATGTTATCATTTGATTTATTTTTATTTCTTAAGTGTGATCATCTTTTTTTTCTTTTTTTTTTTTTTTTTTTTTTTTTTTTCTTTTTTGGAGAAAAAGTTTAAGCAAAAACATGACCATCTAATCCTAATATATCGGCAAAAATCTGAGTAATATTTAAAAATGAACAGCTGAATAAACCCAAATTATTCGTGAAAATACCGAATGACTTACCATTATCACGCGCCGTCAACGGCTGCGATGCTGCAGGCACGGATTAGGGCAGTGGTGGCGGCAGTGGGGTTGCTGGTGGTTGCTCAGTGAAAGAGTAGTTCTCATACCTCAGATTGCAACTTTGGGTCAATACGCGCCACCCAATTTTGGATTCGCAACATTTCTGGGCTTCATCCATCAACCCTCTTAAGCACTGGCGGCATGAACCAACATCGATATCTCTAGTACACTGCACCAACCCAGAACCATTCGTAAGAAATTAACATCGGAGTAGCGTAACATGCACTGATCGTACCATATGATGGCACTTTTGTTAGATGGACATCGAGTTGTGATATCTTGGGTCGCAAAGCTTATACAGCCTTGGCAGGTACTATTAGAAACATCACCTCTGCAGAGGTAGAGGCTGTAGATGCCAATATTAGAGCTTTCGTTATAGAAGCTGTAGTTTTGGGAAGCTTTAGATGATAAAGAATTCAACAGGACTGTGAGACTGGATTGGTAAGTGGCGTTCGCAGCTTCGTTTGTTGGATTGGCGGTTTGAGTTGTCGGATTACAATAGTGTTTAATGTAGGAAGGCTGGGAACTAACGGAGCTGATAAGGGAAAAGACTGCAAATAAAAGTGACAGGTTGTGTTGTATTGGAGGGAAAACATTTTAACTCTTAGGCTTCAATGGAAATTCGTCCGTGAACCTATGTGTATGTCTATGGCTGATGTTTAATATGAATAAAACATCTACTTTATAATAAAGAATTTTCAAAACGTTATGGGAATTTTGGTAGCTTTTTTGACGTTTACTATTACTTTTCGTTGTAGAAGCTGTAGTTTTGGGAAGCTTTAGAGTGTAAAGAATCCAATAGAAGTTGGATATGATAGATGTAATTCGGTTGGTGTTACATTATATTGTGATATTACATTATTGTAATTTTAAATTAATGTAATCTCAATAAATACAACACCACATTGTTTAAAAAGATAATGAGATTAAGGTAATATGACATATTTTGTAAAATTTTAAATTATAATAATATTAAAAAAATAAAATAATCAAAAAAAATTTAATGTCAAATTATCTTAATGTGGATTACATCAAGAGCACGTTACGACAAAACAAACACTCCCTAGATTCATCTAAACAAAAGTAATCAATTATAGTTGGCTGGGAATTAATGGAGCTGGCAATTAGTGCAAAGACTGCGAGTATTAGCAAAAGAAAGGCTCGTGAGTTTTGCAGGGGAAAGTAATAGATTATACTTACTAGCTCTTCTACAGAAAATTCGTCGATCGATGAACATATGCTTAGCTTATATCTGAATATATATCCATAATAAACAAGTAATTTTTCTTATAATTTTAGAAGTAATTGGTAATTTGGAATTGTTAAACTGCAATTACTTTCTCACCGGCATTCATGATACCAATATGGACACATGTTCCTAGTACTTGAAAAAGTCTAAGTTAATATATATATATATATATATATATATATATATATATAATTTATAATCTAATTAGATCTAGACTTTTTGATTTTTGCACCTAATAATTTATTTTCCACAAAAATAAAAAATTAAATTTGACACATGATGTAAAATTGAACTTCAATTAAAATTCAATTTAAAATCTAATTGAATTTAGACTCTTTGACTTTTGCATATAATAATTTACTTGACGTATAAATTTAAAAATTAGATAAGACACGTGACGCAAAATTGGACTTCAATTAAAAATTTAAATAAATATTTTTTCAACTTTGACGAGAGAGAGAGAGAAAGAAGGGGAGCACGCATATTGAAACCACGTATATTTGTTTAAAATTCAGGGAAAAAAGAACATATAATTACTTAAAATTTTTTTTAATCATTTCCTTTCTCCTACGTACAAGTGTTGAACTTTGCATGCTTCAATATTTGTGCCTTGACCAAGGTGTTTCAATTTCACACGCTTTGTATACTCAAATAATATAATATGCGACATGTAATCCTAATCGTGAGTAATACTTAGGTAGGGCGTATTAATAGTTCTTAGAGCATTCACATTAGCTCTTGAATAATTGTGTATAAATGTGTAAAATACATATTTTGATCATTTTTACACATTTTGAAGCAAAAAACACACTACATCAGTCTTTGTAAACTTGTGTAAACCCATGTATAATTTTCAACGAGCTACGATACCGTGTAAATTTACACGCACACTTATAGCATATGTATATATTATTTTACTAATTTCCGTTCGCACCAATTTTTTTCTCTCTTCTCTCTGCACAACAACCTCGGCTCCTCATCTTGCTTTCCTCGGATGCACACAAATATATCCACACAAATAAATCAACACAGAAACACACCCACACACAAACAAACCCACACGGACAAACCAACAGAGAGATATGGGTCGCCGGTGAAGAAATGATATGGATCACCGGAGCTTGGTTCGTGGATCGGCTGGTGAAGAAAGGATCTGCGTCGCGGGAGCTTGGTTCGTGGATCGGCCGATGAAGAAAGGATCTGGATCGGCTAGTGAAGAAAGGACCCGGTGAAGAAGTGATCTAGGTTGGTAGTTTTTAGAAAGAAAGGATCTGGGTAGCCGGTGAAGAAAGGATCTTGGTAGTCGGTGAAGAAAGAATCTAGATCGGCTGGTGAAGAAAGGACCCGGTGAGGAAGTAATCTGGGTCGGTCGTTTTTGGGAAAGAATGAGAGAAGGGAGAAAAGAGAGAGACAGAGAGAGAGAGAGAGAGAGAGGTCTTTCGGTTTAGGAAAAATGAGTAAAGAGAGAGAGTGAGAGCGCGCGTATAGAGGTAGGCGGTTGAGATAAATAATAAAAAAATGAGAAAGGTGAATATTTTATTAAAATATTTTGTAAAATAGAAGAGCTGATGTGGGTGTTTTATATAGGTGGTAGTGTAAAATAGAAAAAGTAGGTTTTTTCGTGTAAAATAGATAGAAAATTTAGAAGAAATGATGTGAATGCTCTTAGATCATAAATTATTTCACAATTCTTATATGATAAATTATGAATAGTTAATTATTATAATTTACTATTTTTTTTTTCTTCTCTAATTATACTTTCACTTCTTGTTTCACTTCTTGTTAAGCGTAGAAGTTTGAAAATTTTGTGATCCTAGATCTTTTTCAGTCTTGTGTTCTGAGCTGTCACCAAGTGGGTGGGCCCCATAATAATACTTTTACAATATATCCACTTACTGTCCACTGCACATCATATTAGGTCAACTTATGCATTAATTACAAGTTAACACTTAATTAGTAGTATGAAAATTTTGATGCGGGAAGAGGTGTATGTCTTGCATTGTTTATACGTGTATTATTTTGTTATATTTCAAAATTGTCCTGATCACCTATTATTAATTGATTTTTCTAAATAAGTAGGAAAATGATAAGTTTTTGAACTCTGATTCTCTTAATAAAAAGATTAAATGATATCACTAAAATACAAGCCTTGTACTTTAAATATCTATATCTTTCAATTTGTATGTTTTTACGTACTCTGCTTCTTTTATTTTACTTGCTAAATGCTAATTGTTCTTAATTGACAAATTCAACAGTACCTTTTCTTTTGTTTTATTTAAGTTCAAATTAAGGAATGTGTAAAGTTGTAATTTACAACTATTTTGTGTTGGTTTTAATTTTGTGTCAAATTTGATTGTAATTTTTTCAATTATATTTCTCTGTATTTTTGTGGGTTTTTAATTGTAAGGGATGAGTGTGAGAGAGTGTGAAGACTCAAGTTTAAAAGAATGAACAAGTGGATTTCAAGAGTGTCTCGCAAACAAAAGAGCTACCCGCTTTGATACCACTTGATAGTTTTTAGACCCCTTAAAACAATTGATTTAACCTATGTAATTAGCCAAGTTGTTATTTAGTTCAATTAAACAAGTCTAGGTTATCACAATAACAAAGATCAAATCATGCAAAGCAGCGGAAAATAAATAATACAAGATATGATCACCTAGGAAACCAAACCGGTAAAAACCTAAGGAGGATTTAACCTAGTTATTCTTAAGGTAAACTTGAATCCACTATCTTGAAAGAATCGAAGTTCATACAATAAGACTTACAAGCCCCCACGCTCGACTTCTTATTGCTACCAACCAGTAGCACTTACTAACACGAACACGTGCAAGCTCCGAATCCACGGACTCTTTCTTTCTTGGATTCACCACCGGATACAAGCACACCCGCTTGTGTTTTCTTTCGACTTCAATGGCAAAAATCGAATTGATTATCAAGGTGCAAATAAATTTTCTCCTTGAAAACCCTAAGTTTGTGTAAAGGAAAGCTCCTCTAGATCTCACAAGAGATTTACACAAACTGCAATATGAGCAAGACTAAAACGTGGCTAGGGTTTACTTTTTATACTTAGGACAAATAAGAAACCCTAAAAATGTTTTAAAACACCTAGGGCTGAGTTGAAAAAATCTGCAAAAAATCATTCTGCCCGAGCTTCGATCGATCGAGTCGGGCCAAAAGGCACAATGCTTTCCTGCTTTAACTCGATTCCAACTTTACATAAATGCACAACTTTGGGATGGGCTAGAGTAAAACACTTCTAAACACATTGTTTTGATCATGGTTTGCCAACAATACAAATTAGAATTCTAAATACATAAAATCCTAAGACTTTAGAACCTAACATGAAGGACATGTAGGGTTCCTAAAAAAAACAAAGGAGGAGGAGGGGGATGAGAGAAAAAGAGAGAGAGGCCTGGTCTTGTGTGGGTGCTGTCATCTTTAGATTTAGATGAAGGAGAGAGAGAAACTATTCTTATTAGGTTAACCATTTTCTCTTAAGATGGGTTAGGTGCGTTGCACATGACCTTTGCATGTGTCTCTCTCTTTTTTTGACACCTATTCCTGTTTGTGTTGTAGCCTTGCAGGCTTGTGTGTAAGAAATCCTTGTCCTATAAAAGAATTGTGTGTCTTTCAATGGGAAAAGGACGACCAAATTACTTTTGGAAAAAATCTACCTCATGATCTTCTAATAGTCTTTTTTTATCCTTTTACATAGTAATGCAAAGGCTAAAATATAAATTTCTCTCTCTAAGTTTGATTGAAATTTATTTCAGTTTTCTAACTTTATTTTCATTCAATTAAGTCATTTAAATATCAAATTTATTCAATTCAAAATTTTCATTCAATTCCGTTTCCAAAGGGTGTAATGATTCTAATTTCAAATGACATCCTTGAATGGCAGGGCCATCCACTCTTTTAGACATGCGTAAAAGAGAAGGTCATCAGGAATGGTATGACATTACTCTATTAAAAATATCCTTAGAAAACTTTTCACCTTCAAAAGGACTTTTGTTAATTTAAGCATTCAAGGGTCTCGTTGGCACACCACTGAAGAACCTCTAGGTACCTTTCCACTCCTTTAAACGTGTTTGAGACAATGGTGGCTTCAGGAATTTTTTTTAGAATGACTATTAAGAAACTTAAATTATACAAAATCTAATAAAAAAATAACTTCATATATTGACAAAAAAAAAAAAAAAAAAAAAAGTAAATACATAAAGTTTTACAATTTCTTTCTACAAATTTTCTTATTTTGAAATTGTTGCATAATAGTCTCATTATCAATGGTACAAGCTACACCACTTTCAAAATTTTAGTTAAATAAAATTTTTCTTCGGCCTTTTTTTTGTTTGTTTCTAAAAACCTAATATATTGTTAAGGGAACCAAAGTTTAAGAATAAAGTTTGCCTACAAATTTAGTTGTAGCCTAAGACTACATATTTTGAAAATATAACTATTTAGGCTACATATTTTGAAAATATAACCATTAAATTGCATGTTCTTTGTGTTTTTAAAACATATGTCAAATTTTATACAAATGAGATGTTATTTATTATTCGATCTATAAATTTTTTTTTTTATTATGTATAACAGCAAAAATAACACTAGAGTGTAAAGCGTGATAAGTATGATAGTTTAAGGTGCAAAATGTGCAAATCAGACGACTTAGGGTGCAAAGTGTAATCTAGTGCATAGTTTAAGGTGATAAAGTGTAATTTTCCTGGAGAGGAATGATCTACAAATTGACAATTTAATAAGCCCAAAATATGAAACGGGTTAGGAGGATTTCTCTTCCATGAAAATATCAAATCTACAACCATTGGGCCTGTGATGCGCCACTAGGGATGGCAATTTGTGCCCGACCCACGGATACCGACCCGATTCGACCCTAGTGAGTCGGGTTTTACCCGGTCCGATAAAGAATAGGGTCGGGTTTGGGTTTAAAAAAAAAAAATTGAAGCGGGTTCGGGTCGAGTCTGGGTTTTGGTAAAAACCTAGCCCAAACCCGGACCCGACCCAACCCGATTATATTCTAATTACTAAAACACCCTTATATATATATATATATATATATATAGATAAACTTATTCAGTATCCTAACCCTATCTCATTCTCATCACACAGCCGCCACCTAGTGAACCCACTCTCTCTCAAATCTCTAGGCGAGTCCATAGCCACACACCCACAGCCTCGCCATCGCGCCCCTCAACTCTTCAAGCCGTCACTCTCACCGACCAAAGACACGACCACACTCACACTCTCAACCTCACTGCCTCACCGCCGCCCCCCTTAATCGCTCCCATTCTCCCTCCCCACTGCGCTTAATATGTTCTTCTCTCTCTTTTTTTTTTTTGCCATTCTTGTTTGGGTTCGTTAGGATTTGGGACCTTTGGGATCGATAAGGTTTGGTTCTGTTTTTTTTTTTTTTTTGAGAATCTGGTTTGGGTTCCTGTTAGGGTTTGGGTTCGTTGCCATTCTTATTTCTCAATGATATGTTCTTCACTCTTTTTTTTGTGATTTACGTGTTTGTGTTTGTGATTTTGAAAGGGGAAAGTATAAATCGAAAATTTTTGTGTTTGAGTTTGTGTTAGAATTTGTGTTTCTGTTTGTGATTTTGAAAGGGAAAATAAAAAATCTAAAATTTTTGTGTTTGTGTTTGGGGTTTTGGTGGCTACTCTGGTCTAATTGAAGAACATGATCTTAGGGTTTTTGTTTTTGGGTTTCTGATCTAGGTTGATGAACATGATTTTGGGGGGTTTTTGTTTTTGGGTTTCTGATCTAGATTGATGAACATGATCTTGGCATCTTGGGGTTTATTTTTTGGGTTTCTGATCTAGGTTCGTTTGTGGAGGTTTAGGGCTTCAGGCAAATTTTTTTTTTTTTTCTTTTGATTGGGTCACGGATTGGGCCCTGAAGTGGCATGGGCTGGGTGGGTCTCGCGGGGTGGGTCTGGGCCCTGCATAAAAAACCCGTTTATTAAACGGGCCGGGTTCGAATTTTGGGAGCGGAGCCGCGGGTCGGGTTCGGATATGGAAAAACCCGACCCGAACCAGACTTGTTGCCATTCCCGTGCGCCACTCTATTTTTGATTGGCAACAGATCTGTGCTCTATTCATCAAGTCGCTTAAGCACTCGCCACATGTACCATTATCAAGATCTCTAGTACACTACACCAACCCATAACTTTCCGTGGACCCATTACTCCATTTCTCTGTCTGATTAGCGGTTTTGAACTACATATCTGTTACTTTGGCACCATTTATTAGAACATTCAATAGAGAAAGTGCATAAAAATTAGGAAGGTCAGGTGAAGTAGTATATTCATGGTATTCCACATGATGAACCCTGGCGACGTTAGTGCCTCTCCAAAGAAATTTTGGTCAAAGTAGCGTAACAGGCATTCCTCGTACCATATGATGGCGCTTTTATTATATGGACACCGATTTGCGATTTCTGGGGTCGCATAGCTTACACCGTTTGGGCAGGTTTCTTTAGAAACATCACCTCGGCACTGGAAGAGTCCGTAGATATCAAACATTTCAGACCTTTCGCTGGAGAAGTTATTGGCTAATTACCAAATTGTTCCTCTCTGTAAGTATCCTTGCACTTGTGGAGCTCAAAGGATTACTTCAGATTTTAATGATCGTGATCAAGTAATGAGGTTCTTGATGGGATTAAATGATTCCTATTCATCTATTAAAGGTCAGATTCTGCTGTATGAGCCTCTACCAAACATCAACAAGGTTCTCTCTTTGATCTTGCAAGAAGAGAAACAAAGAAGTTTCAAGAATGGTGACTTCTCTGGTCCAGTCACAATTCATCCTATTGAAGCCACAACACTGTATTCAAATGCAGGATTTGGTCCAAAACACAATGGCAAAGGAAATTCCAAGAAAGAATGACCAATTTACACTCACTATGGGAAATCAGGACATAAGGTAGAAAAATGTTATAGGCTACATGGTTTTCCACCAGGATTTAAGTTCATAAATAAATCCATGGCAAACCAAGTCTCTTACAATCAGATGGCAGGTTTTGGGAATGTCAATCCTGCCCAAACCAATGAAGAACTAGCCTTTTCATCTCCACAATGCCCAACCTCCAAGTCACAATGTGAGCAGCTCTTAGCTTTCTTGACTTCACAGTCTGTTGGTGAAACAATTCAGCACTCAGCAATCAACTAGTTTGACTATTGCAGGAGCAAGCACTTCACAGCCTTTGGCATTAAGTGCTTCTACTTCAAACTACCTAAACAATTTCTTAGGTAAGGCATTTTGTTCCTCAACCATTTCAATTCCAAATTCTACTATTTTCACTGTTGAAGTAGTAAACAGATCAACTTTTCACAACACTGATTAGATCATTTACACAAGAGCCATTGATCATATGGTTCACTCCGTTTCAATCTTTAGTTCTATTACTTATGTCTCTAACTCTTTTGTTTACTTACCTAATGGTGAAAAGGCTTTGGTAACTCATATTGGAACTGGACATCTCAAAGAAACTTTAATCCTCACTGATGTGTTGTGTGTTCCTTCTTTTTCCTTTAATCTCATACCAGTTAGTCAATTGAACAAATCACAATTTTATTATCTTATCTTTTTTGGATCATTTTGCTTCATTCAGGATCTTGCTCTTTGGAGCACGATTGGTTTGGGTAGAGAGCAAAATGGACTGTATCTACTGGATACCAAGTTTAATAACTAAGATTTGTCCTCTATTCCAGCTTTTACTCTTTGTCATTTTGTTTGTACTCAACCAGATCTTTGGCATTTTAGAATAGGGCACCGTTTAAGTGGTAAACTTGAGCTTTTAAATAAGATTGTGCCTTTTGTATGGTGTAATAAGACTACTCATTGTGATGTATGTCCAATAGCAAAGCGAAAAGGTTACCCTTTTCCTCTAGCAATAATATTTCTGCATTCCCTTTTGATCTTGTTCATTGTGACTTGTGGAGTCCCTTTTCTACTCCTACTATGGAAGGTTATAAATATTTCCTTACAATAGTTGATGATTTTTATAGATGCACTTGGATCTATTTGCTAAAGTTGAAATCGAAAACACAAGTTTTATTGCCTCGATTCCATGTTTTTGTTGAAACTCAATTCAATAAGAAAATCAAATGCATAAGGACAGACAATGGAACAGAATTTTTGATGAAGGACTTCTTTAAATCCAAGGGCATACTTCATCATTTACATTATGTTGAAACCCCTCAACAAAACTCTATAGTAGAAAGAAAGAATCAACATATTCTAAATGTAGGTAGAGCACTCAAGTTTCAATCAAATATTCCCTTAGAGTATTGGGGTGACTTTGTGCTCACAGCAGTTTACCTTATTAATAGACTTCCTTCTTCTTTTCTTAGAAACAAAACACCTTATAAAGTTCTTTTTGGTCAAGTACCATCTTTTCCACACCTCAAGGTGTTTGTTTGTCTCTGTTATGCTTCAACACTTGCACATCACAGGCACAAGTTCTTGCCAAGAGCAACAAAGTGTGTGTTTTTGGGTTATCCTTTTGGTGTTAAAGGTTACAAAGTAATGGATCTTGCTACACATTCAGTGTTCATTTCAAGAGATGTACATTTTCATGAGTCCATATGTCCTTTTCAATCACACTCACTTTCTCAGCACCTTGATCCTTTTGAACTCATTTCTTCACTTGTAATACCTATTTCTTCCGAATCAGATGATATACTTGTTTTACCTACTTCCTTTGATTTTGTTTCTTTATCCACTTTACCTAGCACCTTTCCTCCTGAACATATTGTCAACCCTACAATAGATATTGCAGCTAATCCAGTTTTTTCTCCTGCAGATAGCTCTGAGCCCTTAGAATATCCTATTCCTATTGATATTCATTCCACCACCGACATGGTTCCTTAGGTTCTTGACCTGCCCTTTATTCAACTTAGGAAATCCACTAGACAACACAACCCTCCTTCTTACTTGCAAGATTACTCTTGTTATTTACTTACCAACAAACCAGATTCAGGTAGTCCCTATGACATTGCTCAACACCTTTCTTATGCTTACATTAGTGTTTCCCATCAATCTTTTGCTCTTGCTGCAAGTGTTGAGGTTGAAGTTTAGTTTTTCCATCAAGTTGTGCATTCAAAATCTTGGCAAGCAGCAATGGACAAGGAGATTTAAGCTTTGGAGCTCTGTCACACTTGGGATATTATTCCTTTACCTCCTGGTAAGTGTCCAATTGGCTGTAATAGGTCTATAGAATCAAGTATAACTCTGATGGATCGGTGGAGAGGTATAAGGCTAGATTGGTGGCCAAAGGATATACTCAACAAGAAGGGCTGGATTACTCAGAAACCTTTTTTCTTGTTGCAAAGTCAATCTCGATTAGGGTGTTATTAAGCATTGCTGCTGTCAAAGGATGGCCTTTACATCAATTAGATGTAAACAATACTTTTCTACATGGTGATTTGGATGAAAAAGTGTACATGACTCTTCCCTAGAGATTTTACAGCAAGGGGGACTACTCCTTTGCTGATGTTAGGCCTTCAGTATGCGGACTAAGAGAGTCCCTTTATGGTTTGAAGCAAGCAAGTAGACAATGGCATGCCAAACAGTCAACTACTATCGCTGAGCTTGGTTTTGTACAATCTAAATTTGATTATGCTCTTTTTGTGCACTCAAAGGGCTCAAGTTTTATAGCTCTTTTGGTTTATGATGATGACATATTGATCACTGGAAATGATGCACAATGTGTGGCAGACTTGAAGAAGCTCTTGGATACTAAGTTCGGAATAAAAGATCTAGGAGTCTTAAAGTATTTCTTAGGGTTAGAAGTGGCCAGAAATGAGAAAGGTATCAGCCTTAATCAAAGAAAATATGCACTAGAAGTGTTAACAGATTAAGGGATTCTAATAAGAATATTGATAGTACGGTTTGTTTGTAATTGACTCAAACATTATGAGGTGGTTTTGCATTTTGCCCAAATTATAAATTGAAATAGAGTTATACATGTTCAGACTATATACAAGACCAAAAATAATGAATTATTGCATTAAAAAAAAAGAATAATAAGTTTTATATATATATATATATATATAATTTATTAATAACATGGGTCATATGTTTATGGTTGGTATTGCTTATCAAAATAACCATGATCTTGATCAACCCGAAATAGTTAATTTACTTGTTCTTGGTTTTTCCGGTACTCTTCGTGGATGGTGGTATTCATATCTCACGGAAGAATCTAGAGATTCTATTAAGCATGTTGTTAAAAAGAATGACGAAGGTTTACCTATTTTTGATGAAAGTATTGGTCGCGGTATTCCCGATGGTGTTAATACCTTGATCTATATTATTCTCGGACATTTTGTTGGTACTCCATCTAATATTTCATTTCGAGTTTCTGATTATTTGAATAATTTGAGATGTACTACTATGTCTGATTACGGATGGTATAAAGATGTTTTTATTTCCGGAGTGATGCTCTGGAAAAATTGCCACAAGCCTTATTGGAAAGAAAAGTTTATTGACGGTCTACCTCCTATCTTTGCTCATAAGGTAAAACAAGAGTTAATGGGTAAAAATGATTCTATTGATTACGATAATTTAACTTATGGTGATATTTTAAGTACTATTAAAAAACTTGGTATCAATATGTGTAATGACGAAAAACTGTTAAAACACCAATTAAAGAATAAATGAAAAGCTAAATATGAAATGGGTAATTTACGTGAATAGTATGGCTTGCCTCCTATTGCTCCTTCCAGGCAAAAAGGTAAAAAACATGATAAAAGCCATAAAAAATATAAAAAATACAAAAACAACTTTGTTAAACCTAATGATTTCTATGCTAAGAAGAAAAATGTTTCTAAAAGATATGATAAATAGAGATCAAGTAAAGGTAAATACTTTAACTGTGGTAAACCTGGAGACTTTAGTAAAGACTGTAAGCAAAAACCTGGTAAGTTGAAAAACAAGTTTAACATGTTAAATATTGATGATAAAAATCAAGAAGAATTATTCAGAATCCTTGAATCAAACGGTTCGTCTGATTCTTTGGAAGATGATTTTTCTTCTTCATCCGATTCTTGCTATCAATCAGCTTCTGATTCTTCCGATTCACCTAATGTTAAAATTGGTTGTAGAGATTCCTGTTGTAATGTTATTAAATATGTTGATACTCTCACTAAGAGTGAAGAGAATGAAAAATTAATAATTCAATTGATAAATCAAATTCAAAACCCTGAATTACAAAAAGAATATCTGGATAAGTTTAAGAAAAATTTGATAAAAGATGAAACTGTTAAAAAATTAAAATCAACTATAAGCTTTGAAGAAACTTTGGAAAGATTTAATAAAAAGAAATCCAAAGATTTAATTGTTAATGATCTTCAACATGAAATTAATATTGTTAAACAAGAGATAAATGAATTAAAACATGAATTTAAAAACATTAAAAGCGATAACAATAATCTCAAACAAGAATTGATAATGTTAAAAATTGATAAAAGTCTTAATAAATCTGATAACGAACAAGATGAACAAGATGAGCACAAAGATGAAGATGAATCTGGTTAACAGGCTCTTCTTTCTGATAAAGGTATTGTTGATAATTCTCAACTTAGTCTTGTTAATAAATTGCTTTCTCCAAAATGGTTTACAAAAGTTAAAATTGTTGTTTCCCATGATTATCATTTTACTGTTATTGCCATGATTGATTTTGGTGCGGATATGAACTATATCCAAGAAAGATTAATTCCTTTAAAATATTTTGAAAAATCAACTAAAAGATTGGTTTTTGCTAATGGTTCCCAAATGAAGATCAAATATGAATTGAATAATGCTTATATTTGTCATAATAATGTTTGTTTCAAGATTCCTTCTGTTCTTGTTAAAAACATGACTGATAAAGTGATTCTTGGTCTGCCATTTATAAATGCTTTATATCCTTTTCTTGTTGAACATGATGGAATTACTACTAATCCTTTTGGACAGAAAGTAAAATTCAAATTTGCTTTGAAATTTGAAATTGATACTGATTATGCTTCAAACCTAATTTAGGCTACTGTTAGACACAAGAAAATTGCAGAACAACTTTTTGATAAATTATTGCAATTAAAAATTAATAATTTTCAAAAAATTCTGATTGATGATGTTTGCTATGATGCTCCTAATGCTTTTTGCTATAAGAAAATACACATTGATAATCTGTCTTATGTTGAAAACTTCCCTATTATTGTGCTTATTCAAAACCAAATGGTAGGTTATTGCCAAGGTTTCACAGATATTGCTAAAGGTAATACTCATAGCACCAAAATATTAACTACTATTAATTGTTCTAACATTATCAATATTTTTTTGCAGGAATCGGCGCATGTTTCGTGGATAAGTACCACTAATAAGTGGAATAATACTAATATTTATACCACTAGTAAGTGGATTATTGTGACTTTCTCGGCAGAGAGGAGGAACAAGGGAAAAGCACCAACACAGGGCTATTCTCAAGACAAAAGGCTCCCAGTGGGACAACCTTTTGTAATGCATGAAGGCGCATCTTCCGGAGTAAAATCCAGAGGATCAACATCCCTTCAGGAATTTTTCCCAGCAGAGTTGACATATTCCAGTGGTGATTTGATAAATGCTTTGCAAGAAGTTTTGTCTAAAAGGTTACAATTCCACAATGGAACCTACTCGAACTACCAAATTCTATCAAATTTATTCTTGATAACCTTCAAGCTACTTTTATTAGAAACCACCGCAACCTCTTCCTAAGAACCCCCCGAGCACTTGAAATCCACCTTGTTAACCTTACTGCAGAAAATGAGGTTTATATAAGCCATTATGCCAATTTTATTTCAGAAAATGACCCCAATTATGCCAACTTTATTTCCGAAAATGACCCTGTTGATGCCAACCTTGTTTCAAAAAATAATCTTGTTTTAGAAAATGAGGCTTTTAAAAGCCACCTTAATGCTTACATTAGTCAACTCTTTGGCAAAGAGGAAATCCATTCAAAGGATAAAAAGACTATAATGGGCACTGATTATGTAAGATTGAGCCTTAAGACCCAATCTCTATTAAGAAGTGCTTTTGCCAACTTGCCAACAGATATACAATCTAGTATACTGAAAAGCAAGGCTATGTTTAGGTCTTTTGACCTATGGTTCAAATATTTCAAGAAACTTGTTATAGCTACTATTCCCGATCCTGATGAATTGGATGAATCTAATAATGTATTTATCCAACTAGACTAGGAAGAACACTTTGGGAGCAGTCTCAGAGTGTATGATAAGAAACATCCATTTCCTGGTCTCCTGGTTGATTATGATGATGGTTCATATGTTGCCGATGATGATTCAGATGATGATGATGATAGAAATCCTAACTGGCTTTCCCAAATGTTCAAATATGGCTTTCTCGGGTTCATAAAATTAACAAAATTTGATTTCTTTATCACATTTAGATGTTGTTTTGAAACTTCATCTTTTGAAACATAATGGTTTTCAAGAAAATCAAAAAAAACAAAATATGTTTTTTCAATTGATTCATCTTTTCTAACCATTTTCTTTTAACACGGTATTTTTTAGACTAAGCAAAATTATTTTGGAAATATTTTCTTTTATTTCTATTTTTAACAAGCATAAATTCTTTATACGGGGAAACCATATCAACTTCAAAACTTTCATCCAAGACATTTAAAACTCTTAATTGATTTTGGAAAATAGGATTTTCAATAGGAGGAAAATCGAAATCGGAAGGACAAACAGATTTAGTGTCATCTTTTTCTTCATTAGTAGTTCTACTATATGGAGAGGAAGCTTTAGGTTTAGTGGAATAGTAAATAGAGCTAATTTGAGATTTATCACTTGAAACACCTTTTAGCTTTAAATCAGTAGGTTTTTCAAAATTCTTTTGCAAAAAATCATTGAAATCTTGATCTCTTTTTGAAATACTTTCAGATTCAACAAAGGAATGTCTTCCTTCATTGATTCTTAAAGGTTGATTATTTTGAAAACTTATTTTAATAGTACCATCAAGATATTTTTGAATATGAGTAAGATCAAGCTCATCAAAAATAGGTTTAGTAAGAGGAGATTCTTGTTCCAACTACCATTCAGTGGGAAGCTTAACGTCTTGCCATTGAATCATTTTTGGAACTTGAATTTTAGCATCAGGCGTTGAACATTGAATTAACATAGTTTTGCCAAAAGGTTCTTTATGACTTATAGCACTAGGATTTAATTGAGTACCTAACATTGTATAATAAATATGATAAATCAAAGCAAAAGGTTTACTACCTTCTTCCATGTGATAACCAGATGAAGCAATATTCAAAATCAAAACTTTAACAATATTAGGATCATCCAAAACAAGAGTAAGATCAGGACAACAATTGAAATATATAGGACCATCATACAAAGAGGCAGTAATCATACCAAGAATGCTATCTTTAAAGTTTTAAATCTAGCATCACGTAAACACATGAGAATAGAAGCATTAATACCTTTTTGGGTGAGTGGTTTTATAGCAACTTGAACCATTCCAATATGCAAATAACTGAATTTTTTAGTAGCAATAAATTTTCCAATATTCTCTCTAGAAAACAAGCAACATATTTCATGAATTTTTGAAATAGAAAATATTTGTTCAACAGTTCTAACTTTGTAAGTAGAATGAAAAGCATTTTTAGCCCAACTAATTTTGTAAACATTTTTAGTATCAATCTTAGGAATAGTCCATTTCCGGAAATTAGGGATCTCATGTTCTTCAACATTGTGATCTTCTTCATTTACAATATCGGGAGGACAACTAGTCCTGGAGCTAACAGAGGAGTCAGATCTCCACAACCTATCCATACTATCCTAGGTTTAACACTCGGTTATCATGTTTTTCTCACAACCGTTGCATTTCGTAACACATACCCTAGTCAACCCTATACCTCTCATGCCCTACACGCCCTCTCTTGGCTCAAATGGGCCTTACTATTTGATTATGGGAATTCACTTTCCCACACGGGTGGCGCCAACGACGGCAAGAAGGGAACATAACAAAGGAGTATCAAAGTTTCAGGTAGAAATAGATAGAGAGATAGAGAACACAACCATACTATCACCAAATTAAAAAAGAATGGCTCTGATACCATAAAAGGGGAAGGGACACCAAGCTAAAGGCGGAAGCACAATTATACAACAATAATATATGTTGAAAATATAATGAAAGCAAAGTAGAACCAGCCAAGGAGGCGGTATTGCGATTATAATCAAAATAATTTAAAAGCAGTAGTAAGGCGGTAGAACTAGCCAAGCGGTATATATGAAAGCAATAATAATTTAGAACTATCCAAGATGGCGGTAGCAACAAGTAGTATAATGAACAGAAAACTAAAAATATTTGTTATTGAAAATAACACAAAACATTTACAACAATAGTAATGATTACAAGATCTCAACAAGATAGGTTAATAGTTACAATTCTTAAACTAGTCCTAGTTACAAAGATTGTAGGAAAATAGTGGTAGTAGAAACAAGGAACTTTCCCTCAAAGAAGGCTTCTAAGGGAAGAAGTTCTAAGGAAAGAAAATTCTAAAGAAAAACTTATCTAAACTTAAGGGACAAACCCCTTAAATAGGCAAAATTTCGGAGTGAACAGTACCATGAACAGTAAAAGTGAACAATAATCAGTGAACAATAATTGGTGAACAATCTGATCAATAGTGAAATTTTCACTTTTGTCTTCAAAACATCCGTAGCAAGAAGCTTGTCCATATCTTGTCCAAATCTTTGCTGAAAAGAAGTGTTGGAATACTTTTGAAAGGAGTCTTGCCAACATTATTGGAGAGTAGGAATAGTTGGAAAGTAGCCTTGGATTTTTTCAAAAGAACAGGACCAAAAGAATCTTCTTCTTTGAACCAAAATATTACGCATGGAGTAGAAATAGTAGACTTTGACTCAAAGATAAAAGACCAAAAGAATCTCATCTCGGAACCATCAATGGAGTAATTGACTTTGAGATGATTGAAGGTTGAAAGAATCTCTTTGAACATCATTATTTATGCACGGAGAAGTGGAGCAGTGATATAAATAAAAAATAGGAACTTTTATCGAGTGAATATTGAAGCATTTTGGCCATTGTGCAAGCCAGAAAAATAGGAGAAATAAGCGGTAGTCTCCAATCAATAGTAACCTCGGGAGACAACTCATCAATCGATGGAAGGAGCATCGGATGGATAACCATCATAAGGATCCGTTGAAGGATAGTCATCATATTCATGCTCATGGTAAATAGCATACTTGTTACAAAATCCACAATAAAGAAGTGGTTGAAACTCCGGAGTTTTTCCCGGAGTGAGAAGACTTCTTGGATTAGGATGATCTATTATCCGTAAGTGAACAAGGGCATTAGCATGGGGTCCGGGACCAAAAACAGAAATTCTATTTGTGCTTCCTATGAAATGATAATCTATCCATAGATTCTGAGCAATCTCAAGAATTTGATTATTGAAATAATTTCTCCAACATTTTGCAAGAGCAAAAGGATCATCGAAGGACAAGTAGAAATTTCCTTCAAGCCATTATCCTTGGTGGGTGTAACCGTTAATGAGAATGAGATGCTTTGGGGGTTGGTCATTCATCCAATTATCTCTTTCCCATTTTGGTAAAGTGCTCCAACATCTGATGGAAACAAAAGAGCTTTCGAACCCTCTAATAGCAGTCTAGATAATTTGTTGAAGCCGATTTGCCTTGTTTATGGCTTGTTAATTTTATGAACCTGAGAAAGCCATATTCGAACATTTGGGAAAGCCAGTTAGGATTTCTATCATCATCATCATCATCATCTGAATCATCATCAACAACATATGAACCATCATCATAATCAACCAGGAGACAAGGAAATGGATGTTTCTTTTCATTCACTCTGAGACTGCTCCAAAAGTGTTCTTCCCAGTCTAGTTGGATAAATACATTATCAAATGTATTAATAAATTATATATATATATATATATATATATCTCGTCTTTTGAGAAACGAAGAAAGAAAAAGGAAATAAAATTCTAAAACAAGGCTTGTTCGCAAAGCATTGAAAAAGTTAATTTCATGTATCATATTGCAAGTTCAACCTAATATATACCACCATATTTTTTTTTCTGAATAAATACTTTATTGACCGAGCAAAAGAAGAGAACAATTAGAAGACCTGGGCCTAGATCCATCTCTATCCAAATCCTAGACCTATTTCACGAAAATGTTGTGGATTTTAAAATAAAACGCACTGTTTTACTATTACCAAAATAAAAGACCCGAGATTGACTAAGTATCCATGAGAGAGAGAGAGAGAGAGAGAGAGAGAGAGAGAGAGATTTGAATGGTTATCGTCTTCGTCATATTGGCCTCCCACCACCATCATGTTGCAAAAACCCTTCGGGTAAATTTTTTTTGTTTTATTTATTTATAAATTAGGTGTTTAAATATAGGTCATTTGGTTGGATAGTTTTTGTTTTAGGTATATATGTAGAGTGAATATTGGTTGCGCAATATAAAACCATATTCTACGATGGTTTTAAATCTTCTATAAGACACATGTATACGCACTTGCCCTCACCATGTCTTAATGTCACATTATCAATGAGTGGAAAATGGTGAGCTGGGCATACTTTCATTTCACGGTATGCAATCTGTCAACATAACAAAAATTAATTGATTTTCATGATCCTGTTAGTCTTTTTCTTTTATTTTTGGTTTCATGATTTAAAATAATAATAATAATAATATTAACCTTACCTTGAAAAGGCTACAAATGTGCAGTGAAATAATGTTGGCATTCTTCACATGCTTTTGGTATCTTAAAACAAAGCTATGCCTTGGAGATCTCAAACTTTGAGAACAATTTTGTTTAAGTTATCTTATACCTTCGTAATAGTTATTCTAACCTTCTGTGGCTAAGCATGAAGTAAAACTTGATCATAAATTTTTGGAATTGTGGGTTAAGGAAAGGGATATTGCCATTGTTACATTGTTTATGGAAAAAAGGCTCTAAGTTATAGCCAAATAAGGTTTTTTGAGATTATGCTGGGTGTTAGTGTTCTTCTCAATTAGCTCAACAGCATCACAAACTAATTCTAATAAGATAATTAACCATCGACAAAATTAATGCATTAGAGATTGAAGTCATTTGTTTAGTGCATTCTACTCTGCATTCTTTTGATGTTATTTGCTAAATTGGGATCATAATATTTATTCATCATTCTTTGGCCTTACACTCATTTATATGAAAACTATGTATGTCTCATTGTTTAAACTTGGGTTCTTTAAATTGCTTTGTTATTTATTTGTTTTCTTTTTTTTTTTCTTTTTTTGGTCTGTGTCTAAGTTAAGGATGATAAGTACGAAATGAAAGAAAATGGCAGAATGGGACACAATGGTTTAATTTGCCAACTAGTCACAAAGCAAAATGATTAAGGAGTTTAAGTCTATGTAAAAACCTTCCAAATTATATTCATTTCTATTAAAGAGTACCTGAAAAATGTAATATTAATTTTTATACCTGCTAAGATTTACTTGGAAATAATTCCATAAAAATTTAAAAAGTTATATATATCAGATAAGGTATCAGTGTTCATTTGAAGGTGGGAAATTTTCACCATGTGGTAACCAAACATTTCTTTCTATTATTTGGGTAAAATTTATTATGGTATTTTTTCTTTGATATAAATGAAAGCTCTATTGCATTCTCATATCTAGGATTGAATATTGGAGAAAATATTAACATTTGTTGTTACACGGTTGCATTTTCTTTCCTATATGGTTTGTCTCTTTATTTTTGATCTTTAACTCATTGTTGTGATAATGAAAACTTTTTCATTGAGTCATTATATAGTCTGAGTAGTTTGCTTGTAATTCAACATTTAGAAATCCTATATTTAAGTGGGATAATGTAAGGGTTGTGTGCAAAAAAGTGTGAAGAATTGATCAAGTGTGTGCATCAAGAGACAACTCGCGACTAGATCTTGTGACTGACTCATGAGTGGTGACTCACCAAAATGTGACATACGTGTGGAGCATGCAGGAAGTTGAAGGGTCAAGACAGCTAGATCACTACAGGACAAAAAGTACGGTTTGGCCATTCTACTATTTGGTGACTGGAACTCGCTACTTATCCCGGATGCGAGTGACTCGCCAGCACACCCTGTTTTGCTGAAAAATGTCTTTTTACATTCCATCTCATACCCTACTATAAATACCCTAATACCCATGAAATGTAGAGAGCTTCCAAAGAGAATTTTGAGAGATAAACCCTAGAAAACAACAAGATTGATTCATCCACAATCTTATACATTTGATTCTCCAAATTTCTCTACTCTCACCCTCTCCATTGTCATACTCATGAGAGGATCTTAAGCCAAATCTGTACCTCTCCTAATTCATAATAGTGAGAAGGTTCTTGGTTTTTAGGAAGTAGTTCAAGAGAGAACCAATTCATATTGGTTGATGCAATGGGCTGATTATGGGATCTAGTAAGCTAGAGAAGACAAGGTTAGGCGTGACCCTGTTGGAGCAAGAAGCTTGGAGGGCTTAGGTGCATTGGGTAAATTAGGCCTAAAGGGTCTATTGCTATTCATGTATCCTAATTGATTTTCTAGTGGATCATTTTACCACTTGGAGGGCAGTGGAGAGGTTTTTCGCCGAGTTCTTCGATTTCCTCTTCGATAACACGTGCCGGTGTTATCTTGTGTTTACTTCTCTTTATCCGTTACTCTTTACTTTTAATTACTGCTGAGTTGTGATTAAAATATGGCTTAGAGTAGTTTGCATATTTGGGTATTGCCTATATTTCATATTCCGCACATATATTGTTTGAATACAAGCTTGCTTTGGAAAATTTGTAACTGGGGTTCTAAACATTCACAAGTGTTTTACACACTAAGTGAGCTTTCAATGGTATTAGAGAGGGCACACTTTGATGGATTTCTATATCCTTAGTGTGATCCTTGACCCCTAGGATGGATAGGTCTCAATCCCTCAATGCACCTCCCTTTCTTGATGGGAGTAATTACGCATTTTGGAAAGTGCGTATGCATGTATTTTTGTGCTCCATTGATGAGAGTGTGTGGGATGTTGTAGAAAATGGTTGGACAAGGCCGGAGGCTGCCAAATCTACTTGGGATAAGGCAACTCTCACAGCGGCTAATGCTAATAGCAAAACACTTAATGCTATATTTTGTGGTGTCTCACCAAATAAATTTCACAAGATTTCTCATGTGTCAATTGCCAAGGAGGCATGGCAAATTTTGGAGACTACCTACAAAGGCACCAAGAAGGTGAAGGATACCAAGCTTCAAATGCTTACCACTCGGTTTGAAGAATTGAAGATGAGTGAAGATGAATCATTCGACTCATTCTATGTAAAGTTAAATGAAAATTGAACTTGGGTGAGAATACGGAAGACTCCAAAGTAGTAAGAAAGATTCTTAGATCATTGTCGGAGAGCTTTCGAGCCAAGGTGACCGCCATTGAGGAAAGCAAGGATCTTGATGAGATAAATGTCCAAGAACTTATCGGCTCTCTTCAAACATATGAGCTCTCTCTACCATCTCAAAGGAAGAGCAAATCCCTTGCTCTTAAGATGATCAATGAGAGAATTGAAGCTCAAGATTCCTCGGATGAGGACGAGGTTGAAAAAGAGGTGGCATTCCTTGCAAAGAACTTTCGCAAGTTCTTTAAATTAAAAAAGGATGGGAAGTCCTTTGAGAAAGAAAAATTCTCTAAATTTAAGAAAGACAAGAAGGACTTCAAAAGGAAGGATTCTAAAGACTCTTCTCCTTCTCAAGCAGTTACTTGTTATGAGTGCAACGGGCATGGTCATGTGAAGAAAGAATGCCCCACGTATTTGAAGGCAAAGGGTAGAGCTCTTACTACGGTGATTCGGATAGCACAAACTTCGATTCTGAAGGAAGTTGTGATGGGGAAGGAAACTACTCCGCATTTATGGCCATTGCACTCATAGATTCTTCGGAAGATTTAAGCAATCTAGTGGAATTTATGGGTGTTGGAGATGAATCTGATGATGATGAAGAATAATGCATTTATGAAGGAACAAATAGATTGCAAGAATCCTACAATGCACTTCTTGAAAAGCGTGAAGAATATGCAAGAGTGGCTAAGGCTACCATTAGAAAGATGAAGCAAGTCGAACAAGATTACAAAAGCATCCTCGTGTGGTGCAAAGAGACCAAGTGTGAAGTTGAAGGGTTAAATGAAGAACTAACCAATGCCTATTCTAGGATAAAGTTTCTTGAGCTTGAATTTGTTCAAGCAAATGCCAAAGTGGAGCATGTTTCTTCCAAGAAACTTGATGAAGTGCATGCCTATCAAAAGCCCTCTTTGGATAGAAGTGGCTTAGGGTATATTGGAGAAAGTAGCTCAAGCTCTAAAGTGTCTAAGGAAATGAAGTTTGTCAAGGCTAAAGAACCATCAACTCCACTTGTTGATAATGTAAAAGTTGAAAAGAAGCCAAATGTGGTGAATCAAAAGGTTTTGACAAAGCCTCAAAATCCAATTGTGGCTAAGCCTAGGGCAAAAGGAAAGTCTCTTCCTAAGGCACAAAGAGGTCCTCAAACACAACACTATTCCCATCATTGTGGAATCTGATGGCACACTAGGCCAAATTGCTACAAGCTCCAAGCATTAAAGAATGTGGATCTTCAAAAGCCAAGAAGACAAGGAAAATGCAATGAGAAACCCATGCAACCAAAAGCGCAAGAAGAAGAACCCGCTATGAGTGATGTGATGAAGATGATTGACAACATCGCCTCATGTTTGGCCAACTTCACCCTAAGGTTTGAGAATCGTGGCTCAAGTACCTAATCCTCAAAGGGTATCACCCCAAATGCACATGCTGTGTGGGTGAAGAATGGTACTTATGCATAAGCATTATAACATGTCCATGCATTAATTCTTTCTATATAATGTGACATTGTTGGTTGTTTGCTTATTTTACATTCTAGAATGTTTTTATTGTTTTTGTTGTTTAAAAGCTTTGGTTGTTTGTTGTTTTTGATCATTCTTTACTTCGCTTTGTGTCAAAAATCAAAAAACACAAAAAAGTATAAAATCCAAAAAGTTTGATCGGTGGTGTTGTGTATTGTCACATAAATGTTTAGTCTTGTACCTCCGTACTAATGGCTTTGTGCATTAATGAGCTTAGCTTTTTCTCTACGCACTCGTATCTTTGTAGGAAACATCTTGACATCTATGTAATTGTTGTAAATAGATCTTCAAACTTGTCATGAATGATTAGTCAATAGTTTTGTTGATCTTGAGACATGCGTAGACTTGTGCCTATATCTCTTCCTACTAATTTTTTTTTTTGGCTTAAAAGCTCAATCATTGTTAAATCTCAAAAAGAGATAATAAGCTGAAAAAGCTATCGCACAAACTAGTATTTGACTAGGAAAAAGGGAAACCGTCATATACTTAAAAGGTATGGTGCCAAAAAGCCAAAGGCTTACTCATCAAATTGAAATATCAAAAATTTCAGGCATTGATCTCAAAAAGAGATGTAAAGATCAAAATGATCAAAAGAAAAGAAGCCAAATAAAAGGCTTCTATCTCTATGTAATCAATTTTTTGTGGGAAGTTATATATGTTCATTTCTATAATTGAGATAGGTCACTCTACTGAGTGCTAATTATGTATGACTCGGTTGAATTGATCATTGAAGCTTCACATTAGACTAAAGACTATCTCATATTTGATACCCACCCACATCACACATGTCTATGTTCAATGATGCCTTATTCATTTGTGTGATTGTACTTGATTAAATGTGATGTACATACTCAAGCATCTGTTGATCAAACCCAAAAAGATTTTTGAGTATTTTAGTTGTTTTTGGAAAGTTTTTTTTTTTTTTGAAAATTTTCAAAAAGTCCAAAAATTTTCAACTCTGCCTTTTGGCAACTCACTCGTGAGTCGCGAGTTTTCAAAGCTCTAGTCACGAGTTTACCTAGAATGGTTTGCGACTTATTGGTGAGTAAGAGTTCAAGTTGTGAAAAAGACTTAGAAATTTTTTCAAAATCTAGGTTTTAGACTTTTTGATGACTCATTCGCGAGTCACGAGTTCATCTAGAGGCGTTCGTGATTCATTGGCGAGTGAGAGTCTCGATCGCAAAAAAAACATGGAGAAATTTTTCAAAATTTGGGTTTAAGGGATTTTGGTAACTCACTTTGTGACTCACTCACGAGTCGGTTGAGTCGCGAAAAATGCGTGTTTTGCAAAAGTAGGGTTAAAAATCAGTTAGTTGAGTCACCTCTCTCTGTCTTCTTCGCCTCTCTCTCTCTCAAAACCTCCATTTTTCTCTTCAATCTTCACTCTAAATCCAAGAAAAGGTATGGGTTTCACTCATTTTTACTTTATTTCAAGTTTAAAGCATTATATTTCATGGATTTGTTGTTTGTGTTGAGATATTGAGATATGGTTGATGAACATGGGTTTTTGTTGTTTGTGATGAAATTGATGTATGGGTTTTGTTGAGAATGATAGTATAATGCTTGTTTTACATGTTTTTATTACATGCTTATACATTATAATATATTTCGTGTTGTGGTATGCATACCATTTTGTTGATAAAATGTCTATCTAGATGTTTTTGTGTGTATTTTTCGACTCCGTTGAGTACAAAATTTGGGTATAATCATGTTTCCATGTTTGGAACAAATGATGATCATGTGTTTCACACTTTGCCCCTTGCATGATTTCATGCCTTGTATATGCACACTTTTTCATATGATGCACACACACACACACACATACACACAATCTTTGACATGTTGAGTGACTAATGCCATGATTATTTCATGCTTTGATGTTTAGCATCTTCACGTGTCATTTTTTTTAATTGCTCTTTAAATTTCAATTTTTAGGGTTTAATTCGTAGTTTATGTTTTGGTACTAACTTGTTGCTAATCAAATTTGTTTCCGTTTATGTTCATTTGCTCTTTGCTATTTCATGATCTTTCCTTGAAGATGTCTCCTTTCAAAAAATCAGTAGTGAAAGGAAGCAACAAAGAGCAGACAAAGCGAAGGAACCAGTCATTGATCTCAGTAGTTTTTCCCCTAAGTCAAAGAAAACTCGATCTTCCATTGGAGTTTTTGATGACACTCGATTCAGATCCTATACCACATATCAAGCATATTTGAGCTACTTCAAAAATGTCCCCATGGTGATTGAACGGGTTGTTATGTAAGCTACTCTTCTTGATACGAACATTCCTAAATGGTTTGCTTCTAAGGATTGGAACTACCTTCTATCGAATCTTGAAGACCCATATGAAGAGCTTATGAAAGAGTTTTATGCGAATGCTATCTTTGATGGGGAAGAGCTACGATGTTGGGTAAGAGGAAAGGACTTCACTATAACGCCTTCATATCTTGCTCTCATTCTCAACATCAACTGAGCAATGTTTGCAAAACCATCGGTGTATGATGATATGGACCTGGACCCTGAAATTTTTCGCGACATTTTTGGAGAAAATTTGGATGTGTCTTCAAATGGGAAATCAATTGGTTTGTCATATTTATCTCCCGAGTTGAGGTTGCTCACAACAATAATGTTTCATAATCTCTATCCTTTCTCGAGCAATGGACACATGAATCTTAGTCGAGCTCTATTTCTTCATGACTTGATTACTGATGAAGAAATTGATGTACGCTTTCATATCTTTCACATTTTGGTGAAAACTGCCGAGAGGACAGCCTCTAGGAACTGTCTTCCATTTTGTTGCCTCATCACAAAGATATTGAAACTAAAAGGATTATCCACATTGGAAGATGAGTATCCTCAACCTAAGCAAATACCAATCAACTATCATGCACTCTCACACTCTTATGATGAGAAGTTGGACAATATCATGGCTTTCATGCAAGACATCAGCACAAAATTGTCCAGCCTCACAACTAACATGCACTCTCAGCACACCCGATTTGAAACAAAGTTTACCTCTCTCCAAACTCAATTGGATCAAATCCAAAGGAAGCTAGAAGAAGATGATGACTAACTATTCCATGACAAAAAGGGGGAGATGGTGATCATGATAGGGGGAGAGCAATGATAGGGGGAGAGAGCTAAATCAAAGGGGGAGCAAGCAATGCAAGAGCAAGCAATTCAAACAACAAGCTATTCTAGTTTTTTTGTTACTACTAGTCTATGTTCATATTTCATAGTTTAAGCTTATGTTGTGTACTTGACTATATCTATATGTACCTTTGCTTACGTAATTTAGTACTTTTAGTTAATATTTTGCATTTTCTTTAGTACTCTTATGCCCTTGTTGGATCTTATATCCTTGATGCAATTGCTTTAGTGTTTTTGCATCGATTGAGTGATGGACATGCAAATGATACTTTGCATTAAGCTTAATTGCTTGCATGTCCGGATGTTCATTCATCGTGTGAATGTTCATTGTAGTCACTATTTATAATGGTTGTTCTTTTATGCTCAAGTTATGCTTCATTGTCATATTCATACTTGTTTGATCGTATTGTGCTTGCTCCATATGCATTCTAAGTTTTCTTCTTACAATAAATTTAATGAGTGCATTTTGTGATATTGTTTTCGGGAGGCTTGTTCGTATGGTTCAAGAGTTTCATAGATCTAGAATTAGGTGTGAGTGAGTTTTGGCAACTGTTCCCAACTCACATTTTTAAGTCTAGAGTCTGTTTTAGGGTTTTGTCACGGAATAGCCAAAGGGGGAGATTGTAAAGTTGAATTTATTCAACTATGTGTTGGCTTTATTTCGTACCAAATTTGCTTGTAATTTAGCATTTAGAAACCCTGTATTTAGGTGGAAATAATGTAAGGGTTATGTGTGAGAGAGTGTGAAGAATTGATCAAGTGTGTGCATCAAAAGGCAACTTGTGACTGGATCTCGCGATCGACTCGCAAGTTGTGACTCACCAGAATGTGACACACCCAGAAGCATGCGGGAAGTTGAAGGGTCGGGATAACAGGATCACTACAGGACAAAAAGTACAATATGGCCAATATTCTGTTATTTGGCGACTAGAACTCACGACTCATCCCAATCACGAGTGACTCGCCAGTGCACCTTGTTTTGCTAAAAAATGTCTTTTCACATTCCATCTCATACCCTACTAGAATACCCTTATACCCACGAAATGTAGAGAGCTTCCAAATAAAATTTTGAGAGATAAACCCTAGAGAACAACAAAATTGATTCATCCACAATCTTATACATTTAATTCTCCAACTACTTGTACTCTCACCCTCTCCATTGTCATTCTCATGAGAGGATCTTAAGCCAAATCCTTACCTCACCAAATCATAGCAAAGAAAAGGTTCTTGGTGTTTGGGAAGAAGTTCAAGAGAGAACCAATTCATATTGGTTGATGCAATGGGCTGATTGCGGAATCCGGTAAGCTAGAGACGACAAGGTTAGGCGTGACCTTGTTGGAGCAAGAAGCTTGAAGAATTTAAGTGCATCGGGTAGATTAGGCTTGGAGGGTCTATTGCTATTCATATATCCCAACTGATTTTCTAGTGGATCATTTTATTGCTTGAAGGGCGGTGGAGAGCTTTTTCGCCCAGTTCTTTGGTTTCCTCTTCAATAACACGTGCCGTTGTTATCTTGTATTTGCTTCTCTCTATCCCTTACTCTTTACTTTTAATTTCTGCTGAGTTGTGATTAAAATATGGCTTTGAGTAGTTTGCATTTTTAGGTTTTACTTATATTTTATATTCCACACATATATTGTTTGAATATAAGCATGCTTTGGAAAATTTGTAATTGGGGGTCTAAACATTCACAAGTGCTTTACACACTAAGTGAGCTTTCAAGTTTATTTTTCTTTATAATATATGTAAAACATTCTCCAAAACCATCTTACATAAAATGTTATAAAATTATTCTTACATAGCATGGGCAGCTTAGTAGTTCAATATAATTCCAGTACGGATGCAAATAGACATAGATGGTAAGAATAAATACAAAAATAAAAAGTGTGTTTGTTCGAGTGTTGTTTTTCCAAATCTCACTACAACATGAATTGCATGCTCCAATTAATCTCTTCACCAGCCAGAAGTACTTGCTAAAGAGTGTTAAGATTTGACAAATCCTGTTCCGATGCCAATTGTTGAAGATTGATCACATATCATTAGCCTTCCTACAGAAATTGGAGGTGCTAATGGTTGAGGAAGATGTATAGATTTGCCTTCAAGAATGAGTATGACCCTTGACATGGCAGGTCTATCATTTGCATCTTCTTGAACACATAACAATGCGATATGGATCAATCTCAGAACCTCACTTATAGGGCATGTATCAACTATGGTCTGATCTATCAATTCCACTCCTTTTCCTTCGTTCCATAGTTGCCATACCTATTGATAACTTTTTTTAGTTCACAATATTAAGCAAAAACTTTATATGAGCTCAAGATATAGATAAGAGAGACATACATATGACAAAAAGCTTTGTGCACGTTCTGGATGATAGAAGCCATGGCTATTCTTTTTTCCACTTGCAATTTCCAGCATTAAAATTCCAAAGCTATAGACATCAGACTTTATTGAAAATAATCCCTCCAATACATACTCTGGTGCCATATATCCACTATTGGGGGAAAAATATGTATTAGGATACGGTACAACTTCAATTACAGTAAAGGAAAATGAAGACAGAATTGTCGTAAATGTAATGTAGTATCATTAAGAGGATTAAGTTACATTGGCATTACCATGACTTACGGAAAGTGGGCTTTCTTACTTTGCAATTCCATATTCTTACCGTTCTATTTTAAATAACCATTGAAATTGTAAAGTTCTCCACTTGATTTTATTGCTAAATTTAATGTGTGCTGAAACATTATTTGAAAAACAACGAGGTGCAGATGGAATGACTCACAACTCTCCCAAAACATGTATGCAAGGGGACCAAACTTAGTTCGATCATGTGTAAACAATTTTTCTTTAGAAAGCAGCATCACTAGTGATTAATGGAATGAAAATACAGAATGCAGTGAAGGGATTGCTTACTATGTGCCCACAATTCTAATAGTGTTGTCTTCTATTTGATTGCTCTTAAAATTTCTAGCTATGCCAAAATCTGATATTTTTGGGTTCAAATCATCATCTAGCAGTACATTACTCGCTTTCATATCCCTATGGATAATTTTGAGCCAAGAGTCCTCGTGTAGATATTGAAGGCCCTTAGCGATCCCGTTGACAATGTTTGTGCATTTTGCCCAATCTAGTTCCTTGCATTTGTTTGGATCTGCATTGTAATATTAAAGATGTTGATTCTCACATATAGGAAATTTTTGCCATAAATTTGGTCTATGATTAATGGTGCTAAATCAAATGTTAGTGTGTGAATGTGAGTCAAGGGGTGTGTGTGAGAGATAGGGACAACATACCAAACAAGAAGGCATCCAAACTAGTGTTAGCCATGTATTCGTAGACTAGAAGTTGTTCATCTCTTTCTGAGCAGCATCCCAAGAGCCTTACAAGATTTTTGTGTTGGAGTTTTGCAATTAAAATCACTTCATTCTTAAACTCTTCGAGACCTTGTTTAGTTTTCATTGAAAGCCTTTTAACTGCTATTTCCTTTCCATTAATCAACTTTCCCTGTGAGCATTTTAAACATCCTTTATCAATGAGAACTTATCTCACGTTATTAGTAGACATACTTTGCTACATGTTACAATACTAAAGATTCTTTGATAATTCAATTTCAATTTCAAAATCAAATGATATAATCTTTTAGTTGTCAGTGATACTAACTGTTGCTATATATTAATTTTAAATGCAAATGTTCTAATAATATCAAGAAATGCATTTGCATAAAAAGATTAATTTCTTTTAACCTTGTAAACTGGGCCGAAACCACCTTCTCCAAGTTTATTATCATCAGAGAAATTGTTTGTAGCAGTCAATATGGTATTAAAATTGAAGTAATGCATTTCTCCACTCTCTTTATCTTCCGTTGCATGCATGTAAAATGGAATTTCTTGTCTATTGATGCTCTCTGAGTAACGAATTAGATTTTTTAAAAATTAATAGCCGTCTGAAAACACAAGTCTTAATAGAAGTTATTAAAAAAAATAAATAAATTGGCTAAACTAAATCTACCTTCTTGTTTCCTCTTGAGTGAGAATGAATAATACCAGAAACCCAAGAGAGCTGCAACTACTGTAATTGATGCAATTGTTGATATAGTAATGATTATTGTCTTCGTTATCTTTCTTTCCTCCGTCCCCTGTTGCTCATCATATAATATATCCTAAGCTTGCTTAAAATAACTCAAGACCACAAATCATTGATGATGGGAGTGACGAGATTACGTCCCCTAGACGAAGTCAACACTCATGACGAGGTCATCCTGAATGACGAAGAAACCAATTATCACCGACGAGGACAGGAAAATCATTCAATATAGCCAGCTAGGGACTTGGGCGATTCTGAAACCAGCCAAGCAGACCGTTGGGAGCCTATTAAAAGCCCCATTATTGGGCGGGAGACGTTACTAAGAAAGGCATTAACATCACAACGGCTAGCAACCAAAACCACATATATAAAGCCCTCACATTGTCAACAGAAGGTACATATACACACTCTAAAAAAAAACACCTATTATTGTCTTGCTCATCCATTTCATTTCACAAAGTGCTTTTCTGTTCTAACTTTGGCATCGGAGGCGTTGTGGCAGGCACCCATCTTAGAGGATACATTCGCCCTGACAGGAGGTTCCATCTACCCATCTCAACTAACGAATTCACGCTTCATCGCTTGATATATCAATAAATGCAAGGACATAGTTGCCCAAACTGTCACGGATAAGCCAATTCAAATCTATTAGCAACCCTAATGATCATTGTTGTCATTTAGGCTAATATTAGCCGAATTGACAAAAAATGCATTGTTCATATAAAGAAATGTTATGTCTATAATATTTTCACAACAAATCCTAAGTGGCGGGTTGTTATAGGTTGTTATTGGTAAGGTAAAAAAGTAATTTTAGTGATAGATTCACCTATGATTTATTGTGAAAATATTGTAGACGTAACACTTCTCTAAATACTAGGACTTTACACCATTTATGTTGGACGCAAACCCAAATTTTGAATTTGTAATCATGTTAGGTATGTTAATACCAAGTATAAATCTAATATTAATATGAACCAAGCTAAACCTATGAACCAAATTTCAGTTTGCTATTTGAAATTCAAAGCATATAATATTTTCTCCAAATCATAGTAAAAATTTGGTTGTAGCCTTTGGCTACAACCCCCACTAAAAAAATTAACATGACTATATATTTTTAAAATCTAATTTCTAAATTATAAATATTTTATGTTCTTAAAACACATGTAAAATTTCATGTCAATCGGATGTAATTTACTATTTATGTATAATTTTAAACTACAAAAACTTGAAATTTAAATATTTGATTGATGAAATAGCTATTAATTTTTTATCTTTTGAAAATTTTGCAAGTATGGAAAATATAAAAAGGAAAATGTAATCCAATAATGAATTTGTCAAATTTGATATTCAATAAAAAAAAATTATTAAATAAAGTTGTAGATAAAGGATACAATTAAGTTTGTTGCCAAACTATATCCTTATGAAAAAACAAAGTTTGGCTACAAACTTAGTTGTAGCTGAAGGCTAAAACTCTTACTAAAAAAATTAACATGGTAATATATTCTTAAATTTAACTGTTGAATTGTATATTTTTTTATGTTTTTAACGTATATGTCAAATTTCATGTCAATTGGATATAAGTTATTATTTATTTATAAACTTATATTTTATACATAATTTTACAGTACAAAAACTTAAAATTTAAACATTATACCAAAAGTTCACATAATGAAATCTTTGATTACATCAAAATTTTCAACAATCAATACTTGATCCTTAGATACAAAAATCTTTACAAAGTTAAGCGCGATTCTACCAAAATTGAAAGCAAGCTAGAACTAAAAAAATTAAAACTAGTTCCTGCAAAACTCAACTAAGGAAATTATACATATATTCTTATTCTTTTAGTATATTCCAAATTTCTATAACTCCCATAAATTATCTAGAGTTCTTTAATTAAATAAAATGTTACACGATATTCTTTCTACTACTAGTAATGGAAAGTAAATTACTCAAATAACATATTAATACATAATGCCCATTCATATAATAAAATTTGGGTTAGTATATTTAAGTTTTTGGCACTCAGCACTACAACACTAGATGGTAATGGATAATTGTTCTCTTAACCCATATGACAAGATATAAAAATTTTGGCAAAAATCCAAAACTGACCCACTAACTTTCTGCATTTTTTATTTCAGTCCTCTAAGTTTCAGTTTTGTCTTTTCAGTCCTCTAACTTTCAATTTTTGTCAATTCAATATTTTGTTAACCATCTGTTAACTGTCTTCGTCAAATGAGCCAAATGATGTTGTTTTGGCTCTCTTTTTTATTTTAAATTTTCGTAATTAAAATCAATTAAAAAAACTGTTATGAAAAAAAAATATATATATATATATATATATATATATTATAGGGAACGACGTCATTCCTCTTACTTGAAATCAAAACACAAATTGTGAAAAGTTTCTCACAGCCCTAAAGTTTCTCACATCAAATTGGTACTTCATTATGGCAACTTCAGTTGGAAAAGATATTAAGCCAAGAAATAAAAGGAAAAGAAAAGTGAATAGAGGCTTTTTCATACACACCAAGAAAGAGAGAGGCTTCAGAGATCTCAACTTCTTATCGGAAATGGTTACTTTTAGATTCCACCAGTACCAAATTGTTGGGTATGCTTTGCCCACTAAATCTGATGAGCACCCTAAGATTTACTGCATGATGCTCTGGGCCACGAATGAGGTTCATGCCAAGTCCAAGTTTTGGTATTTTTGAGGAAGTCAAGAAGGTCAAGAAGAGCAATGGGCAAATGCTTGCTATTAATGAGATCTTTGAGAAGAACCCAACCAAGAAAAGTGAACAGAGATAAGACTCTAGCCATTTTCCTAGTCAAAAAAAGCTTCTAGTGTAGTGTTTGTATGGATGAGACACTAAGGTGTAATGATTTGAGGTGTATATATGTATGTATAGAGGTAATGGTTGGATATCAGTTTGTTAGAGGAGAAGCGGTTGTGGATGACTAGGTAGGAATTGTGAAGATGTTGTAAATCAAAGCTTGTAAGCAAGATACTGATAGAGATTTCACGGGCCATTGACTAACGTAGATGCTGAGATTTCTAAAACAAGAAGAAGATTTCAGGACTCGGTCTCTCTCTCAAACTCGGCCTAAATGTTTATATCAGTTTTTTTAATTTCTTTTAATTCCCAAAAAAAGAAAAAGAAAAAAAAAAAAGAGCTCATTTAACGGAAATAGCTAATAGATGGTTAAGAAAATACCGAATTGACAACAATTAAAAGTTAGAAAATTAAAATGACAAAACTGAAAGTTAGAGAATTGAAATAAAAAATGCTAAAAGTTAGAGGGTCAATTTTGGATTTTTGCCTAAAATTTTCCTTCAAATGATTAGAGAAAAAAAAAAAAAAAAAATCCCAACTAAGGTTTAAATCTTCCTTGCTCCTTCCCCAACTATCAAATTGTTTTTTTTTTTTTTTTTGAAAAAGGACCTCTTGATCTAAGTAATCTATTCATTATTTGCTCATCTCATAATAATCGATCACACTTATTATATTCATGATAAATGCACCCTTCATGTGAAAAAATGGAGTATCTACTGATTTCCTATGATCTTGGGATTATATATTTTTTTGTCAAATCAGATTGTCCCAAGTGGGCCAAGTCCAATACGCCCTCCATTAGTTTTTGTACTAAATACCAGTTCGAAGCCTGTGCACCAAACGGGGAGGATTGATATCCACATTGACCCAAGTAAACCCAAAATTCAATAAGCCCAAAATATGAAAGAGGTGGTGAGGATTTCTATGAAAATACCAAAAAAATTAGGTATTTGTTTTAAATTATCGATTTTTCTAGAAGTTTAAGTTACAAAAATAATAGATTTAAACATTTAACCAAATATTTCTAACAATCTTACCATTATTAGGCAGGGGCTGTGGTTCTAGAGGTGGTAGTGGAGGCGGTGGCGGAGTCGGGATTTCAATTTAGGGGGGGCAAGATTAAAAGAGAAAAGATTGAAAGTAAAATTATTCTAAAAAATAGCAATTCAATATTAATAACAAATAAATAAGCAATTATATGCTAATGTAATTGTCATTTGTCACACACAATCTAATACAAATGTAAACTTTAATTTATTTTTTTATACTTAGTTTAATTTACTTAAATGCCCTCAATGTAAATAGTTAATTAATGACAATCAAATTGAGAAATTAACTTGAATGCATATAGTTTAATCATATAATTTGATGATTTCTTCAAAGAAATTGAAAAAATAAATCAATACAAAAGTGTTAAGAATATGACAATATGCCTACAAAGTTGTATACGTGTCTCATTGTCGAAATGCTTTTAAAAAACTAAGCAAAATTCAATTTTCTTCTTTAATTCTTCTAAGTAGTTAAAATTTTGGATTATAACAAAAATTCAAAATTCAAAATTGTGAAGAGAAGGAAGAGAAAGATTAGTAGATGCTCTAAGGTTTCCTTTAACAATTAGTCTAGAGTCACCATTTTTTTTTTTTCACAATCATTGAGCTGACAATTTGTAAATGTAGACAATAAAATAATGTTAATGATAAACCAAAATGAAAATAAATAACATCTCAAAAGTTGTGGAATTTGTTGCAGAAAATATTTTGTTTAGCATTGCTCGCTTTTCAGTACTTCTACTAACGTGTATAAAGGCAAGGGAGAGTTTTTTAATTTTTTAAAAATTTGTGGGACTGACACCTACTATTCAATCTTGATTCTAGAGTCCATGACTTACCGTGAATAGAATACTAGTTTTTTGCTTTTGAGAAGCTTTCTGTTAGTGGATGGTGCAAACTACTTTCAACTATAATAAGAGTATATTATTAATGATTTTTTTGGTGAGCTCAGGGGGGGCAACTGCCCCCTCTCGCCCCCTTGGCTCCGCCCCTGAGTGGAGGAATAGATTGGGGTGGCGATGGTAGTGGTGGCAGCAGCAGAGGCGGTGACAGTTGCGGTGACGGTAGCCGCTGCAGTAGCGGAGGGGGTGATGGTGTCGGCTCAGTGAAAGAGTAGTTCTCATACCTCATATAGCAACTTGGGCCATACACACGCCACCCTATTTTGGATTGGCAACATTTCTTGGAAATATCCATCAAGTCGGTTAAGCACCGGCTGCATGAAGCATTATCGATATCTCTTGTACACTGTACCAACGCATAAGAATTTATGGAATTGGATCCATCAACATCAGTTGCGAACAAAGTATCGTTTCTTGCGGCAACAGCAATTAGTTTGGACAAATGAGAAATTGCGTCAAGATTATAAATGTCAGAAGTCTTATTATTTTTCATTGAACCAGCTGATATGTGGCGACGTCGATTCCACTCCGAAGAAAATAACAACAGAGTACCGTATCAAGCACCGATCGCACCATAGGATAGCACTTTTTTTAGATCCACAATGATCCTTGATTCTTGGGATCGCAGATTTGAGACAATTTTGGCAGGTCTGGTTAGAAACATCACCTCGGCAGAGGAAGAGGCCGTAGATGCCAGTATTAAAGCTACCGTTGTAGAAGCTGTAGTTTTGGGAAGCTTTAGAGGATAAAGAATTCAACAGGACTGTGAGATTGGATTGGTAATTAGCGTTGGCAGTTTCATTTGGTTGATCTGAACATATTGCGCCCATATCGACCAGCGGTTCATCAATGGAGCTGCTAAGCTCAAAGATTGCAAATAATAGTAACAGAAAAGCTGTGGTGTTGTGGAGAGAAAACATTTTAAGACTTCAACAGAAATTCGTCTGTGAACCGTTTTTTGATGAACTTGTTCTAATGTTATGGCTGGAGTTTAATAGTATGAATAGTTTATGATAAAAAATTTCTATAGTGTTATTAAATTTATTTCAAAAAAGAAAAAGAAAAATTATTCTAACAAGTTGGAGTATATTAGAAGAAAGGAAGAAGTCATAATACGTTATTTTTCCTTAAGGGATTTTTTCTTAAGAGGCTGTTTGAGTTCTACTTATTTTGCTGAAACTAAAAATTTTTTGTTGAAAATATTATAGATAAAAATAAAATTTAACTGATATAGCATAGTAGGACCCATGAATAGTATCAAAAAGTGCAGTAGAATCCATAAATAGTAACAAAAATAAGTTAAATAGTAAAATAAGTTGACAAAAAATAAACTATCCAAACGCAATCTAAGTTCTAGAAAAATAAATTTCCCCATCTAAAATTATTTAAGATTTGGGAATCTGATTGCTAGGGTTAATTGTAGATGACTTTCTTAATAAGTAGAGATTATAAAATTAGAGTTAACTCAAAACTGAATTTCTTGACTCGGAGTAAAAACAGATATGACCAAAACCCAACCTTTTTTTTCAAAAAGATTTTCTTTTTCTAAAAATAAAATAAAATTCAAACTTTGTAATGTCATTAACGTCATTTGTAAAGAACAAAGTGAACATTTTTTTTTTTTTTTTTTTTTAACTTTGGCAAATAATTTCACAAAAATCTTGCTTCTTGGCAATGTTAAAGCGGCATCAAAAGGAAGAGATATATTATTGATGTTGTTGTTGTCCTTCCGAGTTGGTGTTAATCTATTTTGGGATGTAAGCTATAAAAGTTTGGTTTAGAATTTCCATTTTCTTTTGCTAAAATGTGATTTAATTCAATTTCTTGAAATTTAGTAGCATTTTTAGGCTTGTCTATGTTGATTTAATTTAATTTCTTGCTGTAGATCACACATTACTTGTTGGTTCTCCTCACGAAATTGTTGGAACTCAGCCCTAGTAAGGACTGGCTCTTCAACTTTGTCATTGATGGGGTGGTTGCTGTAGTGGGAATCAGAAAGAAAAAAAAAAAATATATATATATATATATATATATATATCAAGGCTCTAATAGCAATTGATGCAGGAGGCGGAAGCGTCAAAAAACAAAACATGTCTACTTTTAGGAAAAATAAAACACGTTTGCTTTTAAAAATAATCTCAAATCCATGAGGGTTTCTTGAATTCATGAGAGCTTCTTGAATCCACAAGAAGAAATAGACAAAGCTTGTAGTTTTATAACTTTGAAAAACTAAATTGCCTTGAGGCTGCAATATACTTAAATAATAAAAGAAACCCTATGGTGGTTAGGGCAACACCCGAAAACCCTAATTCGCACTAATCATCTTATTAGGTGGCAAATTATTGATTTTTGCCAAAAATAACAAAATTGAGATATTTGTAAAAATTGAAACTACTATCTCTAAGAGGCGTCCTAAAATAGACAAGACCTTATTCTAACTTTTAAAGTAAAAATTAATAAGGAAAAACAAATATTACTATAAATAGCAAAAACTTTTTTTCGGGGCCTTAATGAAGGAATTTGCCTAAATTTAGGAGACGCTCGAGGTACATCAAATCTGGATTAGAATCCTGTCTTCCTTCAACCTACCAAATTTCATACAATTTCAACACTATCGCCCCAATGGCCTTTACTGGCACCCCGCTTGATCTTACTTTGTGACTTCAAGTGCCCTTATTGTTCCAGGAAGGCCTTAACTGTCTATTTTACATCAATATGTATATATAGTGATGAGTCCATAAAAACTATTAAGGTCATCCATCTTAATAAACGATCATTGTATCATTAGTAAGCCATCAAAGACAAATGAGTAACTGCTCAACACGTTTAATAACAACCACCAAAAGTCTTAAACTCTCATCAAGACAAAGAACTTTACAATTAGGGTAATAATCACCCTAATTTATGTACAACAACTACCTAAGTCACATATAAAAGAGATAATTTGTCTCACTAGTTAAGGTTTGTCAAAACGAACTACAAAACTACTATCTATATACAAAATATATAGACTGATTCTAACTTAAGCATCAAAGGTTCTCCCACCAGGTACAACCTGGTGGTCTCTTCAATCAACTCTGTTTTTCTTGGGTGCATCATCATATAGCATATTATAATTGATAAAATATAAAATTGAATACAAAAAATAGAATAGAAAACTTCTATTCAAGAGTTTAGCATTGCAGTTTTAGAAATTCCTAAATAAACAGTACATTTTATTTAGTAACGACCATGCAGTAGGTTTAATTTTTTTCACGTAATTTATTGTTTAGGACAAACCGTTGAAGATGGGAATAGAAAAAAAAAGGAAGGAAAGAAAAGAAAGAGTTGTGTTAATTGCATACAAAATGTTTTACACGGCCTAAAAATGTAATCTTCAAAACAATATGTAAAATAATTTGTGTAATAAGTAACAAGTATTTCCTAGGAAAAAAAAAAAAAAAAAAAAAGACTCTTCCTCTTTTTTCGACGCGTTGTGCAATGAAGTGTTGTATTGTATGCTTGAAATAATTGTGTCTTGACCAATGGGTTTCACGTGCTTTGAATAGTGAATACTCGATCTAATCTCCAAAGTAAAAGAATAATATTCTAATCTATATATATATAAAACCGAAACCTCTGAAACTCCCACATTTTTCCACGTCAACACAATATTTAAATATTTAGAAAATAAAAATAAAAACACTTTTTTCTCACCAAAACAAAACCCGGTACTTTTTTTTTTTGGTGTTAAAACCTGATAATTATCTTTAAAATAAACAAAACCAGATAGACACAAACACAAACTTAGCACGCAGTTTTTCTCCTCTCTTCACGCTGCCCCCTCATCCCTTTCTCTTTGGCGTAAATGCAGAGCATCCCTCTTCTCTCAGCCTCGCTCTCTCTGTTCGTAGCCTTTGCTGGCTCAAGTCTTGGCCTCTAAAGCTTGGTACGTTTTTGTAATCCTATTTGGTTCTGGAGAACATGTTGATTTCATATAATTTTTTGTTTCTCTCTTTTCATAGTCAAGTCAAGCTATTTTATAGATTATGAAAATTACAAAAAGGTTGCTTACGATTTTGGGCCTTACGGAATTACTAATTTTCTGTTCCAATTTTGTTTTAGGCCCTTTTGTTCTCTTATGGTTTTTCAGCAATTTAATTTTGATTTTTTGTTTGCTCTGTAATGAATATGTGTTGTTTATTCTATTATGCATGTTTAATTTTCGGTTTTTTTTGGTTTTTTCGATTATGGTTTTATGGTGAGATTTAAGTTTTGTTGTAATTGGTTTTGTTATGGTTTGATGTGTTGTTGAATCCATAAATCAGACTCTTCGGACTTTGGTTCTCTACCATTTGATTTGCACATGTTAGGTTTGGTTAGAAAATCTGCAATCAACATTCGACAAAAGGGTATTACGTCATTTTACCGCTTACGTATTACATGAAAGGACGAAGCAAATAAAATTAAAAACACTATAACCCGAGAATTGTGTTTGATGAACAAGGGATTGGAGCAAAAAGCAAATAAATTTTGGGCCGACTAGATCACTTCTTTGGGTAATCCAACAAATAAAGGAATTACTATAACCCGAGAATTGTGGAAGGTGACTCCAAGTTTGTATTAAACTATTAATATTGGTGTTGGCGTCTAAGTGAAGAAAGATAGTTGGGGAATATTGTTGGATGATATTAAGACCTTTATAAGCTTCCTTTGCAAGTCATATTCTTTTCAAAGCTACCGGCCGAATTCCACGTTGATGATAGAATATTGAAGGGTTGATTTGGAACCATTGTAATGTTTGAACAGTAGATCTGCCAGGCAATACAACCAAAAGAGAATAATCAGCCCAACTTAAGAGTTATCTAATCTAGAAGAAACTTGAAAGTCTCAAAATTTGGAAGCCTTGAACTATTTAGAATTGGTTTTAATTACTGAATTAAAAAAAAAAAATTACATTAAATAAATTATTGACTTGTGTTTGATTTGGTTTTACTGATTTTTGTAGATTAGCTTTGATTTTGGGAATTTTTTTTCCCTATTCAAATCAATGCCATTTTGGGTTCTAAATTTTTTCCCCTATATATCACTTCTTTTTTTTTTTTTTGGAAAAAGTCACACTCAAAAGTTGTTGATTGGTAAGTGAGCCTGATATTACTAAGAAGAACATCCTCCTAATAGACAGTTTAAACTCTTTATAGCAAGACACCGTTGTTTCTTGGTACACACAAAAGCCACGACTTCCACCATTGTGGTGGTTTTGGTATGCTTGCTTTTCGTTGTAAGATATTTTGGTGTTTCTCAATGATACAAGGTTGTTTATTCAATTCTCTTAATGCTTTTGTCTCTCTTTAACTTCTGTTTACATACGGTATATTTTTTATTGCGGAGAAAATATTGCATGATAGTGGTAATGTTTTTTAGAGACTTTTAATTATTGATTTTTTACTATTCAATTTTGGGCTTTTCTGGGTTTTGCATGTAATGCTATTCTTAAAATTTTAGTTGATCATCCGTTTGAGTGATGAGGGGAAAAATCAAACGTCTTGATTTGAATTATATGGAGTAGCAAGTATGGTTAAGCTTTATATAGGTAAATCATTCCAAATTTTTGCAGCATTCCCTGTTATAATGTTTTGAAGATAAAATGTTAAGGATAGTTCCATATATAAATGTAGAGGGTTGTAATTTAGTGCTTGAGTGTTTTAATCACATTTATGATGAGTATTTTTGCTATATGTTATGTATGTTAAGCAAGTTTAGGGGTGATATTGTCAAATTTACATCTTGAGAATTTTGAAATCTTTGTGAACAAGTAATTTTATTGTTCTGCCTCTTATCTATGGTTGTGGCATATTCTTTTTGATTTTAGGGTAAGGATTCTACAGATTTCTTAGAGCAATGTAGGATTGAGGTTATCTAATCCTAGCTTTTGAGTAAAATTTGATTGTTAAAATTCCACCATATTTGTCACAAATAAAAAAGATATATGTTGCAATTAACAATGGCAAAATTGTTGATTTATGTGAGATCATTAAAATGTTGAATTTTGGTTAAAAGGTTGATATAAACCTAATTTTTAGCATCTTTCACAATTTTAAGTGAATACATGTAAATTTGTTCAAATGCTAATTTTTATTCCTTACAGGGCTTTGAGGAGTACATAAATTTGATTTTGGATGATGCTGGAGAAGTCAACATCAAGAGGCAGAGCAAAAAAATTTAGGTGGGTTCATTTTCTCATTTTCCTTTTCTTTTATTCTCCAAAATGTGCATACTTTGAATGTGGTACATCTATTTTGTTATGGGTCGATTACATATCAAAAAAAATGTACAAGGTAGATTCTTCTTAAGAGATGCAACACAATAGCCACCTCCCTCTCAATAGTGGAAAGTGATGATTTCAACAATTGTGTAAATTGGCATTGTGGTTCCTTTTCAATCCCATTGAGGTCTAGAATCTTTGTTTACTGGCAATGTTAGAATTTAGATACATCTTGGACATCAAGAATGATTAATGTAATTTATGAAAGATATTTGATTGAATGAGTATTGAATTAACTATATTTGTGTAATTAATTGTATTGAATCAGTTATATATTTTCTAAATATGATCTTAAGCTCTTGGTTATCACAATATCTCTAAATATGATCTCAAGCTCTTGGTTATCACGATATTTCATTGTATGTGATAGATTTTATTACTTTGTAATTGATAGGTTTTATTAGTTTGGTATATAATTTAAATGCAATGAACAAAAAGTAGGAGTAGTCAACTAGTTGAGTTACAAGACTTAAGCGAGAGATATCATTATTAATTCACTATACCATGTTTGAGATTTAATATAGGTAGATCATCATGTATATAATTCACTTGATTTGGTATTACTTGTCCGGGGAAGAACTATCCATTATGTTGAATTGGTATTACAAACATTTGATTTACCATAAAATTCAATCTCTAAATTTGAATAATGAGTCAAGACCTAGGTTCAAAAAGTCTCAAGATGAAGGTCTCCATACATGCAAATGCATAGAAATTAAATCCCATTAAAGAGGCTACTTACATACACGTCAATGCATCTAACAAATTTAGAGATATTTCTAGTCAAAAGCCTCATTCTTTCATGTTCTATTACAAACATTTGATTTACCATAAAATTCAATCTCTAAATTTGAATAATGAGTCAAGACCTAGGTTCAAAAAGTCTCAAGATGAAGGTCTCCATACATGCAAATGCATAGAAATTAAATCTCATTAGAGAGGCTACTTACATACACGTCAATGCATCTAACAATTTTTTTTTTTTTTTTTTTTTTTTTTTGAGAGGAATGCATCTAACAAATTTAGATATATTTCTAGTCAAAAGTCTAATTCTTTCGTGTTCTATTACAAACACTTGATTTACCATAAAATTCAATCTCTAAATTTGAATAATGAGTCAAGACCTAGGTTCAAAAAGTCTCAAGATGAAGATCTCCATACATGCAAATGCATAGAAATTAAATCCCATTAGAGAGGCTACTTACATATACGTCAATGCATCTAACAAATTTAGAGATAATTCTAGTCAAAAGTCTCATTCTTTCATGTTCTATTACAAACATTTGATTTACCATAAAATTCAACCTCTAAATTTCAATAATGAGTCAAGACCTAGGTTCAAAAAGTCTCAAGATGAATGTCTCCATACATGCAAATGCATAGAAATTAAATCCATTAGAGAGGCTACTTACATATACGTCAATGCATCTAACAAATTTAGAGATATTGTAAGGTTGAATTTATTCAACCATCTAATTGGTTTTATTCTCTGCCAAATTTGCTTGTAATTCAGCATTTAGTAACCTTGTATTTAGGTGGGTTTGTTGTAAGGGGAGTGAGTGAGATAGAGTGAAGATTGCTCAAGAGTGTGCAAGAAAACAGAGACTCGGGGCTGGGACTCGCGGGTGACTAGCGGCTGCAAGTCGCTGAAGCGACACACGTGCCAAGCATGTTAGAAGATGAACAATCATGCTAGCTGGAGCACTACAGGACAAAACAGGACAATCGGCCATACGGTTAACTCATGAATCGGATCTCGCGACTTAGTCAAGCCGCGAGGTCAAGCCGCGAGCCACCCCCGTTTTGTAAAACCCGACGTTTCACATTCCTCTCCCACTCCAAAGATAAATACCCCTTTTACCCACGATTGAAAGGGAGCTTCCAGAGAGAATTTTGAGAGAGAAACCCTAAAGAAAAACAAGATTGTTTCACCCACAATCTATACCTTAGAGTCTCTTCAAATTCCTCTACTCTCTTCCTCTCCATTGTCAAATCCTTGAGAGGCATTATACCAAACTTGGTTCTCACCATCATCATCACCGTGAGACAGTTGTTTGGATTTTTGGGAAGCATTTAGGAAGGAACCAATCTTCATTGGTTGATGCTACGGTCTAGTAGCGGAATCTGGGAAGCTAGAAAAGAAAAAGGTTCGGTGCAACCTCGTTGGAGCAAGAAGCTTGGAGGGCTTAGATGCACTGGGTAGATTAGGCTTGGAGGGTCTATTGCTGTCCTTGTATCCCAACCGCATTTTCTAGTGGATTGTTTACCGCTTGGAGGGCGGCGGAGAGGTTTTTCGCCGAGGACTTCGGTTTCCTCTTCGATAACACATCGCGTGTTGTCTTTGTGTTTGCATCTTCCTTCCTCTCTATCTTGGCCTTTTTATTATCTACTGTGGTTTTATTTTGTTATGGCTTAGATAGTCTTTAACCAATTTCGTATTATAGCATGTGTTAAGTTTCCGCACACTAGTTGTTTGACATATTGCTTGTATTGGTTAAGTTGTAATTTGGAGGTCTAAACGTTCAAAGGTGTTTTGTACACGTTTTTGAACTTTCAATTGGTATTAGAGCGGGTACACTTGTTTTGGTTTTATTACCTAAGTGTGATCCTTGACCCCAAGTATGATCCTTGACCCCTTGTGTGTTTTGCCATGGATAATGCTTTGTACGCTTCTATGGATATTGTTGATTGTAACATGCCATGTGTTTGTGAAAATGCCTCTATGAGTGCTAATCCTCATAATTGTGATGACATGTTAATTGAATCTATGGGTGTTGTTGACAAACTCTTGAAGAAAGGAGCTAAGAAGTTTCAAAAGAATTTGAGCAAGTTAGTTTGTGAAAAGGATGATTTGATTGCTAAACTTAGTAAATCCAACACATTGGTTGAGAAATATAAGAATCTTGCTGAAATTTCTCTTGAAAAGCTGAAAGAGTTTGAATGTTTAAATAAGGACTTGGATGCTAAACTTGTTTTGTCTAACAAACTTGTTGATGATCTTAAATCTAAAAATGAATCTCTTAAGATGCATGCCAAGTGTTTGATTGCTGAACCTATAGCTAAAATGGAAGAAAATATATGTTGCAAGCATGTTGTGGTACCCGATTTTATGCCTATTGTGTGTTCTACCTCAAAGGACAAATCGGTGTACATTCCTCCACACAAAAGAAATCAAAAAGTGGAGAGAAAGGCTCTTAAGCCTAAGCCTCTGTTTAGGTCCCAATCTAGGGATTTGAGTGGATCTAAGTTTGTTTCTACTTGCCACCATTGCGGTGTGATCGGTCACATAAGACCCCAATGGCCCAAGTTAAAAAGAGAACAAACCTTTGTTGTTAGATCCCTTCCCAAAAAGCCTAATGGACCTAAATACATTGTTTGTCACCATTGTGGTGCCTTTGGTCATCTAAGACCTCATTGCTCTAAGTTTCAAGCTCTTAAGAAAATCAAAAGAAAAGAGAAACTTGAGTTTTTGGAAGTTGTGCTTTGAAAGCTAAACCGGATTGGATGGAAAATGGTAAGTTGTTGAAGAAAGTGGTTAATGCTCTTACCTCCTTGTCTATGTGCATCTCCGGTTCTCATTCTTCCAACCCTCGTCTCACTTCTCTTGAGACACTCATTCCAAACAATCGTTCCGTTTGGATGAGGAAGGGTTCCTATGGTTGAGCTTTTGCTCTTTTGGTCCTTGATCTAATTCTTTCGATCTTTGTAGGACCCTTCATGCATTAAATGTCATATCTTCATGCATTTTGTGCATCTTGCATTCATTTATATGCATTGTTTTGTTTTTGATCTTACTTTTATATTTCTGTTTTGTGTGAGTAAAAATCCAAAACCACATAAAAAGTGAAAAATTCAAAAGTTTGATCGTATATGTTTGAGCACATATCACATGTGAGTTTGGCCTTGTACCTTTGTACAAATGGCTTTGTGCATTTTCGAGCTTAGCTTGTTATTTTTGCACTTATATCTTTGTGGGAAAAATCTTGACATCTTTGTGTGATTGTTGTAAATCGATCTTCAAGCTTGTCATGAATGATTTGTCAATAGTCATGTTGGTTTTGATACATGCGTAGACTTGTGCTTATATCTCTTCCCACTCTTTTATTTTTATTGCTTAAAGAGCTCAATAAATGTAAATCTCAAAATGAAAAGAGATAATGAGCTGCAAAAGCCGTCGCACATACTAGTATTCGACTAGGAAAAAGGGAAAGCGACTTATATGAAAATGTATGATGCCCAAAAAGCCAAAGGCTTGTTCATCAAATTGAAATATCAAAAATTTCAGGCATCAATCTCAAAAATGAGATGTATTGCTCAAAATGAGTTGTATTGATTCAAAATGATCAAATGATATGAATTGTAAGAAGCCAAATGAAAAGTTTCAATCTTATGTAATCATTTTCTTGTGGGAGGTCATATATGCTCATTTCTATAATTGAGATAGACCACTTGACTTAGCACTAGTTGTGTATGACTTGATTGAATTGATCATTGAAGCTTCACTCTAGACTAAGGACTATTCCACATTTGATACACACACACAACACACATGCCTAATGTTCAATGAATGTCTTATTCATTTGTTAGATTGTACTTGTCTAAATGTGATGTGTGTGTGCTCAATCTTATATGGATTAATCCAAAAAGATTTTTGATAATTTTATATGTTTTTGAAAGTGATTTTTATCACTTTTTGTGTTTATGTTTAGTGCTTACTTTGTTTTTCAATATTTAAACATGTTCTGGTTTGAAAAACAAGTGTCAGAATTTTTGGCCACTCATTTTGGCTACTTGCGTGAGCTGCCAGCAAAGCTGCCGCTTTTGGCTACTCGGTTTGGCGGCTTGCAAGCCACGAGTTTAAGCTGCGAGTTCATACAGAGAGAGGTTTCGCGGCTCACTCGCGACTTTGGCTCGCGACTCGCCGATCATGAGTCGCCCAGAATCAGCTTTTTAAAGAGCTTTTTCGTGGAAAACTTGTTTTAAACCTCTCCCATCCTCTCTAAAACCCCTCTTTCAATATTTTTACATCAAAACCCAACCAATTTGAATGGTTTTTCAATCCATTAACATTTCTAAGGTAATTATAAATTCTTTTCATTATTTTTGATCCTTGGATTATGTTTTGGAGAGTTTTGTGCTCTTGGTTGGGATTTTTATCATTGGGGTTGGGAAAACTTAATTTTTGTCAAATTTCTTCATGGGATTGGTCTCTTTTGTTGATATGCATTGGATGTTGGCCCCTTCTGGTAGAAAGAACATGTATTAAGGGTGGATTTCATGATGTTCATGCATTGTTTCACATTTTTGTTCATAGTGTGCATGCTAGGTGTTTGATAAAATGCCTCTTAGACATTTTCTCGCTTGTTTGGACTCCGATGAGTACCAAACTTTGGGGTTTCTCATGTTTCCTCATTAGGAACATGTTTGGTTCATTGGTTGTGTATTTAACACACCTTGCCCCACATGTGCATTTTTCATGCATTGGTCATGCATTGCACTTAGCCACCTCTTGCATACACCCTTGCTACCCTTGTCATGCATTGGTCTATACCTTGCTTCTTCATCCTAGCATGTCATGTTTACCTTATGCTTTGTAGCATTTTACTTTGTCTTGGGTTTGAGCTTCATTTTCTCATTCTTTTGGCACCCCTCATGCATCATTAGCATTGTTCGTACCTTCATCTCTTGCCCTCGTTTCTTCTTGATCCTTTGTCTATTCCCGACAAAAAGGGGGAGAGTATTCTCTAGAGAATATACCGGAGTATTTTGTCATTTCTATATGACTCTTGTGCACATCCTTAGGGGGAGAAATTCTATTTCTCATGCACATTTGTAAGGGGAGAGATATTCCATAGGGGAGATGCATATACCAAGGGGGAGAAGACATTGAAATAATAAGAAAACTTTGTTTTGTTTGTTTTCTTGTTGGCTTTATGGTGCTTTGAGTTATACTTGTCCTTTTATTACTTGGTTTACCTTGAGGGTCTAATTTGTTTTGTGCAAGTGTTTCAGTTTACAAGTATATATGTTCCAAGTGCATCATAGCTTCTCATCACTTTGAAGGGGAGAAACTTTAAGCACTTTTAGTTTATATTGTTTAAGTTTATATTCAGTATTTTGTGCTTTGTACCCATGTGCTTTTGTAAGCTTTTAGGGTTAATGTTTTATGCATAGTTTGTAGGCTTTATGGTATGTACCTTGCTTAATGGAACCTTTATGCTATGTTGAAATCAGTACTTTAATCTAAATGTTCTGCATTTTGGTTTATGTACTGTCACTCTTGTGCCCTTGTAGGATTGTTCCTAGATGCATATGCCTTGTGTGTTATGCATTGGTTGAGTGTTGAGCATACAAGTGTCTTGCCTTGTACTTGTTAACTTGTATGTCCTTGTGTTCATTCCAAGTGTGAATGAGCACTGTGATCACTACCTTGTGGTGTTCACTTGGTTGATCAAGCCATGACTTGTTTCTTAACTTCATCTTTGCTTGATCACATATTGCCTGTTTCATATGCATTTATAATTTTCTGCTTACAATGATCATGGTGTATTGTTGTGTTTCAGAGATTCATGTTCATATGATTCAAGAGCTCGCATGACTTCTAGAGTTAGGTGTGAGTGAGTTTTGTTCAACTGTTCTCAACTCACATGTTAAGTCTAGAGTCTGTTTTAGAGTTTTGTCACGGAATAGCCAAAGGGAGAGATTGTAAGGTTGAATTTATTCAACCATCTAATTGGCTTTATTCCGTGCCAAATTTGCTTGTAATTCAAATTTAGTAACCCCGTATTTAGGTGGGTTTGTTGTAAGGGTAGTAAGTGAGATAGAGTGAAGATTGCTCAAGAGTGTGCAAGAAAACAGAGACTCGCGGCTGGGACTCGCGGGTGACTCGTGGCTGCAAGCCGCTGAAGCGAAAGACACGTGCCAAGCATCTTTGGAAGATGAACAGTCATGCTAGCTGGAGCACTACAGACAAAACAGGACAATCGGCCATACGGTTAACTCGCGATCGATCTCGCGACTTAGTCAAGCCGCGTGGTCAAGCCGCGAGCCACCCCTGTTTTGTAAAACTTGACGTTTCACATTCCTCTCCCACTCCAGTATAAATACCCCTTTTACCCACGATTGAAAGGGAGCTTCCAGAGAGAATTTTGAGAGAGAAACCCTAAAGAAAAACAAGATTGTTTCACCCACAATCTATACCTTAAAGTCTCTTCAAATTCCTCTACTCTCTTCCTCTCCATTGTTAAATCCTTGAGAGGCATTATACCAAACCTGGTTTTCACCATCATCATCACCGTGAGACAGTTGTTTGAATTTCTGGAAGCGATTAGGAAGGAACCAATCTTTATTGGTTGATGCTACGGTCTAGTAGCGGAATCCGGGGAAGTTAGAAAAGAAAAAGGTTCGGCGCAACCTCGTTGGAGCAAGAAGCTTGGAGGGCTTAGGTGCACTTTGGGTAGATTAGGCTTGGAGGGTCTATTGCTTTGTCCTTGTATCCCAACCGCATTTTCTAGTGGATTGTTTACCGCTTGGAGGGCGGCGGAGAGGTTTTTCGCCGAGGACTTGATTTCCTCTTCGATAACACATCGCGTGTTGTCTTTGTGTTTGCATCTTCCTTCCTCTCTATCTTTGCCTTTTTATTATCTGCTGTGGTTTTATTTTGTTATGGCTTAGATAGTCTTTAACCAATTTCGTATTATAGCATGTGTTAAGTTTCCGCACACTAGTTGTTTAACATATTGCTTGTATTGGTTAAGTTGTAATTTGGGGGTCTAAACGTTCAAAGGTGTTTTGTACACGTTTTTGAACTTTCATATATTTCTAGTCAAAAGTCTCATTCTTTCGTGTTCTATTACAAACATTTGATTTACCATAAAATTCGATCTCTAAATTTGAATAATGAGTCAAGACCTAGGTTCAAAAATCTCGAGTTGAAGGTCTCCACACATACAAATGCATAGAAATTAAATCCCATTAGAGAGGCTACTTACATATACGTCAATGCATCTAACAAATTTAGAGATAATTCTAGTCAAAAGTCTCATTCTTTCATGTTCTATTACAAACATTTGATTTACCATAAAATTCAACCTCTAAATTTGAATAATGAGTCAAGACCTAGGTTCAAAAAGTCTCAAGATGAATGTCTCCATACATGCAAATGCATAGAAATTAAATCCATTAGAGAGGCTACTTACATATACGTCAATGCATCTAACAAATTTAGAGATATTTCTAGTCAAAAGTCTCATTCTTTCGTGATCTATTGTCGTGTTCTAGTCAAAAGTCTCATTCTTTCGTGTTCTATTACAAACACTTGATTTACCATAAAATTCAATCTTTAAATTTGAATAATGAGTCAAGGCCTAGGTTCAAAAAGTCTCAAGATGAAGGTCTCCATACATGGAAATGCATAGAAAATAAATCCCGTTAGAGAGGCTACTTACATATACGTCAATGCATCTAACAAATTTAGAGATATTTCTAGTCAAAAGTCTCATTCTTTCGTGTTCTATTACAAACATTTGATTTACCATAAAATTCAATCTCTAAATTTGAATAATGATCCAAGACCTAGGTTCTAAAAGTCTCAAGATGAAGGTCTCCATACATGCAAATGCAGCGAAATTAAATCCCATTAGAGAGGCTACTTACATATACGTCAATGCATCTAACAAATTTAGAGATATTTCTAGTCAAAAGTCTCATTCTTTTGTGTTCTATTTTCCAAAATTTTATATATGTACTAATTGAATCTAATTCCCGTGACGATGCAAATATATTTAGATTGTAAGAATTAGGACAAGAGCTATTGTTCTTAACCTGCCACATCTACACAAAAATGAAACACTTGTCGAAAAGCTCCAGTTAATCTCCTAACTAGCCAGAAGCACTTGTTGAAGACTGATCGGATGTGACAAATCCCATTCCGGTGCCAATTGTTGAAGAATGATCAAATATGATTAACCTACCTACAGAAAATGGAGGTGCTAATGGCTGAGGAAGATTTTTCGATTTGCTTGAAAGCATGAGAATGACCCGTGACATGGTAGGTCTATGATTAATCATTTGGATCTTCTTGAACACATAACAATATGATATGGATTAATCTCAGAGCCTAAGTTATAGCCTTATAGGAACAAGTATAAACTATGGTTTGATCTATCAATTTCACTCCTTTGCCTTTATTCCATAGTCGCCAAACCTATTGGTAATTTCTTTTAGTTCACAATAATAAGCGAAAACTTAATTATCAAGATACAAATAAGAGAGACGTACATATGCATGATTGGAGGCTTTGTGCATGCTCTGGATGATAGAATCCATTATTCCTTAATACACCTACAATTCTAGCATTAGAATTCTAAAACTATAAACATTAGACTTCATTGTATATTTTAGTGCCATATATCCACTACTGGGAAAAAAGGTATCATGATACTGTATAGTTACAAGTATTGTAAAAGAGAATGAAGGCGAAAATGTAATGTAGTATCATTAGGAGCATATATAAGTTACATTCACAATACCATAACTTAGGAAAAGTTGCCTTCTTACTCTGCAATACCTTATTCTTACATTTCCTTCTTTAAATAACCATTGAAATTGCCACTTGATGATTTTGCTATTATATTTTAACATCTGCTAAAAAGTTATTTTTAAAAACAACGAGGTGCAGATGGAATGAACCATAACTTTCCCAAAACATCTATGCAAGGGGACCAAACTTTAGTTTGATCATTTACAATAATTTTTCTTTTGAAGCAGCCTCACCAGTGATTTATGGAGCTAAATTGCAGATGCAATGAAGGGATTGCTTACTATGTGCCCAAGATTTGGACAGTGTTGGCTTCTATTTGAATGCTACTGAAATCCCTACCTGTGTCAAAATTTGTTATCTTTGGGTTCATATCATCATCTAATAACACATTAATTGCTTTCATATCTCTATGGAGTATGGATCTCATTGACAATATTTGCACATTTAGCCCAATCTACTTCCCGTACATTTGTTTGGATCTACATTGTAATATTAAAGATTTTTTTTTCCCTGAAAAAAAGGAAGTTCACACATATAATCATCACTTCATACCCCATGGTACATTGCAACTTTGGCTTTTTGGTAAACTTATGGGTACCACCAGCAGGACACATTAGTTCACATATAGGAAATTTTTGCCATATAGGCGTGTGTGTGAGTAAGAGAGAGCCTTCCAAACAAGAAGGCACCTTGACTAGTGTTGGCCATGTAGTCATAGACTAGATGCTTTTCATCTTCTTCCAACATGTTTTTATAGGTTCTTAACTGTGTCAAAATTTGTTATCTTTGGGTTCATATCATCATCTAATAACACATTAATTGCTTTCATATCTCTATGGAGTATGGATCTCATTGACAATATTTGCACATTTAGCCCAATCTACTTCCCGTACATTTGTTTGGATCTACATTGTAATATTAAAGATTTTTTTTTCCCTGAAAAAGAGGAAGTTCACACATATAATCATCACTTCATACCCCATGGTACATTGCAACTTTGGCTTTTTGGTAAACTTATGGGTACCACCAGCAGGACACATTAGTTCACATATAGGAAATTTTTGCCATATAGGCGTGTGTGTGAGTAAGAGAGAGCCTTCCAAACAAGAAGGCACCTTGACTAGTGTTGGCCATGTAGTCATAGACTAGATGCTTTTCATCTTCTTCCAACATGTTTTTATAGGTTCTTAACTGGGCTTTGCTATTAAAAACTTGTTACCTGGGCTTTGCTATTAAAAACGTGTTACCTCCATAATTACGAAATATTTTTTGAAAATTTGTGATCTTTAAATTAAAACAAAGTACACAACATGTACAGTCAAACTTTTCTCTCAATAAAAGTAAAAGAAAAATTTCTTCAACACAAATTTTTTTAGCTGCAAACAGAGACAACAAACTTAACCAAATTCATACAAACTTTGCTAATTATATTAAACCGAATCAACCAAAAGCAAAGTTACCGAAACAACCAAAAGCAAAGTTATACATGAGCATGTACTTCTAACTATAATTATTGAAACTGTATTGGATTGTGCCACCTAGAAAAGGGTTGAGTCTTGGTAACAGTGATTTTATTTTCATGATACAACAAATCAATCAACATCTTGCCGGTTAATCAATGGGTGTAGATTTGCCTTCTTAAATGTAGCTTCTATAAAGCACTAACGAGTAGGGACGGAGCCAGGGTTCCAATTGAGGGGGGCTGAACTAAAAAAAAAAAAAAGTGAATCCAAATTAGCATTCATTTAGTAATAACAAAATAATTGTTTCTTATTATGTTGCAATACAACAACCTGTGTTTATTATCACATTATATGTTGTGTAGTCTTCTAACAAAAAGACTAATTAATTTTTCTAAGTACATAAGAAGATAAGAAAAAAAAAATCCAAAGATTAAAAAAAAATATATATATATATATATATATATGAAGAAGGCTATTTAGTAAGCCTACAAATGCCATAATATTTAATGCATATGAACACGTATTACAAACTTGGGTAAAATATAATTAACACTCCTTAGTTTAGGAACTAAGTTAGGTTTAAAGATTAAATTTGTCAGTTTTGAACAATTTTAAATCTAGTTAGCATTAGCCCAAAAACTATCCATCTTGTAAATTTTAAGGTGACCCCACTTGTTCTCCAAAATAAAAGCAAGCAAGGCAACCCCACAGCCAGTGACCCACTAGGGCCACTATCCATCTTAACTCAGTAAACCAACAACAATTAAAAGACAAAACACTGACTTTACCAAAAAGTCTAAAAGTGAGAGAGTGATCAAAGAAAGTTAATTGAGTGAAAAAAGAGAGAGGAAAAAGAGAGAGACAGGACTTTGAGAGATATTACCAAGGAGCAGCAGATTGGACCTCTGCCAGAGTGATTCAAACTGCAAAATTGAAGGTGAGTCTCACTTACAAGGAATGGATGTGTGGCAGTGTGGGTGTGGCTTGTACTGCTATGCAACAAAGTTTTTAGACCTGGACCGTTCATTGAACCGTAAAAAGGAGAGGTTCAAGATTTTTGAGGTCAAATCGAGGTCGAACCGGGGTCAAATCGTGATGACGTCATAATTAATTTAATAATTAATTAAAGCCTAAATATAGATATTAAATTTATAAAAATAGCAAAATTGACAATATATCTATATATGTGAGGGAAATTTAATGATTTTCAAGCATATATTTAATAATTAAATAAGAAAGTTAATAAAATAAAATAATAACCATGAAAACATTAAAATTTATTATTAATTTTTGAAGTAAATTTGAATATCTTTGAAGGATTTTAATTATAATTTTTTTTATTCCTTATAAGAGATGGATAATTTAATTAAGTAGAATAAAATTGTAAAAAAAAAAAAAAATTGCTAAGGGGTTGGACCGCACGGTTCTCATCGGTTCATGTGGTCCAACCCTGGTTTTAGTGGTTCACGGAATTAACAAAAATCCGGTTCTTTAGGCTTAAAAAACTGGTTTTCATCCCGATTCCCGGTTTTCCCGGTCCGGTCCAGTTCAAAACTATGCTATGCGATGGAAGTGAAGGAGACAAGAGTCTCTCTAATGAGGTATCAGTATGAATTTAGGGATTTTTTAATAAAAAAATTAATAGAAATAGGATCAGTCCATGTGATTTTTTTTTTCTTGTTTCTGAAGGGCTAAAAATGGGCTAGAGATCTATAGTTTTGTTATTGTTGGGTTTAATTTCGTTCTTGGTTGGAATCTTGGGGGGCCAAAAAGAATTTTCTTGGGCTACATACTAAAATCTCATGTAAACATATACGGTAGGTTAAAAAAAAAAAAAAATCTGGGGGTGGGGCCATGGCCCCCCATGGTCCATGAATAGCTCCGCCCCTCCTAACGAGGATATAGCTCAGTAATTGAAGCCTCATTTGCTAACTGTTGGACATAGATCAAACTTACACATTTGAAATATTAGAGATCAAATTTGAAATTTATCCAAAAAAAAATCAAAGAACTCTTGAAAAAAATTACATAGAATAAATAGCTTCCTTAATTTTGTCACAACTTTAATGTGATATATTGTGATTAATTACCTATCACTTTTATAAACCATCAATTTTTTTTCACCACTCACAATTAGGAGAAATTATAAGGTTCTCATGGTGGACAAGTGATGTGGTCCACCATTCTAGTAAAAATACTAAAAAACTCTCACTTGTTTAAAATTGTGGAGTTTTAAAAAAAACTAAATACTGACTCAACAATTTTAAATAGGTGAAAATTTTTTACTGAAATGATGGACAAATGACGTGACTTACCATGAGAATCGGGTAATTTCTTCACAATTAGCCACCTATAACAAAAATTGTAACCCAAAAATTTCGTTACTGTATTTTTCTAAGAAAAACAAATTGTCAAGGAGCTATACCGCTGTTTTTAAACGTTGAAATAGACCTTTTTTTTTTTTTTTTTTGCAGGTACAACTTTCATCGCTGAATTTGGAAAATTGAAAAGTTGTGCTGAATGCAATGAGTTATGTATTATGTCCCTTTAACCCAAAAAAAAAAGAGTAATTAAGGAGAAGCCATGACAACGAAAGGTGAAGACTTCCTCGCTTTAGTCCATGCACGACTCAATTATTGTACCTACGGACCAAACCCCGTGACACGTTTACATTAATGCCATCGATTACTACTTGTAGAATATAGAATATAGAATAACATAACAAAGAAATATATATATATATATATATATATATATATTTCCTTTTTTTTTTTCTTTTTCTTTCTCACCAAAAACCAAAAAAAAAGGCAGAGATTTTAACCTTTGCAATTCTTCTCTAACGGTGCACTCTACATGTGAGTCATGCACACATAAGATCTATATTAACCTTAGGGATCATCTATTGGATCTTATTTTTCTACACTAAGATTAGGTAATTAAGATGGGTTTCATCGAAAAGTAAATAATAATAATAATTTTGTCATATCGAAAGCATTCAAAATTTCTAATCAATTCATGATTCATGTTCATAGAGTTTAGACTACAAAAAACAACCACAATCATCTTTCTCACAAGTCACAAAATATAAACCCTTTTGCATAGTCTTCCACTACAAAAAAAGAAGTCTTCCACTATAAAAAGCAAGTTTTTCATTTTTAAATACATTAATTGCATGAGGAATATTCTAAACACAGCAATTTTTACAATAGCTGATTAGACAAAAAAATTTCGATTCTTATTTGAACATGTCATCAATATTGTGTTTTCACTTATCAAATTATTAATAATAATTTGTCTTTTCAATAGTTGTGAATTTGTGTGTGGCATAAGACTTATTTGAATTCTTCTTAAGTAACATAAGGTTTTTTTTTTTTTTTTTGGGAAGAATTTGAGTAACACAAGTGATTAGGGAGAGTCCTTCATATATTAAACTAAGTCATTAGTTTGAATCTCTCATTTTTCTGAAAAATTAGAGATTAATTGATGGTTATTTAATTTTTTTTTTTAACGGATTAATTGATGACTTAGGACTTGTGTGTGCGTGTTAAAAGGAGTCGTCTAGTTTGCATGATGTTAATAGAGATAACTAGTTTCATAGTAATATGAAATGAAGTACTAAATTTGCTATCAAAGTTTCTCTCCTCTCTTCCCCCTAATTCGGAACTGCCAATTCTAAATTTTTGTGGAATACAGCACTTAGGGTAGCAAATTCTCCTAAGTCTCTTCTCAATTACCTAAATTAGTTGACATAATCAACATAACACCTATAAACGCAAATGTTAATAATATTTAGTTGAAAGACTCATAAAATTTTAAGAAAAATAACCAAAACTTTGAGTCTCTTATTCAAAAACCCAATTTAGATCAAATGCCTCCAACCATAATGGGGCTGTTATGTTGCCACTATTGTGATCAAAATCAAAATACAAAACGATAATTCTAAACTCCTAATTATTCAAATAATGATAAATCAATTTATATACTTTTTTTTTGTTTTGAAAATTACAAATTTATAATCCAAAGACTTTGAACATCTAAAGCCTAAAAAGAGAGTTTTGGAGAATTGGTTTTTCTTTTCTAAAGTCTTTAAAGCCTCCTTTACGTTGGGCAAAACTGTCCACACGTCAATGTCTAGTTTTCTCCACCATATAGTTTTTCCAAAAAGTATAGTTCTAGTAAAGTAAAGCTCATGGGTCTACAAAATCTTGTCCACCGCCTAGTTTTTCCAAGAAAGTGTAAACTTTCCACATGTTATAGACTGATAGTGTCTAGTTTTCTCCAAAAATGTGTACTTCTAGTAAAGTAAAGCTCATGGGTGCCCAAAATCTTGTCCACCATCTAGTTTTTCCAAGAAAGTGTAAATTTTCTACACGTTATATTGTCTACTTTTCTCCAAGAAAGTATAGTTCTAGAAGAGTAAATCTCATGGGTCCCCAAAATCTTGTCCACCTAATTTTCCACACGTTAGTGAAAGTGTAATTCTAGTAACACTAACGTTTTCTTTTTTTGATAAATAGTAGCACTTATGTTGAATACATTCAATAACATTTTTCTCCATCTAGTTTTTTAGTTAATATAATTATAAATGTATTTAACCCAAAAAGCCTAAACCCAACATATATGAGCTCAATTATGATATATTAATCACTCATTCCCTTTATTATTATTAGATGTTGGACTACACTCGCACATGTATACCCAACATCTAACTCTCGTATTTAAAAAAAAAAAAAAATCTAATTCTCGAATTCTGAGAAGTGACAAAGCTGATGTGGATAAAAAAACCAATCATTGGAATGAATGGTTTTTAGTTATGATCATCTATTGAATCTTATTTATTCTAGCAGCACTATTTGATATTACGGATTTATTTACTACCATTGTAATATTTACTTCTATTTTTTTTTTATGAATTATGGCTCATAAAAACTTGAAAAGGGAAAGAAAAAAAAAAAGAATAAAACTATATATTAAAAACTATAAGAGTGTAATAAATTAATCTTATTATTTCAAAACTAACAAATTAAACACAGAAAATTTAACCAATTAAATCCTTTAACAATTGATCCATACAGCCATATTTCATGAAAGAAGGGAGGGGAAAAAAAAAGCATTTTATCTATGCAATGGTTGTGACTTGTGATATAGTAAACACTATTAGTATTTTCATAAATTAAACAAGAATTGTGATTTTTGTTTTCAATTTATTGTATGAGATCACTAGCTATGACCATGTTTGATTTTTTTGGGGATAATTCGATAATTACAATGGGAGGAAAGATTTAAACCCTAGATGTGATAGACGTACTAGGAGTTATTAATTAGTTGAATTACGAAACTCTTGATGAGGGATATCATTATTAATTCACTATCACCATATTTGAGATTTAATATAGGTGGATCACCAAGTATATAATTGACTTCATTTGGAATTACTTGTCCAGGGAAGAACTATCCATTATGTTAAATAGGTATTACAAACATTTGATTTACCATAAAATTAAATATCTAAATTTGAGTCATGAGTCAAGGTCTAGATTCAAACATTCTCAAGATGACCATATTTGAGATTTAATATAGGTGGATCACCATGTATATAGTTGACTTGATTTGGAATTACTTGTCCAGGGAAGAACAATCCATTATTTTAAATAGGTATTACAAACATTTGATTTACCATAAAATTCAATATCTAAATTTGAGTCATGAGTTAGGTCTAGATTCAAACACTCTCAAGATGAAAATTATAAACTCGTTGGAGCGTAAGAATTAGGTAGCTCAGAAGAAAAAGTATTCAGAAAATTCCACATGAAGAGGCCGTAATAATAAATTCCAATTTTAGAGCTATCGTTGTATAAGCTGTAGTTATGGAATGGTTTAGAGGATATAGAATCCAACAGGATTGTGAGGCCAATTTGTAATTGGCGTTGGCAGTTTCATTGATTGATCTGAACAAAAATGGCAATTTCTTGTAGGCCAGGTTGGGACCATTTGGTGGGAATTAAATTAATTAATGTAGCTGCTAAGCATAAAGAATGCAAATAATAACAAAAGAAAGACTAATAAAAACATAATACTCCCTAAGCTTCAATAGAAAATTAGTTCATGAACGTATGCTTATGTTATGGCACTACAAGAAAAAGGGGCTATTGCGGCGGTCCAGAACCGCCGCTAAAGGTACATTCGACCTATAGCAGCGGGTGCTATTGTGGCGGGCCATCCCGTCGGTGCTGTAGTGCCGCTATAGGTCGATTGCGGCGGTCGCGAAAAGCGCCGCTATAGATGTACCTTTTAGTAGCGGGTGAAGGTTTATTGCGGCGGGCATAAAACCGCCGCAATACGTCCTTAGAATTCATGGGATTGGTGTCTACCTTTAGCGGCGGGCAAAGAGCGCCGCTATAGACAATCGATCGGAATAGCTAAATGTACTTTTAGCGACGGGTGCATGCCTGCTACTATATGTTTCAACCTTTAGCGACAGGCGATAAGCGCCGCTATAGGTATTTATTTAAAATGTAAAATGTGAACCTTTAACGGCGCTTTTTGACCGCCGCTATAGGTTTTTTTTTTTTTTTTTTTTTTTTTTTTTTCTATTGGGTTTTAAAACTGCTGTTTGCTAGTAATAAATGGTTCACAAACCTGTTACAAAGGACCTGTAATAGTTTTAGCTCTACTAACACAATACCACAAATGTAATTAATTAACAACACCACAAATGTCTTGAAACTAATGTAATATTAACATAGAAATATATTATCAAATACATAACATTGTCTATAACCACCATCTTAAAATTAACAAAAAAAAAGATGTGTTCATTTGAATAAAACAACCGCTGAAATTAATCTAATACTATAATCAAAATTCTAAAGTGTGAAATAAAATTCTAAAACGTTCTCAAAACAACATATCTTATATTGTTTTTAAAGATTATGAAATAAAATTCATTTTAACAAAAGGGAAATCCCTTGTGTAATCTGTAGCATATCCATGTCAAACTTTTAAGTTTACCCTCAACCTTTAGTCACGTAGAAAGCATCCTTAAATAACAAGGTGCTTTGAGTTCCATATAATTCAAGCATAAGTTGGCCAACAATTTTTTTTTTTTTTTTTTTTTGATAAGTAACGAAAATTTTATTAAAAAAAAAAAAAAAAAAAAAAAACTAAGTACGGCGGTGGTGTACTTAGGGAGAAAGGCCAACAATTATGATGGAAGACAAAAGCCAAGACAGGTCTACATAATATTACCTTGATATCTAATTATGAAATTAAATGCAAAATATCACAAAAGACAGTAATAATCTAAAACATTTGAAATGTCCTTGAGCACTTAGGCAACACACAACTGTGATTTAAAAATTTTGATACATAAAAACTGTTAATTTCTTTACGCAGAAGAAAACAAATTGCAAAGCAGACAAACTTGCCAATACTATTTTCCAACTAGTATAGTGTAAATATATAAAGTCCTAAAATATTCATCTTGAAAGACATATAGTCCCACATTACTAATCAAGCAAAGAAAAAATTTTAGGACTAAGTAATAGCTAAGGTTTCTGCACCAAGTCATGGTTATAAGTAACCTAACCAAAGTCCAGTTTTTCCCAATGGAGAACCAAATCTAACAATCTACATGAAAACTTATACTTACACAAAGTAGGATCCTCTTTCTGAAAATGATTCAAAGCCTTTGAAAACTATCAAAAAAGAAAACAAGAAGATTGTCATGTAACATTGGACACTAACAAATACATCATGCACACATATAGGCACACTTAAACAAACCACTCACTTGTCCTCCTGAATCTTTTGAAACTGGTTGAACGGCTAAAGACATCATTGGCTAAGGGACATTCATAGAAGTCGTTGTGGATTTAACTAACCCATCAGTATATGTATATCCTAATCACACAAAAAATGTATAAGTTGAGAAAAATCAGAAAAGAAAAGGAAAAAAGCAACTAGAAAAAAAAAAAAGTCATAATCATCGGGTTTCAATACCTCATGCCCTCATCTCAAATATTAGCAGTCTAAGTAATTATACCCATTCTGAAAACCATTATTATTTTCATACATTTCAAGTCGGGAAAGGAGACTCGAACCCTAGACATCTCGATTGCAAACTATAGGGAATGTCATTTTACTTAGAGGTCATGGGCTTGAATGTCCATTTTGATATTTTCCTCTCACTTTTAGAAACTTCAACTTGCACTAGCTTCTCACTTCTCACTTCGATCCCCATTCTATTCAGACAAATATGGAAAACAACACAGAAACATAAATTATTGTGTACACAAGTGCAAAGGGATAAGTGGGACCTAATGCTTTCCACACCAAATACAACAACTATTTGCCCAGCATGTTCCTCTTGAATATCCTGTAGATATAAAAAAGAAAATCAACAAAAACCCAAGAAGGAAGAAGAAAAAGAGTAAATTAGTTTGGATAGAAAACATATGACTTGAAACCCCAATCTATTAATTTAACACAAATATTATTTTGTTCTGAAAGATTAGAGTGCAACCTACCCCAACTTCACCCCTACCCCTTTACCACCTAAGCCACAGCATGGGGATAGTTAGAAGACATTGTAGAGATAGTTGGTTCGCAAAATTTGATTTCATGTATAAAAAAATTCCCAATCATATCATTAGAATTAATTACTAAGATGAATGTCAAAGCAAAACTAACCTCCATCTCATCGAAATGCATCCAAACCAAGCGAGGAATTTGTACCAGGAAGATAATATATCCTTAACTATTAAATATAATTTAGAAATTCAATCAGTATCAAAGCGCTGATAGCATGATAAAATGGGCATGCTGGAAAATTCATTAACAAAATATAACTATTTTTCAAAATTTAATGGATGTAATTGTCCAGATTATATCATTCATAAAAGCACAAATGCATAACACACATACAACATGTCTTACCATATTGAACCATAATAACGAGCATTGCAATCGGATAAAAATAGAAGCTTGGTCACCTTGCAGTACATACTTGTAAGAACCAAGTATGAGACTTCTGGGCCTTAAATTGCTTGGGCTCACAATTTATTTGTAGTGGGTTTGAGGATTTCCTACTTTGGGTCGTTCTCGACAGAGAGACTCAAAGCAACACTTAGTTTATTCTTTCTCACTTGACTGTTTTCTCTCGGTTTTTCTGAACCCCTTCTTCTCCCAAATTTCTTCTATTTATAGCCAAGGTAAGTGGGGAGATTATGATTACAACCACCATTAGTGCTACTCAAGGTCCAATATTATTTGGTTAAAGTGGATGTTTAGGTGAGAGGGCGGTGCAGCATTTATGGCCTTGGAACTTGGTTCCGGCTTGATCGATTATGTTCGGCAACTCGGTTTCCTGTGCATATCATGATTTTCCCGGACACGGCTCATTTGTTTGCTTGGGAAAGTTTAACCGATTACCTCTTGGAACTCAAAACCCAAAACTTGTTTTTACATTAAGGCGCTTTCAAGAAGGGCGTAGGGTAACTGGACCTTTCCGCTAGGCCTGCGCCCAAGGCCGGTATGGGCTGGGCCTGGGGCTGTATGGGCTTGGGCTCAAGGCCGGCATGGGCTTTAGGGTCTCGGTGCCGTACATTATCCCCCCCTTGATTCATACTCGGTCGCCGAGAAGAATCAAGGAGCTGTCTGAGCCTTTTGACCTCGGGAATCTTATAGCCTGGGACTTGTGATTGTGGCTTCCCATTAATATTCATCTCAAAAGACGCGCCGTTTCGCGCGCCAGTGCGTCGCCATTATTGCCTGACGGTTCGTGAACCGAACCGGGGCGCGAATCGATTCGTTTGGCATTCGTTGGGCCGCTTGTAAATCGTGCCCATTTATTGCTTGATTAAACGTTTCTTCTCCCCCCTTTCTTTTTGGCTCTATAAATAGTCTCCCTCTGAACATCATTTCATTTTTCCTTCGCCTCTGATTTTTCGCGCTTACTCTCTGCCGACCAAATCTCTGTGTGCTTACTCGCTTGCCCAGTGTTCTTTTCCTCCTTAGAACCCAAAGTAAGTTTTTCTTCCCCTTCCTGTTCCTTGAGCTTTATTTCTTCAAGTTCCCTTTTGTAGTTTTAGGCGTTATAGATGGGTTACTCTTACCTTCTAGAATCCTCATTTGCTTTGGCCACCTTTAGGAGTAAATTTAATGTTCCCGATGATATGGATGTGGCTTACTGCCATGAGAGTGATATTGAACTCCACCGAGGGCGGGGTACAACCTTCTTCCCTTTGATGTCAATTTTAGAAGGCGGGGTCGGGTTCCCCGTGGATCCCCTTTTGATAAACGCACTCACGTACTACGGGCTGTGTCCTGACCAGCTTCCCCCCAACTTTTACCGGGTAGTTAGTTGCGTCGATAAGTTGAACCATACCTTTAACTTCGTTAAACCACCATGACATTAACCACATGTATAGCCTCTGTGGGAACAAAGCCACCAACTATTACCTAAAGACAAGAGATACTTGGGTACGATCGATATCATGCCTACCTGATTCGAACAGGAACTCCGCCGGGGAGTTCGTTAGGGTGCGCGGCAATTGGTTTGCCGGGGGCGTCCCTGCCCCCTTTCACGGCGTGAAGTGGGTTCGTATCATTCCCTTGATATAATTGCTTTCCTCCACTTCTCCTTTTCTTCTTATTGAAGTAAATTTTTATTGTTAGATACTAATGCGACACTTGCTCTTTTGCAGACGGCAAAGTGTTTGTTCCGGACATCGTAGTCGTCCACGCCAAGGATCTCAACTTCGTCCTCCGTTCGAGATATACGTGCATTGGGACGGACAACTTCGGGCCTCGCACTTGATCCTCGGAGTAGAGCCGCTTATTTACTCTACAGCAGCCCTTCAAGCGTGCACTATTAGTTGATAGCCCCCTGCTATCATATATAGACGTCCGATACGCAAACTTTTGGTCGGCGGTTCACTTGCTCGGACGAGCTAGCTCCTTTGCAAGACGAGTCCGCGGAACGGGTATCTCGGCGCCTCGGAGAGATAGCCCACGAAGCCATACAGCAAGAAGACCAAGTCCAAGAGCAGCCCAATCTCGAGAATCCACCCGCCGAGCCTCAACAACAAGTGATAGAAGCGGCTGCCTTGCTAGCTCAAGCTATTCAACCTGGTGGAAGGATGGTGTCAAGGAAAGTCATGACCATCGACCGGCTGTGCCCGGTGCCCGGCAGCCCAATCAGCCCCCACCTTCTCGGGGTCGGGGTCAAGTGTCTCACCCTCCACCCTCTTCGCAGGCCGGACGAGCCCGTAAGAAATGCAATAACCGATCAACCTTCCACGGGCCTAGGGGATGCCGCTGTCTAGACTCCTCCCCAACCAACAGGAGGAATTGTTATCCGTGAGCCGCCAACCCAAGGCGGCACGGGGGTTGCGTCCTCCTCTCGGGTGGCTCCAGCGTGGAAACCAAAGTTCCTGTTGGACGGCAAGCCACCGCCCTCAACCGCTTGTGTTCGGATGTGGGAGAAAGGCGAGGGCGGCCGTATTGCCCAAACTTTGGCTCAAGGTCTTCTTCTTCCCGAGGACGTGCATGCCTTCGAGGAGGGATCCGAGGAGTCCGTGGGGCACCGGTTAGAGTGGCACGCCATTGCGGTAATTACTTAGCTTATTCGTTTTCTTTCCATACATCCATTTCTGCTTCTTTATTAATTTTTATGCTTGCTAGGCTGCCCAACTGGCTCATATAGTAGCCACCCGGACACGGGATCTCGCCGAGGAAGTCGAGCGCGAAAAGGGAGCACGGGAGTCGGCAGCCAAAATGGCGAAGGAAAAGCTCAAAGCTGCTGAGTCTGCCGAGAAAAAGGCTGCTGCCGCGGAGAAAAACCGGGCATTGGCCGAAAAGAGGTGTGCGGAGCTCCTGGCCAAGCAGAATGAGACAGAGGTCAAGTTAGCTGAAGCCATCGGCCTCAATACTGCTAACGCCGAGGAGTTAGCCGACCTCAAGGCAGCCTTGGCGACCACAGAGCAAAAGTGGTACAACGAGGGCTTCACTGATGCCGAAAATTGCAGAAAAGCCGGTAGTGGCTCGGGCTTGGAATCTGGGTTTTGAGGCCGGGTGGTTCGCCGCTCTCCAAGCAATGGGAGCTCCCGAAGATTCGCATCCGAGAGACCCCGGCCAAATTCCCTTTCCGAGCCCTGTCCCCCCGTCCCGGGAAGCTCCGCTATTGACGAGGAGGAAACGGCCAGCATAAGGGAGCTGGTTGAACAAATTAATGCTCACGCTAAGCCCGAGGAAATGGAAGCCACCAAAGATCCCGACGTGCGCAGGAGCTTCTCGGTGAAGACCCGCCTTTCCCCCTAACCATCCAGCCCGAGTAGACGGACCTCGCCCCCCTCCACCTGATTTTCTTACAATCCTTTTGTGTTTTTACTTTGTCTTTATCATATTTCTAATTTTAAAGGTTTATTTGCATAAGGCACCGAGATGTGGTGCATGAACAATTACCTTTATCTATTTGACTGGTAAAATGCTTTCCGTTTGACTTTCATTTTAATCGATTGCATGAATTTCAGTCAATTTGTATGTTTCACGAGGATTATGCGATTGCTTTGGCCATTTAGCTTAACCGAGAGTCATGCTTCTCTCCTTTGTGTTTTTAGTTATAAGGTTTGAACCCGCTCGGCGGTTTTAATCGAGCCGAGTATCGTGTCTTTGTCCTTAAAGATTTTAGTTGTAAGGTTTCCACCTGCTCGGCGACTTTGATCGAGCCGAGGGTCAAGTTTCTGTTCTTAGAGATTTATTTGTAAGGTTTTCACCTACTCGGCGACTTTGATCGAGTCGAGGGTCGGGTTCTGTCATAGAGATTTATTTGTAAGGTTTCCACCTGCTCGGCGACTTAGATCGAGCCGAGGGTCAGGTTTTTGTCCTTAGAGATTTATTTGTAAGGTTTCCACCTGCTCGGCGACTTTGATCGAGCCGAGGGTCGTTTCCTTTGAAATTTATTTGTAAGGTTTCCACCTGCTCGCGACTTTGATCGAGATTTATTTATTTGTAAGGTTTCCACCGCTCGGCGACTTTGATCGAGCCGAGGGTCGGGTTCGTCCTTTGAAATTTATTTGTAAGGTTTCCACCTGCTCGGCAACTTTGATCGAGCCGAGGGTCAGGTTTCTGTTCTTAGAGATTTATTTGTACGGTTTCCACCTGCTCGGCGACTTTGATCAAGCCGAGGGTCAGGTTTCTGTCCTTTGAAATATTATTTGCAATTCTCTTGGTGTGTAGTCGCGAAACCAAAAAACAGCATATACAAATAAGTTCATCATAATCTTGATTTTAATGAAATACAAGTTCTGGCTTACACGGATGATCATGCGTAGAATTTCTTTAAGTTGTTGGCGTTCCATGGCCGGGAAGCGGCCTCTCGTCGAGGTCTTCCAAGTAGTAGGCCCCCGCACCCGCGATGGCTGTAACTCTGTATAGTCCCTCCCGGTTTGAGCAAGCTTCCCCTGCACTATGTCTCGCATGTTTCCCACAACCTTTCTTAGCACTAGCTCCCCGCAGACCGAATTCCCTCCCCTTTACATTTCGGTTGTATCTTTGGGCCAGCTTCTGCTGATACTCGGCGAGCCGTATGGACGCGACCTCCCTACATTCTTCTAACCAATCCAAACGCTCCATCATCGGGTCGGCGTTCTGGATGGGGTCAAACTCGGCGACCCTTGCGTTGCATAAGCTCACCTCGGTTGGTATCACTGCCTCCGCTCCGTACGTTAGAGAAAACGGGGTTTCCCCCGTGGATCTCCCGGGGGTCGTGCGGTAAGCCCACAATACACTGGGTAGTTCTTCTGCCCATCTTCCTTTCGCCCCGTCCAACCTCCTCTTGAGCCCGTTCAAAATAGTCTTGTTTACTACCTCGGCTTGACCGTTGCTTTGTGGGTAAGCCGGGGTTGAATATTTGTTCCCGATCTTTGAGTTCGCTGCAGAAGGTCCGAAAAGCTTTGCTATTAAATCGTAGCCCATTGTCCGTTACTAGCGCATTTGGCACCCCAAACCTTGTAACTATGTTTTTCCATACAAACTTTTTCACGTCGATGATCGCGGATATTGGCCAAGGCCTCGGCTTCCGCCCACTTTGTGAAGTAATCTACCGCCACCAATACAAAATGGCGGTTCCCCGTTGCTCGGGGGAATGGTCCGAGGATGTCAAGCCCCCACAGTGCGAACGGCCACGGGCTCGCCGACGAGATTCGAGGCGTCCTGCAGGCTGATGGATCAAAGGGGTATGCTTTTGATACTGTTCGCAACTCCGAACATATTCAGCGGCATCCTTCTGCATCCGAGGCCACCAAAACCCCCGGGTCATCGCTTTGTGTGCTAAAGATCGTCCCCCAACATGTCCGCCACACACTCCCTCATGTAGCTCGGTCAGAAGCTCTCTGACTTTCTCGGGATGCAAGCACAAAAGGTAAGGGCCAGTGAAGGACCTTCGGTACAATTTGCGGTCCGAGGACAGCCCGATCACGGGAGCAACCCGACGAATCTTGTTGGCCTCGTCCTCATCCTCCGGAACTATATCCTCGGCAAGGAAATCTATGATCGGCTTCATCCAACACGGATTAGCCATTCTTTGCTCGCGCAACCTCTACTCTCCGGCTTGGTCGGGGACACTCTTCACACCGATACTTGGCTCCCTTATAAGTTCTATTGTGACTAACCGTGGCGTGTCCTCGGTAGCCGATGAGGCTAACGTGGCAAGAGAATCGGCGTGTTTATTTTGTGACCGAGCTACCTAGGATACTTTTACCGTTCCGAATTGGCTGATGATCCGCTTGGCCGCACTCGGATAAGCTTTCATTCGAGAGTCCCGAGCCTCGAAATCTCCTATGATCTGATAAACAACCAGCCTAGAGTCCGAGTAAATCTCTACATCTTTTGCACCCGGATGCAACACGGCCCTCAAGCCGGCCAAGAGGGCCTCATACTCGGCTTCATTGTTTGAGGCTTTGAATCCCAATCTGAAGGAGTGTTCCAATCGTATGCCCTCGGGGGTGATTACGACAATGCCAGCCCCGACCTCCATAGCATTTAAAGCGCCGTCCACAAATACCCTCCACGGGCGAATTTACGCACTCTGATTACTTTGCTGTCGTTCTTGGGTGTGAATTCTGCAATGAAATCTGTGAGAACCTGTCCCTTCACCGAGCTCCTAGGTTGGTATCTTATGTCAAACGATCCCATCCGAGTCCCCCATTTGGCAATTCGGCCCGTGAAATCCGATCTCTTCAACGGTGGATCGTAATGGATACTCGGTGAGGACGAACACCGTGTGAGCCTGGAAGTAATGTGGCAACTTCCTCGTGGCGTTCACCAGGGCTAAAACTAACTTCTCCAGGGGCAGGTACCTTGTCTCGGCATCTACCAAGGTTTTGCTTACGTAATACACACTGGCATTTGTACTCCTTGGTCCCTTAGCAACACAAAGACTTACGGCATGCTCGGTGGATCGAGAGGTACATAAACAAATCCTCTCCGGCTCGGGGCCGTCAACCTCGGCGCCTTTGCCAAGTATTCCTTCAGCTCTCGAAAAGCCTCATCACATCCCTCGTCCCAACAAAACCCCTTCCACTTCTTGAGAAGTTGATAGAATGGCCGGCAATCGGCAAAACTTGGAGATGAATCGGTTCGGGGCGGCTAACATTCCAGTGAGCACTTGCACCTCCTTAGGATTGCTTGGTGGTTTGAGGCGGTTGACGGCCTCTATTTGGTCGGGGTTAGCCTCTATTCCCCGAGTGGAGATCAAATAACCCAGGAACTTGCCAGCCCTCACTCCGAAAGTGCACTTTTCGGCATTCAGGCGCAATTTGTGCCGCCGTAGTATTTCGAATACTCCCCGGAGGTCTTCCGTATCTTTGTGACTCTTTTCTGCTTTTTACCACCATGTCGTCAATATAAACTTCAACCGTGCATCCAATTTTTTCTCGGAACATTCTCGTCATCATACGCTGGTACGTGGCCCCTGATTCTTCAATCCAAACGGCATGACCTCGTAGTGATAGTTTGCGTTCGGGGATATAAATGCTGTCTTTTCTCGGTCCTCGGGCGCCAAGGCAATCTAGTGGTAGCCTTGGAAGGCATCCAGGAAGCTCATCCTCGGGTGCCTGTGCGTGGCGTCTACCAGTTGATCAATCTTGGGCATTGGGAATGGGTCCTTAGGACATGCCCTGTTCAAGTCTGTGAAGTCCACACAAACTCTCCATTTGTCATTCTTCTTCTTCACTACGACAGTGTTTGCTAGCCATCTCGGGAAGAATATTTCTTTTATGACCCCGGCCTCCTTTAGCCGCCGAACCTCCGGGTTTACTGCATCGACGTGTTCTTTTGATGCTCTTCTCGGTTTCTGCTCCTTCGGGGGAAATGATGGGTCCACCTTGAGTTTGTGGACAATGAACTCGGGGTCTACGCCGGGCATTTCGTATGGGTTCCACGCGAAAACATCTACGTTCTGCAAAAGGAACAGCAACATCTCTACCCTTTCCTGGTCATTCATGCTTGTGCCTATCTCAAAAATACCACAAGAGATCTGAAGAATTATAACCTTCAATACCTCTTCACCCACGTCCGCCCTCGCTTCCCCTCGGGGCCTCTGTAATTGTTATGAAGTTTCTTTATCGGCCTGCTCAGCTTGTCCGGGTTGTTCATTTTTCCATCTGACCACGGCGACAAGGCACCGCCTTGCCACTTGTTGGTTCCCCCTTACCTCGGCAACTCCATACTCGGTGGGATATTTTACTTTCACGTAGAGGGTGGACGGGACAGCCTCCATGGTGTGAATCCGCGGCCTCCCCAGGATTGCGGTGTACGGCGAGAATGATCGCACTACTATGAAGGTAAATATAACTCCCTTACCTTCCATATCCACCGAGAGAGAGATTTGTCCCTCAGGAATTACGACTCTCCCATCAAATGAGACCAGCAACGTGTCATACTTCGCCAAATCCTGGGTCTTTAATCCGAGCCCTTCGAAGAGGTCTGGGTACATGACGTCAGCCCCGCTCCCTTGATCAATCATTACCCTCTTCACCAGGAACCCGCCTATCCAAGCCGTCACCACCAAAGCATCGTCATGGGGTTGGACCGTTCCTTCCAAATCGTCTTCCCCGAACGAGATGTTCAGCCGTCCAACTTTCTTCTTCTTCTCGGCTGATCCTCCTCCCGTGCAAGCCACTGTCAATACCCTTTTTGTTGTTGCTGTTCCTCTCGGTGCAGCATGGATGACTTCGATTACCCCGAGTGGAGGCGGGAGGGGGGTTCCTTTTCTGTTGGACGCCCGTCCGACTTCTCGGTGAGTGGAATCTACTACAAACTCTTTCAGGTACTCTGCCTTTACCACCTGCCCGAGATGATCCTTTAATACTCGACACTGCTCGGTGGTGTGTCCTTTGTCTCTGTGGTAGGTGCGGTATAGGTTTTGGTTCCTTCAAGATGGGTCGCCCCCCATTTTGTTTGGCCACCTGAAGAATGACTCGTTCTTGATCCGCTTCAAGATTTTGTGCACGGGCTCTTTAAATGCCACATTTACCCCCTCGATTTGCACCTCTAGTTCCCGCATTCTCAAGTCTTTCTTTGGTTTTGTCGGCAAAACGCCTTGCCGAGATCTCCCAATTAATGGAGCTTTCCCCCCGCTCTGCGGGTCGTCCCTCCGGGCGTTTTGTACTCCTCTATGTGTCTCATCGCTTGCCTTATATCCTCGGGGGGTCTTTTCGTCAACGACTCCCGTAACTCGTAGTCTTCGGGAACCCCATCTTGAAGGTGCTCGACGCAATTTTCTCGTTCGCTCCACTAATCTCGTTGTAGAATTCCCGAAGATCGGCCGGCATAACTTGAAGGGTTTCTCGACCCTCATCTTCATGGAAAGTAGCGCGTCAACCGGCTGTTGCACTCGGCTACATGCCACAAATCTACTGCCGAACTCTTGTATCAGCTCGGCAAAGCTATGTATGGAGCCTTTCCGTAACCCATTGAACCATCTCGGGGCCATTGAGCCGAGACTAGAGGGGAATACTTTACACATCATTGCATCATTGTGTGCATGCAAAGACATCATGTGGATGTAATGACTGATATGCTCCACGGGGTCTGTCCTCCCCTCATAGAAATTGAATGGCGATCGCGTGAATCTGCTCAACATGGGGGCCCGTTCAATCTCATCGGAGAATGGAGACCCGGCTGCCATCCGTAAGGCTTGGCTCATGGCGTCCATTGCGGCATTGTGGTGCCGCCATTCCTCCGACGATTTTGATCCTCGATCATCGTATCCATGCGATCGGGAACGGTCCTGTTGATGACGTGTCTCCTGGGAGTGCAGGTGTGACTCTTGAGAGCGTGATCGGTCTCGGTATCGTTGCGTACCAGATCGACCGGAGCCCTCCTCGCCCCGATTTCTCCTTTATTGGGGGTTGCGGTTCCTTTCTTGGCGTCGACCCCTTGCTTCCACTCAAAATCATTACCAATCAAGAACCGCTTGACTCTCGCCTCTATCATCATATTGCCAATGCGCTGAGACGCCTGAAATCGTTCGGTGTGTGTCCGGGCCGACCCTTCTCCCAATCCGGACCCTTCCTCTCCTCTTGGATGCTCCCTATCCTCCCGCCGTTTCTGCCTTCTCTCCCTCCACGTCGATCCCCCGTAAGATCCTATAGAACTACTCGGAGCACGCCCTCCTAAACGCTCCTCGGACATTTCCCTTGTTTGAGTCTCAATCGAACCACGGCTTCGTAGGAGAGCCCTACGGTGGGCGCCAATTGTAAGAACCAAGTATGAGACTTCTGGGCCTTAAATTGCTTGGGCTCACAATTTATTTGTAGTGGGTTTGAGGATTTCCTACTTTGGGTCGTTCTCGGGAGAGAGACTCAAAGCAACACTTAGTTTATTCTTTCTCACTTAACTGTTTTCTCTCGGTTTTTCTGAACCCCTTCTTCTCCCAAATTTCTTCTATTTATAGCCAAGGTTAGTGGGGAGATTATGATTACAGCCATCGTTAGTGCTACTCAAGGTCCAATATTATCTGGTTAAAGTGGATGTCTAGGTGAGAGGGCGGTGCAGCATTTATGGCCCCGGAACTTGGTTCCAGCTTGATCGATTATGTACGGCAACTCGCTTTCTTGTGCATATCATGATTTTCCCGGACACGGCTCATTTGCTTGCCCGGGAAAGTTTAACCGATCACCTCTTGGAACTCAAAACCCAAAACTTGTTTTTACATTAAGGCGCTTTCAAGAAGGGCATAGGGTAACTGGACCTTTTTGCCGGGCCTGCGCCCAAGGCCGGTATGGGCCTGGGCCCAGGGCCTGTATGGGCTTGGGCTCAAGGCTGGCATGGGCTTTGGGGTCTCGGTGCCGTACAATAATCAAAAACGATCATAACATATGCAAACACCAATCTATCCCATACACTTCCTCTCACAAAATGTTAGCCCCTTTTCCAATTTTAAGATGTTCCAACAAGGATGTCCCAAAATTGATGTCCAATTTGAAAATTCATTTTTGATTGGTAAGTTACACATGCAACTGATGGGTTCTCAACCATGACCTAACCTTCCACCTTCCTCTTACAAGGGGAGGAGGAGCATCATATTCACCACTCAATGTGATTCAAGTTTTTCCAAAAATTATTTTTATATGGTGTACCATAGAAGGTTACAAATTGCAATATTTTCAAAGGAAACACATTATAGAAGGATAAGTTTTGAGAAACAAAAATTTGCTAACATTTGCATATTATCTTCTTTCAAATGACACCGAAAGATGCTAAATGGATTAATTAACAGGATAACTCAAAACAAAAGATCTCAAGCCCATAAGCGAAACTTCAACCGAAAATAAACAAGCTAATAAATTACACATCTTGAACTGACCTTAGCCTTCTTTCCTGTATTTATGTTATGTATAAAATCACCCTTCCGAATGACACATTCATAGATTCTTCATTTAAAATACAATAAAAAACCATGTTAGTATAATGGCTCATCTACATGTTTGAGTACTAACATTGCCACTACATGAATGAAATAATAAGATAGTTGGACTATCAAGAAAATGAAAATATACCTCTTAGATAGGCATACCTCGGATATGTCAACCGACCAAAGCACCCTTCCTCCAATTTAAAAGCCAACACCACAAGAGGCCCATCTGGAGTTCTAGACATTGTGACCTTTACGAGAATAAAATATATCAATTCCCCAAATGGGTTATAAAACAGATGATTGTACAAAATATTTTTTAGATAAGAGATGAAAGTATAGAAGATTCAGAACAAAAATTTATTTTCATCAACCCAATACCTTCTCTTCATTCTTACTTTGGCCAAGAGCATAGCTACTAACTTCAGTTGGACAAGGCAAATAAGTAAGTACACCATCCAAAAGTGGTGTACTCCAATTATGAAAATTATACATATCAACAATACATTTAACAGTTTATCAAAAAAAAAAAAGAAAAAAAAAAAAGAAACACATTGAACAGAAACCGTAAAAATAAAAACTCAATCACATATATTACATTTACCTAAACATATTTGCAAATAAAAATGCCTAAAACAAACAAGAATTAAGAAAGAAAGTCAGGAATAAAATAGAATAGAATACTTACAACAAATTCAAAAAAGCATGGCATAAATCTGGATACTCCTCCAGTAATCTTTTTCCAATACCCTAAAATTCAAATCCCAAAAAAAAATAGTAATAATAATCAAAACCAAACGAAACCAGGAAATCGACCAAAGACGAACAAGCTAAGAAATCAATTCGACAAACCAACGGCAACGCTTTAGCGTTGTGATCAGCGAGCCGAGCATCGTGTTTGCAACGCCGACGTGTTGCCGTTGAGCTTCAGCTCGCCGACGAAGCTCAACGGCGAGCCGAGCGTCGCGATCGGCGTCGTCGTTGAGCTTCAGCTCGCCGATGAAGCTCAACAAATGAGCTAAGCGTCGCGATCGGCGTCGCCGTTGAGCTTCAGCTCGTCGATGAAGCTCAACAGCGACGCTTTAGCGTCGCGATCGGCGAGCGAAGTGTCGCGAACCGGTGACCTAAGCGTCACGTTAACAACGCTTCAACTCACCGATCGCGACGCTGAAGCATCATCACGTTGAGCGTCGGCTCGCCAATGAAGCTCAACAGTGACGATTTAGCTCGTCAAAGTGTCGCCGTTGAGCTTCATCGGCAACGGTTGGCTCAACGGAGCTCATCGGTGAAGGTTTTTTTTTTTGGGTTTTTTTGGTCCAGATGGTTTTTTTTTTTTTTGACTGAAATGGTTGGGTTGAAATGTTTTGAGGTGGCTGCTGGCTGGGTATTGTATTCAAAAAATAATTATAAATTTTTCTTTTTTTTAGACCTAACATTATATTTTTTTAATATATAAAAAAAGGGCTCACTTTAAGTTTCAATACAAAGAAAAGTAAAAAGAAAGACTCATGTAAAAAAAAAAAAAAAAAAAATTAGAAATTCACGTTGAAGATAATGTAGTCTAACGGAAGATTTGTCAAAATTTACATTGAATTAAGAAATATAGGGTTGGGTTCAAGTTCCACTTGATGTAAATCTAAAAAATTTTACACCAACAAATAACTTATTTTTTAATTCATATTTTGAAAATCCAACTGCTGGATCACATTTTCTATATGTTCTTAATATGTATGCCAATTTTCATGTCAATCAGATGTAATTTACCATTTGATCTTTAAACTCTTTTTATGCGTTATTTTAAACTATAAAAACTTGAATTTAAATAATTGATTGATGACATGACTATTAATTTTTGATCATCTTGAAATTTCTTAAGTATGAAAAATATATGAAGATAATATAATCTAACGGTAGATTTGTCAAAATTCACATCAAATTAAGAAATATAGGGATGGGTTCAAGTTACACTTGATGCAACTCTAAAAAATATTACACCAACCAATAACTTATTGTTGAATTCATATTTTTAAAATCCAACCGTTGGATCACAATGTATATTTTTTCTTAATATGCATGCCAATTTTCATGCCAATCGGGTGTAATTTACCATTTGATCTTTAAACTCATCTTTTATGCGTTATTTTAAATTACAAAAACTTGAATTTAAACAATTGATTGATGACATAACTATTAATCTTTGATCACCTTAAAATTTTGTATGTGTAAAAAATATATGAAGATAATGTAATCTAACGTTAGATTTGTCAAAATTCATATCGAATTAAGAAATATAGCGTTGGGTTCAAGTTACACTTGATGTAACTCTAAAAAATGTCACACGAACCAATAACTTATTTTTGAATTCATATTTTGAAAATCCAACCATTGGATCACATTTTCTATTTTCTCTTAACATTCATGCCAATTTTCTTGCCAATCGGATGTAATTTACCCTTTGATCTTTAAACTCATCTTTTATGCCTTATTTTAAACTACAAAAACTTGAATTTAAACAATTGATTGATGACATGGCTATTAATCTTTGATCACCGTGAAATTTTTTAAGCATGTAAAATATATGAAGATAATGTAATCCAACGGTAGATTTGCCAAAATTCACATCAAATTAAGAAATATAAGGTTGGGTTCAAGTTACACTTGACGTAACTCTAAAAAATGTTACACCAACCAATAACTTATTGTTGAATTCACATTTTGAAAATCTAACCGTAAGATCAGATTTTCTATTTTTTATTAACATGCATGCCAATTTTCATGCCAATCGGGTGTAATTTACCATTTGATCTTTAAACTCATCTTTTATGCATTATTTTAAATTACAAAAACTTGAATTTAAACAATTGATTGATGACATAACTATTAATTTTTGATCACCTTGAAATTTTGTATGCGTAAAAAATATATGAAGATAATATAATCTAACGGTAGATTTGTCAAAATTCACATCGAATTAAGAAATATAGCGTTGGGTTCAAGTTACACTTGATGTAACTCTAAAAAATGTTACACCAACCAATAACTTATTGTTGAATTCATATTTTGAAAATCCAACCATTGGATCACAATTTCTATATGTTCTTAACATGCATGCCAATCGGGTGTAATTTACCATTTGATCTTTAAACTCATCTTTTATGCGTTATTTTAAATTACAAAAACTTGAATTTAAACAATTGATTGATTACATGACTATTAATTTTTGATCACCTTGAAATTTTGTATGCTTGAAAAATATATGAAAATAATGTAATCTAACGGTAGATTTGTCAAAATTCACATCGAATTAAGAAATATAACGTTTGGTTCAAGTTACACTTGATGTAACTCCAAAAAATATTACACCAACCAATAACTTATTGTTGAATTCATATTTTGAAAATCCAACTGTTGGATCATATTTTTTAGCTCTTAACATGCATGCCAATTTTCATATCAATTGGGTGTAATTTACCATTTGATCTTTAAACTCTTTTTATGCGTTATTTTAAACAACAAAAACTTGAATTTAAACAATTGATTGATGACATGGCTATTAATATTTGATCACCTTGAAATTTCTTAAGTATGAAAAATATATGAAGATAATGTAATCTAACGATAGATTTGTCAAAATTCACATCGAATTAAGAAATATAGGGATGGGTTCAAGTTACACTTGATGCAACTTTAAAAAATATTACACCAACCAATAACTTATTGTTGAATTCATATTTTTAAAATCCAACCGTTGGATGACATTTTCTATTTGTTTTTAACATTCATGCCAATCGGGTGTAATTTACTATTTGATCTTTAAACTCATCTTTTATGCGTTATTTTAAATTACAAAAACTTGAATTTAAATAGTTGATTGATGACATGACTATTAATCTTTGATCACCTTGAAATTTTGTATGCATGAAAATATATGAAGATAATGTAATCTAAGGGTAGATTTGTCAAAATTCACATTGAATTAAAAAATATAGCGTTGGGTTCTAGTTACACTTGATGTAACTCTAAAAAAGGTTACACCAACCAATAACTTATTATTGAATTCATATTTGGAAAATCCAATCGTTGGATCACATTTTCTATTTGTTTTTAACATGCATGCCAATTTTCATGCCAATCGTGTGTAATTTACTATTTGATCTTTAAACTCATATTTTATGCGTTATTTTAAATTACAAAAACTTGAATTTAAATAGTTTTGATGACATGACTATTAATCTTTGATCACCTTGAAATTTTGTATGCATGAAAAATATATGAAGATAATGTAATCTAACGGTAAATTTGTCAAAATTTACATCGAATTAAGAAATATATCGTTGGGTTCTAGTTACACTTCATGTAACTCTAAAAAATGTTACATCAATCAATAACTTATTGTTGAATTCAAATTTTGAAAATCCAACCGTTGGATCACATTTTCTATATGTTTTTAACATGCATGCCAATTTTCATGTCAATTAGGTGTAATTTATTATTTGATCTTTAAATGGGAAGACAAAAAAATAGAGGGAAATTTAAATGTCTATTGCGGCGGTCCAACCCACTGCGAAAAGGAGTACATATTGCGGCGGGTCAATGATCTGCCGCTATATTTAAGCTTAATGCCGCTAAAACAGGTCTATTGCGGCGGGTCATTGGCCTGCCACTGTAGTAAGCCGCAAAATACTTGAGCTATTGCGGCAGGTCATTGATCCGCCGCTATATCTAAGCTCAATGCCGTTGAAACAGTTCTATTGCAGCGGGTCATTGGCCTGCCACCGTAGTCCGTCACAAAATACTAGAGCTATTGCGGCGGGCATATAGAATGCCGCAATAGATCTCATGTACAACGACGGGCCAAAAATACGCCACAATAGGCAACATATAGCGGCAGCTTTTGCACCCACCGCAATAGCTCGATTTTCTTGTGGTGTGGCTGATTATCCATAGGAAATAATTTCTAAACTGATTAGTAGTAAGATTCATCCCTAAATTTGGAAAATTCAAAAGTTAAGAATGCCGCGGCAAGGTCTCAAGTCATTTTGGCATTAACTAGAGTATTTTCGGGGAATTTCTGGGCCTCTTGTGGCAAGGAAAAAAAAAATGAAATAATAAAAGCTGTAAGCTCTGTTAAATTACTTCCTTTCATGGAGAGAGCTGGTCTTATGCAAGTGTAATTATTACTGGCAAGATAATTAGGTAACTTGGGGTGAAATTATTCAGTAATTTTAAAGGGAGATATATAGTACATTTAATTAAAAATGCAGCCCCGCGGTGAGCACAGAGAGAATTGTTCTTTTGCCTTTTACTAAAAATTTAAAAAAAAATGTATGTAAGTTCCAATTAACTCAATTAATTCCCCCCACCCCCGGTCAAAAAAAAAAAAAAAAAAAACTCAACTAATTTCTAAATATTGTGAAATAAGAAATTTGGGTAGAAATTATCTCTCCAAAAAAAAGTATTTTAGGTTTACATCCACATATACATGAGATATACAGTACATTTAATGTTTATTCTTAGTTTTTACTTTTTAATGAATGATAGTTTCACAAAAATTTAAGACCAAAATATGAAGAGTTTAATTTCTTTTTTTGAGAATCCTCAAAAAAAAAAAAAAAAAAAGTAATTTCTTCAAAGTTGAAAGTTTGATTGAAAAGTAATCAAAAGTAATTTTGATTGAAAACAGAATTTAAAGTTTAAACCCTATATTTTGAGAGTGTAGCAGATTAAATCTTGTAATCTCAAATATAATAAACTAGATTCTTTTAATATTGAAAAAGTAATCAATTAAACCCATAAGGTTTTAAAAATTAACAAATTAAAGCTCCGTATTTTAAGTGATAGGATATTGTGTTCGATTTTAAAATAAGTCAATGATTAGTCTATTATTTTTTATTAGATTTTATTTTTTACATTCAAAATTATAGCATTTAATTGTTACCCCTTAAATTTTAGCAGTTAAAATATAATTTTTCCACAGGAAAAAAAAGAAAAGGAAAGAAAAGCTTGACAGAGGCTAGCAATGTATTAGTTTGTCATGGACTAACCAGAAATTGGATATATTTCATAATAGATGATAGTGTGGTACCAATATTTTTCACAACAATGTGAATGAAATTGAAAAGTTTAGTTACTTCTTGTAGGAACTGGGTTCGAGCGCTCCTCCTATTGTACAAAAAGTCTCAAACCCAACTAGCCTAATACAATGAATTTTTAGAGAAGTGGGTTTAAGAACTAGGTCTTAGTCCAAACCACGATCACTAGACACGATTAGGTGTGGGCTGAGTAACAAGGAAATGGGTTGAAGTATGGGATTTTGTCCTCGGAAGTTTCGTCCAAGAAACTCGGTATTCTTCTTCTTCTTTCAATACTAGGTTATAGGGATTTTCAAGATCTGCCATAGCTTCCTCCTTTTTCTCTCTTTCTGCTCCTCTTCCATAGTCCCCCATTCTTGGAGGGTCTTTCACATTATATACTTCTTTCCAGTTGATCTTGACCCTTCACCTGTTGATTGTACAAGTCATTACTCGATTGCTCGTCCCATCACCCACCTTCTCAAACCCTCTGTGAGTTGCGGCAACCAAGGCCACACTGCTCGTGAGTCCTTTCCTCATTAATGCGGCTAGAACGTTAGGTGGGTGCATTTAATGTGGAGGTGACAACTTCTCCTTGATCTGCTTCTACACCATACCCTTGTGTGTGTCCTACTATACTCATCCTTTCTTCTAGGAGCGCTGTGGGAGGTTGCCTTTGATGGCGCGCCGTTCTTTCCTTCTGGATTTTGGAATGCCGAGGACAAGATCATCCTCGGCAACATCTCTAGGCCATTTGGACTTTCATTGTACGTCCTCAGACATTTTTCTCTCCTCGGCGCGGGCCTTGGGCCTAGTATAAAGTGGGCCGAAGTTGCTAAGTTCTTTGGCCCCACAATAGCTCTTCAAAATCCTGCTGCTCAGCTCCTCGGACGGAGAGGAGAGTTTTGGTGACATCAGGCCTTTGTCATGGCTTGTCAAGTCTTGTCCTCCATCAATACCAGAGCCTTTTCGTTTGCCCGAGACACGTTCCTGGCGCCTTGGTATATGAAGCATGTCTTTATTAAATGCTGGTGGCTCTGTGCTCTCCACATTCAATGGTGCGATGGTGATCTAATGGTGGTGATTTCCTCACCTTTATGGGCGGGAAAATCCGCACAATTATTTTTAATGGGAGGTATAAATACCCATTTGAAAGGACTTGTCTCTTTACCTTTGCACTTAAGAGTTCTTGTGCACATATTCTCGAGTTCACCAAACTTCCAACCAAACTCAAGTCTCTTTCCAGCATAAAAAGCCTGTCCGAGGAGCTTTTCCTCATTTCTATAAGTTTTCTTCTCTCTCCAACTTGCATTTTCTCTCTTCTAAGTTTATCTTTCTCTTGCTCCTCTCTTTCTTTCGTCATCCCTTGAGTCTCTTTAGCGGTTTCTAGAGATGGGTAAATTGAAAATGTTGGTTGAGACTCAAGAGGCGATGGAAAAATTCATCATCGATTATAGGATACCCCCCAATGTAGGTTTGAGGTACTATGAGGAAAGGGAATGGCACTTTAGGAGAAAAGCGGGCAAGGCGGTGATTCCCCTACTTGCCTTTATAGAAGGGGGTGTGAGAATCCCCATAGGATTGGTAATGAGGGATTACCTTAGGCACTTTCGATTAGCTCCCACCCAGTGCGCTATTAATGTGTTTAGGATTTTAGGTTGTGTGGATGCCTTAAACGAGAAAATGGGGCTAAGATTAACCCACCACAATGTAAACTAGTGCTACAACCTCCAACTCCTTAAGGGCAAATCCTACTATATGAAGACGAGGGACGATAAGGTTCGGCTTATTCAATTGCCTCCCGAGTTCAACAAAGGGTTAAACAAGGACTTCCTCATTGTGTCCGAGGAATGGCACGATGGCCTTCCTTGCCCAACGGTGGGTGGGAGCCGGTGAGGTATCGAGAGTAGGAGAGGGATGATCTTTTTGCCATCATGATTTGCACGGTTCGGTTACTAATATGAACATGTCTTCTTTTTTTAGATCCACACGCCTTTCAACGGCACTTCCATCTGACCAACCGGGAAGATTTGGAGACTATTCTTAGGGGGCGGTTTTTGTAAACGAGGCGGACAACCAAGTCAAAGCCGCTCACAAGATCTTGGGGTACGATCCTATCCAGAAGTCATTCACCGCCCGGAAGCATGTGATAAGAGCTAACAATCCTCGGCCTTAAAAATCACTGTACTAGAGGGCATCCCGTTGGCTGGCTCTTCTTCGTCCTATCAAGTAGCGGAAGTCGAGAGTGATTCGGGTTTGCCCAAAGAAGGATTCGGTGTATTTAACCAAGCTAATCCGTCCGAGGATCCTTCCGGTGACTTGGGTGACCTCGACCTATCCGAGGCGGATCTCTTGTCGCCAAGGACATCTTCCCAGGTAGAGATGGGTTTTAAGAGGAAGCTCCAGACAAGCCTGTTCGTCCTAATAAGGGCCAGTTGGGGAAGGAGGCACCAGGGAAGTCGCAATCCAAGCCTCCCCCTCCTCCGCCATAGCCTTAACCCTGTTCGGACACTGGTCTTCCCCCACCGGATCGCGGCCACCATCTCCCCGATCCAAACTTCTTGCTCCTCCCCAATCAACTTTATCGACTCTACCTCCTCGGCCTGAGCCCACCGACTTAAAGAGGAAGAGGAGTTCTAAGGGTAAAGAGCCAATGGATTGGGGGAAGTCTCGCGCGTCTCAAGACGAGGGCGAAGCCCCGCGAGCTCAAAAGCGACTAAAGATTGGGCATCAAGGCCAGGGCAAAGAGGTCGATGCTCAATCCGCGCCCGAGGCTTGGCTTCCCGCCCCAATGCTCCACGGGGAGCCCTTGATGGAAAATGCCTCCCTGAGGGACTTCCGAAGCGGCGAAGGCGCTTATGTGGTGGACGCGTTGGAGAAAACCCCGTTGCTCCCCACCGACATGGACGAGTTGAAGAATATGAGGAGGCGGGAGGTCTTCCTCATCATGAAGAGGTACTTGGGCATGGCAAGGCTTTTAATACTTGTGACTTCGTCGATTTTTGCTCCTTAATTTCCCATTCATAGTGTGTTTGTTCCAATTGGCGGGCCGTCCGTGCCACTTATAGGCTAGAGGACGAGGCTAAGGAGTAGAGGAAGTCTTAAGAGGAAGCCCTAGACAAGCCTGTTCGTCCTAATTAAGGGCCGCTTGGGGAAGGAGGCACCGGGGAAGTCGCAATCCAAGCCTCCCCCTCCTCCGCCATAGCCTTAACCTGTTCGGACCAGGTCTTCCCCCACCGGATTGCAGCCACCATCTCCCCGATCCAAACTTCTTGCTCCTCCCTAACCGACTTTATCAACTCTACCTCCTCGGCTTGAGCCCACCGACTTAAAGAGGAAGAGGAGTTCTAAGGGTAAAGAGCCAATGGATGGGGGGAAGTCTCGCGCGTCTCAAGACGAGGGCGAAGCCCCGCGAGCTCAAAAGTAGCTAAAGATTGGGCATCAAGGCCAGGGCAAAGAGGTCGATGCTCAATCCGCGCCCGAGGCTTGGCTTCTTGCCCCAATGCTCCACGAGGAGCCTTTGATGGAAAATGCCTCCCTGAGGGACTTCCGAAGCGGCGGAAGGCGCTTATGTGGCTGACGCGTTGGAGAAGACCCTGTTGCTCCCCCCTGACATGGACGAGTTGAAGAATATGAGGAGGCAAGAGGTCTTCCTCATCATGAAGAGGTACTTGGGCATGGCAAGGCTTTTAATACTTGTGACTCCGTCGATTTTTGCTCCTTAATTTCCCATTCATAGTGTGTTTGTTCCAATTGGCGGACCGTCCAGGCCACTTATAGGCTAGAGGATGAGGCTAAGGAGTAGAGGAAGTCTTTAGAGCTTGAACGTAACAAGCGCGTGGACGCAGCACGGACCCTCAAGAACTCTAAGGCTGACCTCTCTAAGGCTAGGAAGGATCTAAAGGAGATGACCAGGGCTAGGGACAAGTCTTGAAGTAGGCTTGGCTAGTGCCCAAAAACAAGCCGAGGACCGGATAAGGCACTTGCTCGGCCGAGGGACAGTTGAAGATTGCCAAGAAGTAGATCGATGATTTAAAGAAGAAGTTGTCCGAGGTAGAGAAGGCTAGGGGCGTTGCGAAATGGGTCGGGATGAAGCCTTGAGGGCCAAGACGGAGGTAGAATTTGCTAAGACGGAGGCCGAGAGCTCCAAGGACAAGGTCGAGGAGGAGGCCTATGACATGGGTGTGGCTGATACTTAGGCCACTCTCAAGGCTCAAATCTCTGGGGTGTGTGTCGGCTCTCTCGCTCCCAAGTCCGGAATGAAGCCCTTAAATAAGTTGGGGTGGAGGTTTCATCCGATCTATGGAAGACAGAGAAGGTATACTGTCCTTCAACCATCCGTGAGACCGCCCCTGTCAACTTCGAGATCTTGAGTGCTCCAGAGGAGGTTGAGGTTGCTCGGCCCGAGGTCGCCCCGGGTCGTGCCCACCCCTGACGAGCCAACCGAGGGGGGCGAGCTTCTTGGGGTGATGGAAACACGTGGAAGTTAGAATCCTGAAGCGTACCAAGAGGCTGCCAGATCTATAGTCAACGCTAAGGACTCTCATGCCGAGGAGCCACCTCTCTCGGTTCAACCCCTTCAGACTATTTCCCGGGCTGATGTCCTCCAAGGTTCCAAGGCTAATCCCGCCCAGCTCCCCAAGGAAGAGGATGTCTCCTAGGGTTACGAGGCCAATCCCGCTCAACTTCCCAAAGAAGGGGATGTCTCCCGGGGTTCTAAGGTCGATCCCGCCTAACTCCCCAAGAAAGGGGCCAAGATAAAGTTGAAGAAGTAGGGGTCCTGGCCGACTTTTGTATTGGTTTTAGTTTAATTTTTAGTTTGTTCTCTTTTATTTTAAGGACCTTGGAATGGTTTGTAATTAAGTTTTTCGACTACATGTATGAAATTCCTTTCTTCCTTTTTCTTTTGAATTATGAGTTTGTTGCCATCACCGATATTACTACTATTGCGGATCTCGTGGCTTGTGAATTAGTTATCCTAATGGGTATGAATGGTTGTGCACATAATATATTTGAAATTAAATCCCTAAATTCTAACTTACCGGCGTCAAAGGGACGCTTAGTTTGCTTCTACCCATATTTCTAAGGGGCTAAGTGTATAATCCGAGATGCTGAGCGTGCACTTAGGCCATATCCATAGCTTTTACAAATCTTGAAGTGGCTAGTTTCCCTATAAGTTTGAGTCCAAGGACCATACAAGACCTTGATTCTGTCTAATACTTAGATTTTCTTGGAATAGCTAGTTTCCCTATAGATTTGGGTCCGAGGACCATGCAAGACCTTAGTTCTATCTAGTACTTAGATTTTCTTGGAGTAGCTAGTTTCCTTATAGGTTTGAGTCCGAAGACCATGTAAGACCTTGGTTCTGTCTAGTACTTAGATTTTCTTGGAGTAGCTAGTTTCCCCATAGGTTTGAGTTCGAGGACCATGCAAGACCTTAGTTCTGTCTAGTACTTAGATTTTCTTGGAGTAGCTAGTTTCCCCATAGGTTTGGGTCCGAGGACCATGCAAGACCTTAGTTCTGTCTAGTACTTAGATTTTCTTGGAGTAGCTAGTTTCTCCATAGGTTTGGGCCTAAGGACCATGCAAGAACTTAGTTCTATCTAGTACTTAGATCATTCTTTAGAGTAGCTAGTTTCTCCATAGGTTTGAGTCCGAGGACCATGCAAGACCTTGGTTCTGTCTAGTACTTAGATCCTTCTTTGGTGTAGCTAGTTTCCCCATAGGTTTAAGTCCGAGGACCATGCAAGACCTTGGTTCTGTCTAGTACTTAGATTTTCTTGGAGTGTCATTGGTGCGCATCAATTTCCCCAAAGTCGGAGGTCCAAGGACTCGACATAGCTAAGGTTTTGTTTAACTGCTACAAAAGATTCTGGTTTGACCCTCGGCTTCTTTCTCCGAAGGAAATTCAAATGAATCGGACTACTAGGCCCATGAGAGTTAACCCCTTGACAAGTACACGGGGCACACATCTAATGTCAGAAGCCCCTAGAACCGAACTCCGTTTAGCAATCCTCCTCGCGTAGTCAACGTTTTAGAGTGTAGACCTAAGTGGAAGTTGAGTAACGACAACGACAGTGTGTTCTTGGAAATAATGGGGGGTGGCTTTCACGTAGCTTGCACCACCGCCAAAGTGGTCTTCTTGAGGGACTTGACCGTGATTAACCGTTGCATTCACCAACGCACAAGCTCTCCTCACAGACGGCGCCAATTATAGGGACTGGGTTTGAGTGCTCCTCCTATTGGACGAAAAGTCTCGAGCCCAACTAGCCCAATACAATGAATTTTTAAAGAAGTGAGTTTAAGAACTAGGTCTTAGTCTGAACCACGATCACTAGACACAGTTAGGTGTGGGCTGAGTAACAAGGAAATGGGTTGAAGTATGGGATTTTGTCCTCGGGTGTTTCGTCCGAGGAACTCGATATTCTTCTTCTTCTTCATTACTAGGTTACGGGGGTTTTCAAGATCATGCAGACCGCCACAGCTTCCTCCTTTTTCTCTTTTTCTGCTCCTCTTCCGCGGTCCCTCATTCTTGGAGGGTCTCTCACATTAGATACTTCTTTCCAATCGATCTTGACCCTCCACCTGTTGATTGTGTAGGTCATTATTCGAGTGCTCGTCCCATCAGTCATCTTCCCAAACCTTCTGTGAGTTGCAGCAACCAAGGCCGCACTATTCGGGGGTCTTTTCCTCATTAATGCGGCCAAAACGTTAGTTGGACGCATTCAATGTGGAGGTGACAGCTTCTCCTTGAACTGTTCCTACACCATACCCCCGCTACTATACTCATCCTTTCTTCCGGGAGCGCTCTGGGAGGCTGCCTTTGATGGCGTGTCGTTCTTTTCTTCTGGATTTTGGAATGCCGAGGGCGGGATCGTCCTCGGCAACATCTCTAGGCCATTTGGATTTTCATTGTACGTCCTTAGACATTTTTCTCTCCTCGGCGTGGGCCTAGGGCCCAAGACAAAGTGGGCTGGAGTCGCTAAGTTCTTTGGCCCCACACTTCTCATTTTGGATTTTACTATTAAGAATTTGCAACCTCAATATTTATATATAAAAAAAAATTTGTTTAAAAAAAAAAAAAAATTAAACTAAACTGCTACATGACATGTACAGACAAACTTATCTCTCAATTAAAATAAAAGAAAATTTTATTCAACAAACAAATATTTCTAACAAACATTGCTAATTAAACTGAAACAGTCGAAAACAAAATTAAAATGATCATACACAGCTATGTTATTAAAAGTGTATTGGGTTGCGCCACCTTGAAAAATGGGTCGAGTATACGTACCAAGGATTTTATTTTCTTTGGATACAACAAAATCAATCAATAAGTTGCCAGTTAAACGATTGGCGTATATATGCCTTCTCAATTGTAGCTTCTTTAAACCACTAACGAGGATATAGCTCAGTAATTGGAGCCTCATTGGTTGAATGTTGGACATAGTTGGCTCTGGAATGATTTGACCTGGTCACCTCCAAATTATGGTCTAATTCAACATTACTATGCATAAAGAATGCAGGTGGTGATGGCACTGGAAGAGTGATAGAGTAGCTATTAGGCATAAGAACAATCATAGTCATAGTTCGTCTATTAATTACACTTTCTTGAACGCGTAGTAAACCAATGTGGATGCATCTCATTATTTTAGTTATCGAGCTATGTCGCAATGTCGGATCTATAATATGTGAAGCAGTTCCCTCCGTCCAATTTTTCCATACCTGGCAAGATATAATTAATGGGCAAGAATGATATTAGAAAACAAATATTTCATGAGCAAATCGTACTTTTCTTCCCCTAACTATGGTGAAGCTGCAATGTCCCTCCTAAAATACAAACTAAAAAATTTATTTAACTGAACTAGTGGTAATAAGTATAGTACCACCTGTGATTAGGATTTCTATCAATATTGTTAACCAAAAATTCAAACTTCTATTAAATACTTAACAAAATTTGGCTTTTCCATCAAATTTGATAGAATTTCTAACAAAAAGGGGCAAAGGAGAAACATTGCTCGGCTTTAAAATTAGAGGAAATATTATAACTACACCATATGTAAGAGGGAGAAACACACTTAATCGCTATTTTTATTTTTCCAATTTCACCAGTATGTAGTATGTACACAAGTGATACACTCACAAGAAAGGGGAAATGTGCTCAAATTGATTTTACTTATGTAGCTGAGAAGATCTTCCACATTCTCTCCATTTCAAAAGAAATTGTTCCTCTGTCCATTCACTATCTCCAATTCTAACACACCAAAACTAAAGACATCGGACTTCATTGAAAACTAACCATGCATTACATATTTTGGAGTCATATATTCACTGCATAGTGGACATTAATAATATTAGTTTGATTATATTTCTTGAAAATAAACATTAACTCTCCCCACTCAAGATACTTACTAAGTCCCCACAATTTTACTTGTATTTGCTTGAGTTTGATCCAGTAAAAACAATTTTGCCATGTCAAAATTTGAAATCTTGGGATTCATCTCTACATCTAAAAGTATGTTGCTAGCTTTAAGATCACGATGAATAATTCGAAACCACGAATCTTCATGAAGGTAGAGAAGCCCTTGAGCAATGTCTCCTATAATTTTGTAACGTTTTTCCCAATTCACATGTACACGCTTGATAGGGTCTATGTAACAAATCAAGCATTTGATTTGATTAATTAAATATGTCGAGATATTTTTTGATAAGACATGTAACCCAAAAGAAAATTTATGAACATGGCTTGATAAAGAGAAATGCATACATACCAGAAAGGAAGTGATTAAGGCTTGTATTTGGCACAAACTCGTATATCAAAAGCCTTTCATTCGTTTTTATGCAAAACCCTAAGAGTTTGACTAAATTATGATGCGGACGTTTGGCAACCAATAGGAACTCATTCTTAAATTATAGATTTCCTTGTCCAGAATTTGTTGATAGGAATCCAAATCTTCTGTTCCACTTTTTCTGCTCCACTCTATACTTCACCAATAAAAATATGCCATGTGTTCACCCAATTAATTAAATACTATCATTATTGACTTATTACTACTACCGTTATTAATTAATAGTAGTGAACACGTAGCATGTTTTTATTGGCGGAGTATAGAGTGGAGCAAGAAAAGTGAGACAGAAGATTTGAACTCTATTAATAGGCTTTTAACTACAATAACTTGGCCATTATAGAACATACCCTGAAGATATATAAGAATAAAGTTCTTATCAATGTTAGAGAATTTGAAGATTTTTTATGGATGAATGATACAATTCTCCACAATATTATACCATACAATTACCCTGTCCAAGCTTATTTGCTTCAAAAAAGTCATCTGTCGCATCTCTAATTGTGCCAAAGTCGAATTGCAAGGATTCCACGCTTCCCATTTCATTATCGATATCTTTATATGAGGAACATATAATTAAATACTTGCATTAATGATTAATCAATCAAGTTCAATATTTAAAGAAGAGTGCTACTAGTCAAAATACGTATGAATACAGTACTAATGACAGAAATAGGCTTTGATAAAAAAAAATTAAAAAAAAAAATTATGGAAGTAACTTCTTCATAAAAATTTGATTCAACTTTATATAGAGTTATTTTCCTAATTGTGATTCGTCGTTCAAATGAAGAGGTCATGGCAATCCTAGACTCAAAGGATCCAATCCCCTGTCTGTGTTGAAACGGTGTAAACTTAATTAAGCAGCGCTAGCAAGGAGGGCAGTAATGTTGGCACAGGAAATTGGAGTGTGTAAGTCGAATTTGAAGGTGATTCTGAGGAATGGGCACACTATTGCTTTGAGGCTCATGAGTTAAGCAAACTAGTGAGTGGTAAAGAAGTTGACAAAAAACAATTGGAGAGAATGGTTAAAGTGGGACTCTGGTGCATTCTTGATGATTCATCTCTTCATCCTTCGATAAAAAATGTTCTACTAATGCGGGAAGGGACTGTAGATATCCCAATCCCTCCAAGTCTGACTTCTCTTCTTAGTACTATATAAAACATTTTTTTTTTTTTTTTTGTGTATAGGAAAAGTGATTGAGGGCACTTGAGCTAGATATGTCCCTCCATTAGACAAGGAAGTATATGTATTCAGCTAGTCTTAGGGTCTGTTTGGTTGGAAGAGTGGAAAAGTAGGAGGATAGAAAATATTTAGTTTTCCCTCATGTGTGTTTGATTGGAGGGGTAGAAAAATAGGAGGGTGGAAAACTTTTTTGTTTGGTTGAAAAGAAAAAGGGGAGGATGGAAAATGTAGTTTATATAAATTGACTATCTTGTCTTTATTATATAACATATAAGAAATAGAGTGAGGGTTAGGTGAGTGCAATAAAGTGAGGGTATTTGTGTAAATTACATTATTCACTATCTTAAATATCTTTTTCTCCCCATTTTCCTCCCAAATTGGGAGGATAAAAAAATGTGGGCCCGGAGGGTTTATTTTCCTCTCCATTTTCTATCTCTTTTGTTTTTTCTTCTGAACTAAACGGTGAAAAATGTCATTTTTCACTCTAATTTCCTTTTCCTATTTTCCATCCTCATTATTTTCACTCCAACTAAACATACCCTAAGGCCATTGGCAAAATGTGTTTGTAGTTGTATCCCTTTCAAAACCCAAATATGGGACGATTTGGAAGAATAATTTGCACAATAGTGTTGCTAAATTTCTTTCGAGCTACACTCCCACAATATAATTAGATATCGGACCATCCGTACTTTAGGGGCTGTTTGGATTGGCAATTCTCATCACTCAATTCTCGCTTTCTATAACTCAATTCTCAAAAATGGTGGGACCCATCTCAATTCTAAAAAAAAAAAAAGTGTTTGTTTGGCAAGCCATAACTCGCTTTCCAATTTTTTGTTTCCATCACTCAATTCTTCGATTTTTGAGTTATGAGTTATGGAAACCGAAAACACCTTTTGGCTGTTTTCGGTTTCCATAACTCATAACTCAATGGCATTTTTGTAATTAAACACACATGAGGGATCCACTTAGCAGCAACTTTTAACCAACTGACTTTTTTTTTTCTTCTTCTTCTTTCTCACTGTTTCGGTCTTCACTGGGTTTTTTCTCTTCTTCTTCTTTCACTGGTTCGATCTTCACTGGGTTTTTTTTTTTTTTTTTTTTTTTTTTTTTTCACCGGGTTCGGGTTTCTAGGTACTAAAAAAAAAAAAAAAAAAAAAGGCTTACCACCGTGACAGGCGTAGGCCCCCCAAATAGTGTGAAAAATAGTGAGTGATGGAAACTGAGTGATGAAGGCAAACAGATGTGAAAAATTGAGTGATGAGTGATGAGTAATGAGTGATGGAAATTGAGTGAGGAAAATTGAGTTATCAAATTTTGTTGGCCAAACAGGCTCTTAAATTCTAAATCTTTGTATATGCCCAATTGCCTTGGCTTGATGACCCAACTTAATTATGGGGCTCAAACTCGGGAATGACTCCACAGTTCACCCAGTTCCATTGTGATGGGAAAAAAATATCGCTAAAAAGACAAAATCAATTGCTTGTTTTTTCTCCCTTAAGACAAGCGGGAGGGCCAAAGGGGGTATTTGAACCCAAATTCTATTTATGGGAGAGACTGACTGGTGGCACTGAGTCACAAAACTACTTTTTGTTAATCTATATATATATATATATATATATATATATATATATATAAAACCGAAACCTTTGTTGGCACCACAATTTTCCACGTCAAAGATAAAAATAAAAAATAAATAAAAATTATAACTCCTCAAAACCCTAGCAACCTTACCCCTCTCACAAGTTAAGAAATATAAAACCACGGTTTCTGCAAACTCTCTCTTTCTCCGGATGTAGGAAGCCCTAAAGCATTCAAGATCTACAAAACCCTAGCAACCTTACCCCTCTCTCAAGTTAAGAAATATAAAGCCACGGTTTCTGCAAACTCTCTCTCTCCAGACGTAGGAAGCCCTAAAGCATTCAAGATCTACAATGCACGGTATTTCAAGATCTACAATGCACGGTATTTCAAGATCTACAATGCACGGTATAGATTTTCGCTTATAAAGTTCAGCTTTTATAAGGTTAGTTTGTTTATATATTTAGTCTTTATGTTTAGGTTTAGGTTTTAAGAGATTTATATATTACTACTATGTGGCTGAATTTCCCGTGACATCAGCTTTATGTTTTTTTTTTTTTTTTTTTTTTTTAATTTGTTTTATGTAAGGTTAGTTTGTTTACATCAGTTCTTTATCTCAAAGATAAGACTTTTATTTCTACCTCAAGAACTATTTAGGTATATATCCCTTGTAAGCACACATGAACTTAAATTGTCTTTTAATATATGCATACTTTATTATTTTCTAATAGTTTTCCCGTGCATCGTGCGGGTTAGCGACTAGTTAAAAAGTATTTGCATTCTCTGGATTTTGTTAATGGGCTACTTGGATATAGGAAGCAATGGTGCTTTTTCTATATCAAATAGAACTACATAGACTAAACTTGTTTGCACTTCTCTTTCGGAGTAAAAGAAAAGAGGATCAAGAATCAACAAGGCTGGAACCAACAATGACTCCTAAATTATCATAATTGAAGGATCCATTAAAATAAAAACCTAAAAAATGTTATTAGAGTGGGAAAAAAATTAAAATACTTTTTAAAATGTGAAGTAAAGGATATGTTAGGAACAAGAAAAAATATCTAAAAATTTATGGAGTGGTGTGAGTTTAGTGTAGGTATGTGTCTTGTGATGACAAGCATGTGTGATATTTTGAAGTCTAGGTCTAGTTTTTATTTTTTATTTTTTTTAGAATAATAAATATTTTAATATACACACACATGGGGAGAGGGAAAAAGGTCTTAGAAAACTTAGTTTAGGTCTAGTTGGTTACAATGCAAAGCGATGTCAAGGAGGAAAAAAAAAAAAAAAAAGCAATATGGAAAAGAAAAAGAAAATGAAATAGGTCTACAGGATTGAAGTGACTTGTGTGAGTGCTAGCGCGTTGATACTATGTATTTTGAACAGTGACAGCTTTAGAAATATTTTTCACATTATTCATTAAGAAACTTAAATTAAAAAAATTTAATAAATAAAAAAACTTGAATATATTGACAAAAAAAAAAAAAAAAAAAAAACAGTCGCAAATACATGAAGTTTTAATATTTTCTTTTACGAGTTTACATATTTTGAAATTTTTGTATGATAGCTTCATTATTAATATTATCAGTTACATCTTTTTCAATATACACAATCAATTAATCATCAAAATACTGATCTCCCTTTCAATTGCCAACATTTTGCCTAAATAAGTAACAATATAAACAAAATGCATCATTCTTTTTATGATATGTTCCAACCAATATTTTGTATTCTTTAAATTAATTGGGATTAAATCAATGTAATGTTCCACTAATTTCTTTTTTAGGAAAATCATGGCTAAAAGGTTGGCAAGAACATCTTTGTTAATATGCTCTCTTTTTTTCTACTGATCATTAGGATGAAAATATGAGACCTTTTCTCGTAGCCTAGAAGATAAATTTGTCATAAAAGTGATTTCCTTATAAGAATTTTGTCTGTAGTGCTAACAAAAGAATAAATTGTAAACTATAAGTTCATTCAATATATTCAACTTAGGTATTAAACTATTAAATTAATCATGTTCAACAAAGTATTGAGGCATTATTTTAGTGCATATGCATGTATACAAGATATATTACATAAATCCAATAAATTCAGCTAAAATTTAAAGCAAGCACTAATTGACTAACTATTGGAAAATATGTATTTTTTTATTATTAAAAAATAGTAGTTTTATTATATGCCTTTGGAAAACACAATTTAAAATATCACAATTAAACATTTTATTTGGGTTTTTAGGCTAATTTGTTTGTTTAGACAATTTTTAGAAATTCTACGTTCAAACCATTTTTACAACAAATGCTAGTTGACAATTGTTATTATCCTAATTTACATATCACTAAAATTGTTTTTTTGTTCACTAGTAACAACTTACTACTTAGAATTTGTTGTGAAAGTGTTGTGGAAATGCTATAAATATGACATTTCTCGCAATTTTTTGGTTCAATCTTCAATGGACCAAAATTTTGAGGAGGTCAAAATTTATTTTTAATGAAAAATTTTTATTTAGGATGTTCAATTTTTTTTTTTTTTTTTTTGTAGGGTGGTCAACAACCCATATTAATTTAAAATTCATTTTTTAAGGTTTAAGTTTTTCTTTTCCAAGTTCAAGGTGGTCCCGTGACCACCTTGAATTATGCATAGCGATACTTGGTATGTAGAAATTTGTAATAGAGTGATAGAGAAGAGAGAAAATTCTTGAGTAATTAAATTTGGTCACTTGGTCTACATTGTCAGAGCAAGAACTCAAAAGGATAATATTTTAGGAAAACTCTTAATTTATATTGTAGACTAAAATGTTTAAAACATTAATTGTACACATTTATTTAGTTTACAATGTATGATTTATATTATTAGTGCAATATAAACCTGTAATTACCCTTTTACAGTTCTCTCTCTCTCTCTTTTTGCTAATAAATTTTTATAGTACTTAGAGGGGTGATTTTTTTTTTTTTAAAAATAGAGGGGTGATATTGATACATTAGAATAGTAACCCATTTTTATAAGGGGAATTACATACACAACTCAATCACAATCCCACAATTTCTTGATTTATTCCATTCCTATGATTTCCTTTAATAATCAATAATTTGATTTGGTCTTGATAATATGGAAAGTGTGTACTCGTTTTTACTTTTCTTCTTTTCTATTTCTTTGTTTATACTCCTCAAATGGGTTGTGTCCAACTGAATCCCATTCTCAAGTGATTTTAAGTCTAAAATGAACAACGAAGCCGACAATGTTGAATTCGAATAGTTGTTTACGTAGTCTTAAATATCCTTATCATGACAGCAGTGTTGCTACTTGCGAGAGTTAGCCCGTATGGTGGTTCGGATTGACTTTGAAATTAAATCAACCGTGTTGCTCGGGCTAACAGTATAGTCCTATGGAAGACTCATAATTCATTAGCAGACAAGTGGAGAGACTTTTTAGTCAACAAAGAAAGGGACTTTAAGTGCTCAACCAAAAAAAAAGAAAAAAAAAGAAAGGAGACTTATATGAATAATTCTTTCACTACTATGCATATTTTTTTTAACCACGTTGTGGGGCTAACATGTATAGTCCTATCGAAGACTCATAATTCATTGGCAGACAAATGGAGATTGGAGAGACTTTTTAGTCTACAAAGAAAGGGACTTTAAAGCGCTCATCCAATTCAAAAGAAAGGAATAATTCAAAAGAAAGGAATAATTCTTTCACTACTATGTAGATTTGTTTTAAATATATACTAGCGGTGACTTTTCAATTCACAGAAAGACATTTTCTGAAGTTTAGGATTCTCTTTCACTCTTCCATTCCAAACGGTTCCATTTTTTTTTTTTTATACTATTTATGACACATAACTCAGGCACTCGTCCAATGGTGGCAACAATCTTGCTTTTTCTTCTTCTCTCAGCAATTTTCACTGCAGAAGCTCAACAAGGAGAATCCAATGTAAGCCTAGGCTCTTCTTTAACGCCTACTACCAAGTTTTCATGGCTGTCACGTTCTGGTCTATATGCCTTTGGCTTCTACCAACAATCCAATGGCTACGCCATAGGAGTTTTTCTTACCGGGATTCCTGAAAAGACAGTAATCTGGACGGCCAACCGAGACAATCCTCCAACTCTCGCTGATGTTACATTGAATTTCACTGGTGATGGTAGACTTATCCTGCAATCTGCACAAGGCAATGAGTCAACCATTGTCGATCCTCCTGAACGTGCAACATCGGCATCAATGCTTAATTCGGGAAACTTTGTTCTATATAATTCTAATAAGGATATTATATGGCAAAGTTTCAACACCCCAACCAATACCATTTTGCAGGGTCAGTGTCTCTTAGCTGATAAAAGGTTGGTTTCAAGTGTTTCAGAATCTGACCAATCGACAGGAATATTCCAATTGGTAATGCAAACAGATGGAAACCTGGTGCAATACCCATACATACCTGAATTAAAAGTTGAACATGCTTATTGGGCTTCTAATACAGATGGACAAGGCAATAACGTGTCGCTTTGTCTTGATGATGATGGCCATCTATACCTGCTCAATTCCACTGGCAAATACCTATCAAATCTGACTCAAGGTGGATATCCAACAAACGGTATAGTTCGTCTTATGAGAATTGATGCTGATGGGATCTTCAGGCTATACTCACACAATTTGGAAAAGAATGGGAATTGGCTTGTCAATTGGTCATCTTCTGATAATAAGTGTGACCCTAAGGGCCTGTGTGGCCTCAATGGGTTCTGTACTACTGTTGATCGAGAAGCCGACTGCAAATGTCTTCCTGGATTTGTAAGAGTTCACCAGGGCAATTGGAGTTCAGGCTGTGAAAGGAATTTCACTGCAGAAAGTTGCCAAATCAAAAACGGAATTATGAAATATATCATGTCAGAAGCATCTAATACAGTTTGGGAAGATAGCGCTTTTTCGATTATGCAGCAGATATTGACAAAAGAGGATTGTGAAGCATCATGTTTGGAGGACTGTAACTGTGAAGCAGCTTTGTACAAAGATGGGACATGCCGAAAGCAAAGGCTTCCATTGAGATTTGGAAGAAGAGTACTGGCTGATTCAAACGTAGCATTAATCAAGGTTGGTATATCTACACCCATCATATATAACATTGCTCCCATGGTACGTGAAAAAAAGCCTCAAAAGGGCATATTGATTATGAGCATCTCACTTACAGCTTTTGGACTCGTTATGTTAGTGATTTCTGGGATAGCAATATATAGAAATCGTGTTTGGACTTATAAAAGACTCTCTAATAATAGTGGAAATGTTGGTTTGAGCGTGGATGTTTCTCCAAGATCATTTACTTATAATGATCTTGAAAAAATGACTACTGGTTTCAAGGAAGAGCTGGGTAAAGGATCATTTGGGACTGTTTACAAGGGAATAATATCAAATGTTCAACAGGTTGTAGCTGTCAAAAGACTAGAAAAATTGTTGACTGAAGGGGAGAGAGAGTTTCATACTGAGGTTAAAGTAATTGGAAGAACACACCACAAGAACCTTGTCCGTTTGCTCGGGTATTGCCATGATGGAGATAATAGGCTTTTGGTGTATGAGTACATGAGCAATGGCTCCCTTGCAGACATACTCTTCAAACCTGAAAAACAACTTTGTTGGAATGAAAGGATAGAAATAGCTTGCAAAATAGCAAAAGGAATTCTTTATCTCCATGAAGAGTGTGAGTCACAAATCATTCACTGTGACATAAAACCCCAAAATATACTCATGGATGAATATAGGTGCCCGAAAATCTCTGACTTTGGATTGGCGAAGCTGCTAAAACCAGACCAAACCAATACCAAAACAGCCATTCGAGGAACAAAGGGGTATTTTGCACCGGAGTGGCTTCGGAACCAACGAGTGACAACTAAAGTAGATGTATACAGTTTCGAAATTGTGCTATTGGAGCTTATATGTCATAGAAAGAGTGTTGATTGGGATCTTCCTGAAGAAGAGGCTATTCTTGAGGAATGGGCATACTATTGCTTTGAGGCTCGTGAGTTAAGCAAACTTGTGAGTAGTAATGAGGTTGACCAAAGACAATTGGAGAGAATGGTTATGGTGGGACTCTGGTGCATTCTTGATGAACCATCTCTTCGCCCTTCGATGAAGAAGGTTCTACTAATGTTGGAAGGAACTGTAGATATTCCAATCCCTCCAAGTCCGACTTCTTTTCTTAGTACTATATAAAATGTATTTGTATTTTTATTTTTTTCATAGGAAAAGTTATTGAGGGGGATTTGAGCTGGATATGTCCCTCCATTAAGACAAGGAAGTGTTAGTATTTAGCTAGTTTTAAGGCTACTGACAAAATATGTTTGTACTAGTATTCCTTTCAAAACCCAAATATGGGACTGTTTGGAAGAATAATTTGCACAATATTGTTAAATTTCTTTTATGTTAAATATATGTACATGCCAATGGCCCTTGGCTCGATGGCCCTTATTTGTGGGGCTCAAACTAGGGAAGGGAATGACTCCGATCCGCAGTTCACACATTTCTATTGTGAAGGGAAAACAATGTTGCTAAAAATATAAAATCAATTGCTTGTTTTTTCTCCCTTAAGACAAGGAGGGAGAGCCAAAGGGGGTATTCAAGCCTAAATTCTGTTTATGGGAGAGTCTGAACAGTGGCACTGAGTGACAAAACTTTTTTTTTTTTTTTTTTTTTGAGAATAAAACTATATTTTGTTACTCAAAAAGAATTTGCATTCTCTGGCTTTTGTAATGGGCTACTCGGATATAGGAAGCAATGGTGTTTTATCTATATCAGGACTACTTACTTAGACTAAATTGCAATTCGTACTCTTAAATTTTAAGATGGTTTTGATTTTACCACTTATAGTTTTAAAATTTGAATCCGCACCCTTAAGGTTTCAGATTGTTAGGAAAAAAAAACCATTCCATGCATATATCCGTTAATGAGATGCCTGCAACTAAATTCCACCTAAGACTGTGTGTGACGTGTTTTAATTGATCTAATGAAATCATGACGTCATTTTTGGCATGCCACAGCAACCTTAGAGCATTAGCACTAGGAAATGCTAATGCCATATCTAAGGGAAATTTGGCATTTCAAGCCTCAAAACCATCTGCATCGGGGAATTGTAAATCCAGGTATTGCAATTTTTTTTGCAATACTACTACAGTATTGTAAAAAAAAAAAAAAAATGGAACGCTCTCTCTCTCGTGAGGAGAAAGAGGAACTTGTACGTAGCACAAAAAAGGTCAAGAATGTGAGCCATGTTGGTTTCGGTGAAGGCCATAGCTCTGGCTTTGCTTCACCAAACCGTGACGGTGTACCGTGGAATCTAAGTGCGTCGTCGTAGATAAACTTTTGGGAGAGATTCCTGGGGCTTTCGCACAAGCTTTTAGCTTTGAGGATGGAATGGATGATGAGGTTGAGTCGGATGGGGAGGTTGAAACAATCCGGCAAGGCCTATTAGCTATTAAAATTCCCGGGGAACTCAAACAAAGAATCTGTAAGCCGTGGACAAGCGCTTTTATCGTTAAAGTTTATGGTCAGAGTGTGGGTCTAAATTTCATTCAAGGTAGGTTATTGGCTCTATGGAAACCGGCAGGGAGGTTAGATTGTGTGGATTTGGGTCATGGTTTCTTCCTTACAAGGTTGTCCTTAAGTGAAGATTATGAAAATGTTTTGAGGAAAGGTCCGTGGTTTGTCAGAGACCATTTTCTTTCTATTAGACCATAGGAGCCGGATTTTAAGCCTGCTTTAGCAAGTGTTTCCTCCATCGCTGTTTGGATTAGACTAAATGAGCTACCCATTGAATATTACAATGCGGAGGCGCTACAGCTCATTGGGAAAGCCATTGGCAATGTCCTCCGAATAGATACCTTTACGGCATCGGAAACTAGAGGACGGTTTGCAAGGTTGTGTGTGCAAGTGGATGTGGAGAAACCTCTAGCTACTGCTATTATGATAGGGAAGCTCGAGCAACAGATTTGTTATGAAGGAATTCAAAAAATGTGTTTTGAGTGTGGCCGTTTAGGACATAGTAAGGAGCATTGCCCTCATGTTGTCCGGCAAGGACTGTCATACTCGGAGGCCGGATTGAAGGAGGTGAGTAAGACATGTTTTAGCTCACGGTCTACGCATGTTCCCGACGAAGCAAGGCGCGGGGAGGGGACCAGTGGTGTGATGCGTGATTCTGAGCAAAGTGCTTGAGCGGGTGGATGTGCGTGAGGAGGTGTACGGGCCTTGGATTATAGTAAAGCGCAGAAAAAATAGTACAAAACCGTTGAGGAGTGGTGGGACATTGCCCCGGCAAGGTAGTGGGATGAATACCAGAACAACCGAGTACGTGGAAAAGGGAATTGCGGATCGGGCTGCTGGGATTGATGGGTCTAATAGAGAGTCTAAAAGGAAGATGTCTCCTCAGAGTTTTATGGATAAGGCCCGATTTGTCTCTGTGGTCCAAAGCATCGGGCGGAGAGGGTAAGGCCCCGACCCAACAAAGCCCAAGTTTGATGTTGAATAGAGGAGTTTCAAGTCAAAATTTAGACCGGTCCAGCTCTTATCCAAATTCTCGAGGGCTTACATCACTCAAAGGGAAGAAAGGGGCAGCTCATAAAAAATCTCACAATGATGATCAAGGCAGCGCCGTTGGGGTGTAGAGCTCACACCGCACCGGTTTTAAGCAAGCTCGGGTTAGTGCCGTCTTGGTTGGGGTTGAGGGGCAAAGTGGAAACGGTGATAGGCGCCCGCTTCGGTGGTTTGGGTGGCGGTGATGGTGTTTGTTTCACCGCCGGTGTGGGGTCGTCAAGAGGTGATTTGGGAGAGCTGGGTTTTTGTCCTGGCCAAGTTTCGAGCAAGGCTGATCAGATTATTGGGGCTTCTTCAGCTTTCACCACTCAAGGAGATTTAGTGGGTGAGCAGATCGGTGTGGGAGCAAGCGTTGAGCATAGGGAGCTGCCTCCTAGCGGAGATTCTGAAGTCAATGGAGGCATGCAAGCGGTTGGGGGAGTTTTTGCTTTAGATATCTCAAGCCAATGTGCTATGGAAGATTGTGAGACGGAGGGGATGGAGTTTGAAGCTAGAGGAAGTTTTGAGAAGTCTCGGTGTTAAATTTGCTCCTTTCTTTATCATTATTTTTATTATGAATGTTATCATCCGGAATTGTAGAGGTGCTTTGAAACCCTCTTTTAGGAAGCGTGTTATTGATTTGGTGCAAAATTACAACCCATCAATTTTGGTTGTTATGGAAACCTGTGTAGGGGGTGATAGAGCTAGGGAGATCACAAATTTGTTGCCGTTTGATAGAGCATTCCATATTGATTCCATTGGCTATGCAGGGGGTCTTTGGGTTACGTGGAACACCGACAGAGTTGATTTAGCCTTACTCGCCAAGATGCTTAGCGGGAGGTTCATGCGGAGGTGAAGGTATGTTTCACAAACACTAGCTGGTTATTATCTGCTGTGTATGCTAGTCCTAGGAACGCTGAAAGGCAAATTTTGTGGAAAAATCTGATGAGTGTGGCTGATTTACATAATATGCCTTGGGTTATAGTCGGTGACTTTAATGAACCTCTCCTTAGTGAGGATAAATTTGGTGGTAGGGGGGTGAGTGTGAATAGGTCTCTTTTGTTCAAGGAGTGTTTAGATAAATGTAATATGATGGATATTGGTTTCATGGTCCCCGTTTCACTTGGACAAATAGGAAGGAGGTTCAAGCTTTGATCCAAGAGAGAATTGACAAATTTTTTGTTAACCCGAACTGGTGTGTTTTGTACCCTGATGCAAAAATAACTCATCTGACTCGGTGTCACTCGGACCATTGTCCTGTGCTTCCGGAGTTGCAGCCGAGAACCCAAAATGGGAGGAGTAGGCTTTTTCGGTTTCAAACCGGCTGGATGTTGGATTCTTCTTTTCTTCCTATAGTGCATCAGGCATGGGATAGGAATGATGGGCTGGTTGATGCCATTAATTGTTTTACTTGGAAGGCGATGGAGTGGAATAAAAACCAATTTGGGAATATTTTCACTAGGAAAAAGAACTTGATGTCGAGGCTGAATGGTATTCAAAGATCTCTAGCTTTATGCCCATCGGAGTTCCCCGTTAATTTGGAAGATGAGCTTTTTAGGGAGCTGGATCTTGTGCTTAGGTAGGAGGAGGAGTTATGGGCTTTAAATTCTAGGGTGAATTGGATGATTCAAGGGGACCGTAATACGACTTTTTATCATGTGTCAACCTTGGTTAGACGTAAAAGGAATCAAATTATGGCTATAAAGAATACAGTGGGGGATTGGATTATTGAGGAGGGGGAGATAAAAGACTTCATTAGGAGTGGCTATGAGAAGATTTTCTTATCTTCTCTCTCTTTTGTGCCTAGGATGGATCCCGTTGGCTTGCAATGGCAGCCTAGGCTCTCGGAGTTGGAGAAGGAGAGTATAAGTGGAGGGCCTTCAGAAGATGAGGTAAAGGTAGCCCTTTGGTCCTTGAAACCTTTCAAAGCTCCGGGGCCGGATGGCCTTCATGCGGGTTTCTTCCAAAACTTTTGGCATATCGTGGGTAACTCTATGATTGAAGAGGTTCAAAAGATTTTTGCTGATAAAAGAGTTCTGGAGGTTTTGAATAGTACCCACATTGTTTTGATTCCAAAAATTCAGGGGCCGGAAACTTTGGGGAATTATAGGCCAATTAGTTTGTGCAATACAATGTATAAGGTGGTTACTAAGATTATTGTGGCAAGGTTGCGGCCTTATCCGGACAAACTCATCTCTCCTATGCAAACGGCTTTTGTGCTGGGTCGTAAAGGGACCGATAATGTTATTATTGCCCAAGAGGTTCTTCACTCCCTTAGGAAAAAGAAGGGGAAGATCGGATATATGGTTCTTAAGATAGACTTGGAAAAAGCTTATGACAAGTTAGAGTGGAGCTTTATTAGAGATATGCTTATTCGTGTTAATCTTCCTATGGACATCATAGATATTATTATGAGTTGTATGTCTGCAGTCTCTACTTCTATTTTATTCAATGGAGAAGCTCTTGACCTAATCTTTCCATCTAGAGGTATAAGACAAGGGGATCTGATTTCTCCGTATTTGTTCATCATCCGTATGGACTTTCTTGGGCGGCTGATTGAAGAGAAGTGCGGTGAGAAGTTGTGGCGGCCAGTGAAGGCTTCTCGGAGGGGCCCTGTTTTTTCGCATATTTTCTTTGCGGATGATCTGATTCTTTTTGCTAAAGCTGATGGGGTTAATTGTTCAACCATTAGAGGTGTTTTGGATACTTTCTGTAGTATTTCTGGCCAAACGGTGAGTGAAGCTAAGTCAAGGGTTTATTTTTCTCCAAATGTGGATAGGGATACTAGAGAATCCCTTTATGATATTCTAGGCTTTGCGTCTACGCCGTATCTTGGTAAGTACCTTGGTTTTTCGCTAAAGCAGCCGAGCTCCTCCTCTCATGATTATAACTTTATTTTGGATAGAGTGAAGCAAAAGTTGTTTAGGTGGAAGGCAAATCTTTTATCTTTGGCGGGCCGTAGAGTTCTCATTCGATCTTCTCTAGCCGCCATCCCGTCGTACATTATGCAGTGCTCTTATCTCCCGGGAAGGGTTCTGGAAGGGCTAGATAGAGTTAATAGGAACTTCCTTTGGGGGTCTACAAACACAACCAAGAAGATTCATTGGGTTGGTTAGGAGAAGGTGACAAAATCAAAGGAGGAAGGGGGTTTGGGGCTGCAAACAGCCAAAGGTAGGAATGTAGCCCTCTTATCCAAGCTTAACTCGAGATTTCATACGGAGGGTGAGGCTCCGTGGGTAAATGTTTTGAAGATGAAGTATTGCAACAACCGAAGGAGAGCAGCGGCAAATGCGGACAAACTTCCTTGTTCATCTGTTTGGGCTGCTATGAAGAAAGGGATGGACACTTTTAATAAAGGATGTAGATGGTTGGTGACAAAGAATAGCTCTTTGAATATTTGGCATAACAATTGGACTAATGGGGGTCCCCTTAGAAAGTTGATTCAAGGTCCTATTTCCCAAGAAGCCAACCTTTTGGAAATTAAAGATTTTATGCTTGATGTGGGGTGGGATTGGGAGAAACTAACCTTTGATTTACCTGATGAAGTTAAGGGTTTGATTTGTGCAATTCCCATCTCAACCTTAGGTGAAGGCATGGACAAGTTGGTTTGGTCCGGATCACCTAATGGGTCCTTTAATGTGAAAAGCGCTTATGGGATGGTTATGGAGTCCACAAATGTTACTGTTTTTTCATACAGCTGGGTTTGGAAGGCAGATGTGTTGCCAAAAATTAAAATGTTTCTTTGGTTGTGTGCCCACAATAGTATCGGTGTTAAAGTTTGCCTGGGAAGGAGAGGAGTGGTTCAAGATGAAGTGTGTCCTGTTTGCTGTAATGGGGATGAGACTATTTTGCATGCATTGAGGGATTGCTCCCACTTGAAACATGTGTGGAATCAGCTAGGGGTCACGGCTGCTAATCATGAGTTTTGGCATGAAAATGTGGTGGATTGGTTGTCTCTGAATGTAAGGAAGAATGGAAAAATGCATGATTCAGGTATCCCATGGAAAATTGTTTTTCCCTTTGCTATTTGGTCCATTTGGAAGAGTAGAAATGATATTGTTTTCAATAGGAAAGGTCGGAGTCCTAACTTGGCTTTAGATATTGTGTATCAAGCTAAAGAGTATGTGCATTGTGTGGCTGCCCCTAGATTGCAATCCCGTAGAGTCTTAAGGAGCATTCTTTGGGAGAGACCTAAGCTTAGGTGGAGGAAGCTAAATACAGATGGGGCATGCAGTGAGCCTCTCGGTCCGGCTGGTTGTGGGGGAGTGGTAAGGAATGAGGATGGGCGGTGGGTAGCGGGCTTTAGCAAGCGCATTGGGATCACTAGTAGTTTTGCCGCCGAGATGTGGGGGCTGTGTGAGGGACTCAAGTCGTGCTGCAACTTAAACATCCGAAGTCTTGAAGTTGAGAGGGATGCCAAGTCCATTGTTGATGTGCTTCAAAATACAGGTTATGTTAATAATGTTATATCCCCTATTTTAGATGATTGTAGGCATCCGATCTCTCTATTTCAAAATGTCCGTATTAAGCATTGTTTCCAGCAAGCAAATCAATGTGCTGATGGCTTAGCTAGGATGAGTTTTAGTTTAAATGCTGATTTTCTTATTTTTGATAGTTCGCCTGTAGACATTATAGATGTATTTGAGGGAGATCTCGGTGGGAGGTCTTTCATTAGGTCTTGTACTGAACCTTGCTTTGGTTTTTAGTCTTGAAATGTTATCGTCTTTCATAAAAAAATATATATATATATATATATATATATATATATATATTTATATATATATATATATATTATTTTATCTCTGTCTCTCTCATCTCTATCTCTCGTCTCTATCTCTCCATCGTTGAAGCTTCACTAGACCACAACCCACAGCACAGCCAACCCAGCACCACAGAGCACAAATAAACCCAAAAAACCCATATCACTATCCTACACTAGTTGTGTAAAAAAAAAACCTCAAAAACCAAAACCCACCGCACAAATCACACACACTTTCCCACAACCCCTGTTTTTCTTCAATCTTCACAGAAACAAAAATGGTTCCAAACCCAAAGATCACTCATCCGCAAATCCCCACTCTTTTCTTGTTTCATGGGGTTTTCTCACAGACCCATTTCGAATTCCACCCGAATTCCCGCAAACCCAGTTCAAATTAGCGGGTTTCGTACCTGTTCTTCGTGTCGCTCTTACTCTCACCTGTTATTTTCTAGCCATGGAGCCGAGTTTAAGAATTTGGGTAGTTCTGAAATGCGATTTGGGCAACTGGGTTTTGATCATTTTCGAGTTTCTGTGGTTTCGGATGGTGGGTCGGGTGGATACGGAGGTTCCGGTGGGAGAGGTGAAGGTAGTGGTGGTCTTTGGCAGGCGGTGACAATGGTAGTAATGCTGAGTTGTAGATGGAAGGCTCTCGCGAGTTTTTAGAGAGCTAAAAATGAGAGAGAGAGGAGAGAGATGGGAGAGAAAAGATATAATTTTGAGATATATTATTTTATTATATAGATATATTATTTTAATGAGTAAAAGAGGAAAATAGAAGTTTGGGATGTGGAAGTATTGTAAAATAGAATGGTATAATAATAAAGTGACTTTTTAGAATTGTAAAATAGAATAGCATTGGAATTTTCCAATGCTAATGCTCTTATATCAAAGAGTCATTTATAAAAATGAATATAATAATACCAATTTATCAACAATTTTATTATTATCCTATTGACACTATTCTATCTTCATTTCCAATTATGATAGATCATATAAGTTTATGTGGTTCATCCACTTGGCTTACATTCATGGAGTAAGTGCTTAAAAAGGATATACGTTCTTTATTCACTATTTTTTTTTTTTTTTTTTTTTTGAGAAACATGTTCTTTATTCTCTTAAACCATATTTTTATAACTAGAAACACATACATAAATCAATCAAAAATTTGAATTGATTGCTTCATTCCCTCAAATTCCTCTACCAAGTCCATGATTTTCTACTATAATTATTAATTAATCAATGAATTGATTTGGTTTTCAATAATAAGGAAAGTCTCCAGTTTCCTACACCCCCCTTAAGTTGTGCATGGAATCCTTCATGAAATGTGCAACAAACAAAAATTGATTTTCTTTTTCTTTTTCTTTTTTGGTGTGGAAGTAAAACTTGTAAAGTTGTTTTCATTTCACTTTTGGAGTAAAAGAAAAGTGGATCAAGAATCGACAAGGCTGGAATGAACAATGACTCCTATGCTTAGGATAATTAAAGGATCCAGTAAATACAAACCTAAAAAATGTGATTAGGGAGGGAAAAAAAAATTAAGACTTTTTCTTAAAATGTGAAATAAAGGGTATGTTAGGAGCAAGAAAAAAAATATAAAGATTTGTGGAGTGTTCTGAGTTTAGTGTAGTTATGTGTGTTGGGAAATTTAGACCCCGATTGGTAAAATTAACAAGTTTTAAACCCAAGTTGTTAATTAGATTAATTATGAATAAACCTTGTTAAAACAAACAAACATCAATATCATGTCAAAATCATGCACAATGGAAAAATAAATAAGATAAGATATGATGACCCAGGAAAACCAATGAAACAAACTAGTTTCACAGTAAAAAACCTGGGGGAAAACCTTTCCAAAAAGCAATCCACTATAGTAAAGAGAAGTTTCAGATATAGTACAAAACCTTTGTCCTTATACTCTACAATCCCCGTAAATGAACTTACAGAAGAAACCTTTTACCGCTTCAGAACATCCGAACTTTTCAATATATGAACGTCACCTTTTTTGCACGGATCCGAGTACGTGATTAACCAAAGATGCACGGCTCCCAGTATGTGACTAACACACCAACTTGAAGAAGATTGTTGACTGCAAAGTTCTTCACTTCATCAACAATGAAAATCAAGAAACACTTGATTACAAAACCCTAAGGCGCAAAAGACGCAGTAGCTTCTTTCGAAAAGAATAAGGCATTGGTCACCTTTTGCATATGTTCTTCTTGTATTCTCTTATGTGATGGCCTCTAAAATAAGCCTTATATATGTCTAGGGTTGTGAGAAAAGAAACCCTACACAAATACATAATCACGGATTAGAGTCAAAACAAAACTAAAATTCAGTTTTTCATAAACCTCGACAGATACCCTATCTCAAAGCTCACTGTCGAGCCACGGGGCTGAACAGCTCTTTAAGCTCGATAGATGGCTAGCTGTCGAGCTTTAATGATAGGCACTTTTCAGCTTAAATCTTGGACAAACTTACATGACTTTAACACTTGATCTTGAAACAAAGTTTCTTGAAGTATTAAACACATCTTAGATCTACCCAAATACAAGTAAAGTGCGTTTTGTCAAAGGATTAGTCAATTACATAAAATAATGACATATATTCCTAACAAGTGAATCACATATGTCCTAACAATGTGTCTTGTAATTGCAAGCATTTGTGATATTTTGGTGTTTAGGTCTAGTTGGTTACAATGCAGAAGCAATGACATTGTTGAATCTGAAATTCTGGAGTAGTCATAAATATCATTGTCAAGACAGCAGGGTTGCTAGAGACTAGAGTTAGGCCACAAATGGTTTGGACTGACTCTGAAATTACGTGTTGCTGGGGTTAACATGTATTGTCCTATGGAAGACTCATAATTCATTGGCAGACTGGTGGGGAGACTTTGAATAAACACATGCATACACAGACTTTTCAGTCTACAAAGAAAGGGACTTAAAGTGCTCATCCCAAAAAAAAAAAATACGAGACTTATATGAATAATTTATAATTCTTCCTCTACTATTCTGATTTTTTTTTTTGAATATATACTAGCGGTGATTTTTCAATTGTCTTTCACTCTTCCATTCCAAACAGTTCCATTTTTTTTTTCACTCTTTGACACCATGTAAAGGCTATTACTTCAAACCCCAATTCATTCATTATTTTCCTAAAAGATTCTCATGAGCCACACAGGAAAAATAACTTGTACTAAAAATAACCCCAATTCATTCTTTGACACCATGTAAAGGCTATGACTTGTACTAAAAGATTCTCAAAAACAGGAAAAATAACAAAAATAAATAAATAAATAACAAACTTGTACGAAAGGATATTCTCATGAGCCACACATTCTCACTTTCACCACCAATCCTCCAAATTTTCATTGCCTCGGAATTTCCCCAAAATAGTAGCATGGAGATCCTACTTTATTATTCTCACTTGCAAAATTAGATATAACAATGCTAGTAATGTAATAATTTTTGTAACTAATGATATGATAAATTGTGATTACAGCAGCATCATAACTTTCATTAACATACTGTAACTCTCAAATAAAAAAAAGCAAATATATTGTAACTCAATCACAATGTGTAATGTGTAATGTGTAAACAGTTTTTTTGTCCCTAGACTAATTGATACACAAAAGTTGGGTCGTTGCATGCATCTGTCATCATCACAGCTAGAGAGCAAATACGATTTTTCCCTTAAATTGTTGACATATTAAGATATGGGCCATATCGGCAGATGGCGATCTCATGAAGTTATCCTTGTTAAGCATATAGGACGATAAATGAGAACTTTATCAATTGATAATTTGAAATTGAAACATATTTAATTGAGAATTTGAAATTTAAACATATTTAAGTATAACCACTTGACCCAATCCAATCAGAACCATATATGTTTATAAGAGATTAAATGAACAAGTTTATTTCGATTTTTTTTTTTACTATGCCACTAATTTTATCTATGTATTCTTAATTTTTTCTGAGATAAATTTTTTCTTTTAATGTTCCATCACATGAATATTTGAATTTGGGAGTCCTATTTCTTTTCCAAAAGTTTTTTTTTTGGGGGCTAAAGCATAATAATAATAATAATAATAATAATAATAATAATAATAATAACCAATGTGGATACATCTCATTATTTCAGTTATTGAGCTATGTCTTAATGTGGGATCAATAATATGTGAAGAAGTTCTCTACCTCCAATTTTTCCATGTCTGCAAGATATAATTCAATGCGCAAACATGATATCAGAGGAAACTATTCTATAAGCAAAATTTGCTTTCCCATAGAAATGGTTTAGTTGCGATGACCCCCTAAACAAAAAAAAAATATATACAAAAAAAATTCTAATTCAACAATTGGTAATAAGCATTGTACCCCATGTTATTAGAATTTATATCACGTTAACAAAAAAAAAATTAAACTTATAAGAAATGCTTTTAAAAAATTGTCTTTTCCATTAAATTTGATAGAATTTCTATAAAAAGTGGGTAAGGGAGAAGCACTGCTCAGTTTTAAATTTAAAGGATGCATTACAACTACACAATATTTAAGAGGGGGAGACATACTTACATACCTACATTTGTATGTAGCTATGCTCACAAGAAGAGGGAAACATACTAAAATTGATCGTGCTTACATAGTTTAGAAGGTTCTCCACATTCTCTCCATTTCAAAAGTAGTTGTTTCTTTGTCCACTCACTATGTCCAACACTAACACATCAAAACTAAAAATATCAGACTTCACTGAAAATTGTCCATGCATTGCATATTCTCGTGCCATATATCTACTCCATAGTAGAAATTGATGATATTAGTTTGATGTTATTTCCATGAAACAAAACAAATATTAGCTCTCCTCTCTCAAGATACTTACTAGGTCCCCACAATTATACTTGTATTAGCTTGAGTTTGATCCAATGAAAACAATTTTGCCATGCCAAAATCTGAAATCTTAGGATTCATTTTCTCATCTAAAAGTATGTTGCTAGCTTGAAAATCACGATGAATAATTCGAAGCCACGAATCTTCATGGAGGTAAAGAAGCCCTCAAGCAACACCCCTGTGTTTGTATCGCTTTTCCCAATTCAATTGTACATGCTCAATAGGATCTATGTAACATATCAAGCCTTTAATTTAATGGAGTTAGTTTTTGATAATACATGTAACCCAAAAGAAAATTTATGAACACAACTTGATAAAAAGAAGTGTAGACATACCAAAAAGTAAGTGATCAAGGCTTGTGTTTGGCATAAACACATATATCACAGAACCTCATTCTTAAATAAACCAAGTCTTATTTATTTCTCAAAAATACAAATTAAAATAATCAAAAACAAAATCAAAGATGATCGATCATAAAAGTCGATGCTTAATTATTGAAATTGTATAGGGTTGGAACAAATGATTTTATTTTCTTTAGGAAAACCAAATCAAACAACAATATGTTGCCATTTAAAAAAATTGGTCTATATATGCCTTCTTAATATTACATTAAATAATATGTCATCTTAATTGTAGCTTCCATAAAGAACTAACGAGGATATAACTCAGTAATTGAAGCCTTATTTACTAAGTGTTGAACATAGCATCCTTTGGAATGAACTCACCTTGTCACCTCTAAATTATTATCTCATTTTGGTGACATGTCTGATTCAATGTTTTTGTGCATAAAGAATGAAGGTTGGGATGGTACTGGAAGAGTGATAGAGTAGCAATTAAGCATAAGCACAATCAAAGCCATGGTTGGTCTGTCAATTACATTTTCTTGAATGCACAATAAGCCAATGCGGGTGCATTTCATTATTTCAATTATTGAGCTATGTCTCAATGTGGGATCAATGATATGTGAAGCAGTTCCTTCCCTCCAAACTTTCCATGCTTGAAAGATATATATGTGAAGCAGTTCCTTCCCTCCAAACTTCCCATGCTTGAAATTAAGATATAAATAAAATGGGCAGACATAATATGTGAGAGGAAATTATTTTTATGAGAAAATTGTACTTTTCTTCCTTTGACTACAGTATAGTTGTAATGTCTCTCTAAACTACAAAATAAAATAATATTCCAACTTAACTATTAGTAACTTTCATTTTACCCCTTGTTCGTTAGGATTTCTGTCAATGTCAATGAAAAATTCAAATTTCTATTACATGGTTTAAAAAAAATGGATTTCCAATAAATTTGAAGGAATTTTCTAACTTAAGTGGGTAAGGGCGGTACACTGCTTAGTTTTGAAATTAAGGGGAACATTCCAGCTATGCTTTAGTTACCATAGTTAAGATGGGGAAATACAATTAACTATTATTTTCATAACTACGTACCAAAATACTGGACCTATAGCGGGGGCTTTATAACCAACGTAACAGGTTTTAGAAACTTGAAAGGTCTACAACCACTGCAATAGGTTAAAACCTATTCCCACTTAAAAGTTTCAGTGAAGTCCAATTTCGCCTCTCTCTCTCTCTCTCTCTCTCTCTCTCAATGATGTTTTGTTCCCCTTTCCCCCGCTTGTCTTTCTGCTTTCCCTTCCCTTTCACCCATCTCCTCCACACCCATTTAGGCCCCCTTTTCCACACCACCACCACTTCCCCTTCCCCTTCTCAGGTATGTCTCAAATCTAAGCCACATTGCTCAATATATATATATATATATATATATATATATAAATATATATAAATGGTTAATTTATTATTTTTTGAAATCTCAAAGTTTAATTTTTTTTTTTTTTTTTTTTTTGGAAACTGTGGGGGGTAAAAGACCAAAAAAGTCCATGTCAACCTCCACATTGAGCCAAGGGCCTAGTCCAAGGAAAAACTCCTCTTTGGCCATGGGAAGAACCCTCCTCGGCATGGATGTAGCCAAGGACAAAGGGGGCAACCCGCCACCGGTAATGACACTCCGGATCATTCCACGGAATAGTAAAAGGACTAAAATAGAAAAAGACTAAAACAGAAAAGGACAACGGAGAAAATGGAAATGTCGAGGGGAAAAGTTGCCATGACTGCATTCAGTGCCTTGTGCCCGACATAGCCATGCTTTTACTCTTTTTACAACCACTCCCAACAACTGGAGGGAAGGACTGATGGAACAAGTACCTACCCAAGGAAACTCATTCAAGAGGAAGGAAACTACTATAAAAAGGGAGGGGAAGGAGACAGAAAGGCGGGGATGAGACCCCCCAACACACCAGAGGCACCAAAAAAAGCTCCTCGAACCAGGCGAGAACCAATCCTCTCTGGTAAACTCAATCCATCTCACTTCGATTGTGAAGAACACTGTGTTAACCGTTGTCCATACACTAAAACCTAGCTCTTTGGCCCGCTCTTTACAAATTCATTGTCTTGGGCTCATTGGTCTAAGGTCCCATGCATCTTAGGCCCGAGCTGAAAAACGTGACCCTATAATTGGCGCTACGTGGGGAGAGCTTGTGCGTTAGCAAGTGCAACGGCTATTCATGGTGGAATCAAGCTCCTATCGGTAGGAGTCCCTCAGGAAGACCATTGTGGCGGTGATACAAGCTACACGAAAGCCTCCTCATTATTTCCAAAAACATACCGTCATTGTCGTAACTCGGCTTCTACTCGTGTCCGGACTTTGAAGCGTTGATTACGCGGGAAGGATTGCTAAGTGAAATGCGGTTCTAGGGGCTTCTGACGTCAGATGTATGCCCCGTGCACTGGGCAAGGGGCTAATTCTCATGGGCCTAGTAGTCCGGTCCGCTGAATTCCCTTCAGAGAAAGAAGCCGAGGGCCAAACCAGAATCTTTTGAAGCGGTTAGACAGAACCAAGGTCTTGCATGGTCCTCGGACTCAAACCTATGGGGAAACTAGCTACTCCAAGAAAATCTAAGTACTAGACAGAACCAAGGTCTTGCATGGTCCTCAGGCTCAAACCTATGGGGAAACTAGCTACTCGAAGAAAATCTAAGTACTAGATAGAACCAAGGTCTTGCATGGTCCTCGGACTCAAACCTATAGGGAAACTAGCTACTCCAAGAAAATCTAAGTACTAGACAGAACCAAGCATGGTCCTTGGATTCAAACCTATGGGCAAACTAGCTACTCCAAAAAGGATCTATGTACTAGACAGAACCAAGGTCTTACATGGTCTTCGGACTCAAACCTATGGGAAAACTAGCTACTCCAAAAAGGATCTAAGTACTAGACAGAACTAAGGTCTTACATGGTCCTCAGACTCAAACTTACGAGGAAACTAGCTACTTCGAGAAAAACCTAAGTCCTAGACGGAACGAAGATCTTGCGTGATCCTCGGACTTCAGGCTTTGTGGAAATTAACACGCGATGGTACCTTTCTAAGCGTTTAAGCTAAGTTCAATCATGCCTTAGTCCTCGGACTAGATGCCTAAAGCAAGTTAAAGCTATAAATATCATCGAAAACGTGGAAAAGAACCCTAGTACCCGGTGATCCCCTTGGACATCTTACTTTAGGTTACACGTCTTGAGGCGGTCACCCTATTCGCAGTATAGAACATGCGGTTGGTTTTCCCGATTAGTCTTATATAGTTAACTTACTTAAAGTCGGCGTTGCTTTGCGCCCGTCGATTTTGATAAGTTCAAAGTGACAACTCTTTACCATCAATGGCATCAGTTCTAAGTACTATTCGAAAGAAAAGACACCAACACATCCATTCATAAAACAATTATTGCAGAAAAGAAAGGATACGAAAAATGAAATAAAGTCGTCTTTTTATTAGATAAATAAAGAGTACAATGTACATAGAAAGGCTTAGACAAGCCTATATTAGAAGCTAACTATAAAAAAAGGGGTACACGGGAACGATAAATCCTCAATCTTGCTCCAACAGCACTTGAGCAAGTACAGATGGCACCGACAGTGGAAGAGAAGAAGAAGCGGGGATGCCAAATCTCCATACTTGCTCTAGCAGCAATCGAGCAAGTATGGATGGTACCGGAGATGGGAAGCCTAAACCCTCACATGCGTGACACACGACGCCGGATGAAAGCCCAAATTTTGTCACACCAAAAATCCGATGCGACCTACACCTGCTTCAGATTTTGGCTGAAGGAAGAAAGACTTCTTTCTTGTCTAGTCGAGGGGGAGAAATATCTTTAGCCTTTGTCTCCCTTGCCCTGACTTGGCCATTTTGAATCTCAGAGACATCCGAGGCTTCTAAAGAGGGTTTGGTTCCTTCACCCTCACCCTATCCTTGACCATTTCACTCCCTAAATCTCAATCACTTTCATAGTGGGGACTTTGGGAACATTTGGGGAGTTAGAAACCTGAAAAACTCGAGGGTCTGTGAATAAAGGAGAATAATTTCCCCCCATGTGTCTAATATAGGGGGCAAGCCTGGTGGCAATCAATTCACCCAAATCTCCAAGAAGGAATTACAAGCGAGATAAATCTTGCTCAATTTCCAAAGTAGCCTTCAGCCGTTGGATTCACGTCGCCTCGTGAATAGATCCTAATGAAAGTGCGCCTTGTGCGCTGAAACAGCAGGAACGCGGCTTGGATAAACTAAAAGAATGTCTCCCGGCCAGGAACGTGCCTCGGGCAAGTGAAGAGGCTTTAGCATTAATGGAGGGTAAGATTTGGCAGGCCATGACATAAGCCCGACGTCACCAAAACCCTCCTCTCCATCCGAGAAGCCGAACAACAGGATTTTGAGGGGCTATTGTGGGGGGTAAAAGACCAAAAAAGTCCATGTCAACGTCCACATTGGGCCAAGGGCCCAATTCAAGGAAAAGCCCTTCCTCGGCCATGGGAAGAACCCTCCTCGGCATGGATGTAGTTGAGGACAAATGGGGCAACCCGTCATCGGTAATGACACTCTAGATCATTCCACGAAACAGTAAAAGGACTAGAGCAGAAAAGGACAACGAAGAAAATGGAAATGTCGGAGGGAAAAGCTGCCATGACCGCATTCGATGCCTTGTGCTTGACATAGCCATGCTTTTCCTCCTTTACAACCACTCCCAACAACTGGAGGGAAGGACTGATGGGACAAGTACCTACCCAAGGAACCCCATTCAAGAGGAAGGAAACTACTATAAAAAGGGAGGGGAAGGAGATAGAAAGGCGGGGCCGAGACCCCCCAACACACCAAAGGCACCAGAAAAAGCTCCTCGGACCAATCCTTTCTGGTAAACTCAATCCATCTTAGCTCGATCGTGAAGAACACCGTGTTAACCGTTGTCTATATACTAAAGCCTAGCTCTTTGGCCCGCTCTTTACAAATTCATTATACCGGGCTCACTGGTCTAAGGTCCCATGCATCTTAGGCCCGAGCTTAAAAATGTGACCCCACAGAAACTATAAGATTTAATTTGTTAAATTCAAAATTACAAGGTTTGATTTTTTTACACCCTTATATTTTAGAATTTAAAATAAATTTAAATTTTAAGATTCTATCAAAAAAAAAAAAAAAAAAAAAAAAAAAAACCTTGTTAGTGACTAGGAATGTATTGGTTTTTTTTTTTTTTTTTTTTTTTTAATTTATAATAAATTTACCTGAAATTTGATCTATTTCATAATAGATGATTTTATGGTACCACAAGATTCAATTCTACCGAATTTGATAGAATATATTGAATTGAGTAATACTACATGCATAACATTATTTTACGTAAAATAAAATTGACATGATTTTATCAGTAGTTTCCATTTGGAATATACTATTATTATGAGCTTGCTACTTGATAATTATGAAATATTATATGACCATAACCAAATTCTATTAAACATTGCTAATTAGATTGAAACAACCAAAAAAGCAAAATTAAACATGATCATTTCTTCTTAGCTTAATTATTGAAACAGTATTGGGTTGTGCCACCAAGAAAAGGGTCAAGTCTTGGTACCAAGAATTTTATGATATTTGGATACAGAAAAATCGATCAACATGTTTCCAATTAAACGATTGGCATAGATATGCCTTCTTAATTTTAGCTTCTATAAAGCACTAACAAGGATATAGCTCAGTAATTGAAGCTTTATTTGCTGAGAGTTGGACATAGTTGCCTTTTGAATGATCTGACTTTGAGATGTCCGATTCAATGTTTTTGTGCATAAAGAATCACTACAAAAAACATGACTTGTTTCAACCCACTTTTTCCAAGGGTTCACTGAAAATGGTCGAAACAAACCCTAACAAATTGGTGCTAATTAAAATCTGACTAATCTAGTTACAATGGTCATTAAAACCCTTGAAATAAACTAAAAAACTAAAATCCGCGTAATTGCTGCCTCCAAATTTTTATATTTTTCAACGAAATTCTAACACAACCCTTAATAAAAGATATCCAAATGTTTCAACCCTCGAAATGAAGTCTCTTTCTCTCCCTCAAACTCGTAATTCAAAAAACCAATTTTCGAATAAAGTCTTTGCCACTCTCTTAGAAAACCCATTTTCATTTGTTCAACCTTCCTCCAAACTAAATGAGAACTCCTAGAAAATTCTCTCTCTCTCACGAACTTTCAAAAACTTTCATGGAGTCCAACAATAACAAAAACACAGAGACCATCAAATTCCTCTGCAGCTATGGCGGGAAAATCCTCCCTTGCTACATCGACGGCACTCTTCGTTATGTCGGAGGCCTGACACGTGTCCTCGCCGTCAATCGCTCTATTTCTTTCACAGGTTTGTGTGCTCTTCCATTTTTAGATTCGATTTTTGTGAAGTCGTTTGGTTTTTTGTGAATAATTAATCAAATTTTTTTTCTTCTTCTTGTTGTTACTGAGTTGATGGTGAAGCTCGGAGAGTTCTGTGGCTCATCGGTGAATCTTTGGTGTCAATTGCCGACCAGCAACTTGGAAACCCTAATTTCGATCATGTCCGACGATAGGTTGAGGCGCGATGGTCGGCGATCCTATCTCAGACGATGACCTGTCATTGATAGTCAGAGCTTTCTCCTCCGCCCTTTTGTCCAATTACAGGTCTTTCTCTCTCTGTTTTTTTCCGTAGAACTTTGCAAAGAATTTTTTGGTATTCTCTCTTGTTTTCTCTCTCTCATTCTCTCCATTGATATTTCTCTTCCTTGCCAATAATATAATTTGGGGCTAGGGTTTGGATACTTTGGAAATGGAATTACATACCAGTCCTTTGGAATCTGAAGTATGGTTTGAACATATTATATTGAAGAAATGCTTAAAATGGAGTTGGTAAGTGATAATGGTGTAGTATTTCACTAATATCAATTTAAGTATGATTTGGAACTATGAGGTTTTTTTGTGTTGCTGTGTCAATTTAATTTTAGGTTTCCTATGGAAACGAGCATTGGTTTATCAATAGTATCAATTTAATTTTTACTTGATTTGGGTCATTGCAATTCAATGCTGCTCACTTCTTTACATTGCAGAGATTTTTTACACTCATTTTGTTTATTAAACTTACTAGAGCTTATGAAGTTTATAAATTCATTTTCAAGTTATGTAGCTTGGAATTGGCAATCTATTTTTCCCTTATATTTGTTATTGTTCTGTTCTAATGAATACAGAGCCTGCATTCTTTTTTCTTTTTGATAAGATGTTTATGTCTAACCTAAAAGTCTTAAATCAGTGTAGTTATGGCATGGTGTCAATGCATCATATTGATGCATTATAAACTTGTAAAACTTCCTGTAGTGCTAGAAAAGTCACCATTTGAGTATGTGGGTAACAGGAATAAGACCTTCCATCCGAGTTAAAATTTTGATTGCAGATATGGGCAATTTGACATTTAAATGATGACTTCCAAGTTTTCATGAAGCATTACTTTACCTTAACATTAAAATTAATTACTATGGATTAATGCCGTACAAAAATGTACTTAGATTCGAAAGTGTCATCTGTAATAATTGCTTGTTAGGTCACTGAATATATCCTTTTTCTCACGATAATATAGTCATTTGTAATTAATCCGTTGAGGATCAATGGTCGACGCAGCAATTTTGCAACTAAGGCTTTGTTGTTATATTGGGAATTGCTTGTAGCAGTTTGGGCTTAGGTTTGTAGGTTATTTGATAGTTAGTTTGGTATGGATTGCATGGTTATAGCTTTCTTGCAATTTAGATTCACCTGAAATATTAAAATTTGGAAAATTACCACGAAGAGTACAACTTTGGCAAAAAAGCATACTTGTGGTATTATTTTGTTTTACATTGGAGGTTGGAATGCCCATGATATTGTAGATGGGAAAACATAGCCTTATCACAAAGCATTATATTAATCTGATAAGTCATCAAAATTGGTTGAAGGGTATGTGACTCTCTTTTGAGATGTGGAATTTTATCAAATTGCTGCAAATGCTTCTTAAGGTCCTCATTTTATGGGATCAAATCACATTTTCTTTTTGCCTTTTTAAGTAGTGTTAACATATTGGTAAATTTTGTGGCTGTGGCAATTTATCAATTCTTGAATAAATGTTTTTACTATTTTTCCATGTGGATTCGGGTATAGAGAAGGAAATTGGAGCATTGCAATTAGAAGTATGTGAAGAGCTTCCAAATTATCCTCATCTCCTCTTTCTAAGTTTGTGTTATCTCTCACATAATTTTAAATCATGTTAGGAAAAGAAGCTTGTTGTTGAGATAAAGAGAACGGCTAAAACTGGAAATGAGGTATGTTCTGCTTTCTTATGAGTCGACTGCATTCATGCCACCCTAAAATACTTGAGTTTGTGACATCTAATTTATCTACAATTCTTGTGTTATTTGAATCTTTCAGATTTATCATTTGCCTGTCCTATTTAAATCATGTGTGTGAAAGTTCAAATAGTGTATAAACACCCTTAAATGTTTAGACCTCCAATTACAAAATAACCAATTCAAGCTTTATGACAAACAACTAGTGTGCGAAAAATGAACATAAGTTATAAACAAAATTGGAAATCAATCTAAGCCAATTATAAATCACATCCATAGTAGAAAATAAAAGGCAAAGATAAAGGGAAGAGAGATGCAAACACAAGGACAACACACGATGTGTTATCGAAGAGGAAACTCAAGCCCTCGGCGTAAAACCTCTCTGCCGCCCTCCAAGCGGTAAGTAATCCACTAGAAAATGTAGTTGGGATACATGAACAGCAATAGACCCTTCAAGCCTAATCTACTCGATGTACCTAAACCCTCCAAGCTTCTTGCTCCAATGAGGTTGTGCCGAACCTTTTTCTTTTCTAGCTTACCAGATTCCGCTATAATCCATAGCATCCGCCATCCTTGGCATCTTCCAATGCTTCCTAAAGCACCAAAAACACTCAACACTTTAAATGGGTGTGGGCAATTTCTGGATAGAAATCTCCTCTCAATAGGTATGACAATGAGAGAGGGAATGAGAAGAGACTACAAAGATTTCTCTCTAAGAATGAGTAGCTCTCTCTAATTGGGTGGGTGTTTTGAAGAAACCTCTCTTAGGGTTTTTCTTTTTGAATGGCCACCACTATTTCGTGGGAATGAAGGGTATTTATACTGGTGTTAGAATGGAATGCGAAGAGTCAGTTTTTTCAAAACAAGGTTGGCTGGCTACTTGACCTCGCGACTTGACCGAGTCGCGAGTTCAAGCCGCGAGCTAACTAAATGGCCAATCTGGATTTTTGTCCTGTAGTGCTCCAGCTAGCATGACTGTTCAGCTTCCTTACATGCTCTACGCGTGTGCAACCTTTGGCGACTTGCAAGCCGCAAGCCTCCCGCAAGATCCAACCACGAGTCCCTGCTTCACCGCACAGTTTTGAGCATTTCTTCACATTCTCTCACACACTACCCTTACATGATTCCCACCTAAATACAGGGTTTCTAAGTCTTTGTCAGATACAAGCAAATTTGTCACGGAATAAAGCCAACACATGGTTGATTAAATTCAACCTTACAATCTCCCTCTTTGGCTATTCTCAGACAAAACACCCTAAAACAGACTCTAGACTTAAACGTGAGTTTGGGAACAATGGCAAAACTCACTCACACCTAAATCTAGAAGTCATGAAGCTCTTGAATCATATGAGCATGAATCTCCTGAAACACAACAATGCACCATGATCATTGTATGCAGAAAAGCATGAAATGCATATGAAGCGAGCATGATGTGATCAAGCAAAGATGGAGTTAAGAAACAAACCATGGCTTGATCAAACAAGCAATCACTACAAGGTAGTGACCACAATGCTCATTCACACTTGGAATGAACACTTGAACATACAAGCTAACAAGCTCAATGCAAGTCACTTGCATGCCCAACACTCAACCAATGCACAATACACCGAGTATATACATCTAGGAACAATCCTACAAGGACACAAGAGTGAAAATACTTAACAAGAAAATGCATGACATTTAGTTAGAAGTACTGATTTAACAAAACATAAAGGCTGCATAAAGTATGGTACAAACCATAAAGCCTACAGACAATGATAGCAAACCCTAAAACCTTACAAAAGTAACATGGGTACAAAACACAAAATACTGAATATAAACTTAAACAATATAAACTAAAAAAGCTTAAAGTTTCTCCCCTTCAAAGTGATGAGAAGTCATGATGCACTTGGAACATATATATATACTTGTAACCTGAAACACTTGCACAAAACACATTAGACCCTCATGGTAAAGCAAATAATAAAATGACAAGTATAATGTAACAAGTAAATTGCGATCAAGTAAACATGATGTGAAACATGTGAGCAACTTGATCATACACCAAAACAATCATATAGAAATGACTACAATGATCACATAGCAAAGCAAATGATCATCCGAACATGCATTCAATGGAGCACAATAGCATAGGGATATATGTATGTCCAAAACAAAAACATGATGCGATGAGAACCACAAAGCATAACTCAAAGCACCATAAAGCCAACAAGAAAACAAACAGAACAAAGTTTTCTTATTATCTCAATGTCTTCTCCCCATTGGTATATTCATCTCCACAATGGAAAATCTCTCCCCCTATAAATGTGCATGAGAAATAAAATTTCTCCCCTTAAGGATGTGCACAAGAGTCATATAGAAATGACAAAACACTCTGGTATACTCTCTAGAGTATACTCTCCCCCTTTTTGTCAAGAATAGATAAAGGGTTAAGAAGAAACAAGGGCAAGAGATGAAAGTACGAACAATGCTAATGATGCATGAGAGGTGCAAGATGAATGAAAAAATGAAGCTCAAACCTACAACAATGTAAAATGATACAGAGTATAAGGTAGACATGACATGCTAGGATGAAGAAGCAAGGTATAGACCAATGCATGACAAAGGTAGCAAAGGTGTGTGCAAGAGGTGGCTAAGTGTAATGCATGACCAATGCATGAAAAATGCACATGTGGGGCAAGGTGTGTTAAATATACAACCAATGAACCAAACATGTTCCTAATGAGGAAACATGAGAAACCCCAAAGTTTGGTACTCATCGGAGTCCAAACAAGCGAGAAAATGTCTAAAAGGCATTTTATCAAACACCTAGCATGCACACTATGAACAATAATGTGAAACAATGCATGAATATCATGAAATCCACCCTTAATACATGTTCTTTCAACCACAAGGGGCCAACATCCAATGCAAATTATCAAAAGAAACCAATCCTATGAAGAAATTTGACAAAAAATAAGTTTTCCCAACCCCTATGATAAAAATCCCAACCAAGAGCACAAAACTCTCCAAAACATAATCTAAGGATCAAAATTAATAAAAAGAGTTTATAATTACCTTAGAAATGTTAATGAAATGAAAAATCATTCAAATTGGTTGGGTTTTGAAGTAAAAATATTGAAAGAGGGGTTTTAGAGAGGATGAGAGAGGTTTAAAACAAGTTTCCCACGAAAAACCTCTTTAAAAGGCTGATTTTGGGCATTTCGCGACCGGTGAGTCGTGAGCTGAGTCGCGAGTGAGCCGCGAAACCATTCTGTGTAAAACTCGTGGCTTGCAGTCGCCAAAACGAGTAGCCAAAACGGGCAGCTTGCTGGCAACTCACGTAAGTAGCCAAAATGAGTAGCCAAAAATTCTGACACTTGTTTTTCAAAACAGAACATATTTAAACATTGAAAAACAAAGTAAGCACTAAACATGAACACAAAAAGTGATAAAAATCACTTCCAAAAACATATAAAATGATCAAAAATCTTTTTGGATTAATTAATATATGATAGAGCACACACACATCACATTTAGACAAGTACAATCTTAACAAATGAATAAGACATTCATTGAACATTAGGCATGTGTGTTGTGTGTGTGTGTATCAAATGTGGAATAGTCCTTAGTCTAGAGTGAAGTTTCAATGATCAATTCAATCAAGTCATACACAACTAGTGCTAAGTCAAGTGGTCTATCTCTTTTTTTTTTTTTTTTTTTTTTTTTTTTGAGGAATCAAGTGGTCTATCTCAATTATAAAAATGAACATATATGACCTCCCACAAGAAAATGATTACATACGATGAAGCTTTTTATTTGGCTTCTTTACAATTCATAACATTTGATCATTTTGAACCAAAACATCTCATTTTGAGAACGATGCCTGAGATTTGTGATATTTCAATTTGATGAACAAGCTTTTAGCTTTTTGGGCATCATACATTTTCATATAAGTCGCTTTCCCTTTTTCCTAGTCGAATACTAGTATGTGCGACGGCTTTTATAGCTCATTATCTCTTTTTATTTTGAGATTTACATTTATTGAGCTCTTTAAGGAATAAACATAAAAGAGTGGGAAAAGATATAAGCACAAGTCTACGCAAGTACCAAAACCAACATGACTATTGACTAATCATTCATGACAAGCTTGAAGATCGATTTACAACAATCACACAAAGATGTCAAGATTTTTCCCACAAAGATATAAATGCAAAAATAACAAGTTAAGCTCGTAAATGCACAAAGCCATTTGTACAAAGGTACAAGGCCAAACTCACATGTGATATGTGCTCAAACATATACGATCAAACTTTTTGAATTTTTCCCTTTTTATGTGGTTTTGGATTTTTTACTCACACAAAACTGAAATATAAAAGAAAAATAAAAAACAAAACAATGCATACAAATAAATGCAAGATGCACAAAATGCATGAAGATATGACATTTAATGCATGAAGGGTCCTACAAAGATCGAAAGAATTAAATCAAGGACCAAAAGAGCAAAAGCTCAACCATAGGAACCCTTCCTCATCCAAACGGAATGATTGTTTAGAATGAGTGTCTCAACAGAAGTGAGATGAGGGTTGGAAGAATGAGAACCGGAGATGCACATAGTCAAGGAGTTAAGAGCATTAAACATTTTCTTTAACAACATGCTATTTTACTCAAAACCGGTTTACTCTTTTTTGCATAATTTCCAAAAAACTCAAGTTTCTCTTTTTTTTTTATTCTTTTAAAAGCATGAAACTTAGAGCATTGAGGTCTTAGATGACCAAAGGCACTACAATGGTGACACACAATATGTTTAGGTCTATTAGGCTTTTTGGGAAGAGATCTAGCAACATTGTTTTGTTCCCTTTTCAACTTGGAGCATTGAGGTCTTATATGACCAATCACACCGCAATGGTGGCAAGTTGGAACAAATTTAGATCCATTCAAAACCTTAGATTGAGACCTAAACGGAGGCTTTGACTTAACAACCTTTCTCTCCACCTTTTGATTTCTTTTATGTGGAGGAATGTACACCAATTTGTCCTTTAAGGTAGAACACACACTAGGCACAAAATCGGGTACCACAACATGCATCTTAAGAGATTCATTTTCACATTTTAACTCATCAACAAGTTTGTTAGACAAAACATGTAAGGTTGAATTTATTCAACCATCTAATTGGCTTTATTCCGTGCCAAATTTGCTTGTATTTCAATATTTAGTAACCCTGTATTTAAGTGGGCTTGTTGTAAGGGTAGTGAGTGAAATAGAGTGAAGTTTGCTCAAGAGTGTGCAAGAAAATAGAGACTCGCGGCTTGGCCTCGCGGGTGACTCGCGGCTGCAAGCCGCCGCACGTAGCACACGTGCCAAGCATGCCAGAAGGTGAATAGTCATGCTAGCTGGAGCACCACAGACAAAATAGGACAATCGGCCCATACGGTTATCTCGCGACCGATCTCGCGACTCGGTCAAGTCGCGAGGCCAAGCCGCGAGCCAACCCCGTTTTGAAAAACCTGACGTTTCACATTCCTCTCTCACCCTAGTATATATACCCCTTATACCCACAAAAGAAAGAGAGCTTCTTGAGAGAATTTTGAGAGAGAAACCCTAGAGTTAAACAAGATTGATTCATCTACAATCTTTACATAAGTGCCTCTTCAAATTCCTCAACTCTCTTCCTCTCCATTGCCAAACCCTTGAGAGGCTTTTTACCAAAACCTTGTTCTCACCATATCCATTACTATAAGAGGGCTGTTTGGTGTTCTGGGAAGCAGTTAGGAAGGAACCAATCTTCATTGGTTGATGCTATGGTCTAGTAGCGGAATCCGGGAAGCTAGAAAAGAAAAAGGTTCGGCGCAACTTCGTTGGAGGAAGAAGCTTGGAGGGCTTAGGTGCACTGGGTAGATTAGGCTTGGAGGGTCTATTGCTGTCCATATATCCCAACTACATTTTCTAGTGGATTGTTTACCGCTTGGAAGGCGGCGGAGAGGTTTTACGCCGAGGGCTTCGGTTTCCTCTTCGATAACACATCGCGTGTTGTCTTTGTGTTTGCATCTTCCTTCCCTTTTATCTTTGCCTTTTATTATCTGCTGTAAGTTGTGATTTTAATTTGGCTTAGATAGTTTTTCCAATTCCATATTATAGCTTATGTTAATTTTCCGCACACTAGTTGTTTGACATAATGCTTGAATTGGTTAAGTTGTAATTTGGGGGTCTAAACGTTCAAGGGTGTTTATACACATAATTGAACTTTCAATTGGTATCAGAGCGGGTACACTTGTTGTGGTTTTATTACCTAAGTGTGATCCTAGACCCCTGTGTTGTGGTAGTTGTTATGGAAAATACCATGCTGAATTGTAGCTTAAGTGTTTGTGAAAATGACTCTATGCATATGATTGAAGGGTGTTTTACCAATGATCTTGTAGAGTTGTTAAAAACTAAGAAACATGCTTGGATATTTGTTCACATGCTGGAATATTTTGAGAATCAGAATCATGTCTTACACAAGAGCATATTTGAATCTAAATCATTGATTAAGAAATATAAAAGAAAGAATAGAATGTTGTGTGAGATGATTGAGAGTCCGAAAATGAAAGGTCAATCTGAAAAAAGCATGAAACCCGATAATGAGTTTTTGTTTGAAGGTCAAGAATGTTTGTCTCATGTGAGCTTATTTGTGCATACCTCATTGAAGGTGTTTAATGCATGTTTGTGGTATCTTGACAGTGATTGTTCTCGCCATATGACAGGGGATAAGTCACTGTTTAAGACACTCAAAGAAAAGGTTGGTGACTATGTGACCTTTAGTGATGGAAGTCATGCTCAAGTCCTAGGCAAAGGAACTATTGAGATACCTGGATTGCCGCTGTTGAAAGATGTGTTATACATAAAAGGGCTCAAGGCAAATCTGCTGAGCATCACTTAAATTTGTGATGATGATTTCCTGGTACAATTCTCTAAGAAGGGATGCTTGATCATCAATGAAGAAGGGATTCAGGTTTTGGAGAAATCGGACTACGATAAACTAAGTTATGGAATAGTTCCCACGGCACCCATTTCATGTAGAAGTGCTCGTGTGGATATGTTGGAGCTGTGGCATCACAGATTTGGGCATGCCAATTTCAAACAAGTATCTAAAGTGTCCAAACTTGAAGCAGTTGAGGGACTTCCTAAGTTTGGGAAGATAAAGAAGACCGTTTGTGGTGCATGCCAAATGGGAAAGCAAACAAAGGCAAGTCATCACAAAGTGAATGTGATTGCTACTTCTTGGTGTTTGGAGTTACTTCATGTTGATCTAATGGAGCCTACCAGAATCGAAAGTCTAGGGGGAAAGAGATACATTATGGTCATTGTGGATGATTACTCAAGATACACTTGGGTTGAATTCCTTAGAGAAAAATCAGAAGCATGTGAGAGGTTGGAGATTCTGTGCAAGAAACTACAAAACGAGAAATGGGTCCCTATTGCCAAAATTAGAAGTGATCATAGGAGGGAATTTGAGAATGCAAGATTCGAGTCTTTCTGAGAAAAGAATGGAATCAAAAGAGAATTTTTAGCCCCCAAAACTCCACAACAAAATGGAGTGGTAGAGAGGAAAAATCGGGTGATTCAAGAAATGGCAAGAGTCATGTTGCTTAACAAGCAAATACCTCAAAAATTTTGGGGAGAAGTCATCAACACCTCGTGTCACATTGGCAATAGAATATTTTTCCGAGTAGGAACAAAGAAGACCGCCTATGAGATTTGGAATGGAAAGAAGCCTAGAGTGAAGTATTTCCGGGTGTTTGGAAGTAAATGCTATATCCTAAATGATCGGGAGAATCTTGGGAAGTTTGATGCGAGAAGTGATGAGGGTATTTTTCTTGGGTACTCTACTACGAGTCGGGCGTATAGAGTTTTTAACAAGAGAACTAAGACAGTGATGGAGTCCATCAATGTCAAGATTGATGATGCCTTATCTAAGATGGAGATGATTGATGATGGAGAAGGGCCGAGCACCAAAGAGCCCAATGTTGAGGTCGAAGCTCTTGATATAGAAGGTGAAGAACCTACACCGAAAGAAGAATCGACTCCCATCAACCCAAGAATGGAAACGAGATTGATGTCTAGAACATCAAGTCCTCTTACTCCTCCGGAAGTCCATCCTCCTATCTCTCGAAGTGATGAAGTCTCCACATCAAAGAAGCCATCTTCAAGAGTAATTAAGAACCATCCGGAATGCAACATCATAGGGTCTCTAGATGAAGGTCTTCGCCTCAGAAAAGGAAACATCCTGTTAGCCAATCATGTAACATATCACCGCTATCTTGCGCAGCTTGAACCAAAAAGGGTCCCTTCAAGATGAGAATTGGGTTGAGTCAATGCATGAAGAGCTGAATCGGTTTGTGAGGAATGATGTGTGGGAACTTGCTCCAAGGCCTGAAAACGTTCATGTCATAGGCACAAAATGGATTTTCAAAAACAAAACTGATGAAGATGGAAAGATAATTCGAAAAAAATCTCGGTTAGTAGCTCAAGGATACACTCAAGTAGAAGGAGTAGACTTTGATGAATCCTTCGCTCTTGTGGCAAGACTCGAATCCATTCGAATTCTCATGTCCATTTCATGCACTTTGAACTTCAAACTCTATCAAATGGATGTAAAGTGTGCATTTCTGAATGGATATTTAAATGAAGAAGTGTTTGTTGAGCAACCAAAAGGATTTGAGGATCCTCACTTTCCGGATCATGTATTGAGATTGAAGAAAGCCCTTTATGGCTTAAAACAAGCGCCTAGAGCCTGGTATGATCGGCTTACACATTACCTTCTAGATAGAGGATTCAAAAGGGGGTATGCCGAGCGAACTCTGTTTATCAAAAATGATGAAGATTATCTCCTTGTGGCACAAGTTTATGTTGATGACATAGTGTTTGGAGCAACCATTAAAGATCGTGTTATTGAATTTTTTGAGGAGATGAAGAAGGAATTTGAGATGAGTATGGTGGGGGAACTCACATTTTTCTTGGGTCTTCAAGTCAAACAACAGAAGGAGGGTATATTTGTTTCACAAGAGAAGTATGCTAGAAACATTGTCAAGAAGTTTGGACTAGACTCCAAAAAACATGCCTCCATTCCCATGAGCTCATTCACTAAATTGAATGTTGATTCTTCCGGAGTAGAAGTAAGTCCTACCTTATATAGAAGTATCATTAGGAGTTTACTCTATCTTACAGCCGATGAGACCGGACATTGCATTCGGTGTTGGCGTTTGTGCCGTATACCAAGCTAATCTGAAGGAATCTCACTTGACTGCTGCTAAGCGAATCATTCGATATGTGAATGGTAATTCAAACTATGGTCCGTGGTATTCAAAATACTCAAATGCTTGTCTTGCCGGGTATTCGAGATCTTGATTGGGCTGGTAGTGTAGACGATCGGAAAAGTACTTCAGCGGGCTGTTTCTACCTTGGTAACAATCTTGTCTCGTGGATGAGCAAGCAACAAAATTCCGTGTCTCTATCTACTACTGAAGTAGAATACATCGCCTCTGGAAGTTGCTGTACTCGGCTTCTTTGGATGAAGAAATTACTTCATGACTATGGAATTCCTCAAGAGACGATGTGTGTCTTCCGTGACAACACCAGTGCCATCAATCTTTCCAAGAATCCTGTCCAAAGATTCAAAATCTAAACACATAGAGATACGTTACCATTTCATTCGGGATCTGGTAGAGGAAAGAGTTGTGTGTCTTGAGTTCATACACACCGACAATTGAAAGGCGGACATCTTCACCAAGCCTCTCGATGGTCCACGGTTTGAATCACTCCGTAAGACCATTGGTGTTGGTACAATTCCTTGACTCTCTTGTGTGATGTGTGCTTCACATATTTATAATATGATAAGCTTGTTTGTGTTGGGGCACACACTACTTTGTTAGCTCTTTGTACAGCATGATTATTGATTGTTTGTCTATTTGTGAATACTGTTGCTCCTTTTTATGTTTGATCAATCTTTTTCTTCTTTTATGTCAAAAATCCAAAAATCACATAAAAATTAGAAAATCAAAAAGTTTGATTGACATTGTTGAGCTTTTGTCTCAAAATTTGTTTTACCTTGTACTTTTGTGCTAATTGCTTTGTGCATTTTCGAGCATTGCTTGTTTCTTTGCACTCATATCACTGTGGGAGAAATCTTGAAATCTATGTGATTGTTGTAAATAGATCTTCAAACTTGTCATGAATGATTAGTGAATGGTTATGATGATCTTGAGACATGCATAGACTTGTGTCTATATATCTTTCCACTCTTTATTTTTGTTTTTGCTTAAAAGAGCTCACCAAATGTAAATCTCCAAATGAAAAGAGATTTTGAGCTGCAAAAGCCTGTCGCACATTCTAGTATTTGACTAGAAAAAAGGGTAAGCGACCTAAAATTAAAGTGATTGTTTATTCAAAAAGCCAAAGGCTAGTTCATTAAAGCGAAATATCAAATATCACTCTCACAATGAGAGGTGATTGTCTCAAAAAGGATCAAAAAGATCAAATGGTATGATTGAAAGTGGAGTCAAATGTAAAGCTCCAAGATATGTTATCAAGTTTTGTGGGAGGTCATATATATATATTTCTATAATTGAGATGGATCACATGATCTAGTGCTAATTGTGTATGCCTTGGTTGAATTGATTATTGAAACTTCACATTAGACTAAGGAATATCTCATTGTTGATATCCACACACAACACACAAGTTTATGTTCAATAAATGTCATAATCATTTGTGTGATTGTACTTGATGAAATGTGTTTTCACATGCTCAATCTTTGTTAATTCAAACACAAAAAGATTTTTGAGTGTTTTAGGTATTTTTGGAAAGTATTTTGTTTAAAAAAAAAATCTCAAAATTTTCAAAAATCCATTTTTGCCCTATTTTGGCAACTCAGTAGCGGGTAAGTCAAGTCGCGTGCCTCGATCGCGTGTTCGTAGGTCATATTTGGCGACTTGTTCGCGAGTGGAAGGTCCAATCGCGAGGGTTACTCAGAGATTTTCGTGGCTCAGCTCGCGACTCCCTCGCGGGTAGACCTTCCAATCGCGAAAAACATTTAGAAAATTTTTTCAAACTTTTGTCTTTAAGTGTTTTGGCAGCTTGAACTCGTGACTTTGTGGCGACTCACTTGAGTCGCGAAAAAAACGTGTTTGGCAAAAATAGGGGCAGTTTTTAAATTTTTTTCAGTTTTCCCTCGAACTTTTGTGACTGTTCATCTTCTTTCTCAATTGTCTCCTTCCCAAACACTCTGTGCACCCATTTTTCAAACTCCATTGTTGCTTCGTTTCAGCTCAAAATCCTCAAGTAACATGTATGGGTTTTCTGTCTTGAACTATATTTTACTTGTTTTTGTGTTTTTCCCTCCGGATTATTCGCATTTGTTTGTGATTTTGAGATGGGTTTTTAGTTCGGCAGTTACTCTTTGTCCATGCTTAGCCTGTGGAAGCTATTGTTTCAGTCTTGAGCTTTATTAAGTTGTTGGTTTTGTACTTCATCATGTGATTAGCTAGGGTTTGTTATTTGTTGGTTTCTCATCTTGTCTGATCCGTTGTTGATGTGTTGATTCAAAATGTTCCTGTGTTGACTGTGTGTTTTTTTAAGTTGATTGTGTGGTTTTAATCTGACCCACTCTCTTGTGTAGCTACATTTGGGCCATTTTTGTCCCTCATTGCTATTTTCTCGTCATTTTCATCTAGATGAACTTAAGTGCTGGGTTAGGAAAAAGAGCTTTTCGGTCTCTCCCGCATATTTGGCGTAAATCCTTCACATCAACAGACCAATATTTCGACACTCACCGGTTTATGATGATCTTTGTCCCGATGAGGAGCTTCTCAAGGAAAGTCTTGGACAAGACTTGGAGTTCTCACCTAATGGAAAATCCATCGTTGTTTCCTCTCTTCCTCCAAAATCGAGAGTGCTTACAATTGTGATGTTTCACAATTTGTACCCTTTATCAAGCACTCGGGTATATGAACCTCGAGGACTTTGCTTTGTTTCTTCATGATCTAATCTCTGATGTAGAAATTGACATCTATGCTCATATCTTTCATGTTCTGCACAAAACGGTTCTACTGAACCGAGTCCCGAACATGCATTCCTTTCTGCTGTCTCATTTCAAGGATCTTGAAGCTCAAGGGAATTTATCCAACGGCAGATGAATCTCCTCTCTCAAAACCGAGTCCAATCAACATGCATACATTCAATGCAAGCATTGGACATAGTCGGAAGAGAGCCAAACCAGAAACTTCTGCATCTCACAGTGGCTTTCATTTCAGCACTCTCTCCCTTGATGAAAAACTTGATCACATTGTATCCTCTGTACACGAGTTGAATACAAAGATGTCCGGACTCACATCTACTCTACACCATCACAGCATTCGATGGGATATGAAGTTTACCTCACTTCAAATTCTATTGGATCAAATTCAGAGAAGGCTAGAAAAGGATGTATAGCCTATTCCATGACAAAAAGGAGAAGTGATAGGCCTGATCGGAGGGGGAGGATATTACCTAAGGGGGAGTGTTTTTGCATTCTTCTTGAGTTTAAGTTGTTATATTTTCTTGAGTTTAAGTTGATATGTTGTGTTTTGTACCTCTTGTACCCATGTTGCTTTTGTAAGCTTTTAGAGTTATGTTTTATGCATAGTTTGTAGGCTTTATGGTTTGTACCATGCTTTATGCAACCTTTTATGCTTTGTTTAAATCAGTACTTCTATATAAATGTATTGCATTTTCTTTTAAATCTTGTCACTCTTGTGCCCTTGTAGGATTGTTCTTAGATGTATATACTTAGTGTATTATGCATTGGTTGAGTGTTTGGCATGCAAGAGACTTGCATTGAGCTTGTTAGCTTGTATGTCCCACTGTTCATTCCAAGTGTGAATGAGCATTGTGGTCACTACCTTGTAGTGATTACTTGGTTGATCGGGCCATGGTTTGTTTCTTAACTCCATCTTTGCTTGATCACATATTGCCTATTTCACATGCATTTCACGATTTTCTGCTTACAATGATTATGGTGTATTGTTGTGTTTCAAGAGTCTTATGTTCATATGATTCAAGTGCTTCATGACTTCTAGAGTTAGGTGTGAGTGAGTTTTGCTCAACTGTTCCCAACTCACATGTTAAGTCTAGAGTCTATTTTAGGGTTTTGTCACGGAATAGCCAAAGGGGAGATTGTAAGGTTGAATTTATTCAACCATCTAATTGGCTTTATTCTCGTGCCAAATTTGCTTGTATTTCAGCATTTAGTAACCCCGTATTTAAGTGGGCTTGTTGTAAGGGTAGTGAGTGAGATAGAGTGATGTTTGCTCAAGAGTGTGCAAGAAAACAGAGACTCACGGCTTGGCCTCGCGGGTGACTCACGGCTGCAAGCCGCGAGATGTAGCACACGTGCCAAGAATGCCAGAAGGTGAACAATCATGCTAGCTGGAGCACTACAGGACAAAACAGGTCAACTCGCCATATGGTTATCTCACGACCGGATCTCGCGACTCGGTCAAGTCGCGAGGCCAAGCCGCGAGCCAGCCCTGTTTTGAAAAACCCGACGTTTCACATTCCTCTCTCACCCTAGTATATATACCCCTTATACCCACAAAAGAAAGAGAGCTTCCCGAGAGAATTTTGAGAGAGAAACCCTAAAGTAAAACAAGATTGATTCATCTACAATCTTTACATAAGTACCTCTTCAAATTCCTCAACTCTCTTCCTCTCCATTGCCAAACCCTTGAGAGGCTTTTTATCAAAACCTTGTTCTCACCATATCCATTATTGTGAGAGGGCTGTTTGGTGTTCGGGGAAGCGATTAGGAAGGAACCAATCTTCATTGGTTGATGCTATGGTCTAGTAGCGGAATCCGGGAAGCTAGAAAAGAAAAAGGTTCGGCACAACCTCGTTGGAGCAAGAAGCTTGGAGGGCTTAGGTGCACTGGGTAGATTAGGCTTGGAGGGTCTATTGCTGTCCATGTATCCCAACTACATTTTCTAGTGGATTGTTTACCGCTTGGAGGGCGGCGGAGAGGTTTTACGCCGAGGGCTTCGGTTTCCTCTTCGATAACACATCGCGTGTTGTCTTTGTGTTTGCATCTTCCTTCCCTTTTATCTTTGCTTTTTATTATCTGCTGTGGGTTGTGATTTTAACTTGGCATAGATAGTTTTTCCAATTCTATATTATAGCTTATGTTAATTTTCCGCACACTAGTTGTTTGACATAATGCTTGAATTGGTTAAGTTGTAATTTGGGGGTCTAAACGTTCAAGGGTGTTTATACACATAATTGAACTTTCAAAACAAGTTTAGCATCCAAGTCCACATTCAAATATTCAAGCTCTTTCAGCTTTTCAAGAGAAATTCCAGTAAGTTTTTTATATTTCTCAACCAATTCGTTGGATTCTTTGAGCTTAGCAATCAAATCATCCTTTTCACAAAATAACTTGCTCAAATTCTTTTGAAACTCCTTAGCATTTTTCTTCAAGAGTTTGTCAACAACACCCATAGATTCAAATAACATGTCATCACACTTATGAGGATTAACACTCATAGAAGCATTTTCACAAACACGGGGCATGTTACATTTATCACCTACCAAATCATACAAAAAGGCATACAAAGCACAATCCATGGCAAATAACCATAAGGGGTCAAGGATCACACTTAGGTATTTAAACCACAACAAGTGTACCCACTCTGATACCAATTGAAAGTTCAAATAGTGTATAAACACCCTTGAATGTTTAGGCCTCCAATTACAAAATAACCAATTCAAGCTTTATGACAAACAACTAGTGTGTGGAAAATGAACATAAGCTATAAACAAAATTGGAAATCAATCTAAGCCAATTATAAATCACATCCACAGCAGAAAATAAAAGGCAAAGATAAAGGGAAGAGAGATGCAAACACAAGGACAACACACGATGTATTATCGAAGAGGAAACCGAAGTTCTCGGTATAAAACCTCTCTGCCGCCCTCCAAGCGGTAAGTAATCCACTAGAAAATGTAGTTGGGATATATGAACAGCAATAGACACTCCAAGCCTAATCTACTCGATGTACCTAAGCCCTCCAAGCTTCTTGCTCCAACGAGGTTGCGCCGAACCTTTTTCTTTTCTAGCTTATCGGATTCCGCTATAATCCATAGCATTCGCCATCCTTGGCATCTTCCAATACTTCCCAAAGCACCAAAAACACTCAACACTCTAAATGAGTGTGGGTAATGTCTGGATAGAAATCTCCTCTCAATAGGTATGACAATGAGAGAGGGAATGAGAAGAGACTACAAAGATTTCTCTCTAAGAATGAGTAGCTCTCTCTAATTGGGTGGGTGTTTTGAAGAAACCTCTCTTAGGGTTTTTCTTTCTGAATGGCCACCACTATTTTGTGGGAATGAGGGGTATTTATACTGGTGTGAGAATGGAATGCGAAGAGTTAATTTTTCCAAAACAGGGCTGGCCGGCTACTTGACCGAGTCGTGAGTTCAAGCCGCGAGCTAACTAAATGGCTAGTCTGGATTTTTGTCCTGTAGTGCTCCAACCGGCATGACTGTTCAGCTCCCCTGCATGCTCTGCGCGTGTGCAACTTTTGGTGGCTTGCAAGCCGCGAGCCTCCCGCGAGATCCAGCCGCGAGTCCCCGCTTCACCGCACGCTTTTGAGCATTTCTTCACACTCTCTCACACACTACCCTTACATGATTCCCACCTAAATACAGGGTCTCTAAGTGCTGTATTACAAGCAAATTTGTCATGGAATAAAGCCAACACATGGTTGATTAAATTCAACCTTACAGCAGTGTTTTTTGCGGGAGCAACCAAAATTCTAGCTCGCCAACTAATCAGGCTTAGGCAACAAATAGCAAACTTACAAGGTAGTCGAGCTCAAATGAGAGGAATTGCAACTCATACACAGGTGGACTGTCAAAGATCTGTCTGTATTTTTTGATTTTTTCTTTTTCTTTATCGGCTTTTTCTAGTGCATCTGTGCATGGTGCTTTAGCAACATTTTTCCTGTCTGCAGCAATGCATTTGCATTCGTCGATTCTTTGGGGCATGACAGTGCCACCAAGGCAATGGCAGCCATGAATAAGGTTAGATGGTAATATTTACTAATATACATAGACACGCGTGCGCGCGTGTGTAACTTTTGGTTATTGTCACACCACACAAAATCTTTTTTTATTGGCAGTAATTTGTCAAAACCACCATTGGATTATATGTGTTTAACACACCTTCATGCTTGTCAAATATTAAGGTGATTGGATTTAAGAGTCATCTCATTTGTAAATTGTTCAAATTTCTAGTTCTTATTTTCTTATTATTTAAAATACACCAAATGCTGGAATTTATAGATTAAATAGTAAACAACATCCAATTGATGTGAAATTTGATGATAAGAATTGAGAGAACATGTGATTTAATGATGAGATTGACAAAACATTAATTTAATGTATAGTTTTTGACTTGTGTGACTTTAGCAAAAGTTACACACACGCAATAATTTGTTACAAGATTTAAGATTTGACTGCAATAACATGATTTGATCTCAAAGAGACTTCTTAATGATTCATAATGAGTTGGTCAAAAGATCCTTTCTTTCACTTGATGTTTGTTTGATTATGGAATCAATATGTATGTGTTGAATTGACTTTCAATTTTTTTTTTTTTTTTTTTTTTGGCAGATTTTTTCTGCTTCAAGGTTGGATATACCCAGTGCTTGGAAATTGCCGCAGGTAATTTTTTCTTTTTTGGTTTTATATTGATGTGCTGTAATTTGATTGCTTTGGAAACTAAATTGTTGTGTTTGCTTGGTGTGATTATTTGTGATATTAAAAATAAAATAAGAAATAATAGATAGGCACCCACGTATTTTATGGACCTATGTTCTTTCCAAGTGTTCTTCTCAATTTTATTTTTTATTTTTTATGGATAAATGGATTTTTATGAAAGAAAGTAATTTCGTAAGACTTTGTTGATGAATGACGTTTCTTTAATCATCATGTTTTATTTAGATATATTTAGATATATGAACTCTGTTGTGCCTTTCTTGTTCTTTTTAAAATTGTGGGTATCTTGAACTTGATATTGTGGAAAGGTGTGTAGATATACTTGCTGGGAAATTAACAAACTTTTGGTATCATTCTCTCTTTTTCAGAAACTTGAAGGCACCCATAATGGCTGAAATGTTCAATTGTACTAGCTGATAACTTCTTGCTTTGGAGATGATGATGAAGAATAAAATGTATCAAAACTTTTAACTCTTGGACAAATTTGGTCTTTGTACAAATTGTGATTGTTGATATCTTTTTCTCTTAAACAAGAATTGACATATCGCCAGTTTGTATGCGGTCCCTAATCTGTTAATTTGTAGATTTGAGTTTAGAGATCAAAGAAAGTGTAATTGTAGCAATATATCACTTTTGCTATACGTTAATATCATAGCATATCATCTCAACAATTGTGAATTTTTGTGTGTAATTGTAGCAATATATATAAATATATATATATATATATATATATATATATATATATATATATATGTGCATGATTGTGGTTTTTTTTTTTTAATAAAATAAAATCTTATTTTGAAGGTCAAGAGACCCCTTAAATAACCTTATTTATCAAGGGTTGTAAATATAAATCTTTTAAACCTTGGTAAAAGGTTATTTAAGGGTTTCTTGACCCTCAAAATAAGGTTAGAGCACTTGTTTTGAGGACCACGAAGGCCATCAAATTTTCCTTTTTAACGGTATATGTTTCAAAGGTTATCAGGGATCAATTGGACTCTTGAAATAATTTTTTTCAAGGTTTTTTAATACTTTTTTTTAAGGGTTTCGACCCTTGAAAGAAGTCAGATTTGTTGTAGTGAATGTAGGTTGTGATGGTACCGGAAGAGTGATAGAGTAACTATTAAGCATAAGATCAATCATAGCCATGGTTGGCCTATCAGTTTCACTTTCTTGAATACATAGTAAACAAATGTGGATGCATCTTGATAGGCTTGATAGGCCAAAAACGTATTGACCCCTTGTGACAAATTAATTGACTAATTAGCCAAGTTTATTAACTAATCAAATTAACATGCAAATGCGTGGTAGCATAAACTAATTACCAATAAACTGAGTATGCAGCGGAAAATAAATTGACACGGTGATTTGTTTATGAATGGGAAAAACCAACACGGCAGTTCCCTCCCTCCAATTTTTCCATGCTTGTAAGATATAATTAAATGGGTAGACATAATATCAAAGAAATAATTCTATGAGCAAGTTGTACTTTTGTTCTCTTAACTATGATGTAGTTGCATGTCCAACCTAAACTACAAAACTAAAAAAATGTTTTGACTGACCTATTAGTTATAAAGCATTGTATCCACTTTTATTAGGAACTCCGTCAAAGTTAACGAAAAGTTCAAACTTCTATTAACTACTAAAAAAAAAAAATCGTTTCCAATAAATTTGATGGAGTTTCTAACAAGAAGGGGTATGGGAGGAACATTGTGTTTGTTTTTAGACCCCTTAAAACACAATTGGATTAATCTAGTTAACAAGCCAAGTTATTACTTAGTCCAAATTCCAAATCTAGGTTAAAACAATTATATAATCATAACAATGTAAAGAGCAGAATATATAAAGAACACAAAGATATGATGACCTAGGAAACCAAATCGGTAAAAACCTGGGGAATATTTAACCTAGTTGTCCTCAAGGTAAAACAAAATCCACTATGAAAGAATCGAAGTTTATACAATAGCGACTTAGACCACTAACATTCTATTGCTACGTCATGTAGAAAACTTACTAACATGACCATGTGCAAGCTCCAAGACTATGGACTCCTTTTTTTTGGGATTCCCAGCAAGTACAAGCATTCTTGCTTGTGTATCTTTCACCTCTTATTGCAGCAATCAAAACGATCATCAAGCTCTCAATGAAATCTTCTTCTTGATAATCCTAAACATGTGTGAAGGCAACTGCCTCTTAGATCTCACAGAAGATTCACACACACAGCAAGCAGAGCAACATCAAAAACATGGCTAGGGTTTCCCTTTTATACCTAGGGCAAAATATAAAACCCTACACATCATATGGGCTTAGGGCTGAGTTGGAAAACCTGCAGAGCAAACAATCTGCATGACTTTCGATCGATCGAGTCTAATTCTTGATCAATCGAGCCAATCAAAATTGCATACTCAATTCTGCAGTTAACCCGATTCCAACTTTACATAAAAGACCTATACTTTGAGTAAGTCTAAACAAGACTAACATCTGTTTTGATCATGGTTTGCCAACATTACAAAATAGAGTTCTAATACATTAGTACCTAAATACTTAGAACCTAACACATTGCTTAGTTTTTTATTAAAAAAATTTAAGGAAATATTACAACTACACCATATTTAGGAGGGGGAAATGCACTTAATCCCTATTTTTAAATATTTTGCCAATTTCATGTATGTGTACTCCTGCTAGACTCACGAAAAAGGGGAAATGTACTAAAATTAATCATACTTACATAGCTTAGAAGGTCTTCCACATTCTCTCAATTTCGAAAACAATTGTTCCTCTGTCCACTCACTTTCCAATACTAACACACCAAAACTAAATACATCGGATTTCACTGAAAATTATCCATGCATTGCATATTCCAGAGCCATATATCCACCGCATGGTGAGCACTAATAATATTAATTTGATGTTATTTTCATAAAAAAAATAGAAAAATAAGGTCTCCGCTCTCAAGATACTTACTAGGTCCCCACAATTCTATTTGTATTTGCTTGAGTTTGATCCAATAAAAACAGTTTTGCCATGCCAAAATCTGAAATCTCGGTCTCATTTCTTCATCTAAAAGTATGTTGCTAGAATAATTCGAAGTCGCGAATCTTCATGAAGGTAGAGAAGCCCTCAAGCAATACCTCCTATGATTTTGTAACACTTTTCCAAATTCAAATGTACACGCTTGATAGGATCTATGTAACAAATCAAGCATATGATTTAATTTATTAACATTGTAGAGGTATTTCCTAACAAGACATGAATCCCAAAAGAAAACATATGAACACAACTTGATAAAGGGAAGTGCAAACATACCAAATAGGAAGTGATTGAGGCTTGTATTTGGCGCAAACTCATATATCAAAAGCCTTTCATTCCTTTCAGGCAAAACCCTAAGAGTCTAACTAAATTTCAGTGTTGAAGTTTGGCAACCAATAGAACCTCATTTGTAAATTCTAGATCTCTTTGTCCAGAATTTGTTGACAGCCTTTTGACCGCAATTTCTTCACCATTATAGAGCATACCCTAATAACATATAAGAAAAAAAATTTGTGTAATCAAGATTCAAGAGGAAATTAGAATAATTTTGACTAATAATGGTATACTTGTCGTCCATGATATTATAGTATACAATTGCCTTGTAAACAACACCAAATCCACCCTGTCCAAGCTTATTTGCTTTAGAAAAGTCATCTGTTGCAACTCTGATAATGCTAAAGTCAAATTGCAAGGATTCCACACTTCGAATTTCATCGTCAACTTCTTTACAAAAGGAACAAGTTATTGCTTACATTAATAAATCAAGTTCATTATTTAAGGAGGAGTACCGCTACTTTAAATACATAAGCGTACCATACTAATGATAGAAATAAGTTTTTTACAGTTGTTTTTGTAAAGTCCATATTGTTTAGGTTGGCAACCATGAACAAATTGTAACCTTTAGAACTTAGTTTTTGTCTAGAAATATTCAGAAACAAGACAAATGAAAATTCTGCACAATTGAGAACTTAAGGAAGTAGGAAAAGATAAGTGCAGAAACAATCTCACTTATCTAGACCGATCGAGAAGCACATCTCGACCGATTGAGATTCGTGCATATCTGAAATCTCACTTTCTTTCTTAATCATTAAATCTAGGGATTTGATGGATCTTAAGGATATTTAAATGAAAAACCTAGAGCATGTTTTCAACAGTTCAAGAGGGAGGGTTTTGTACACAGACTTGGAGTTTTCCAAATCCTTTTGAAGCTATAGCTCAAGACCTTGTGCAAACAACAGATTTGACTTTAGAGGAAAGTTGCTAAAATCAAATCAACCACAGTTAATCTAAACCTTTGAGTGGAGTCTCAAAGTCACAACGATGAGTGTTTGTGTGCAACAGTTCACAAAGAGAAGAGTTCGTGGATTCGAAGCTACGTGTGGACATGTGAATAAGTACTAAATGAGGTAGCAAGAGATTTAAGGCTAAGTTTATTGTATAAACTTCTATTTTATTAGTGAAATGTTGCCTTGAAGATTGTTTAGGTTAAATTATCCACAGGTTTTTTATTTTGAAACCACGGTTTTGAATTTTTCCTAGGTCATCATTCTTGGTGTTCGTGTGATTTATGATTGCGTGATGTTTGTTAATTCATATCTAATTTCTTAATTAATCATTTTAATTAATTGGCTAGAAATCTGTTTGAATCTTACTCAACAAGGGTCTAAAACCCTAACAATTTTAATGGAAGACACTTCTTGACAAAATTTTTTGATTCAACGTTACTAGAGGGGAGCTCAAAAGACTCTTTTATTTTATTTATTTTCTCAGGCTTTTGTTTTATATTGGGCTTGAAAATAGCAAGAAATTACTAGAATTATGTCAACAATTTTGTTGCTCAACTTACAACTCTAAATGTTTTTAATAGAGTTGACAAAAGTTCAAATTCTCTCTCCTAATTATAATAATCAAATTATTAAAAAATATTGGGACCATACAAGTAATACTAATAGGCTAATAGCCAATTTATTTTTTTGCATAAGCTATTGGGCTTGACCCACATTACTTTACTATCCGGGTTGGGCCTTTGACTCATATTTGCTTTACCACATGGGTTGAACACATGAACTGCATGACCCACAGTTAAGAAGTGAGCTCACTACAAAACGAGCGCTCTTGGAAGCACACAATTAACTCGCACTAAATAAGTGTTTAACGGTTCATGAGCCTATTCTATCCCAAATAGCACATATCACATAAAGCTGCTGGAGCATGGAAATAATCAAATAAACCAACGAACAACACATAGAAACTCTGAGAAAGCTGCTTGATTATTAAGGAAGCTCATCGCTCACCTAAAATAAGGAGCTCAACTATTTCTTGAAACGCATGCATCAGCTACTTACAGCAGCTCATACACATATTTGTAACAATTGGAATTGAAATATAGAGACTAATGATAGAAAAATAAAGATAAATCATTGTGCAAATTCTATAAATAAATAAATAAATCAAAGCGCAAATAGAACTTCTTAAATATATAGGTATATATTGTCAAAATTTTTAATGCCTTTTAAATTGGTTTATGTTCTTAATTTACTCTTAACTCTTAAGTTGTTAATTTATTATAATTTTTTTGAAATTGTGGGAAGTTGTCCTAGTAGCATCAATGGAATTGTTATCCTAATTTTATTCCTAGTACTCACGGAAGTAGCATCTTCTAATTAGTTGTTTCCTAACCGATATACATACAAAGCCTAGCTAACTTTTTGAATGACAGACTAAAAAATACCAAATTTTCACTTACTTTCTTCTTTCTCCCTTGGCTTCCTCACTCTTAAATAGACACAAATGCAGATGCAGATGGAGACGTTTAGTACGACAAAGGCAACAGATGCTACAACTATAAAATGATGACAGTCCATGAGGTGTTGCTCCCATTCCCTGCAAAAGCAAACCGTAAATTTATTCTCATTAGAACATTCCGAGGGATAAGATCCTGAATAAGCATTAATTTACAAACATAGAAGAGATTGTAATCAAAGAATAATACATAAACTAGTTCTAATGATTGACCACATAATTTGTTTTGTTATGGGCATCTATACCTTTTGAAGTAGTGGTAATGGTTGATGGTGGAGCTGCAGTAGAGTTAAAGAAGGAGTAGACCTCAAACCTGATATTACAGCTGGTTAGAAGTACTCTCCCACCTACCTTCCCAGCACAACATTGTGGAACATCTGTAATAGCGACAAGTGCATATAATCTCTTAAAGTCTGTTGCGATTGCACTTCCTGCTGCATACTTGCGAAGAGAACCACCTGCTGCAGCTTCATTTGTTAGGTTATTCAACAAGATATTGAGGTCATCATTGAACTGAGCTACGTAATTGGTAGATACGTTTTCCAAGTCCCAAATATAGAAACCTGGATAAGTTTCCATGATTCCAAAAATGGAGCTGTTTGAGTAACGTGACATACATTGTTCGTACCACACTATTGCCTCCTTTTGATTGGGATAGAGCTGAGTGAGAAGAATGGAAGAGTTCTTGAGGCACCCACGTCAGTCATCTGGCTTAACATCTCCTCTACGAAGTCCAAATGCATATGCTGTGTCTGAGTTTTGGCCATAAGAGGAATAGTAGAACCCATAATCAATTGTGGTGTGGAGTAGAGGGAGGAGCGGAGTTGATTGAGGTTTGTCTCGTAAATACTGTTACTGGTGCAGTTACCATTACTGTTACTACAATTATAAGTTTGGGAGGATGCCAGCTGCCCTATGGCATGAACAATGAGCATCAAAATGGCAGAGAGGACCATTGCCATATGTTCAGTGAAATGGCAGGATTTAAGCCTAGAAGCTTGTTATAGCCTCATACTCTCATAGGTTTCTATTGAGAAGTGTGACGCTTTTAGCTTGTGCCGGGTGATTTTATCGAAGTCTAGGAAGTCCATGATCTCAAAAAAATCTAATGTTGAGTTGAAACATTCAAGTTTCAATTCAACCTTATTACTTTTCTCTATTGTTTGCTTCTTCTCTTAATTTTACACATGAAAATTAGGTATTAGCTGGTCGAGGAATGAACTGAAGAATGCACATAACACGTCATTTTTCACAGTTTTTGGAATTGACAAAATCGTTATTGATTTTGATATGTATCACTAACAATTTTAAATTATCTATTATTAACGATTTATCATGTCGACAATTTTGATAACATTTATGAGAAAAGATGCAATATAAAGGAAAATTATAATAAACCTACATGTGATTAGACTTATTTTAATAGTGTATCCATGGTTTAAATTTTATTACTTTACCCACCTAAGATCGTCTTTCTTAAACGTTTGTAACTCACTTTAGTAAAACACTTTGATGACATGAAACATGAGAGAAAATGGATAAAACAACAACCTTTCAAGATAAAATTTCTCCAATCATTATGAACTCTAAGATCCATCATGGAAAAAATGGATCAAATACCATTTCCACCTCCTTCATCCTTAATCTTGTGTCATTAACTATGACCAAGCCAACGCCACTCTAAATTGGCATGAACTTGATATCCATCATCACCAACTCCATCATACCAAATTGCTTTCAGTTCTAAAAACGTGGATTTAAAAACTTTGCATCAAACAGCAACAATCAATTAGTTGCTATGCAATTAGTCACGGATTGGAGTTTAGTGCAAAGGAAGAAGTTTCTACAAGATCAAGTCTAATTGGAGATTAGCGTAAAAGGTCAACTATAAGTTGGTATTTTGGGATAGGCCGAGTAATGGTAAGATTTCTTATACTTGTAGTCACTTATTCTTTATTAGTAGATTATACGGGAGTGGTGACCTGAAATTTATACAGTGAGATTTTTTCTTGTAAAGGTTTTCCCCATTTATCAACAAATCACAATGTCAATTTATTTTTCACTGCACTCTAGTTTAAATTGGTGATTTATTTGTACCTCCACAATATTACATGTAATTTGAATAATTAATAAACTTAAGTAATTAAATTAATTAACCCAGGTCAATCTTTATTCTAACAGTCATTTTTATTTTACTCTTCCCTTCAGAAGAATCTGTCCCCGTTGCCAAAGGGACTAGCTATTGTTTTTATATTTTACTGGGTCAATTGCATTTATAAAAAATAAGACACGACAAGAAGACAAAAAAAGAAATGGAGGATTATTTAATCTACAATTGACAAGCCCTATGTTTGACCTCTTCTTTCATCTTCAGCATGTTAATTTGCCATTATATTAGTGCTTCGCTCAACTGGGTTTAGGGAATAGTCTTGAATGATTGGTTCCACAACGGTATCGGCTTACAAGAGGCTTTGTCGAAGGCGTCACAACTCACAAGTTGGGGTATTCATTTGGGTACACAGGCCAAGAGTTCATACCTTGGCGAAGAATAAAATTATGGGGCGGAAGGTTTTTTTTTTTTTTTTTTTAATAATAGGAATTGGATTATAACGAAGTTTGTTCTTGATATTTACAAAACCATAACTCTTTTATCGTCATTTATTTGTTTTTCATATAATTATTATTTGTTTTTAACTATGAGTAGTTAAAGGTGGGTTATGGAGCCTTAATGGATGCAATTTCAAGTAGGTAAAATGTTAAAGTCCAAACCAAGAATATTCTTGGTTTTCATTAATTTTCTCACTAGCCTCTAAGCATGCGTGTTACGCCTGCTCAAAGACTCTTCTATTTTTTATTTTTTTTTGTAAATTTTAACAATTTGCATTTATTAGGATTTGGGAATTTTTTTTACTTTTCAAACAAATAAAAAATGATAAACTTTAGAGATAAACAAGAATCGTAATTTATTTTTTAAACGTGTGTTTGGAAGTGCTTTAATGATATAGAAAAAAATTTGGATAGGAAAAATAAGATGAACATGAGGGGAAAGAAGGCTAAATTTTAGGAGTCATCTAAGTTTTTTATTTTTTATTTTTTTAAATAGGGGTGTTTTACTTTTATTTGGATGAAAAATGAATGGAAAAGGCTAAATTTTAGGGAATAAAAAGATGAACATGAAAGAAAAAAAAATCCTAAATTAGACTACCATTAAACACTAGTTTATTAGATTATTGAAGGGTGAAGTGTTTAAAATACAAGCAAAACTTTGGTATAGCTTCATAAGTGAAGTATACTAGATTTTCTAATTAAACTTAAAAACTTGGTTGTATTAACAAATAAAACATAATCAATATTATCATTTCAAAGTTTAAGTTTTACCCTTAAAAACCCAACCAAGAAGCACACTAGCTCATCCTATACCAGTTCACCGTTGTAAAAACTAAAAAGTGTATTAGTCATCCCTAGCCATTAATACAAAAAGTATTTTTTTTTCCTTGTAATAAGTGAGATTGTGAGTTTAAATTAGCCAAGTGGTATTGACATCTTTAGTGGTGCTCCATATTTGTGGTTCAAACTTCACATCTCTCTAGGGACAAAGCCAAAATTGGACAACCAATGTTTTTTTAATAAAACATTATTATTATTATTATATACAGATACGTGTGTGTACTAATTTTAGCAAGTTTGTTCTATAAAATTACATTTCGTTTCCCCTAAACAATATCATTGATTCTTTTAAGAGTAATGCTATTCTCGTAAAATTTTTCACAACATTTTTACAAACTATTTTGGTAGCAAATTCTTATTGATTTGCATATGAACCCGCCAATCACATCATTTTATTAATTTTTTTTTTTTTACTTAGCAATGCAACAACAATTTATAAAAAAATTTGTAGCTCTAGCATTTTCCTTATATTATTGACCATAAAAAAATTATAGACCTAAAATCTAAAACAAAATATACAAGCCCCAAAAAAATAGCTTAATAACAAAATTGCCAATTGCCAATAAAAAAAAAAAAAAAAAAAAAAAAAAAAAAAAAACTCATTAACCAATTTATCCAAAATAAACAATCCTGGCCTATAAAAAATTCTTAAAATTTTTTTTTTTTTTTCTTACATACATAAAAAAATAAAAGAAATAAAAAAATCTCAGCAATTAAGTAGTAACAGAGTCAAAGGTTGAAACTATTGCATATAGCCAATAGTAAAACCGCTATTCCTAACTCAAAATTCATACCTATCCAAAAGGAATAGGGTGAGAATGAGATTAACTTAGTTTTTTTTTTTTTTTTTTTTTTTTTTTGAGGAAGGAGATTAACTTAGTTGGTTAGGCTATTTTCAACATGTTTTTTTTCCTTTTTATTTTTAAAAGTCATGGCTCTAGCAATGTGATAGTTGTTTGGCTAGTTGTTTTTGCCTTTTGTTTTCAGGAAACTGAATCCAGTTTTCACTGTGCAAAACAAAAATAAGAAACAAGTTTTAGGCGGTTTCCCAAAATTTCGGAACTAAATTCAGTGAAAATCTTGTAAATAAATCGAGAAGTTGTGAGGTCCACACCAAAATTTAAAATATCACCAAAACAACATTTTCTGGTGTTCTCTTCTTCTTAAAAATGTTATTTTAAAAATAGGAGCCATGCACAAATCATGTCAAAATTATATTTTGAAACCGGTTTCAAATACAAATTTTTTAAAAAGAATTTCTGTTCGGAAAACATAAATAAAAGTCGGATGACCACGCAAGCTCTCTTTATCAAAAGAATTGGATAGTATTGTTAAACTACAAGTCTTAAAAAAGAAATTATAAATGTAAATTAAGATGAAGTCAAAATAAAGGTAAGCAGTGTACGAAAAGAGGCAAATTCAATTACTCATTCTTTAGCTTGTCATGTTAGGCGAGTTGTGCACAAAGTTGTGTACTAGTTTGTGGCACCAGAACTTCTCCTCCTCATCTAGCTATATTTGTACTTTGACTTGCTCCACCTTTAGCAATGAATGATTATGAGTTTGGTTTAAAAAAAAAGATAGTGGGTGGATATAGACATTCTCAAAGGTTTTTTTGCTCCGTTGGAAGTTGATCTTATCCTCAAGATTCCACTTAGCTCCAACTATGTTAAGGATAAACTTGTCTGGCCTCATACAGCAAATGGAGTTTATTCGGTTAAATCCGGATATAACTTCCTAGCTAAAGAAAGATTTTCACCTCTGCCGGTTGCCTCTCATCTAGATAATGGAAATAGTATATGGAAAAAGTTATGGAGCTTGCCAGTGCCAAACAAAATAAAAAATTTCCTGTGGAGAGCAAGCCGAGAAGTGATCCCGGTTAAGAAGAATCTGGTTGCTCGTAAGGTACTTGCCGAGGACATTTGTGATCATTGTCGAGTGGCTATCAAGATGTCCAACACGCACTGTGGGACTGTCATGAGTCAAGCGACTTTGTGGGAGGCTGACTCACTCTAGTTGTTTCGAAGAACTAAGAAATTCTCAAATTTCTTTGAGCTAGTGAGTCATGTTATGGAGGAGAATATAAGTCCAGCTCGCTTTGCTGCTCTGGTATGGACGATTTGGTCCCGTTGTAATTTGCTTCGGACCAGCACCAAGCCATTTCCACTCTCCCAAGTGGCCCTTTCAGCCTCACAGACCCTTCAAACATTTGCCCGGTCCCTACCAGCCTCAAGAATGCAATCGGGTCCCTTGCCAAGACAGAACGCCGGATGGTCTCCTCCACCGTCAACGAGCTTGAAGATCAACTTTGATGGTGCCGTATTCCGTGAGTCAGACGAAGCGGGGCTAGGAGTTGTTGTTCGTGACCACTAGGGAAGGGTGATGGCCTCCATGTCCGAAAAAACCATGTTACCATCTTCCTCGGACGAAGTGGAAGCGTTGGCGGCGGTGCGAGCCATCTCTTTTGCTCTTAAACTGCATCTACCCTCTATTATTGTCGAGGGAGATTCGGAGCTTATTATTTCGGCCTTACGAAGTGAGGAGGAGTCCTTTACTTCCTTTGGCCATTTGATTTCCTCTATTAAGCAGAGTTTTGAAAGTTTTTCTTGTATTTCTTTTTCGCACACCTGCAGATCGAGTAATTCTTTAGCCCATAATTTAGCTCAATACGTTAGACACGTTGATGCTCTTACAGTGTGGATGGAGGATATTCCACCACTACTTCATCATGTTCTTGTAACAGACTTTGGTTGATTTAATAAAGTTTCCTCGTATTGATTCTCAAAAAAAAAAAAATAATAATAATATCATATATATATATATATATATAATATAATAACGACTCAATCACTAAAATATTAAATAAGTTTGATTGAGACAGAGGTTGTTGAAGACAAGCCACCATACTGAAAGAGTGAAATGTGATTTCCTCACTGGGTCTACGCACACCATCCCAAGCGTTGTTCATAGTACTACCTTTTCAGTATATTCACTTGATGTCAACCGCAGATACTTCATCAAATTATGTCAACTTATGCATTAGTTACAAGTTTCAAGTTAACACTTAAAAGTGTGGTGTAAATTTTGGTGAAAGAAGTGTATAGCTTGCATTATTTATATGTGTATTATTTTGTTTTATTTCTATTTTGTCCCGTTCACCTAATTTTAATTGATCATGAATATCATATTGTCTAAATAAGTAGGAGAATTAGAAATTTGAACTATTGACTTTCCTTATAAAAAACCGTTAAATGATGTCACTAAAATATAAGGTTTGAAATAATATATATATATATATATATTTTTCAATTTGTATGTGTTTACTTTGTTTCTTCTATTTTACTTGCTAACCCTTGATTGTTTTTTTGGGAAAATACGGTTTTGGTCCCTACATTTTAGGGTTATAATTAATTTGATCCTTATATTTTGGTAGCAGTCAATTGTTACCTGTTTTTTTTTTTTTTTTTTAACTTGCAATCAATTTGGTTTTTATCGTTAACTCACTAACAGAAAATGCTTACATGGTTAACAGTGATCATTATTGGCATATCTAATGTTGACATGTCTAAATTTTAATAGCCATATCAACGCTCAAATCGGAAAAAAGAAAAAGAAAAAAAAAGTCCTATTAACATTTTATATATATATTTATATATATATATATAATGTTAATAGGACTTTTTTTTTTTTTTTTGTTTACCATTTTTTTTCTTTCTTTTTTTATGGTAACCAAACAGATTTTTATTTTTATTTTCTCAATTTTCTTTTTTACTTTTTTGTATTTTCTTGGTAACCATACGGTATACCTTAAAATTGTATGTCATTCATTGAAACCCACCTATTAAAGATTCGCAGTCACGAGTCAGCCATGGTCTCATACATATTTTGCATATGGCGGCTCCTAGACAAAGTGGCGCCAATAGCAATGCCGCTCGCACACTTCATGCATTGACTCGAAAGGGACTCCCTTTGTCTCTGGCAAGAAAATTGCAACGAAAATTGGTCACAACCGAGATCCAAATTTTATTATTATTTTTTTTTTGTGAGAAAAACCGAGATCCAAATTTAAAGCGAACTGAGCTGTGATTCGTAGTGCTAGCCCATTGAAGATTCCAAAGCAGAGAGAGAGAGATCTGCAGACGAGGAAGAACATATGAAAGAGAAATGAAAAAACAGGAGACAAGGCAAAAAAAATAATAAGAAGAAGAAAGTGAAGGATTCTCTGGAGTCTGGAGTGAGATGAACATGAGAAAGAGTAGATCTGTGTTAATTTTTTGGTTAGTAATAAGAAAGGGCTGTAGAGATTAAAAGGAAAAAGAGAATGTATTGATTTTTCGATTAATTAGAAACGGCTGGAAAGATTAAAAAGAGAATATAAACAAAAGAAAATAAGATTTTAATATTTTTTTTTTTGTTTAAATGATGATGTAGAATTTTTTAATGTCTATTTAAATTTATTATTATTATTTTTATTTTTATTTTTATTTTTATTTGCCACGTAGGATTTAAGTGTGCCAATAGTTCACACTGTTAACCATATAAGTATTTTCCATTAGTGAGTTAATAGTAGAGAGCAAATTGATTGCAAGTTGAAAATAACAGAGACCAAATTGACTGCTACCAAAATGTAAGGACCAAATTTACTATAACCCCAAAATGTAGAGACCAAAATGGTGTTTTCGCCCTTTTATTTTTTTTGTTAGTTTAAATTATGGATAAAATTTAACTACAAAATTGGTTATAACATAAAGCTACAACTTTAAGAATATAAAAAATATGCAATCTAGCAATAAGATTTTTAAAATATGTAGTAATATTAATATTTTCAAGGACAAAGTTTAGCTACAAAATTGGTTATATCGTAAGACTACAACCTTACTCAATATCTTTTTATTGTAGATGAATTTTGACAAATCCATTATTAGATTACATGTTCTTCTTATATCTTCCAAGCTTGCAATATTTCTAGAAAATTAAAGATTAATAGCTATGTTACCAATAAATTTATTAAATTGCAAGTTTTTATAGCTAAAGATTATGTATAAAATATAAGCTTATAGATCATATAATAAATATTATCCAATTGATACAAAATTTAACATGTGTATTAAGAGTGTAAAGAATATACAACTCAATGGTTTGATTTACAAAATATGTAGTAATATTTATTTTATTGAGTAAAATTGTAGCCCTAAATTACAACCAATTTTGTATCTAACTTTGTCATTTTTTTTTTTTTATAAGGAATTAATAACCTTAGGTTACAATAAATTTTATAGCTTAACTTTATCCTTAAATTATAGAATAGAATATTAAAAGCTCAAAACTTTTTTAAGATGGAAAGACAAGGAAATATTTTTTAAGAATAGAATGTTAGATGTTTAAGATGGAAAGACAAATTAAACCGAGGCAGTGCATATCTAAGATTCTAAGGGAGTATAAGCAGTATATAAAATTAATTGTGTATCTTTCAATGGTAAAAGGAAGACCAAATTACCTTAGGAAAAAATCATGTTTAAGCATGACTTCCATCACCAAAAGTCACACAGTCACCAACCTTCTCTTTGAGTGTCTTAAATAGTGATTTATCTTCTGTCATATGACGAGAACACCCGTTGTCAAGATACCATAAGCATGAATTGAATACCTTCAATGAGGTATGCACAAATAAGCTCGCATGAGACAAACATTCTTAACCTTCAAACAGAGTTTTATCTTCAATTTTCATGCTTCAGTTAGATTGACATTTCTTTTTCAGATTATCAATCTTCTCACACAATATTCTATTTTTTCTTTTGTACTTCTTAATCAAAGATTTAGATTCAGATATGCTGTTGTGTAAGATGTGATTCTTATTTTCAAAATATTTCAGCATGTGACCAAATATCCTAGCATGTTTCTTTGTTTTTAATAACTCTAAGAGTTCATTGTTAGGACACCCTTTCGACATACTCATAGAGTCATTATCACAAACGCTTAAACCACAATTCAGCATGGCCTTTTCCATATCAGCATCCATAACAAAGGGGTCTAGGATCGTACTTAGGTAATTAAACCACAGCAAGTGTGCCCGCTCTGATACCAATTGAAAGTTCAAATAGTGTATAAAACATCCTTGAACGTTTAGACCCCCAACAACAAAAATACCAATTCAAGCTTTATAACAAATAATAAGTGTGCGGAAAATGAACACAAGCTATAAAAAGAATTGGTAAACAATCTAAGCCAATTAAAATCACATCCACAACAGAAAATAAAAGGCAAAGATTAAGGGAAGAAAGATGCAAACACAAGAACAACACAACAATGTATTATCCAAGAGGAAACCAAAGCCCTCGGCATAAAACCACTCTGCCCCCCTCTTAGCGGTAAGTAATCTACTAGAAAATGTAGTTAGGATACATAAACAATAATAGACCCTCCAAGCCTAATCTACCCAGTGTACCTAAGCCCTTCAAACTTCTTGCTCCAATGAGGTTGCGTCGAATCTATTTCGTTTCTAGCTTCCTGGATTTCGCTACTTGACCATAGCATCAACTAATGTGAAATTGGTTCCTTCCCAACTTCTTCCCAGAACACTAAACAACCCTTTCACAGTAATGGATATGGTGAGAAAAGGTTTTGGTAAAAAGCCTCTCAAGGATTTAACAATGGAGAAGAAGAGAGTAGAGGAATTTGAAGAGTCTCTTATGTGAAGATTTTGGATGAATCAATCTTGTTTTACATTAGGGTTTCTCTTTCAAAATTCTCTCTCGAAGCTCTCTTTCTTTCGTGGGTATAAGGGGTATTTATACTTGGGTGAGAATGGAATGTGAAGAGTCGGGTTTTTCAAAACAGGGCTAGCTCGTGGCTTGGCCTTGCGGCTTGACTGAGTCGTGAGATCCAGCCCGCCGAGATAATCGAACGGCTAGTTGTCTTATTTTGTCCTGTAGTGCTCCAACTAGCATGACTTCTCAACTTCTCGCATGCCTGGCACGTGTGCGGCTTCTCGCGGCTTGTAGTCGCGAGTCACCCACGAGATCCAATCGCGAGTCTCTGTTTTTCTTGCACACTCTTGAGCATTTCTTCACACTATCTCACTCACTACCCTTACAAAAATCCCACCTAAATACAGGTTTACTAGTTGCTGAAATACAAGCAAATTTGGCACGGAATAAAGCCAACAAAATAGTTGATTAAATTCAACCTTATAGTTCTAACAAGAATCACTTGGCTAAATAACTAAGTTAAACAACTTGTGTTTTATGGGGTCTAAAAACGTACATACCCATTTAAATTTCTCTCCCTCAATTTCACTCTCTCAACTCTTATTCTTCCTCCAACAATCATTGTTTTTTACCCGAATCCTTATGCTTCTTCAATTCTTCTTGCCTAGACTGTCATATTATTATGGTTTGTAAGGTTGAATTTATTCACCCATCTAATTGGCTTTATTCCGTGCCAAATTTGCTTGTAAATTCAGCATTTAGTAACCCCGTATTTAGGTGGGATTGTTGTAAGGGTAGTGAGTGAGATAGAGTGAAGATTGCTCAAGAGTGTGCAAGAAAACAGAGTGTCGCGGGCCGGGACTCGCGGCTGGACTCGCGGCTTCAACCCGCTGAGAATCGCACACGTGCCAAGCATGCTTTGGAAGGTGAACAGTCATGCTAGCTGGAGCACTACAGGACAAAACAGGACAATCGCCCATACGGTTATCTCGCGACCGGAACTCGCGATCGAGTCAAGCCGCGAGGTCAAGCCGCGAGCCACCCCTGTTTTGGAAAAACCTGACGTTTCGCATTCCACTCCACTCCGAAGATAAATACCCTTTTAACCCACGATTGAAAGAGAGCTTCCAGAGAGAATTTTGAGAGAGAAACCCTAAAGAAAAACCAGATTGCCTCACCCACAATCTCTACCTTAGAGTCTCATCAAATTCCCTCACTCTCTTCCTCTCCATTGTCAAATCCTTGAGAGGTCTTATAACCAAACCTGGTTCTCACCATTATCATCTTTGTGAGACAGACGTTTGGAGTTAAGGAAAGCGATTAGGAAGGAACCAATATTCATTGGTTGATGCTACGGTGTAGTAGCGGAATCCGGTAAGCTAGAGAAGAAAAAGGTTCGCGCAACCTCGTTGGAGCAAGAAGCTTGGAGGGCTTAGGTGCATTGGGTAGATTAGGCTTGGAGGGTCTATTCTTTGTCCTTGTATCCCAACTATATTTTCTAGTGGATTGATTACCGCTTGGAGGGCGGCGGAGAGGTTTTTCGCCGAGGTCTTGGTTTCCTCTTCGATAACATATCCGGTGTTATCGCTGTGTTTGCATCTTCCTTCCTCTCTATCTCTGCCTTTACATTATCTCTTTGTGGTTTAATTTGTTATGGCTTAGATAGTTGTTTAACCAATTCCGTAATATAACATATGTTAAGTTTCCGCACATTAATTGTTTGACATATTGCTTGTGTTGGTTAAGTTGGTTTTTGGGTCTAAACGTTCAAAAGTGTATTTGTACACGTTTTTGAACTTTCAATTGGTATCGTGAGCGGGTACACAAACTGTTTGGTTTCATTACCATTGTGTGATCCTTGACTCCCTTGTTTTTGAGATGGATAGGTCTCAATCCCTTAATGCACCTCCATATTTTGATGGAAGTAATTATGCGTTTTGGAAGGTTCGTATGAGAGCTTTTCTATGCTCTATTGATGAATCCGTGTGGGATCTTGTAGAGATTGGTTGGACCAAACCCGAGGCAGCCAAATCCACATGGGATAAGGCGAAAGACTTGCTGCATCTAATGCTAATAGTAAAGCACTAAATGCTATTTTCTCGTGGTGTGTCTCCGGATGAATTTCACAGATTTCTCACATTACCATTGCCAAAGAAGCGTGGGAGATTCTAGAAACAACTTATGAAGGCACGAAGAAAGTGAAGGATACCAAGTTACAAATGCGACCACTCGGTTTGAGGAGCTCAAGATGAGTGAGGATGAGTCTTTCGACTCCTTCTATGGGAAGCTGAATGAGGTGGTTGTCAAAGCAAGTTTAACTTGGGGAGAAAATGGAGGACTCAAAGATTGTTAGGAAGATCCTTCGATCATTGCCGGAAAGTTTTCGTGCAAAGGTGACAGCCATTGAAGAGAGTAAGGACCTTGATGACATCAAGGTGCAAGAGCTGGTGGGTTCTCTGCAAACCTATGAGATGTCTCTTCCCAATCAACGGAAGAGTAAATCCCTTGCTCTAAAGACCATTAATGAGAAGGTGGAAGATGAAGGCTCATCGGGAGAAGATAAGGTGGACAAAGATGTAGCCTATCTTGTTAAAAATTTCAAGAAGTTTTTGAAATTCAAAAACAATGGAAAATTTGATGATAAGAGAAATTTCCAAAATTCGGAAGGGAGAAGAGGGATTTTAAAAGGAAAGATGGAAAAGAATCCCAATCCACACAAGGTGTCACTTGTTTTGAATGCAATGGGCATGGACACTTCAAGAAAGAATGTCCCAATTATTTGAAATCGAAAGGCAAGGTGTATGCCACGACCTTGAGTGATTCGACTCATCCGACTCGAGAATCAAGAGAGCTGTGATGGAGAAGGAAACTATTCAGCTTTCATGACTATTGCTCATGTCGAGTCTTCGGATGAGTTGAGTTTGCTTGTACAAGACCTTGGAGAACATAGTGATGATGAATCACTAGGAATTGTTGAAGAATCGAAGAAGTCAAGAAGAAGAAAGCACAAAGAACTCTCCAAGAAAACTATAACTCACTCTTGGAGAAGTCGGGTGAGTACACTAGGGTTGCCAAGGCTCTTTGTGAGAAAGATGAAGAAGGCCGAGGAGGACTACAAAAGTCTCCTAATCCGGTATAGGGAGGCCAAATGTGAGATTGAAACTCTAAATGGTGAGTTGTCCGAAGCTTACACAAAAGTAAGATTTCTTGAAAGTGAGGTTGTTCAAGCAAATGCTAAGATAGAGAGGGTCACCACCAAGAAGCTAGATGATGTTATATCATCTCAAAAGAGCTTCTCGAGACAAATCCGGACTGGGGTATACCGGAGGAAGTAGTTCATCTGTAAATATCACTAAAGAAGTGAAGTTTGTGAAGTCAAAAGATCCAGTTGTAGATGAACATACTGGTGAGAAGCTAGAGGTGGATGAGAAGAAGAATTTGGTGAACCAACGGGTGCTGAATCCCCGTAATCGATCGATGTGGGCAGGTCTGAATCTCGTGCCAAGTCACGTCCACGACCACAAAGAGGTCCTAGAGGAATGTATGTGTGTCATTATTGCGGACTTCAAGGGCACACTCGACCAAATTGCCAAAAGCTGAGAGCAAAGAACAGTGCAACTCCTCAAAGGTCGGGAGGACCAAGACTTGATAGGAGAACTTGGGCGGGTGATCAACCTAGAGAGCAAAATGGCGATCCCGGAATGGTGAACGTGATGAAGATGATTGGTGCCTTCACCAACTGCTTGGAAAGCTTCTCACGAAGGTTTGAAAGCCCTAACTCCCGTACCCAATCCTTTAAGGAAATTACTCCAAACGCAAGTGTCGTGTGGGTGAAAAGGGGTACTCATGCATAAGCATTACAACATGTCCATGCATTAATACTTCCTATGCCTTGTGACTATGTTTGTTTTGGTATGCTTGTTGTTTTTGTTTTTGGTTGTTTGTTTGTTTTCTTGTGAATATGTCTTAATTGTTCTTATCAATCCTTTTTGTGTGTTGTGTCAAAAAAAAAAAAATCCAAAAAAATCACATAAAAAGTAGAAAATCAAAATGCTTGATTGACTTTGTTGAGATTTTGTCTTAAAACTCGTTTTGCCTTGTACCTTTGTGCTAATGGCTTTGTGCATTTTCGAGCATTGCTTGTTTTCATGCACTCATATCACTATGGGAAACATCTTGAAATCTATGTGATTGTTGTAAATAGATCTTCAAACTTGTCATGAATAATTAGTGAATGGTTATGTTGATCTTGAAACATGCATAGACTTGTGTCTATATCTCTTCCCATTTTTATTTTTTTTTTTGCCAAAAAGAGCTCACCAAATGTAAATCTCCAAATGAAAAGAGATATTGAGCTGCAAAAGCCTGTCGCACATTCTAGTATTTGACTAGGAAAAAGGGTAAGCGACCTTATACTAAAAGTGAAATTCCTTTCAAAAAGGCCAAAGGCCTGTTCTTCAAAGAGAAATGTTGTATATTCCTCTCACAATGAGAGATGAATGCCTCAAAAGATCAAGAAGATCAAATGATATGATTGTTAGTGGAGTCAAATGAAATGCTCCAAGTTATGTTATCAAGTTATGTGTGGGAAGTCATATATTCATATTTCTATAATTGAGATTGGTCACATGATCTAGTGCTAATTGTGTATGCCTTGGTTGAATTGATCATTGAAGCTTCACATTAGACAAAGGACTATCTCATTGTTGATATCCACACACAACACACAAGTATATGTTCGATAAATGCCATATTCATTTGTGTGATTGTACTTGATGAAATTATGTTTTCACATGCTCAATCTTTGTTGTTTCAAGCACAAAAAGATTTTTGAGTGTTTTAGGTGTTTTTGGAAAGTATTTTGGTTGAAAATCTGAAAATTTCAAAAAAATCAGTTTTGCCCTGTTTTGGCGGCTCGATCGCGGGTGTGTCAAGTCGCGAGCCTCGATCGCAGCCTTCGCTGGTCATTTTTGGCGACTTGTTTGCGAGTAGAAGGTCCAACGCGAGTTCACTCGAGAGATTTTCGGGGCTCACTCGCGACTCACTCATGCGGGTAGACATTCCATCGCGAAAAACACTTAGAAAAATTTTCAAAAATTTTGTTCTTGTGTATTCTCGCGGCTTGAGTCAAGGCGATCGTGTGGCGACTTACTCGAGTCGCGAAAATCGCGTGTTTTGCAGAAACAGGAGCAGTTTTTTAAACCTTTTCAGTTTTTCCCTCGAACTTTTGTAACTGTTCATCTTCTCTTTAAACTGTTTTCCTCCCAAACTCTTCGTGAATCCAGTTTTCCAAACCCCATTGGTGCTTCATTCTTTATCCAAATCTTCAAGAAAAGGTATGGGTTTCTGATTTCTTAATCTCATTTTCTTATTCCTGCATTTTTCTGATAATTTTTGGACTGGTTTTGTCTTCGGTATACTTATCTCTATGTGTAATGGGTATGAAATGTCTTGTTTGATATTGTTCTCACCTGTTTTCATGCTGAGCAGTCACAATGTGTTTTTCATTGTTCTGATTTTTGCTTATTATTGAATCTGAGAATCTTTTAAAAAATGGGTTTGGTGTCTATGTGACTTACTCATTACACTTGCCTGAATATTGATGTTGGTGTTTGGTTTTTGGTCACCGAGTTGTTATGATAACATAATGTGTGTTTTCTCAACCACGTGCTCCACTGTGGATGTTTGGTTCCTTTCTTGATTGAAATATTTTCCCCATGTTCATGTCTCTGATGGAGTGATTTATGCTATCTGCTCAAAATGTTCAAATGCTGTTTCTTATTGCATACCATGGTCATGTTAACCTGTATAAATGTCAGTTGTGATGTCTTTCTTTGTCTTGGTGCACTTTCATCAAGTTTGTTGCACGTATTAGTTTGTGCGTCTGTGTTTTGTTGGAAGTTTTTTGGTTGGGGTCTTCATTTTATTCAGTCTGGGTTTTTATAATGAAATATTGTTTACACTGAATCTTGTTGACAATTTTTTGTGGGGTATTGTTGCTTGGTTCTTTTCTCTTGGCCTGGTTTCTTGCGGATGTCCCGTCGATCTTCCAGGGGTAAAGACATTGTTGTTGACGAACCAGAACACCAGTTTGCCAAAAGAACTCGTTTATCGTCTCGGGCATCTCAAGATCCAAATGAGGAAAGATTCAGACTTCCACTCAACTCACATTCCTACTCAAATGTGTTTGACAAGTCAACTACCATAGTGGAACGAGTAGTAGAGTTCAACACTTTAGGGACCACCTTCATCCCTCGAATCTTTGAGAACAGAGACTCGGCGAACCTGTTCGGGAACTTTGATGATCCAATGGATGAGCTGGTCAAAGAATGCTTCTCCAATGCAACTGATCTTGGTCCTCGAACTCGTTTTACAGGTTAGAGGAACGAGTTTGTTGTTACCCTGCACTCCATAGCGAGATCTTCTCGGCATCACCGGACCTCGGAATGTGAATCTCACTCCTTACGATGACCGAAATTCAGAAGTTGGAGAAATTCTTCAAATCCTAGGCTATGATCATGAAGTCTCCAAAGGTCTTAACATCCATTAGCACCGCAAAGTTTGCCCCCGAGCTGACCACACCGAAGTTGATCATGTTCACCAACCTCTACCCACCGTCCAACACCACATTCATCAATCTTGGGAGAGCTATATTCCTGTGTGATCTCATTACCGGAGCCCCCATTGATATATGTGCTCACATCTACTACAACTTGAGGAAGACCGCGTGTCGATCTACGAATGCTCGAGGAATCATTCCATTCTGCAGTCTCGTCATGAAACTTATTCTCGGTGCGGCATTACTCCTCCTGCAGATGGTAAAATATTGACTCGTCAACGTCCCATTTCTTTGTTCACTCTTCAAGCAAGCAGAAGTCACTCTTCCAAATCCCCAAGAAGTACTCACAGCTCTCTCCTTTTCCTCCTTTTGCCCATGACTCGAGACACATGCACATACTACATCCGCATCACATGCTGTTCTGAAGCTTCACCTACCGGGTATTCCGCAAGCACAAACAGACTTCTCATCTTGACAGAGTTGGGAGTGTTCTTGAGCACATTCAGAGAGACGCGTTGATGAGCTAGTGACTCTTCTCTACTCCACAGACAACCGTGTTCAAATGCGTCTCGAGACTATGGAGAATCAGCTAGATAAGATTCAACGGAAGTTGGACGAGAGTCTTTAGCTATTCGTGACAAAAAGGGGGAGAGCATACGATGAGGGAGCGAGAGAAGCTCAAAAGGGAAGTGTGCATAGTGATAGGGGGAGTATACACACACACATACTTTTGTTATAACTTTGTCTTACCTTCCAAACTTACGATTCAGGGTTTATGCTTTGTTGGATATTATTTAATGTTTCTATGTTCTGTTTGATACACTATGTTTTGGTGTATAACTGTTTCTAACTCTTTTCATATACTCATGGTTTAATCTTGAATACATTGTGATGATGATATTCAGGAAATTCTGGTTTGTACCCATATGCTTTTGTAAGCTTTTAGGGTTAATGGTTTTAAGCATATTTTGTAGGCCTTGTGGTTTGTACCATGCTTAAGTGCAGCCTTTATGCTTGTTGAAATCGAGTACTTTGTTCCAAATGTTCGCATTGTGGTTTATTGTCTTTGTCACTCTTGTGCCCTTGTAGGATTGTTCCTAGATGCATATGCCTTGTGTGCTATGCATTGGTTGAGTGTTGAGCATACAAGTGACTTGCCTTGTGCTTGTTAACTTGTATGTCCTTGTGTTCATTCCAAGTGTGAATGAGCACTTGTGATCACTACCTTGTGGTGTTCACTTGGTTGATCAAGCCATGGATTGTATATTACTCCATCTTTGCTTGATCACATTTCAGCTTGTTTCATATGCATTCATAGTTTTCTCGCTTACAATAATCAAAGTGTATTGTTGTGTTTCGAGAGTATATTGTTTATATGATTCAAGTGCTTCACACTTCTAGAGTTAGGTGTGAGTGAGTTTTGTTCAACTGTTCCCAACTCACGCTTTAAGTCTAGAGTCTGTTTTAGGGTTTTGTCACGGAATAGCCAAAGGGGGAGATTGTAAGGTTGAATTTATTCACCCATCTAATTGGCTTTATTCCGTGCAAATTTGCTTGTAAATTCAGCATTTAGTAACCCTGTATTTAGGTGGGATTGTTGTAAGGGTAGTGAGTGAGATAGAGTGAAGATTGCTCAAGAGTGTGCAAGAAAAAGAGTCGTCGCGGCCGGGACTCGCGGCTGGACTCGCGGCTTCAACCCGCCAGAATCGCACACGTGCCAAGCATCTTTGGAAGGTGAACAGTCATGCTAGCTGGACCACTACAGACAAAACAGACAATCGGCCATACGGTTATCTCGCGACCGAACTCGCGATCGAGTCAAGCCGCGAGGTCAAGCCGCGAGCCACCCCTGTTTTGGAAAAACCCGACGTTTCGCATTCCACTCCACTCCAGTATAAATACCCTTTTAACCCACGATTGAAAGAGAGCTTCCAGAGAGAATTTTGAGAGAGAAACCCTAAAGAAAAACCAGATTGCCTCACCCACAATCTCTACCTTAGAGTCTCATCAAATTCCCTCACTCTCTTCCTCTCCATTGTCAAATCCTTGAGAGGTCTTATAACTAAACCTGTTCTCACCATTATCATCTTTGTGAGACAGACGTTTGGAGTTAAGGGAAGCGATTAGGAAGGAACCAATATTCATTGGTTGATGCTACGGTGTAGTAGCGGAATCCGGTAAGCTAGAGAAGAAAAAGGTTCGGCGCAACCTCGTTGGAGCAAGAAGCTTGGAGGGCTTAGGTGCATTGGGTAGATTAGGCTTGGAGGGTCTATTGCTTTGTCCTTGTATCCCAACTATATTTTCTAGTGGATTGATTACCGCTTGGAGGGCGGCGGAGAGGTTTTTTTCGCCGAGGTCTTGGTTTCCTCTTCGATAACATATCCGGTGTTATCGCTGTGTTTGCATCTTCCTTCCTCTCTATCTCTGCCTTTACATTATCTCTGCTGTGGTTTAATTTGTTATGGCTTAGATAGTTGTTTAACCAATTCCGTAATATAGCATATGTTAAGTTTCCGCACATTAATTGTTTGACATATTGCTTGTGTTGGTTAAGTTGGTTTTTGGGGGTCTAAACGTTCAAAAGTGTATTTGTACACGTTTTTGAACTTTCATGGTTGATGTTGTTTGCTATTTGAACAAAAAAAATCTCCCTCTATTTTTTCTTCTTCTTTGGCTTAGATTTCTCCACTAGTTTGCTAACATCCTCCTCTATTATTTTCTTTCTTCTACTTCAATTTCTCCACCAGCCCACTGTCTCTTTGTTTTCTCAAGAGGTTTTTTACTTTCCCTATATCTACTTTTGAGCTTTTGGTCAAAAATGTCAAACACACATGTGATTTTTACTATTGTTTTTTGTCCAAGAGTCCTTCTACTCTACACGTTGGATTCACTTCTCCACATTTTTATTTTTCCTACCTTTTATTTTTCCTACCTTCTGTTTTTCATATAAATGAGTTGTGATAGAAATCAAAATGTTTCTTGTGCATTATAATATTAAGTTGGATATATGAATTTATGGCTTAAAAGTAGATTATATGAATTTACAATTTTAAAAGCTCTTAAAAAAAAAAGTGGGGTTCTAATTTATAAACAAATCAAATATAATATATGTAAAGCAATAACTCTAAAAGGTACATTAGGATTGATTGGTACCCAAATATATCACTTTTTTTTTTCTTCTTCTCAACTAAACTTAAATGACCTTAGTATGAAATTGACCCTTTGTCTTGGGGCCCCCCCTTAAGTTCAAATCCTAGGTCCGTCCCTGTTCTCAGATATAAGCCACATTGCTCGATATATATATATATATATATATATATATATATATATTAATGGTTAATTTATTATTGTTTGAAATCTCAAAGTTTTTTTTTTTTGAAACTATAAGATTTAATATGTTAAATTCAAAATTATAAGGTTCAATTTTTTACACCTTTATATTTTAGATTTTAAAATAAATTTAAATTTTAAGATTCTACTTAAAAAAAAAAAAAAAAAAAAAAAAAAAAAAAAAACCTTGTTAGTGACTAGGAATGTATTGGTCTTTTTTTATTTATTTTTTTATATATATAAATAAATTTACCAGAAATTTGATCTATTTCATAATAAATGATTTTATGGAACCAATAGATTCAATTCTACCAAATTTGATAGAATATATTGAATTGAATATTGCTACATGCATAACATTATTTTACAAAAAATAGAATTGACAAGTTTTTATCGGTAATTTCCATTTGGAATATACTATTATTATGAGCTTGCTACTTGATAATTATGAACCATTATATATGAACACAACCAAAACCTATTAAACATTGCTAATTAAACTGAAACAACCAAAAAAGAAAAATTAAACATGATCATTTCTTCTTAGCTTAATTATTGAAACAGTATTGGGTTGTGCCACCAAGAAAAGGGTCAAGTCTTGGTACCAAGAATTTTATGATCTTTGGATACAGCAATATCAATCAACATGTTTCCAGTTAAACGACTGGCATAGATATGCCTTCTTAATTTTAGCTTCTCTAAAGCACTAAGGAGGATATAGCTCAGTAATTGAAGCCTCATTTGCTGAGAGTTGGCATAGCTGCCTTTTGAATAATCTGACTTTGAGATGTCTGATTCAATGTTTTTGTGCATAAAGAATGCAGGTTGTGATGATGGTACCGGAGGAGTGATAGAGTAGCTATTAAGCATAAGAACAATCATAGCCATGGTTGGCCTATCAGTTACACTTTCTTGAACACATAGTAAACCAATGTGGATGCATCTCATTATTTCAGTTATTGAGCTATGTCTCAATGTGGGATCAATAATATGTGAAGCAGTTCCCTCTCTCCAATTTTTCCATGCCTGCAAGATATAATTCAATGAACAAACATTGTATCAAAGGAAACTATTCTATAAGCAAGTTGTACTTTTGTTCCCTTAACTATGATGTAATTGCATTTCCAACCTAAACTACAAAACTAAAAAAATAATCTAACTGACCTATTGGTTATAAAGCATTGTATCCACTTTTATTAGGAACTCCATCAAAGTTAACGAAAAATTTAAATTTCTATTTACTCAAAAAAAAAAAAAAAAAATCGTTTCCATTAAATTTGATGGAGTTTTTTTAGCAAAAAGGGGTATGGGAGGAACATTGCAAAGTTGTTTTTTTTTTTTTTTTAATTAATAATTTAAGGAAATATAACAACTACACCATATTTAAGAGGGGAAAATGCACTTAATCCCTATTTTTAAATATTTTGCCAATTTCATGTATATGTACTCCTGCTACACTCACGAAAAAGGGGAAATGTACTAAAATTAATCATATTTACATAGCTTAGAAGGTTTTCCACATTCTCTCCACTTCGAAAACAATTGTTCCTCTGTCCACTCACTATTTCCAATACTAACACACCAAAACTAAATACATCGGACTTCACCGAAAGTTGTCCATGCATTGCATATTCCGGAGCCATATAGCCACTACATGGTGAGCATTAATAATATTAGTTTGATGTTATTTTCATAAAACAAAATAGAAATTAGCTCTCCACTCTCAAGATACTTACTAGGTCCCCACAATTTTACTTGTATTTGCTTGAGTTTGATCCATTGAAAACAATTTTGCCATGCCAAAATCTAAAATCTTGGGATTCATTTCTTCATCTAAAAGTATGTTGCTAGCTTTAAGATCACGATGAATAATTCGAAGTCGCGAATCTTCATGAAGGTAGAGAAGCCCTCGAGCAATACCTCCTATGATTTTGTAATGCTTTTCCCAATTCAAACACTTGATAGGATCTATGTAACAAATCAAGCGTATGATTTAATTTATTAAAATTGTAGAGGTATTTCCTAATGAGACATGTATCCCAAAAGAAAATATATGAACACAACTTGATAAAGAGAAGTGCAGACATAACAAAAAGGAAGTGATCGAGGCTTGTATTTGGCACAAACTCATATATCAAAAGCCTTTCATTCCTTTCCATGCAAAACTCTAAGAGTCTAACTAAATTTCGGTGTTGAAGTTTGGCAACCAATAGAACCTTATTCATAAATTCTGGATCTCCTTGTCCAGAATTTGTTGACAGCCTTTTAACCGCAATTTCTTCTCCATTATAGAGCATACCCTAACAACATATAAGAAAAAAATTTGTGTAATCAAGATTCAGGAGGGAATTAGAATAACTTTGACTAATAATAGTATACTTTTCGTCCATGATATTATAATATAAAATTACCTTGTAAACAACACCAAATCCACCCTGTCCAAGCTTATTTGCTTCAAAAAAGTCATCTGTTGCAACTCTGATAATGCTAAAGTCGAATTGCAAGGATTCCATGCTTTGAATTTCATCATCAACTTCTTTACACAAGGAACAAGTTATTGCTTACGCTAATAAATCAAGTTCATTATTTAAGCAGTACTGCTACTTAAAATACATACACGTACCATACTAATGATAGAAATAAGTTTTTTTACAGTTGTTTTTGTAACGTCCTTATTGTTTAGGTTGGCAACCATGAAGAAATTGTAACCTTTAGAACTTAGTTTTTGTCTAGAAATATTCAGAAACAAGACAAATGAAGTTCTGTACAATTGAAGACTCAAGGAAGTAGGAAAAGATAAGTGCGGAAACAGTCTCACTTATCACGACCGACAAAGATTCGTGCAGATTTGAAATCTCACTTTCTTTCTTAAGGATATTTAAATGAAAACCCTAGAGCACGTTTTCAAGACTTCAAGAGGGAGTGTTTTGTACACAGATTTGAAGTTTTTCAAACCCTTTTGAAGTTACAGTTGGAGACCTTGTGCAAACAACAGATTTGACTTTAGAGGAAAGTTGCTAAAATCAAATCAACTACAATTGATCTAAACCTTTTAGTGGAGTCTTAAAGTCACAACAGTTTCATAGTAGAAGAGTCTGTAGATTCGGAGCTGCGTATGGTCACATGAGTAAGTACTACATGAGGTAGCAATAGATTTAGGCTTAAGTCTATTTTATAAACTTTTATTCTATTAGTGAAATGTTGCTTTGAAAATTGTCTAGATTAAATCCTTCTTAGGTTTTTTATTTTAAAACCATAGTTTCAAAAGTTTTTTTGGGTCATCATTCTTGGTGTTCATGTGGTTAGTGATTATGTGATGTTTGTTAATTCAGATCTAATTACTTAATTAACCATTTTAATTAATTGGCTAAAAATCTGTTTGAATCTTACTCAACTAGGGTCTAAAACCCTAACAATTTTAAAGGAAGACACTTCTTGACAAAAAGTTTTGATTACTTTTCTCTCTCAACTAAACTCATCAAATTCTTCTACAACAAATTATTTCTCACTTTTGTAAACAGTAAGATTTAAAAAAAAAAAAAAAAAATTCTTCTAACAAGGTTATTTCTCACTTTTAGGATTATCAAAGACTCTTTTTTTTTTTTTTTTTTTTTTTTTTTGCTTTTGTTTTATATTGGTCTTGAAAATAGCAAGAAATTACTAGAATTAATGTCAAGAATTTTGTTGTTCAACTAACACCTCTTAGTATTTTTAATAGAATTGACAGAAGTTCAAATTCTCCCTCCCAATTTTAATAATCAAATTATTAAAAAATATTGGGACCATACAATTAAAACTAATAGCCAATTTACTTTTTAGCTGAAGTTATCGGGCTCTTGACCCACATTACTTTACTATCCCGGTTGGGCCTTTGCCCATATTCTCTTTACCACATGGGCTGAACACTTGAGCTGCATGACCCACAGTTAAGAAGTGAGCTCACTACAAAACGAGCGCTCTTGGAAGTACACAATTAACAGGCACTAATAAGTGTTTAACAGCTCATGAGCCTGTTCTATCCCAAATATGAAAGAGCACATATCACAAAAAGCTGCTGGAGCATGGAAATAAACCAACGAACAACACATTGAAACTCTGAGAAAGCTGGTTGATTATCAAGGAAGCTCATCACTCACCTAAAAGAAGGAGCTCAAACTATTTCTTGAAACTCATGCATCAGCTACTTACAGCAGCTCATACACATATTTGTAGCAATTGGAAATGAAATATAGAGACTTTGATAGAAAAATAAAGATAAATCATTGTACAAATTCTATAAATAAATAAATCAAAGTGTAAATAGAACTTAAATATATAGGTATATTGCCAAAAGCCTTATAACTGAATTGACACCTATCCAAATACAAAGTGCTTGATGGTCTAGAAGAGAAAGGGTTCGAGTAACGAAATTAGTAACATGATGTAATTATTTCTAAAATATATATATATATATATATATAGGTATATTGTCAAAATTTTTAATGCTTTTTAAATTGGTTTATGTTCTTAATTTACTCTTAACTCTTAAGTTAGTTAATTTATTATAATTTTTTTGAAATTGTGGGAAGTTGTCCTAGTAGTATCAATGGAATTGTAATCCCAATATTATTCCAAGTACTCATGGAAGTAGCATCTTCTAATTACTTGTTTCCTAACCGATATACATACAAAGCCTAGCTAACTTTCTGAATGACAGACTACAAAAAAACCAAATTTTCACTTACTTTCTTCTTTTTCCCTTGGCCTCCTCACTCTCAAATAGACGCAGATGCAGATGCAGATGGAGACGGTTAGTACGACAAAGGCAACAGATGCCACAACTATAATGATGACAGTCCGTGAGGTGTTGCTCCCATTCCCTGCAAAAACAAACCGTAAATTTATTCTCATTAGAACATTCCGAGGGATAAGATCCTGAATTAGCATTAATTTACAAACATAGAAGAGATTGTAATCAAAGAATATTACATAAACTAGTTCTAATGATTGACTACATAATTTGTTTTGTTATGGGCATGGATACCTTTTGAAGTAGTGGTATTGGTTGATGGTGGAGCTGCAGTAGAGTTAAAGAAGGAGTAGACCTCAAACCTGATATTACAGCTGGTTAGAAGTACTCTCCCACCTACCTTCCCAGCACAACATTTTGGAACATCTGCAATAGCGGCAAGTAAGCAATTATTGCAGTCTTGCTCAGACAAATCAGGCGCGCACTGCACAAGTGCATATAATCTCTTATAGACTGTTGTGATTGCACTTCCTGCTGCATACTTGCGAAGAGAACCATCTGCAGCTTCATTTGTTAGGTTATTCAACAAGATATTGAGATCATCATTGAACTGAGCCACATAATTGGCAGATACGTTTTCCGTGTTCCACAGATGGTAACTTGGAAGAGTTTCCGTGATTCCAAAAATGGAGCTGTTTGAGTAACGTAACATACATTGTACGTACCACACTAGGCCTCCTTTTGATTGGGACAGAGCTGTGTGAGAAGACTGGAAGAGTTCTTGAGGCACCCACGACAGTCATCTGGCTTAACATCTCCTCTACAAAGTCCAATTGCAAATACAGTGTCTGAGTTTTGGCCATAAGAGGAATAGTAGAACCCATAATCAATTGTGGTGTTGGAGTAGAGGGAGGAGAGGAGTTGATTGAGGTTTGTCTCGTAAATACTGTTACTGGTGTAGTTACCATTATTGTTATTACAATTATAAGATTGGGAGGATGCCAACTGCTTTATGGCATGAACAATGAGCATCAAAATGGCAGAGAGGAAGACCAATACTCTTGAGGAAACCATTGCCATATGTTCAGTGAAATGGCAGGATTTAAGCCTAGAAGCTTGTTATAGCCTCATACTCTCATAGGTTTTTATTGAGAAGTGTGAGGCTTTTAGCTTGTGCCGGGTGATTTTATCTAAGTCTAGGAAGTTCATGATCTCAATAAAATCTAATGTTGAGTTGAAACATTCAAGTTTCAATTCAACCTAATTATTTTTCTCTATTGCTTGCTTTTCTTCTCTTCATTTTACTAAGCATGCTTGGAAATCCATCTGTATTTAAAAATCATTTGTTCCAAAAGTTGATCAGTGCAAGGCACATGAAAATAAAGTGTTGAGTTCTTAATGATCAAAATCAAAAAAAAAAAAAAAAAAAAAAAAAAAAAAAAAAAAATTCACCCTTTTACGATGTTTGAAAAAACCCCATTTCATTTCTTTCTAATGATGTTTTTGAAAAAATTAACTTCATTGATTGATGCAGAATATCTGTTCCTTGATAGTATTTGTCAATACTTTCAAAATTAAGAGAAAGAAGGAATCACACCATTAAATCCCATCCCTCTTTTGGTATCACTAACAATTTTAAGTAATCTATTATTAATGATTTATCATGTAGACAATTTTGATAACATTTGTGAGAAAAGATGCAACTATATAGTTATAGCTTAAAATATGCTTTATACAAAATAAAGGAAAATTACAATAAACCTACATGTGATTAGGTTTATTTTAATAGTGCGTATCCATGATTTAAACTTTATTACTTTACCACCTAAGGTCGTGTTAGACGTTTGTAACTCACCTCACTAAAACGCTTTGAAGACATAAAACATGAGAGAAAATGGATAAAAAAACAACCTCTCAAGATAAAATATCTCCAATCATTATGAACTCCAAGATCCATCGTGGAAAAAATGGATCAAATACCATTTCCTCCACCTCCTTCATCCATAATCTTCTGTCATTGACTATGACCAAGCCAACGCCACTTTAAATTGGCATGAACTTGAGATCCATCATCACCAACTTCATCATACCAAATTGCTTTCAGTTCTACAGACATGGATTTAAAAACTTTGCATCAAACAGCAACAATCAACTAGTTGCTATGTACTTAGTCATGGATTGCAGATTAGTGCAAAGGAAGAAGTTTCTACAAAATCAAGTTTAATTGGAGATTAATGTAAGGGTTCAACTATAAATTAGTATTTTGAGATAGACTAAATAGTGGTAAGATTTCTTATACTTGTAGTCACTTATTCTTGATTAGTAGATTATACGGGAGCGGTGACCTAATATTGCATGTAATTTGAATAATAATAAACTTGAGTAATTAAATTAATCAACCCGGGTCAATCTTTATCCCAATGGTCATTTTTATTTTACTCTTCCCTTTAGAAGAATCTGTGACCGTTGCCAAGGGGACTAGCTATTGTTTTTATATTTTACTGGGTCAATTGCATTTATGGAAAATAACACACGACAAGAAGACAAAAAAAGAAATGGATGATTACTTAATCTACCATTGACAAGCCCTATGTTTGACCTCTTCTTTCATCTTCAGCATGTAAATTTGCCATTATATTAGTGCTTCGCTCAACTGGGTTTAGAGAATAGTCTTGAATGATTGGTTCCACAACGGTATCGGCTTCCTAGAGGCTTTGTCGAAGGCGTCACAACTCACAAGTTGGGGAATTCTTTTGGGTACGGCTAGGCACAGGCCAAGAGTTCATACCTTGTCCAAGAATTAATTTATGGGGCGGAAGGTTGTTTTTAATTTTTATAGGAATTGGATTATAACGAAGTTTGTTCTTGATATTTACAAAACCATAACTCTTTTATCTTCATTTATTTGATTTTTTTTTTTTTTTTCAATTATGAGTAGTTAAAGGTGGGTTACAGAGCATCAATGAATGCAATTTCAAGTAGGTAAAATGTAAAGTCCAGACCAAAAATAGGCACTATTAAAATGGATAAATTATAGAGTCCTCTAGTGGACCACGTTATTTGTTCACAATTCCATTAAAAAACTTCCACTTATTTAAAATTGTTGAGTCAGTAATTAATTTCTATTTAAAAAAATTTTCTAACTAACAATTTTAAAAGTGTGAATTTTTTTAGTGGAATAGTAGACCACATCACTTGTCTACCATGTGAATCTTATAATTTCTCATTAAAATGGGCCTAACCACATGTAATGTTTTCATTAATTTCCTCACTAGCCTCTAAGCATGCATGTTGCGCGTGCTCAAAGACTCTTTTATTTTTATTTTTTTTAAATGTTAATAATTTGCATTTATTATAATTTGGAAATATATATTTTTACTTTTCAAACAAGTAATAAATAATAAACTTTAATGATAAACAATAACTATAATTTCTTTTTTGAACGTGTGTTTTGAAAGTATGTAATGATATAGAGAAAAATTTGGGTAGGAAAAATAAGATGAACATAAGGGGAAAGAAGGCTAAATTTTAGTAGTCCTCTTAGTTATATATATATATATATATTAAAATAAGGGTGTTTTAATTACTTTTATTTGGATGAAAAATGAATAAAAAAAAAAGATAAATTTATGGAGTAAAAAGATGAATGTGAAGGAAAAAATATCCTAAATTAAACTAGCATTAAACACTAGTTAAGATTATTAACAGGTGAAGTAAATTAAACTAAACTAGCATTAAACACTAGTTAAGATTATTAACTTAAAAAAGTGTTCAAATACAAGCAAAACTTACCACCGCACACCCTTAGTGTGATGGTCACTCTACTAGTATAAGTGCTTGTGGGGTGTGGGGGGTAAGGGTCGGGGTTCAAGTTTTCAAGAAAGAGCTTCACACACATATACACTTAAATTAGGCTAAAGTAGAATTCTATCTTGTATCAAAATACAAGCAAAACTTTGGTACAACTTCTTAAGTGAAGTATACTAGATTTTCTAATTAAACTTAAAAACTTGGTTGTATTGACAAATAAAACATAATCAATATTATCATTTCCAAGTTTAAGTTTTACCCTTAAAAACCCAACCAAGAAGCACACTAGCTCATCCTATACCAGTTCACCATTGTAAAAACTAAAAAGTGCATTAGTCATCCCTAGCAATTAATACAGAAAGTTTTTTTTTCTTTCTTGTAATAAATGAGATTGTGAGTTTAAATGATAACCAAGTGGTATTGACATCTTTTGTGGTGGTCCATATTTGTGGTTCAAACTTCACATCTCTCTCTCCAGGGATGGAGCCACAATTAGACTAGGAGGGGGGAGCAAGGAGGGGGCAATCGCATCCCACCCCCCAAGCCCCAAAAAAATTTTTTTTTAAATTTTATTATATATATTTATACTAATTTTAGTAATTTTGTTCTATAAAATTACATTTTATTTTCCTTAAACGATATCACCAATTCTTTTAAAAGTAATGCTATACTCATAAACTTTTTAACAATATTTTTACAAACTATTTTGGTAGTAAATTTTTATTAGTTTGCATATGGGCTCGCCACTCAGATTATATTTTACTTACCAAGAACAACTTATCACAATAACAATTTATAAAAAGTTTGTAGCTCTAGCATTTTCCTCATATTGTTGACCATAAAAAAATTGATAAATCTAAAATCTAAAACAAAATATACAAGCCCAAAAAAATAGCTCAATAACAAAAATTACCAATAGTAAAAAAATAAAAAAAAAAAAAAAAAAGCTCAATTAACCAATTTATCCGAAATAAACAATCCTGCTTTTTTAAAAATTCTAAACAAAAATAATTTTATTCTTACCTACACAAATAAATAAATAAAAATATCAACAGTTAAGTAATAGTAGAATCGTTCTTTGGCTTTTAAACCGCAACACACTAAAACATGTTTTTGCCATTGTGCCTTGTATTCTTTGGTTCTTTTGCTTTAACAATAAAACCGCCATTACTAACTCAAAGTTCTAACTCCATCCCTATCCCTCTCCCTTTAGATACCTATCCAAAAGAAATCGAGTGAGAATGAGATTAACTTAGTTGGTTAGGCTGTTTTCAACATGTTTTTTTGCTTTTTATTTTTTGTAAAAGTCATGGTCCCTACCAATGTGATAGTTGTTTGGCTAGTGTTTTAATTTTGCCTTTTGTTTTCAGGAAACTAAATCCAATTTCCACTGTGCAAAAGAAAAATAAGAAACAAGTTCTAGGTGGTTTCCGAAAGCTTAGAACTAAATTCAGTGACAATCTTGTAAATAAAATGAGAAGTCTTAAAAAAAGGTTTTCTAGGTTTGGAAAACATAGATAAAAGTCGGATGACCACGCAAGCTCTCTTTATCAAAAGAATTGGATAATATTGTTAAACTACAAGTCTTAAAAAAATATTATACATGTAAATTAAGACGAGGTTAAAATAAAGGTAAGCATTGTATGAAGAGAGGCAAATTCAATTGCTCATTTTTTAGCTAGTCATGCTAGACATAATTGAAAGTTCAAAAACGTGTACAAAAACACTTTTGAACGTTTAGACCCCCAAAAATCAACTTAACCAAATCAAGCTTTATGTCAAACAACTAGTGTGCGGAAAATGAACATAAGCTATAAAAACAAAATCTAAATCTTTCAAAAGATGATGGTTTTGTCTTTGAGAATTGGAAAACAATCTAAGCCAATTATAAATCACATCCACAATTTTGGAAAATAAAAGGCAAAGATAAAGGGAAGATGATCCGTTTCTTGTCAGCTTGTTTGATAAATTTGGCTTAGGCTTCTTGGGGTCTAAACCAGATGCAAACACAAGGACAACACACGATGTGTTATCGAAGAGGAAACCGAAGCCCTCGGCGTAAAACCTCTCCGCCGCCCTCCAAGCGGTCAATAATCCACTAGAAAATGTAGTTGGGATACATGAACATCCAATAGACCCTCCAAGCCTAATCTACCCGATGTACCTAAGCCCTCCAAGCTTCTTGCTCCAACGAGGTTGCGCCGAACCTTTTTCTTTTCTAGCTTATCTAGCCATTCCGCTACTAAACCATAGCATCCGCCATCTTTGGCATCTTCCAATGCTTCCCAAAACTCCAAGAACACTCAACACTCTAAATGGGTGTGGGTAGTGTTTGGATAGAAATCTCCTCTCAATAGGTATGACAATGAGAGAGGGAATGAGAAGAGACTACAAAGGTTTCTCTCTAAGAATGAGTAGCTCTCTCTAATTGGGTGGGTGTTTTTAAGAAACCTCTCTTAGGGTTTTTCTTTCTGAATAACCACACATATCTTGTGGGAATGAGGGGTTTTATACTGGTGTGAGAATGGAATACGAAGAACTCGAATAAAAAGGTAAGCATTGTATGAAGAGAGGCAAATTCAATTGCTCATTTTTTAGCTAGTCATGCTAGACATAATTGAAAGTTCAAAAACGTGTACAAAAACACTTTTCCAAAACTTAACCAAATCAAGCTTTATGTCAAACAACTAGTGTGCGGAAAATGAACATAAGCTATAAATGCGATAAATCACATCCACAACAGAAAATAAAAGGCAAAGATAAAGGGAAGAGAGATGCAAACACAAGGACAACACACGATGTGTTATCGAAGAGGAAACCAAGCCCCCTCGCGACTTGACAAGCGAGTCCCTCCAAGCCTAATCTACCCGATGTACCTAAGCCCTCCAAGCTTCTTGCTCCAACGAGGTCAAGTCGCTTTTCTAGCTTACCGGATTCCGCTACTAACTTAATGGCCATCTTTGGATTTTTGTCGTGTAGTGTTCCTCCTCTCAATGTGGCGTGAGACTACAAAGGTTTCTCTCTAAGAATGAGTAGCTCTCTAATTGGGTGGGTGTTTTTAAGAAACCTCTCTTAGGGTTTTCTTTCTCTCCCCGCATGCTCGCACGTGAGCAACTTTTGGCGGCTTGCAAGCCGCGAGCCACCCGCGAGTCCTAGTCGCGAGTCTCTTCTTCACTACACTGTCTTGAGCATTTCTTCACACTCTCTCACACACTACCCTTACATGATTCCCACCTAAATACAAGGTTTCTAAGTGCTATATTACAAGAAAATTTGTCATGGAATAAAGCCAACACATGGTTGATTAAATTCAACCTTACAATCTCCCCCTTTGGCTATTCCATGACAAAACACCCTAAAACAGACTCTAGACTTAAACGTGAGTTTGGGAACAATGGTAAAACTCACTCACACCTAAATCTAGAAGCTGTGCAGCTCTTGAATCATATGAACATGAATCTCCTGAAACACAACAATACACCATGATCATTGTAAGCAGAAAATTATAGATGCATATAAAACAGGCAATATGTGATCAAGCAAAGATGGAGTTAAGAAACAAACCATGGCTTGATCAACTAAGTGAACACCACAAGGTAGTGATCACGGTGCTCATTCACACTTAGAATGAACACAAGGACATACAAGTTAACAAGCACAAGGCAAGACACTTGTATGCTCAACACTCAACCAATGCATAACACACAAGGCATATGCATCTAGGAACAATCCTACAAGGGCACAAGAGTGACAGTACATAAATCAAAATACAAGACATTTAGATTAAAGTACTGATTTCAACATAGCATAAAGGCTGCATTAAGCAAGGTACATACCATAAAGCCTACAAACTATGCATAAAACATTAACCTTAAAACCTTACAAAAGCACATGGGTACAAACACATTATATTGAATAAAACTTAAACAATATAAACTAAAAGTGCTTAAAATTTCTCCCCTTTAAAGTGATGAGAAGCTGTGATGCACTTGGAACATATATATACTTGTACCCTGAAACACTTGCACAAAACACATTAGACCCTCAAGGTAAAGCAAGTAATAAATGACAAGTATAATATAACAAGTATAGAAATGACTACAATGATCACATAGCAAAGCAAATGATCATCTGAACATGCATTCAATGAAGCATAATCACATAGGGATATATGCATGTCCATAGCACAAACATGATGCAATGAGAACACCAAAGCATAACACAAAGCACCATAAAGCCAACAAGAAAACAAACAGAACAAGGTTTTCTAGTTAACACAATGTCTTCTCCCCTTGGTATATGCATCTCCCCTATGGAATATCTCCCCCCTACAAATGTGCATGTGAGAAATAGAATTTCTCCCCTAAGGATGTGCACAAGAGTCATATAGAAATGACAAAATACTCCGAAACATTCTCTAGAGTATACTCTCCCCCTTTTTGTCGGGAATAGACAAAGGGTCAAGAAGAAACGAGGGCAAGAGATGAAGGTATGAACAATGCTAATGATGCATGAGGGGTGCAAGATAAATGAGAAAATGAAGCTCAAACCTAAGACAAAGTAGCATGTTACAAAGCATAAGGTAAACATGACATGCTAGGATGAAGAAATAAGGTAAAGTCCAATACATGACAAGGGTAGCAAAGGTGTGTGCAAGAGGTGGCTAAGTGCATGCATGACCAATGCATGAAAAATGCACATGTGGGGCAAAGTGTGTTAAAATACACAACCAATGAACCAAACATGTTCCTAATGAGGAAACATGAGAAACCCCAAAGTTTGGTACTCATCGGAGTCCAAACAAACGAGAAAATGTCTAAGAGGCATTTTATCAAACACCTAGTATGCACACTATGAACAGAAATGTGAAACAATGCATGAACATCATGAAATCCACCCTTAATACATGTTCTTTTTGCCACAAGGGGCCAACATCCAATGCATATCAACAAAAGAAACCAATCCCATAAAGAAATTTGACAAAAATTAAGTTTTCCCAACCCCAATGATAAAAATCCCAACCAAGAGCACAAATCTCTCCAAAACATAATCCAAGGATCAAAAATAATGAAAAGAATTTATAATTACCTTAGAAATGTTAATGGAATAAAAAACCATTCAAATTGGTTGGATTTTGATGTAAAAATATTGAAAGAGGGGTTTTAGAGAGGATGGGAGAGGTTTAAAACAAGTTTCCCACAAAAAGCCCTTTAAAAAACTGTTTACAGGCGTTTCGCGATCAAGGCGAGTCGCGAGGTTCGATCCATGAGCAAGCCGCGAGCCGCGAGTTTCAACCGCGAGCCGCAAGTTTCAGCCGCGAAAATCTTCGCGAGTCGCGAGTGAGCCGCGAGCAAGCCGCGAGTGAGTCGCCAAAAGCTTCTGGATGAGCTCGCGACTGGGGTTTCGCGATCGGCGAGTCGCCACCGAGCTGCGAAAAACTCGACACTGTTTTTCAATTCGAACATGTTTAAACATTGAAAAACAAAGTAAGCACTAAACATAAACACAAAAAGTGATAAAAATCACTTCCAAAAACATATAAAATGATCAAAAATCTTTTTGGATTAAACCATATAAGATTGAGCACACACACATTACATTTAGACAAGTACAATCTAACAAATGAATAAGACATTCATTGAACATAAGGCATGTGTGTTGTGTGTGTGTATCAAATGTGGAATAGTCCTTAGTCTAGAGTGAAGCTTCAATGATCAATTCAATCAAGTCATACACAACTAGTGCTAAGTCAAGTGGTCTATCTCAATTATAGAAATGGGCATATATGACCTCCCACAAGAAAATGATTACATATGATGAAGCTTTTCATTTGGCTTCTTTACAATTCATAACATTTGATCATTTTGAACCAAAACATCTCATTTTGAGATCAATGCCTGAAATTTGTGATATTTCAATTTGATGAAAAAGCCTTGGCTTTTTGGGCATCATACAATTTCATTTAAGTCGCTTTCCCTTTTTCCTAGTCGAATACTAGTATGTGCGACGGCTTTTGCAGCTCATTATCTCTTTTCATTTTGAGATTTACATTTATTGAGCTCTTTAAGCAATAAAAATAAAAGAGTGGGAAGAGATATAAGCACAAGTCTACGCAAGTATCAAAACCAACATGACTATTGACAAATCATTCATGACAAGCTTGAAGATCGATTTACAACAATCACACAAAGATGTCAAGATTTTTCCCACAAAGATATAAGTGCAAAAATAACAAGCTAAGCTCGTAAATGCACAAAGCCATTTGTACAAAGGTACAAGGCCAAACTCACATGTGATATGTGCTCAAACATATACGATCAAATTTTTTTGAATTTTTCACTTTTTATGTGGTTTTGGATTTTTTACTCACACAAAACTGAAATATAAAAGTAAGATCAAAAACAAAACAATGCATACAAATAAATGCAAGATGCATAAAATGCATGAAGATATGACATTTAATGCATGAAGGGTCCTACAAAGATCGAAAGAATTAGATCAAGGACCAAAAGAGCAAAAGCTCAACCATAGGAACCCTTCCTCATCCAAACGGAATGATTGTTTGGAATGAGTGTCTCATGAGAAATGAGACGAGGGTTGGAAGAATGAGAACCGGAGATGTACATAGTCAAGGAGTTAAGAGCATTAAACATTTTCTTTAACAACATGCTATTTTCACTTAAAACCGGTTTACTCTTTTTAGCACTTCCAAAAAGCTCAAGTTTCTCTTTTCTTTTGATTCTTTTAAAAGCATGAAACTTAGAGCATTGAGGTCTTAGATGACCAAAGGCACCACAATGGTGGCAAACAATGCATTTAGGTCTACTAGGGTTTTTAGAAAGAGATCTAGCAACATTGTTTTGTTCCCTTTTCAACTTGGAGCATTGAGGTCTTATATGACCGATCACACCGCAATGGTGGCAAGTTGGAACAAACTTAGATTCATTCAAAACCTTAGGTTGAGACCTAAACGGAGGCTTTGACTTAACAGCCTTTCTCTCCACATTTTGATTTCTCTTATGTGGAGGAATGTACACCGATTTGTCCTTTAAGGTAGAACACACACTAGGCACAAAATCGGGTACTATAACATGATTGCAACAAATATTTTCATCCTTTTTAACAATAGGTTCATCAATCAAACACTTGGCATGCATCTTAAGAGATTCATTTTCACATTTAAGATCATCAACAAGTTTGTTAGACAAAACAAGTTTAGCATCCAAGTCCATATTCAAACATTCAAACTCTTTCAGCTTTTCATGAGAAATTTTAGCAAGTTTTTTATATTTCTCAACCAATTTGTTGGATTCATTGAGCTTAGCAATCAAATCATCCTTTTCACAAAATAACTTGCTCAAATTCTTTTGAAACTTCTTAGCATTTTTCTTTAAGAGTTTGTCAACACCACCCATAGATTCAAATAACATGTCATCACACTTATGAGGATTAACACTCATAGAGGCAATTTCACAAACACGTGGCATGTTACATTCATTACCAATCAAATCATGCAAAGAGTCATACAAAGCACAATCCATGACAAATAAACACAAGGGGTCAAGGATCACACTTAGGTATTTAAACCACAACAAATGTACCCGCTCTGATACCAATTGAAAGTTCAAAAACGTGTACAAAAACACTTTTGAACGTTTAGACCCCCAAAAATCAACTTAACCAAATCAAGCTTTATGTCAAACAACTAGTGTGCGGAAAATGAACATAAGCTATAAACAGAATTGGAAAACAATCTAAGCCAATTATAAATCACATCCACAGCAGAAAATAAAAGGCAAAGATAAAGGGAAGAGAGATGCAAACACAAGGACAACACACGATGTGTTATCGAAGAGGAAACCGAAGCCCTCGGCGTAAAACCTCTCCGCCGCCCTCCAAGCGGTCAATAATCCACTAGAAAATGTAGTTGGGATACATGAACAGCAATAGACCCTCCAAGCCTAATCTACCCGATGTACCTAAGCCCTCCAAGCTTCTTGCTCCAACGAGGTTGCTCCGAACCTTTTTCTTTTCTAGCTTACCGGATTCCGCTACTAAACCATAGCATCCGCCATCTTTGGCATCTTCCAATGCTTCCCAAAACTCCAAGAACACTCAACACTCTAAATGGGTGTGGGTAGTGTTTGGATAGAAATCTCCTCTCAATAGGTATGACAATGAGAGAGGGAATGAGAAGAGACTACAAAGGTTTCTCTCTAAGAATGAGTAGCTCTCTCTAATTGGGTGGGTGTTTTTAAGAAACCTCTCTTAGGGTTTTTCTTTCTGAATAGCCACACATATCTTGTGGGAATGAGGGGTATTTATACTGGTGTGAGAATGGAATACGAAGAGTCGTTTTTCCAAAAAGGGGCTGGCGGGCGACTTGACCTCGCGACTTGACCGAGTCGCGAGTTCAAGTCGCGAGCTAACTTAATGGCCAGATCTGGATTTTTGTCGTGTAGTGTTCCGTGTGGCGTGACTGTTCAGCTCCCCCGCATGCTCTGCACGTGAGCAACTTTTGGCGGCTTGCAAGCCGAGAGCCACCCGCGAGTCCTAGTCGCGAGTCTCTTCTTCACCGCACTGTCTTGAGCATTTCTTCACACTCTCTCACACACTACCCTTACATGATTCCCACCTAAATACAAGGTTTCTAAGTGCTATATTACAAGAAAATTTGTCATGGAATAAAGCCAACACATGGTTGATTAAATTCAACCTTACAATAATTTTTATGATGTTTTTGAAGTGAGGACTCTTCTCATCCGGATATAGAGGCCTTTCTGGACAAAATGGGCTTCTATCCTTTTCGTGCAAATTAATTAGCCTTTTGCCCTTCTTCCCAAACTAAATAGGGAAATACTCCTCTTTTGAAAATCGAGTTATTTAAAATCGATTTAAACCCTATAGTGACGTTTTCAATGACCTATAGTGACGTTTATAAAGACCTATAGTGGCGTTTTGTAACTTGATATCCATGAAATCGAGTTATAGGCAATAAAATTTATTGCCTATAACTCGATTTCATGGATATCAAGTTATAAAACGTCACTATGGGTTCTTAAAATGTCATTATAGGTCCTTAAAAACGTCACTATAGGGCTCCAGAATTTTTTTTAACTCGATTTTGAGAAACTCGATTTTCAAAAGAGGGACATTTCCCTATTTAGTTTGGGAAGAAGGGCAAAAGACTAATTAATTTGCCCAAAAAAGGCAGAAGCTCATTTTGTCCTGGACAAAATGGGCTTTTGCCCTTTTCCACAAAACTAATTAGCCTTTTGCCCTTCTTCCCAAACTAAATAGGGAAATGCCCCTCTTTTGAAACTCGACTTTCTCAAAATCGAGTTAAAAAAAAAAAAAATTCTAAAGCCCTATAGTGACGTTTTTAAGGACCTATAGTGACGTTTGAAGAACCTATAGTGGCGTTTCGTAACTTGATATCCATAAAATCGAGTTATAGGCAATAAAATTGCCTATAACTCGATTTTGTGAATATCAAGTTACGAAACGCCACTATAGGTCCTTAAAAACGTCACTATAGGTCATTAAAAATTGGGGCGTCTTTGTAAGTTTGATTAGCTTTATTCCAAGGGTCATTAAAATCCTCGAAATAAGCCTATACAACCCTCGGAATAATTTATTAAAATTAGGCGGGCTAGTTTTAACACTTCAACGCTAATTTTAGCTCCAAATTTAAACATTTTTCAACGCATCCTATCACAACCTTTGATAGAAGATATCTCAAAATTTCCAATCCTTGAAATAAAGTCCAAAATTAAAATACAAAAGGGAAATTTCCAATCCTTGAAATAATCCAAAATTAAAATTCTCTCAAAATCGGAGCTCATCTCGAAAAATTCTCTCAAAATCGATCTAAGCTCATCTCGGAAAACTCAAAGATCGGAGCTCATCTCATCTCCGAAGGGTTGATTTGCGGTGGTCAGCTATCTCATCTCCGACGACAAGCGAGCTGTTGATAGATCGAGCACTCTTCGCCAACCCATTTTCCGATTATAGGTCTGTCTTTCTCTGTTTGTTTCCCAAGAAATTATGGAAATTACATAGCAGAACTATCCAAACAATTTTTGGTATTCTCTCTCATTTTCTCTCTCTCTCCATCAGTAGATATTTCTCTTCCTCACCATTAGTATAATTTAGGGGTTAGGATTTGGATTACATGTCCTTTGGTATAATTTGGGGGCTAGGGTTTGGATTACATGTCCTTTGGAATCTCAAGTATGGGTTGGATCTAAGAGGCTTGAACATATTATATTGAAGAAATGCTTAAAAATGAGTTTCTAAGTGTTAATGGTGTGGTATAACAATAGTATCAATTTAAGTATGGGTTGGATCTATGAGGTTTTTGGTGGTGCTATGTTTGTTATTTTTTGTTGTCCAAGTATTTTATCAGTTTCCAGAGTTTGATGCTGATTTTGAAAATTCTGTGTATGTTAATTATTGAAAATCAGCTATAATAAAGGTTTCCCCATGGATATATTGATTTCCCTATTTCGATTTCTAATTGATCATTCGCTTTAGAATCTCACTGTAACGTAATCGTTTTCCTCAAGTTGTAGCACAAAAAGTGAAGGAAGCTGAAATCACTGAGCAGAACTCATTTCTTTTGGTAATCATCATCATAATTCCAATTTTTCTGTCTTTCAACTTCAATTACGGACAATCGCATTTGAATTTCTTTAGCAGAAATTTACATCTGAGCATATTTTCCTTGTTTATGTGATCAGATTCAATTTTCTTTTAGAAAATCCATAGAATTGTTTTTTGTTACTTCAAACTCTGTTTCGAGTACTCCATGTAAAATTTGGTTCAAACAAATGGAAAAATTATTTCTCATTTAATTTTTTGCTAGATCATAGAGATTTACGAGCGAGAAATTTAATGGTTGTGTTATGCTAATTGAAATTTGAAACAGACGAGGAATCTGCTCCGAATTGCTATATTCAATATTAGTTACATCAGAGGCCTGTATATTAGAAAAATTTAGTAAGCTTCTTGTATTTTTCAGTTGTCATGTCTATGACCACAAGTTTCATCATTTGCACTGTATGTGTGTGCAGTTTTTGTGTTTAATGTGTGGTGTGTGTGATTGTTCTTGTCGGTTGACTGAGGGTGAGGTTGGTTAGGTATGGCAGAGCTGGTTATGTACTATGGGGGATATTTTTGGTGAGTGGAAGAAAAAGAGGGAAAAAAAAAAATGAAGTCCGAGTTCATATGGCATGAAAAGGAATTTTGAAGGCCTTGGCTTAAATGACGTAGATTGGATTTTGGAGCTTTTGGTTATAGGTTTGCTGGGTTTGTGATTGGGTGTTGCCATGGGATTATGGGAATGTTAGGTTCATGGGTCCCAGCTTTGGGTTATGGAAATTGAGAGGGAGATTACTGATAGTGGAGGTTAGTGGTAAAGGGATGAAACTAAGGGGGTTTATTTCTTTTGGTTGGGTTCATCCACAACGTGAATTGGGTTTATTTGTCTATCAGTCAACACCAACAAAATTGGCCAGGGAGAATTATTTCTTTCATTTTGGGCAAGTGAGTTATCCCTATTCTTGTGATATACAATGTTTTTGTCTGTGTGTGTGTCTTACACTATATCCATAAATACCTATTTTAGGACATGACTGTGGGCTTCTACATAAGTAAATGAATGCACTTTGGATGTTTGTTGTTAGAATCCCCTTGATCTCCCATTATTTGACATTTATTTATACTATTTTTGGGCTGTCCTTGTTGTCTAGTTTCTGACAGTCCTTAGCAGTCACTTCTTGAAAAGTTTCTGCTCAACTTGCCAATGAGTTTCTGATTTGCTGCATTAACACGTATATGCACTAAATAGTAAATACACTTTCTAAATGACCAAATAAAATTTTAACAAAAAAACTGTTTCTAGTCATCAAACAAAGAGGGCTGGTAGATTGTTTCTGATTCCTCTTTTATCATATCCTTAGAGCTTAAGATCATCAAGTACATTGAAATATTCTTTTATGCAGGCTTTTCCACTGGATTTAATACTCTTTTCCGGTTGAGGACAACTTAAGGTGTGTTCCTCTTTTATCATATCCTTATGTTCTTGCTCACAATGTTATTTAATTATTGTGATGGTTGTTCACATCTATTAATCTTATGTTCCAAGTTTAAGGGCTATTCATTTGTGTGTGTGTCTCTGTGCGTATTAATAAATGCATGTATGTATGTGCTTGTTTAGATTTGCAGCAAACTTTGTCAGCTTATGTTGCAATAAAGGGTTGACATGATACTAGTTTTTGTTGAGTGCCTGAATTATTGCATGCTAGTGCCTTCAGTTAAAGGCAATGGTTAAGTGGAAACATTTTTCATGGATTTAAAGTTAATATCTGTTTTCATACTCATTCAACTCATGCAACAAGAGAGTGTTAAGTGTTACTTAAACATTAATTACTAAATTTTCATGTGGGATGGTTATTCTTTTCAATATTACCTATGGATTTAAAGTTAATATATGTTATTCTCTTATTGCAGACAAGGAAGTTTTGCTCCTGCATTCAAAGTTGACCTTCTTGTAACCCTTGGTGGGGATGGAACGGTCCCTTGGGTATGTGCATTTTCTTTGATTTTAGCAATTATTTTTAAATCAGAATCTATTATAACATTATAATATTATTTTAGAGTACTTACTATCACTACAAAAAACGCGGGCTATAGCCGCGTTTACAAAAAACGCAGCTATAAGGGATCTATAGCCGCGTTTCAAAGAAACGCGGCTAAAGCCACATGCTATAGCCGCGTTTTAAAAAACGCAGCTATAGGTCCAACCGAATAATTTTTTAAGGTGGACTTATAGCCGCGTTTTTGTGTTTTAAAAAGCGGCTAAAGGTTACCTACAGCTGCGTTTTTCAAAAAACACAGCTATAGGTAACCAGTAGCCGTGTTTTGTGATTTAAAAACACGGCTATGGGTCACCTTTAGCCACGTTTTTACATTGAAAAAACACAGCTACACGTTACCTATAGCCGCGTTTTTTCTAAAACGCGCTATAGCACCTGTAAAAATCATGGCCGCGTTTTTTAAAAACGCGGCTATAGGTAACTTTAGTCGTGTTTTTTCTTTTTAAAAACGCGGCTATAGGTAGCGCTTAAAAAAAAAAAAAAAATTTCTGAAGCTTCCCACATACACTACCTTTCACACCTGCACCCCACTTTCCCACCTACCCCCACTTGCTCTCTTTTCTTCCTTTTCCCTTTCTTTCTTCATTCTTCTTCGGATGGTTCGTTCTTTCTTCTTCTTTTTTTTCTTTTTCTTTCTTCCTTCTTCACATCCTGGTAAGTCTTCTTCCTTTTTTTTTTTTTTTTTTTTTTTTTTTTTTTTTTCCTTCCTTCTCCACATCTAGGTAACTCTTTTCTCTTTTCTCTTTTCTCTTTTTTTTTTTTTTTCCTTTTTCTTTCTTCCTTCACATCCGGGTACTGCGTTTTTTTTTTTTTTTTTTTTTTTTGTTCCTTTTTCTTTCTTCCTTCTTCACAGGCTTGTGTTCTTTTTTGATTCTGAGCTCTTGCTTTTGTTTTATTGAATGAAATTAGTGTTAGATTTGGTTGGTATTGTTGAATGAGAGGAGATTCATGGGTTTGTGTTATATTTTGGAACACGTTTTGTTTGATTTTGAATTTTTTCGTTGTGTTTGTATTGTGAGAATGTTGTGTTTGCTTTTAATTTTCCGGGTTTGTGTTTGATTTTGAATTTTCTGGGTTTATGTTTGATTTTTAATTTTTTGGGTGCATGTGTTTGTATTGTGAGTATATTGTGTTTAATTTAAAATTTTCTGGGTGTGTTTGTATTGTGAGTATGTTGTATTTGATTTTGAATTTTCTAGATTTGTATTTGTTTTTGAATTTTTGTATTTGTGTTTAATTTTGAATTTTTATATTTGATTTTTCAATTTTGAATTTTCTGGGAAAAAAAAAACCCAGAATTTTTTTTTTTTTTTTTTTTTTTTTTTTTTAAAAACCTATAGCCGCGTTTTTTGACGCGCGGCTTAAAAAGTTGGTCTATAGCCGCGTTTCCAAAAACGCGGCTATAGGTCGAATCCTATAGCCGCAGATTAGAAAACGCGGCTATATGTCGAACCTTTAGCCGCGTTTTTGAAAAACGCGGCTATAGTCTTTGAGCTGCAGTCTTTAGGCCGCGTTATAAACGCGGCCATAGGAAACGCGGCTCAAAGCCTATAGCCGCGTTTTTGGGGTCTTAAGCTGCGTTTTTCAAACACAGCTTTAGATCGGTTTTTTTGTAGTGTATACAGTTGCACTTTATCTTGTTTCATCCTAGAACAAGCTAAATTAGATTTAAGTCTATTTTGAGAACAAATAAAGAAGTTTTCTTCTTTTTGGTGAACGACGTTTCTTTAATCAGCATGTTTTATTTAGATATATGAACTTTGTTGTGCCTTTTTTGTTCTTTTTGAAATTGTGGGTATCTTGAATTTGATATTGTGGAAAGGTGTGTAGATATATTTGCTCGGAAATTAACAAACTTTTGGTATCATTCTCTCTTTTTCAGAAACTTGAGGGCACACATAATGGCGAAAATGTTCAATTGTACTAGCTGATAACTTCTTGCTTTGGAGATGATGATGAAGAATAAAATGTATCAAAACTTTTAACTCTTGGATAGATTTGGTCTTTGTACAAAGTGTGGTTGTTGATATCTTTTTTCTTAAACAATAATTGACATATCGGCAGTTTGTACCTCTAATCAGTCAATTTGTAGGTTTGAGTTTAGAAATAAAAAAAAGTGTAATAATTGTAGCAATATACCACTTTTGCCATACATCAATATCATAGCATATCATCTCAACAATTGTGAATTTTTGTGTATATATATATATATATATATTTTTTTGTGCTTGATTGTGGTTTTTTTTTTTTTTTTTTTTTTTTAAATAAAATAAAATCTTATTTTGAGGGTCAAGAGACCCCTCAAATAACATTCTTTATCAAGGGTTGTAAATATAAATCTTTTAAACCTTGGTAAAAGGTTAGTTAAGGGTCTCTTGACCCTCAAAATAATATTAGAGCACTTGTTTTAAGGTTCATGAAGGCTTTTAAAATTTCCTTTTCGACGGTATATGTTTTGAAGGTTTTCAAGGGTCAGTTGGACTCTTAAAATAACTTTTTTCAAGGTTTTTAAGGGTTTTGACCCTTGAAAAAAGTCAGATTTGTTGTAGCGTGTTGGTGATGATAATGTCCCAAAGGTGGTGCTTGGCAGCGATATTCTTTGAGTACTAATATCAATGGGATAGCAAAAGGTGGTGTAGCACTAGTAAGAATAATGGTGTAATGTTATTAATAACAATGGCAGTAATGGTAGCAAAGATGATTGAAAGTTCAAATAGTGTATAAAACACCCTTGAACGTTTAGACCCCCAATTACAAAATAACCAATTCAAGCTTTATGACAAACAACTAGTGTGCAGAAAATGAACACAAACTATAAACAGAATTGGTAAACAATCTAAGCCAATTAAAATCACATCCACAAAGAAAAATAAAAGGCAAAGATTAAAGGAAGAAAGATGAAAACACAAGGACAACACAACGATGTATTATCGAAGAGGAAACCGAAGCTCTCGGTGTAAAATCTCTCCACGGCCCTCTAAGCGGTAAGTAATCCACTAGAAAATGTAGTTGGGATACATGAACAGCAATAGACCCTCCAAGCCTAATCTACCCAGTGTATCTAAGCCTTCGAAGCTTCTTGCTCCAACGAGGTTGCACCGAACCTATTTCTTTTCTAACTTCTCGGATTTCGCTACTTGACCATAGTATCAACCAATGTAAATTGGTTCCTTCCTAATCGCTTCCCAGAACACCAAACAACCCTCTCACAAGAATGGATATGGTGAGAAAAGGTTTTGGTAAAAGGCCTCTTAAGGATTTAACAATGGAGAGGAAGAGAGTAGAGGAATTTGAAGAGTCTCTTATATGAAGATTGTGGATGAATCAATCTTGTTTTTCTCTAGGGTTTCTTTCTCAAAATTTTCTCTGGAAGCTCTCTTTCTTTCGTGGGTATAAGGAGTATTTATACTAGGGTGAGAATGGAATGTGAAGAGTCGGGTTTTTCAAAACAGGGTTGGCGCGCGGCTTGACCGAGTCACGAGTCTCAACCGTGAGGTAATTGAACGACCAGTTGTCCTATTTTGTCCTGTAGTGCTTCAGCTAGCATAACGCTTCAACTTCTAGCATGCCTGGCACGTGTGCTGCTTTTGGCGGCTTGCAGCCGCGAGTCACCCGCAAGATCCAGTCGCGAGTCTCTGTTTTTCTTGCACAATCTTGAGCATTTCTTCACACTAACTCACTCACTCCCCTTACAAAAATCCCACCTAAATATAGGGTTACTAAATGCTCAAATACAAGCAAATTTGGCACGGAATAAAGCCAACAAGATGGTTGATTAAATTCAACTTTACAATCTTCCCCTTTGGCTATTCCGTGACAAAACCCTAAAATAGACTCTAGACTTAACATGTGAGTGGGGAACATTTGAACAAAACTCACTTACACCTAACTCTAGAAACTGTGAAGCTCTTGAATCATATGAACATGAATCTCTTGAAACACAACAATACACCATGATCATTGTATGCAGAAAAGCATGAAATGCATATGAAGCAGGCAATATTTGATTAAGCAAAGATGGAGTTAAGAAACAAACCATGACTTGATCAAACAAGTAATCACTACAAGATAGTGACCACAATACTCATTCACACTTGGAATGAACACTTGGACATATAAGCTAACAAGCTCAATGCAAGTCACTTGCATGCCTTACACTCAACCAATGCATACTACACTAAGTATATGCATCTAAGAACAATCCTACAAGGGCACAAGAGTGACAAGATTTAACAAGAAAATGCATGACATTTAGTTAGAAGTACTAATTTAACAAAGCATAAAGGCTACATAAAAGCATGGTACAAACCATAAAGCCTACTGATAATAAAAACAAACCCTAAAAGCTTACAAAAGCAACATGGGTACAAACATAAAAAGCTAAAAAACAACTTAAAGTAAAATATTGAAATTGCTTGCTGAAAACTCCCCCTCGGATAATTTCCTCCCCTTTCGATAAAGCTATACTCCCCCTTTCCTTGTATTCCCCATATGACATCAACTCCCCCTTTTTGTCATGGAATAGCTACATATCCTCTTCTAGCTTCCTCTGAATCTGATCCAATTGAGTTTGTAGGGAGGTAAACTTCATATCCCACCGAGTGCTGTGATGGTGTAAAGCGGATGTGAGTCCGGACATCTTGGTACTCAACTCGTGGACAGATGTCGCAATGTTGTCGAGTTTTTCGTCAAGGGAGAAAGTGCTAAAATGCGAACCACCGTGAGATGTGGAAGTTTCCGGTTTGACTCTCTTCCGACTATGACCAATGCTTGCATTGAATGTACGCATGTTGATTGGACTTGGTTTTGGGCAAGGAGATTCATCTACTGATGGGTAAATTCCTTTGAGCTTCAAGATCATAGAAATGAGACAACAAAAAGGAACACATATTCGTGACTCGATTCGTAGAAACGTTTTGCGCAGAACGTGAAAGATATGAGCACAGATGTCAATCTCTACATCAAAGATTAGGTTATGAAGAAACAAGGCACGCCCGAGGTTCATATACCCAGTGTTGGATAGGGGGTACAAGTTGTGAAACATCACTATTGTAAGCACTCTCGTGTTTTTGGAGGAAGAGAGGAAACGCTGATCGAGTTTCCATTGGATGAGAATTCCAAGTCTTGTCCAAGACCATCCTTAAGAAGTTCCTCATCTAGACATAGATCATCATAAACCGGTGAGTGTTTAAGCATTGGCCGGTTGATGTGAAGGATCTCTGCCAAATATGCAGGAGAGACTGAAAAACTTTTTCTCCTAACCGAGCACTTGAGTTCTTCTCCTTCCACAATTGCATTGGCATAAAATTCCTTTACCAAATTCTTATAAGCTTCATCCAAATCGGAGAGAAGGTAATTCCAATCCTTGTGGGCAAACCATTTTGGAATGTCAATGTCATGGAGTGACGATTGGTCAATAGGTCTTTCTAGTAATGGTGTAGCATTTCGAAAATAATTCTCATGAGTCCGAAAGGCAGCATAGGATCTGAACTTGTTGGGATCGAACACTTCTGATGAAGAACAAGTCCCTATTGTTTGAGGTGAGTAGTCATCGACATCAATGACAGGTTCCTTTCTTTTGGAACTACCTCCTTTCACAAACCGCTTTCTTGAATGGAGACATTTCCAGTCTGCATCATGTAATAGAGGAAAAGAAAGAACACAATCCAAGAGACAAGATTAGCAATGGGTTAGTTTCAAAAAATGGATAGTGAAGAAAATCCTAAGAACTAGATGGGAATGTCCAGAAAATGACAATGAGAGACAATAATGACCCAATGTTGTCACAATATAGAGTAGATCGTAGTATAACCACCGAAAAACACACAATGAAGACACCAGACAAACAGATACCCAAACACGGTCAAGAGATATACAAATATCATAGAGAGCACAAAATCCATGAGGAAAAGGCAATAATCATGAAAAATAAAGAGTAGAGGACAAAACCCATACCTTTCCTTCAAGATTGAGAAAATGGTGACAAAATAGTGGAAGATTTTGGAGTTAACCACGGTGGTGATGAAATATTGAAAGTAAGACCAGACAATGAACAGTCATAGGATGCAAGAAAAACAAATTAAGACCCTTTTTGAGCACAGCATTGAAAATGAGCTTTTTGCAAACCATGCGATTTTTACGACCGAGGTATGTCGCCAGACAGTCGCCAGTTTCACCCGCCAAAACACGTCAAGCCAAAAGTTTTGAAAAATTTGCTAAGTGTTTTTCGCGACATGAAGTCTCACTCGTGAGGAAGTTGCAAGCTGAGCCGCGAAAATCTCTGTGTACCCCTCGCAATTGGACCTTCCACTCACAAACAAGTCGCCGAAATTGACTTGCGACTTGACTAACCCGCGACAGAGTCGCCAAAACAGGGCAATACTGGTTTTTTGAAATTTTCAGTTTTTGAGAGAACAAAATACTTTCCAAAAAAAACTAAAACACTCAAAAATCTTTTTGTGTTTGAATCAACAAAGATTGAGCATGTGAAAACACATTTTATCAAGTACAATCACACAAATGAATATGGCATTCATTGAACATAAACTTATGTGTTGTGTGTGGATATCAACAATGAGATAGTCCTTAGTCTAATGTGAAACTTCAATGACCAATTCAACCAAGGCATACACAATTAGCACTAGATCATGTGACCCATCTCAATTATAGAAGTATGCATATATGACCTCCCACAAGACTTGATTATATAATTTGGAGCTTTACATTTGACTCCACTTTCAATCATAACATTTGATCTTTTTGATCCTTTTGAAACAATCACCTCTCATTGTGAGAGTGATATTTGATATTTCACCTTGATGAGATAGCCTTTGGCTTTTTGAATAATCATACACTTTATTTTTGGTCACTTTCCCTTTTTCCTAGTCGAATACTAGTATGTGCGACAGGCTTTTGCAGCTCAATATCTCTTTTCATTTGGAGATTTACATTTAGTGATCTCTTTTTAGCAAAACAAAAAAATAAATAAATAAATAGTGGGAAGATATATAGGCACAAATCAATGCATGTCTCAAGATCAACATAACCATTCACTAATCATTCATGACAAGTTTGAAGATCTATTTACAACAGTCACATAGATTTCAAGATTTCTTCCACAGTGATAAGAGTGCAAAGGAACAAGCTACACTCGTATATGCACAAAGCCATTAGCACAAAGGTACAAGGCAAAATAGGTTTTGAGAGAAGACTCAACAATGTCAATCAAACTTTTTGATTTTTAGCTTTTTATGTGGTTTTTGGATTTTTGACATAAAAGAAGAAAATAATTGATAAAAAACAACAATGTAAGAACAACAAAAACAGACAAAGCAATTAAAAATCAACAAAATCATGCTATAGAAATAGCCAATAAAGTAGTGTGTGCCCCAACAAGCAAAATAACACAATATAAATAGGTGAAGGACACATCACACAAGATTTAAGGAATTGTACCAACACCAATGGTCTTACGGAAGGATTCAAACCGTGGACCATCGAGAGGCTTGGTGAAGATGTTTGCCTTTTGATTGTTTGTGTGTATGAATTCAAGACACACAACTCTTTCTTCTACCAAATCTCAAATGAAATGGTAACATATCTCTATGTGTTTAGATTTTGAATGCTGGACCGAGTTCTTAGAAAGATTGATGGTACTGGTGTTATCACAAAAGACACACATTGTCTCTTGAGGAATTCCATAGTCATAGAGTAACTTCTTCATCCAAAGAAGTTGTGTGTAGCAACTTCCAGCGACTATGTACTCTGCTTCAGCAGTAGAGAGAGACACGGAATTTTGTTTCTTGCTCATCCACGAAACAAGATTGTTACCAAGGTAGAAGCACCTCTGAAAATACTCTTCCGATCATCCACACTACCAACCCATTCAGCATCTGAATACCCGGCAAGGCAAGCATTTGAGTCTTTTGAATACCACAAACCATAGTCCGGAGTTCCATTGATATATCGAATAATTCGCTTAACCGCAATCGTGTGTGATTCATTTGGAGCAGCTTGATATCTAACACAAACATCAACGCTGAATTCAATGTCCGGTCTACTAGCTGTAAGATAGAGTAGACTCCCAATGATACTCCTATACAAGATAGGACTCACTTCCACTCCAGAAAAATCAACATTCAGTTTAGTAGACGAGCTCATTGGAGTGGAGGCATGTTTTTTGGAGTCTAGTCCAAACTTCTTGATTATGTTTCTAGCATACTTTTCTTGTGAAACAAATATGACTTCCTTCTTTTGTTTGACTTGAAGGCCCAAGAAAAATGTGAGTCCCCCACCATACTCATCTCAGATTCTTTCTTCATCTCCTTGGAGAATTCTATAGCCTAATCTTCAATGGTAGCCCCAAACACTATGTCATCAACATATACTTGTGCCACAAGGAGATAATCTTCATCATTTTTTACAAACAAAGTCCGGTCGGCATATCCCCTTTTGAATCCTCTATCCAGGAGGTAATGTGTAAGCCGATCATACCAAGCTCTAGGAGCTTGTTTTAAGTCATAAAAGGGCTTTCTTCAATCTCAACACATGATCGGGAAAGTGAGGATCCTCAAAACCTTTTGGTTGTTCAACAAACACTTCTTCATTCAGGTATCCATTTAGAAATGCACATTTTACATCCATTTGATAGAGTTTGAAGTTCATAGTGCATGCAATGGACATGAGAATTCGAATAGACTCAAGTCTTGCCACAGGAGCGAAGGATTCATCAAAGTCTACTCCTTCTACTTGAGTATATCCTTGACCTACTAACCAAGATTTATTCCGTATTATCTCTCCATCTTCATCGGTTTTGTTTTTGAATATCCATTTGGTGCCTAGGACATGAACATTTTCGTGCCTTGGAGCAAGTTCCCACACATCATTTCTCACAAATTGATTTAGCTCTCCATGCATTAATTCAACCCAATTCTCATCTTGAAGAGCTTCTTCTGCCCTTTTTTGCTCAAATTGAGCAAGGAAGCAATGGTATGTTACATGATTGGCCAAAAGGATGTTTCCTTTTCTAAGGCGAAGACCTTCATCTAGAGACCCTATAATGTTGCTCTCCGGATGGTTCTTAATCACTCTTGATGATGGCTTCTTTGATGTGGAGACTTCATCATTCCATGAGATGGGAGGATGAACTTCCGGAGGAGTGAGAGGACTTAATGTTCTAGACATTGATCTTATTTCCATTCTTAGGTTCATTGGAGTTGATTCTTCTTCCGGTGTAGATCCTTCAACTTCTATATCAAGAGCTTCGACCTCAACATTGGGTTCTTTAGTGCTCGGCCCTTCTCTATCATCAATCATCTCTACCTTTGTTAAGGCATCATCAATCTTGACATTGATGGACTCCATCACTGTCTTAGTTCTCTTGTTGAAAACCCTATATGCCCGACTAGTAGTAGAATACCCAAGGAAAATACCTTCATCACTTTTTGCATCAAATTTCCCAAGGTTCTCTCGATCATTTAGGATATAACACTTGCTTCCAAACACTTGGAAGTACTTTACTCTAGGCTTCTTTCCAATCCAAATCTCATAGGCAGTCTTCTTTGTTCCCACTCGGAAGAATATTCTATTACCAATGTGACACGAGGTGTTCACTGCTTCTCCCCAAAACTTTTGAGGTATTTACTTGTTTAGTAGCATAACTCTTGCCATTTCCTGAATCACCCAATTCTTTCTCTCTACCACTCCATTTTGTTGAGGAGTTTTGGGGGCTGAAAATTCCCTTTTGATTCCATTCTTTTCACAAAAAGACTCAAATCTTGCATTCTTAAATTCCTTTCCATGATCACTTCTTATCTTGACAATAGGAACCCCTTTCTCATTTTGAAGTTTCTTGCAAAGGATTTCCAACTTTTCACATGCTTCTAATTTTTCTCTAAGGAATTCAACCCAAGTGTATCTTGAGTAATCATCCATAATGACCATAATGTACCTCTTTCCTCCTAGACTTTCAGTTCTTGTAGGCCCTATTAGATAAACATGAAGTAGCTCTAAACACTATGAAGTAGCAATCACATTCACCTTGTGATGGCTTGCCTTTGTTTGCTTTCCCATTTGGCATGCACCATAAATAGTCTTCTTCACCTTTCCAAACTTTGGAAGTCCCTCAACTGCTTCAAGTTTAGACACTTTAGCTACTTGTTTGAAATTCGCATGCCCAAATCTATAATGCCAAAGTTCCAACATGTCAACACGAGCACTTCTACACGAAATGGGTGTTGTAGGAACTACTCCATAGCAATTATCTGTAGTCCTATTTCCCTCCAAGACTTGAATCCCTTCTTCATTGATGATTAAGCATCCCTTCTTCGAGAATTGGACAAGGAAATCCTCATCACATATTTGAGTAATGCTCAAAAGATTTGCCTTCAGCCCTTTGATGTATAATACATCTTTCAATAGAGGTAATCCAGGTATATCAATAGTCCCTTTACCGAGAACTTGAGCATGACTTCCATCACCAAAAGTCACATAATCACCAACCTTCTCTTTGAGTGTCTTGAACAGTGATTTATCTCCTGTCATATGACGAGAAAATCCGCTGTCAAGATACGATAAGCATGAATTAAATACCTTCAATGAGGTATGCACAAATAAGCTCGCATGAGACAAACATTCTTGACCTTTAAACAGAATTTTATCTTCAATTTTCATGCTTCAGTTAGATTGACATTTCTTTTTCAGATTCTCAATCTTCTCACACAACATTCTATTTTTTCTTTTGTACTTCTTAATCAAAGATTTAGATCCATATATGCTATTGTGTAAGATGAGATTCTTATTTTCAAAATATTTCAGCATGTGAACAAATATCCTAGCATGTTTCTTTGTTTTTAATAACTCTAAGAGTTCATTGTTAGGACACCCTTCAAACATACTCATAGAGTCATTATCACAAACACTTAAACCACAATTCAGCATGGCCTTTTCCATAACAACATCCATAACACAGGGGTCTAGGATCGCACTTAGGTAATTAAACCACAAGTGCACCTGCTCTGATACCAATTGAAAGTTCAAATAGTGTGTAAAACACCCTTGAACGTTTAGACCCCCAATTACAAAATAACCAATTCAAGCTTTATGACAAACAACTAGTGTGCGGAAAATGAACACAAACTATAAACAGAATTGGTAAATAATCTAAGCCAATTAAAATCACATCCACAGCAGAAAATAAAAAGGAAAGATTAAAGGAAGAAAGATGCAAACACAAGGACAACACATCGATGTGTTATCGAAGAGGAAACTGAAACCCTCGGCGTAAAACCTCTTCGCCGCCCTCCAAGTGATAAGTAATCCACTAGAAAATGTAGTTGGGATACATGAACAGCAATAGACCCTCCAAGCCTAATCTACCCAGTGTATCTAAGCCCTCTAAGCTTCTTGCTCCAACGAGGTTGTGCCGAACCTATTTCTTTTCTAGCTTCCCGGATTTCGTTATTTGACCATATCATCAACCAATGTAAATTGGTTCCTTCCTAACTACTTCCTAGAACACCAAACAACCTTCTCACAGTAATGGATATGGTGAGAAAAGGTTTTGGTAAAAGGCCTCTAAAGGAATTAACAATGGAGAGGAAGAAAGTAGAGGAATTTGAAGAGTCTCTTATGTGAAGATTGTGGATGAATCAATCTTGTTTTTCTCTAGGGTTTCTCTCTCAAAATTTTCTTTGGAAACTCTCTTTCTTTCGTGGGTATAAGGGGTATTTATACTAGGGTGAGAATGGAATATGAAGAGTCGGGTTTTTCAAAACAGGGTTGGCTCGCGGCTTGACTGAGTCACGAGTCCCGGCCGCGAGGTAACTGAACAGCCAGTTGTCCTATTTTGTCTTGTAATGCTCCAGCTAACATGACGCTTCAACTTCTGGCATGCCTAGCGTGCTGCTTCTGGTGGCTTGCAGCCGCGAGTCACCCGCGAGATCCAATCGCGAGTCTCTGTTTTTCTTGCACAATCTTGAGCATTTCTTCACATTAACTCACTCACTCCCCTTACAAAAATCCCACCTATATACAGGGTTACTAATTGCTGAAATACAAGTAAATTTGGAACGGAATAAAGCCAACAAGATGGTTGATTAAATTCAACCTTACAATGATAATTTGGTGGTAGTCTAGGCCTCAAAATTATTCAACGTGGTTACTTCCATAAACAATCTTTTGTCAAAACTCATATGGAGAACTTTAGTTACTTCCATCAAACCTTAGAGAGTTTGTAATATGCAGTAACTGAAGTTTAAAGAATTTTTCCCACTTTTCATACTAAAACTGGTGGTGGGATCAATTCTTGATGAAACGTGAATAATTAATTAAGAAAATCATCAATCGATATATCTACTTTATTTGAATTGACAACTTATGATGAAAGTAGTTAAAATTTCAAAGCCTTGTAGCTCACAATTTCTAGAATTTTCTACAAATATATGTCCAAGTTCAAATTCCCTCGTCGTAAATATCAAATTATCAACATGTTTATGATGGAAACAACATCAGCTTAATAAGGATCCGTTAGTGGATTTAATACATTAGTGAAGCGTGAAATTGGCTGTGCTCGATTAAAAATATAACAAGCATTGGTCACCTAAGAATATAATAAACATTACGAGCTGTGAAAAGATATCAAGTTGGACAATTTGCCAAGTTGCACTCCTCATCAGTCATCACCACATATAACAGCTCACTAGGACAAGTGGGAGGGTCGGTAGGTAGGCCGGTACAAAAATGGGGTTGAACCGTAACGTTTAATTTGCCACAAAATTGAGGCAGAGGTTCGCTATTGCCCACGACTGTATTAAAATTTATCTGAGAATCACATTCAAAAATGACATCCCTAACACCAACGACCCATGCAAAGGAGACACCTTCATTCAAAGCCATGGCTTCAGCTTCAAGCGGTCCAAATGGTCTATGAAAATTTTTGCTCAAAGCTACTTCAACTTGCTCTGCATGATCCCGTATTACAGCCCCCATTCCCGAGGAATGCATGGAGCTAAAAACAACACCGTCAATATTTGCCTTATGCCATGGCTCTCTTGGAGGGGTCCATTGTATCACATCCGAGTACCAGTAGGGTCTATCTTATTGTTATCTGTATCTTGAGCTCAAGTAGTATACAGTTTTTACTTATTATATATAGTGAACTAATACAAAACAATTCCTTCCATAAAAATAATAATATTAAAAAATTGTACCCAACAGCCATGGCGATTATAGAAGGAAGACGATGGATTGAAGTTGATGGATTAGAATATTTGAGGCTCAGGAAATAATTGAGATGTTTTTATTTATTTTTTATTTGAAAGGGCGTGATTAGATAATGACTCATTAAATTGGACACATAACATTATGTTACGTTTCTCCAAAAAAAAAAAAAAATTATGTTATTGGAGTGGAGAATTACTACGTATTGTTGAATGAATTCCCAGAAGCAAATTTCAAGCTGCCTCCACTAGTTATTGAGAAGGAAGGTGGGTGGAGTTCACGGGCTTAGCACTCAAGTAGGACAAGTGACTATGTTATTGAGGATTGAAAATTATTTCCAGGCCCATGATCTCTTGAGTAAGACCATTACTGAGATTAGTATGAAGTATGAACTGGAGGATCCTTTTCTTTCGGCCCATAGATGTTCATTCAAAGATGTCATATTGTCATGTGGATTTAACATTTTGTGGATTAATAAAAATTTTGTGGATTTATCATTTCGGCCCAAAGATGTTTATTCAGATTAATAAGAATTTAGACTTTTCTCTATTATTTCACTAGTGGATTTATCATTTTGTGGATTTAATGAACCACTCATAGATTCAATGTTTAATACCAAAAGCTAACAGTTTTCTTTCTATTCCATTTATGAGAGCATTGTGTGTGCTTTTGGCGACGATAGAATAATAGTTTAGATATTGTTGAGTTAAGATAGCTTGATCCCGATTAATTAATTCAATTACCCAAGTTGATTAATTAGGTTCAACTGCATGCAAATCATGGAGGCACCAATAAATCACTAATTAAACTAAATGCAGTGGAAATTAAATTGATATGGTGATTTGTTGACAAATGGGGAATACCGCTTGCAAAGCAAAAACCCCACTGAGTGATTTTAAGGTCATCACTCTCAAGAATCTACTAATCAACAATCAATCGGTTACAAGTATAAGTAATCTTACCACTACCCTAGCCTATCTCAAAATACTAACTTAAGTTGAACCCTTGCTCGAATACCCAATTGTACTTGATCTTGTAGTAGCCTTCTTTCCTTTGATGCACAAATCTCCAATCTATGACCAACTTCTTTGCGCGAATCCTAGTACATGATTAACTCCAGTAACTTGAATGAATGTTGTTGACTGTAAAGTTATTCACTTCATCAACAATGAAGATCAAGAAGCACTTGGTTACAAAACCCTATGGCGTACAAACATAGTAACTTCTCACAGAGAAAATAAAGTTCTAGGTCTCTATATCCGTTCTATGACGGCTTTTAAAATAAGCATTATATATGTTTAGGGTTGTGAGAAAAGAAACCCTAAACAAATACATCAACATGGGTTGAAATTCAAATCTGGAATTTCTGAATTTGTAAAGCTCTATAGATCAAGCAAGGGATTGTATTAAACTTTGGTTGGGGGAAAGGGAGAAGTTGATAAGCTATTTGAAATTGGGCCAAAGGGTGTCTTTGACTACTGACACATGGACTTCCATTCAAAACCTCAACTACATGTGTCTCACTTGCCACTATATTGATGTTGATTGGACCTATCAAAAAAGGATTTTGAATTTTTGTATAGTTCCAAATCATAAAGGGGAGACAATTGGGAAAACTATTGAAAGGTGCTTGAATGATTGGGGTATCAAAATGGTGATAATTGTTACAGTTGATAATGCTAAACCTAATGATGTGGCTCTTGATTATTTGAAGAAAAAGTTGGAGATGAAGGATGGTTGTATGTTGGGAGGCCGGTTCTTGCACATGAGATGTGCTACTCATATATTGAATCTCATTGTGCAAGAGGGATTGAAAGGCATTCATAACTCAATTGTTAAGGTGAGGAATGCAGTGTGGTATGTTAAATTATCTCCGAAAAGGATGGATATGTTCAAGGAAGCTGTAGAGGATGAAAAAAAATCCAATCTAAGAGTTTATTATCTCTTGATGTCCTTACTAGATGGAATTCCACATATCTTATGTTAGAGGCAACCGAGAAGTTTGAAACAGCCTTTGATAGGATGCATGAAGAGGATGTGGAATTTATTTCTTACTTTATGGAGGTAGATGGAAATGGGAATCAGAAGCACATAGGTCCTCCCAAAGGTGAGGATTGGGTGAATGTCGAAATGTTTTGTAATTTTCTCCGGCTTTTTATGAGGTAACTCTACGTTTTTCTGGTTCTTTATTGTCACTTCAAATACTTATTTTTGTGAGCTAGTGGGCATTCAAAATGAATTGCATAGATTGTGTGGCATTGATGGTGATCCTCTCTTAAAAGAAATGGCACAATCTATGAAGGAAAAATATGAGAAGTATTGGGGAGACATTAAAAATATGAATTTGATAATGTTTATTGCCATGGTTTTTGACCCAAGATATAAGATGAAATATTTGAAATATTGGTTTAATAAGTGGTATTCAAAAGAGAAGGCAGAGTTTGCTTTAAAATTGGTAAGGGATGCTTTAGATGACTTGTATGCCCACTATGCAAAGGGTACTAAATTATCAAGTGCTAGTGGCAATGGGCAAGCCACTAATGTTGGTTCTTCAATAGAATCAAGTGCTAGTTTTCCATATGATCCATGGAAGATTGCTTCACATGAGTTTGATGAACACATAGCTAAAGAAGATGATAATGAATGCACTACTGATGTGGACAAATATCTTAATGAAGCTAGTGAAAACAATAGGGAGGGTTTTGATATTTTGGCTTGGTGGAAGGTGAATTCTACTAGATATGTAATCCTTTCCGAGGTAGCACGAGATGTCATGGCTATTCCTGTGTCTACTGTTGCTTCTAAGTCACCTTGACTCCTAAACTGTGAAGGCCCTTATCTGTGCTCAAAATTGGTTAAAAAACCCATCTAAACCAATCAATCTTCGGGAAGCAATGAATGAAGTGGAAAGTCTTGAGCAAGATGTTGAAGCAGGTAATTTTCTAAAACTATATATTTAAATTGTATATTAGTTTATTGTTCTTTGTTTATTAGTTTACTAACAATTTTTGTATTTATTTTCATAGAATTGATGAAATTGGCAATAGAGAAAGAAGATTAAGTGAAGACTTGGAGTGTGAGCTACAAAATAGAATTAGTAGGGGGAGAACTGGAGAAGTATAGCATTGGATGGACAGACCTTTTTTTTTTTTTTTTTTTTTTTGCGTTCATGTTCATTTAAACAATTTCTTGTTGGGTTTACAATTAATACTTTTTTTGGATTTGTAATTCATGTCATGCTTTTCTTTAGACTTGTTTACATTATGGTTTTGATAATTGAAACTTGAAATTAGTAGGCATGACTAGAATTGCTTTGAGTATGGGTAAATCCTTTTTGCTTTGTACCTGTATTTCGTATAAACTCTTTACTTCATATTCTTGATCTAAAGTGAGGACTGAAGAGCATTAGCTTTTGATAGTTAAAACATTTAAGTTGCTTGCCACTCTACCTTATTCAAAGTACTTGACTTCACTACATGTTTGATGTATACCCGAGAATTTGAGATAGTGATATTACTAATACATTTTGAAATGTATGGTGATATATATGTTGAATTTTTATATAGCAAGTGAATTTTTATACACCACACCACACCGCACCGCACATGTGACCGCAAAAATGAGGTGCGATGATGAGTTATGATTTTGGCTAAACTATACACCGCACCGCACCGACATGTGACCGCAAAAATGAGGTGCGGTGCGGTTATGATTTTGGCTAAACCACACCGCAAAGTGAAGTGCTAAAAACGGCCTAAAATCGCACCGCACCGCACCGCGAACACCCCTAGATACCGCTTATTGCTGAAAACTGAAAACTGAAAACACTATAACAAAATAATTTTTAAATATGTAAATAGTACCATGAGACCCAGTTTTGAAAAAAAATTGCTGAATTATACAACTTGTGGGTCCCGTGAATGCGATTGCATGGGACCCATTGTATTGGACACAAACGCGTTGAAACTAAGTTTCAGCGCAATCCAAACGGAGGCTAAGTTATGTTTTTAAGATGTTATATTTTTTCATCTCTTTGATTTTATAGATGGTATCTTGTTGCATTATAAAGATAGTATATAAGAATATAATGTTATTTTATTTTATTACATAATATAACATGACTTGGATAATTTAGTGTTTATAAGTATATTTTTTATTTTTGCTTTTTTCTTCTCATATTGTCTTCGATAAATTTCTTACTATCCTCTTTCACATTCTCTCTTTAAAAATTGGTTATTCATCTCTCTCTCTCTCTCCCCGACCCATTCGGTCTACTTGAGTCAATTTGGTCTTGTTCGGTCCACTTTGTTCTATTACGTCTAATTCAATACAATTTGGTCCATTCCATCCAATTCGGTATACTTCAGCCTATTTGGTCCGCTTAGGTCTATTTGGTCCATTCTATGTACCTACTTAAGAATGGGAAAATATAAATTTGAGTTGAGACTTGAGAGCACTATCAATTATTTGAGTAATATCAATTGTAATTATATGATAAGTTCTAATTATCATAATAATCTCCCTAAGGGAATGAAAATTTGAATAATAATTTTGAAATTTAAAAAATTTAATTGTACCAAAAGAAACTAGGAAAATATAATACATAATAATAATAGTTAGAAAAGTATGGATCATTTCAATATATCTATCTATCTATATATATATATATATATCAATCAAAAACATTAAAAAAAAAAATTATAAAATTATATATTTGTAAATGAATGTTCAAATAGTGTGTAAAACACCTTGAACGTTTAGAACCCCAAAATACAAATTACCAATTCAATCTTATTATCAAACAATATATGTACAGAATATGAAAATAAGCTAAACTAGAATTGATAAAACAATCTACACCAAATAAAATCACAACCACAATAGAAATTAAATGGCAAAGATTAAGGGAAGAGAAATGCAAACACAAAGATAATACAACAATGTGTTATCGAAAAGGAAATCAAAGTCCTTGGCGTAAAACCTCTCTGCCGCCCTCCAAACGGTCAATAATCTACTAGAGAATGAAGTTGGGATACATGAATAGCAGAAGACCCTCCAAGCCTAATCTACCCAATGTACCTAAGCCCTCCAAGCTTCTTGCTCCAACGAGGTTACGCCGAACCTTTGTCTTCTCTAGCTTACCGGATCCCGTTATAGCCCATAGCATCAACCAATATCAATTGGTCCCTTCCTAACTGTTTCCCAAGTACCAAATAGCCTTCTCATAGATATGAGTATGGTGAGAAAATGTTTTGGTTAAATGTACCTCTCAAGGATGTATTAATGGAGAGGGTAAGAGTAGAGGAATTTGGAGAAGCAAAGGATAAAGATTGTGGATGAGTCAATCTTGTTTTTCTCTAGGGTTTTTCTCTCAAAATTCTCTCTAGAAACTCTCTACAATATGTGGGTATAAGGGGTATTTATACTGGTGTGTGTTTGGAATGCGAAAAGTCAGTTTTTCCCAAACAGAGTGGTCTAGCAACTTGACCTCGCGACTTGACCGAGTTGCGAGCTAACTACCTGGCTAGACTAGAAGTTTTGTCCTGTAATGCTCCAACTGGCATGACTCTTCAGCTCGTCCGCATGCTTCACATGTATGCCGACTTTGGCGACTTGCTAGTCAGCAAGCCGGTCGTGAGATCCAGTCACGAGGCCCTGCTGAATGCACACTCTTGAACATTTCTTCACACTCTCTCACACATTACCCTTACATGAATCCCACCTAAATACAGGGTTTCTAAATGCTGAATTACAAGCAAATTTTGTACGAAATAAAGTCAACAAGATGGTTGATTAAATTTAACCTTACAATAAAAATAGAGTGATAGAAATTACTTTTTGAAATTTTTTAATTTTTAGAGAGAACAAATTATCTACAATAAAATTTAGAGAATAAACTACACATATTCAGTTTGATAACTAAAACTTATCATATAATTAGAGAATAATTTTTTTTTTATCATAATAATATCTTTTAAGAGAATGAAGAATTTGAATAATTTATTTAAATAAAAAATTATATATTTATTTATTTATTTATTTATTTTGCTTGAAGGTATAATACACTCCATGCAATTCATTTAAAAGTGATGACTTTAAAACAAATGAGTAACTACCCTAAAGGTTAGATTTGTTTATTTATAGTCTTCATGTTTAGAAAAACTTTCACTTAAATTTAACACTTAAATTTAATTGAACTGAGGTGGACTAAAGTGTAAGGTTGAATTTATTCAACCATCTAATTGGCTTTATTCCGTACCAAATTTGCTTGTAATTCAGCATTTAGTAACCCTATATTTAGGTGGGTTTAATGTAAGGGTAGTGAGTGAGATAGAGTGAAGATTGCTCAAGAGTGTGCAAGAAAACAGAGACTCGCGGCTTGGCCTCGCGGGTGACTTGCGGCTTCAAGCCGCCGGGCGCAAAGACACGTGCCAAGCATCTTTGGAAGGTGAACAGTCATGCAAGCCGGAGTACTACAGACAAAACAGACAATCGGCCATACGGTTATCTCGCGACTTAGTCAAGCCGCGAGCCACCCTGTTTTGTAAAACCCGACGTTTCACATTCCTCTCCCACTCCAAAGATAAATACCCCTTTTACCCACAATTGTAAGAGAGCTTCCAGAGAGAATTTTGAGAGAGAAACCTAAAGAAAAACAAGATTGATTCACCCACAATCTATATATTAGAGTCTCTTCAAATTCCTCAACTCTCTTCCTCTCCATTGTCAAATCCTTGAGAGGCATTATACCAAACCTGATTCTCACCATTATCATTCTTGTGAGAGAGCTGTTTGGATTTCTCGGGAAGCGATTAGGAAGGAACCAATCTTCATTGGTTGATGCTACGGTCTAGTAGCGGAATCCGGGAAGCTAGAAAAGAAAAAGGTTCAGCGCAACCTCGTTGAAGCAAGAAGCTTGGAGGGATTAGGTGCACTGGGTAGATTAGGCTTGGAGGGTCTATTGCTGTCCATGTATCCCAACCGTATTTTCTAGTGGATTGTTTATTGCTTGGAGGGCGGCGGAGAGGTTTTACGCCGAGGGCTTCGGTTTCCTCTTCGATAACACATCGCGTGTTGTCTTTGTGTTTGCATCTTCCTTCCTCTCTATCTTTGCCTTTTTATTATCTGCTGTGGATTGTGTTTTGTTTTGGCTTAGATAGTTTTTACCAATTCCATGTTATAGCTTATGTTAAGTTTCCGCACACTAGTTGTTTGACATATTGCTTGAATTGGTTAAGTTGTAATTTGGGGGTCTAAACGTTCAAAGGTGTTTATACACGTTTTTGAACTTTCATTTGGTATTAGAGCGGGTACACTGCTATTGGTTTCATTACCATTGTGTGATCCTTGACTCCCTTTTGAGATGGATCGGTCTCAATCCCTAAATGCACCTCCATATTTTGATGGTAGTAATTATACTTTTTGGAAGGTTCGCATGAGAGCTTTTCTATGTTCTATTGATGAATCTGTTTGGGATGTTGTTGAGATTGGTTGGACCGGACCTGATGCAGCCAAATCCACATGGGATAAGGCAGCACTTACTGCATCTAATGCTAACATAAAAGCACTCAATGCTATTTTCTGTGGTGTGTCTCCGGATGAATTTCACAGGATTTCTCACATTATCGTTGCCAAAGAAGCATGGGAGACTTTGGAAACCACCTATGAAGGCACGAAGAAAGTGAAAGACACCAAGTTGCAAATGCTGACCACTCGGTTTGAGGAGCTCAAAATGAGTGAGGATGAGTCTTTTGACTCTTTCTATGGGAAGCTAAATGAGGTGGTTGTCAGCAAGTTCAACTTGGGGGAGAAAACGGAGGATTCAAAAATTGTAAGGAAAATCCTTCGATCATTGCCGGAAAGTTTTCGTGCTAAAGTGACAACGATTGAAGAGAGCAAGGATCTTGATGACATCAAAGTACAGGAGCTGGTTGGTTCTCTGCAGACTTATGAGATGTCATTTTGCCAAATCAACGGAAGAGTAAATCTCTTGCTCTTAAGACCATTAATGAGAAAGTGGAAGATCAAGACTCATCGAGAGAAGATGTGGTTGACAAAGATGTTGCATACCTTGTCAAAAATTTCAGAAAGTTCTTGAAATTCAAAAATAATGGCAAATTTGATGATAAAAGAAAATTCCAAAGTTCTGGAAGGGAGAAAAGGGAATTCAAAAAGAAAGATGGAAAAGAATCCCAATCTACACAAGGTGTCACTTGCTTCGAATGTAACGGGCATGGACACTTTAAGAAGGAATGTTCGAATTATTTGAAATCGAAAGGCAAAGTGTATGCCACGACATTGAGTGACTCGGATTCATCCGACTCGAAATCAAAGAAAGCTGTGATGGAGAAGGGAACTATTCAGCTTTTATGACTATTGCTTATGTTGATTCTTGGATGAGTTGAATCGCTTGTACGAGACCTTGGAGAACATAGTGATGATGAATCACTACGAATTGTTGAAGAATCGAGATCTTTGAAGAAGATGAAAGCACAGCAAATCTTCAAGAGAATTATAACTCACTCTTGGAGATGTCGGGTGAGTACACAAGGGTAGTCAAGGCTGCTGTAAGAAAAATGAAGAAGGCAGAGGAGGACTACAAAAGTCTCCTAATCCGATATAGGGAGGCCAAATGTGAGATAGAAACACTGAATGGTGAGCTGTCCGAAACTTACACAAAAGTGATATTTCTTGAGAATGAGGTTGTGCAAGCAAATGCTAAAATAGAGAGGGTCACCACCAAGAAGCTAGATGATGTTATCTCATCTCAAAAGAGCTTTTCGGACAAATCCGAATTGGGATATACCGGAGGAAGTAGTTCATCTGGAAATGTTACTAAAGAAGTGAAGTTTGTTAAGGCCAAAGATCCAGTTGTAGTTGACCTTAATGAAGAGAAGCTCAAGATGGAGGAGAAGAAGAATGTGGTGAACCAACAAATGTTGAATCCCCGTAATCAATCTGTGGGCAGGTTTGAATCTCATGCCAAGTCACGCCCACGACCACAAAGAGGTCCTAGAGCAACTTATGTGTGTCATTATTGCGGACTTCAAGGGCATACTCGACCAAATTGCCAAAAGCCGAGAGCAAAGAATAGTGCAACTGCTTGGTGCTATCAGAATGGTGATCCCGGAATGATGAACGTGATGAAGATGATTGGTGCATTTACCAACTGCTTGGAAAGTTTCTCACAAAGGTTTGAAAACCCTAACTCCCGTACCCAATCCTATAAGGAAATCACCCCAAACGCAAGTGACGTGTGGGTGAAAAAGGGTACTCATGCATAAGCATTACAACATGTCCATGCATTAATACTTCCTATGCTTTGTGACGATGTTTGTTTGTTTGCTTGCTGTTTTTACTGTTGGTTGTTTGCTTGTCTACTTGTGCTTATTTTTAATTTTGTTTTATCAATCTTTTTGCTTTTAGTGTCAAAAATCCAAAAATCACATAAAAATTAGAAAATCAAAAAGCTTGATTGACTTTGTTGAGCTTTTGTCTCAAAACTTGTTTTGCCTTGTACCTTTATGCTAATGGCTTTGTGCATTTTCGAGCATTGCTTGTTTCTTTGCACTCATATCTCTGTGTGAGAAATCTTGAAATCTATGTGATTGTTGTAAATAGATCTTCAAACTTGTTATGAATGATTAGTGAATGGTTTTGTTGATCTTGAGACATGTATAGACTTATGTCTATATATCTTCCCACTCTTTATTTTTGTTTTGCTAAAAAGAGCTCACCAAATGTGAATCTCCAAATGAAAAGAGATATTGAGCTGCAAAAGCCTGTCGCACATTCTAGTATTCGACTAGGAAAAAGGGTAAGCGACTTTATATTAAAGAAAATGTTTATTCAAAAAGTCAAAGGCTTGTTCATTAAAGTGAAATATCAAATATCACTCCCACAATGAGAGGTGATTGCCTCAAAAGATCAAAAAGATTGTAAGGTTGAATTTATTCACCCATCTAATTGGCTTTATTCCGTGCCAAATTTGCTTGTAATTCAGCATTTAGTAACCCCGTATTTAGGTGGGATTGTTGTAAGGGTAGTGAGTGAGATAGAGTGAAGATTGCTCAAGAGTGTGCAAGAAAACAGAGTGTCGCGGCTGGGACTCGCGGCTGGACTCGCGGCTTCAACCCGCCAGAATCGCACACGTGCCAAGCATGCTTTGGAAGATGAACAGTCATGCTAGCTGGAGCACTACAGGACAAAACAGGACAATCGCCATACGGTTATCTCGCGACTGGAACTCGCGATCGAGTCAAGCCGCGAGGTCAAGCCGCGAGCCACCCCTGTTTTGGAAAAACCTGACGTTTCGTATTCCACTCCACTCCAAAGTATAAATACCCTTTTAACCCACGATTGAAAGAGAGCTTCCGAGAGAATTTTGAGAGAGAAACCCTAAAGAAAAACCAGATTGCCTCACCCACAATCTCTACCTTAGAGTCTCATCAAATTCCCTCACTCTCTTCCTCTCCATTGTCAAATCCTTGAGAGGCCTTATAACCAAACCTGGTTCTCACCATTATCATCTCTGTGAGACAGACGTTTGGAGTTAAGGGGAAGCGATTAGGAAGGAGCCAATCTTTATTGGTTGATGCTACGGTGTAGTAGCGGAATCCGGTAAGCTAGAGAAGAAAAAGGTTCGGGCGCAACCTCGTTGGAGCAAGAAGCTTGGAGGGCTTAGGTGCATTGGGTAGATTAGGCTTGGAGGGTCTTTTCTTTGTCCTTGTATCCCAACTATATTTTCTAGTGGATTGATTACCGCTTGGAGGGCGGCGGAGAGGTTTTTCGCCGAGGTCTTGGTTTCCTCTTCGATAACATATCTGGTGTTATCGCTGTGTTTGCATCTTCCTTCCTCTCTATCTCTGCCTTTACATTATCTCTTTGTGGTTTAATTTGTTATGGCTTAGATAGTTGTTTAACCAATTACATGATATAGCATATGTTAAGTTTCCGCACATTAATTGTTTAACATATTGCTTGTGTTGGTTAAGTTGGTTTTGGGGGTCTAAACGTTCAAAAGTGTATTTGTACACGTTTTTGAACTTTCAATTGGTATCGAGCAGTACACAAATGTTTGGTTTCATTACCATTTGTGTGATCCTAGACCCCGAGTTGTGGTTGTTGTTTTTCGTTTATACCATGCTGAATTGTAGCTCAAGTGTTTGTGATAATATCTCTATGCATATGACTGAAAGGAATCTTACTGATGACCTTGTAGAGTTAATATTAACTGAGAAACATGCTAGAGTGTTTGTTCACAAGCTGAAACATCTTGAGAATCAGAATCTTATCTTACTCAAGAGCATATCTGAATCAAAATCATTGATTAAGAAATATAAAAGAAAGAATAGAATGTTATGTGAGATGATTGAGAATCAAAATGAAAAATCAATCTAAAAGTAGCATGAAACCTGATGATGAGTTTGTGTTTGAAGGTCAAGATTGTCTGTCACATGTGAACCTATTTGTTCATACCTCATTAAAGGTGTTTAATGCATGTTTGTGGTATCTTGATAGTGGGTGTTCTCGCCATATGACAGGTGATAAGTCACTGTTTAAGTCACTCAAAGAAAAGGTGGGTGACTATGTGACCTTTGGGGATGGAAGCCATGCTCAAGTCCTAGGCAAAGGAACCATCGAGATACCCGGTTTGCCTCTGTTGAAAGATGTGCTGTTCATAAAAGGGTGAAGGCGAATTTGCTTGAGCATCACTCAAATTTGTGATGACGACTTCCTGGTACAATTCTCCAAGAAAGGATGTTTGATCATCAACAAAGAGGGGATTCAGGTTTTGGAAGGAAATCGGACTACGGATAATTGTTATGGAATAGTTCCCACGGCACCAATATCATGTAGAAGTGCTCGGGTGGATATGATGGAGCTGTGGCATCACAGATTTGGGCATGCCAACTTCAAACAAGTAGCAAAAGTCTCCAAACTTGAAGCAATCGAGGACTTCCTAAGTTTGGAAAAGTAAAGAAGACCATTTGTGGTGCATGTCAAATGGGGAAGCAAACTAAGGCAAGTCATCACAAGGTAAATGTGATAGCTACCTCTCGTTGTTTGGAGTTACTTCATGTTGATCTGATGGGGCCCACCAGAATCGAAAGCTTAGGAGGAAAAAGATATATTATGGTCATTGTGGACGACTACTCAAGATACACTTGGGTTGAATTCCTTAGGGAAAAATCAGAAGCTTGTGAAAGGCTGGAGATTCTGTGCAAGAAATTACAAAATGAAAAGGGGATTCCAATAGCCAAAGTTAGAAGTGATCATGGAAGAGAATTTGAGAATGCAAGATTCGAGTCCTTCTGTGAGAAGAATGGAATTAAGAGAGAGTTCTCAGCTCCCAAAACTCCACAACAAAATGGAGTGGTAGAAAGAAAAAATCGTGTGATTCAGGAGATGGCTAGAGTCATGTTGCTTAACAAGGAAATTCCTCAAAAATTTTGGGGAGAAGCAGTCAACACCTCGTGTCACATTGGCAATAGGATTTTCTTTCGAATCGGTACACAGAAGACTGCATATGAGATATGGAATGGGAAGAAGCCTAAAGTGAAGTATTTCCGGGTATTTGGAAGCAAATGTTATATCTTAAATGATCGAGAGAATCTTGGGAAGTTTGATGCAAGAAGTGATGAAGGTATTTTCCTCGGCTATTCTACTACAAGTCGAGCATATAGAGTGTTTAACAAGAGAACAAAGACTGTGATGGAATCCATAAATGTCAAGATTGATGATGCCTTACCTAAGGTGGAAATGATTGATGATGCGAAGGGCAAGCACCAAGAACCTGATGTTGAGGTAGAAGCTTTGGATATAGAAGATAAAGAACCTATACCAGAAGTAGAATCGACTCCCATCAACCCAAGAAGGGAAACGAGATCGATGTCTAGAACTTCAAGTCCTCTTACTCCTCCGTAAGTTCATCCTCCTATCTCTCGTAGTGATGAAGTTTCCACTACAAAAAGGCCATCCTCAAGAATTATCAAGAATCATCCGGAAAGTAATATCATAGGATCACTTGATGACGGTCTTCGCCTCGGAAAGGAAATATACTTGCTAGCCAATCATGTAACGTATCACTTTGTTATCTTGCACAGTTTGAACCAAAAAGGGTTGAAGAGGCTCTTCAAGATGAGAATTGGGTTGAGTCAATGCATGAAGAGCTGAATCGGTTTGTGAGGAATGACGTGTGGGAACTTGCTCCACGGCCCGAGAACGTTCATGTTATAGGCACAAAGTGGATTTTTAAAAACAAAACTGATGAAGATGGAGAGATAATTCAAACAAGTCTCGGTTGGTGGCTCAAGGTTACACACAAGTAGAAGGGGTGGATTTTGATGAATCATTTGCTCCGGTGGCAAGACTCGAATCCATTCGAATCCTCATGTCCATTGCGTGCACCTTGAAGTTCAAACTTTATCAAATGGATGTCAAGTGTGCTTTTCTGAATGGATATCTAAATGAAGAGGTCTATGTTGAGCAACCAAAAGGATTTGAGGATCCTCATTTTCCGGATCATGTATTAAGATTGAAGAAAGCACTATATGGTTTAAAACAAGCGCCTAGAGCCTGGTACGATCGTCTTACACACTATCTTCTAGATAGAGGTTTCAAGAGAGGGTACGCCGATCGAACTTTGTTTGTCAAAAATGACGAAGATTATCTCCTTGTGGCACAAGTCTATGTTGATGACATAGTGTTTGGGGCAACTATCGAAGCTCGTGCTCTGAATTTTCTGAGGAGATGAAGAAGGAGTTTGAGATGAGCATGGTGGGGGAGCTCACATTTTTTTGGGTCTTCAAGTCAAACAACGAAGGAGGGTATATTTGTATCTCAAGAGAAGTATGCCAGAAATATTGTCAAGAAGTTTGGCCTAGACTCCAAAAACATGCCTCTACTCCCATGAGCTCTTCCACTAAACTGAATGTGGATTCATCGGGAATTGAAGTAAGTCCTACATTGTATAGGAGCATCATAGGAAGTTTGCTCTACCTTACAGCCAGTAGACCGGACATTGCTTTTAGTGTGGGCGTTTGTGCTAGGTACCAAGCTAATCCGAAGGAATCTCATCTGATCACTTTGCTAAGCGAATCATTCGATATGTGAATGGTACTGCAAACTATGGTCTGTGGTATTCAAAAGACTCAAATGCTTGTCTTCTTTGGTATTCGGATGCTGATTGGGCTGGCAAAGTGTAGACGATCGGAAAAGCACTTCAGGTGGCTGTTTCTATCTTGGTAACAACCTTGTGTCATGGATGAGCAAGAAGCGAGAATTCAGTGTCTTTATCTCTGCAGAGGCGAGAATACATCGCTCTTTGAAGTTGCTGCACTCAGCTTCTTTGGATGAAGAAACTTCTTCATGACTATGGAATTCCTCAAGAAACGATGTGTGTCTTCCTGTGACAACACCAGTGCCATCAATCTTTCCAAGAATCCAGTTCAGCATTCAAAATCCAAACACATAGAGATACGTTACCATTTCATTCGGGATTTGGTAGAGGAAAAAGTTGTGTGTCTTGAGTTCATAAACACCGACAATCAAAAGGCGGATATCTTCACCAAGCCTCTCGATGGTCCACGGTTTGAATCACTCCGTAAGACCATTGGTGTCGGTACAATTCCTTGACTATCATGTGTGTTGTGTGCTATCCTTATTCATAATTTGTTACATCTGTTTGTGTTGGGGCACACACCTTTTTCGTGTTTAAGTGTTTTATGGAATTTGTTTCTTGTTTGTTAGTCCATGTGTGAATTCTTTGCTTCTTTTTAAGTGTGTTCAATCATTTTTTTGTGTTGTGTGTCAAAAATTCAAAAATCCCATAAATAGTAGAAAATCAAAAAGCTTGATTGACTTTGTTGAGTTTTTGTCTCAAAACTTGTTTTGCCTTGTACCTTTGTGCTAATGGCTTTGTGCATTCTCGAGCATTGCTTGTTTTCATGCACTCATATCACTATGGGAAACATCTTGAAATCTATGTGATTGTTGTAAATAGATCTTCAAACTTGTCATGAATGATTAGTGAATGGTTGTGTTGACCTTGAGACATGCATAGACTTGTGTCTATATCTCTTCCCATTTTTTATTTTATGTTTTGCTAAAAGAGCTCACCAAATGTAAATCTCAAAATGAAAAGAGATATTGAGCTGCAAAAGCCTGTCGCACATTCTAGTATTTGACTAGGAAAAAGGGTAAGCGACGTATGTTAAAAGTGAAATTTCTTTCAAAAAGGCCAAAGGCCTGTTCTTCAAAGAGAAATGTCTGTATATCCCTCTCACAATGAGAGATGAGTACCTAAAAAGATCAAAGTTTATGATTAAAAAGTGGAGTCAAATGAAAAGCTCCAAGTTGTGTTATCAAGTTATGTGTGGGAAGTCATATATTCATATTTCTATAATTGAGATTGGTCACATGATCTAGTGCTAATTGTGTATGCCATGGTTGAATTGATCATTGAAGCTTCATATTAGACAAATGACTATCTCTTTGTTGATATCCACACACAACACACAAGTTTATGTTCGATAAATGCCATATTCATTTGTGTGATTGTACTTGATGAAATGTGTTTTCACATACTCAATCTTTGTTAATTAAAGCACAAAAAGATTTTTGAGTGTTTTAGGTATTTTTGGAAAGTATTTTGGTTGAAAATCTGAAAATTTCAAAAATACAGTTTTTGCCCTGTTTTGGCGGCTCGATCGCGGTGTGTCAAGTCGCGGGCCTCGATCGCATCTTCGCTGGTCGTTTTGGCGACTTGTTTGCGAGTGAAAGGTCCAATCGCGAGGTTCACTCAGAGATTTTCGCGGCTTAGCTCGCGACTCACTCATGGGTAGACCTTCCAGTCGCGAAAAACACTTAGAAAATTTTTCAAAATCTTGGTCTTGTGTTTTCTGGCGGCTTGAGTCAAGCGACTGTGTGGCGACTTGATCCAGTCGCGAAAATCGCGTGTTTTGCAGAAACAGGAGCAGTTCTTTTTAAATTTTTTCCCTCGATCTTTTTGTGACTGTTCATTGTCTTTTACTTCTGCACTTTCCCTTTCACACTGTGCCTCCATTGTCGATCTTCATTGTTTGCTTCTTCTCAGATACAAATCGTCGACTAACAGGTATGGTTCTCTGTCTTGCACTCTATTTTTCCTATTGTCTTGATTTTCCCTCTGGATTATTCCATTTTGCTTGAGATTTTGTGATGGGTTTTGTGCTGTCTACGTTGGCTTTCTTAGCTTATAGTAGCCTTTGCTTCTGTTTTTGAGCTAATTTAGTTGGTTGATTGTGCTCGTCTTCATGTGCTTAGCTACGGATAGCCAAATTTTTGTCCGATCTGCTGTTGCTATCATGTTTCTCTTTGATCTTGTGTGGTATCTTGTTGATGTGGTGTTGCTTTCAAATGATTATATGGTTACTTTTGTTCTCTCTACACTTTGTGGTGTTCTAATTTGGGCCTTTGTTGTCCCTCATTGTTTCTTTCTCGACCATACTCATCCAGCTGTTAGGGTTTCTTCATTGTCCCTATATTTTCACTAACCCACTTTGCTGATATAGTCTGTTGGATTGTGTTCTGTCATTTCCCTTGTTGATAATACTGACGGGTCATGTCTCCATTCAAAAAGGTGCTTTGTGAAAGGAGGTTCTTCCAAAGGGAAGGAACTGTCATTGATGTTGATGAAGACACGCCTCTACCGAAAGTGACTCGCTCTTCCTCACGGCGATTCGATCCCACTAAGTTCAGATCTTACTCAGCCTATCAATCATATGAGAATTGTTTTGTTCATGCCACACCATTACTTGAGAGAGCTGTGGATCTGCCCCCCCTTCACAACACCGAAATTCAGATGTGTTTTGCTCACAAGGATTGGAATTACCTTCTTTCTGATCCGGATATCGTGTATGAAGAGTTGGTTAAAGAATTTTTTGCTAACACAATTGTGGAAGGAGATGAACTTAAGTCTTGGGTTAGGCAAAAGAGCTTTTCTATCTCTCCTACATACCTGGCAGAAATTCTTCACATCAACAGACCCATTTTTCGTCATTCCCGGTATATGATGATTTATGTCCGATGAGGAGCTTCTCAAACAAAGCCTTGGTCTAGATTTGGAGTTCTCACCAAATGGAAAATCCGTCAGTGTTTCCTCTCTTTCTCCGAAACGAGAGTGCTCACGATTGTGATGTTTCACAATTTGTACCCTTTGTCAAGTCTTGGGTATATGAATCTCGGACGTGCCTTGTTTCTTCATGATCTCATCTCTGATGAAGAAATCGACATTTGTGCACATATCTTTCATGTTCTGCGCAAAACGGTTCTCCGAAATGAGTCTCGGATATGCATTCCCTTTTGCAGTCTCATTTCCCGGATCTTGAAGCTCAAGGGGATCTATCCATCAGGTGATGAATCTCCTCTTCCTAAACCGAGCCCGATCAACATGCGTACATACAATGCAAGTGTTGGACATAGTCGGAAGAGAGCCAAACCAGAAACTTCTGCATCTCACGGTGATCCTCCATTCCGTAATCTCTCTCTCGATGAGAAACTTGATCACATTGTCTCCTCTCGTCCACGAGCTGAATTCAAAGGTGTCTGGACTCACCGCCTCTCTCGCACCATCAAAGCAACCGGGGATATGAAGTTTACTTCTCTTCGACTCAGTTGGATCAAATCCAGAGGAAGCTAGAAGAGGATGCCTAGCCTATTCCATGACAAAAAGGGGGAGTGATAGGCATGCATGCTCAAGGGGAGGATATTACCCTAAGGGGAGCGCGTCGTATCTAAGGGGGAGTGTCTTTATTTTTCGTTATTTCTTTCTATCCTTAAGTTGATATATTGTGGTTTGTAAAACTGTTATTCAGAAATTCTGGTTTTGTACCCATATGCTTTTGTAAGCTTTTAGGGTTAATGGGATTAAGCATATTTTGTAGGCCTTGTGGTTTGTACCATGCCTAAGGGCAGCCTTTATGCTTGTTGAAATCAGTACCTTGTTCCAAATGTTCGCATTATGGTTTGTTGTACTTGTCACTCTTGTGCCCTTGTAGGATTGTTCCTAGATGCATATGCCTTGTGTGCTATGCATTGGTTGAGTGTTGAGCATACAAGTATCTTGCCTTGTGCTTGCTAACTTGTATGTTCTTGTGTTCATTCCAAGTGTGAATGAACTCGTGATCACTTCCTTGTAGTGTTCACTTGGTTGATCAAGCCATGGGTTGTTTATCAAACTCCATCTTTGCTTGATCACTTTCAGCTTGTTTCATATGCATCTATAATTTTCTGCTTACAATAATCAAAGTGTATTGTTGTGTTTCAGAGTATATTGTTCATATGTTTCAAGTGCTTCACAGACTTCTAGAGTTAGGTGTGAGTGAGTTTTGTTCAACTGTTCCCTACTCACAGTTTAAGTCTAGAGTCTGTTTTAGGGTTTTGTCACGGAATAGCCAAAGGGGGAGATTGTAAGGTTGAATTTATTCACCCATCTAATTGGCTTTATTCCGTGCAAATTTGCTTGTAATTCAGCATTTAGTAACCCTGTATTTAGGTGGGATTGTTGTAAGGGTAGTGAGTGAGATAGAGTGAAGATTGCTCAAGAGTGTGCAAGAAAACAGTGTCGCGGCTGGGACTCGCGGCTGGACTCGCGGCTTCAACCCGCCAGAATCTGCACACGTGCCAAGCATCTTTGGAAGATGAACAGTCATGCTAGCTGGAGCACTACAGACAAAACAGACAATCGGCCATACGGTTATCTCGCGACTGGAACTCGCGATCGAGTCAAGCCGCGAGGTCAAGCCGCGAGCCACCCCTGTTTTGGAAAAACCCGACGTTTCGTATTCCACTCCACTCCAAAGTATAAATACCCTTTTAACCCACGATTGAAAGAGAGCTTCGAGAGAATTTTGAGAGAGAAACCCTAAAGAAAAACCAGATTGCCTCACCCACAATCTCTACCTTAGAGTCTCATCAAATTCCCTCACTCTCTTCCTCTCCATTGTCAAATCCTTGAGAGGCCTTATAACCAAACCTGGTTCTCACCATTATCATCTCTGTGAGACAGACGTTTGGAGTTAAGGGAAGCGATTAGGAAGGAGCCAATCTTTATTGGTTGATGCTACGGTGTAGTAGCGGAATCCGCAAGCTAGAGAAGAAAAAGGTTCGGCGCAACCTCGTTGGAGCAAGAAGCTTGGAGGGCTTAGGTGCATTGGGTAGATTAGGCTTGGAGGGTCTTTTGCTGTCCTTGTATCCCAACTATATTTTCTAGTGGATTGATTACCGCTTGGAGGGCGGCGGAGAGGTTTTTCGCGAGGTCTTGGTTTCCTCTTCGATAACATATCTGGTGTTATCGCTGTGTGTTTGCATCTTCCTTCCTCTCTATCTCTCGCTTTTACATTATCTGCTTTGTGGTTTAATTTGTTATGGCTTAGATAGTTGTTTAACCAATTACATGATATAGCATATGTTAAGTTTCCGCACATTAATTGTTTAACATATTGCTTGTGTTGGTTAAGTTGGTTTTTGGGGGTCTAAACGTTCAAAAGTGTATTTGTACACGTTTTTGAACTTTCAAAGATCAAATGTTATGATTAATAGTGGAGTCAAATGTAAAGCTCCAAGTTATGTTATCAAGTTTTTATGGGAGGTCATATATACATATTTCTGTAAGGTTGAATTTATTCACCCATCTAATTGGCTTTATTCCGTACCAAATTTGCTTGTAATTCAGCATTTAGTAACCCCGTATTTAGGTGGGATTTGTGTAAGGGTAGTGAGTGAGATAGAGTGAAGATTGCTCAAGAGTGTGCAAGAAAACAGAGTGTCGCGGCTGGGACTCGCGGCTTCAACCCGCTGAGAATCGCACACGTGCCAAGCATCTTTGGAAGATGAACAAATCATGCTAGCTGGAGCACTACAGACAAAACAGACAATCGGCCATACGGTTATCTCGCGATCGAACTCGCGATCGAGTCAAGCCGCGAGGTCAAGCCGCGAGCCACCCCCTGTTTTGGAAAAACCCGACGTTTCGTATTCCACTCCACTCCAAAGATAAATACCCTTTTAACCCACGATTGAAAGAGAGCTTCCAGAGAGATTTTTGAGAGAGAAACCCTAAAGAAAAACCAGATTGTTTTACCCACAATCTCTACCTTAGAGTCTCATCAAATTCCCTCACTCTCTTCCTCTCCATTGTCAAATCCTTGAGAGGCCATTATAACCAAACCTGGTTCTCACCATTATCATCTCTCGTGAGACAGACGTTTGGAGTTAAGGGAAGCAGATTAGGAAGGAGCCAATCTTTATTGGTTGATGCTACGGTGTAGTAGCGGAATCCGGTAAGCTAGAGAAGAAAAAGGTTCGGCGCAACCTCGTTGGAGCAAGAAGCTTGGAGGGCTTAGGTGCATTGGGTAGATTAGGCTTGGAGGGTCTTTTGCTGTCCTTGTATCCCAACTATATTTTCTAGTGGATTGATTACCGCTTGGAGGGCGGCGGAGAGGTTTTTCGCCGAGGTCTTGGTTTCCTCTTCGATAACATATCTGGTGTTATCGCTGTGTTTGCATCTTCCTTCCTCTCTATCTCCGCCTTTACATTATCTCGCTGTGGTTTAATTTGTTATGGCTTAGATAGTTGTTTAACCAATTACATGATATAGCATATGTTAAGTTTCCGCACATTAATTGTTTAACATATTGCTTGTGTTGGTTAAGTTGGTTTTTGGGGTCTAAACGTTCAAAAGTGTCTTTGTACACGTTTTTGAACTTTCAATTGGTATCGTGAGCGGGTACACAAAGCAGTTGGTTTCATTACCATTGTGTGATCCTTGACTCCCTATTTGAGATGGATAGGTCTCAATCCCTTAATGCACCTCCATATTTTGATGGAAGTAATTATGCATTTTGGAAGGTTCATATGAGAGCCTTTTTATGTTCTATTGATGAGTCCGTTTGGGATGTTTGTTGAGATTGGTTGGACAAAACCCGAGGCAGCAAAATCCACTTGGGATAAGGCAAAGACTTGCTGCATCAAATTCTAACAAGAAAGCACTAAATGCTATTTTCTGTGGTGTGTCTCCGATGAATTTCACAGATTTCTCACATTACCATTGCCAAAGATGCATGGGAGATTCTGAAACAACTTATGAAGGCACGAAGAAAGTAAAAGATACCAAGTTACAAATGCCGACCACTCGATTTGAGGAGCTCAAGATGAGTGAGGATGAGTCTTTCGACTCTTTCTATGGGAAGTTAAATGAAGTGGTTGTCGAGTAAGTTTAACTTGGGGAGAAGATGGAGGACTCAAAGATCGTAAGGAAGATCCTCCGATCATTGCCGGAGAGTTTTCGTGCTAAAGTGACAGCCATAGAAGAGAGCAAGGACCTTGATGACATCAAGGTACAAGAGCTGGTGGGTTCTCTGCAAACCTATGAGATGTCTCTTCCCAATCAACGGAAGAGTAAATCCCTTGCTCTAAAGACCATTAATGAGAAGGTGGTTGATGAAGGCTCGTCGGGAGAAGACAAGGTGGACAAGGATGTAGCCTATCTTGTTAAAAATTTCAAGAAGTTTTTGAAATTCAAAAACAATGGAAAATTTGATGATAAGAGAAATTTCCAAAATTCTGGAAGAGAGAAGAGGGATTTTAAAAGGAAAGATGGAAAAGAATCCCAATCCACACAAGGTGTGACTTGTTTTGAATGCAACGGGCATGGACACTTCAAGAAGGAATGTCCTAATTATTTGAAGTCGAAAGGCAAGGTGTATGCCACGACCTTGAGTGATTCGGACTCATCCGACTCGAGAATCAAGAGAGCTGTGATGGAGAAGGGAATTATTCAACTTTCATGACTATTGCTCATGTTGAGTCTTCGGATGAGTTGAGTGTGCTTGTACAAGACCTTGGAGATCATAGTGATGATGAATCACTAGGAATTGTTGAAGAGTCGGAAGTCAAGAAGAAGAAAGCACAAAGAACTCTTCAAGAAAACTACAACTCACTCTTGGAGAAGTCTCGGTGAATACACAAGGGTTGCCAAGGTCTGCTGTGAGAAAGATGAAGAAGGCCGAGGAGGACTACAAAAGTCTCCTAATCCGGTATAGGAGGCCAAATGTGAGATTGAAACTCTAAATGGTGAGTTGTCCGAAGCTTACACAAAAGTAAGATTTCTTGAAAGTGAGGTTGTTCAAGCAAATGCTAAGATAGAGAGGGTCACCACCAAGAAGCTAGATGATGTTATATCATCTCAAAAGAGCTTCTCGAGACAAATCCGGACTGGGGTATACCGGAGGAAGTAGTTCATCTGTGAATATCACTAAAGAAGTGAAGTTTGTGAAGGCAAAAGATCCAGTTGTAGATGAACATCATACTTGTGAGAAGCTAGAGGTGGATAAGAAGAAGAATTTGGTGAACCAACGGGTGCTGAATCCCCGTAATCGCCCTCGTGGGCAGGTCTCGAATCTCGTGCCAAGTCACGTCCACGACCACAAAGAGGTCCTAGAGGAATGTATGTGTGTCACTATTGCGGACTTCAAGGGCACACTCGACCAAATTGCCAAAAGTCGAGAGCAAAGAACAGTGCTACTCCTCAAAGGTCGGGAGGACCAAGAATTGATAGGAGAACATGGGCAGTGATCAATCTAGAGAGCAACATGAAGATCCCGGAATGACGAACGTGATGAAGATGATTGGTGCTTTCACCAACTCGCTTGGAAAGCTTCTCACGAAGGTTTGAAAGCCCTAACTCCCGTACCCAATCCGTTAAGAAATCACCCCAAACACAAGTGTCGTGTGGGTGAAAAGGGGTACTCATGCATAAGCATTACAACATGTCCATGCATTAATTCTTCCTATGCCTTGTGACAATGTTTGGTTGGTGTGCTTGCTGTTTTTGTTGCTTTGGTCGCTTGCTTATCCTCCCGTGTTTATTTTTTTGTGTTTTATCAATCTTTTTGTTCCTTGAGTCAAAAATCCAAAAAGTACATAAAAGATTTGAAAATCAAAAAGTTTGATTGACTTTGTTGAGTCTTGTCTTAAAACTTGTTTTGCCTTGTACCTTTGTGCTAATGGCTTTGTGCATCTTCGAGCATTGCTTGTTTTCATGCACCTATATCTCTCGGGGAAAAATCTTGAAATCTATGTGATTGTGGTAAATAGATCTTCAAACTTGTCATGAATGATTAGTGAATGATTATGTTGATCTTGAGACATGCATAGACTTGTGTCTATATCTCTTCCCATTTTTTATTTTATGTTTTGCTAAAAAGAGCTCACCAAATGTAAATCTCCAAATGAAAAGAGATATTGAGCTGCAAAAGCCTGTCGCACATTCTAGTATTTGACTAGGAAAAAGGGTAAGCGACTTATGTTAAAAGTGAAATTTCTTTCAAAAAGGCCAAAGGCCTGTTCTTCAAAGAGAAATGTCTGTATATCCCTCTCACAATGAGAGATGAGTGCCTAAAAAGATCAAAGATTATGATTAAAAGTGGAGTCAATTGAAAAGCTCCAAGTTGTGTTATCAAGTTATGTGTGGGAAGTCATATATTCATATTTCTATAATTGAGATTGGTCACATGATCTAGTGCTAATTGTGTATGCCATGGTTGAATTGATCATTGAAGCTTCATATTAGACAAAGGACTATCTCTTTGTTGATATCCACACACAACACACAAGTTTATGTTCGATAAATGCCATATTCATTTGTGTGATTGTACTTGATGAAATGTGTTTTCACATGCTCAATCTTTGTTAATTAAAGCACAAAAAGATTTTTGAGTGTTTTAGGTGTTTTTGGAAAGTATTTTGGTTGAAAAATCTGAAAATTTCAAAAATACAGTTTTGCCCTGTTTTGGCGGCTCATCGCGGGTGTGTCAAGTCGCGGGCCTTAGTCGCATCTTCGCTGGTCATTTTTGGCGACTTGTTCGCGAGTAGAAGGTCCAGTCGCGAGTTCACTCGAGAGATTTTCGCGGCTCATCTCGCGACTCACTCGCGGGTAGACCTTCCAAATAAGCGAAAAACACTTAGAAAATTTTTCAAAATTTTGGTCTTGTGTTTTCTCGGCGGCTTGAGTCAAGGCGACGTGTGGCGACTTGATCCAGTCGCGAAAATCGCGTGTTTTGCGAAACAGAGAGCAGCTTTTTAAACTTTTTCGGTTTTTCCTCGAACTTTTGTAACTGTTCATCTTCTCCTTAAAACTATTTTCTCCCAAAACTCTTCGAGACTCCAGTTTTCCAAACCCCATTGGTGCTTCTTTCCTTATTCAAAACATCAAGAAAAGGTATGGGTTTTACTCTCTCAATCTCATTTTCATTTTCCTGCAGCTTTCTTTCTTGTTTGGTATGTTATTGCATCCGGTTTCTTTATCTCTTTGAGAAATGGGTTTGGCGTATTGTGATTGATATTGTTAACTTCTACCTTCATGCTGAATCATTCTCGTGCGTTGTTCATTGGTCTGGTTTTGTGCTCTAATACCGAATATGAGATTCTTTTCTCGATATGGGTTTGGTGTCCGTTTGTCTTACCCATTACCTTTGCTTAAGTCTTGTTGGTGGTGTTTGGCATATGGGTACTGATTTGTTTGTGTTAACATAATGCATAATACTTAGCCTCGTACTCCGGATGGATGTTTGGTTCCTTCTTGATTGATTTATTTTCCCCATGTTCATGTCTCTATTGGAGTGAGTTATGATATCTGCTATATATGTTCAAATGCTGATTCTTATTGCATATCATGGTCATGTTATCATGTCTCAATGACAGTTGTGATGTTTTTCTTTCTCTTGGTGCATTTTTACCAAGTTTGATGCACGAATTTGTTGGTGCCTCTGTGTATTGTTGGTAGTTTTGGTTGGGTCTACACTTTATTCATCTGGGTTTTTATATTGAAATTTTGTTTACACTAACTCTTGTTGACAATCTTGTGTGGGATATTGTTGCTTGGTTCTTTTCTCATTGGCCTGCTTTCTAGCGGATGTCTCGTCGATCTTCCAGGGGGTAAAGACATTGTTGTCGACGAACCTGCAACACCAGCTTGCTAAAAGGACTCGTCTATCATCTCAAGCATCTCAAGATCCCAATGAGGACAGATTCGAGTTCCCCTTAACTCACACGCCTACTCAAATGTGTTTGACAAGTCAACAACTATAGTTGAGCGGGTAGTAGAGTTCAACACCTTAGGGACTACTTTCATCCCTCGAATCTTTGAGAACCGAGACTGGGCAAACTTGTTTGGAAACTTTGATGATCCAATGGATGAGCTGGTCAAAGAATGCTTCGCCAATGCATCCGATCTTGGACCTATCCTCGTTTTTAAGGGTCGAGGAACGAGTTTAGTGTTACCCTGCACTCCATAGCAAATCTTCTCGGCATCACCAGACCTCGAGAATGTGAATTTAACTCCCTATGATGAAAGAAATCCAGAGGTTGGAGAAATCCTACAAATCCTAGGACACGATCATGAGGTATCCAAAGGGAACCTCCATTAGCACTGCAAAGTTTGCCCCCGAGCCGACCACACCGAAGTTGATCATGTTCACCAACCTCTACCCACCGTCCAACACCACATTCATCAATCTTGGGAGAGCCATATTTCTGTGTGATCTCATTACGGAGCACCCATTGATATATGTGCGCACATCTACTACAACTTGAGGAAGACCGCGTGTCGATCTACAGCTCGAGGAATCATTCCATTCTCGCGGTCTCGTCATGAAGCTCATTCTTCATGCAGGCATTATTCCTCCCGCAGATGGAAAAATGTTGCCTCGCCAACGTCCCATTTCCATGTTCACTCTTCAAAGCTAGCGAAGTCACTCATCTAAATCACCAAGAAGCGCTCACATCTCTCCGGTCTCTCCTTCTGCCTCAGAGCCACCTGCACATAACACGTCACGTGCTGCTCCAGAAACTTCACCGGGTCGTACTCCGCAAGCACAGGCTGCACCTCCTACTGATCGAGTCAGCAGTGTACTTGAGCACATTCGTAGACGTGTTGATGAGCTAGTGACTCTTCTCTACTCCACAGACAACCGTGTTCAAATGCGTCTCGAGACTATGGAGAATCAGCTAGATGAGATTCAACGAAAGTTGGACGAAAGTCTTTAGCTATTCGTGACAAAAAGGGGGAGAGCATACAAGAAGGGGGAGAGAAAGTTCAAAAGGGAAGTGTGCATAGTGATAGGGGGAGTACACACACACACATACTTTTGTTATAACTTTGTTCTTAGTTTTACCTTACAAACTTATGATTTAGGATTTATGCTTTGTTGGATATTATCTAATGTTTCTATGTTTTGTTTTTGATACACTATGTTTCTGGTGTATTGTTGATACACTCTTGGTTTGATGATGTTATTCAGAAATTATGTTTTGTACCCATATGCTTTTGTAAGCTTTTAGGGTTAATGGGATTAAGCATATTTGTAGGCCTTGTGGTTTGTACCATGCTTAAGTGCAGCCTTTATGCTTGTTGAAATCAGTACTTTGTTCCAAATGTATGCATTGTGGTTTAATGTCTTGTCACTCTTGTGCCCTTGTAGGATTGTTCCTAGATGCATATGCCTTGTGTGCTATGCATTGGTTGAGTGTTGAGCATACAAGTATCTTGCCTTGTGCTTGCTAACTTGTATGTTCTTGTGTTCATTCCAAGTGTGAATGAACACCGTGATCACTTCCTTGTAGTGTTCACTTGGTTGATCAAGCCATGGGTTGTTTATCAAACTCCATCTTTGATTGATCACTTTCAGCTTGTTTCATATGCATCTATAATTTTCTGCTTACAATAATCAAAGTGTATTGTTGTGTTTCAGAGTATATTGTTCATATGTTTCAAGTGCTTCACAACTTCTAGAGTTAGGTGTGAGTGAGTTTTGTTCAACTGTTCCCTACTCACAGTTTAAGTCTAGAGTCTCTGTTTTAGGGTTTTGTCACGGAATAGCCAAAGGGGGAGATTGTAAGGTTGAATTTATTCACCCATCTAATTGGCTTTATTCCGTGCAAATTTGCTTGTAATTCAGCATTTAGTAACCCTGTATTTAGGTGGGATTTGTGTAAGGGTAGTGAGTGAGATAGAGTGAAGATTGCTCAAGAGTGTGCAAGAAAACAGAGTGTCGCGGCTGGGACTCGCGGCTTCAACCCGCTGAGAATCGCACACGTGCCAAGCATGCTTTGGAAGATGAACAGTCATGCTAGCCGGAGCACTACAGACAAAACAGACAATCGGCCATACGGTTATCTCGCGACCGAACTCGCGACGAGTCAAGCCGCGAGGTCAAGCCGCGAGCCACCCTGTTTTGGAAAAACCCGACGTTTCGTATTCCACTCCACTCCAAAGATAAATACCCTTTTAACCCACGATTGAAAGAGAGCTTCCAGAGAGATTTTTGAGAGAGAAACCCTAAAGAAAAACCAGATTGTTTTACCCACAATCTCTACCTTAGAGTCTCATCAAATTCCCTCACTCTCTTCCTCTCCATTGTCAAATCCTTGAGAGGCCATTATAACCAAACCTGGTTCTCACCATTATCATCTCTGTGAGACAGACGTTTGGAGTTCCTGGGAAGCGATTAGGAAGGAGCCAATCTTTATTGGTTGATGCTACGGTGTAGTAGCGGAATCCGGTAAGCTAGAGAAGAAAAAGGTTCGGCGCAACCTCGTTGGAGCAAGAAGCTTGGAGGGCTTAGGTGCATTGGGTAGATTAGGCTTGGAGGGTCTTTTGCTGTCCTTGTATCCCAACTATATTTTCTAGTGGATTGATTACCGCTTGGAGGGCGGCGGAGAGGTTTTTCGCCGAGGTCTTGATTTCCTCTTCGATAACATATCCGGTGTTATCGCTATGTTTGCATCTTCCTTCCTCTCTATCTCTGCCTTTACATTATCTGCTGTGGTTTAATTTGTTATGGCTTAGATAGTTGTTTAACCAATTACATGATATAGCATATGTTAAGTTTCCGCACATTAATTGTTTAACATATTGCTTGTGTTGGTTAAGTTGGTTTTTGGGGGTCTAAACGTTCAAAAGTGTCTTTGTACACGTTTTTTGAACTTTCAATTTCTATAATTGAGATGGGTCACATGATCTAGTGCTAATTGTGTATGTCTTGGTTGAATTGATCATTGAAGCTTCACATTAGACTAAGGACTATCTCATTGTGGATATCCACACACAACACACAAGTTTATGTTCAATAAATGTCATATTCATTTGTGTGATTGTACTTGATGAAATGTGTTTTCACATGCTTAATCTTCGTTAATTCAAGCACAAAAATATTTTTGAGTGTTTTAAGTGTTTTTGGAAAGTATTTTGTCCGAAAAATCTGAAAATTTCAAAAATCCAGTTTTGCCCTGTTTTGGCGGCTCGATCGCGGGTATGTCAAGTCGTGAGCCTCAATCGCGTCTTCGCGGGTCATTTTTGGCGACTTGTTCGCGAGTGAAAGGTCCAGTTGTGAGGGTTACACAGAGATTTTCGCGGCTCCGCTCGCGACTCACTCGCGGGTAAACCTTCCAATCACGAAAAACACTTAGAAAAATTTTTCAAATTTTTGTCCTCGAGTGTTTTGGCGGTTTGAACTGGCGACCGTGTGGCGACTCAATCAAGTCGCGAAAAACGCGTGTTTGGCAGAAATAGGGGCAGTTTTTAAATCTTTTTCAGTTTTCCCTCGAACATTTGTGACTGTTCATCTTCTCTCTAAACTATCTCCTTCCCAAACACCCCGTGCTCCCATTTCCAATCTCCATTGTTGCATATTTTCTGCTCAAATTCTTCAAGTCACAGGTATGGGTTTTCAGTTTTGAACTCATTTCTACTTGATTTTGTGTTTTTCCCTTTGATTTTTCGTATATGTTTATGTTTTAGAGATAGGTTTGTGATTCGGCTATTGCTCTATGTTCTTGCTTAGCTTGCGATGTCTTTGTTGCTAAAGTTTGTTTTGATCTTGGTTGTTTCCTTTTTGGTCTTCATCCCGTGCTCAGCTAAGTGTGTTTTTTTATTTTATCTAATCTTGAGCTGTTGAGTTGTTTCAAAATGTTCCGTTTGAGGATGTGAGTTTTACTTGTCTGAATGTGCATGTTCTATTGTGTTAATCTGTTGGGAGCATCTCTTAGTTTCAAAATGCTGATTATGAGTCATATCATTTTTCCATTATATGTCTCAATGACATATATCTGCCTTTAGGATAGTTTCCATATCTCACGATTTTATTCTCCCCGCATTCTCCCCTGTTGTTCTTGTGTTTCCTATTTTAGGCTTGTTTATCCATGTGGTTGATCTAAGTAGCTTATTGTTTAAGTGTTCAAGTTCATTTGTGTGGCTGAAATCTCTTTGTTAATTACATGGTACTGACTAGTTCTACACATATATTGCTCTATTCTCTTGTGGCCTCTTCTGATTGTTCACAGATGGCTCCCTCACCTCCGAAGAAGAAAACTCCTGCAAAAAAGGCCGACAAAAGATTGAAAATGGATTCTAAACTGTTTAGGCCAGTTCAACACTTTGAGAGATACAAGGATATCTTCTTGAAAGCAGGAATTATTCAAGAAAGATTTGTAGATTTGGAGGACTTAAGACAATCCTTTATCCCCAGCTGTTTTGAAGGAAGAGGATGGGAAAAGCTTCGAGTGATCTCCCTGTAGTGTGTGAACCCCTGATTAGGGAGTTTTATTCAAATGTTGTGATAAGGGAGAATGAGTTAAGTTGTTGGGTTAGAGGTAAAGAATTCATTTTGGATGCACATGTCATTGATGATGTGCTAGGGCTTGAAGGATTAGAAGATCAGGAATTTATCAATTACAAGGATAGGAGTGTTTCTATTGAAATAGTTCAACAAAGGATAGGTGGGCGGAGAGAAGGGAAATGTTTGAATACCACTGCCTTTCCAGTGGACATGAGGTGTCTAACAATAATCATGATGTTTAACCTCTATCCCATAAAGAAGTTGATCGCAATCAACTGTGCTAGAGCAATTTTTCTGATGGATCTCAAAGAAAAGAATTTCATTGACATAAGTTCCCACATATATGACACCATTGTGGATGAGACAAGAACAACCTCTAGGCCAAAATTGATCTTTCCCGGTTTGCTAATGAGGATTTTTAGAAGGAAGGGTGTTCCAATCCCTCAAGACATCAGTCCCATGTCCACACCCTCTGCTATTAACAAGCTTACCTGCAAAAGGATAAGTGTTAGGCTTCCAGGAGAAGAAGATGAAGGTGATGAAGGAGAGGGTGTCCCAATGGAGACCGAAGCGAGGTAGCAGGGGTGCATCAACCTCAAGCACCCGGGAGGAGTGGCAAAAGGTCTAGAGCATCAACTTCTTCAGATACACCTCCGGATGCTTTCCAAATCATTCTCGAACGACTTGATGAGATCGGAGAAGTCCAGACCGAGCACTCTGAGAGGATGAGAGCCATGCAGGACCAGATTGATGTTTTGTCTGCAAAACTTGACAGCTTCACCACCCAAAGATGAATGAAAGTGACCCTTTGGCCATTCCGGTCAAAAGGGGGAGATGTTTCTTTCTGTTTGATGATGAGAAGCAGAAAAGCAGCTCTTAAGGGGGAGTAATGTGTTGAGGGGGAGTTGTCAAAGTTGTCAAAATCAGAGACTTTGTTTATATATGCTTATGTTTTAGGTATTTAATGTTTATATGGGTTTGATACACTGTGTTTTTGGTGTATAGTTGTTTCTAACTCATAACTTATACTCTTGGTTTAATCTTTTATATATTTTGATGATGTTATTCAGGATGTTTTGTGTTTGTACCCATGTGCTTTTGTAAGCTTTTAGGGTGAATGTTTTATGCATGGTTTGTAGGCTTTATGGTATGTACCTTGTTTAATGCAGCCTTTATGCTATGTTGAAATCAGTACTTTAATCTAAATGTCTTGCATTTTGATTTATGTACTGTCACTCTAGTGCCCTTGTAGGATTGTTCCTAGATACATATACCTTGTGTACTATGCATTGGTTGAGTGTTGAACATACAAGTGTCTTGCCTTGTGCTTGTTAACTTGTATGTCCTTGTATTCATTCAAAGTGTGAATGAGCACTGTGATCACTACCTTGTGGTGTTCACTTGGTTGATCAAGCCATGGTTTGTTTCTTAACTCCATCTTTGCTTGATCACATATTGCCTGTTTCATATGCATTTTATGATTTTCTGCTTACAATGATCATGGTGTATTGTTGTGTTTCGTGAGTATTATGTTCATATGATTCAAGTGCTTCACAAACTTCTAGAGTTAGGTGTGAGTGAGTTTTGTTCAACTGTTCCCAACTCACATGTTAAGTCTAGAGTCTGTTTTAGAGTTTTGTCACGGAATAGCCAAAGGGGAGATTGTAAGGTTGAATTTATTCAACCATCTAATTGGCTTTATTCCGTGCAAATTTGCTTGTAATTCAGCATTTAGTAACCCCGTATTTAGGTGGGTTTGATGTAAGGGTAGTGAGTGAGATAAAGTGAAGATTGCTCAAGAGTGTGCAAGAAAACAGAGACTCGCGGCTTGGCCTCGCGGGTGACTCGCGGCTTCAAGCCGCCAGACGCAGCACACGTGCCAAGCATGCTGGAAGGTGAACAATCCACGCAAGCCGGAGCACTACAGGACAAAACAGAACAACTGGCCATATGGTTATCTCGCGACTCGATCTCGCGACTTAGTCAAGCCGCGAGCCACCCCTATTTTGTAAAACCCGACGTTTCACATTCCTCTCCCACTCCAAGATAAATACCCCTTTTACCCACGATTGTAAGAGAGCTTCCAGAGAGAATTTTGAGAGAGAAACCCTAAAGAAAAACAAGATTGATTCACCCACAATCTATACATTAGAGTCTCTTCAAATTCCTCAACTCTCTTCCTCTCCATTGTCAAATCCTTGAGAGGCATTATACCAAACTTGATTCTCACCATTATCATTACTGTGAGAGAGCTGTTTGGATTTCTCGGGAAGCGATTAGGAAGGAACCAATCTTCATTGGTTGATGCTACGGTCTAGTAGCGGAATCCAGGAAGCTAGAAAAGAAAAAGGTTCGGTGCAACCTCGTTGGAGTAAGAAGCTTGGAGGGCTTAGGTGCACTGGGTAGATTAGGCTTGGAGGGTCTATTGTTGTCCATGTATCCCAACCGTATTTTCTAGTGGATTGTTTACCGCTTGGAGGGCGGTGGAGAGGTTTTACGCCGAGGGCTTCGGTTTCCTCTTCGATAACACATCGCGTGTTGTCTTTGTGTTTGCATCTTCCTTCCTCTCTATCTTTGCCTTTTTATTATCTGCTGTGGATTGTGTTTTGTTTCGGCTTAGATAGTTTTTACCAATTCCATGTTATAGTTTATGTTAAGTTTCCGCACACTAGTTGTTTGACATATTGCTTGAATTGGTTAAGTTGTAATTTGGGGGTCTAAACGTTCAAAGGTGTTTATACACGTTTTTGAACTTTCATAAAGTAATAAACTTTCATGATTTTCAAAGAGAAACTATTCTCAAAAAAAAAAAAAAAAAAAAAAAAAAAAAATTCCCAACAACACTATTTTCTATAATTAAAAATAAAATAATACTATTTAAAATAAAAAAAAAATTAGAAGAAAAAAAAAAAAAAAAACTAGAATCTATGTTTATGTGAAAGGAGGTCTAACATATGATATATTGAATAATTTCTCTTCGATGGGCTGTCATTAGAGTGACTGCTTTGTAGTTAATGATCTTGTATTGGCTCTTATTATATCTGCAGTTTTATTTCTTATTTTAGATTTATATAATAATTATTTAATATCTCGAGAGCACAATAAGTAAGTGCTCCTATTTTGAGAGAGCATAATATTTAGGATTAAATATTTAGATTCCTATTTTGTGCATGTTGGCAAATTGAGAACAAAAATATTTCTAGATTTAGTGTTTAGACATTGCTTAAGATTGTACAAATCAAGATTCAAGAACATTCAAGTTGCAGAAAGGAGAGTTCAAGTTTTGTCAAGCTTGACCGATCGAAAATTGCAAAAAATCAAATTTTGTAGAATTTAAATCAGGCCCAAGCCTGTGTAAACGTTTAGTATTTCAGTCCAACACTTCTAAGTATAAAAGAAAAACCTCAACTACGTTTTGATGACTCTAGGAAAACTTATGAGTTACTCCTGTAAGTTCTATGAGGTTCTATAACTTTCTAACTCTACAAGTAGTGTCTACTAGAATGAGATCTACAATCAATTGCTAGTAGAATCTAGTTGCTGCTACAAGATCAACAACTGGTGATCTAAACCTTTTAGGAGGATCTCAAAGTCATATGTGTGGGAGTTTGTGTTAAGCAAATCCAAGAGAGAAAAGTTCGTGGAGTCGAAGCTACATGTGGTCACGTTAATAAGTTCTACTATAGGTAGCATTAGATTTAGGGTTAAATCTTTTGTAAACTTCAATTCTTTCTAGTGGATTTGTTTACCTTAACATAGCTAGGTCAAATCCTCCCCAAATTTTTACCTTGAAACGGTTTGTTTCATTGGTTTTCCTGAACAATCATATCGTTGTGTCTCTTTCTTTTCTGCTATGCATGATATGATATTTTGCTGTTTAACTTAGATCTCATAATTAACCTAAGTAACTACTTGGCTAATACACTAGTTTTAAACAATCAGTATTAAGGGGTCTAAACAAACAAACAAAACCCTATAATCATGAGGTTTTAAAAAAATTAACATATTAAATCTCTACTTATTTTAGTGAAACAATATTGTGTTTGAATTTGATTTGGATTCCCAGGATTTAGTTTGTTAGCTTTGAAACTATAGAAATTAATTTTTTACATTCAAAACCATAAATTTTAATTTGTTACAACCATAAATTTTAGGATTTAAAATATCGTTTTTTTACAAAAAATAAAGAAAAAAAAAAAAAAAAAAAACCCTCAACACTAAATAGGATTGTATTGGTATTTTTTTATTAAAAACAATTAGCTAGAAATTTGTTGTATTTCATAGTAGATGATTATGTGGTACCGCAAGATTCAAAACTATCAGATTTGATATGATTTTTTGAATTGAATGAAACATTAACGTTTCAAAACTATTGAATTGACATGGTTTTTATCGGGTCTCATATGGATTTTGCTATTAAAAACTTGTTATGTTAGTAATTATGATTATTTTTTTGGTAAAAAATTGTGATATTTAAATTAAACTAAAGTACACAACATGTACGGTCAAACCTTTCTCTCAATATAAGTAAAAGAAAATTTTATTCAACAAACAAATATTTCTAGCCGCGAATAGAGACAATGAACTTTTCCAAATTCTAACAAACATTACTAATTAAACCCAAACAACCAAAAGCAAAATGAAACATGACCATTCAGTTTAAGCATAATTATCAAAACTGTATTGGATTGTCTCACCAAGAAAGAGGATGAGTCTTGGTAACAATGACTTTATTTTCTTGGATACAACAAAATCAATCAACATGTTGCAGGTTAAACGATTGGTGTAAATATGCCTTCTTAATTGTAGCTTCTTGAAGCACTAACGAGGATATTGCTCTGTAATTGAAGTTGTTGTAAAATAGTAGAAGCTCAAATTATCAAGATTGATTGTGAAAATGTTTTAGGCTTGTGAAAGATCTCCAAACTAACAATAGGAACAAAGAAAATCAATCCAAAAGATAATAGACACAAAACACCAAGATTTTCGTGGTTCGGCAATAGCCTACATCCACGGGCGACGGCGAACAAATTTTACTATATCAAATTTGGGATAATACAAATTGGTGTAGAGGCACTCTCACAAACCCAAATCCCAAATACACCCAAATAACTCTCTCCCACAAATATAAACCAAAGAACCAAATATGAACCAAAGAACCAAAGGTTCACAAATACCAAATACCAAATACCAATTGCGCACAAACCAAAGAGAGAGCCACAAATCAAATCCAAAAGTTGCAACGTACCAAGAGAGAGCAAATCACCAAACTACAGAACCAAGCAACAACAAACCTCTCTCACTATTCCAAATTGCAACCCACAAATGTCGAAGAACCAAACAAAGGAGAGCCTCTTTTTCTCACACCCACACACTCTATTTTTCACTCTCTCCAATTGCCGCAACACACTACTTATATAGGATGTGAAGATACAAGTCCTCCAATAAATAGAATTGTATTCCATGCAAATACTAATCCAAGTAACTTTAAGTAGAACTCTAATTCTTATCTATTGAGCACGTGAGGTCCAATATCAATTCCAAGTTGAACTTGGATATCTAAGCTGGCTTGGTATCGCTTTAAGAGTCCTAAAACAATTTGGAAATATAGTTGCACTCGAAATAGGACATCAAGTCTTATATGCCACTCCAAAACAAGCGTGGATTAGGATAAGTTCAAGCCACTAACATCATAAATCTCCACCTTGGCTTGAATCCAATCAAACCTCACAAACGACATTTGCAAACCACCAAATACAAATCCTTAACAAAAGCCTCATTTGCTGAGTGTTGGATATAGCCACCTTCGGAATGATCTGATCTTGTCAACTCCAAATTATGCTCCCATTGTGATGACATGTCCGATTCAATGTTGTCGTGCATAAAGAATGCAGGTTGTGATGGTATCAGAAGAGTGATAGAGTAGCTATTAAGCATAAGAAAAATCATAGCCATGGTTGGCCTATCAGTTACACTTTCTTGAACACATAGTAAACCAATGTGGATGCATCTCATTATTTCAGTTATTGAGCTGTCTTAATGTGGGATCAATAATATGTGAAGCAGTTCCCTTTCTCCAATTTTTCCATGCCTGTAAGATATAATTCAATGAACGGACATTATATCAAAGGAAACTATTGTATGAGCTAATATTGCTTTTCATCCCACAAAAATGGTTTAGTTGCAATGTCCCCCTAAACAACAAAACTATAAGCAAAAAAAAAAAAAAAAAAAAAAAAATTCTAATTGAACAATTGATAATAAGAATTGTACCCCATCCTTCCCACATAATTTGACAGAATTTCTAACAAAAAAAGGGGAAAGAGAGAAACATTGCTCAGTTTTAAAATTGAAGGAAGCATTACAACTATATCGTATATAAGAGGGGGAAATGTATGTACATACATACCTACGTATGTATGTAGTTGCACTCATAAGAATAGAGAAATGTACTAAAATTGATCATACTTACATAGCTTAGAAGGTCCTCTACATTTGCTCCATTTCGAAAGCAGTTGTTCCTCTGTCCACTCACTATTTCCAACCCTAACACACCAAAACTAAAGACATCAAATTTTACTGAAAATCGTTGAAAGTTCAAAAACGTGTACAAATACACTTTTGAACGTTTAGACCCCCAAAAACCAACTTAACCAACACAAGCAATATGTTAAACAATTAATGTGCGGAAACTTAACATATGCTATATCGTAATTGGTTAAACAACTATCTAAGCCATAACAAATTAAACCACAAAGAGATAATGTAAAGGCAGAGATAGAGAGGAAGGAAGATGCAAACACAAATGATAACACCAGATATGTTATCGAAGAGGAAACCAAGACCTCGGCGAAAAACCTCTCCGCCGCCTCCAAGCGGTAATCAATCCACTAGAAAATATAGTTGGGATACAAGGACAAAGAAAAGACCCTCCAAGCCTAATCTACCCAATGCACCTAAGCCCTCCAAGCTTCTTGCTCCAACGAGGTTGCGCCGAACCTTTTTCTTCTCTAGCTTACCGGATTCCGCTACTACACCGTAGCATCAACCAATAAAGATTGGCTCCTTCCTAATCGCTTCCCCTAACTCCAAACGTCTGTCTCACAGAGATGATAATGGTGAGAACCAGGTTTGGTTATAATGGCCTCTCAAGGATTTGACAATGGAGAGGAAGAGAGTGAGGGAATTTGATGAGACTCTAAGGTAGAGATTGTGGGTAAAACAATCTGGTTTTTCTTTAGGGTTTCTCTCTCAAAATTCTCTCTCGAAGCTCTCTTTCAATCGTGGGTTAAAAGGGTATTTATACTGGAGTGGAGTGGAATACGAAACGTCAGGTTTTTCCAAAACAGGGGTGGCTCGCGGCTTGACCTCGCGGCTTGACTCAGTCGCGAGTTCCAGTCGCGAGATAACCGTATGGCCGATTGTCCTGTTTTGTCCTCAGTAGTGCTCCATAGCATGACTGCTCATCTTCCAAAGATGCTTGGCACGTGTGCGGATTCTCATGGGGTTGAAGCCGCGAGTCCAGCCAAGTCCCAGCCGCGACACTGCTTTTCTTGCACACTCTTGAGCAATCTTCACTCTATCTCACTCACTACCCTTACACAAATCCCACCTAAATACAGGGGTTACTAAATGCTGAATTACAAGCAAATTTGGCACGGAATAAAGCCAATTAGATGGGTGAATAAATTCAACCTTACAATCTCCCCTTTGGCTATTCCGTGACAAAACCCTAAAACAGACTCTAGACTTAAACTGTGAGTAGGGAACAGTTTGAACAAAACTCACTCACACCTAACTCTAGAAGTCATGAAGCACTTGAAACATATGAACAATATACTCCTGAAACACAACAATACACTTTGATTATTGTAAGCAAAAATTATAGATGCATATGAAACAAGTTTAAAGTGATCAATCAAAGATGGAGTTTGATAAACAACCCATGGCTTGATCAACCAAGTGAACACTACAAGGAAGTGATCACAAAGTTTCATTCACACTTGGAATGAACACAAGAACATACAAGTTAGCAAGCACAAGGCAAGATACTTGTATGCTCAACACTCAACCAATGCATAGCACACAAGGCATATGCATCTAGGAACAATCCTACAAGGGCACAAGAGTGACAAGACATTAAACCACAATGCATAACATTTGGAACAAAATACTGATTTCAACAAGCATAAAGGCTGCACTTAAGCATGGTACAAACCACAAGGCCTACAAATATGCTTAATCCCATTAACCCTAAAAGCTTACAAAAGCATATGGGTACAAAACAGAATTTCTGAATAACAGTTTACAAACCACAATATATCAACTTAAGGATAGAAAGAAATAACAACAAAAATAAAGACACTCCCCTTAGATACGACGCTCCCCTTAGGGTAATATCCTCCCCTTGAGCATGCATGCCTATCACTCCCCCTTTTTGTCATGGAATAGGCTAGTCATCCTCTTCTAGCTTCCTCTGGATTTGATCCAACTGAGTCAAAGAGAAGTAAACTTCATATCCCAAATGTTGCTTTGATGGTGCAGAGAGACAAAGGAGTCCGACACCTTTGAATTCAGCTCGTGGACAGAGGAGACAATGTGATCAAGTTTCTCATCGAGAGAGAGATTACGGAATGGAGGATCACCGTGAGATGCGTAAGTTTCTGGTTTGGCTCTCTTCCGACTATGTCCAACACTGGCATTGTATGTACGCATGTTGATTGGGCTCGGTTTAGGAAGAGGAGATTCATCACCGTTGGATAGATCCCCTTGAGCTTCAAGATCCGGAAATGAGACCGCAAAAGGGAATGCATATCCGAGACTCATTTCGAGAACCGTTTTGCGCGAAACATGAAAGATATGTGCACAAATGTCGATTTCTTCATCGAGAGATGAGATCATGAAGAAACAAGGCACGTCCGAGATTCATATACCCAAGATTTGACAAAGGGTACAAATTGTGAAACATCACAATCGTGAGCACTCTCGCTTTCGGAGAAAGAGAGGAAACACTCGACGGATTTTCCATTTGGTGAGAACTCCAAATCTAGACCAAGGCTTTGTTTGAGAAGCTCCTCATCGGACATAGATCATCATATACCGGGAATGACGAAAAATGGGTCTGTTGATGTGAAGAATTTCGCCAGTATGTAGGAGAGATAGAAAAGCTCTTTTGCCTAACCCAAAGACTTAAGTTCATCTCCTTCCACAATTGTGTTAGCATAAAATTCTTTAACCAACTCTTCATACACGATATCCGGATCGAAAAGAAGGTAATTCCAATCCTTGTGAGCAAAACACATCTGAATTTCGGTGTTGTGAAGGGAGGGCAGATCCACAGCTCTCTCTAGTAATGGTGTGGCATGAACAAAACAATTCTCATATGATTGATAGGCTGAGTAAGATCTGAACTTAGTGGGATCGAATCGCCGTGAGGAAGAGCGAGTCACTTTCGGTAGAGGCGTGTCTTCATCAACATCAATGACAGTTCCTTCCCTTTGGAAGAACCTCCTTTCACAAAGCAGCCTTTTTGAATGGAGACATGACCAAATCAGTATTATCAACAAGGGAAATGACAACAACACAATCCAACAGACTATATCAAAGAAGTGGGTTAGTGAAAATATAGGGACAATGAAGAAACCCTAACAAAATGGATGAGTATGGTCGAAAGAAACAATGAGGGACAACAAAGGCCCAAATTAGAACACCACAAAGTGTAGAGAGAACAAAAGTAACCATATAATCAAATTTGAAAGCAACACCACATCAACAAGATACCACACAAGATCAAAGAGAAACATGATAGCAACAAAGAGATCGGACAAAAATTTGGCTATCCTTAGCTAAGCACATGAAGACGAGCTCAACCAACCAACTAAAATAGCTCAAAAAACAAAGCAAAGGCTACTATAAGCTAAGAAGGCCAACGAAGACAAAGACAAAACCCATCACAAAATCTCAAGCAAAAGGGAATAATCCGTAGGGAAAATCAAGACAATAGGAAAATTAGAGTGCAAGACAGAGAACCATACCGTTAGTCGACGATTTGTATCCGAGAAGAAGCAAACAATGAAGATCGACAATGGAGGCACAAAGTGAAAGGGAAAGTGCAGAAGTAAAAGACAATGAACAAATACAAAAAGATCGAGGGAAAATAGAAAATTTTAAAAACTGCTCTCCTGTTTCTCGCAAAACACGCGATTTTCGCGATCGATCAAGTCGCCACACACCGCCGCTCAAGCAAGCCGCAGAAAACACAAGACCAAAATTTTGAAAAATTTTCTAAGTGTTTTTCGCGATCGAAGGTCTACCCATGAGTGAGTCGCGAGCCGAGCCGCGAAAATCTCTCGAGTGAACTCGCGATCGGACCTTCTACTCGCGAACAAGTCGCCAAAAATGACCAGCGAAGATGCGACTAAGGCCCGCGACTTGACACACCCGCGATTAAAACAGGCAAAACTGTATTTTTGAAATTTTCAGATTTTTCAACCAAAATACTTTCCAAAAACACCTAAAACACTCAAAAATCTTTTTGTGCTTTAATTAACAAAGATTGAGCATGTGAAAACACATTTCATCAAGTACAATCACACAAATGAATATGGCATTTATCGAACATAAACTTGTGTGTTGTGTGTGGATATCAACAAAGAGATAGTCCTTTGTCTAATATGAAGCTTCAATGATCAATTCAACCATGGCATACACAATTAGCACTAGATCATGTGACCAATCTCAATTATAGAAATATGAATATATGACTTCCCACACATAACTTGATAACACAACTTGGAGCTTTTCATTTGACTCCACTTTTAATCATAATCTTTGATCTTTTTAGGCACTCATCTCTCATTGTGAGAGGGATAAACAAAGATTTCTCTTTGAAGAACAGGCCTTTGGCCTTTTGAAAGAAATTTCACTTTTAACATAAGTCGCTTACCCTTTTTCCTAGTCAAATACTAGAATGTGCGATGTGCTTTTGCAGCTCAATATCTCTTTTCATTTGGAGATTTACATTTGGTGAGCCCTTTTTAGCAAAAACATAAAATAAAAAGTGGGAAGAGATATAGACACAAGTCTATGCATGTCTCAAGATTAACATAACCATTCACTAATCATTCATGACAAGTTTGAAGATCTATTTACAACAATCACATAGATTTCAAGATTTTTCCCACAGAGATATAGGTGCATGAAAACAAGCAATGCTCAAGATGCACAAAGCCATTAGCACAAAGGTACAAGGCAAAACAAGTTTTGAGACAAAACTCAACAAAGTCAATCAAGCTTTTTGATTTTCTACTATTTATGGGATTTTTGAATTTTTGACACAAAACACAAAAAATGATTGAACACACTTAAAAAGAAGCAACAAAGATTCACACATGGACTAACAAACAAGAAACATATTCCATAAAACACTTAAACACGAAAAGGTGTGTGCCCCAACACAAACAGATGTAACAAATTATGAATAAGGGAAGCACACAACACACATGATAGTCAAGGAATTGTACCGACACCAATGGTCTTACGGAGTGATTCAAACCGTGGACCATCGAGAGGCTTGGTGAAGATATCCGCCTTTTGATTGTCGGTGTTTATGAACTCAAGACACACAACTTTTTCCTCTACCAAATCCCGAATGAAATGGTAACGTATCTCTATGTGTTTGGATTTTGAATGCTGAACTGGATTCTTGGAAAGATTGATGGCACTTGTGTTGTCACAGAAGACACACATCGTTTCTTGAGGAATTCCATAGTCATGAAGAAGTTTCTTCATCCAAAGAAGCCGAGTGCAGAACTTCCAAAGAATGATGTATTCTCGCTTCATAGAGATAAAGACACTGACTTCTCGCTTCTTGCTCATCCATGAAACAAGATTGTTACCAAGATAGAAACAGCCACACCAAGTGCTTTTCCGATCGTCTACACCGCCAGCCCAATCAGCATCAAAGATCAATACCCAAAGAAGACAAGCATTTGAGTCTTTTGAATACCACAGACCATAGTTTGCGTACCATTCACATATCGAATGATTCGCTTAGCAAAGCAGCCAGATGAGATTCCTTCGGATTAGCTTGGTACCTAGCACAAACGCCCACACTAAAAGCAATGTCCTGGTCTTTCATCGGCCGTAAGGTAGAGCAAACTTCCTATGATGCTCCTATACAATGTAGGACTTACTTCAATTCCCGATGAATCCACATTCGCTTTAGTGGAAGAGCTCATGGGAGTAGAGGCATGTTTTTTGGAGTCTAGGCCAAACTTCTTGACAATATTTCTGGCATACTTCTCTTGAGATACAAATATACCCTCCTTCCGTTGTTTGACTTGAAGACCCAAAAAGAATGTGAGCTCCCCACCATGCTCATCTCAAACTCCTTCTTCATCTCCTCGTAAAATTCAGAGCACGAGCTTCGATAGTTGCCCCAAACACTATGTCATCAACATAGACTTGTGCCACAAGGAGATAATCTTCGTCATTTTTGACAAACAAAGTTCGATCGGCGTACCCTCTCTTGAAACCTCTATCTAGAAGATAGTGTGTAAGACGATCGTACCAGGCTCTAGGCGCTTGTTTTAAACCATATAGTGCTTTCTTCAATCTTAATACATGATCCGGAAAATGAGGATCCTCAAATCCTTTTGGTTGCTCAACATAAACCTCTTCATTTAGATATCCATTCGAAAAGCACACTTGACATCCATTTGATAAAGTTTGAACTTCAAGGTGCACGCAATGGACATGAGGATTCGAATGGATTCGAGTCTTGCCACCGAGCAAATGATTCATCAAAATCCACCCCTTCTACTTGTGTGTAACCTTGAGCCACCAACCGAGACTTGTTTCAATTATCTCTCCATCTTCATCAGCTTTTGTTTTTAAAAATCCACTTTGTGCCTATAACATGAACGTTCTCGTGCCGTGGAGCAAGTTCCCACACGTCATTCCTCACAAACCGATTCAGCTCTTCATGCATTGACTCAACCCAATTCTCATCTTGAAGAGCCTCTTCAACCCTTTTTGGTTCAAACTCAAGATAACAAAGGATACGTTACATGATTGGCTAGCAAGATATTTCCTTTCCCGAGGCGAAGACCATCATCAAGTGATCCTATGATATTACTTTCCTGGATGATTCTTGATAATTCTTGAGGATGGCCCTTTTGTAGTGGAAACTTCATCACTACGAGAGATAGGAGGATGAACTGGAGGAGTAAGAGGACTTGAAGTTCTAGACATCGATCTCGTTTCCCTTCTTGGGTTGATGGGAGTCGATTCTACTTCCGGTATAGGTTCTTTATCTTCTATATCCAAAGCTTCTACCTCAACATCGGGTTCTTCGGTGCTTGCCCCTTCTCGCATCATCAATCATTTCCACCTTAGGTAAGGCATCATCAATCTTGACATTTATGGATTCCATCACGCCTTTGTTCTCTTGTTAAACACTCTATATGCTCGACTTGTAGTAGAATAGCCGAGGAAAATACCTTCATCACTTCTTGCATCAAACTTCCCAAGTTTCTCTCGATCATTCTAGATATAACATTTGCTTCCAAATACCCAGAAAATACTTCACTTTAGGCTTCTTCCCATTCCATATCTCATATGCAGTCTTACAGTATACCGATTCGAAAGAAAATCCTATTGCCAATGTGACACGAGGTGTTGACTCGCTTCTCCCCAAAATTTTTGAGGAATTTCCTTGTTAAGCAACATGACTCTAGCCATCTCCCGAATCACACGATTTTTTCTTTCTACCACTCCATTTTGTTGTGGAGTTTTGGGAGCCGAGAACTCTCTCTTAATTCCATTCTTCTCACATGACTCGAATCTTGCATTCTCAAATTCTCTTCCATGATCACTTCTAACTTTGGCTATTGGAATCCCCTTTTCATTTTGTAATTTCTTGCACGTAATCTCCAGCCTTTCACAAGCTTCGATTTTTCCCTAAGGAATTCAACCCAAGTGTATCTTGAGTAGTCGTCCACAATGACCATAATATATCTTTTTCCTCCTAAGCTTTCATTCGGTAGGCCCCATCGATCAACATGAAGTAACTCCAAACAACGAGAGGTAGCTATCACATTTACCTTGTGATGACTTGCCTTAGTTTGCTTCCCCATTTGACATGCACCACAAATGGTCTTCTTTACTTTTCCAAACTTAGGAAGTCCCTCGACTGCTTCAAGTTTGGAGACTTTTGCTACTTGTTTGAAGTTGGCATGCCCAAATCGTGATGCCACAGCTCCATCATATCCACCCGAGCACTTCTACATGATATTGGTGCCGTGGGAACTATTCCATAACAATTATCCGTAGTCCGATTTCCTTCCAAAACCTGAATCCCCTTTTGTTGATGATCAAACATCCTTTCTTGGAGAATTGTACCAGAAGTCGTCATCACAAATTTGAGTGATGCTCAAGAAATTCGCCTTGACCCTTTTATGAACAAAGACATCTTTCAACAGAGGCAAACCGGGTATCTCGATGGTTCCTTTGCCTAGGACTTGAGCATGGCTTCCATCCCCAAAGGTCACATAGTCACCCACCTTTTCTTTGAGTGACTTAAACAGTGACTTATCACCTGTCATATGGCGAGAACACCCACTATCAAGATACCACAAACATGCATTAAACACCTTTAATGAGGTATGAACAAATAGGTTCACATGTGACAGACAATCTTGACCTTCAAACACAAACTCATCATCGTTTCATGATACTTTTAGATTGATTTTTCATTTTCGATTCTCAATCATCTCACATAACATTCTATTCTTTCTTTTATATTTCTTAATCAATGATTTTGATTCAGATATGCTACTTTTGTAAGATAAGATTCTGATTCTCAAGATGTTTCACTGTGAACAAAAACTCTAGCATGTTTCTCGCTTAATATTAACTCTACAAGGTCATCGCAAGACTCCTTTCAGTCATATGCATAGAGATATTATCACAAACACTTGAGCTACAATTCAGCATGGTATAAACGAAAAACAACAACCACAACACAGGGGTCTAGGATCACACAAATGGTAATGAAACCAAACAAATGTGTACCGCTTCGATACCAAATGAAAGTTCAAAAACGTGTACAAATACACTTTTGAACGTTTAGACCCCAAAACCAACTTAACCAACACAAGCAATATGTTAAACAATTAATGTGCGGAAACTTAACATATGCTATATCATGTAATTGGTTAAACAACTATCTAAGCCATAACAAATTAAACCACAAAGCAGATAATGTAAAGGCAGAGATAGAGAGGAAGGAAGATGCAAACACAAATGATAACACCGTATATGTTATCGAAGAGGAAACCAAGACCTCGGCGAAAAACCTCTCCGCCGCCCTCCAAGCGGTAATCAATCCACTAGAAAATATAGTTGGGATACAAGGACAAAAAAAGACCCTCCAAGCCTAATCTACCCAATGCACCTAAGCCCTCCAAGCTTCTTGCTCCAACGAGGTTGCGCCGAACCTTTTTCTTCTCTAGCTTACCGGATTCCGCTACTACACCGTAGCATCAACCAATAAAGATTGGCTCCTTCCTAATCGCTTCCCGAACTCCAAACGCCTCGTCTCACAGAGATGATAATGGTGAGAACCAGGTTTGGTTATAATGGCCTCTCAAGGATTTGACAATGGAGAGGAAGAGAGTGAGGGAATTTGATGAGACTCTAAGGTAGAGATTGTGGGTAAAACAATCTGGTTTTTCTTTAGGGTTTCTCTCTCAAAATTCTCTCTGAAAGCTCTCTTTCAATCGTGGGTTAAAAGGGTATTTATACTTTGAGTGGAGTGGAATACGAAACGCGTCAGGTTTTTCCAAAACAGGGGTGGCTCGCGGCTTGACCTCGCGGCTTGACTCGATCGCGAGTTCCAGTCGCGAGATAACCGTATGGCCGCTTGTCCTGTTTTGTCCTCAGTAGTGCTCCACTAGCATGACTGCTCATCTTCCAAAGATGCTTGGCACGTGTGCGGTCTCAGCGGGTTGAAGCCGCGAGTCCAGCCACGAGTCCCAGCCCGCGACACTCTGTTTTCTTGCACACTCTTGAGCAATCTTCACTCTATCTCACTCACTACCCTTACACAAATCCCACCTAAATACAGGGTTACTAAATGCTGAATTACAAGCAAATTTGGCACGGAATAAAGCCAATTAGATGGGTGAATAAATTCAACCTTACAACTGTCCATGCATTGCATATTCTGGAGCCATATATCCGCTACATAGTACACATTAATAATATTAATTTTATTTTATTTCTATTAAACAAAACAAATATTAGCTATCCCCTCTCAAGATACTTACTAGGTCCCCACAATTCTTCTTGTATTAGCTTGAGTTTGATCCAATAAAAACAATTTTTCCATTCCAAAATCTGAAATCTTAGGATTCATTTCTTCGTCTAAAAGTATGTTGCTAGCTTTAAGATCATGATGGATAATTCGAAGCTGCGAATCTTCATGAAGGTAGAGAAGCCCTCGAACAATACCCCCTATGATTTTGTAACGCTTTTCTCAATTCAATTGTTCACGCTTGATAGGATCTATGTAACATATCAAGCATTTGATTTTAATGGAGGTATTTTTTGACAAGACATGTAACCCAAAAGAAAATTTATGAGCACGAGTTGATAAAAAGAAGTGTAGACATACCAAAAATAAAGTGATCAAGGCTAGTATTTAGCACAAACTCATACATCAAAAGCCTTTCATTCCTTTCCACGCAAAACCCTATGAGTCTGACTAAATTATGGTGCTGAAGTTTGTCAACCAATAGAACCTCATTCTTAAATTCTAAATCTCCTTGTCCAGAATTTGTTGAAAGCCTTTTAACCGCGATAACCTATCCATTATAGAGCATACCCTGACAATATATAAGAACAAAATTCGTGCAATCATACGAGGGAGTTTGAAGATTTTTACTGCAAATGATATAGTTTTCCATAATATTATAAAATTACCTTGTAAACAACTCGAATCCACCCTGTCTTGGCTTATTTGCTTCAGAAAAGTCCTCTGTTGCAACTGTAATAGTGTCAAAGTTGAATTGCAAAGATTCCACGCCTCCAATTTCATCATCAATATCTTTACACGAAGAGCAAGTAAATACTTATATTAATAAATCAAATTCAATATTTAAAGAAGTGTACCACGGTTTAAAATACGTGTGCAAATAGTACTAATGATAAAAATAAGTCAGTTCTAGATAGAAAATTTTGATTCAACATTAATTTGTTACTACCTATAGCTGATATATACAAAGCCTAGCTAAATTTTTGAATGCAGATTCTTAAACCAAATTTTCACTTACTTTCTTCTTTCTTCGTTAGCTGCCTCTTCACTCTTAAATAGATGCAGATGGAGATGATTAGTACCACTAAGGCAACAGATGGTACAACTATAATGATGACAGTCTGTGATGTGCTTAACCCATTCCCGCCTACAGAAACCATAAATTTGTTCTAGTTAGAACATTATAGGTATAAGATCTTGATCAATTAGCATTACTGAAAGCTTGAATTGTAGGTTGGTATTAGGTACTGTGATTCCTTTTACTTGTAACCGCTTGTTTTTATAATAGTGGATTCTCGGGAGTGGTGACCTTAATTCACCCGATGAGGTTTTGCCTTGGTGGTTTTCCCTATTCGTAAACAAATCACCTGTGTCAAATTTATGCTATGAATTTAACTTAGTTGGTGATTTGTTTGTGCTACCACACTTATTTCATGTAATTGAATCTAATTAATTCACTTGGATAACTAATTGATTAATTTACCAAAGGGGTCAATACATTTTTGGCCTATTAATGGCTCCTAAGATTGGTAGGAAGTTTAAGACTAAGGCCAATAGGAACATTGCTTCATCCTCTTCTAGTTTTGCCTTGGTTGATAGGGTTAGGTTTCTATCTGCTAAGTGTGAGGATACCTATGAGACCTTAACCAAATATAGGTCTATTTGGGGAGAAAGGGAGATTGTTTTAAGTGAGTTAGATCCTTCTATCCGTAGGAATTTAGTGTCTAGGAATTGGGTTTCTTTCTATGAGGTATCCGATCCTCCTCTTGCTGCTTTGATTAGACAGTTTTATTCAAATCTCTCTGTCTATTCTGAGGTGACAGGTGGTCATTATTTGACTTCCTAGATTAGAGGTAAAGAGTTTACCATTTCAAAACAAACAGTTTCTGAAGCTTTAGAAGCTCCTCTAGTTCGTAAACCCACATATCCATACACCGATTTTCCTCCTATAGATGACATTATGTCTTTACTCTGTGGTAAGTCTGTTTCTTAAGGAACCGAACCAAGAATAAATTCTTGTGACTTTACTGAGCTTAATTATCTGTATTTACGGATATTCTGCCATAACATTTATCCTATCTCTCATGTTGATGCTGTCCCTATAGATAGGTGTGCATTCCTCTATGCTCTCATTACAAATGGTTCTATGTGTTTTCCTCCTCTTTTCATTCAAACTATTGTTGATGTTTATAGGAGTAAGAGTAAATGTTAAAAGTTGTTCTTTCCTATGTACATATATAGGATTTTGAGATTTCTAGGGTTGTCAAATTTTCCTCCTTTAGAGTTAGTTCGTCTCACTGCCCCTATAGGAGCCACTTTTCTTAGATAGTGATAGGCTCGGATGAAGAGTGATAAACCAAGCACTAGGACTTCAAAGAGATCACGAGGTAAAGCTTCTACTATAGCTACTGTCTTTGATGTTATGCCTGTAGCTGAGGAGGCTTTTGTGGATCCAACTGCTGTTGTTTCTAGTGGTGTTGATGATGTTGATTCTCTCATTACCCTTCCTCTCTCACTCTGTGCCATGATGGAGTCTTTCATGACTACTCAGGCAACTCATGGATAGCTTCTAGATGAGTTTTTGACTGAGGTGGCTACCTTGAGAGCTGATTTTGCTGAGTATAGGAGTGTGTTTCCACCTCATCCGCCCTCTGATGATTGATGGTTGCCATTGGCAATGCGTAACAAAAAGGGGGAGTAAGTTTGAGAGTTCTTGTTAGGGGGAGTAGAGAGTTTTTGTACCGAGGGGGAGTTTGATGTTTTTAGTTTGATGTATTTTCTTTTATTTTTATATGTATTTGTTTATATTAATTTAGTGTTATTGTTCTTGTTTCACAAACATTGATGGTTCATTGACTATGATAATATATTTAATGTTTATATTTGTAAAATTGTGATTTACAACGAATTTGTGTTGGCTCTAATTCCGTGCCAAATTTGATTGTAATTTTGTTCAATCTTTGGTACCATGTATTTTATGTGGGATTTCATTGTAAGGGTTGTGTGTGAGAGAGAGTGTGAAGACTCAAAACTCATTGAAGATTAAAGGAATTTTCGCGGGTAGCTCGCGAGAAGCCTTCCCGCAAAGTGAAGCATGTGCTTAGCACATAACTAGAATGCAAAGAGTCATGATAAGTGGTGACAGCTGGTTTTCATGAGTGTCTCATGGGTAAGGCCTTCTCACGAGATACCCGCGAAACATTCTATTTTGCCAATTTGTCATATCCGATACACCTGGTCTTTACCCACAGTATATATACCCACATTACCCACATATTGAGAGGAGTTCTTTTCAGAGAGAAAACCCTAGCCATTACACTTAAGAGTGAGAGATTGTCATACCCACAATCTTCTACATAATCCATTGTGGTTTTTCTCAACTACTGCCTCTCCATTTCCAAATCCTTGAGAGGTTGATAGACCAAACACTTACCACACCCATCCCGAGTGTAAACCGAGGTTTTGATGTTGCTGGGAAGCATTGGAAGAAGCCATTTGTTTGGTGGATACAATCGGGCTGAATTGCATGATCCGAAGAGCTAGAGAAGCCAAGGCTTCGTTAAGTCGATTGGTAGCAGGAACTTGGAGGGCTCGAGTACATGGGGTAGATTAGGCTTGGAAGGTCTTTTGTTATTCATGTACTCCAACTTAGTCTCTAGTGGATCAATTTACCGCTTGGAGGGCGGTGGAGAGGTTTTTGGTTGAGTTCTTTGGTTTCCTCTTCGATAACACATCGGCATGTTATCTTGTGTTTGCATTCTTCTTTACGATCGTGATTTGATGAATATGGCTTAGAGTAGTTATATTGTTTATCCGCTTGCATTTACTCTATTCCGCACTTAATTTAAGTTAGAGTAAAATCAACCGGGCCGTAATTTTAATATGGGGGTCTAAATAGCTTTTGTGCTTTCACACAAATTCGAGCTTTCAATTGTTATCAGAACGGGTACACTTGCTGTGGTTTCATTACCTAAGTGTGATCCTAGACCCTTTTTGAGATGGATCGATCTCAATTACTTAATGCTCCTCCATACTTTGATGGGAGCAATTATGCTTTTTGGAAAGTCCGTATGAGGGCATTTCTATGTTCTATTGATGATAATGTTTAGGACGCTGTCGATATTGGATGGACTAGGCCGGAGGCCACCAAATCCACATGGGATAAGGCAGCTCTTGCGATAGCTAATGCTAACAGCAAGGCTTTAAATGCTATTTTCTGTGGTGTTTCTCCTGACGAATTTCACAGAATCTCTCATGTTGCAATTGCCAAGGAGGCGTGGCAAATCTTGGAGACGACCTATGAAAGCACCAAAAAGGTGAACGACACCAAGTTGCAAATGCTTACCACATGCTTCAAGGAGCTGAAGATGAGTCATTCGACTCATTTTATGGGAAGCTAAATGAAGTGGTAATTAGGAAATTCAACTTGGGGGAAAAGATGGAGGACTCCAAGATTGTGAGGAAGATTCTACGATCATTGCCGGAGAGTTTCCGTTCAAAGGTCATTGCCATCGAAGAGAGCAAAGACCTTGTTGAGATTAAAATTTAAGAACTCATCGATTCCCTTTAAGCCTGTGAGCTATCTTTACCATCTCAAAGGAAGAGCAAATCTCTTGTTCTCAAGACAATCAATGAGAGATTGGAAGCTCAAGACTCTTTAGATGAGGATGAGGTTGAAAAGGATATGGTGTACCTTGCCAAGAACTTCCATAAGTTCCTAAAGTTCAAGAGAGATGGAAAGTCTTTTGAGAAGGGAAAATTCTCAAAGTTCAAGAAGGACAAGAAAGACTTCAAGAAGAAGGATTCAAGAGATTCCTCACCGTCTGAAATGGTCACGTGGTTTGAGTGCAAAGGGCATGGGCATGTGAAGAAAGAATGCCCTACCTATTTAAAGGCAAAGGGTAAAGTCTTTGTAACTACCCTCGGTGACTCAGATGGTTCAAACTCTGACTCGGAAGAAAGTTGTCACGGAGAAGGAAATTATTCCGCATTTATGGCCATTGCACCTGTGGACTCATCAGAAGATTTGAGCCTGCTAGTGGAAGAACTTAGTGTGCACACCAAAGTAAAGTCTATGGGAATTAGGGAAGAATCTGATGATGAAGATGAAGGAACTAAGGAATTGCAAGAATCTTATAATTCTCTTCTTGAGAAAACTTAAGAGTATGCTAGAATGGCTAAGATAGCCATCGAAAAAATGAAGAAAGCTCAACAAGACTACAAGAGCATACTTGTAAGGTACAAGGAAACAAAGTGTGAAGTTGAGGCACTAAATGGAGAACTAACCAAGGCCTACTCCAAGATCAAGTTTCTTGAGCTTGAAGTGATTTGAGCTAATTCCAAAGTGGAGCATGTTGCCTCCAAGAAACTTGATGAAGTGCTTGCATCGAAACCTTTTTTTTTACAAAAGTGGATTAGGATATTCTAGAGAAAGTAGTTCAAGTGCCAATGTGTCCAAGGAGATGAAATTTGTTAAAGCTAAGGAACCAATGGTAGTAACTCCAAGTGTTGAGAATGTAAAAGTGGAGAATAAGTCAAATGGAACTGTTCAAAAGGTTTTAACATAACCTCAAAATCCATTTGTGGCCAAACCCAAGGCTAAAGGGAAGTCTCTCCCAAAGTCTCAAAGAGGTCCCTAAGTTCAACACTTCTGCCACCATTGTGGAGTTTGGGGACACACAAGACCTAATCATTATAAAACTTCACGCATTGAAGAAAGTAGATTCTTAAAGGTTAAGAGGACAAGGAAAGGGGAATTGGAACTCCAAGCAATCAAAAGGGTGAGAAGTTGATTCCAACTTCGGTGATGTGATAAAGATAATAGATACCATCACTTCCTGTTTGGCAAGCTTGAGCCAAAGGTTTGAGAATCACAGCTCTAGTACCCAATCCTCTAAGGATATCACCCCAAACGCACATGCCGTGTGGGTGAAGAAGGGAACACATGCATAAGCATTAGACCATGTCCATGCATCAATACTTCCCACATGATGTGACTTTGATTGGTTGTTTGCTTATGTTTCACATTTTGGCATGTTTCTTTTCAAGTTTGTTTTGTACTTGTTGTTTTTGTTGATCTTACTTTACATGTTTTGTTTTTAAGTGTGTTGAAAAATTCAAAAACCCATAAAAATTGAAAAATCTCTAAAAAGTTTGATCACTTGTGTTATGTATATCACATGTGAGTTTGACCTAGTACCTTTGTACTAATGGCACAATGTATTTACGAGCTTAGCTTGTTATGTATGCATATCTTTCTTTGTGAGAAAAATCTTGACATCTATGTGTAATTGTTGTAAATCGATCTTTAAGCTTGTCTTGAATGATTGGTCAATAGTCTTGATGGTTTTGATACATGCATAGACTTGTGCATATATATCTTCCCACACTTTTTTATGTTTTTCCTTTATAACTCAACAAATGTCAAATCTCAAAAAGAGATAATGAGCTGCAAAAGTCGTCGCGCATATTACTATTTGACTAGGAAAAAGGGAAAGTGACTTGTATTGAAATGTATGGTGCCCAAAAAGACAAAGGCTGACTCTCAAAATTGAAATATCAAAAATTTCAGACATCGATCTCAAAAAGAGATGTAAAGATAAAAAATGATCAAATGTTATGAATCATAAAGAAGCCAAATGAAAAGCTTCAAAGATATGTAATCATTTTCTTGTGGGAGGTCATATATGTTTATTTCTATAATTGAGATAGACCACTTGACTTAGTACTAGTTGTGTATGACTTGATTGAATTGATCATTGAAGATTCACTCTAGACTAAGGACTATTTCACATTTGATACTCACACACAACACACAAGACTTTAGTTCATTGAATGCCTATTTCATTTGGGTGATTGTACATGTTTAAATGTGATGTGTATGCTCAATTACTTGTCGATCAAACCCAAAAAGATTTTTGAGTATTTTATATGTTTTTGAAAGTGTTTTTATGCTTTCGGGTTTTGAGTTTTTGGTTAAATTTCATTTTTCACATTTTTCATCAAAAACTTCTTCAGAGGCATTTTTGCAAGAAGCTTGCGACTAAGCTCTTCCTGCGAAAATGGGTAAAGGCAAAATATGAAAACACAAAATTTTAGACAGAAACTTTCGCGATTGTCTCATGACTGTTTTGCGAGTAAAGTCTACTTGTGAAAAGTTTTTGTGCTTCAAAGGCATTTTTCCTGAGTAACTCACGAAAAACCCGTGTTTTCAATTTTAAAGGGCTGATGTAGACAGTTTTTCAAAAACTCTTGTTTTCCCTCGCTTCATCTCCCTCAAGCCTCAAACAACCCAAAACCTAATTTTACTCAAAAACCCAATCAAATCTCAAAAGAAAACTTCTTCAAATCATTTCTAAGGTATGTTCATACAATATTTTCTCTTTATTTCCTTAGATTATGTAGAAAATTTTAGGTTTACTTAAGTTGGGTTCATTTTTGAAAAAGGGTTGGGAACTTTAAATTTTATGAAAATTCTTTCAATTTCTTGATTGGGCTCTGTCCCATTTGGTTTGTTTGTGTTTGTGTTGGCCAATTGTGGCAATTTTAACATGTATTTAGGCAAGTTTCACTCATGATCATGCATTGCCCACTTGTTAGTGTAAGGTTGAATTTATTCACCCATCTAATTGGCTTTATTCCGTGCCAAATTTGCTTGTAATTCAGCATTTAGTAACCCCGTATTTAGGTGGGATTGTTGTAAGGGTAGTGAGTGAGATAGAGTGAAGATTGCTCAAGAGTGTGCAAGAAAACAGCAGTGTCGTGGCTGGGACTCGCGGGTGGACTCGCGGCTTCAACCCGCCGAGAATGCGCACACGTGCCAAGCATGCTTTGGAAGGTGAACAGTCATGCTAGCCGGAGCACTACAGGACAAAACAGGACAATCGGCCATACGGTTATCTCGCGACCGGAACTCGCGATCGAGTCAAGCCGCGAGGTCAAGCCGCGAGCCACCCCTGTTTTGGAAAAACCGACGTTTCGCATTCCACTCCACTCCAAAGATAAATACCCTTTTAACCCACGATTGAAAGAGAGCTTCCAGAGAGAATTTTGAGAGAGAAACCTAAAGAAAAACCAGATTGCCTCACCCACAATCTCTACCTTAGAGTCTCATCAAATTCCCTCACTCTCTTCCTCTCCATTGCCAAATCATTGAGAGGTCTTATAACCAAACCTGGTTCTCACCATTATCATCTTTGTGAGACAGGACGTTTGGAGTTAAGGAAGCAATTAGGAAGGAACCAATATTCATTGGTTGATGCTACGATGTAGTAGCGGAATCCGGTAAGCTAGAGAAGAAAAAGGTTCGGCGCAACCTCGTTGGAGCAAGAAGCTTGGAGGGCTTAGGTGCATTGGATAGATTAGGCTTGGAGGGTCTATTGCTTTGTCCTTGTATCCCAACTATATTTTCTAGTGGATTGATTACCGCTTGGAGGGCGGCGGAGAGGTTTTTCGCCGATGTCTTGATTTCCTCTTCGATAACATATCCGGTGTTATCGCTGTGTTTGCATCTTCCTTCCTCTCTATCTCTGCCTTTACTTTACCTGCTTTGTGGTTTAATTTGTTATGGCTTAGATAGTTGTTTAACCAATTCCATAATATAGCATATGTTAAGTTTCCGCACATTAATTGTTTGACATATTGCGTGTGTTGGTTAAGTTGGTTTTGGGGGTCTAAACGTTCAAAAGTGTATTTGTACACGTTTTTGAACTTTCAATTGGTATCGGAGCGGTACACAAATGTTTGGTTTCATTACCATTTGTGTGATCCTAGACCCCCGTGTTGTGATTGTTGTTTTCATCTATACCATGCTGAATTGTAGCTCAAGTGTTTGTGATAATGTCTCTATGCATATGTCTGAAAGGTGTCTTACTTGATGATCTTGTAGAGTTATTATTAACTAAGAAACATGCTAGAGTTTTTGTTCAAATGCTGAAATATCTTGAGAATCGAGAATCTTGCCTTACACAAGAGCATATCTGAATCAAAATCTTTGATTAAGAAATATAAAAGAAAGAATAGAATGTTGTGTGAGATGATTGAGAATTTGAAAATGAAAAATCAATCTAATAGTAGCATGAAACCCGATGATGAGTATGGTTTTGAAGGTCAAGAATGTCTGTCACATGTGAATCTATTTGTTCATACCTCATTAAAGGTGTTTAATGCATGTTTGTGGTATCTTGATAGTGGGTGTTCTCGCCATATGACAGGGGACAAGTCATTGTTTAAGTCACTCAAAGAAAAGGTGGGTGACTATGTGACCTTTGGGGATGGAAGCCATGCTCAAGTCCTAGGCAAAGGAACCATCGAGATACCCGGTTTGCCTCTCGTTGAAAGATGTCTTGTTCATAAAAGGGCTGAAGGCGAATTTGCTTGAGCATCACTCAAATTTGTGATGACGACTTCCTGGTACAATTCTCCAAGAAAGGATGTTTGATCATCAATAAAGAGGGGATTCAGGTTTTGGAAGGAAATCGGACTACGGATAATTGTTATGGAATAGTTCCCACGGTACCAATATCATGTAGAAGTGCTCGGGTAGATATGATGGAGCTATGGCATCACAGATTTGGGCATGCCAACTTCAAACAAGTAGCAAAAGTCTCCAAACTTGAAGTCACGAGGGGACTTCCTAAGTTTGGAAAAGTAAAGAAGACCATTTGTGGTGCATGTCAAATGGGGAAGCAAACTAAGGCAAGTCATCACAAGGTAAATGTGATAGCCACCTCTCGTTGTTTGGAGTTACTTCATGTTGATTTGATGGGGCCCACCAGAACTGAAAGCTTAGGGGGAAAAAGATATATTATGGTCATTGTGGACGACTACTCAAGATACACTTGGGTTGAATTCCTTAGAGAAAAATCAGAAGCTTGTGAGAGGCTGGAGATTTTGTGCAAGAGATTACAAAATGAAAAGGGGATTCCAATAGCCAAAGTTAGAAGTGATCATGGGAGAGAATTTGAGAATGCAAGATTTGAGTCCTTTTGTGAGAAGAATGGAATTAAAAGAGAGTTTTCAGCTCCCAAAACTCCACAACAAAATGGAGTGGTAGAAAGAAAAAATCGTGTGATTCAGGAGATGGCTAGAGTCATGTTGCTTAACAAGGAAATTCCACAAAATTTTTGGGGAGAAGTCACAACACCTCGTGTCACATTGGCAATAGGATTTTCTTTCGAATTGGTACACGTAAGACCGCATATGAGATATGGAATGGGAAGAAGCCTAAAGTGAAGTATTTCCGGGTATTTGGAAGCAAATGCTATATCTTGAATGATCGAGAGAATCTTGGGAAGTTTGATGCAAGAAGTGATGAAGGTATTTTTCTCGGCTACTCTACTACAAGTCGAGCATATAGAGTGTTTAACAAGAGAACAAAGACTGTGATGGAATCCATAAATGTCAAGATTGATGATGCCTTACCTAAGGTGGAAATGATTGATGATGTAGAAGGGCCGAGCAATCAAGAGCCTGATGTTGAGGTAGAAGCTTTGGATATGGAAGATAAAGAACCTATACCGTAGAATCGACTCCCATCAACCCAAGAAGGGAAACGAGATCGATGTCTAGAACTTCAAGTCCTCTTACTCCTCCAGAAGTTCATCCTCCTATCTCTCGTAATGATGAAGTTTCCACTACAAAAAGGCCATCCTCAAGAATTATCAAGAATCATCCGGAAAGTAATATCATAGGATCACTTGATGACGGTCTTCGCCTCGGAAAGGAAATATTCTCGCTAGCCAATCATGTAACGTATCACCGTTATCTTGCACAGTTTGAACCAAAGAGGGTTGAAGAGGCTCTTCAAGATGAGAATTGGGTTGAGTCAATGCATGAAGAGCTGAATCGGTTTGTGAGGAATGACGTGTGGGAACTTGCTCCACGACACGAGAACGTTCATGTTATAGGCACAAAGTGGATCTTTAAAAACAAAACTGATGAAGATGGAGAGATAATTCAAACAAGTCTCGGTTGGTGGCTCAAGGATACACACAAGTAGAAGGGGTGGATTTTGATGAATCATTTGCTCCGGTGGCAAGACTCGAATCCATTCGAATCCTCATATCCATTGCGTGCACCTTGAAGTTCAAACTTTATCAAATGGATGTCAAGTGTGCTTTTCTGAATGGATATCTAAATGAAGAGGTTTATGTTGAGCAACCAAAAGGATTTGAGGATCCTCATTTTCCGGATCATGTATTAAGATTGAAGAAAGCACTATATGGTTTAAAACAAGCGCCTAGAGCCTGGTACGATCGTCTTACACATTATCTTCTAGATAGAGGTTTCAAGAGAGGGTACGCCGATCGAACTCTGTTTGTCAAAAACGATGAAGATTATCTCCTTGTGGCACAAGTCTATGTTGATGACATAGTGTTTGGAGCAACTATCGAAGATCGTGCTCTTGAATTTTCTCGAGGAGATGAAGAAGGAGTTTGAGATGAGCATGGTGGGGGAGCTCACATTCTTTTTGGGTCTTCAAGTCAAACAACGAAAGGAGGGAATATTTGTATCTCAAGAGAAGTATGCCAGAAATATTGTCAAGAAGTTTGGCCTAGACTCCAAAAAACATGCCACCACTCCCATGAGTTCTTCCACTAAACTGAATATGGATTCATCGGGAGTTGAAGTAAGTCCTACATTGTATAGGAGCATCATAGGAAGTTTGCTCTACCTTACAGCAAGTAGACCGGACATTGCTTTCGGTGTGGGCGTTTGTGCCAGTACCAAGCTAATCCGAAGGAATCTCATCTCGATCTTTGCTAAGCGAATCATTCGATATGTGAATGGTACTGCAAACTATGGTCTGTGGTATTCAAAAGACTCAAATGCTTGTCTTCTTTGGGTATTCGATCTTGCTGTGGGCTGGCAAAGTGTAGACGATCGGAAAAGCACTTCAGCGGCTGTTTTTATCTTGGTAACAATCTTGTTTCGTGGATGAGCAAGAAGCGAATTCGATGTCTTTATCTACTGCGCAGAAGCGAGAATACATCGCTGCTGGAAGTTGCTGCACTCGACTTCTTTGGATGAAGAAACTACTTCATGACTATGGAATTCCTCAAGAAACGATGTGTGTTTTTCGTGACAACACAAGTGCCATCAATCTTTCCAAGAATCCTGTTCAGCATTCAAAATCCAAACACATAGAGATACGTTACCATTTCATTCGGGATTTGGTAGAGGAAAAAGTTGTGTGTCTTGAGTTCATACACACCGACAATCAAAAGGCGAGATATCTTCACCAAGCCTCTCGATGGTCCACGGTTTGAATCACTCCGTAAGACCATTGGTGTTGGTACAATTCCTTGACTCTCTTGTGTGTTGTGTGCTCCACTTATTCATAATATGTTTCATCTGTTTGTGTTGGGGCACACACCTTTTCTTGTTTAATGTTTTGTGCAACATGTTTCTGTTTGTTTGTCCTTTTGTGATTACTTTTGTTGTTTCTTTTAAATCACTGTTTTATCAATCCTTTTTGTGTGTTGTGTCAAAAATCCAAAAATTACATAAAATATTGGAAAATCAAAAAGCTTGATTGACTTTGTTGAGTTTTGTCTTAAAACTCGTTTTGCCTTGTACCTTTGTGCTAATGGCTTTGTGCATTTTCGAGCATTGCTTGTTTTCATGCACCTATATCTCGATGGGAGAAATCTTGAATTCTATGTGACTGTTGTAAATAGATCTTCAAACTTGTCATGAATGATTAGTGAATGGTTATGTTGATCTTGAGACATGCATAGACTTGTGTTTATATCTCTTCCCACTCTTTATTTTTTGTTTTGCTAAAAAGAGCTCACCAAATGTAAATCTCCAAATGAAAAGAGATATTGAGTCTGCAAAAGTCCATCGCACATTCTAGTATTTGACTAGGAAAAAGGTAAGCGACCTTGTGTTAAAAGTGAAATTTCATTCAAAAAGGCCAAAGGCCTGTTCTTCAAAGAGAAATGTTACATATATTCCTCTCACAATGAGAGATGATTGCCGTAAAAAGATCAAAAAGATCAAATGATATGATTGTTAGTGGAGTCAAATGAAATGCTCCAAGTTATGTTATCAAGTTATGTGTGGGAAGTCATATATTCATATTTCTATAATTGAGATTGGTCACATGATCTAGTGCTAATTGTGTATGCCTTGGTTGAATTGATCATTGAAGCTTCACATTAGACAAAGGACTATCTCATTGTTGATATCCACACACATCACACAAGTTCATGTTCTATAAATGCCTTATTCATTTGTGTGATTGTACTTGATAAAATGTGTTCTCACATGCTCAATCTTTGTTATGTCAAGCACAAAAAGATTTTTGAGTGTTTTAGGTGTTTTTGGAAAGTATTTTGGTTGAAAAATCTGAAAATTTCAAAAATACAGTTTTACCCTGTTTTGGCGGCTCGATCACGGGTGTGTCAAGTCGCGGGCCTCGATCGCCGCACCTCGCTGGTCATTTTTGGCGACTTGTTCACGAGTAGAAGGTCCAATCGCGAGTTCACTCGAGATTTTCGCGGCTCACCGCGACTCACTCGCTGGGTAGACCTTCCAAATCGCGAAAAACACTTAGAAAAATTTTTTTCAAAATTTTGGTCTTGTGTTTTCTCAAGCGGCTTGAGTCAAGCGATCGTGGTGGCGACTTGATCCATCGCGAAAATCGCGTGTTTTGCGAAACAGGAGCGATTTTAAAAATTTTCTGTTTTCCCTCGATCTTTTTGTGACTGTTCATTGTCTTTTTCTTCTGCACTTTCCCTTTTCACACCATGCCTCCATTGTCGATCTCTTTTGTTTGCTTCTTCTCGGCTAAAAATCGTCGACTAACGTATATGGTTCTCTGTCTTGCACTCTAATTTTCCTATTGTCTTGGTTTTCCCTCTGGATTATCCACTTTTGCGTGTGATTTTGTGATGGGGTTTGTGATGTCATCATTGTTCTTTCTTAGCTTATTTTAGCCTGTGCTTCTGGTTTTGAGCCTATCTATTTTGTTGGTTGTGTTCTCCATCTTGTGCTTAGCTAGGGTTAGCTAATTTTTGACTGATCTGATGTTGATATCTTTGTTCACTTTGATCTTGTGTGGTATCTTGTTGATGTGGTGTTGATTTTGGTCCTTTCTCAGCTGTTTTTGTGGGTATATTTGATCTCTTTATACTGGATTATTCTAATTTGGGCTTCTGGTGTCCCTCATTGTTCTTTCTGACCATACTCATCCAACTGTTAGGGTTTCTTCATGTTTCTACTTTTCACTAACCCTCTGTTGGATTGTGTTCTGTCATTTCCTTTGTTGATAATACAGACTGGTCATGTCTCCATTCAAAAAGGTCATTGTGAAAGGAGGTTCTTCCAAAGGGAAGGAACCTGTAATTGATGTTGATGAAGACACACCTCTCCCAAAAGTGACTCGCTCTTCATCACAGCGATTCGATCCCACTAAGTTCAGATCTTACTCAGCCAATCAGTCATATGAGAATTGTTTTGTTCATGCCACACCATTGCTAGAGCGAGTGTGGATCTCGCCTCCCTTCACAACACCGAAATTCAGATATGTTTTGCTCACAAGGATTGGAATTACCTTCTCTCGATCCGGATATCGTGTATGAAGAGTTGGTTAAAGAATTTTATGCTAACACAATTGTGGAAGGAGATGAACTTAAGTCTTTGGGTTCGGCAAAAGAGCTTTTCTATCTCTCCTACATACCTGGCGGATATTCTTCACATCAACGACTCCATTTTTCGTCATTCACCGGTCTATGATGATCTATGTCCGATGAGGAGCTTCTCAAACAAAGCCTTGGTCAAGATTTGGAGTTCTCACCAAATGGAAAATCCATCGATGTTTCCTCTCTTTCTCCGAAACCGAGAGTGCTTACGATTGTGATGTTTCACAATTTGTACCCTTTATCAAGTCTTTGGGTATATGAATCTCGGACGTGCCTTGTTTCTTCATGATCTCATCTCTGATGAAGAAATCGACATTTGTGCACATATCTTTCATGTTCTGCGCAAAACGGTTCTCCGAAATGAGTCTCGGATATGCATTCCCTTTTGCGTCTTATTTCACGGATCTTGAAGCTCAAGGGAATCTATCCAACAGGTGATGAGTCTCCTCTTCCTAAACCGAGCCCAATCAACATGCGCACATACAATGCCGTGTTGGACATAGTCGGAAGAGGGCCAAACCAGAAAACTTCGCATCTCACAGTGCTCCTCCGTTCGGTAATCTCTCCTCGATGAGAAACTTGATCTCATTGTCTCCTCTCGTCCACGAGCTGAATTCAAAGGTGTCCGGTCTCACCGCTTCTCTACATCATCAAAGCAACCGATGGGATATGAAGCTTACTTCACTTCAAACCCAGCTGGATCAAATTCAGAGAAAGCTAGAAGAGGATGACTAGCCTATTCCATGACAAAAAGGGGGAGTGATAGGCATGCTCAAGGGGGAGGATATTAACCTAAGGGGGAGCGTCTTTATCTAAGGGGGAGTGTCTTTATTTTTTTTGCTGTTGTTGTTTATTTCTATCTTTAAGCTGATATATTGTGGTCTCAAAAAACTGCTATTCAGGTATTTGTTCTGCTTTGTACCCATATGCTTTTGTAAGCTTTTAGGGTTAATGGTTTTAAGCATATTTTGTAGGCCTTGTGGTTTGTACCATGCTTAAGTGCAGCCTTTATGCTTGTTGAAATCAGTACTTTGTTCCAAATGTTCTGCATTGTGGTTTATTGTCTTGTCACTCTTGTGCCCTTGTAGGATTGTTCCTAGATGCATATGCCTTGTGTGCTATGCATTGGTTGAGTGTTGAGCATACAAGTGACTTGCCTTGTGCTTGTTAACTTGTATGTCCTTGTGTTCATTCCAAGTGTGAATGAGCACTTTGTGATCACTACCTTGTGGTGTTCACTTGGTTGATCAAGCCATGGATTGTATATTACTCCATCTTTGCTTGATCACATTTCAGCTTGTTTCATATGCATTCATAGTTTTCTGCTTACAATAATCAAAGTGTATTGTTGTGTTTCAGGAGTATATTGTTTATATGATTCAAGTGCTTCACAACTTCTAGAGTTAGGTGTGAGTGAGTTTTGTTCAACTGTTCCCAACTCACGGTTTAAGTCTAGAGTCTGTTTTTTAGGGTTTTGTCACGGAATAGCCAAAGGGGGAGATTGTAAGGTTGAATTTATTCACCCATCTAATTGGCTTTATTCCGTGCAAATTTGCTTGTAATTCAGCATTTAGTAACCCCGTGTATTTAGGTGGGATTGTTGTAAGGGTAGTGAGTGAGATAGAGTGAAGATTGCTCAAGAGTGTGCAAGAAAACAGTGTCGCGGCCGGGACTCGCGGCTGGACTCGCGGCTTCAACCCGCCGAGATCGCACACGTGCCAAGCATCTTTGGAAGGTGAACAGTCATGCTAGCTGGAGCACTACAGACAAAACAGACAATCGGCCATACGGTTATCTCGCGACTGGAACTCGCGATCGAGTCAAGTCGCGAGGTCAAGCCGCGAGCCACCCCTGTTTTGGAAAAACCTGACGTTTCGCATTCCACTCCACTCCAAAGATAAATACCCTTTTAACCCACGATTGAAAGAGAGCTTCCAGAGAGAATTTTGAGAGAGAAACCCTAAAGAAAAACCAGATTGCCTCACCCACAATCTCTACCTTAGAGTCTCATCAAATTCCCTCACTCTCTTCCTCTCCATTGCCAAATCATTGAGAGGTCTTATAACCAAACCTGTTCTCACCATTATCATCTTTGTGAGACAAACGTTTGGAGTTAAGGGAAGCGATTAGGAAGGAACCAATATTCATTGGTTGATGCTACGGTGTAGTAGCGGAATCCGTAAGCTAGAGAAGAAAAAGGTTCGGCGCAACCTCGTTGGAGCAAGAAGCTTGGAGGGCTTAGGTGCATTGGGTAGATTAGGCTTGGAGGGTCTATTGCTGTCCTTGTATCCCAACCATATTTTCTAGTGGATTGATTACCGCTTGGAGGGCGGCGGAGAGGTTTTTCGCCGAGGTCTTGGGTTCCTCTTCGATAACATATCTGGTGTTATCGCTGTGTTTGCATCTTCCTTCCTCTCTATCTCTGCCTTTACTTTACCTGCTGTGGTTTAATTTGTTATGGCTTAGATAGTTGTTTAACCAATTCCATAATATAGCATATGTTAAGTTTCCGCACATTAATTGTTTGACATATTGCGTGTGTTGGTTAAGTTGGTTTTTGGGGGTCTAAACGTTCAAAAGTGTATTTGTACACGTTTTTGAACTTTCAGTTAGTTTTATAGATGCATACCAAGTGTTTGATAAAATGCCCAAATGGCATTTTGGTGTTGTTTTGGACTCCAATGAGTTCCAAACTTTGGGGATTACCATGACTGGACTTGTTTATCATTTTTTGATCATTGGGTTTGTGTTTTACACACTTCGACCCAAATGTGCTTAGTCATGCCTTGCACATGCATCACATATGCACACCACATGCACACTTGATGCACACACATGCACACTTGTCATATTTTTGTATTTCAATCATGCTAATTACATGTTATTACATGTTTAGCTCTTATAACATGATTGTGTGACAATGTTTATGTTCTTTTTAGGACTTTGTGTTTATTTTATGGACTAACTAGGTTCTAATCAAGTTTGTGTTCTTGTTTTATGTTTTTGCACTTGTTTCTTTGTTCCTTGTGTCTATTTTTACAAATGTCTCCCACTAAGCACTCTGCTTCCAAGAAACCCTCAAAGCATCCACGCATAAACTCAAACAATTTCAGAACTATTGAGGCAGACATGGCCTACAACAATTGCTATAAAAAGGCAATGATCATCATAGCAAGGGTTGTGTGAATGGAGACCCTTGAAAACACTTCCATACTTGAAGTGTTCAAGGAGAGAACTTGGACAAAGTTGCTGAATCTAAGTAGAAGTGTCTATCTTGAACTTATAATGGAGTTATTCGCCAATGCCACTGTGGAAGGAGATCACATCAATTGTTGGGTGCGACAAAAAGAATTCATTATCACAAGGGATTCCATTCAAGAATTCTTAGAAGTTTGTCCACCATCTCAACAAATCTCCATACAATATGATGATAGATTGGACTCTCTTGAGCCAATGGCAAAGCTCCTCGGTGGCTCTCTCAAGAAGAAGTCAATGAACACCATCCTTTTCAACGCGGAGATGAGGACATTGGCTTATGTCATGATTCACAACCTCTACTCGGTGACGAACTTGACAACATTGTCCGGACCAAGAACCATTTTTCTATATGATCTCTTCACACATAAGGAGATCGACATATGCCATCATATATACTACCTCCCGACTAAGAGCATCACCAAGAGGAACTCAAGGACAATATTGCCATTCCCTAGTCTCATTATGGGTCTCATAGCAAAGACAAAGCTCAAGATTCCAAGCAATCTTACCATTGTGCAAAGAGACTATCCCATTGGTGCTCATACGGTGACCCATAGCAAAGCCCACATCACTCAATCAAAAACTAGGATTTCTCAAATCCCAAAGGATGATGTTGACGAAGAAGATGGAGACACAGAGGAAGAGATTGACAGTTCACCTCGGACCAGAGGGTTTTGCACAACCATCTTCCCAAGCACAAGCACGGGGACCCGTTCGTCTTTATCGTCTCATTGCCAGGGTTGAGTAGATGTATGGTATGCTAGAATCCCATGTGCAGCACATCACGGATCAGTTTACATATGTCGAAGGCCGACATCGTGTGCTATCGTCTCGGATTGAAGACATGATGATGGAGCAGAAGCAGCAACAAGAGGGATCCAACTCAGAATCTGAGCAATTCTTGCTCCTTTGGCCATTCCAATCAAAAAGGGGGAGAAAATTTTGACGGGGAGCAAAGCGTAGCATATCTTAGATATTGGTTCATCTTGTTGGCTTAGTGGTTTAATTTTCTTCTCACCTTTATAGTCTTTTTAACTCTTGGATATTTACATTGCTTTCTTTTAAAGCTTTAAGTACTTTGGTTTAAAACTTTCAGTTTATATTCAGTACTTTGTTTTTGTATCTTTGCTTTGTAGCGTTTTTAAGTGCTTTTAGATTTTGTTGCATTATCTTTATTACCACACACTTGTGCCCTTGTTGGATCTTGTATCCTTGATGCAAATACTTCGTGTATTTTGCATTGGTTGTGTTTTGGACATGCAATTGATTTTTGCGTTGCTTTTAATTGCATTGCGTGTCTAGACCATTTACTAGCTAAATGTTCATTGTAATCATCCTTTTATGACTGCTCTTGTTTGATCAAGCTATGCTTAAGTGTTTATATATATTTTATTACCTTGATTGCACTTTACTTGCTCGTATACGTACCATGTATTCAACTTGTCATAAGCTTTTATTTATGTGCGAATGTTTCAAAGTCAGGTGTATACGTGTAAGTGTTTCACGACTTCTAGATTAGGTGTGAGTGATTTTTTCCATTATTCCCAAACTCACGTTTAAGTCTAGAGTCTATTTTAGGGGATTTGTCACAGAATAGCCAAAGGGCGAGATTGTAAAGTTGTGATTTACAACTAATTTGTGTTGGCTCTAATTCTGTGCCAAATTTGATTGTAATTTTGTTCAATCTTTTGTATACTATATTTTATGTGGGATTTCATTGTAAGGGTTGTGTGTGAGAGAGAGTGTGAAGACTCAAGACTCATTGAAGATCAAAGGAGTTTTCACGGGTAGCTAGCGAAAAGCCTTCCCGTGAAGTGAAGTATGTGCTCAGCACATGACTGGAATGCAAAAAGTCCGACAGATGGTGATAGCTAGTTTTCATGAGTGTCTTGCGAGTAAGTCCTTCCTGCAAGATACCCACGAAACATTCTGTGATACACCAAGTCCGTAAGGTTGAATTTAATCAACCATGTGTTGGCTTTATTCCATGACAAATTTGCTTGTAATATAGCACTTAGAAACCTTGTATTTAGGTGGGAATCATGTAAGGGTAGTGTGTGAGAGAGTGTGAAGAAATGCTCAAGACAAAGGTGCGGTGAAGTGAAGCGAGACTCGCGGCTAGGACTCGCGGGTGGCTCGCGGCTTGCAAGCCGCCAAAAGTTGCTCACGTGCGAGCATGCGGGGAGCTGAACAGTCACGTCACCTAGAGCACTACACGACAAAAATCCAGACTGGCCATTAAGTTAGCTCGCGACTTGAACTCGCGACTCGGTCAAGTCGCGAGGTCAAGTCGCCACCCAGCCCTGTTTTTGGAAAAACTGACTCTTCGTATTCCATTCTCACACCAGTATAAATACCCCTCATTCCCACAAGATATGGGTGGCTATTCAGAAAGAAAAACCCTAAGAGAGGTTTCTTCAAAACACCCACCCAATTAGAGAGAGCTACTCATTCTTAGAGAGAAACCTTTGTAGTCTCGTCTCATTCCCTCTCTCATTGTCATACCTATTGAGAGGAGATTTCTATCCAAACACTACCCACACCCATTTAGATTGTTGAGTGTTCTTGGAGTTTTGGGAAGCATTGGAAGATGCCAAAGATGGCGGATGCTATGGTTTAGTAGCGGAATCCGGTAAGCTAGAAAAGAAAAAGGTTCGGCGCAACCTCGTTGGAGCAAGAAGCTTGGAGGGCTTAGGTACATCGGGTAGATTAGGCTTGGAGGGTCTATTACTGTTCATGTATCCCAACTACATTTTCTAGTGGATTATTGACCGCTTGGAGGGCGGCGGAGAGGTTTTACGCCGAGGGCTTCGATTTCCTCTTCGATAACACATCGTGTGTTGTCCTTGTGTTTGCATCTCTCTTCCCTTTATCTTTGCCTTTTATTTTCTGCTGTGGATGTGATTTATAATTGACTTAGATTGATTTCCAATTCTGTTTATAGCTTATGTTCATTTTCCGCACACTAGTTGTTTGTCATAAAGCTTGAATTGGTTATTTTGTTTTTGGGGGTCTAAACGTTCAAGGGTGTTTATACACGTTTTTGAACTTTCAATTGGTATCGAGCGGGTACACTTGTTGTGGTTTAAATACCTAAGTGTGATCCTTGACCCCTTGTGTTTATTTGCCATGGATTGTGCTTTGTATGACTCTTTGCATGATTTGGTTGGTAATGAATGTAACATGCCACGTGTTTGTGAAATTGCCTCTATGAGTGTTAATCCTCATAAGTGTGATGACATGTTATTTGAATCTATGGGTGGTGTTGACAAACTCTTAAAGAAAAATGCTAAGAAGTTTCAAAAGAATTTGAGCAAGTTATTTTGTGAAAATGATGATTTGATTGCTAAGCTCAATGAATTCAACAAATTGGTTGAGAAATATAAAAAACTTGCTGAAATTTCTCATGAAAAGCTAAAAGAGTTTGAATGTTTGAATATGGACTTGGATGCTAAACTTGTTTTGTCTAACAAACTTGTTGATGAGTTAAAATGTGAAAATGAATCTCTTAAGATGCATGCCAAGTGTTTGATTGCTGAACCTATTGTTAAAAAGGATGATAATATTTGTTGCAATCATGTTGTGGTACCCGATTTTGTGCCTAGTGTGTGTTCTACCTTAAAGGACAAATCGGTGTATATTCCTCCACATAAAAGAAATCAAAAGGTGGAGAGAAAGGCTGTTAAGTCAAAGCCTCCGTTGAGGTCTCAACCTAAGGTTTTGAATGGATCTAAGTTTGTTCCAACTTGCCACCATTGCGGTGTGATTGGTCATATAAGACCTCAATGCTCCAAGTTGAAAAGAGAACAAAATAATGTTGCTAGATCTCTTCCCAAAAGCCTAGTAGACCTAAACACATTGTGTGTCACCATTGTGGTGTCTTTGGTCATGTAAGACCTCAATGCTCTAAGTTTCATGCTTTTAAAAGAATCAAAAGAAAAGAAAAACTTGAGCTTTTTGGAAGTTGTGCTAAAAAGAGTAAACCGGTTTTGAGTGAAAATAGCATGTTGTTAAAGAAAATGTTTGATGCTCTTAACTCCTTGACTATGTGCATCTCCGGTTCTCATTCTTCCAATCCTCGTCTCACTTCTCTTGAGACACTCATTCCAAACAATCGTTCCGTTTGGATGAGGAAGGGTTCCTATGGTTGAACTTTTGCTCTTTTGGTCCTTGATCTAATTCTTTTGATCTTTGTAGGACCCTTCATGCATTAAATGTCATATCTTCATGCATTTTGTGCATCTTGCATTCATTTATATGCATTGTTTTGTTTTTGATCTTACTTTTATATTTCAGTTTTGTGTGAGTATAAAATCCAAAGCCACATAAAAAGTGAAAAATTCAAAAAGTTTGATCGTATATGTTTGAGCACATATCACATGTGAGTTTGGCCTTGTACCTTTGTACAAATGGCTTTGTGCATTTACGAGCTTTGCTTGTTATTTTTGCACTTATATCTTTGTGGGAAAAATCTTGACATCTTTGTGTGATTGTTGTAAATTGATCTTCAAACTTGTCATGAATGATTAGTCAATAGTCATGTTGGTTTTGATACTTGCGTAGACTTGTGCTTATATCTCTTCCCACTCTTTTATTTTTATTGCTTAAAGAGCTCAATAAATGTAAATCTCAAAATGAAAAGAGATAATGAGCTGCAAAAGCCGTCGCACATACTAGTATTCGACTAGGAAAAAGGGAAAGCGACTTAAATGAAATTGTATGATGCCCAAAAAGCCAAAGGCTTGTTCATCAAATTGAAATATCACAAATTTCAGGCATCGATCTCAAAATGAGATGTTTTGATTCAAAATGATCAAATGTTATGAATTGTAAAGAAGCCAAATGAAAAGCTTCATCATATGTAATCATTTTCTTGTGGGAGGTCATATATGCTCATTTCTATAATTGAGATAGACCACTTGACTTAGCACTAGTGTGTATGACTTGATTGAATTGATCATTGAAGCTTCACTCTAGACTAAGAACTATTCCACATTTGATACACACACACAACACACATGCCTAATGTTCAATGAATGTCTTATTCATTTGTTAGATTGTATTTGTCTAAATGTGATGTGTGTGTGCTCAATCTTATATGGATTAATCCAAAAAGATTTTTGATCATTTTATATGTTTTTGGAAGTGATTTTTATCACTTTTTGTGTTTATGTTTAGTGCTTACTTTGTTTTTCAATGTTTAAACATGTTCTCAATTGAAAAACAGTGTCGAGTTTTTCATGGCTCACCGGCGACTCGCCCGATCGCGAAACCCCATCGCGAGTTCATCCGAGAAGCTTTTGGCGGCTCACTCGCGGCTTGCTCGCGGCTCACTCGCGACTCGCGAAAATTTTCGCGACTGAAACTCGCGGCTCGCGGCTTGCTCATGATCAACCTCGCGACTCGCCCGATCGCGAAACGCCTGTAAAAACTTTTTAAAGGGCTTTTTGTGGGAAACTTGTTTTAAACCTCTCCCATCCTCTCTAAAACCCCTCTTTCAATATTTTTACATCAAAACCCAACCAATTTGAATGGTTTTTCAATCCATTAACATCTCTAAGGTAATTATAAACTCTTTTCATTGATTTTGATCCTTAGATTATGTTTTGGAGAGTTTTGTGCTCTTGGTTGGGATTTTCATCATAGGGGTTGGGAAAACTTAATTTTTGTCAAATTTCTTCATGGGATTGGTTTCTTTTGTTGATTTGCATTGGATGTTGGCCCCTTGTGGCAGAAAGAACATGTATTAAGGGTAGATTTCATGATGTTCATGCATTGTTTCACATTATTGTTCATAGTGTGCATGTTAGGTGTTTGATAAAATGCCTCTTAGATATTTTCTCGCTTGTTTGGACTTGATGAGTACCAAACTTTGGGGTTTCTCATGTTTCCTCTTTAGGAACATGTTTGGTTCATTGGTTGTGTATTTAACACACCTTGCCCCACATGTGCCTTTTTCATGCATTGGTCATGCATTGCACTTAGCCACCTCTTGCACACACATTTGCTACCCTTGTCATGCATTGGTATAGACCTTGCTTCTTCATCCTAGTATGTCATGTCTGTCTTATGCTTTGTAGCATTTTACTTTGTCATGGGTTTGAGCTTCATTTTCTCATTCATCTTGCACCCCTTATGCATCATTAGCATTGTTCGTACCTTCATCTCTTGCCCTCTTTTCTCCTTGACCCTTTGTCTATTCCCAAAAAAAGGGAGAGTATACTCTAGAGAGTATTCCGGAGTATTTTGTCATTTCTATATGACTCTTGTTATGACTCTTGTGCACATCCTTAGGGGAGAAATTCTATTTCTCGTGCACATTTGTAGGGGAGAGATATTCCATAGGGGAGATGCATATACCAAGGGGGAGAAGACATTGTGTTAACAATAAAACTTTATTGTGTTTGTTTTCTTGTATTGCATCGTGTTTGTGTTTTGGACTTGCATATATCCCTATGCTATTGTGCTTCATTGAATGCATGTTCGAATGATCATTTGCTTTGCTATGTGATCATTGTAGTCATTTCTATATGACTGTTTTGGTGTTTGATCAAGTTGCTCATATGTTTTACATCATGTTTACTTGATCGCAATTTGCCTGTTACATTATACTTGTTCTTTTATTACTTGCTTTACCTTGAGGGTCTAATGTGTTTTGTGCAAGTGTTTCAGGTTACAAGTATATATGTTCCAAGTGCATCACAACTTCTCATCATTTTGAAGGGGAGAAACTTTAAGCACTTTTAGTTTATATTGTTTAAGTTTTTATTCAATATAATGTGCTTTGTACCCATGTTGCTTTTGTAAGCTTTTAGGGTTTATGTTTGTAGGCTTTATGGTTTGTACCATGCTTTATGCAGCCTCTATGATTTTGTTAAATCAGTACTTCTATCCAAATGTCATGCATTTTCTGGTTATGTACTGTCACTCTTATGCCCTTGTAGGATTGTTCCTAGATGCATATGCCTTGTGTGTTATGCATTGGTTGAGTGTTGAGCATACAAGTGTCTTGCCTTGTGCTTGTTAACTTGTATGTCCTTGTGTTCATTCCAAGTGTGAATGAGCACTGTGATCACTACCTTGTGGTGTTCACTTGGTTGATCAAGCCATGGTTTGTTTCTTAACTCCATATTTGCTTGATCACATATTGCCTGTTTCATATGCATTTTATGATTTTCTGCTTACAATGATCATGGTGTATTGTTGTGTTTCAAGAGATTCAAGTTCATATGATTCAAGAGCTGCACAGCTTCTAGATTTAGGTGTGAGTGAGTTTTGCCATTGTTCCCAAACTCACGTTTAAGTCTAGAGTCTGTTTTAGGGTGTTTTGTCATGCAATAGCCAAAGAGGGAGATTGTAAGGTTGAATTTAATCAACCATGTGTTGGCTTTATTCCATGACAAATTTGCTTGTAATATAGCACTTAGAAACCTTGTATTTAGGTGGGAATCATGTAAGGGTAGTGTGTGAGAGAGTGTGAAGAAATGCTCAAGACAAAGGTGCGGTGAAGCGCGACTCGCGGCTAGGACTCGCGGGTGGCTCGCGGCTTGCAAGCCGCCAAAAGTTGCTCACGTGCAGAGCATGCGGGGGAGCTGAACAATCACGTCACCTGGAGCACTACACGACAAAAATCCAGACTGGCCATTAAGTTAGCTCGCGACTTGAACTCGCGACTCGGTCAAGTCACGAGGTCAAGTCGCCACCCAGCCCCTTTTTTGGAAAAACTAACTCTTCGTATTCCATTCTCACACCAGTATAAATACCCCTCATTCCCACAAGATATGGGTGGCTATTCAGAAAGAAAAACCCTAAGAGAGGTTTCTTCAAAACACCCACCCAATTAGAGAGAGCTACTCATTCTTAGAGAGAAACCTTTGTAGTCTCGTCTCATTCCCTCTCTCATTGTCATACCTATTGAGAGGAGATTTCTATCCAAACACTACCCACACCCATTTAGAGTGTTGAGTGTTCTTGGAGTTTTGGGAAGCATTGGAAGATGCCAAAGATGGCGGATGCAATGGTTTAGTAGCAGAATCCGGTAAGCTAGAAAAGAAAAAGGTTCGGCGCAACCTCGTTGGAGCAAGAAGCTTGGAGGGCTTAGGTACATCGGGTAGATTAGGCTTGGAGGGTCTATTGCTGTTCATGTATCCCAACTACATTTTCTAGTGGATTATTGACCGCTTGGAGGGCGGCGGAGAGGTTTTACGCCGAGGGCTTCAGTTTCCTCTTCGATAACACATCGTGTGTTGTCCTTGTGTTTGCATCTCTCTTCCCTTTATCTTTGCCTTTTATTTTCTGCTGTGGATGTGATTTATAATTGGCTTAGATTGATTTCCAATTCTGTTTATAGCTTATGTTCATTTTCCGCACACTAGTTGTTTGTCATAAAACTTGAATTGGTTATTTTGTTTTTGGGGGTCTAAACGTTCAAGGGTGTTTATACACGTTTTTGATCTTTCAAAGTCTCTACCCACACTATATATACCCACATTACCCACATATTGAGATGAGTGCTTTTCAAAGAGAAAACCCTAGCCATTACCCTTAAAAGTGAGAGATTGTCATACCTACAATCTTCTACACAATCGATTATGGTTTTCCTCAACTCCTACCTCTCCATATCCAAATCTGAGTTCTTGAGTTTCCTCTTCGATAATACATCGACGTGTTATCTTGTGTTTGCATTCTTCTTCCCTACTCTTTTAACTTTCATTTTATTGTTATGATTTGATGAATATGGCTTAGAGTAGTTATATTGTTTATCTACTCGCATTTACTCTATTCCACATTTAGTTTAAGTTAGAGTAAAATCAATCGAGCCGTAATTTTAATTTGGGGGTCTAAACAACTCTTGTGTTTTCACACAAATTCAGGCTTTCAATATTCATTTGATATTCTGTCTATCTATTTTATAAGTTTTGTGAATTCAAGTTCGGGTTTTTTATTTATTGGATTTCTGCTGTATTTTCCACACATGCGTTTATGGTTTGTTTTCGGTGTTTTAAAAATTTACAAGTTAATTCTTTCAACATTCTTTATCGTCTGTACTAGCAACTAATAGTTAGTAGTTGTGTTATAATTGTATTAGGGAAATACCTTGTATTTGGGCTGATATTTGATTTAACCATCTCATTCTGTATGTTTGTTTTGTCACGGATTGCCAAAGGGGGATATTGTTAGGTTCTAAAGATTTAGGATTAAATATTTAAAATCATATTTTATTTGTGTTGGCAAATCGAGAACAAAACATGTCTAGTCTACTTGTTAGGCAATGCTTAAAGATGCAGGTTTCAAGCTTCAAGTTCGAGTTAACTGCAGAAAAGTGAAGTCACATTCTGCCAAACTCGATCAATCGAGAATTAGGCTCGACCGATCAAGAATCGTAGAAATCAAATTCTACAGAATGTTTAAACAAGGCCTAAGCCCGTGAAAACGTTAGAGTTTTATTCTAACTTGTCCACATATAAAAGGGAAACCCTAGCTACGTTTTCGAGACTCTTGAAAGACTTGTGTGTTACTCTTTGTAAGATTTGAGAGGTTTTGTACCTTCTAACTACACAAAAATCTACTAGAGTAAGATCTACAATCAAGTGGTGGTAGAACATAGTTGCTGCTACAAGATCATTACTGATGGTGATCTAAAACCTTTGAGTGGGATCTTAAAGTCACAAGTGTGGGTGCTTGTGTTGTTGTAAATCCAAGGAGAGAAGGAGTCCATGGATTCGGAACTTGCACGTGATCATGTTAGTAAGTTACTACATGAGGTAGCAATAGATTTAAGGTTAAATCTGATTGTAAAAACTTCAATTATTTTGTAGTGGATTTGTTTTACCTTGAGGATAGCTAGGTCAAATCCTCCCTAGGTTTTTACCTTGAAATGGTTTGTTTCATTGGTTTTACTGGGTCATTATATCGTGGTGTTATTTACTTTTCTGCTATTGTGCATGATATGATATATGCTTGTTTAACCTAGAACTGAATAATAAACCTAATAATCAACTTAGTTAATAAATTAGGTTAAACAATCTGGTTTAAGGGGTCCAAATGAACAAACATGCTTGATTTTAAACCATGGGAGAACTTTGTAACTATCCTATATTTAAGGGAGGTGGGGAAGGGGGAGAAATTATGTAGTCCTCATGGAGGACCACATCAACAATACCTAGTAGTTCTCTACTCCACTAATATAATGTCATGTGTCCAATTTAATGAGTCATTATCTAATCACACCCTTTCAAATAATAAATAAATAAAAACATCTCAATTATTTCCTGAGCCTCAAATATTCTGATCGGTCAACTTCAATCCATCGCCTTCCTTCTATAATCGCCATGGCTATTTGGTACAATTTTTTATTTTTATTTTTTTATGGGAGGAATTATTTTGTATTAGTTCACTATATAAAAAAGTAAAAACTGTATACTACTTGAGCTCAAGATACAGATAACAATAAGATAGGCCCTACGCACCTATGGCAAAAGGCTTTCTACCATGAACATATGCTTATGTTTATTTTTTATTTATTTTTTGATGAATAACGTATGGCTTCTATTTTGACTGATTATCCATAACACATAACGTGTTTGCAGGAAATTCTGGGCCGTGTGACAAGAAACAATGAACAGCTTATAAACGATTTTGTTAACAAATATCTTAAGGGTATTTGTTTAGGAAATACTTTTAGAAACCTTTTATGGTAGTAAATAAAAATATAAATAAATAAACTGATTTTTTTGGCAATTTTTTTTATATTTCACAAAAGTTCTATAAATACTTCTCTTTAATTAAAATTATCTCAAGAGCACCTTTTAAATCGAACCCACTTGTAAAAGCCATAAGCTTTGTTGACTATTGATGATACCGAAAATGTCACCAATAGGTCACACAGCACTCGCGACTCAAAGTGGACCTGCACAACAAAATAATAGAAGACCTCAAAGAGCACCGGTGTGGTGCCAGCCGAATACCCTCCGAAGGTCAAGTTAGAATTATTCTCACAACTCTAGAGTGCTAGAGAGGGTAAATTATGCGTACCTTGATTTGCGAGGGTATTAGGGCTTTTATAGTAGTAGAAAGTCAGCTTTTCCTTCTTGGTGTAGAAGTCTTTTCCTTATGGGACTCTACCTCGAGCAATCCCAAATGTGATGGACAAACATTTCCTTGTAGAGTGGGTTTTCTCATTAAGGCGTATCTTCTAGAATTATCCTTGCACTAATATTTTGATTTCCTTTGGGATTCTCTCAGATTTCAAACGTGTGCCCCAAGCATTTCAAGTCATGCCAAGCCCCGAGCTCTCCCTTATCACCGGCCCATGGGCTCGAATCCGTCAGGCCCAATATCACGCTATTTTTTACCCCATCAATTGCCCCCTTCACCCTATGGTCCGTCATGATTTAGGTGGTCGGACCATTAGGGTGACGATTAATATTTTAATTGGGGTTGACGGTCCAAGATTGTCTATACTTGACGGTTGAACATTGTTCATGTTGATGGTACAAGACTCTTGAAGTTGACGGTTCCTTAAGGGGACATGAACTGCGAACATATGTGACAGGTTGTCAAACATTTATGAGGCACGCCACGTGTCACTTTTTGATTGGATTTTGTATCGGATCGAAGCGACGCTTCGTCTTCCATGCATCTCTCATATATATAACACACCTCTTTCCCCTTATTTCTACAACTTTCAGCCAAAACAAATTGTCGTGAGCGCTTGATCGTCATCCTTGTCAGAGCACCCTGTCGAACATCTGTACCCGTCAACTATACAACCGTCGACTTTCTGATACTCAGAATGGTGAGTATTTATCATTATTTATTTTTTCAAGTCGTGCATTTTGTGCTTAAGTTCTGCTAGACCTACACACCCATCAGTCACTATTAGACCCGTCAGTCTTAGGTTTTGTCGTCAATTGTAGGCCATGTCTAGTGCGTCAAGTAATCGGTCGGTAGTTCGTGACGGGGCGGAATACGAGGAAGTATACCCGTCCGGTCATAAAGATTCGTAGAGTCCCGACGAAGAAAGGAGTCCGTCTGCCTCTTCCTCGTCCTCAACAAATGAGGAGACTGACGGTGTGTGAATTCCTTCATTGCTACCGTCCAAATGAAATAGACAGATCAAGAGGGATGTATAGTTTTGCCAAGAGGGAGCCCCTTGTTGAAGGTCATCTTTCAAACTCCGAACTCAAATAGAGACTGGAAGAGTCGCTATTTCTTCCTAGAGGGTGACAAATGGATGAACCGTCTAGGGGAGACGGAGTATATGCCTGTTGATACAACTTGAGGAGTGTTACATTCATCCCGTATGCACCCGTCCTAATTTTGTAATTCTTTTCATATCCGTCAGCTATAATTCTTCTCTAACCATCCATTTTCTCTACAGGTAGACGGCGCCCACAAGTTAGTGTTGAAGAATTTAGTTTTCTTGAGAGGATTTTTCAAAAGACCAAGCCGGAAGAGAGGACTTGGACAAAGTTGGTAAATCCGAACACCATACACTGGTATTGTGACAGACCTGAGCCCACTCCTCGAAGCCGTCGAATCGACGAGAGAGTTCACAGGCGTTAGTCCGTCAGCCTTTACTTTGCACAAATAGTTTCATCTGTCCATCTTTTACTTTTACTCGTGCTTTATATTTTGATTGCGAACATTGTCCATCCTTCTTTTTAGAAATGGACGACGCCAAGAGTAGGGCTTTAATCGGGTCCAAGGCCACAAAGAAGAAAGACACAGGTGACGTAACTCCCCTTGGGATGGGCCCAAGTAATCCGTCCGTTAAAAGGAAACCGCAGCCCAAGGGGGACCGTCCAGCCAAGAAGGCTAAAGTATCCTTGGAGCCCGTCGTAGGGCTCATGGCTGAGGCTGCGAAGGCGGCCACTCCAATCAAGCATGGGGTCGGCAAGGGCCTCATGAAGGGGCCGTCAAAGGATCGCGAGAAGCGCCCGTCCTCCTTCGTGAGGATTCCAACAATGCCTTGGAGCAGATTTCCTCCATTATGTCGACGGAGGATTATGAAGATCTAGGTAACCATTCGACAGAGGCCATGGGGGAGACAGGCCTTTTTGCAATCACCCAGGTGAGACCGTCCGTTCTACTTTACTCCCGCTAATTATTTTTCTTTTTAGTCCACCCTCTTCATTTCATAATTATCATTATTATTTTTTAGGCAATGGTTATGATGAAGGGGCTGATGGGACGGTGCCTCAACCATGAGACGGCCCTAGATCGAGTACGGGCGAAAGCGGAGCGGACGGAAGACGAGCTTAACCAATTACGAAATTGGAAACCCAAGATGGAGAAGAAACTTGAACTTTCAGAGAAGGCTAGAAAAAGCCTTGAGCAAGTGACGGAGGAGGCAAAAAGGGCCCTTGAGGGTAAGGACAAAGAGATACAAGACCTGAAGGATGAGGTCCGTTAGGCTAAGGATGTTGCGGTATGCGAGTACCGTGATTCTCGACGTCCCGATTTACGAGCTCGGAGACTGCTTCCTTCAGGGCTTCGATGACGCCATCCGTCAAGTCAAGAAGGCTTACCCTGATTTGGACGTTTCAAAAATCAAGGTTGAGGATCCACCCCAGGCGTCCGTCATACCTACTGCTTCGGATGATACTAATGACCTCTTTGCTAGTGACGATGTTATTGGCAACGAGGAGTCGATGCCGCACAAAAATGCACGGGTATAGCCCAAGGTGGAGACGACCCCTCGGTCCGTCGTCAATGAGGCTCAAGTTCAGCAGTTGCCTTAGATAGTTTCTCCCTTTCCTATCTTTTTTTTTTAAATGTATTTGGAGAACAATTTTCGTCCGTTGTGGACGTTATGTAAATATTGCCTTTTAAGGGCTTAACATCATTGGTTTTGTTGTTTTTGTCGAATGGATCCGTTCACTCCGTTTTACATGCTGAGTGTTTTAATTTTTGAATTTTTAATTTTGCACTTGAATTCTGTTGTTGTGGATCTCGTTTGTACCCGTCTCCTTGTGGATGTTTTATCTGTCCACTTTATCAGAAGAATTATCCGTCCTTTTTGGGAGACCCGTCCACTTTGTGGAACGGTTCAGAGTCCGTCTTTTTTGGACTTCAAAATTGGGATGATCCGTCCACTTTGTGGACTCGTTTCGTATCCGTCCATTTTGGACTTCAAAATTTCATCCTCTTGGGATGACCCGTCCAATTTGTGGATTTGTTTTAGTTCCGTTCGTTTTGGACTTAATATTTTCCATCCTCTTGGGATGATCCGTCCACTTTGTGGACTTTAATATTCTTATCCTCTTAGGATGATCCGTCCACTTTGTGGACTTTCTATTGCATTCGTCCATTTTGGACTTAATATTTTCATCCTCTTGGGATGATCCGTCCACTTTGTGGACTTTCTGTTGCATCCGTCCATTTTGGACTTAATATTTTCATCCTCTTGGGATGATCCGTCCACTTTGTGGACTTTCAGTTGCATCCGTCCATTTTGGACTTAATATTTTCATCCTCTTGGGATGATCTCTCCACTTTGTGGACTTTCTGTTGCATCCGTCCATTTTGGACTTAATATTTTCATCCTTTTGGGATGATCCATCTACTATGTGGACTTTCTGTAACATATAATAAAAAATCCATGTAGAAAATCAAAGTCAGTATCGAATATTCTTCTTAAAAGAAAGCGTATTTGTAGGGAAAAGTACCTGCCCCCTTGGGCTTAAAAAGGCACAAAAAGATTGTAGCAAAAATAGTTGAACAAAAACTAATAATTGTAGTTAAGAGTTTAAATAAACTGGGCAATTGGGATCGTTGCTGTCCGCCATATTACTACTATTGGTAGTACTTTCTCAAGTGCTCGACGTTCCATGGATGTGGCAACTTCTGTCCATCTAATGTCTCCAGGTGGTAGGTGTCTTTCCTCTGCCACGACGTGACTCGATAAGGTCCTTCCCAATTGGGGCCGAGCTTCCCTTATGTAGGATCTCTAGCGGCGCCCATGACCTTTCTGAGTATGAGATCTCCAACTTGGAAGTCTCTATGTCGGACCCGAGAGTTGTAGTGTTTGGCCATGCGGTCCTGGTATCTAGCGAGCCTTTATTTCGCCGCCGTCCTAATCTCGTCTACCAGGTCCAGTTGTAGCCACATTGCCTCGTCATTCTTGTTCTCTTCATGGTTGTGCACCCCGTAGCTCGTGAGCCCAACTTCCGCCGGGATGACCGCTTCGCTCCCGTGCGTAAGTCGGAAAGGTGTCTCTCCTATGGGGGTCCTTGCCGTCGTCCTGTATGCTCATAGTATGCTTGGCAATTCTTTAGGCCATATGCCCTTTACCCCCTCGAGCCGAGTCTTGATAATTTTAAGCAAAGATCGGTTCGTGACTTCAACCTGGCCATTAGCTTGAGGATGGGTGGGAGATGAATAGTGGTTCTTTATCCCTAGCTGTGAGCAAAAATCCCTGAAGTTGTCGTTGTCGAACTGCCTCCCGTTATCCGAGACAAGGACTCTAGGAATACCAAACTTGCATATGATGTACCTCCGGACAAAACTTCGTATGTTCTTTTCCATAATGGTGGCCAAAGCTTCCGCTTCTACCCATTTTGTAAAGTAGTCAATACCCACTACCAGGAACTTCAACCGTCGTGCCGCTGTAGGAAAAGGTCCCATAATGTCTAGTCCCCATCGAGCGAACGGCCATGGAGCCGTCATCGGGGTTAGTTCTTAGGTTGGTTGCCTGATAATATTGCTGAATCTTTGGCATTTGTCACAGGTTTTAACATAAGCCTCGGCATCCTTCTGCATGGTTGGCCAGTAATACCTAGCTCGCACCAGCTTGTGTACCAACGACCTCGACCCTGAATGGTTTCTGCAGATTCCCTCGTGTACCTCCCTCATGACGTAGTCTGCTTCTTCAGCACCCAAGCATCTCGGATATGGACGGAAGAAGCCTCTTTTGTACAAGACGTCTTTTATCAAAACGAACCTTGCCGTCGGACCTTGACTTTCTTCTGCCTCCTTCTTCGTCCTGTAAGACCCCGTTTTTTAAGTGTGAAACTAACGGTGTGATCCAGGTGCTTTCGGAGCCTATCTCCCGCATGTTGCCGGAATCTATTAGTGGAGAAAGCTGAACAAAAGAGAGTACATTACCAGGGGTTATCATATGCTCTCTTCAAGCGGTCTTAGCTAGACGGTCGGCGTGCTCCTTTTCTTTTCTAGGGATTTGGATGATTTTGGCCTCCAGGTCGTCAATTCTTGCCCTTACTTGATCAAGGTACTTCTTCATCCTTTCCCCCTTGCATTCATAGTCTCCGTTCACTTGATTGGCTACGACACGAGAGTCACAAGAAATGACTACGCTCGCGGCTCCTGCAGCTTTGGCGAGGTCGAGGCCTACTACTAATGCTTCGTACTCCGCTTCATTGTTGGTGGTGGGGAAGTCAAGACGGACCATACACTCAACCCTGTCTCCTTCGAGTGACAATAGTATGATGCCGGCCCCCCCCGACTCGTCTATTGGATGATCCGTCAATATATATGTTCCAATGAAGGGGCTCTTCTGCCCCCTTGTCTTCGTCATGAATGAATTCTGCTATGAAGTCGGCCACGATCTGTCCTTTGATGGCGGTCCGTGGGCGGTGCCTGATATCAAACTCGCTCAACTCTATAGCCCACAATGTCGGTCGACCTGCGGCTTCAGGATTGCTCATCGCCCGTCGCAAGGGCTTGTCGGTCATGACGTTCACAGTATGGGCTTGAAAGTATGGCTTGAGCTTGCGAGCTTCCGTGACTAATGCAAAGGCAAGTTTCTCCATAGGTGGGTATCTCTCTTCGACACTGCGGAGCGCCCGGCTGGCATAGTATATGGGCTTCTGTACCCTATCCTCTTCTCTGATTAAGGCCGTCTTGACTGCAGCAAGGGAGACAGCCAAGTAGAGGAAAAGTTCTTCACCTGGTTGCGAGGGACTCAACATCGGTGGTGAAGATAGATAGGCTTTCAACTCCTTGAATGCTTGCTGACACTCGGCCGTCCACTCGAAAGACTTTTTTAACGTGCGAAAGAAGGGCAAGCACTTGTCTATGGCTCTTGACACGAATCTATTTAATGCCGCTATCTTGCCGTTGAGGCTTTGTACTTCCTTCACATTTCTCGGGGGAGCCATCTCCATTATGGCTCGGATCTTGTCCGGGTTGGCCTCAATCCCCCTTTAAGACACCATGAATCCTAGGAATTTTCCCACCGTCACCCCGAAGGCACACTTTCCTGGATTGAGCTTCATGTTGTAGGAGCGAAGTGTGCCGAATGTTTCTCTAAGGTCTTCCGTGTGATCTTCCTCCTTTCGGCTCTTCACTAGCATGTCATCGACATAGATCTGGACATTCCTCCCGATTTGCTATGCGAACATCTTGTTCATTAGTCTCTGCTACGTTGCGCCCGTGTTTTTCAGGCCGAATGGCATCACTTTGTAGCGAAAGAGGCCTTAATTGGTCACGAACGAAGTCTTCTCCGATCGACTTTGTGCATTCAGATTTGGTTATAACCAGAGAAAGCGTCCATGAAGCTTAGCAGCTGGTGTTGAGCCGTCGAGTCTACTAGGACGTCGACCCTTGGAAGGGGATAGCTATCTTTAGGACATGCTTTGTTAAGATTGGTGAAGTCCACGCACATCCGCCACTTACCGTTCGCTTTTTTAACCATTACTACGTTCGCGACCCAACCGGGGTAGTAGACTTCCCTAATGAAGCTTGCCTCTTGTAGTTTGCGGACTTCTTCCGCTATTGCTTGGTCTCGTTCTAGAGCGAACACTCTCTTCTTTTGTCGGACGGGTGAAAAAGAGGGCGACACATTCAACTTGTGTACCATGACCGAAGGGTCTATTCCTGGCATGTCGTCATGACTCCAGGCGAACACATCTTGATTGCTCCTCAAGAAAGTTATGAGCTCTTGACGGATTGTGGGGTTAGCGAGCGTTCCGATCTTGGTTGTTCGGTCAAGATTGGAGCTGTCAAGAGTTATCTCCTCTAGCTTCTCTATTGGTTTTGTCACCGTTCGGTGCTCTTCTATGTTCAAGGCCTGGACCTGATCTTCCATCTCCATCATGGCTACATAGCATTCCCGCGCGGCCATTTGACTTCCACGTAACTCTCCTACTCCATAATCTGTAGGGAATTTGATCATCAGGTGGTAAGTTGAAGTTACCGCCTTCCACGAGTTGAGTGTGGGTCGTCCGAGGATAGCGTTGTGGCGGGGCGAGCAATCGACCACTAGGAATGTTACGTCCTTGGTGATTTCTTTGGGGTAATCGCCTCTTGTCATGGATAATGTGACCGCACCTAGAAGGAATACCCGGCTTCCTCCGAAACCAACGAGCGGGGCGTTTGTCGGAATTAATCGCTCCTTATCAATCCTCATTTGCTGGAACGCCGGATAATATAGGATATCTCATTTGAAATGCCGTTGTCGACAAACACCCGGTGCATGTTGTAGTCTCCTACCCGCATGCTGACGACGAGCACATCGTCATGTGGATGGTGTAGGTCGCGCATCTTCTTATGAGAACCCGATAATGGGGCCTTCTCTTCTTGCTATCTTTGGCACGGTACCCGTCAACCGAACACTTTGTACCATCCTGAGCTAAGTTTTGCGAGCCTTTTTGAAGACCCTATTGTAGTCATTCCTCCGACTATCATCCTTATGTCCCCTATGGGGGGTCTTGGTCGCTTGTTCTCTCGTCGAGGGTGCTGTTCTTGTGGGGGTGGATCTATTCTCTCCTTGCTGACGAACTTTTGCATTTTTCCTTATCTGATAAGGGCTTCAATCTGCTGCTTCAAGTCGTAGCAATCGGCTGTGTCGTGACCATGGTCACGGTGGAAGCGGCAATATTTATCCCTAGATTGTTTGTTGGGATCACTCTTGACTTTCTGTGAACGTCAGAGCCCCTTCGTCCTTGATTTGCATTAGGACTTGATCTATTGGGGCGGTCAATGGGGTGAAACTTATGAATCTTCCCCCCATGGGCTTAGGGCATCTCTCCTCCCTTGAGTCTCCTACCCTTCCTTTCTTTCGGCCCTGGTCCTATCGGGTGCTTCTTGCCTTTCTCTTTTCTTGGGCCTCTCTTCTCGGGCCAATAGCGCGTCTTCATTGTTCATATACTTGGTGGCCCTGTAAAACACCTCTGACATGGTTTTTTGGTCGTTTTTGTACAGGGAGAACAAAAACTTACCCCCCTTCAGCCCATTCATGAATGCCGCTACAAGTATCTTGTCGTCGGCTTCGTCAATCGAGAGCGCCTCCTTATTGAAGCGGGATATGTAGGCCCTTAACGTTTCCTCCTTTCGCTGCTTGATATTCATTAAGCAAGCCGTAGACTTCTTGTCTTGTTCCCCTCCGATGAAGTGCGTAGTAAATTGAGCACTTAGCTCCTTGAAGGTGCTGATTGAGTTGGGTGCTAGCCGGCTAAACCAAATCCTTGCCGCACCCTTTAGTGTTGTAGGGAATGCCCCGCACATAATTGCGTCTGCCACTTCTTGAAGGTGCATCAAGGTCTTAAAGGTCTCTAGGTGGTCTAGAGGGTCCTTGACCCCGTCATAACTATCCATATGCGGCATGCGGAACTTACTCGACAGGGTGAAGGAGTTGACGGTGGTGGTAAATGGCGAGTCGATCCGGTTGACAAGGTCGTCAAGGTCACCGGACACTCGTCCCTTGAGAGCATTCATCATTACTTCCATCTGTTCCTTTATCACTTGCATCTCCGTGATGATAGGTGGCGGAGCTATATCTGCAAGAGAGGGAAGGCTCATGTCCCGTCGCTCTGGTTTGCTTGGGGCGTTGCTAGCCTGTGGTCCCTCCCGATTCCTCCTTTCAGCGCCGGTTCCTTCTTGATCCGCTCTTTGGTTAATGGGTGCTGCGTTTTTCTGTTCGATTGCTCCTCCAGGTCGCGGTTTTGTTTGGTGAGGCGCTCCACGGCTATGGCGAGCATCTTGACTTGCTTCTCAAGTGCGGTCGTGGGGGCTTCTTCTTGTTGAACGTCGTTAGTGGTCGCCATTGAGCGAGTGAGCACCATGTAACTCTTTTGTCCGGGAAGCGATAATGTGCTACGTTTCCCATAGACGACGCCAACTGATGATACCGAAAATGTCACCAATAGGTCACACAGCACTCGCGACTCAAAGTGGACCTGCACAACAAAATAATAGAAGACCTCAAAGAGCACCAGTGTGGTGCCAGCCGGATACCCTCCGAAGGTCAAGTTAGAATTATTCTCACAACTCTAGAGTGCTAGAGAGGGTAAATTATGCGTACCTTGATTTGTGAGGATATTAGGGCTTTTATAGTAGTAGAAAGTCGGCTTTTCCTTCTTGGTGTAGAAGTCTTTTCCTTATGGGACTCTACCTCGAGCAATCCCAAACGTGATGGACAAACATTTCCTTGTAGAGTGGGTTTTCTCATTAAGGTGTATCTTCTAGAATTATCCTTGCACTAATATTCTGATTTCCTTTAGGATTCTTTCGGATTTCAAACGTATGCCCCAAGCATTTCAAGTCATGCCAAGCCCCGAGCTCTCCCTTATCGCCGGCCCATGGGCTCGAATGCGTCGGGCCCAATATCACGCTATTTTTTACCCCATCAACTATAGATCTCCTTTTGTTTACTATTGGCTTCCTTACCTAAAGAGCCCTGGCCGTGCATGCTAGCGTTATTATTAAATGGCAAGATAATTAAGTAACTTGGATGAAATTATTTAGTGCACAGCTTCCTTTACTTCACGTGTGAATCATGTTTACATGAGATCTATATTTATGCTTTTGATAAATTGAAACTTTCGTTAACAGAACAAACTAAGAGCCCGTTTGGATAGATGTTTGTAGGAAGAAAATGCGCGTTTATAGAAGAAAATGCGTTTGGCCTCACGTTTTCAAGGAAAATATGTTTTTCAAAATGGCAAGAAATTGTGTTTTAAAACTATTTCTCTGACTAGCTTTTTTATGAGAACACTAGTTTCAAGCTCATCACATTTTTGCAACACAGATGTTTTAGAGGTTTCAATACCTAAAATACCCTCAGCCTATAAAATTCTCACTTGTGTCTGATCTGACTCTCTAATACCTACAACTTCTCGACACAAGCTGTTTTGTGGGAAAGAAGATCATGCAACACACACTAGAAGTTGCAAGAACAAGTTCAATGGTGAACTTTGCAAACTATTTGGTTGAAAAAGAGACCCATTTCTCTCTCTCTCTCTAATCTCTTCACTTTTTATCATGGTTTCGAAACCTAGACTATTCAATAAACCGTAAAAGGAAGAGATTCAAAGTTTTTAAGGTTGGACTGGGGTTAAACCGAGGTCGAATTGTGATAACGTCATAATTATTTAGATTATAAATAAATATATTAAATTAGTAAAAATTGAAAATTTGACTAAAATAATCCAAAACAAATATAGATAGTATTTTTTAGAACATAAGTTTCATAACACAAATAAGAGTTATTAAATTCTAAAAAAACATAAATAACTATTGAGTTTCTAAATTATTTTTAAGTTAAGACAAAGCACAGTTTAGTACCCAGTAATTTTCATTTATTTATTTATTTTATGAGACCCAGTAAAATAGTTAAGAGACAAATGAGTTTGTTTGCCCACGGCCAAGCCCATTTGACTACCGATCATTTTTTTTCCCCAGCCCATTTGAATAGTCTACTGTTCACCATTTATTATGAATTAAAAAAAAAAAACAAAAAATCAAAAGCTAGAAGATTTGAATATGTCTGTGCATTTAAAAATTGGTTAAAGTTAAATAAAGAACAAAACCCAAGAAGGAGGTGCTTGATAGCAAGCATTAAATTTTAGTAGTTGACAGCAAAGTAAATATCAGTGGTTGACAATAAAGCAAGCATCAGCAAAGAAAAAGACTTCAGAAGCAGCGAAGAAGAAGACTGAATACTTCAGAGGCCAAAAATGCAGAAACAACATCAGCAAAAATGAAAAGTTCAGAGAGAGAAAGAGAACAAGCAAGACAGAGAATAAGAACAGAAAGATGGCGGTGTGATCTCATCTGATAGCATCTCATGTGGTTGAAGCTTCAGCCTTCAACAATGGCTGTAAATCTATAAGTATCCCAAAAAAACCTCTAACAATTTGACCTGTGAAAACAGTTTACGGTTTTCAAACCCAGAAAGTTCAACCACGATCGGAACGGTTCACTGACTTTCTCATGTAGGCCGGTTCTTGGGGTTTAGGAGTATTCTCAAATTTTTTTTAAGTGTAAAAAACCATAAATTATTTATGCATAATAATTATTATCTTTTCCAGGTTAGGGTGGTCCAGTGACCACCCTGGCTTCAACGTGGAGTCATCCCTAGGTCCATGGCCCATGCATGATGATTTCTGCCTTTGTAGCCTAAACGCAGTCCCCCTCTAGATACACACCATTTCACGTTTAAATTGACACTCTGCTTATATGCAAACCCATAGTTACAACATGTAATAAATTTACAGGTGCAATAAATGACAAAGTTTTAATAGCAAGCAAAAATGTTATCTTAGTAGTAGATGGAAATGAGACCTACTAATAACTTACCATTTAAGTTTTGTTGTGCTTATGGTACTACTTTTTTAACACTTTCACATGGGTTGACTAGGGATACTTGATCATGTTGTGTTAAATTATGCACCAACCACAAATTAACTCTTAAGCAGCGTGTGGAATTAAGTGTAGAAAAAACTGTATCCCTAACATTGTTCAAACACATATTATTTTATTTTATTTCTAAATTGTACCAATCAAGTATTATTAATTAATTATGAATATCATATTGTCTAAATAAGTGGGAAAATGGAAATTTAAACTATGATTCTCACATATGAAAGTTCTACAATATCACTAAAATACAATATCACTATAATATCACTAAAATAAAATGCCTAAATATCTATATATTTCAATTTGTATGTGTTTGCTTACTCTGTTTCTTTTATTTCATTTGCTAACTGTTCTAACTAACAAAGTCAATAGTACTTTTTCTTTTGTTTTATTTGAGTTGATGTTTTTCTTTTTTCTTTTTTTAGAAGAAGGTTGTAAATTCATTAATTAAAAGTCAAATCGACTAGAATTGCAATAATGAAGTGTGGAGGAACATACTCTATCCACACCAAAAGAAAATCTAATAACAAAAAAAAGACTTTTGCTAAAATTTTTGCTTTGTCGATCAAATGTCTAAAAGAAACAAAAGAAGATCATTCCTCTTTTATACAATTTATAATTACCTCCGAGTCACTCTTTTTTTTTTTTTTTTTTTTTTTTTTTTTTTTTTTTTTTTTTTTTGGAATGAAATATGTTTGGTTCTAAATATTTAAGATTAAATGTTTAGATTCTAATTGTATGTATGTTAGCAAACCGAGTACAAAAACATATTTAGTATAAGATATTTATGTCTTAGAACAATTTTAGACATTGCTCAAGTTGATTCAAGTCATGATTTAAGAACAATTAAGTTGCAAAAAGAATAATTCAGAATCAGCCTTGCCTCGGCCGATCGAGAGAGACCTTCTCCCGATCGTACTACGATTTCTACTGATTTTAAATAAAGCCTGAAAGCTTGCAAAACATTTAGGGTTTGTGTCCAAAACTGCTAGGTATAAAAGCAAAACCCTAATACCTATTTTCAAAGATTTGTGAGTCACTCTTATGAGATCCGAGAGGTTCTGTAACTTTTTAACTCAACAAACATCTATATAAGATTAGATTGATATTGCTTGAACTAGTGGAGATAAGTTGCAGCATACAAGATCAACTACTACTGATAATCTAAACCACTAAGTGGGATCTCAAAGTCACAAATTAGAGTGCTTGTGTGCAACAAATTCAAATAGAATAGTTTGTGGATTCAGAGCTGCGTGTGGTCATGTGAGTAAGTACTACAAGATGTAGCATTAGATTTAAGTGAAAAATCTATAGTAAACACTTTCGTTCTACTTAGTAAATTTGTTGCCTTATGAATTGTTTAAGTTAAATCCTCCCCAGGTTTTTTACTTTGAAACTGGACGATTTCATTAGTTATCCTAGATCATCGTATCGCTTATCTTCTTTACTTTTCCGCTATTCTAATGTGATTGTTAATTATTAACCTAAATCTGCATAATAAACCTAAGTAACAACTTGATTAATAAATTAGGTTAAACAATCCGAATTTACTGGGATCTAAATATAGAAACAAAATATTAAAAGCTTGAATTTTTTTTTTTTTTTTTTTTTTTTTTATATATATAGAAACACTGTATTAAATTATATTTTGTTTATACTTTTCTTAGAATGTTAGATATTCAAGTTAGACAAACAAATTAAACTGAGGCATTACATATATAAGGGAGTATAAGCGGCATATATAATTAATTGTGTATCCTTCAATGGTTAAAAAACGAACAAATTACTTTTGGAAAAATCAACCTCTCGATCTTCAAAATGTTTTTTTCTCCTTTTATGTAGTAAGCAAATGAAGACACTTTAGGGCCAGGGGGCCATGACCTGCCAGTATATTTTAAAATTTCTTACACAGAAATTGAATATAAATATATATATATATATATATATAGATATATAATTTTATTAAATATTTATACTTATGGCCTCCAAAACCCAATTAAATTTTTATGTATCTATAAATAAATTATTTTGTTAAATTATATATTTTTATAAGAAATTAAACGGTTTCTTGTTTTTCTTTTAGAATAGAGTTATTCCATTTATTTCCAGATAAGCAATAAAACATTAAATTGTTTTACTAGTACAATAAATTACTTATTTGACAGTAAATAAAATTTTCATATAAGTTAAAAAAAAAAAAAAAAAAAAAAAACACTCATATAGGTAACTAACTCAAGAAATTTTAGTCAGTATCCAAGCTTGGGTGTGGTTGCAATTTTGAAAATGATCTAAAAAATATTTTTCTTCATTAATTTGACTCAAATGAAAAATGAAAAATCATTAATATTTCATGTATTTGCAATAGTGTCTAAGGTGGTGGTGGTGGTAATGATAATGCCATGAAGGTAGTGCCAGATGTGGTGTGGCACTAGTAACAACAATGGTGCAATGGTAGTAACAAAGAAGTGGTGAACGGTGGTGACATTGTGACAAAGAAATTAAGGGGTTGACGACACTAAAATAGGGAAAACATTTTCCACCCCTTTTAGGTGTAAGTGCAAACGGTACAATAATTAAACAAAATAAAAATGTTGGCATTAAATTAGATATGTATTGTTCATTAATCTATATATATATATATATATATATATATATATATATATATAAAACCGAAACTTTTGAAGCTCCCACAATTTTTCACGTCAGCACAATATTTAAATTAAATTTAAATTAAATATAATATATATATATATATATATATATATATATATATATATATATATATATATATATTTATATATATAACTTTTGAAACTCCCACAATTTTCCACGTCAAAGACAATATTTAAATTAAATTTAAATTAAATTAAATTTTCCACCTCATCACTGTTTTCCTTTTCCAATGCAAATTAGACTTCTAGCCAAATAAGGACACTCTCCCACCGCCTCTATTCTCTCCTATTTAAGAATTGCTTGCGTAAAAAACCTAAGCCCCAAAAACTTATTTTTGCCTCAACACAATTTTCTCCTTAAAACTTATTTTTCTTCAAGATTTTTTTTTTTTTTTTTTTTGGGCGGCTCATGCTTCACAATTCACATATTCCACTTATGTATTAGACTCCTCTCCTTCTTCGGTTAATGCATCAAGGTTAGGGTTATTTGATTTGTTCAATAAAAATTATAGATTTGTTGCTTTTTCTTATAAGTTTGTCAATTGTTGTTTTGTTTATTTAATTGCTGGCCTGAATCTTTTAATTAAATCTTCAAATTTTTATTGAACAAATCAAATAACCCTAACCTTGATGCATTGACCGAAGAAGGAGAGGAGTCCAATACATAAGTGGAAAAGCTATAATCATGGATTCCCTTCTTTCTATTGTATTTCTCTATTATGTAATTATATATATATATATATATATATATATATATATTGTTTTATTTCAATACTTTTGAAGCTTTGAATCTTCTGATTTTTTAAAAATTTTTTTTTTTGGCCTTTTGGAAGTTTTAACATCATAACTTTTGGGTTTTATTTTTTCTATTATCAGAAATTATCTAGAAGATTTCAATGAATATCCATGGATTATTTTTTTTTTAGGGTAACCCATCTTTATCTTATATTTCTATTCCTAACTTTTTTTTCCTATATTTTTTCTTTAATTGTCCGTGTTTACATCTCTTTTGTTTTTCTTATTTTTTCTTTAATTGTCCGTGTTTATGTCTCTTTTTGTATGAGTATGTGTCATCGTATCTGGGTATTTAGGCAAAATCTATAAAGACTAAAGATGCTTTTTTTTTTTTTTTTTTTTTTTTTTTGGTAATGAATCCTGTGTTTTTCATGACTTTAGTGAGTCATATTCTTAATGATCGAAATGGTTTTGTTTGACGTAGATTTTGTTCATATTGGTTTCAAAGTTTATTTCTTGGCTTATATTATAGATTGTAATATATTTATTCATCAAACTATTTAGTTGAGTTTGTTTTCGAAATTGTTTTCAGTGTTGGACATTTTCTTGAAGCATGTTGGTATCATATATTAAAATACTGTTAAGTTGATAATAATAATAATAATAATATAGTTTAATAAATGTCCTAAACGTATAGCTGTTAATAAATGTTTTAGCTATATGATTTTATTTTACAAATTCAATTTTGGTGTTGTAGTAAAATAAACAAAGATTAAATTATATATTGTACTCAATACATTTCCCGTGCATCACACGGGTTAGCGACTAGTATTCACTAATAGTAGACCCACATGATGTGTGGGAATATATAATTATTTTGTGATAGTATAATGTATAATGTATTCTCTAAATTCTTTTGTAGATAATTTGTTCTCCCTAGAAATTAAACAGTTTCTAAAAGTAATTTTTATCTCTCTATTTTGATGTTTTTGATTAATTTTATTCTTATTTGAAGTTTTCTATATTCTTCTAAATATTGTTATTACACACTATATTTTTCTAATTTCTTCTGGTATATTTAATTAATTACAACTAAAATTTTTAAGTTTCAAATTTCTTATACATCGAAGTGGATCAAAATAGACCAAATGAATCAACGTGAACTAAATGGACCCAACAGAACAAAATGAACCGAATCAGACTGAATAGACTGATTTAGATAGAAATAGACCAAATTGACTAAAATTAACTAAAATGGTACACTAATGTGGTTCTGTAAAAGCGTATCAACACTATAATTTTTTGCATCTTTTAAAATTTATGACGAAGAATTGAAGAATTTGACCATAATTTAATAAAATAAACGAATTAGACGGAACTTATTGTGTGTGAATTTTCAAATTAGTTACAACATTTGAAGAGTGCGCACTTGATAGATTTACAAGTTCACTAGTAGAAAATTCTTTACTTTTTTTAATCTTAAATGATTCACGAATTAATTTGCTACTTCGTATTAGTGTATAACTAGCTTGTAATCCCATGCATATGCATGGATACACTTAAATATATACAATAAGATGTATAATATAATTCTTTTATACATAATTTAAATATTATTGATAGTTATTTTTATATTTTGTTAACTCTTTAAAAATTTTTGTAAGGATATTATTAGATATAAAATGTAAATTGTCCATATTTTTTTATTAAAAAAATTATTGTGAAGCATTTTTTTTTTTTTTTTTTATTCGTTTATTCTAGATTCTTTAGTTTTTGTATTTAATAACTCACTTAGACTAATATTTATGATATGGTACCACATTTTATTCTAAAATTAAGAAGTAAAATTCTTTAAGAGTAAATAATTTATGACACATAGAGCAAAATTGAAACTTTAATTTGGAATTCTAATTTGAGTTTCTCTCGGGTTCACCTATTATATATATATATATATATATATATATATAGACTATTACTATTTTTAGAATATGAATAATGCTTGATATACAAAGTATTTTACAAAAAATTTTACAAACTGTTAATGTGGTGAGTGATTACTGGTAAATGATTATTGGTAAATGAAAAAGTGATATTAATGATGGGCGTAAATGAAAACCAATAAGAGGTTGACTACATCAACATTTTGTAAAAATATTGTAAAATAGTTTGTGTCTGTAGTATATATTACTCTTAGAATATTTGGAGTATGTAAATCTTGAACACAATTGAATATACTCATCATAATGTGTTGCTGCATAACACCAAAAGAAAGGCTGGTAGTATAGGCCTCAAAATTATTCAACGTGGTTACTTCAATAAACAATCTTTTCTCAAAACTGATGTAAAGAACTCTAGTTACTTTGATCAAACCTTAGCGAGGATGTAATGCAGTAATTGAAGCATCATTTGTTGACGCTAGCAGAAGAGATTGATCTGACTGCGAGTCTGGTTCAACGTTGCTGTGTATAAAAAATGCAGGTCGTGAAGGTACTGATAAGGTGATAGAGTTGCTATTAAGCATTAGAACGACTGAAGCCATGGTTAGTCTATCAGCAGCATTTTCTTGAACACATAATAATCCAATGTGAATGCACCGGATTATTTCGGTTGTTGAACCAACCCCCAATGTGGGGTCTATAATGTTTGAAGCTGTCATGTTCCTCCAATTTGTCCATGCCTGCAAAATGATTTAAATGCCACACACAAAAATTCAGCATATAACTTCTTTTATTTTGTCAGTATCACTGTACAAGTAGAACCCAATCTAAGGTAAAAGGAAAATGTATATACGAAGATATTGTACTTACATAAGTAAGAAGATCCTCCCCGTTTTCTTCTTCACGGAAGTAACCGTTTTTTTGTCCGCATATCATTTCAAGAACTAACACGCCAAAACTAAAGACATCAGATTTTACTGAGAAGTGTCCATGATATGCATACTCTGGAGCCATATACCCACTGCATGAGAAAATTAATAACATAACTTTATATACACACTGCATATGGAAATTAGTAACATTAGTCTAATTTAAATGACAACAGAGCTCTGAAGTCTTAACACTCATTTTTGAATAGTACTAATTTTCTCTAATTTATTGGAGATGGTTCAATATTTGTTGGGACTTGTTTTTACAATGCAACATAATTCTTGTAATTCACAATACAAACATGTAATATTACAGTAATTATAAATTTTACTTGCTAGGATACTTACTACGTCCCGACGATTCTATTTGTATTGATATGGGTCTGATCTAGTATAACCAATCTTGCCATGCCAAAATCTGCAATTTTGGGATTCATCTCATCATCTAGTAGAATGTTACTAGTTTTGAGATCACGATGAATGATGCGAAGTCGAGAATCTTCATGAAGATAAAGAAGACCTCGAGCAATGCCTTCTATGATTTTGTAACGCGTTTGCCAATCCAAATATGCACGTTTTGTGGGATCTAGATTATTCATTTAAACTATGAGTCTATTGAAAAATGACATATCCAAGTGTATTTGAGAATACATGCAACCTATAAAATATTATGAATAAATCTAGAATTTACAGTAGAATTGCAACCATACCAAATATAACTTGATCGAGGCTTCCATTTGGCACAAACTCATAAATTAGTAGCCTTTCACATCCTTCCAAGCAGAAACCTCGTAGCTTAACTAAATTCCGATGTTGAAGCTTAGCAACTAACAATATCTCATTCTTAAATTCTAAATCACCTTGTCCAGAACCTGGGGATAGCCTTTTGACAGCTATTTCTTGTCCATTGGAGAGCCTACCCTATATACACATTAAAATATTCAATATGCAACCCTTGATAATAATAATAAATTGTGAATTTAACTTGTTATGGCAAATAATTGATATACTTGACCATATGGAATTGTCAAATTACCTTATAAACAACACCAAATCCGCCTTGACCAAGTTTATTTGCATCAGAAAAGTTATCTGTAGCAACTCTAATTGTTGGAAAATCGAAATGCAAGGATTCAGTACTGCTAATTTCATCCACTGCTTCACATGTGGAACCAGTCAATACATAAGGATTAGATAAGCAGTTTTTTTTTTTTTTTTTTTTTAAGATTGATGCAATTTAAATTATGTGCATACGTCATTAATAGACTCGCAAACACTAATTACTGAAGTAATCGTAGAGAACTACTAATGCACAGATAAAGTTTTCCAGAGGAACACTAGCTCTTTCAATAGCTTATCTTTCTAGAAAATTTGATTTAATGTTAAAACGATGGTAGCTTAATTCTGTTTTGTAGGTACCCTTATTTGTTTTTCTATTATAATAAGCCACACAAGTATCATGAACACACCACCTCATATTTTATCTTTCTCACAAAAGCAAAAGGTGTCATCTGTATTATTAAATCACCTCAGGATACGAAGATCAAGCCTATCTCTAAATCACAATCACAAAGCTACAAAGTAGGAGGAGATATAGATTGCAATCAGAATTGATATTGAATGTTAGTTTGAATGTTATTCTTTTCTGGTGATCCAATAATCTGAACTAGAACTCATTGAAAAATACCCCACATTATTTCATGTTCCGTTTTACCTAAAAATTTATAGGAAACATTTATGCCTTGAAAGTCAGTTGTCACTATTTTTAAAGTATTGCAACAAACCAATTTTCAACTTAAATAAAAGCATCATATTATGTAAATATATAAACACACACACATAGAAGAGGAACTTATTGTCTGAATTTATTCTTATTTTTAAAGAAATTATATATTTAAAAATAGGAACAACAAACCAATTTTCAACTTAAACTTTTAGCTTTCTTTCTTTGCTTCCTCACCCAATTAAAGAGATGCAGATGCAGATGATTATTACAACGAAAAAGAATGACCACCACCACAACTATGGGTCGATGATAGTTTTGAGATGAGTTACTTGACCTTTCCTGTAAAAATCAGATATCTGTACTCAATAAAACATTCCAAGCTTGAATTTGAAATATTAGCGGGGAGGCCAAAATCGGAATCAGAAAAACTGAGCAAGATAGGTCGCGTTTGGAAAAAGAAGTTAAAAATTGAAAACAAAAGTTGAAAGCATGAATAATTAATTAGAAATCAATAATCGATATACATTCAATTTTACACCAAGTTGAGTTATCAACTTATGATGAAACACAGTTAAAAGTCTTGTAGCTTTATTGTAATAGGGTTGGGCCTATTACATTGGGCTAATATGAATAATATTACTTTCCACCACATGGATTTTTTAGATGAGTTACTTCCCTTTCCTGTAAAAATCGGGATATCTTAAAAATTGAAAACAAAAGTTGAAAGCATAATAATTAATTAGAAATCAATAATCGATTATTAGATATCAATTAGTTTAAAGTCTTGTGAAATAAACATGGATTTATATGATATCAATTGATTAAAAATTAAAAATATAAGAAACATTGGTGACCTAGAAATATAATTAATATTGTGAGGGGTGGAAAGATATCCCACTTGGACAAGTTGCCATGCTGCACAACTCATCACCATTCACCACATAACAACCCACTAAGACAAGTTGGGTGGGCTTTTTATTTTTTTATTATACTATCCTTCAGGTCATGGAAGTTGATCATTTTGGCTGCATATGAGCAAGCAGTCCTATCACAATCAACCAAAAGATTTTATATCCATATTAAGAACACTGCAGTGCAATAGACTCATAAACAAAACCTATCCACCAAATTCATACTACTTATAGACATATAGTCACACCAATGATCTGTCGTTATTTCTGATATATATAATTTTTGGTTTGAAATTTCAGTCAAGAATAATGATTATTAATCTCAGTTTGAGATAACCAACTGGTTAAAAATTGGCAACCCATAGAACCTATAAGCAGAAGCATGTATTCACAACAAAAAATGCTAAAGCTACCGTAGAAATTAACGCCATTAATTATACTTTGGTGGCTATTAAATTTAAAGGTAAACACATGCTCGTAGATAGCAAAAAGCTTAAAGGCTTCCTTTGGTGCAGAGTTTGAGAAAGTGGGAGATGAAAAATATTTTGAGGATAGAAAGGTAGGAGGATAAATAAAATAATTCTAGAGACACAACTAATCATATGTCTAATTTCACAACTTACTTATGATTTGTGCTATTGTATGTTTGGTTGGGAGATTAAAAAAATCGGATGGTGGAAAATAAATATAAATTTGCTTTGTTTGGTGGAGAAGAAAATGAGAGCAATAAAAAATTAATTTTGTATAAATTTACAAATAAAGAAGAAGATTGGGATAGGACCAAAATGATAGTTGGTGGGTAGAAAATAAAAATAAAAAGGTAATGTAAAAGGACAATTAAGTCATTTTGGCTTAACTATTCAATTTTAGTCAAATTTTCTCCCCCAATTTGGTGGCCCTGGTGAAAAACACTTTGGCTCCATCATTTTCCCTCTTGTTTTGAGTGTTTTTCCTCCTTCATCAAATAATGGAAAGCATTACTTTTTCCCCAATTTTTCCACCCAAAATTTCTATCCTCTTTATTTTCACCACAATCAAACGTCGCCAAAAGTGGAGAAAATCATGAATCAAAAACTGGAGTTATATGATAAATTATGATTTACCGTCCTCACACTCCCAGTACTTGTCCATGCAAGTAGTCCTATATTCTAATAAATCTACACTGTCGCTTGTATAGTAGCTAATTTCCTTCGCTATAAACTAAAGCATGTGTTTTCGCACAGGCAGAACAACTTTCAAACTTTGATTAAATTACTTAAACATACAAAATTATATATACCCCACTTTTTATGAGTAAAAAAATACAGGATTTTTCTTATCTCCCCACTAATAAACAAAAGCATTTTTTATTATTTTAATTCTAGCTACTTAAGTCTCGTTTGGTAGAGTTGTTAAACAATTTATTTTCAGTTTTTAAACAACATTACAGATATTTCTACACATTTTTTTACCCACACGTATTTTAATAAACTACAAACAATATTACTCAAACTCTTCTACTTAACGAGCCCTTAATTTCTAAGTATTTTTTCTTATGGAAACTTTCTAAGAATTTCTCTTATCTGTATTGTTTAAATTTTCTTCAGTTGTAACATCTATAAAATTTAATTTAAAATCAATAGTACAAAATGAGAGGTGATACAAAAGATGAGCAAATAACACTTTTCATGAGCAAATTTATCGAGAACCAATTATTACAAATAAAAATTTGTGAAGCTACATCAACTTAATGGGTCCTTGCTAATGTCTCCCATAATATTGGATTAGCTTATTCCATGAATTAAGTGTTTATTTAGAGAAAGAAATTAAATAAGTGAGAAAAAAAAAAAAAAAAAAAAAAAAAAAAAAAAAAAAAAAAAAAAAAAAAAAAAAAAAAAAAAAAACAACACTATACAATGCTGATATTTTTTTAAGTCATTTAACATATAGATACTTTTTCTTTTTCTTTTTTAATTTAAGAAATAAATGTTTACATAAATAACGTCTTACACACTTCTAATAATTTTTTTTTAAAGTATGTGGTCCTATATTTTTTTCTAATAATTATCTAATGCATAAGATATTATACTTATATAGAAGAACAATTCAGAAGATGTCCTTTTGGGAAACGTACCTTTTGTAGGCGGAGGAGGAAGAGGAGAAGGAGGAGATAATGACGGTGGAGATTGAACAAGAGTGCTGTCATAGAATTGGTTGGTCTCTATTCTTAAATTACAGCTTGGTGCAAGAATTCTCAGTCCACTGTTTCCACTACAGCAACCTTGAATATAGTTTTGAGCAACAACTAAGCAGTTACTACAATCCATTTCTAACAAATCAGGACTACACTGCATAAGCCCATAGATCGTATAGTTGTCACTTTTATAGTACGCAGTTCCAACTGCAATCTTGCGAAAAATACCTCCAGCTGAAGCTCTAACTCTCAGGTCATAAAATAAGGATTCTAACACCGCGTTGAACTCAGTCAAGTTCGAGACATTACCGCTTGTAAGAGCTCGAGTAGGTTTAGTTTCCATAACACCAAATATCGAGTTGTTTGAGTATCGAGCTGTACAATTCATGTACCACATGACACCCTCTTTCTGTGTTGGACACAACTGTAAGAGCTCGTGAGCTGACATGTTGACACAACTACGGCAATCAGTTGGTGAAAGATCAGCTCTACAAAGCCCAGTGGCGTAAACCTTGCTGGTGCCCTCTCCGGCAGTGAAATTGTAGAACCCATAATCGATTTGGGTGTTGGATGAAAGAGTGGAAATGAGGGTATTAAGGTTTTCTCTAAGGGTACTGTTACTAGTAACGTTACCAGTAGTTGAACACTCATGAAGCACGTAGGGATCTCTCTGCGCATTAATGGTGGGATTAACAAGGATTATGAGAATGGCATAGAAGAAGAAAAGTGATAATCTTGAAGTGCTCATTATTATTGTCACTCTGTATTTTTGCATTAATGGGAAGATTTAATATAGAATGATAAGTTCAGAGTCAATTTTATTTAATGATAAGTTATTGTCAAGTAGTAAAGTAAACCAATAATAATGGAGTACATTTTATTGTAAAGTAACGATGAATATATGGGATTGATTTGACTGTATGAACTTCTAGCAGCAAGTGGTACAACTTGCTGGATGCAGCTAAATTCCAAGTAGTGAAAGTCTATGGTTATCCTATGCAAGCCCATGGTATTCAAATATTGCCAAATTTCATTAAATGTTTTAATAAGAGGGGCAAGTTGATAAATTTTTAATGAATATTCTTTTCCTTTTTTTGCTTTACTTTTATATTTTTATTATAAATCTAAGCAAGTGGATTTATATTAAGGTAGTTTAACCACATATTTATATTAAGGTGGTGCCGTAGGAATTTGATTGGCTAAATTAATTGAATTTTTTTTTTTTTTTGAGAAAGAAATTAATTGATTTGGAAGATTTCATTAACTTTATAATCATTTGACTATTGTTTTCTCATTCTTCTGTTCAAATTAGTGATCCGTCAAAGAATTTTAAAGTGGACGTAAAATTAATTGATTTGGAAGATTTTTCATAAACTCTATATATAGAAAGTGTCAATGCCAAAAAAAAAAAACAGTGAATTTGGTTTATTCAATTAGCACTCTTCCCGCTTTCACTTGCTTTTTTTTTTTCTTTTTTTTTTTTTTGGGTGGTAAAATGGCCTATTGAACACACTTTTTATATTTTATTCTTTTATAAATATATGAGCTACTCTAAAAAATAAAATATTAACACAATAAATTGTTACAATATTTTTACAATTGTTAAGGTGTTAATTCTTTATAGGCCAAAATAAAATAATAAAATATTATATTGGAACTAATCACAACTAAAAATAAAGGTATTATAAAAATAAATAAAAAAGTGTGACATCCATAACATTTTTCACAATATTTTTATAACAAATCATAAGAGGTAAATTGTTATTGGTTCTAATTTAAACTTACCAATAAAATTACTTTTTTGTCCTCTAATAACAATCGTAACAACATACTACTTATGATTTGTTACGAAAATGTTGTGAATATAAAATTTCTCTTGTGAAAAGATTAAGACAATTTATTGTCTTCATAATATATTTGCAACTACTAAAGTTTCAATTCTTTATGAATCAAAATAAATATAACAAAATTATCGTATTACAAAAATGATGTATCATTATATTGTGTTTCTAGAAATTTTTTTTTTTTTGATTTAGTCAACTTTATTTAGCCAAAATTCACTATTTCACATACAATTTTTTTAAATTAACTTTTTGTATTTTTCTTTAGGACAAAGTTTAGCTACAAAATTAGTTGTAGGTCTAGGCTACAACCTTACTCAATAAAATTAGTTGTAGGCCTAGGCTACAAAATTGCAAGTTTTTATAGTTTAAAATTATGCATAAAATATATACTTATAGATCATATGGTAAATAATGTGCCTACTTGTCACCTTTGTGGTATTGTTGGTCATATTAGACCAAATTGTCCTTTGTTGAGGCAAAAACCAAAATCTGAGACTAGATTTGTTGTTAGGAATACTGATGTTCCTAAATTTGTTCCTGTTTGTCACTTTTGTGGTGTCTCCGGTCACATTCGTTCTAATTGTCATAAATTGAAATTTAAGCATTCAGTGTTTCAATCTAGGATATGTGATGATATCTTTCCTGCCATAAGTCCATATAAATTGTTTCATATTATTTTGAAAATTTTAAGTTTGTTGGCTTGTGAAAGGAATTTGCAGGATTTCAGTCTTTCTTAGAAGATTGGTGTAATCCCTCAAATATACTCTGCTTCACATGGATTTTCACCTATAAAGCCGAAGACTCGTGCTAGATAGGTGAGAAAAGATTCTTTAAGGTGAGTGTTGCTGACTTGTCTCTGATTTAATTCTTTTAATTGTTTGTGGACATGTCTTGTTTTTGTTTTTGGTTGTTTTGTTTGTTTTAGAATGTTTTTTTTATTTAATAAAAAAAAATCCAAAAACATTGAAAATTTTTCAAAAAGACAAAAATATTTTATTTTGAGTCTTGTTTTATTTTTCTTGAGGATTACATGAATTTATGATATCTCTCTTGATTGAGAACATGCTTGACATTGTGGAGAAACCTGAATAGCATGTGTTATATAAGTGCTAAGCTTTTTCTGATTTTGTATGAGTATGTACTAGTTTGTACATGTACTTATGGGTTAATTAAGAAATTGATATTTCTTATTTGTGTACCCTCTATACCTTAGTTAAGCATTGTCATGCATTGCATTTGCATTGTTCATTTAGCATAATGTGTGCTTTTTGTTTTTGGTCATAAATTTTTTTAAAACCAAAAAGATTTTCGTGTTTTGTATTTCACATCTTGGATTTATAATCAAGGTTTGGCCATATTATCTTTACATAACATATTTATATACCTTGTTTAGCTTGAATGAGCTTCTTTTATTGCACTATACTAGTTTGAGCTTTGTAATGCATGTTGTGTGAGAGATGTTTATAGTTTTTTATCACTTTGTACTGATCTTGAAGTCACATGTCTTTGACTATTAGACTTGAACCTTTTGAGAAAGACATAAATAACCATCTTACCACTGTTTACTAGCCAATCATGAACACCTTAGTGCATATCGTATGATTTTGTGCTTGAAAAAGTGTAGCACATGAACAAAAAGAACATAAGATGTAGCTTCAGTTTAAAAAAATAAAATTGATGTGTACATTATCCCGGCTATTTTAATAAGTTTCTGCTCAAATAAAATTAGTGTGTATATTATAAGGCAAATCAAGAAACTTACATGATTGCAAACTTGTTTTCTAGGAGATGTGGGAGTTATATGATGTAACTCTCTTAGTAATAGTCTCTTTCAAATTCTAGGTGATAAATTTTGTAGAAATTGTGATCGATTTCTATTTACATGTCACCTCACATGTTTTTCAAGGTTTTGCTAGTTGCACACACTACATAAGTTACTCTTTGCTAAACTTGGTACATTATATTGTGCGTGATCTTATTGTGGCCATCCAAGATTACATGTTCCTGGATTTTGATGCAAAATGTCTTTAATGTTTGAGTTTTGGAGACAAATTGGTTGAAAACCTTTTTTTTGGAAGATCCGGGTTGAATTCAAGTGTTTTTGAAAAATTTTAAATCTCATACTCATGCATTTCATTCATGAAATATTGTGCTTTGAGGAGTTTTTGCATTAAATTGCTCTGTTTTTCAAAATTTTGATTTTTTCATATTTTTGATCGATCGAATCTGTCTCTCGACCAATCGAAATTGCGATAAAATTTTTTGGTTTTAATCACGACTCGATTGGTATTCGATTGATCGAAATTGAAATTTTTTTAGTTTTTAAGTATTTGACCAATCTATTTTTTCATGCATCATTTATGTTTAGGATTCACATGTAGTACATTGTTTTATGTATCCATCTTGCAGTTTTGCAGTCATATCTCTCATTGTTTCACACATAACATGCATACACATTGCTAAATTAGGCACTCAACATGATTTACAAATTGATTAATTAATTTTTAAGTCCTTTGTACATTTGAATATATGCTATTTTTTATGTGTGAACTGTAGAAAATATTTTTCTTAAGAGATATGATGGATAATCAATGTATTAATATTTTCTCTACTCATGCAACTGTTTATGGGTCACATAGTGTCAAGTTTGCATTTATTGAAAGAGATAATATTTTTCTTCATGTGTATCCTCAACTTAGTTTTTAAGTTTGGTTTATGTGTTTTTCTTTTCCCTACCTCCAAAATTTTTCCCAAAACTTGTTTTGTTTTTCCTATTTTTATAGGGGGAGAAACTTGTTTTTAACTTTTGTTGTTAATAGGGGGAGTTGTCTCTATTTTATATAGAGTTGAATTGTTTTGTGTTCCCTTATTTCTCTATTTTCTCTTATTCTCTGTTGCGTATGTTTTCTGTCGAACTTCTGATTGGGTTGTCTTTGTCAGTACGTGACAAAAAGTGGGAGAGAGATTTAAATGAAATGTGGGAATCCCGATTGTTTTTTTTAGGGGGAATTGAATTTGTTTTTGAAAGGGGGAGAATATAAAAACTTTTTGATGTATCTAACTTAGGGGGAGAGTTAGAATTTACTTTTGTTTTTTATATTCTGTTTTATATTATTGTTTATATGTCTTTCTTTCCACACATGTGGTGATGTGTTTGTTGAGTGTTTCGGGAAAGACAGGTACATTCCGATCAAGACCTTCTACCTCTTATTGGCAACTTCTTGGTTAGGAGTCTTAGATTGGGATTTGTGATGTAATTGGGCATTTTATTGTATTGGGTTGTTTTTGTATTTGAGCATTTTATTTTTTGTGAAAGTTTTGTCACGAATTACCAAAAGGGGAGATTGTTAGGTTCTAAAAGTTTAGAACAATTGGTAAATCGTGAACACAAACTTGTCTAAATATAGATTTTAGAGTCTATAGGTATTACTAGACAATGCGCAAGGTGATTCAAGTCAAGATTCAAGAACATACAAGCTGCAGGAAGAAGATTTCATAATCTGTCTAGTTCAAACGATCGAAAGACAGGTTTGATCGATCGAAAGTTGTATCTGCAGAATTTTAATTAAGCCCAAACAGCAGTTTAAGCCTATTAAGGATTAAGGTTTCAGATCTACTTCTCCCAAGAAATAAAGAAAACCCTAAGCACGTTTTTATAAGGCTTTTTAGAGAGAGAAGAGAGTGTCTCTTTTGTATTTAGGGTTTTGTTCCTTAAAAGCTCTCTTATGTCTTCTACCGGTATTATTACTTAAAGAATCTCAAGATCCGGTATTGTAGAAGTTGCTACCTTCTCTATTCATAAAATGTGCTGATGATCTAAACCTTCAAGGGTGGTCTTGGAGTCACAAACAGGAGAGTTTGTGTTGCTAAACCTTTGAGTGGGATCTCAAAGCCACAAACGTGGGTGTTTGTGTTTTGCAAAGGCCAAAGAAATAAGGAATCAGATCTCGGAGCTTGCGCGTGGTCATGTCAGTAAGTTTCTCTTGGTGGGTAGCAATAGGATGTTAGTGGTCTAAGTCGCTATTGTAAAATTTCGATTCTTTCTAATGGATTTGCTTTTTACCTTGAGGATAGCCAGGTTAAATCCTCCCCAAGTTTTTTACCGATTTGGTTTTTTTGGGTCATCATATCATTGTGTTATTTATATTTCCACTGCTATGCATGATATGATTGTGATAACCTAGATCTGAAATTTGGACTAAGTAATAACTTGGCTAATTAACTTGGTTAATCCAATTGTGTTTTAAGGGTCTAAAAACATACACTTTTCAACTCCTAGTAGAGCACTTCATTAACGTCACATCACCATGGTCATTCTCCACATGGGGAATTGATATATTGGGCCCTCTACCCCTTAGTAAGAAGCAGGTAAAGTTTATGGTCGTTGCTATTGACTATTTCACGAAGTGGGTGGAAGCAAAGCTTTTAGCAATTATAACGAAGGGCAAAATACAACACTTCGTATGGAAAAACCTCATCTATTAGTTCAGGATTCCACCGATCATCATCTCTGACAATGGATGACAGTTTGACAGCCACAAGTTCAGAGATTTTTGCAAGGAGCTGGGGATAAGGAATCAATATTCCTCCCCTGCACATCCATAAGCAAACAGCTAGACTGAAGTTACAAATTGGACTTTGCTCAAACTAATCAAAACTCGACTTGAGGGGGCAAAAGGAGTATGGCCCGACGAGTTTCCGGGAGTTTTATAGGCCTACAGAACGACGGTAAGGACACCAACAGGTTAAACACCCTTCAAGCTAGCGTTTGGAACTAAAGCAGTAATTCCTGTGGAAGTTGGAGTGTCAAGTCTCAAAAGAACACGTTATGGCGAACACAGCAATGACGAGGGCCACAAGCTAGTTCTGGATTGCTTACCCGAGATCGGAGACGATGCAACTCGGAGAATGGCCTTGTATTAGGAAAGGATGATGAGGTACTATAATCGGAGGGTAAAGCTCAAGTGTTTCAATCCTGAAGATATGGTTTTGCAAAAGGTTTCACAAGCCACCAAAGATCCAAACGAAGGGAAGTTAGGCCCCAACTGGGAAGGTCCATACAAGGTCATCCGTTATTCAAGAAGAGGGAGCTACTACTTGGAGGATCCAAATGGGAAACCCTTGCCCCATCCTTGGAATGCATAGCACCTTAAAAGTACTATTAGTAAAGGAACAAACCTTTAGCATTAATAAGTTCCAAAACTTGGAACATCTCATCTATTCATCTACAAATAAGCGGGACTTGATTTTCATTGTTTTTATATATTTGTTCTATGTTCAAGACTTTATTTTAGCACTTTCTGTGTTTTTGTGAAGTATTATCCTTGTAACCTCTTTTTTTATAAACAAGGATGAATAAAACAAACAAAACATCTGCAGAGCTAATTCTTTTCAAATGATTAGATGGCAAACACTCCATAGTGAAAATATCCTTTAATCGAAAAGAAAAGTTCAAAGCACGACAATTATGATAAAAACTCCATCAACATCATAGATGAGTTTAAATCATAACTAAGTGATAAAAACTTTAAGTTTAAATCACGAGGATAAAACCTTTGCCAATGTGAATGACAAAGTTAAAAATCCAAATCAATTGATAAAAACTTTAAGTTTAAATCACAAGAAAAAAAGCTTTGCCAATATGAATGACGAAGTTAAAAATCCAAATCAAGTGAGACTTTTAGTTTAAATCACGAGGGTAAAAGTTCGTCAATATGAATGACGAAGTTAAAAATCCAAATCAAGTGATAGAAACATTAAGTTTAAATCACGAGGATAAAAGCTTCATCAATATGAATAACGAAGTTAAAAATCCAAATCAAGTGATAAAAACATTAAGTTTAAATCACGAAGATAAAAGCTTTGTCAATATGAATAACAAAGTTAAAGATCCAAATCAAGTGATAAAAACATTAAGTTTAAATCACGAAGATAAAAGCTTCATCAATATGAATAACAAAGTTAAAGATCCAAATCAAGTGATAAAAACATTAAGTTTAAATCACTAGGATAAAAACTCCGTCAATATGAATGACGAAGCTTAAAATCCAGTCAAATGATAAAAACTTTAAGTTTAAATAACGAAGATAGATGACTCAGCCAATAAACATGATTAGTCCAACTTATAAACTAAGTGATAAAAAGCACAATCTAAGCAATAAAAACTACAAGTTTAATTCGCAGAAGTTGGAGAGCAAAGCAACAATTTAGTAGCAAAAAATTTGTCCAAAATAAAAGACTCAAAACCAAGAGGCAATAAAGTAAAAACTAAGGCCTCAAAACAAGGAGGCAACTATTGTTCGTCGAAAGATAAAACCCCAAAACAAAGGGGCAGCCATTGTTTTCCAAATAAATAAAAAAAGAGAAAAGAGAAAACTATGAAAGGGGAACAGTGGATTCATCGGTGTCTTTTCCTTCAGTGACCTCCTTCCCAGTAGGGTCTTTCTCCATAGCATCAACTTCAGCCTCTTCCTGCTCCTTAGCCTTGTCCGCGAGGATCTCAATGTCAATCTTCTCAAAGTCTAAGCTAGAGAAGTCTATGGCCAAACTGTGGTGCTTCATTGTCCATCGACGCAGGAGCTTGAACCCTTTGAAGTCTTGGATAAACTAAAGATCTGAAAATTCATTTGATTGCTTAAACTTCTGGACGACTTTGTCTCTCTCCATGTCAGTCTTTTAGGAGGGCAACTTGAATCTCTTCGTCCTTTTGAACTACAAGCTCTTTCTCTACACGTAAGGCCTCGGTAAGCTCCTTTATCTTCTCATTCGTGCTGTTCCTCTCATTCATAGCAACAATTAGATCCTTCCTCAACTTGGAGCATTCTACCTCGATGGACTCCACCTTTCGATTAGCCACCACAACCTTCTCTTCAGTGTTCAAATAGTCAGTCATGATGCGCAATGACTTCCTAAGGACCTAATAGAAACAAGCAAATGAGAAGAGAACCATGCACACAGAAAAATACCAAAGGATTGCTAAAAGAGAAAAACTATGTACTAATTTGTGGATATGACGGCCGACTAGCTCATGAGAGGGGATGGACAACAAACCCTTGAGTTCATTGTCAGCAATTATGTTGTAAGAATGGCCCATAGCAGTAGCAAGATTGTCCCAGACGCTCCTCCGAACCTTGCCTTTTCCTTTCACACGAGTAGTTGGAAGGGTGAAGGGGTGAAGGCGATCACTTCTAAAGATGGAGTAGGAGAAGAAGGGGCGATGAACAAAGCGAAAGAGCAGTTTCAGCTTTCTCGTCGCTTAACTTCCTTTTTTTGAATCAAAGCAATCATTGGACAAGGGTTCATTTTTCAAATTCATGATGCGGGTATACTTCTCTTTGCTATATCTGGTGGCCATTTTTGCTAAGTAAAAAAAAAATAAAAAAGAGCAATTTTCAAGAGGTAGTTAGGCAAAGTACAGACGAAGCTAATAAAGACAAAATTAATGGATAGACGATCTTATTCTTTTCCTCTCGGCAAATCTTCTCTAAAATGTACTTTGAAGGCTTGAGGCCCAAGTAGCGATTACAAATGATGAGGATCAACATGGTCATCAAAATCATCAATTTCACGGGCATAGGCAAGGACAGCACGGACCCAATGGCGATGTCTATCTTCTAGGTCTAGACGATCAAGAGCTGCAAAAAATCAGAAGGAAAACATCATTAGATGAGCAATCACGATATGAAAGAAAAACAAAAAAAAAGACAATGGAAATGCGCACCAAGTACTGGGACTTCCCATTTTTGTAGTAATCTTGGGACTTCCCCCTAGAAATCGTTAGACAAGGTTTCCCAGCCCATTCCAGAAATGAAAAAGTATCATGATTTCCAATCACGAAAGGATGAAGGGAAACCCCTAACAATCCTAGATTTCCTATCCCAAGGTAAAAGTTCAAAATACCTATAATGGGTAGAGGCTTTCAAATGGTACAAAGACAGAAATTTGTTCAAAGTTATCATCTCCCCATCATAAACAAACATCCAAATAGACATACAACTTATGATTGTCCTCCAAGATTAGGGACGAGTTGACCAGGGGCGATCTAAAATTCATGCACAAGCTGCATGATGAATGGATGGACAGGAAAACGAAGGCCACACAAAAAGTTAGCCTTATAAAAACACACCTCTTCGTGAGCAAAGTTACAAGCTTTCTCACCTAGGCGAGGTAATTTGAAACCTCTTCTTAAAACCATTTAAATGCTTCTCTTTCAAGGAACAAGACTCCAAAAGAGCATATAAGGGAAGTGAAGACAAAGATGAAGGCAATTTTGAAGCAGCAGTATCAATTGCCTTACTCAAAGATTCTACGTTGGAGGACAACCCAATCTTCAACTCATTGGACCAAACATCATCTACCCTATACTCAATGGTGGTCATCTCTAAATGGTATTTTATCAGAGATTGATGGATTATAGGGTAAAGAGAAAGCAAAACGGGCCTAATAGCGTAAAAACGAGACACAAACATGCCTACTTGGGGACGTTGAATCGAAGAATATTCTAAGAAAACCCCAAACCTAGTAAAGAAAAACAAAACCGAGGGGCACTCTTGACTAAGGAATTCAAAACCAACCATCAAAGCATAGGGAAAAGAGGCATTACCATGGAATTTTGAAGTATGGAGAGTTCTTAGCACTCTGAAGTTCGGACCAAATAGGGTAGAGGAAGAGGAACGGTTTTCTCTAAAGGGAAAAATTGGAATTAAGGCACGCCAAAATCAAGGAAGTCTCTCACACACCACGAATAGAAGACCAACATTTGTTGATTTCTAGAAGAGCAGTTGTTTTGCATTTAAGACGAGAGACAGATTTTGGGAACCAAGAGGATACGAGTCATCACGTCCGAGCACATTCCTAAAATCTTCCAAATTCTTGATGACCAAGGAATGGGGGGGCAATTGATGAATATCAATCGGAGGTTGTCTAGCTTAAAGACAACCACAACCACATCCAAGTTGGGGACGAGCGTAGGGGCAAGACCCCGTCCGTATACCCTATCTGTATAGATGAGACAGGCCCGCACTTATTGAAGGTGCAAATGAATGTCATCAAGATAGCCGACAAGGAATAAGTGTGCCGAAATTGTTACAAAGGTAATGATGGCCCAACGGTCATCCGTTACACTTTAAATAGAATCTTCATTGTCAATTAATGCTATGTTTCTTTCAAGAGAAAAACGCTCAGAGGAGCATTAACAAACATAACTACACCAACCTGAAGCAAACTATAAAAAGGGAATAGAACCTAGGTAAAAGGGACATGAAAAACTTGATATACACTTGTGAGAGAATTCTTTGAGAGCCATTTAGCTTACTTTAGCATCGGAGTATTCTCAATCGGCACCATGCCATTGAAACCTCCATTGCCTTTCTTTTCTTGACAAGGTCAATTTTCGGCTTCATCAAAAATGTTCAAGGCCACGCCTGAAAAGGAACATACCATTCAAAGTGTGAATCAAAAATACATAACATTGTACATTGATAAACGAAACATATCCACCAAATTTTTGTACTACGTATAGACATAGTCAGACCAATGATCTCTGTTGTTATTTCTGATTTTTTTTTTGTTTAAAATTTCTGTCAAGACTAATGATCATGAATCTAAATGTGAGATAATGAACTGGTGAAAATTTGGCATAGCTTTAGAACCCTTGAGCGGAAGCATTTATTAACAGAGAAAATGCTAAAGCTACCGTAGAAACTAGAAAGGCCATTAATTACTTCTGTGGCTATTAAATTTGAAGGTAATCACATACTCGCAGATAACAAAAAAGCATTAGGGCTTTCTTTGGTGTTAAAGATGAAAAAGTGGAAATAAAAATGTTGTGAAGATAGAAATAGTAATCCCAGAGATACAACCAATCACATATCTTTTTTTTTTTTTTTTTTTTTTTTTTTTTTTAAGAATCAACATTGAGTACTCTTTATTTAAGTTCTAGAAAAATCAGCAACAACATAATTGAATTGTCTAGCGAAACAAATTCCATCCCGACTAAGAGAGGAGAAGAAAGTCTAGTTCTCCTAACTAAAGCATAGGCTACAACATTACTCTGCTGCCTAATATTATGAACGGTCTTGACACAAAAAGTGGTGAACGGTGGGTTCAAGATCGTGGGTTTGGCTTATAGGTAGTTGTATGTGAGTTTTGTTGTATTGGAAGGGGTGATTATTGTTCTGCCGATCTTGTTGTTGCAGCCCATGTTTTATATATGTTAATTTTCTTGGTTCTTGTCAATTATGTTCATTTTATGTGTTTGTGTTTTATGGGTTTTGAATTTTCTAGGATTTTGTCATTTGGATTTTGCAAAGTTTGTGGGTTGCTAAACTTTGCGGGAAGAACATTGTGCCTTCAGTAGCTAAGTTTGTTGTTCAAGGTGGGTTTGTTCAAAATGCGATCTACGTGTGTGTGCTTGAGTTTGAGATTGCAAAGTTGCCTTTGTGTGTGTATACTGGCCTTTTTTGATCCGGCTCATCCTGTTAGCTTTCCACCACCGTAAAAATTAAAAAGACCATTAATCAATCCTTTTGTAATTGCCAAGATTCTTATAATTTAATTGGTTGACACGTTTTGGTGTTTTTAATAGAGATAATTAAATTTGAAATTCTCATTCTTCCAACTATTGAATTATTAAAAAAAAAAAAAAATCCCTTCACATGTAAAACAGAAAGTACTTTTATAGTAACTAGAAGTGCTAGCTGTTGACAAGGAGATTAAACTAAAGTTTAGCACATACAACGTTATCGCATATAATAAATAATTGTTTAAAATTCTCAATCATTTATTTGACTTTGTTCATGCAAATATTATATGTGTTTAATGAAAGGTGGTATTCTAATTTAACTGGTTGACACATTTTAGTATTTTTGACAAAAATATTCAAATTTCAAATCTACTAATCTCCTAATAATTGGATTATTAAGAAACAAAATACCTTGGCAATTAAAATAGAAAGTACTTTTGTAGTAACTAGAAGTGCTATTGACAAGGAGGTTAAACTAAAGTGGCGCAACGTTATCGCATATAATAAATAATTGTTTAAAAATTTACAATCCTTTATTCAACGTTGTCCATGCAAATATTGCAATGTTTAATGAATGATGATATCCTAGCTTGGTCCTTGCACGACAGTTTCTGCATTTGCGGCCCAAATGCGTAATAACTAGGGTTTGTTAGTACTAACCTGACGTGATAACTAGGCAGATTTTCCCACCTTATTACCTAAGCAGATGTACTAATTTTATAGATTTCTAGATTTCCCCACAGATTGAAACATATGGCAAAAAATAACGACTTGCTTCGATTTGTATGTATATTCTAATTAATATATCATTTGAATGGTCTAATTAATATATAAACAAATTAAATGAATACTCATGATCTTTATAGAGAAGTGTGGGGCTTTTAGCTTGTGCCTGGTGATTTTTCGAAGTCTAGGAAGCCCATGATCTCAAAAAATCTAATCTTGAATTGAAACAGTTAAGTTTCAATTCAACCTTATTATTTTTCTCTATTGTTTGCTTCTTCTTCTTCTCTTCTTTTTAAGAATTACGCTTAAAGAATCATCAGCAGTATTTAGAAAACATTTGTTCCGAAAGTTGTTCAGTGCAGGGCATATGAAAATAAAATATTAGCTGGGGTCAAGGATTGAGCTGAAGCATGCACTTCAAATTAGACAAATGCTACTCACACGTCATTGTTTTATAGTTTTTTAATTGAAAAAATCTTTGTAGATTCTTACATAGATCTTTCCTTAACAATTTTGTTTATTTTATGATAAATGCTACAGTTATAAATTATTTTACAATATTTTTACAAACTGTTAATGAGGCCGATTTTTAATAACTCTCATCTAAACTCAACAATAACATAATTTTTTTTCACTTACCAATAACAACTCACCACATCAATAGTTTGTAAAAAATATTGTAAAATAATTTGTATTTATAAAATTTTCCTTATTTTATTTTTTTATGAAACTTAAAAATTTTGTGTTATCTTTTTTTTTTTTTTTTTTTTTTAATTGAAATTTTGTATTATCTATTATTAACAATTTATCATATCAATGGTTGTGAGAAAGGATGCAACTCTATAGTTATTGCTAAAAACTGTACTCTCTAAAAAATAATATGGAGCATTATCTTATTTTTAAAATAAAAGACCCAGTAAACTACTTAGGAGAGTTTAGCATTGTAGTACTAGAAATTCCTAAACCAAACTGTATTTCCACCGAATTGATCTTGTACATGGAACAATATCCATTAATAATTTTTTTAGGTTTTGTTTTAGAGTCTAAACTTTCGACTACCATTAAACACTGGTTAAGATTATTGACTGGTGAAGTGTTTAAAATACAAGTACAACTTTGGTATAGCTCATTTGGTGAAGTACACTGAATTTTCTAATTAAATCCAAATACTTAATTGATTATATTTACAAATAAATCACAATCAATATTATCATTTTCAAGTACAATTAAAATCAATGTAGTTATATATTTAAATTTAATTGGAGAATGTAATGTACTACACTTAAAATAATATACCTATACAATTTTAAGATTTCCCCTTAAAAACCCATCAAAGAAGTGTACTAGCTCATCCCATTTCAGTCCACCATTGTAAAAACTAAAAAGTGTATTAGTCAATCCCTAGAAATTAATATAGAAACTTTTTTTTTTCTAGGCGAAAACACCATTTTAGTCCCTACATTTTTGGCTCACAGTCAATTTGATCCCTATATTTTAATAGCAGTCAATTTGGTCCCTCTTATTTTCAACTTACACTCAATTTAGTCCCTACCGTTAACTCACTAACGGAAAACGCTTACATAGCAAATGGTTTACACAGTTAGCATACCTAGTATTAAAATATTAAATGAGATGCTGACATGTTTAAATTTTAGTGGCTGATGTGCCACATCAGCGCTTAAATGGCAAATAAAGTCACATTACCTTTTAAAAAAATATATATATATATATATATATTTATTTACTGATTTCTTTTTTTTCATTATCTTTAGTTTTTCACTTTTTCTTTTTCTTTGAGAAACCCATAGTATCACAATCCAAAAAACGAAACCCACAGTATCATAAAAAAAACGTATGAACTTTGAATCCCTTTTTCTTTTTCTTTTTTTCTTTCATCTCATCTTTTAAGCTTTCATCCCTCTCTCTCTCATTAATTATTTAATCTTTTATTCATGGCCAAAGAACCCATATCCCAAATTCAAACTAAACCCCAAACCTTACCCAAATCCACCAACCACTCATCTTAGATCCATCCCTTTTCTGTTAAGCAAATCTTTGTGAAAACCTTAACCGGCAAGATCATCCCTCTGGAGGTGGAAAGCTCTGATATGGTCAAAAACATGAAGGCCAAGATCCAAGACAAAAAAGTCATCCCTTCTTATCAACAACCTTTAATCATCGTCGGAAGGCAATTGGAAGATGGTCGTACTCTTGTTGATACCTTTCTTGATGGTCATACCTTTCTTGACTGATATCATAAGCTTTTTTGTGATTGAAAGCCAAATTAACGGTTAGAAATAACGTGATCTGTGTTGATCTGCAATTTTTGGACTAGATTAGTGTTTGATTATCAAGAAAGGAATTGGAATGAAATTCTGTTTGGTTAGCAAGAAATTGCAAGAAACGAAAAAATAATAATGTTGAGAAAATAAAAATGAAATTCTAAATGGATAAAAAATTTGTAAGAATATTAAAAGAAGAAATAAAGAAAATGAAAAAAAGAAATCGGTAAAAAAAAAAAAAAGAATTTAAGCTGACGTGGTTTTGTTTGCCATCTAAACACTGATATGGCCAAATTAGCAGACATATCAGCATGCATTTTATATAATATTTGAATATTAGGTATGCCAACTGTGTAAACCGTTTGCCACGTAAGCGTTTTCCGTTAGTTAACTGTAGGGACCAAATTGAGTGTAAGTTGAAAATAAGAGGGACCAAATTAACTGCTACTAAAATGTAGGGACCAAATTGATTGTGAGCCCAAAATGTATGGACTAAAATGGTATTTTCACATTTTTTCTATTAATAAGTGGGATTAGGGATTCAAATGATAACCCACTAGTGAAATCTTTTGTGGTGCTCTATGTTTGTGAATTGTAGTTCAAACCCTACCTTTCTCTCTCTTCTCCTATGTACCTATCTAAAAAATGGTGAGAATGAAATATTAACCCTTTTTCTTTTTTTTTTGGCTTCTTAAACTCGTGGACCCGACTAGTATCATAGTTGTTTGGCCTGAGTTTTTAGCTATTTAAAAAAAAAAAAAAAAAAAAAAAAAAAAAAAAAAAAAAAAACTGAATCCAATTTAAATTGTGCAAAACGAAATTAAAACCAGGAAACAAGTTTTAGGTGGTTTCGGAAAACTCAGACTAAATTCCGTAACAATCTTGTAAATAAATTGGGATATTGTGAGACCCACAATTTGTGTTATTTTAATCAAACACAAGAAGTACACTTTTTTCTCAAAACTGAAAATATCACCAAAACAACATTTTGTTGGTATTCTCTTCTTAAAAATATATTTTTTAGAAAGAGGAGCGATAAACAAATATCATGTCAAAATTATGTTTTGAAACTGGTTTCAAAATTAAAATACAATTTTTAAAAAGCAGTTTTCTAAGTTTGGAAAAAAAAAACAAAAGTTGGATAATATTGTTTAAAATACAAGTCTTTTAAAAATATTATAAATGTGAATTCCAACGAGGTTAAAACAAAGGGGAACACATATAATGTTACCAAATATATTTGTTTAAAATTCAGGGAAAAAATAAAATTAGTTTAAGAATTTATGACTATAGGGTCACGTTTTTCAGGCCAAGCCCAAGATGCATGGGACCTTAGACCAATGAGCCCGATACAATGAATTTGTAGAGAGTGGGCCAAAGAGCTAGGTTTTAATGTATGAACAATGACCATCACGGTGTTCCTCATGGGCCGAGTTTACTAGAGAGAATTGGTCCTCGGCACGATCCGAGGAGCTTTTTCCGGTGCCACTAGTGTGTGGGGGGGGGGGGTCTCCCTTCCTTCTAGTTCTCTTTACTCTCTTTTTATAGTCGTTTTCTTCCTCCCGAATGGGGTCCCTTGGGTAGGTACTTGTCCCATCAGCCCCTTCCTCCAGTTGTTGGGAGTGGTTGTAAGGACAGAGAAGTATGGCCGTGTCAAGCACAAAGCACTCAATGCAATAATGGCAGCCTTTCCCTTAGACACTTCCGTTTTCTTCGTTGTCTTTTTCTGCTTTAATCCTTTTCCTGCCCTGTGGAATGATATGGAGTGTCGCTATTGGTGGTATGTTGCCTCTTTTACCCTCGGCTATATCTATGCCGAGGAGGATTCTCCCATGGCCAAGGAGGGGTTTTTCCTTGGGCTAGGCCTCTGTCCTAGTGTAGACATCGACATGGGCCTTTAGTCTTTTACCCCCCACAATAGCCCCTCAAAATCTTGTTGTCCGGCTCCTCGGACGGAGAGGAGGGTTTTGGTGACATCGGACCTCTGTCACGGTTTGCCAAGTCTTGCCTTCCATTAATGCTAGAGTCTCTTCGTTTGCCGGAGGCGCGTTCTGGGCTGTGAGACATTCTTTTAATCTATCAAAGCCATGTCCCTGTCGTTTCGGTACACAAGGCGCGCTTTAATTAGGGCCCTTTCACGAGGTGACATAAATCCAACTAGTGAAGACTACTTTGGAATTCGAGTGAGATTGATCTTGTTTGTAATTCCTTCTTGGAGATTTAGGGCGAATTGATTGCTTCCAGATTTGTCCCCTATATAAGACGCGCAGTGGGAGATAGTCCTCCTTTATTTGCAGACCCTTGAGTTTTTCAGGTTTCTAACTCCCCAAATGTTCCCAAAGCCCCTACTATGAGAGTGACTGAGATTTAGGGAGTGAAATGGTCATGGTTAGGGTGAGGGTGAAGAAACCAAACTCTCTTCAGAAGCCTTGGGTATCTCCGAGATTCAGAATGGCCCGGTCGGGACAAGGGAGACAAAGGCTCAAGACATTTTTTCTCCTCGACAAGGCAAGAAATGAGCCTCTTCTTCCTTCAGCCAAAATCCGAAGCGGGGGGAGGTCGCATCAAATTTTTGGTGCGACAAAGATCGGGACCTCCATCCGGTGCCGTATGTCATGCACGTAAGGGCCTGGATTTCCCATCACCGGTACCATCCGTGCTTGCTCAATTGCTGCTAAAACGATACTTGCTCGGTTACTGCTAGAGCAGGTATGGGGATTGGGCATTCCCGCTTCTTCCTCTTTTCCATCACTGGTGCCATCCGGACTTGCCTAGTCGCCGCTAGGGCAAGGTTGTGGATCAGGTGCCTCTGCTTCATTTTCTCTTCCATCACTGGTGCCATCCGGACTTGCCTAGTCGTTGTTAGAGCAAAATTGAAGGATCTATCGTCCCCGTGTATTCCTTCCTTTTTTTTTAGTTAGCTTATGATTACAGGCTTGTCTAAGCCCTTTTATGTATATTGTACTATCTCTTTATCTAATAAAAGATGATTTTATCGCATTTTATGTATCCTTTCTCTTCTGCAATAATTATCTTGTGAACGGATGTGCTGGTGTCTTTTCTTTCGAACTGTACTTAGAACTGATGCCCTCATCGGTAAAGAGTTATTACTTTGAACTTATCGAAATCGACGAGCACAACAATGCCGACTTTAAATAGGTTAACTATACAAGACTAACCGGGATAACAGCCGCACGTTCGTATTGCGAACGGGGTGACCGCCCGAGGATGTGTAATCCGAAATAAACTGTCCGAGGGGGTCGCTGGGTATTAGGGTTCTTTTCCGCATTTCCGATGATATTCGTAGCTTTAACTTGTTTTAGGTGTATGGTCCGAGGACCGAGGCATGACTGTACCTAGTCTAAACACTCAGATAGGCACCGTTGTCTGTTAGTTTCCATAAGGCCGGAGGGCCAAGGACCATGCAAGACCTCCATTCTGCCTAGAACTTAGGCCCTTCTTGAAGTTGCTAGTTTCCCGTAGGTTTGAGTGCAAGGACTATGCAAGACCTTGGTTCTGTCTAGCACTTAGGTTCAGGCTTTTAGAGTATCTAGTTTCCTCATAGGTTTGAGTCCAAGGACCATGCAAGACCTTGGTTCTATCTAGCACTTGGGCTCTTAGAGTGTCTAGTTTCCCCATAGGTTTGAGTCCGAGGACCATGCAAGACCTTGGTTCTATCTAGCACTTGGGCTCTAGAGTGTTTAGTTTCCCTATAGGTTTGAGTCCGAGGACCATACAAGACCTTGGTTCTGTCTAGCACTTGGGCCTTTGGTTTAGCTATCAACTTCTCTCTCCGTAGGGGATTCAGCGGACTGGACTACTAGGCCCGCGAGAATTAGCCCCTTGTCAAGTGCTCGGGGCATACGTCCCGACATCGAAGCCCCTAGGACCACGTTTAGCTTAACAACCCTTCCCACGTAATCAACGCTCCGAAGTGTGAGCCTGAGTGGAAGCCGAGTTACGACAACGATGGTGTGTAATAATGGGGAGGCTTTCGTGTAGCTTGTACCGCCGCCACAACGGTCAACCCGATAGACTCCTACTGGCGGGAGCTTGATCCCACCGTGATTAGCCGTTGCACTTGCTAACGCACAAGCTCTCCCTACAGACGACGCCAATTGTAAGGTCACGTTTTTCAGGCCAAGCCCAAGATGCATGAGACCTTAGACCAATGAGCCCGATACAATGAATTTGTAGAGAGTGGGCCAAAGAGTTAGGCTTTAGTGTATGGATAACGACCATCACGGTGTTCCTCATGGGCCAAGTTTACCAGAGAGAATTGGTCCTCGGCATGATCCGAGGAGCTTTTTCTGGTGCCTCTGGTATGTGGGGGAGGGTCTCCCCTCCTCATCCAGTTCTCTTTATTCCCTTTTTATAGTCGTTTTCTTCCTTTTGAATAGGGTCCGTAGGATAGTTACTTGTCCCATCAGCCCTTCCCTCCAGTTGTTGGGAGTGGTTGTAAGGACAGAGAAGTATGGCTGTGTTAGGCACAAGGCACTAAATGCAATAATGACAGCCTTTCCCTTAGACGTTTCCGTTTTCTCCGTTGTCTTTTTCTGCTTTAATGCTTTTCCCGCCCTGTGGAACGATATGGAATGTCGCTATCGGTGGTATGTTGCATCTTTTACCCTCGGCTATATCTATGCCGAGGAGGATTCTCCCATGGCCGAGGAGGGGTTTTTCCTTGGACGGGGCCTCTGTCCCAGTGTAGACATCGACATGGGCCTATTAGTCTTTTACCCCCCACAATGACCATTTCCTTTCTTCCAGGTTGTACACGCATGTGTTGAACTTTGCATGCTTCAATATTTGTCCCTTGACAAGGGATTTCAATTTCACACACTTTGAAAACTCGTATAATATCCGAAAATATATAACGATGTAGTCTCTAAATGTCGTTGATTGAAATAGAAGGAGAAGAAGACAAGCCACAATGCTGAAAGAGTGAAAGGTGATTTCCTCGCTTGGTGCACGCAGTGTCGGCTCCTAGAATTTTTTCTAGAGTAATCATTTTGGAACTTAAATTATTCAAAATCTAGTAAAAACAGAACTTTATATATTGACCAAAAAAAAAATACACATGCATATACATAAAATCTTATAATTTTCTTCTATGAGTTTTTTTTTTTTTTTTTTTAAATCATTGCATGATAGTCTAATTATCAATTCTACAAATTACGTCTCTTTCAAAATTCTTGTTCAATAATAATTTTCTCGGACATTTCTTTTTTGTTTGTAAGGGCCTAATATATTGTTAAGGGAACCAAAATTCAATTACAAAGTTTAGTTATAAATTTAGTTGTAGCTTTAGGTTCAACCCTCATTAAACAAATTAACATGACTATATATTTTGAAAATCTAATCGTTGAATTATATATTCTTTATATTTTTAAAACAATATCAAATTTTATGCCAATAAAATGTTATATACTATTCAATCTATAAACTTATTTTTTATATATAATTTTAGATTACAAAAACTCGAAACTTAAACATTTGATTGATGACATTGTTAATGATCTTTGATCTTATTGAAATTTTGCAAGCATGGAGGATATAAGAAGAAAATGTAATTCAATGATGGATTTGTCAAAATTCACATCCAATAAATAAAAAATTAAGGGGAGTTGTAAACTTAGTTTACAACCAAGTTTGTAGTCAAACTTTGTCCAAGTGTAATTTATGTTGGGCCTAAAAAAACCTTTAGGAGTAGTCTCAAATTTTTTTTAAGCACAAAAAAATCATAAAATTTTTAAATTTATAAGTAATCATTTTTTTTTTCCAGATTAGGGTGGTCCTATGACAAGATCCAATAAATTTACAGGTGCAATAAGTGACAAAGTTTTAATAGCAGGCAAAAATGTTATCTTAGTAGTAGATGGAAATGAATCCTAGTAATAACTTACCGTTTAAGTTTTGTTGTGAAATTGTTGTGCTCATAATACTACTCTTTTAACACTTTCCCATGGGTTCACTAGGGATACTTGATCATGTTGTATTAAATTATGCACCAACCACAAATTAACTCTTAAGCAGGGTGTGGAATTAAGTGTAGAAAAAACTGTATCCCTAACATTGTTCAAACATGTATTATTTTATTTCTAAATTGTACCAATCAAGTATTATTAATTAATTATGAATATCATATTGTCTAAATAAGTAGGAAAATGGAAATTTAAACTATGATTCTCACATATGAAAGTTCTACAATATCTCCAAAATACAATATCACTAAAATACAATGCCTAAATATCTATATGTTTCAATTTGTATGTGTTTACTTACTCTGTTTCTTTGGAGATTCTGGCATTTTACCCTTAATTTTTAAAAAAATTGGCAATATGCCCCTGTTTGCAACTATATAGGAGCGTGCCTCTGTTTTAATACTCAATTATCCTAAAATCGAGTTCAATTAAATACTCGATTTGTAGAAAATCGAGTTATGCCTAATCAAACATAAAAATAAAAAAAAATTGCATGGAACTCGAGTTTCAGAAATCGAGTTCCATGCAAAAAAAAAAAATTATAAGTGTGATTGCCCCATATTCAGGGAGCCCTATAGTGGCGTTTTTAAGCCCTATAGTGACGTTTTAAAACCCTATAGCGGCGTTTTCCTGCAAATTTTTTTATAAGTGTGATTGGCCCATATTCAGGGTGCCCTATAGTGGCGTTTTTAATCCCTATAGTGACATTTTAAAGCACTATAGCGACGTTTTTCTGTAAATTTTTTTATAAGTGTGATCACCTATTCTGGGGGCCCTATAGTGGCGTTTTTAAGCCCTATAGTGACGTTTTAGAGCCCTATAGCGGCGTTTTCCTGCAAAAAATTTTTTATGTCCCCATACCAGGTTCAAGTGGACCTATAGTGGTGTTTTTAAGCCCTATAGTGACGTTTTAAAGCCCTATAGCGGCGTTTTGGAACTCGACTTCCCTAAAATCGAGTTCCATGCTCTTTTTTTTTTTTTTTTTAGTTTTATTCGGCATAACTCGATTTTTTACGAATTGAGTATTTCATTGAAACTCGATTTTAAGGTAATCGAGTATCGAAACAAGGGCATATCCCTATATAGTTTCGAAATAGGGGCATATTGCTAAATTTTTTTAAAATTAAGGGCAAAAGGCTAGAATCTCCCTGTTTCTTTTACTTTATTTGCTAACTATTCTAACTGACAAAATCAATAGTACTTTTTCTTTTGTTTTATTTGAGTTGATGTATTTCATTTTTGTTTTATTGGAAGAAGGTTGTAAATTCATTAATTAAAAGTCAAATCGACTAGAATTGTAGTAATAAAGTGTGGAGGAACATACTCTATTCATACCGAAAGAAAATCTAATAATAATAAAAAAAAAGGTTTTTGCTAAAATTTTTGCATTGTCAATCAAAGGTCTAAAAGAAGCAAAAGAAGCAAAAGAAGATCATTCCTCTTTTAGACAATTTATAATTACCTCCGAGTCAACTTTTTGTTTTATTTGAGTTTAAATTTTGGAATGAAATATATTAGGTTCTAATGTTTAGGTTTTAATTTTATGTATGTTAGCAAACCAAGTATTCATTTCTAGTATAAGATATTTATGTCTTAGAACAATTTTAGACATTGCTAAAGTTAATTCAAGTCAAGATTTAAGGATAAGTAAGCTGCAAAAAGAAGAATTCAGAATTTGCCTTGCTTGACCAATCAAGAGAGACCTTCGACCGATCGAATTGTGCGATTTCTACAGATTTTAAATAAAGCCTAAAAGCCTGCAAAATTTTTAGAGTTTGAGTCCAACACTGCTAAGTATAAAAGCAAAACCCTAATACACATTTACAAAAACTTGTGAGTTACTCTTGTGAGATCTGAAAAGTTCTCGAACCTTTTAAGTCAACAAACATCTTCCGAAGATTAGATTAATATTGATTGAACCGGTGGAGATAAGTTGCAACATAGAGGATCAACTACTGTTGATGATCTAAATCTTTGAGTAGGATCTCAAAGTCACAAATTGGAGTGCCTATGTACAACAAATTCAAATAGAATAGTTCGTGAATTTAGAGTCGTGTGTAGTCATGTGAGTAAGTACTACAAAAGGTAGCATTAGATTTAGGTAAAAAAATCTATTGTAAACACTTTCGTTCTATTTAGTGAATTTGTTGTCTTATGGATTGTTTAAGTTAAATCATTCTCGGGTTTTTTACCTTAAAACTGGATGGTTTCATTAGTTTTCCTAGGTCATCACATCGCTTGTCTTCTTTATTTTTCTACTATTCTAATATGATGGTCATTATTTAACTTAAATCTGCATAATAAACCTAAATAACAACTTGATTAATAAATTAAGTTAAACAATCTAAATTTACAGGGGTCTAAATATACAAATAAAATATTATAAGCTCGATTTTTTTTATATAAAAAAAAAATCTAGAAACACTGTATTAAATTATATTTTGTTTATACTTTTCTTAGAATGTTAGATTTTCAAGATGGACAAACAAATTAAAGTGAGGCAGTACATATATAAGGAAGTATAAGCAGCATATATAATTAATTGTGTATCCTTCAATGGTTAAAAGACGAACAAATTACTTTTGGAAAAATCAACCTCTTGATCTTCAAAATTTTTTTTTCTCCTTTTATGTAGTAAGCAAATGAAGACACTTTAGAGCTAGGGGGCCATTACCTGCCAGAATATTTTAAATTTCTTACACAGAAATTGATTTTATATATATATATATATATATATAATTTTATTAAATATTTACACTTATGGCCTCCAAAACCCAATTAAATTATTATGTATGTATAAATAAATTATTTTGTTAAATTATATATTTTTTATTAGAAATTATACGGTTTCCTGTTTTTCTTTGAATAAAGTTATTCCATTTATTTCTAGATAAGGAATACAACATTAAATTGTTTTAAAAGTACAATAAATAACTTATTTGACTGTAAACAAAAATTTTCTTGTTTCTCAAAAAAAAAAAAAAATTCTTATAAGTTTAAAAAATAAAAAATAAAAAAACACTTATATAGGTAACTAAAAAAAAAACTCGAGAAATTTTAGTCAGTATCCATGTTTGGGTGTGGTTGCAATTTCGAAAATGATCTAAAAAATATTTTTCTTCATTAATATGACTCAAATGAAAAATGAAAAATCATTAATATTTCATGTATTTGCATTAGTGTCTAACATTTTCCACCCCTTTTAGGTGTGAGCACAAATGGTTCAATAATTAAACAAAACTAAAAATGTTGGCATTAAATTAGACATGTATTGTTCATTAATATTCACTAATCGTATGTAGACTCACACAATATGTGGGAAGATATAATTATTTTGAGATAGTATAATGTGTAATGTATTTTCTAAATTATTTTGTAGATAATTTGTTTCCCCCTAAAAATTAAACAGTTTCTAAAAGTAATTTTTATCTCTCTATTTTTACAAATATGTAATATTTTGTTTTGGTGTATTTGATTAATTTTATTCTTATTTGAAGTTTTCTATATTCTTCTAAATATTATTATTATGCACTCTATTTTTCTAATTTCTTCTGGTATAATTAGTTAATTACAATTAAAATTTTTAAGTTTCAAATTTCTTATTCTTCAAAGTGGATCAAAAAAGACCAAATGAACCGATGTGGACTGAATAGACCCAACAAAATCAAACGGACCGAATCAAACCAAATAGACTGATTTGGATGGAAATAGACCTAATTGACTAAAATTAACTGAAATGGTACACTGATGTGATTCTATAAAAACATATCAACACTATATATTTTTGCATCTTTTAAAATTTATGACAAAGAATTGAAGAATTTGACCATAATTTAATAAAATTAACGAATTAGGCAGGACTTATTGTGTGTGAATTTTCAAATTAGTTACAGCATTTGAAGAGTGCGCAGGAAATTCTTTACTTTTTTCATCTTAAATGATGCATGAATTAATTTGCTACTTCGTACTAGTGTATAATTATTACTGATTTTAGAATATAAATAATCCTAAAGGTACAAACTATTTTGCAAAATTTTTTACAAATTGTTGATATAATGAGTGATTATTGATAAATGAAAAAATGATATTAATGGTGAGCGTAAATGAAAATCAATAAAAGGCTGGCTGCATCAACATTTTGTAAAAATGTTATAAAATAATTTGTACTTGTAGCATTACTCTTAGAATATTTGGAGTACGTAAATCTTGAACACAATTAAATATAGTCATCATAATGTGTTGCTGCATAACATCACGAAGTAGCAACTCAGACCGCCAAGAGAAAGGCTGGTAGTATAGTCCTCAAAATTATTCAACGTGCTTACTTCAATAAATAATCTTTTCTCAAAACTGATATAAAGAAACTCTAGTTACTTTGATCAAACATTAGCGAGGATGTAATACAGTAATTGAAGCATCATTTGTTGAGGCTAGCAGAATAGATTGATCTGACTGCGAATCTGGTTCAACGTTGCTGTGTATAAAAAATGCAGGTCGTGAAGGTACTGATAAGCTAATAGAGTTGCTATTAAGCATTAGAACGACTGAAGCCATGGTTGGTCTATCAGCTGCATTTTCTTGAACACATAATAATCCAATGTGAATGCATCGGATTATCTCTGTTGTTGAACCAACCCCTAATGTGGGGTCTATAATGTTTGAAGCTGTCATGTTCCTCCAATTTGTCCATGCCTGCAAAATGATTTAAATGGCACACACAAATATTCAGCATATAACTGCTTTTATTTTGTCAATATCACTGTACAAGTAGAGCTCAATCTAGGGTAAAAGGAAAATGTATATGAAGATATTGTACTTACATAAGTAAGAAGATCCTCCCCATTTTCTTCATTTCGGAAGTAACCATTTTTTTGTCCACATATCATTTCAAGAACTAACACGCCAAAACTCAAGACATCGGACTTTACCGAGAAGTGTCCATGATATGCATACTCTGGAGCCATATATCCAAATTTGCACGAGAAAATTAATAACATAACTTTATATACTCATGGCATATAGAAATTAGTAACATTAGTCTAATTTAAATGACAACAGAGCTCTTAAGTCTTAGCACTCATTTTCAAATACTATTAATTTTCTCTAATTTATTGGAGATGGTTCAATATTTTTTGGGACTTGTTTTTACAACGCAACATAATTCTTGTAATTGACAATACAAACATGTAATATTACAGTAATTATAAATTTTACTTGCTAGGATATATACTTACTATGTCCCGACGATTCTATTTGTATTACTATGGGTTTAATCTAGTATAACCAATCTTGCCATGCCGAAATCTGCAATTTTGGGATTCATCTCATCATCTAGCGTAACATTACTAGTTTTGAGATCACGATGAATGATGCGAAGTCTAGAATCTTCATGAAGGTAAAGAAGACCTCGAGCAATGCCTTCTATGATTTTGTAACGCGTTTGCCAATCCAAATATGCACGTTTTGCAGGATCTAGATTATTCATTTAAACTATGAGTCTATTGAAAAATGACACATCCAAGTGTATTTGAGAATACATGCAATCTATAAAATATTATGAATAAATCTAGAATTTACGGAAGAATTGCAACCATACCAAATATAACTTGATCGAGGCTTCCATTTGGCACAAACTCATAAATCAGAAGCCTTTCACATCCTTCCAAGCAGAAACCTCGTAGCTTAACTAAATTCTGATGTTGAAGCTTAGTAACTAACAATATCTCATTCTTAAATTCTAAATCACCTTGTCCAGAACCCTGGGATAGCCTTTTGACAGCAATTTCTTGTCCATTGGAGAGCCTACCCTATAGACACATTAAAATAGTCAATATGCAACCTTGATAATAATAAAAAATTGTGAATTTAACTTGTTATGGCAAACAATTGATATACTTGACCATATGGAATTGTCAAATTACCTTATAAACAACACCAAATCCGCCTTGCCCAAGTTTATTTGCATCAGAAAAGTTATCTGTAGCAACTCTAATTGTTGGAAAATCGAAATGCAAGGATTCAGTACTGCTAATTTCATCCACTGCTTCAAATGTGGAACCAGTCAATACATCAGCATTAGTTAAGCAGTTAAGATTGATGCAATTTAAATTATGTGCATACGTCATTAATAGACTCGCAAACACTAATTACTGAAGTAATCGTAGAGAACTACTAATGCACAGATAATGTTTTCCAGAGGAACACTAGCTCTTTCAATAGCTTATCTTTCTAGAAAATTTGATTTAATGTTAAAACGATGGTAGCTTATTCTGTTTTGTAGGTACCCCTATTTGTTTTTCTATTATAATAAGCCACACAAGTATCATGAACACACCACCTCAAATTTTATCTATCTCACAAAAGCAAAAGGTGTCATCTTTATTAAATCACCTCAGGATACGAAGATTAAGCCTATCTCTAAATCATGATCACCAAGCTACAAAATAGGAGGAGATATAGATAGCAATCAGAATTGATATTGAATGTTAGTTTGAATGTTATTACTATCTGGTGACCCAATAATCTGAACTAGAACTCATTGAAAAATACCCCACATTATTTCATGTTCCGTTTTACCTATAAATTTAAAGGAAAAATATATGCCTTGAAAGTCAATTGTCACTAGTATTGCCTATAAATAAAGCATCATATATGCATATATAAACACACACACTTATTGTCTGAATTTATTCTTATATTTTAAAGAAATTATATATTTAAAAATAGGAACAACAAACCAATTTTCAACTTACTTTTAGCTTTCTTTCTTTGCTTCCTCACCCTTAAAGAGATGCAGAAGCAGATGATTATTACAACGAGAATGACCACCACCACAACTATGGCGATGATAGTTTTAGATGAGTTACTCCCCTTTCCTGTAAAAATCAGAAATCTATACTCAATAAAACATTCCAAGCTTGAATTTGAAATTAACATTATTAGCGGAAAAAAAAAGGTTAAAAATTGAAAACAAAAGTTGAAAGCATGAATAATTAATTAGAAATCAACAATTGATATAAATTCATTTTCACACCATGTTGAGTTATCAATTTATGATTAAACACAATTAATAGTCTTGTAGCTCGAACAATATTACTTTCACATGGATCTATTATTAACACTTAACTTATTAGACATCAATTAGTTTAAGTGTGAAATAAAGTAAATGCTTGATTAAAAATATAAGAAACATTGGTGACCTAGAAATATGATAAATATTGTGAGGTGTGAAAAGATATCCCACTTGGACAAGTTGCCACGCTGCACAACTCATCACCGTTCCCCCACATAACAACCCACTAAGACAAGTTGGGGGGGACCTTTTTATTTTTTTATTATACTATTCTTCAGGTCATGGAAGTTGATCATTTTGGCTGCATACGAGCAAGCGGTCCTATCACAATTAACCACAAGATTTTATATCCATATTAAGGACACTGCAGTGTAAGAGACTCATAAAAAAAACCTATCCACCAAATTTATGCTACTTATAGACATATAGTCACACCAATGATCTATCGTTATTTCTGATATATATATATATATATATATATATATATATATCTTTTTGGTTTGAAATTTCAGTCAAGAATAATGATCTTGAATCTCAGAAGCATAAGCAGAAGCATTAAGCATGTATTTACAAGGAAAAATGCTAAAGCAACCTTAGAAATTAACGCCATTAATTATACTTTGGTGGCTATTAAATTTAAAGGTAAACACATGCTCGTAGATAGTAAAAAGCTTAAAGGCTTCCTTTGGAGCAGTGGTTGGAAAAGTCTGAGATGAAAAATATTGTGAGGGATAGAAAAGTAGAAAGATAAATAGAATAATTTTAGAGACATAACAAATTACATGTCCAATTTTACAACTTTTTTATGATTTGTGCTCTTGTATGTTTGGTTGGGAGATTAAAAAAATCAGATGGTGGAAAATAAATATAAATTTTCTTTGTTTGGTAGAGAAGAAAAATGAGAGCAATAAAAAATTAAAGTTTGTGTAAATTTACATTAGATAAAGAAGATGATTGGGATAGGACCAAAATGATTTCGTTTTTTTTTTTTTTTTTGAGAAACAAACTCACACAGGAGAGAGGAAAAATAAGTTATTTTGACCTAACTATTCAATTTTAGTTAAATTTTCTCCCCCAATTTGGTGGGACCCGGTGAAAAACACTTTGACTATCATTTTTCCTCTTGTTTGGAGTGTTTTTCCTCGTTCATCAAATAATGAAAAGCATTACTTTTACACCAACTTTTCCACCCAAAATTTCTATCCTCTTTATTTTCACCGGGAGCCGGAGAAAATCATGAATCAAAAATTGGAATTATATGATAAATTATGATTTATCGTTCCCACACTCCCAGGACTTGTCCATGCAAGTGGTCCTATATTCTAATAAATAAATCTACATTGTCGCTTGTATGGTAGCTAATTTCCTTCACTATAAACTAAAGCATGTGTTTTCGTACAGGCAGAACGACTTTCAAACTTTGATTAAATTACTTGAACATACAAAATTATATATACCCCACTCTTTATGAGTAAAAAAAATACGGGATTTTTCTTATCTCCCCACTAATAAACAAAAGCATTTTTTTTTTTTATTCAAGCTACTTAATTTCTAAGTATTTTTTCTTATGGAAACTTTCTAAGAATTACTCTTATCTATATTGTTTAAATTATCTTCAATTGTAACATCTATAAAATTTAATTTAAAATCATTAGTACAAAATGAGAGGTGGCACAAAAGATGAGCAAATAACACTTTTCATGAGCAAATTTATCGAGTACCAATTATTACAAATAAAAATTTATGAAGCTACATCAACTTAATGGGTCCTTGCTAATATCTCCCATAATATTGGATTAGCTTATTCCATGAATTAACTGTTTATTTAGTGAAAGAAATTACATAATTTGAAAAAAAAAAAAAAAACAAACAACAACTATTCAATGCTAATAATTTTTTTTTTTTTATAAATCATTTAGCATATAGATACCTTTTTTTATTTAAGAAACAAATGTTTACATAATTATCGTTTCTCACACTTCTAATAAATTTTTATTTTTTTTTAAATATGTGTTCCTAGATTTTTTTCTAATAATTATCTAATGTATAAGATATAATATTTATATAGAAGAACAATTCAGAAGATGTCCTTTTGGGAAACGTACCTTTTGAAGGCAGAGGAGACAATGACGGTGGAGATTGAACAAGAGTGCTGTCATAGAATTGGTCGGTCTCTATTCTTAAATTACAGCTTGGTGCAAGAATTCTCAGTCCCCTGTTTCCACTACAGCAATCTTGAATATAGCTTTGAGCATCAACTAAGCAATTACTACAATCGATTTCTGACAAATCAGGACTACACTGCATAAGCCCGTACATCGTATGGTTGTCACTTTTATAGTACGCAGTTCCAACTGCAATCTTGCGAAAAATACCTCCAGCTGAAGCTCTAACTCTCAGGTCATAAAATAAGGGTTTTAACACCGCGTTGAACTCAGTCAAGTTCGAGACATCACCACTTACAAGAGCTCGAGTAGGTTTAGTTTCCATAACACCAAATATTGAGTTGTTTGAGTATCGAGCTGTATGAAAGTTCAAATATGTGTATAAACACCCTTGAACGTTTAGACCCCCAAATTACAACTTAACCAATTCAAGCATTATGTCAAACAACTAGTGTGCAGAAACTTAACATAAGCTATAATATGGAATTGGTAAAACTATCTAAGCCAAATTAAAATCACAACCCACAGCAGATAATAAAAGGCAAAGATAGAGAGGAAGGAAGATGCAAACACAAAGACAACACGCGATGTGTTATCGAAGAGAAAATCGAAGCTCTCGGCGTAAAACCTCTCCGCCGCCCTCCAAGCGGTAAACAATCCACTAGAAAATATAGTTAGGATACATGGACAAAGAATAGACCCTTTAAGCCTAATCTACCCAAAGCACCTAAGCCCTCCAAGCTTCTTGCTCCAACGAGGTTGCGCCGAACCTTTTTCTTTTCTAGCTTCCCGGATTCCACTACTAGACCGTAGCATCAACCAATGAAAATTGGTTCCTTCCTAATCGCTTCCCGTAAATCCAAACAGCTCTCTCACAAGAATGAAAATGGTGAGAACAAGGTTTGGTAAAATGCCTCTCAAGGATTTGACAATGGAGAGGAAGAGAGTTGAGGAATTTGAAGAGACTCTAATGTATAGATTGTGGATGAATCAATCTTGTTTTTCTTTAGGGTTTCTCTCTCAAAATTCTCTCTGGAATCTCTCTTACAATCGTGGGTAAAAGGGGTATTTATACTAGAGTGGGAGAGGAATGTGAAACGTCAGGTTTTACAAAACAGGGGTGGCTCGCGGCTTGACCTCGCGGCTTGACTAAGTCGCGAGATCCAGTCGCGAGATAACCGTATGGCCGATTGTTCTGTTTTGTCCTGTAGTGCTCCAGCTAGCATGACTGTTCACCTTCCGGCATGCTTGGCACGTGTCTTTGCGTCCGGCGGCTTGCAGCCGCGAGTCACCCATGAGGCCAAGCCGCGAGTCTCTATTTTCTTGCACACTCTTGAGCAAACTTCACTCTATCTCACTCACTACCCTTACATCAAACCCACCTAAATACAGGGTTACTAAATGCTGAAATACAAGCAAATTTGACACGGAATAAAGCCAAAGATGGTTGAATAAATTCAACCTTACAATCTCCCCCTTTAGCTATTCCGTGACAAAACCCTAAAATGCAGACTCTAGACTTAACATGTGAGATGGGAACAGTTTGAACAAAACTCACTCACACCTAACTCTAGAAGTCATGTGATGCACTTGAATCATAAGAACATGAAACTCCCGAAACACAACAATACACCATGATCATTGTATGCAGAAAAACATGAAATGCATATGAAGCAAGCTAAAGGTGATCAAGCAAAGATGGAGTTAAGAAACAAACCATGGCTTGATCAACCAAGTGAACACCACAAGGTAGTGATCACAGTGCTCATTCACACTTGGAATGAACACACGGACATACAAGTTAACAAGCACAAGGCAAGATACTTGTATGCTCAACACTCAACCAATGCATAATACACTAAGTATATGCATCTAGGAACAATCCTACAAGGGCACAAGAGTGACAAGACATAAATCAAAATGCAAGACATTTAGATATAAGTACTGATTTCAACATAGCATAAAGGCTGCATTAAGCAAGGTACAAACCGTAAAGCCTATAAAATATGCATAAAACATTAACCCTAAAAGCTTACAAAAGCACATGGGTACAAAAACAATATAACAGTTTACAAAACACAACACATCCTGAATAACATCATCAAAATATATAAAAGATTAATCCAAGAGTATGAGTTATGAGTTAGAAACAAGAATACACCAAAACCACAGTGTATTAAACCCATATAAACATTAAATACCCAAAACATAAGCATATATAAACAAAGTCTCTGATTTTGACAACTCCCCCTCAACACATTACTCCCCCTTAAGAGCTGCTTTTGTGCTTCTCATCAACAATGTCATCAACAACAGAAAGAAACATCTCCCCCTTTTTGACCGGAATGGCCAAAGGGTCACCGTCCCATCTTTGGTGGTGAAGTCATCAAGTTTTGCGGACAAAATATCAATGGTCCTGCATGGCTCTCATCCTTTCGAAGTGCTCGGTCCGGACTCCTCCGATCCCATCAAGTCTTTTCGAAATGATTTGGAAAGCATCCGGAGGTGTATCTAAAGAAGTTGATGCTCTAGTCCTTTTGCTACTCCTCATTGGTGTTGAGGTTGATGCATGCCCTGCCGCCTCCGCCTCGCTCCATTGGGACACCCTCTCCTTCATCACCTTCATCTTCTTCTCCTGGAAGCCTAACACTTATCCTTTCGCAGGTAAGCTTGTTAATTGCGAGGGTGTGGACATGGAACTGATGTCTTGAGGGATTGGAACACCCTTCTTTCTAAAGATCCTCATTAGCGACTAGGAAAGATCAATTTTGGCCTAGAGGTTGTTCTTGTCTCATCCACAATGGTGTCATATATGTGGGAACTTATGTCAATGAAATTCTTTTCTTTGAGATCCATCAGAAAAATTGTTCTTGCACAGTTGATTGTAGTCAACTTCTTTATGGGATAGAGGTTAAACATCATGATTATTGTTAGACACCTCATGTCTACTGGAAAAGCTGTGGTATTCAGACATTTCCCTTCTCTATGTCCACCTATCCTTTGTTGAACTGTTTCAATAGATACACTCATATCTTTGTAATTGATAAATTCCCGATCTTCTAATCCTTCAAGCCCTAGCACATCATCAATGACATGTGCATCCAAAATGAATTCTTTACCTCTAACCCAGCAGTTTAAATCATTCTCCCTTATCACAACATTTGAATAAAACTCCCTAATCGGGGGTTCACACACTACAGGGAGATCACTCAGAAGCTTTTCACATCCTCTCCCTTCAAAACAAATGGGGATAAAGGAGTTTCTTAAATCCTCCAAATCAACAAATCTTTCTTGAATAATTCCTGCTTTCAAGAAGAAATCCTTGTATCTCTCAAAGTGTTAAACCGACCTAAACAGTTTAGAATCCATTTTCAATCTTTTGTCAGCCTTCTTTGCAGGAGTTTTCTTCTTTGGAGGTGAGGGAGCCATCTGTGAACAATCAGAAGAGGCCACAACAGCATAGAACAATATATGTGTGGAACTAGTCAATACCATGTAATAAACAAAGAAATTGCAGCCACACAGATGAACTTGAACACTTAAACAATAAGCTACTTAGATCAACCACATGGATAAACAAGCCTAAAATAGGAAACACAAGAACAACAAGGAGAATGCAGGGGAGAATTAAATCAGCAGATATAGAAACTATCCTAAAGACAGATATATGTCAATGAGACATACAATGGAAAGAAAATGATATGACTCATAATCAGCATTGTGAAACTAACAGATGCTCCTAATGTATTCACACAATAGAACATGCACATTAACCAACACATCCACAATGGAACATTTTGAAACAACTCAACGGCACAAGTTTAAACCAAATGAGTAACCAAAAAATTCAGCTAAGCACATGATGAAGACTAAACACAAAAAAAAAAAAATTCCAAACTCAAGCAAAGCAAGAACCACAAGCTAAGCATGAACAAAGAGCTATAGCCGAAACATAAACCCATCTCAAAAACATAAACTAATGCGAAAAATCAAAGGGGAAAAACACAAAATCAAGTAGAAAGGAGTCCAGGAATGAAAACTCATACATTGCTTGAAGATTTTGAGCAGAAAATACGCAACAATGGAGTTTTGAGATGGGAGCACGGAGTGTTTGGGAAGGAGAAAGTTTAGAGAGAAGATGAACAGTCACAAAAGTTCGAGGAAAAAACTGAACAAGATTTAAAAACTGCCCCTATTTTTGCCAAACACGCGTTTTTGCAACTCAAGAGAGTCGCCAACAAGTCGCCAGTTCAAGCCGCCAAAACACTCAAGGACAAAAATTTGAAAAATTTTTCTAAGTGTTTTTCACGACCGGAAGGTCTACCCGCGAGAGAGTCATGAGTCGAGCCGCGAAAATCTCTGAGTAACCCTCTCGATTGGACCTTCCACTCGCGAACAAGTCGCCAAAAATGACCCGCGAGGACGCGACCGAGGCTCGCGACTTGACTTACCCGCGATCGAGCCGCCAAAACAGGGCAAAACTGGATTTTTGAAATTTTTCAGATTTTTAAACAAAATACTTTCCAAAAATACCTAAAACACTCAAAAATCTTTTTGTTTTTGAATTAACAAAGATTGAGCATGTGAAAACACATTTCATCAAGTACAATCACACAAATGAATAAGGCATTTATAGAACATAAACTTGTGTGTTGTGTGTGAATATCAACAATGAGATAGTCCTTAGACTAATGTGAAGCTTCAATGATCAATTCAACCAAGGCATACACAATTAGCACTAGATCATGTGACCCATCTCAATTATAGAAATATGTATATATGACCTCCCACAAAACTTGATAACATAACTTGGAGCTTTACATTTGACTCCACATTCAAACATAACATTTGATCATTGTGATCTTTTGAGACAATCACCTCTCATTGTGAGAGTGATATTAGATATTTCACTTTAATGAACAAGCTTTTGGCTTTTTGAATAAACATTTTCTTTAAAATAAGGTCGCTTACTCTTTTTCCTAGTCGAATACTAGAGTGTGCGATGGCTTTTTTGCAGTTCAAAATCTCTTTTCATTTGGAGATTTACATTTGGTGAGCTCTTTTTATCAAAAACAAAAATAAAAAGTAGGAAGATATATAGACACAAGTCTATGCATGTTTCAAGATCAACATAACCATTCACTAATCATTCATGACAAGTTTGAAGATCTATTTACAACAATCACATAGATTTCAAGATTTCTCCCACAGAGATATGAGTGCAAAGAAACAAGCAATGCTCGAAAATGCACAAAGCCATTAGCACAAAGGTACAAGGCAAAACAGGTTTTGAGACAAAAGCTCAACAATGTCAATCAAACTTTTTGATTTTCTAATTTTTATGTGATTTTTGGATTTTTGACACAAGAAGAAAAAGATTGATCGAAAAACGAAATAAATTAAAAGTATGCACAAGTAGACAAGCAAACCAACCAACAGCAAAAACACCAAGCAAACAAACAAACATCGTCACAAAGTATAGGAAGTATTAATGCATGAACATGTTATAATGCTTATGCATGAGTACCCTTTTTCACCCACACGTCACTTGCGTTTGGGGTGATTTCCTTATAGGATTGGGTACGGGAGTTAGGGCTTTCAAACCTTCGTGAGAAGCTTTCCAAGCAGTTGGTGAATGCACCAATCATCTTCATCACGTTCATCATTCCGGGATCACCATTCTGATCTCTAGATTGTTCACCCGCCCAATCTCTTCTATCATTTCTAGGTCCTCGTGACCTTTGAGGAGTTGCACTATTTTTTGCTCTTAGCTTTTGGCAATTTGGTCGAGTATGCCCTTGAAGTCCACAATAATGACACACATAAGTTGCTCTAGGACCTCTTTGCGGTCGTGGGCGTGACTTGGCACGAGATTCGGACCTGTCCACGGATTGATTACGGGGATTCAACAACCGTTGGTTTACCACATTCTTCTTCTCCTCCATCCTGAGGTTCTCAAAGACAAGGTCAACTACAACTGGATCTTTAGCCTTTACAAACTTCACTTCTTTAGTGACAATTCCGGATGAGCTACTTCCTCCGTTATATCCCAATCCGGATTTGTCTAAAAAATTCTTTTGAGATGAAATGACATCATCTAGTTTCTTGGTGGTAACCCTCTCTATTTTAGCATTTGCTTGCACAACCTCTTATTCAAGAAATCTCACTTTTGTGTAAGCTTCGGACAGCTCACCATTCAGTGTTTCTATCTCACATTTGGCCTCCCTATATCGAATTAGGAGACTTTTGTAATCCTCCTCTGCCTTCTTCATTTTTCTCACAACAGCCTTGGCCACCCTTGTGTACTCACCCGACTTCTCCAGGAGTGAGTTATAATTCTCTTGAAGATTGGTTGTGCTTTCATCTTCTTCAAGATCTCGATTCTTTAACAATTCCCGATGATTCTTCATCACTATGTTCTCCAAGGTTTCGTACAAGCAGATTCAACTCGTCTCAAGACTCAACATGAGCAATAGTCATAAAAGCTGAGTAATTCCCCTCTCCATTACAGCTTTTCTTGATTCTCAATCAGATGAATCCGAGTTACTCAATGTCGTGGCATACACTTTGCCTTTTGATTTCAAATCATTCGGACATTCCTTCTTAAAGTGTCCATGCCCGTTACATTCGAAACAAGTGACACCTTGTGTAGGTTGGGATTCTTTTCCATCTTTCTTTTTGAATTCCCTTTTCTCCCTTCCAGAACTTTGGAATTTTCTTTTATCATCAAATTTGCCACTATTTTTGAATTTCAAGAACTTCCTGAAATTTTTAACAAGGTATGCAACATCTTTGTCAACCATATCTTCTCCCGATGAGTCTTGATCTTCCACCTTCTCATTAATGGTCTTAAGAGCAAGAGATTTACTCTTCCGTTGATTAGGCAAAATGACATCTCATAGGTCCGAAGAGAACCAACCAGCTCCTGGACTTTGATGTCATCAAGGTCCTTGCTCTCTTCAATCGCTGTCACTTTAGCACGAAAACTTTCCGGTAAAGATCGAAGGATCTTCCTTACAATTTTAGAATCCTCCGTTTTCTCCCCCAAATTGAACTTGCCGACAACCACCTCATTTAGCTTCCCATAGAAAGAGTCAAATGACTCATCCTTACTCATTTTGAGCTCCTCAAACCGGGTGGTCAGCATTTGCAACTTGGTGTCTTTCACTTTCTTCGTGCCTTCATAGGTGGTTTCCAAAATCTCCCATGCTTCTTTGGCAACGGTAATGTGAGAAATTCTGTGAAATTCATCCGGAGACACACCACAGAAAATAGCATTGAGTGCTTTATTGTTAGCATTAGATGCAGCAAGTGCTGCCTTATCCCATGTGGATTTGGCTTCCTCGGGCCTGGTCCAACCTATCTCAACAAATCTCAAACAGATTCTTCAATAGAACACAGAAAAACTCTCATGCGAACCTTCCAAAAAGCATAATTACTACCATCAAAATATGGAGGTGCATTTAGGGATTGAGACCGATCCATCTCAAAAGGGAGTCAAGGATCACACAATGGTAATGAAACCAATAACAGTGTACCCGCTCTGATACCAAATGAAAGTTCAAATATGTGTATAAATACCCTTGAACGTTTAGACTCCCAAATTACAACTTAACCAATTCAAGTATTATGTCAAACAACTAGTGTGCGGAAACTTAACATAAACTATAATATGGAATTGGTAAAACTATCTAAACCAAATTAAAATCATAACCCATAGCAGATAATAAAAGGCAAAGATAGAGAGAAAGGAAGATGTAAACACAAAGACAACACGCGATGTGTTATCGAAGAGGAAACCGAAACCCTCGGCGTAAAACCTCTCCGCCGCCTTCCAAGCGGTAAACAATCCACTAGAAAATATAGTTGGGATACATGGACAAAAATAGACCCTCCAAGCCTAATCTACCCAGTGCACCTAAGCCCTCCAAGCTTCTTGCTCCAACGAGGTTGCGCCGAACCTTTTTCTTTTCTAGCTTCCCGGATTCCACTACTAGACCGTAGCATCAACCAATGAAGATTGGTTCCTTCCTAATCGCTTTCCCGTAAATCCAAACAGCTCTCTCACAATAATGAAAATGGTGAGAACAAGGTTTGGTAAAATGCCTCTCAAGGATTTGACAATGGAGAGGAAAAGAGTTGAGGAATTTGAAGAGACTCTAATGTATAGATTGTGGGTGAATCAATCTTGTTTTTCTTTAGGGTTTCTCTCTCAAAATTCTCTCTGGAAGCTCTCTTACAATCGTGGGTAAAAGGGGTATTTGTACTAGAGTGGGAGAGGAATGTGAAACGTCGGGTTTTACAAAACAGGGGTGGCTCGCGGCTTGACCTCGCGGCTTGACTAAGTCACGAGATCCAGTCGCAAGATAACCGTATGGCCAGTTGTCCTATTTTGTCCTGTAGTGCTCCAACTAGCATGACTGTTCACCTTCCGGCATGCTTGGCACGTGTGTTTGCGTCCCCGCGGCTTGCGCAGCGAGAGTCACCCGCGAGGCCAAGCCGCGAGTCTCTGTTTTCTTGCACACTCTTTGGCAAACTTCACTCTATCTCACTCACTACCCTTACATCAAACCCACCTAAATACAGGGTTACTAAATGCTGAAATACAAGCAAATTTGGCATGGAATAAAGCCAATTAGATGGTTGAATAAATTCAAACTTACACTGTACAATTCATGTACCACATGACACCCTCTTTCTGTGTTGGACACAACTGTAAGAGCTCGTGAGCTGACATGTTGACACAACTACGGCAATCAGTCGGTGAAAGATCAGCTCTACAAAGCCCAGTGGCGTAAACTTTGTTGGTGCCCTCTCCGGCAGTGAAATTGTAGAACCCATAATCGATTTGTGTGTTGGAAGAAAGAGTGGAGATGAGGGTATTAAGGTTTGCTCTAAAGGTACTGTTACTAGTAACGTTACCAGTAGTTGAACACTCGTGAAGCACGTAGGGATCTCTCTGCGCATTAATGGTGGGATTATTAACAAGGAAAATGAGAATGGCATAGAAGAAGAAAAGTGATAATCTTGAAGTGCTCATTATTATTGTCACTCTGTATTTTTGCATTAATGGGAAGATTTAATATAGAATGCTAGGCTCGGAACCTTCATGTCAAGGAGTAAGGTGAAGCAATAATAATGGGGTACATTTTATTGTAAAGTAATGATGAATATATGGGATTGATTTGACTGTATGAACTTTGAGCTGCAAGTGGTACAACTTGCTAGATGGTTATCCGGTGAAAGCCCATGGTATTCAAATATTGCCAGATTTCATTAAATGTTTTAATAAGACGGGCAAGTTGATAAATTTTTAATGAATATTCTTTTCTTTTTTTTTGCTTTTCTTTTACATTTTTATTATAAATATAAGCAAGTGGATTTATATTAAGGTGGTTAACCACAGATTTATATTAAGGTAGTGCCGTACGAATATTATTGGCTAAATCAATTGATTTTGAAGATTTTTCATTAACTTTATAATCATTTGACTATTGTTTTGTCAATCTTCTATTCAAATTAGTGATCCGTCAAAGAATTTCGAAGAGGATACCTCGTTAGGGTCAATTCATTGTGGACGTAAAATTTGTACAAAATTAATTACGAACATTTTCGGTACTTGCCGAAAGCAACCAAAAAAATATGTGGGGAAGTCTTTGTTGTACCACATTGACAAAACAAGAGCATCTAAGGCTGCTGTTGCCATTTTAAGGTCAAGTACTTGTTGTGAATTTATTTTTTATTTTTTTAAAAAAGAGAGTTTTAATTTATTTCGTCCACTCCCGATGATAGCTATCATCAGATCAAAACATCAATTAGTTTTTTTTGTGTTGGCAGAGATTGCACCTCAAATCTCATATACAACTATTAGAGACTTTATCAGTTAAACTAATTGGTAAAAGCATAATAAATTATTGTTAGGAGTATGCTTGCCCTTATTTGGTTTGCATTGAGTTGTAATGTTCACTCATCCAATAAATGCATAAATGACAGGGTTTAGGGTAAGTTTTCTCTATTCTTTGTTTTTTTTGGGAAAATCATGTTCATTTATCTAATAGGATAAAACTTAGGTACAGTACTTTAGGTACTATTCCTTAGATTTCCCTTTTAAGATTCAGTCATGTGACTACTTAACTAAAAAATATACTTTCATCTCATGAGACAAAATCCACATGACAGAATTTTAAAATGGGAACTTAAAGAGCAGTACATAAGTACTATACATAAATCTTGCTCAATCCAATAATTGCATAAATAATAGAGACTAGGGTAGGTTTTCCCTATTCTTTGTTTGGCCACATTGAGAGTACCATAGAATTGCTTGAATGCTACGGTCATAGACTAAACCGAGAAGAAACTAATTAAATCCAAGTATAAATGTCTATATTCTTACTTTTAAGTAATGGTTAAATATTTAAATTTAAGGTAAAGTACATGTTTAGTTTCTATCCTTTACCGTGTATTTCAATTTTATCTTTTATTTTTAAAACATTTTAATTTAACCTCTAATATTTTGATATTGTATTAAAATGGTCTCCACTATTAAATAATTGATAAAAAGTATTATTGTAAATGGAAATAATGTAAAGAACTTGAAAGTAAATAGCTTGAAAGTAAATGTCTTGAATGTAAGAACAATAATAAGGCGGTAGAACCAGCCAAGCAGTATATATCAAAATAATTCAAAGTAAATAAGAACAATAGTTCAAAATAAATGAAAGCAATTTAAAACCATCCGGTATGGCGGTAATCCGTCCAAGGTGGTGGTAGCAACAAGTAAAGTAATGAACATAGAACTGAAAATACTTCTTATTGAAAGTAAATACTTACAGTAGTAGTAGTGAATACAAGATCTTAACAGTTACAAAACTTGAACTAGTCCTAGTTACAAGGTTTGTAGGATTACAAGGCTTGTAGTGAACAAGGATGAACAAGGTAGTGAACAAGGATGAACAAGGTAGTGAACAAGGTAGTAGTAGTAGAAGCAAGTAGGTTCTCTCTCTAAGAAGGCTAGTTCTAAGGGAAGAGAAATCAGAAGCTAAACTTGACTTAGAAAAACCTCAAAACATAAGGGACAACCCCCCTTAAATAGGCAAAATTCGGAGTGAACAGTGTCATGAATAGTGACGGATGAACAAGAATAGTGAATAGTGACAGGTGAATAGTAAAATGGAATTTTTCTTCTCTTTTTGACCCAATCTTGTGAGGAATCCACAAGATTATGGGAATCCCTTTTAGACATCAGCCATAGGCCTATAAGTGTAGGAACAAGGCCTCATTATTGGTGTCCTTAAGAGACCAAAAGAAGCCAATAAGAAAGAAGTCACTATTAGGCATGCACTTTGTTGTCTTCACGTGAACATCATTCTTTGGAATCTTTGAAAGCATCATATTGGTGGGAAACAAAGCTTCCAACAAGAGTAAATATTGGCCATCGTGCGGGCCGGACAAAATATAGGAATCAAAATCTTCCGCAAAATCTGGAGTATCTTGGAATAGTTCCAGATTTTCATATCCGTCATGAACAATGAAATATTTTGGCTTTTGTGCAAGCCAAACAAATAAAGTAGTATCAGTCTTGTAACAAGATCGACCTCGGGAATAAAGTCATTAATCGCTGGAAGTAGCATCCGATGGGTAGTCATCATAAAGTTCCCATGGAGGATCATCATTACATTCATGCTCATGATAGAGAACATATTGGTTACAAAATCCACAAATATAGAAGTGGCTCAAACTCGGAGTTTTTCCTGGAGTGAGAAAACTTCTTGGATCACGATGATCTGCTATCCGCAAATGAGGAATGGCATTAGCATAAGGTTTTGGACCAAAAACAGAAAATTCTGCCAATTCCCCATAAAGTGATAATTCTTCCATAAATTCTGAGCAACCTCACGAATTTGATTGTTAAAATAATTACTCCAGCGATGCAAGAAGAGCCCAAGGATTTTTGAAGGATAAATAAGAGTCTCCTTCATACCATTGACCTTGATGCGTGTATCCATTAATGAGAATGAGATGTTTTGAGGGCTGGACATTCATCCATTTATCTCTTTCCCAATGAGGCAAAGTGCTCCAAAGATCTCGATCGAAACAAAAGGACTTTCAAATTTTTAATAGCAATCAAATGATTTGGGGAAGCTGGTTGGTTTGGTTATGGCTTGTTAGTCTTATGAGCCTAATAAAGCCATACTCAAACATTTGGGAGAGCCAATCAGGACTCCTCTTATCATCATTTGAACCATCATCATAATTGACTAAAAGGCCGGGAAACGGGTGTTTCTTTTCGTACACTCAAAACTACTCCCAAAGTGTTCTTTCCAATCAACATGTTGAAGAATGTCACTAAAATCATCTGAATTAGCAGGATCGGGAATAGCAGTTGTAACAAGTATCTTGAAATGTTCGAACCATAAGTCAAAAGACTTAAATATAGCCTTGCTTTCCGAAATACGAGATTGTATGTCTCACGCGGCAAGTTGGCAATAGCACTTTTCAACAAAGATTGGGTCTTAAGACTCATTCTTGCGTAATCGCCCATAATAGTCTTTTTATCCATTGAATGGATGTCCTCTTTGCCAAAGAGTTGACTAGTATTGGGTTCATCTTTGATATTTGGGTGGTTAACAGTTTGGCTTTCAAAAGCCTCATTTTTTGGAACAAAGTTATATTCTAAAGCAAGATCATTTTCTGAAATAGGGTTAACTTGGTGGCTCACATAAGCATCATTTTGAGCAATAAGGTTAACAAGATGGATTTCAAAGTTTAGGAGAGCTTTTCGGAAAAGATCATGGTGGTTTCCAATAAAAGCAAATTGAAGGCTATCAAGGATGAGTTTTATAGAATTTGGTAATTTTGAACAGGTTCCATTGTGGAATTGTAAATTTCTTGACAAACTTTCTTGTAAAGCAATTAACATATCACCATTAGAGAATGTCACCTCTGCCGGGACATCTCCTTGAAGGGATGTTGATCCACCGGGCTTTACACCGGAAGATGCGCCTTCATGCATTTTAAAAGGTTGTCCTTTGGGAACCCATTGCTTTGGGAATAGTCCTGCAGGAGCTTTTCCCTTGTTTTTCCTTTCCATGATAATCCACTTACTAGTGGTATAAATATGAATATTATTATTATCCCACTTATTAGTGGTATTTATCCACGCATCATTGTCCGATTCCTGCAGAGAATCATTAATATTGTTAGGATAATGGATAGTTTTTAACATTTTAGTGTTATGAAAATCACCTTTAAAATCATTAGAATTCATTATCGGTTCTTGAACAAGGTCATCCATGGGAGAGTCTTTCTTATAAGACAGATTATCAATATCAATTTCAAACTTTGAAGCAAATTTGAATTTTACTTTCTGTCCAAATGGATCAGAAGTAATTCCATCATGTTCAACAAGAAAGGGATACAAAGAGTTAATAAATGGCAGACCAAGAATCACTTTATCACCATATTTTTGACAAGAACAGAAGGAATCTTGAAACAAACATCACCATGGCACACCTGAGCATTATTCAATTCATACTTAATTTTCATTTGAGAACCATTAGCGAAAAACCAATCTTTCAAGAGATTTCTCAAAATATTTTGAGGGAATTAATCCTTCTCGGATACAGTTCATATCTCGCACTTAATCAATCATAGCAATAACAAGAAATGATAATCGGGAGAAACAACAATTTTAACTTTTGTAAACCATTTTGGAGGAAATAATTTATTAACAAAAGCAAGTTGGGGATTAGTGAAAGTATCAAGAGTACCTTTATCGAAAAGAAGAGCCTTGTTGACCGGAATTTCCATCAATGTGCTCATTTTGTTCGTTCTCGGATTTATTAAGATCTTTATCAAGTTTTAGCATTGTCAATTCTTGTTTAAGATTATGGTTATCACTTTTCATGCTTTTAAATTCATGTTTTAATTCATTTATCTCTTGTTTAACAATATGAATTTCATTTTGGAGATCATTAACGATTAAATCTTTAGATTTCTTTTTATTAAATCTTTCCAAAGTTTCTTCAAAACTTATGGTTGATTTTGGTTTTTTCAATTTCATCTCTTATCAAGTTTTTCTTAAACCTATCCAAATATTCTTTCTGGAGTTCGGGGTTTTGAATTTGATTTATTAGCTGAATTATCAATTTTTCATCTTCTTCACTCTTGGTGAGAGCATTAATAACATTGCAACAGAATCTCTACAACCAATTTTAATATTAGGAGAATCGAAGTATCATCAGCAGATTGATAGCAAGAATCGATGAAGAAGAAAAATCATCTTCCAAAGAATCAGACGGGGTGTTTGATTCAAGGATTCTGAATAATTCTTCTTGCACATTATCATCAATGTTTAATATGTTGAATTTGTTTTTTAACTTACCAGGTTTTTCTTTACGGTCTTTACTAAAGTGTCTAGGTTTACCACATTTAAAGCATTTACCTTTATTTGGTCTTTGTTTAACATGTTTTTTAGAAACATTTTTCTTCTTAGCATAGAAATCATTAGGTTTAATAAAGTTATTTCTGTATTTTTATGGCTTTTATCATGTTTTTTACTTTTTTGCCTAGAAGGAGCAATAGGAGGCGGACCATATTGTTCACGTAAATTTCTCATTTCATATTTAGCTTTTCTTTTATTCTTTAATTGGTGTTTTAACAATTTTTCATCATTGCACATATTAATACCAAGTTTTTTAATAGTACTTGAAAATATCACCATAAGTTAAATTATCATAATCAATAGAATCATTTTTTCCCATTAATTCTTGTTTTACCTTATGAGCAAAGATAGGAGGCAGACCAATCAATAAACTTTTCTTTCCAATAAGGCTTATGGCAATCTTTCCGAGCATCACCCTGGAAGTAAAAACATCTTGATACCATTTGTAATCGGACATAGTTGGACAACTCAAATTATTTAGATAATCAGAAACACGGGATGAAATATTGGATGGAGTACCGACAAAATGTTTAAGAATGGTATAGATCAAGGTATTAACACCATCAGAAATACCACAACCAATACTTTCATCAAAAATAGGCAAACCTTCTTCATTCTTTTTAACAAAGATGTTTAATAGACTCTTTGGATTCCTCGGTGATGTATGAATCCCACCATCCACGAAGAGTACCGAAAAACCAAGAAGAAGCAAGTTAACAATTTCAGGTTGATCAAGATCATGGTTGTTTTGATAAGCAATACCAACCATAGACATGTGGCTCATTTTATTAATGATTTCTGTTCGCACAAACCATCAATATTCCATTCATAGAGCTTATCGTGAGAGACAAAAACTGTGTTTGAAAAGATCTCTCTTCAAACCGCATATCGGGAGGAGTAGGTTTTGGATACCAATTTTTGTAAAAGACATGGGTTTGGAGTTTCCAACAAATCTTTTAATTTCTGGGAAATCATTATCAAAGATTCTTTTTGCAGGAACAGAAGAAACAGAAAACAAGATCGGGAATCTATATTTTCGTCAGAAATAATTTCTTTTTTGGAAATAGTAAGAGCAGTTGGAGTTCTTGTAGAAGTACTAGTACCCTCAGATTTAATCTTTAGATTAGAAAGCATTTTGTCAACAATTTCAAGAGTCTTGGACTGAGAAGTTTTAAACATAACTTTTTCTCTTTGACTGGATAAATCAATCAAAGGTTTCTTAGTTTTAACAGGAACAGGTTTTTCGAAAAATGTAAAAACAGATTTTTCAACAAATTTTTCTTCAATACGGTCAAGTTGTTGACCAATAATATGCAAAGATTGATTAGTAAAATTGTTTTGTTCAATAAGGCTAACAATGGGAGTTTGATCATCAGCAATTTTGAAAGGAGAGGCCTTCACTTCCTCTTTTGTCACTTCATCTTTCTTAGTAGTTATCAAAATTGAATCAAGAGGAGGATGACTAGACCTAACAATGGTTTTATCAATCTTAACAAAATTTGATTTCTTTATCACATTCAAATGTTGTTTTGAAACCTCATTATTAGGAACATAATGGTTTTCAAGAAAATCAAAAAACAAAATATGTTTTTTCAATTGATTCATCATTTCCAACCATTTTCTTTTAACACGGTCTTTATCGGACTGAGCAAAATTATCTTGGAAATATTTTCTCTTGGTTTTGTTTGAAGCAAGCATAAACTCATTGTACAAAGAATCCCAATCAATTTCAAAATCATCATTTAAAACAGTCAAAACTCTTAATTGATTTTGGTAAACAGGAGGAGTTTCAATAGGATCATCAAAATCGGATGGAGTAATAGAAACAGTGTCTTCCTCATCTTCATTAGCGCTTTACTAAATGGAGTGGAAGTTTCAGTTTAGTTGAATAGTAAACAGAGCTGAATTGGGATTTATCACTTGAAATACCTTTTAGCTTTAAATCGAGGATGTTTCAAAATTCTTTTTCAAAAATTCATTGATCTCTCGATCTCTTTTTGAAATACTTTCAGATCCAAAGAAAGGAATGTCTTCCTTCGTTGATCTTCAAAGGTGGATTGTTTTGAAAACTTATTTTAACAGTACCATCAAGATATTGTTGAATATGGGTGAGATCAAGCTCATCGAAAATGGGTTTAGTAGGAGGGGTTTCTTGTGCTAACAACCAATCCTTAGGAAGATTAACATCTTGCCATTGAATCATTTTTGGAACTTGGATTTTAGCATCGGGAGTTGAACATTGAATTAACATGGTTTTACCTGAAGGTTCTCTAGGCATTAAAGCACAAGGATTCATTTGAGTACCCATTAGTTTGTAATAAATGCGATAGATCAAAGCAAAAGGCTTACTACCCTCTTCCATGTGATATCCGGATGAAGCAATATTCAAAGTTAAAGCTTTAACAATATTAGGATCATCCAAAGCAAGAGTAAGATCGGGATAACAGTTAAAATAAACAGGACCATCATACAAAGAAGCAGTGATTATTCCAAGGATGCTATCTTTAAAAATCTTAAATCTAGCATCTCTTAAACACATGAGAACAGAGGCATTAATACCCTTTCGGGTAAGTGGTTTAATAGCAACTTGAACCATACCAATATGCAAATAACTGAATTTTTTAGCAACAAGGAAGTCATTAATATTCTTTTTAGTAAACAAACAGCATTTTTCATGAATTCTCGAAATAGAGAAAATTTGTTCAACAATTCTAGCTTTGTAAGTAGAATGAAAAGCACTTTCAACAAAACTAGTTTTATAAATGGTTTTAGTATCAACTTTAGGAATAGTCCATTTACGAAAATCAGGGATCACCTCATTATCATCAATAGTGTGATCTTCTTCATTTACAATATCGGGAGGACAACTAGTCCTGGAGCCGATAGAGGAGTTGGATCTCCACAACTTATCCATACTATCCTAGGTTCAACACTCGCTTATCATGTTTTTCTCACAATCGTTGCATTTCGTAACACATACCCTAACCAACCTCATACCTCTCATGCCCTACACGCCCTCTCTTGGCTCAAACGGGCCTTACAACTAGGTCCTAGGAATTCACTTTACGACTAGGGTGGCGCCAACGACGGTAAGAAGGGAACACAACAACGGAATATCAAGCGTTTGGGTAGACACGGACAAGAAGACAAAGAACACAACCACACTATCACCAACCAGAAAAGAGTGGCTCTGATACCATAAAAGGGGAAGGGGACACGCTGCTGAAGAGAAGGAGACGGAAGCACAATAATATTGTAAATGGGGGAAGGGGACACGCTGCTGAAAAGTAATATTAAATAATTGATAAAAAGTATTAAATAATTAATAAAAAGTATTAACGTAACTAACAACCAAAATAAAATATAATTTCTTGACCGCATAGAATGCCACTTTAACTGCCCTGTGGCCTAAATTAATAAAAAGCAAAAAAACAAAAACCAAAATGCACGTGTAAACGCATCCTTCAATCTATATTTTTCTTTTTGCACTTTCTCATCTTTCCTGGAAATTTTCCTTAGAAACAAACACATCCAAAAAAAAAAAAAAAAAATTAACCAAAGATTTAAGCTTCATCCACCAAGAAAAAATGACATTTTCTTGGCATCCCAACAGTAACCAGGAATCAAATACTACCCATGCTCATTTCTCGAACTCCTCTCCGGTATTGACTCTTCACTACTTCCCCGAAATTCCAAACCCAGACTCTCTACTCCCCAGATATGGCACTCATAGAACCACACTCCTTCACGGACTTGACCCACAGACCACCTATAAGATGAACTTAGAATGATCCCAATACCATCCACATATCCCTCTCTCTCTACTTGTACTTCCCATCCTCCACCATTCCTGGGTTTTTGACATGATTTTTCTTGTTAACTTGATTTGGAAGGCCACATATATTTGGAAATGGAATGATTGATACATACTTTGAATAGATTTTTATTTCCTGCCATTTGAAAACTTGAATCATGCGCAAACATCAACATATGCGTGCTTGTAAATCTCATTGTTGAATATTTTTTTTTTTCTGTATTTTTTTTAATTGTTGACGTTCTTTATCTGAACAAATGTTTGAAATTGTTTTGTGCCATAATCCTTTCTCTTTCCCTTTAATTTTTTGGTGGTTTTATTTGAGGGGAGAGCCATTGACGAGCGGGGAGAGAGAGGGTAAGGTGGCCGCCTTTGATTGGGTCTTCTTTGGGTGATGAGGCTGAATAATTGGTTTTGAAATATTTGTATCAGTTTGTTTCAGAGGGAAGTGTAACGAAAGATGAGGGAAAGTGCAAAAAGGAAAATAGATTGAAGGCTACGTTTTCTTATTAAAAAAGAAAAAGGAAAGATTGAAGGATGTGTTTGCGCGTGGTCTTTAGTTGGATTATTGTCTGCATTCTGAGCACCCAAGTGACACGGAGAGTTAAAATAATGATTAAATAATTAAAAATTCTTCCTCCTAATTTCAATAATGGAATGAATTCATATGTATATAAATCATTTCTCGATCCGTGTATACTCATAGGCCTTGTCATTGAGTTTAGTGCCGTACAATAATTTTCTCAATACATTTCTTCATGTATAATGTTATGAATATTATAAATTTTAATACATTGAACTTATCAAACTAATGTGTCACAAATTATTAAAATATATTTTAAACATTTATTTATTACATAATTAAAATTCACGAATTACATGCATTATCAGTTACCACATCAGTATATAGTAAGTTATAGAGAAATTATTGTGTACTCCTGAAATATCATAAATGCGTACTTTCCCCTCTCATATAAATGGTGGGTTCCATCATGAATTTAATTAGTATCTAATACAAGTTATAATACAGGTTATAATACCATTAACATTTACGTTCTTCCATCTACCTTTCCTATTTCATCCACCTTCGTTATTTAGGAAATCACCTTTGAAGTTCATCAAAAAAAGAAATCAACTTTGACAGTTGAGGTTCGTCATGGATGCTACTTTAATATGATAACGACTGCCAATTGATCCCTTTATGACTAAGCAAAACCTTATTTAATTCAAAGTCGATGAAGAAATGAATGAATGTGGAAAAACTTGAAATTGAATTGTAGTTCACAATAATGATGACGACTCCCTTTGTTCTTTTCAAACACAATAGTCCTAAATCGATGTCTATTTTTTTTCCTTTTTCTCTTTTTGGTCTAAACTTGATGCCACACGTTTTATTTACTTAAAAAATGTATAGACTAAGGCGTAACTATATAATACTCCTATATGGGTTAGGTTTCTTTTTAGCTTAAAAATTAAGGGGAGCATGAGAACTAAAGGCGAGTAAATTACGTGTGGGGAATCCAAGATGGCGAGAACTGTTGAACTCTAACTTGAAGATGTAGAAAGTCTTTGTATACGGGGCTTGTTTTATTAAATTAAACTAGTTTAGTGTTTATTTAATCCGATAATACGTTGTAAAATATTTTGATAGTACAAAAATTATTGTGGCTAATAAACAAATTAATTTAATATATTTTTTTTGGCAACCATACCAAATATAACTTGGTCGAGACTTTTGTTTGGCACAAAGTCATAAATGAGAAGCCTTTCATTTCCTTCCAAGCAGAAACCGTGATGCTAAACTATATTCCAGTGGTGAAGCTTGGCCATTAACAAGATCTCTTTCTTAAATTCTAAATCTTCTTGTCCAAAACTTATGGATAGTAGTTTAACATCTATCTCTTGTCCATCAGAGAGCCTACCCTACAGATGCATTAAAATATTCAATATGAAACCCTTAATAATAAAAAGTTCTGAATCTAACCTGTTATGACAGACAATTGAGATACTTGACTATATGATATTGCCAAATTACCTTGTAGACAGGAACCAAATCCTAATTTCCTAACCTTATTTGCATTAGAAAAGTTGTATGTAGTTACTCTATTTGTTGGAAAATTGAACTCCATTGATTCAATATTGCAAATTTCATCCACAGTGTTGGGTTATAGATCGATCTCGGTTAATTAAATCAATAACCTAAGTTGATTAATTAGGTCAAATTATATGCAAATCATGGAGGTACACACAAAATCACCAAATAAATTAAGTATAGTAGAAATTAAATTGACACGGTAATTTGTTGAAAAATGGAAAAAACCTCTTGAATGCAAAAAATCTCATTGGGTGAATTTCAAGTCATCGTTCCTAAGAATCCATTAATCATGAACAAGCGATTACAAGTATAAAGAATCTTACCACTACCTTGAGCTATCTCAAATACCAACATACAATTTAATCTTTACTCCAATTCCTAATTGGACTTGATCTTGTAGAGACTTCTTCTTGTATGCACGGATCCTAGTACGTGTCGACTTCCCAAGAACTTATTGATTGTTATCGAATGCAAAGTTTTTCACTTCAAAGCACGTTAAAGATCTAGAAGCACTTGGTTACAAAACCCTAAGACGCACAAGAACACAGTAGCTTCTCACAGAGTGTATGAGTTCTCTAAACTGAGTCTCTGTGTATTTTATGCCTTTAAAATAATATTTTTATATGTTCTAGAGGTTTAGTGAACGAAACCTTAGCAATCCAAGTCATCATTGGCCGAAATTATGATGTGATAATTCTGGATCTGCGGAACTCAATAGATCGAGAGGTATCGAGCTTAGTGTTGAGAATTACTCATTAAGCCTCGATAGATGCTAGTGTCGAGACTAGTGTTGAGTTTCATTAAATCCGTTTTTCTTCACTTGTTTCTTGGTTCCATCTTCATGCCTTTAATGATACCACTTACTTTGTCTTATCAACATTCTTCATGATATCCTAAAAACATCTTAGATCTACGAAATTACAAATAAAATACATTTTGTTAAACAATATGCCAATACATTAATAAAAAATTAAAAAAATGTCCCTAACACATAGCTTCACATGTGGAACAAGTCAATACAACTGGATTAGATAAGTCAATTGTTTAATGACAATTGATACAATATTAAGTTATGCGCATGCCTCATTAATATGCTCACCAACACTAATTACTGAAGTAATCTTACAAAACCACTAATGCTCAAAATGTGTATACCACCATAATATCCTTTTATTTTTGTTGAAGTTATTTTTAAGCGAACACCCACTCCTTCAAAAATTTATCTTTCTAGATATTATGATGTAACGTTGAATTCGTGGTAGCCTAATCCTATTTTATAAAAGGAACTAGTTTGGATCAGGTAGTGCTCCTCTACACTAGATCCACTGAAATACAAACCCATGTCAAAAAAGTTAATTAATTTTTCTTTTCTCATAAAACTTTTTTTAAAATTAATTACCTTAAGATATTTATTAACTTTTCTAAAATTTTATTATACCATACCAACCATAAACCCATTAAATGTGACAAGACTTATTCCCTTTGAGTGTAGGTCTAACAAATGTTCCCTCAAACCTCATGGATAATATGCTACAAGCCTACCGATAGGTTTTAGGGAGGATTTCCCACTAACTATGAGCGAGGAATGTCAAGGACTCACTTCTTTCTTATTTTATGAATACCTATATAATACCCTAAACACCCCTGTACAGGGGTATGCTTACAAGAGGACTCATTGTTATTTTGCAATTATGTCTTCCCCAAACAGAAATGGGTAATTTTAGTATTACAAAAAAAAGTAACAACTTTTACCACAACTATCATTCGTGGTTGATTGTGAATGGTTGCGTGACATTTTCGCATAAACTTACCACTTTTTTTTCTACCACTCACCATCCGTTATATGCTCTGTGGTTTAGAGTTGAGTTTTAAGATTTAGGATTTAGGGTCTCACTTTCGCATAAATTTACTACTTTTTTTTTACCACTCACCACTGCATAAGAATTGTGAAGATTTATTACATGCTCTTTAAATTTCTGAACAAAAGTTGATTTACTCGCTTAATTTTCTGAGCCTCGACAGGTGGAGTGGGTTTGTCCAAGATGAGCTAAGGATTTACTATTAATATTATTAGAATGACATCAATCTAGACCAGAAGAGTAATGACCAGTTCTAAGTTGAGTCTTTTCTCACTTTTCTCAAACTATCCGTGTAAACTAGTGGCGGAACCAGAAATTTTGAATTGGGGGGGGCCAAACTATTCTCACAAGATAAACTCAAATAACAAATAGATACTTCCCTTAAAAAATCCACATAATATATGTGTGTATGAGAATATAAATTTTAATTTTCTTATTCTAAAGTAAGTCACTACAAAAAACGCGGCTAAAGCCACATGCTATAGCCGCGTTTTCTAAAAACGCCACTATAGCTAACTAAAAACGCAGCTAAAGATAAGCTGTAGCCGCGTTTTAAAAAACGCAGCTATAGGTCCAACTGAATAATTTTTTAAGGTGGACTTATAGCCGCGTTTTTGTCTTAAAAAGCGGCTAAAGGTTACCTACAGCCGTGTTTTACAAAAAATGCAGCTATAGGTAACTTTGTAGTCAGTGTTTTTGTGATTTAAAAACGCGCTACGGTCGACTTTTAGCCGCGTTTTTAAAAAGAAAAAACACAGCTACAAGTTACCTATAGCCGCTATAGGTCCTGTAAAAATCGTACTTAAGCACCGACCTATAGGTAGCGCTTAAAAAAAAAGAAATTTTTCCCGAAGCTTCCCACTTACACTACCTTTCACACCTGCACCCCACTTTCCCACCTACCCTCACTTGCTCTCTTTTCTTCCTTTTCCCTTTCTTTCTTCATTCTTCAGATGGTTCGTTCTTTCTTCTTTTTTTTTTTTTTTTTTTTTTTCTTTTTCTTTCTTCCTTCTTCACATCTGGGTAAGTCTTCTTCTTCTTTTTTTTTTTTTTTTTTTTTTTTTTTTCTCCACATCCAGGTAACTCTTTTCCTTTTTTTTTTTTTTTTTTTTTTTTTTTTTTTTTTTTTGTTCCTTTTTCTTTCTTCCTTCTTCACAGGCTTGAGTTCTTTTTGATTCTGAGCTTGTGCTTTTGTTTTATTGAATGGAATTAGTGTTAGATTTGGTTGGTTTTGTTGAATGAGAGGAGATTCATGGGTTTGTGTTATATTTTGGAACACGTTTTGTTTGATTTTGAATTTTTTCGTTGTGTTTGTATTGTGAGAATATTGTGTTTGCTTTTAATTTTCCGGGTTTGTGTTTTGATTTTGAATTTTCTGGGTTTATGTTTGATTTTTAATTTTTTGGGTGCATGTGTTTGTATTATGTGTATATTGTGTTTAATTTAAAATTTTTTGGGTGTGTTTGTATTGTGAGTATGTTGTATTTGATTTTGAATTTTCTGGATTTGTATTTGTTTTTGAATTTTTTGTATTTGTGTTTAATTTTGAATTTTTTATATTTGATTTTTCAATTTTGAATTTTCTGGGGAAAAAAAAACCCAGAATTTTTTTTTTTTTTTTTTTGTTTTTTAAAAAACCTTGAAAACGCGGCTTAAAGCTGGTCTATAGCCGCGTTTCCAAAAACGCGACTATAGGCCGAATCCTATAGCTGCGGTTAGAAAACGCGGCTATAGGTCAGACCTTTAGCCGCGTTTTTTTTTGAGCTGCGGTCTTTAGGCTGCGTTATAAACGCGGCCATAGGAAACGCGGCTCAAAGCCTATAGTCGCGTTTTTGGGGTCTTAAGCTGCGTTTTTCAAACGCAGCTTTAGACCGGTTTTTTTGTAGTGAGTATGTACATGTACACAAAATTATCAACTTTAATATCTATATATACACATCTAGACACAAAATCTTCTTTAAAAGAGAAACTTATAATCTTCTTAAACTCTAATAAGTATACAAACATTATATAATTGGGTATACAACATACAAATATATAACAAAAAAAGAAAAAGGAAAAAAAATGAATATAGTATCTTCCATCAAAATCATGCTCAATAATAATATTTCACGTAATAAACTTCATCAATTATTATTTTCATAGCAAAATTATTCATAATTTGCTTTTCAATACATAAATTTTTTGCAAAACTTCATCCATTTTTGACAAATCAAAATCATAATATTATAATTGAAGTTTCATATGAGCTTTTTTTTTTCTTGATAAAATCTTGAGAATAGAAAATTTCAACCAAATTACATATATTATCAATGTTGAATGATTTGAATGCATTAATAGGTTTTAAAATTGAGCTAAAAATTAGGGGTTCCACACTTCTATTATTTACTCAGAAAACTTACTACCTAATTATTTCATTATGTTGCAATTGTATATTAACTCTAAATTCTATTTTTTTTAGAAAAATTACTAGATTATTTGATCAATACTTTCTTTTTGGGGAGGGGAACTCTTTTTTTTTTTTTTTTTTTTTTTTTCATATAACCTTTAAATATTTATAAAATATATCTAAATTGTAAAAAAAAAAATAATAATAATAAAAATTTTGGAGGGGCCAAGGCCCCCCTAGTATACATGTGGCTCCGCCACTGGTCACTGTAAACGCGTATGGCCAATCTTTTCTGCCTTCTATTTTTTTTATTCAAAAAAGCATCTTTTCTTTTCTTTTTTTTTTTGAATCAAAAAAAAAAATGCATCTTTGGTTTTGGGACAGATGCCACTTTTATATGCTAACAACTTTCCGGATTTGACCCCTTTATGACTAAGAAAAGCCGTCGAAATTTAATACAAAGTCGATCAAGAAATGAGTGGATGTCGACAAACTCGAAATAGAATGGAAGTTTCCTTTCATCAAATAAATAATGGTCGTTCCTCCTGATCATGTCAACGCCATTTGTTCTTTCAGACACGTTCTTTCTAAATTGATGATTTTTTTCACTCTAAATTGATGTCACACATTTTATTTATTAAAAATTGATCGTTGCAAAGTATGTTAAAATTTTTATTATTTAGTCTTTAATGGTACAATCAATTACAAATAAGAAAAAACAAATGTAATTCAAAAATTCATTTGTCCTAATATAAAATCTATCATTCATATTCATTATTTCTATGTTAAGTATAGTATTCAGGGTAACACCAATATAACATAAGTACTACCAACAAATAAAAAAATGGTAGAGGAAAGAACTTAATATGCATGACACCTTTTCATTTTAAATTCGAAATTAAAAGATCTAACACAAATTTTTAATAAAAGTACACAGTTCTTTTTTTATGTTTTTATCTTTTCTTGGTTTTAAGAAACTCTTCCTAGTTTGTTTTAAACATTTTTTTTTTTTTTTTTTGTAAATATTTTGTAATTAATAGTTTTTTTTGAACTATCTGAAAGATACATGCATGATACATGTCCATATACCAAGCTGTAAACTCTACTCCGTGCATTGCTAAGCTTACAGTAGTGCATTAATCTCAACATTTGATATACTTTCGTAATAACAGAGTTCAGGTGATAATATTATTGCAAAAGTGAATTAAGGAAAAGAAAAAAATAAATAAAGTTTTTGGTAATTTATTTGGATAGTGTTAATTAAAAAATATAGTTTTTGGTAACTTTAATGCTAAAAGTGTGACAAAAAAAACCTAAAAGCTAGATCATTCTAAAAAAACAATTATGTTAAATTAAAAAATAAAAAATAAAAAAAAACTGAGATAAAATGCTAAAAGGTTAACATTTTTTCCAAACACCTGTAGTTACTGTATTTGAAGAGTGCACTTAATACATTTACATTTTGTTTAGTAGTAGAAAATTTTAGAAATTTTTATTTTTAAATGATGCACAGGTTTTCTACTGCCTAATGGTGTAAATTGTTATTATTAGAATATTAGAGCAAGTAAATCTTGAACCATCATTGAATATACTCATCGTAAGTGCTGCATAACACTAGGGAGATAAAAAAAATCGGAGAAACTCCAATTGAGAGATTAATATAATATATAAAAGATATCCAAAAAAATATAAAAGATATCCAGGCTTCAAAATTATTCAACGTGGTTACTTCCATAAAATCTTTTCTCAAGACTCATATAAAGAACTATAGTTACTTCAATCAAACCTTAGCGAGGATATAATTCAGTAATTGAAGCCCCATTTGTTGAGGCTAGAAGAGATTGATTTGACTCCTTGTTTGGTTCAACATCATTGTGTATAAAAAATGCAGGTCGCGAAGGTACTAATAAAGTGATAGAGTTGCTATTAAGCATTAGAATGACTGAAGCCATGGTTGGTCTATCAGCTACATTTTCTTGAACACATAATAATCCAATGTGGATGCACCGGATTATTTCAGTTGTTGAACCAACTTCTAATACGGGGTCTATAATATTGGAAGTTGTCATGTTCCTCCAATTTTTCCATGCCTGCAAAATGATTTAAATGGTGCACACAAATTTTAGAATAAAATTTGATTTATTGTGCTAATATTTTTGTGCAAAAGTAGTACCATACTTTAAGTTAAACAGGAGATGTATACAAAGATATTGTACTTACATAATTAAGAAGATACTCCCCGCTATTACGGAAGTAACCGTTTTTCTCTCCGCATACAATTTCAAGAACTAACACACCAAAACTAAACACATCGGATTTTATTGAGAAATGTCCATAAGATGCATACTCTGGAGCCATATATCCACTACACGGAAAAAAAAAATAGTAATATTACTTTATATACTTGTTAGAAGCATTAGTTTAATTTGAATGACAATAGAGCAATTAACCATAATTTTCAAAATTTATTAACTTTCTCTAATTTATAGGAGATGGTTAAATATTTGTTTGGAACTGTTTTTACAATTTAATGCAATATAATTCTTGTAATTGACAATAAAAAAAATGTAATCCTATGATAATTATTAGCTAGCTAGGATACTTACTATGTCCCAACAATTCTATTTGTATTGCTCTGGGTTTGATTTAGTAGAACTAATTTTGCCAAGCCAAAATCAGCAATTTTGGGATTCATCTCAACATCTAGCAAAATGTTACCAGGTTTGAGATCACGATGAATGATGCGAAGTCGAGAATCTTCGTGAAGGTAAAGAAGACCTCGAGCAATGCCTACTATAATTTTGTAACGCATTTGCCAATCCAAATTTGCACCCTTAGTTGTATCTACATTATTCATTCAAGCTATAAGTCCGATGCAAAAGATAAATCAAAATGTGTTCAAGCAAATATGAAACCTGAAAAATAGTATGAATAATACATCTTTTACTGTAGAATTGCAACCGTACCAAATATAACTTGATCGAGGCTTCCATTTGGCACAAAATCATAAATGAGAAGCCTTTCAATTCCCTCAAAGCAAAAACCTCGGAGTTTAACTAAATTCCGGTGCTGAAGTTTAGCCACAATCAAGATCTCATTCTTAAATTCTAAATCACCCTGTCCAGAATTCCTAGATAGCCTTTTTACAGCTATTTCTTGTCCATCGGAGAGTCTACCCTATAGATGCATCAGAATATTCAATATGGAATCCTTAATAATAAAAAAGTTATGAATCTAAGTTGTTATGATAAACAATTGATATACTTGACCAAACGGTATTGTCAAATTACCTTGTAGACAAAACCAAATCCTCCTTTTCCAAGCTTATTTGCATCAGAAAAGTTATCTGTGGCAACTCTAATTTTTGGGAAATTGAATTGCAACGATTCGGTCTTGCTAATTTCATCCACTGCTTTACATGTGGAACAAGTCAATACATCGGGTTATAAACAAGTCAAGTGCTTAAAGAAGATTGGTTCAATTTTAAGTTACGTGCATACCTCATTAATGGGCTCACCAAAACGAATTACTAAAGCTATCTTACAGAATCACTAATGCACAGAAAATGTGTATGCTACTCTATTTGTATATATATATATATATATATATGCTCAAAAACTCTTTTATCTTTTTAGCCAAAGATTAATAATTTTGCATATATTCTAATTTAGAAATATATATTTTTTAATTTTTAAACAAATAAAAATAATAAACTTTAAAGATAAGTAGTAACTGTAATTTCTTTTTTGAACATAAAAGGAAAAAAGTTCTAAATTTTAGGAATTCTCTTTTTGAATTCAAAATGAAATTTATTATTTAACATTTATGACCCTATTTCTAAATGAAGTTACCCTTATTAATAAGGATATTTTTGAACCACATAAAAGTCTAGTTAAAAAAGGGGAATCCATATATATATATATATATATATATATATATATAATGTAGGGATATTTGATGAAAATGTCGCATTCTACGGCAACAACCTTGGAGATTTGAAACTTAAGGATAACTAGGGGACTAATGCCATTCCACGGTAGGAATTAGAGAGAAATAATATTTAGAGAAACGATATGTCTACAATATTTCTACAACATTTTTACAACAAATCTTAAGTGACATTTTTTAGTTGTTATTTACAATTATTATTATTATGACAAAAAAGTAATCTTAGTGTTAGTTTCAAATTTGAACCAATAACAACTAACCACCTGTGATTTGTTGTAAAAATATTGTAAACCTAACATCTCTCTAATATTTAGGAGGCCAGCCTATCCAAAAGATTACTTTCCTCACTTAATGTTAAATTGCCAGTCATGCACAGTCCTGCGGAAGTTATTCTCGTATGTTCAGCAGAATTATCTAGAAGTTTGTAGTAGATCCAGATCAATGATGATGTCTATCTTCAACGGAAGATCACACAGACAAGTTGGAAAGCAGTAAATCACATACTTAATTGATTTGCCTTATTAGTATTTTAGTTGACTTAGGAGTCTTATTTATATTTGAATTTGAATTAGGATTTACATTAATTTTCCTTCCTAGTTCATCTCTATCTTTATTACGTTTCCTAGTTTGGTTAGGAATCCTAGTCGTAAGGTGGGTAAGGTTCTATTACAAAAGGGTGTAAGGGGACCTTGGGAAGAATAAGCTGATTATTTTCAAATAGATTATTATAATGAAACCTAGAGGCTTTCATCAAGAGTTGCTGCAAAACTCTTCTTTCTCTTATCTTCGTCTTGATCAAGGCTTGACAAACCATAGATCAGAGTAGAGTTGTATAACTGTTCTTATTTCCTGTATATTTCCATTGTTTGGTTCTGCAAAAGCTACGGGTTTGATCTATCCTACATCAAGTGGTGTCAGAGCTAGCCTTTCCTGTGCCACATGGAGGGTCGTCGCTTGATGACCAAGCAAACAACATGAATGATCTGAGGAGTTAGAAGCTTTCAGAGCATTTAACATGCTACGAGACTCATAATTGTCATGATGAGAATCTCGATTTTGAGGATGTCAACCCTTTTCATTTTTGCGCTCCTGCGGGTGAACTGGGTGAGGGGAGTTTGTGGGGTGGCTGTATCAAATTTAGTAGCCTCGTGATGTTGATTTGAGGGTCGATATTCTAGAGTTTGAGGAGAAGACTATGCTAGATGAGTTCATGAAATGGTTGAACGCGGTGGAACAAGGTTTTGGTTATATGGGTGTCTTGGATGAGAAAAAGGTGAAGATTGTTGCACTTAAGCTGAATGGAAATGCTTCAGTTTGGTGAGAGTAACTCAAGGTTCGTAGAGCTCAGATGGGAATGTCAAAAATCACAATTTGGGAAAAAATGAAGAAGGAATTGCAGAAGAAGTTCTAACTAAAGAACTATATCCAAGAGTCCTAAATGCGGTTGTACAACCTATGACAAGGGAATCAAACCGTAAATGAGTACACGAAGGATTTCAATCATCTTATCATGCAATGTGCTTTGACAAACATGGAAAAGCAAATGCTGGTACGTTACTTGGGTGGATTACGGAGATCTATGATCTAGTGATTTTACAACCGTTCTGCAACTACAAGACATATATAAGTTGGCTGTAAATGTTGAAAAACAACTACGGTAGTATGTGATACGTTTTGATGTCAATGGTAGCACGGCAAAATCTAAAAGGGTCTACAGTAGAAGAACCATTGCAACAAAACCCAGCAATAGCAATAGATATGGTGATAAATCTGCAGAAGCTGAAGAGGACGAATCTAAAGAAGGTGAGGAAGGTGGATTGCTTGTAGTAGAACCAGATTTTGCAGTGGGCAATACACAATTTTGCAACAACAGATTCTACCATAACAACTCCAACAGTGTCACGCAAAGAGATATTCAACAATGTCCTATTCGTCATATGTCTAGTGCGGCAAAATATAAAGAAGAAATGGACACACCTCCTGAAGTCTTAAGTGAAGATTCTTTTGATGGGTACGATGATGTAGTGCAAGTGGATTTCAGTGCTCCACCAACATTCGACAAGTACCTTAATGAGGATTGCGAATTGATTATGGATGAACAAGAAGCCGTGATAATACTAGTTGAGCCCATAACCCCCAAGGTCAGCAATCGAAATCCAGTGCCTAATTTAGTCTTGGATAATGTTTGCTTAGATCAAGAGTTGGGTTCCATTGATTTCATCGGTGGTGATCAATTCCTCAACAGATCCAACTACACAAGGTATGATGATTTAGTGTTTAAAAATCTTAATGGAGTTGATTATAAATTGTCTGCCATAGAAGATGCTACGCTTGTAAATTATAATTGCATTGATGGGTTAGCAATTAAAGGGTTGTGTTATCATGATTCAATCTGGGAGATTTTTATGGAGCGAGAAGCAATCCAACTAAGTTTAATACTTGTGAAGATGAAGCTCCAACAATTTTGCAGAAGCGGGGTGGTAGCATCCACAGATAAATATGATGACTTGTTCACCTTAGCAATGTCATTTGTTCAATCAAAATGGAACAAGCATCAAGCAAGAATCCGCACAACCATGTTAATGAGTGAAAGAAGATTACTTAGTAGTGTGATAATTTGTCTTGCATTGTTAGGAAGAATTGGATGAAAGGAACTGATTGGACATCCTAGAGATCGAGGCCAGTACTGTTTGAACTCAAGGACGAGTTCTTTCCAACCTGGGGAGTTTGATGTAGGGACGTCTGATGAAGATGATGCATTCTGCGACAGCAACCTTGGAGATTTGGCACTTAGCAAGAACTAGGGGACGATGGCATTTCACGACAGGAATTAGGGAGAAATAATAGGAGGCCAGCATATCCAGAAGATTACGTTCTTCACTTAATGTTAAATTGCCCCTGCAGTAGATATTCAAGTATGTTCGCTGGAATTATCTAGAAGTCTGCAGTAGACCCAGATCAATGATGATGTCTATCTTCAGTGGAAGATCACGCGTAGAAGTTGGAAAGCAGCAAATCACATCCCTAATTGATTTGCTTTTATATATTTCCCTTATTAGTATGTTAGTTGACTTAGGAGTCTTATTTGTATTTGAATTTGAATTAGGATTTATATTTATTTTCTTTCCTAGTTTATCTCTATCTTTATTATGTTTCCTACTTTGGTTAGGAATCCTAGTCGTAAGGTACGTAAGGTTCTATTGTAAAAGGTGTAAGGGGACCTTGGAAAGAAAAGGCTGATTATTATCAAATTGATTATTATAATCAAGAGTTGCTGTAACACTCTTTTATCTCTTCTTTTCATCTTGATCATGGCTTGACAAACCATAGATCGAAGTAGAGTTTTATAATTGTTCTTATTTCCCGTAGATTTTCATTGTTTGGTTTGGTCCCACATCAATATATATATGGTATTTATTCTTATACTTTATAGAAATGAAATCCGTAAGAACAGGAACAGCTTACTTTGTACATTCTTCCTTTGCTTCTTCACCCTTAAACTGACGCAAATGCAGATGATTAGCATCGTGAAAACAACCACGGCCACAACGATAATGATGATAGCTTTAGATGTGTTACTCTTCTTTTCTGTAATAAATCATAAATCGTTCTCAATTAAATATTCAAAGCTTGAAGTTTGGAATTAACATCACCAAACACACACAAAAACTAAAATAATTAAAAAAGAAGTTAAATTTGTTCACAATAAAACTTGAGTAATACTAAGACCACATCTTTCACCATAACTTTTGTCACAACTTACTCACATGGCAAGTCTTGAGTGGTGGAATTATGGACCCACAAATTTTACTCCACTACTCACTACTTGTCACGTCAACAAGTTGTGACGGAAGTTGTAATCCTAACATTTTCCATAAAACATTTCGAAGTTAATTTTTTAAATGGCAATTATTAGTAAATGAGAAGAAAAAAAATGATCAAACTAATCAATAGTTTTGAAGTCTTAAGAAATCATGGCCCGGCTTTTCCTCCTAGAAAAATTTGAAGGACAAGACAAAAGTTAAAACTTAAAAGCGTAAATAATTTAAAAGGCACAAAAATTACTTTTTTTTTTTTTTTTTCAATTTTTGTAGATAGCAGAGGAGTGGGAGTGATGCAGGTGCAGAAGCGATACGAGACAAAACACCATGTTAAAAGCTTCATAATAGTTACTAATTATAGAGGCAAATATCTCCATGAGTGATGCTAAATCATTTAGCTTAATCAGAGGTGTGCATAAATGAAAAATATATTACACATTAAAAGCTATAACCACTATGCAGAAAATAGGGACTGGAAGTATCGTTTGCAGTGGCAGCATGATTAGATGACGGGGAAGATTGTATTTTGGAAGCCATGGATGAGCATGTCTAGAAGAGAAATTCCCAAGAAAATTATGGGAATTCTATCTACATACTTACTTTAATGTTCTACACTTATAAATACATTAACAGAGATAGAACTAATCATACTCTGCAACTAATCCCAATCTAGCCATTATAAAGGAAAAAAAAAAAAAAAAAAAAAAAGAATGTAAATAACTTATTTACAAATATCCGATCAGATAACAATATGCGTAGCAAACTTAATATGGCACGTGCGGATGTGCCTCAGTGATCTTTTAAGTTAAAACATTATGAGCTGTAAGTGTTTGTGTTTTGACTGATATACCGCATGTAGTTTAATGTGAAAATTTTAGCTTTTATGCTATTATACACTTATTGATGTGAGTGCTTCTTCCACGTGCGTACGTTTGGGAAACATACCTTTTGAAGGCACAAGAGGAGGAGATATTGATTTTGCAGGCGCAGGAGGAGGAGATATTGATTTTGCAGGCACAGGAGGAGGAGATAATAATGGCGGCGATTCAACAAGAGGGCTGCCATAGAATTGTTCAGTTACAGCTGGGTGCAAGAATTCTCACTCCAGCATTTTCACTACAGCAATCTTGAAAATAGCTTTGAGCGCCAACTAAGCAATTGCTACAATCACTCTCTGACAAATCAGGACTACATTGCATAAGCCCGTAGATCGTAGAGTTTTGACTTTTATAGTTCGCATTTCCAACTGCAACCTTGCCAAAATCACCTCCAGCTGAAGCTCCAACTCTCAGGTCATAAAATAAGGTTCTTGACACCTCGTTGGACTCAGTCAAGTTCGAGACACGACCAGCTACAAGAGCTCGAGTAGGTGTAAATTCAATAACACCAAATATTGAGTTGTTTGAGTATCGAACTGTACAATTCATTTACCACATGATGCCCTCTTTCTCGTTTGGAAACAACTCTAAGAGCTCATGAGCTGAATTGCTGACACAGGTACCGCAATCAGTTGTTGTAAGGTCAGCTTTACAAAGCCCAGTGGCGTAAACTTTGTTGGTGCCCTCTCCGGCCGAGAAACTGTAGAACCCATAATTGATTTGGGTGTTGGAAGAGAGGTTGGAGATGAGGGTGTTGAGGTTCGCTCTGAAGGTACTGTTACTGCTCACATTACCACTAGTTGAACAATCATGGAGAACGTAGGGATCTCGCTGCAATACTAAGCTGTGACTAACAAGGGAACGAGTAGAATGGCATAAAAGAAAAGTGGTAATCTTGAAGTGCTCACCATTATTGTTCCCCTATATTCTGCATCAATGGGAAGATTTTCACATAGAATGCTAAATGATTCGACGATAATTATACCGGGTGTAAAAAAATGAATACCTTTTATTGGAAAAATGAAGATGAATATTGAATAGATTATTAGCATGTGGTGTACTTATCACTTGACTTGGAATTTTTTTTTTTTTTTTTTTTTTTTTTTTTTTTTTTTGGGTTTTGACCCCTAAAATAAAATTTTAAACATTCTAACCCTAAATTTTGTTTAAACCCAATTGAAATAAACTTGAAATATAATCATATTAGTGCTATTTTCACAATATTTTTAAAATAAAGGTTAAGTGACAAGTTATAATTAGTTTTTTATCTAAACTTGTAACTAACATAACTTTTTTACATACCTTTAACAGCTTGCTATCTAGATTTTATTGCGTAAATGTTTTGTCAATAGCACTACTCTTAAAATTGCTCTTTTATTAAAAAATAAATAAACCTTCTCTCTGGACTCTGACTTACTTTACTATTGATGATAGAATAAAACTATCTTTTTCTGCATTTTTTTCTTCATCCACAAAAAAATTACACCACTTGTACTACCAATTGATCTATATTTACATCCCTTCTATATTTTCTTTCTAACTAATCAAGTAGTTGGATAAGTGTTCTCTGATTTTTCGAGTTCAAAAAGTCTTTTAGTGCTTGCTCCAATTCCAAGAGAATGACCACATGTGTGGTTAAAAATTCATACACTTCAAAAGAAAAATCTTATATAAGTTACTATTTTTTTTCCTTAGTTTAACGTTTACTCCCAACCACTCTTAGGCCTGTTACTATTCTTCTTTATCATATATTTTTATTTAATTGATATTACGTATGATTATAATAAATTATTATTAATTTAACAAATATTATGATTGATTATTTATTTATATTTATTTATGCATTCTATTTGTTTTCTTATTGATCTTTAAATTATTAATAATTTTTTTAGACTATTGTACGATATAGCTGTATTGTATACTATTTAGAATACTATCTTAAATTATTGTATGTAATATGACAATTATATATACAAAAAAAAAAAAATCATTTTATTTTTTACTCCCCACAACAAAATCCTAGCTCAAGACACTTTTGTATGGTTGTATACCTTTCACACTCAGTGTTTAAGTCAATGAAGTCAATAAGATTCTCAAAAGAAAAATATTTTGTACTAGAATCTATATTCAAATTGAAGTTGGGAAATTAAATATTTTGGCAATAATAAGGACTCGTGTACTATTTTAAGTTTACCATTATTTTAAAAATACATATTTATACACTAATAAATTTAAAAGTATTTACATTATTTGAAAAACATATAAATTTAATTATTTGGTAAAAATTCATATCAATTGCCATAAATTTTTACAAATGAAAGTTAGTTCATACATAATCCAAATATGCCTTCACCCATTTAATAATTTAAAAAATAAAATAAAAAGGACCAGCCCAATTACAACCAAATTTTTTATTTTTTATTTTTGTGATTAGACAAGTTGAAGATTACTAGTTTAAAAAAATTGAGAGCCACTAAAATAAAGAGGAAGTAACGTGGGGGTGGGGGGGAAGGATTTGGTAAAATGAAGTTGTAAAACCAAAAACAGACACTGTTTTCCAGATTTGTACAGCTTCCAACGTATTTTATTTCAATTTCTTACAACTTCCAACATTTCTTTTCTCAACCCCTTTATTTATATATATATATATATTAAAAAAAAAAAGAGAATATTAACTGAAACCTAAGTTAAGGGTTTTAATTTAGGAATTTTTGAAAAAAATAGACAAGCAAGTAATTTTTTTCGACAACTTTTAATATATTTCATATAAATCAAAACTTTTTAAAAATGATTTATTAACAAATATCTTAAAGACACCTATTAATAAGATCTTCTTAAAAAAACAAATCTCAGCGCAATTATAATCCAAATGTTATTTATGTGCTTAGACTCTAGACAAGTTAAAGCCTACCAAAGATAAAATAAAATAAAAAGGAAGGAGGAACCATTTGCAACATTTCTTTTTACCAACTTGTGTATTTTATTTCAATTTGGTAGTTAGTAAAAAGAAGTATTAAACCATTAAAAATGTTAGGGTCATATTTTCTATGTATTTGCTTATTTTTTAACAAAACGCAGTTTACTTGTAATTGGGTAAATCTAAGTTGAGTTTGATGTATCAAAGAGTACATAAAGTGTACATCCTAAGTGGTATCATTAAAAGTATGAAGATTGATCCAAGAAACAAATGAAGAAATGCAGTTTTAGTAATTTTCGATACTAGCATCTATCGAGATTTAACGGAGAAACTCAACACAAGCGTGATCTATTGAGATCTACGATTTCTTAATTCTTAGATCTGAATTTTAGCCCACCATGACTTGGATTGCTAGGGTTTCATTCTCTACAACCCTAAACCATATAAAAGGCTTATTCAAAGTCATCAAAGAAACCGAGACTCAATTAGAGAACTCATATACTCTGTGAGAAACTACTGCATATTGTGTGCCTTACGGCTTTGTAACCGAGTGCTTCCAAATCTTCAACGTGCTTTAAAGTAAAGAACTTTGCAGCCAACTACAATCATTCAGTTTCTTGGAGTTAGTCATGTACTAGAATCCATGCAAAGGAAGAAGTCTTCTATAAGATCAAATCCAATTAGAGATTGGTGTAAAGATTCAACTGTAGGTTGGTATTTTGAGACAGGCCAAAGTAGTGGTAAGATTCCTTATACTTGTAACCACTTGCTCTTGATTAGTTGATTCTTGGAAGTGATGACATGAATATCATCCAAAGGGGTTTTTTCCTTGCGAAAGGTTTTCCCTATTTGTCATCAAATCATTGTGTTATAATGAATACATAATTACCCTAACAATCATAATAAAAACAAAAACAAAATGAGTTTTTTTTTCTTCGTCCTTTTATACATGATAGTTGATTAAAGATAAATTTAGGATATTGAATCTTTTTGTCAATCTCGACTGAAGTTTGTTTAAGTTTCATAAATATATATTTTGTAGTAAACATTGGATTACAAAATATTTTATGTCTTGAGTTGTGTTTATAGTACTTTCTTATATTAATTACTATATATACATAACAATAACATGATTATAATATATAATAAGTATAAAAATAGGGACAAAATTGGCTTTTGCCCTTTTCGGGCAAAATAAATAGCATTCTACCACATTTCCCAAACTAATTAGGGAAATGCCCCTCTTTTGAAAATCGACTTTCTCAAAATCGAGTTAAGTCCTATAGTGACGTTTTTAAAGACCTATAGTGGCGTTTTTTAACTCAAGCTCCATGAAATCGAGTTATAGGTAAACAAATTGCATGTAACTCAACTTCATGGAAATCAAGTTACAAAACGTCACTATAAGTCATTAAAACGTCACTATAGGTTCCTCAAAACGCCATTATAGAGCTCTAGAATTTTTTTTAACTCGATTTTGAGAAAATCGAATTTCAAAAGAGGGGCATTTTTCTAATTAGTTTGGAAAAGCGAGTATAATGCTATTTATTTTGCCCGAAAAGGGCAGAAGCCAATTTTGTCCATAAAAATAGTTAACATCAATTTTTTGTTCGACCCATTAAGGACTAATTCCTATCTCCATCATAGACTTATAGTTCATACGAAGACTTATAGTTCTATAATGGAGATAGGAATTAGGTCTTTTGAGGTTACGAACTAGCAGCCCAGAAAATCAGACAAAATTGCCTTATGCCCTTTTCACACAAATTATATAGCTTTATGCCCCTCTTCCCAAACTAATTAGGGAAATGCCCCTCTTTTAAAACTCGACTTTCTCAAAATCGAATTAAGCCCTATAATGACGTTTTTAAAGACCTATAGTGACGTTTTGTAACTCGATTTCATGGAGATCGAGTTACAAAACGTCACTATAGGGCTCTAGAATTTTTTTTTTTTTTTTTAACTCGATTTTGAGAAAATCGAGTTACAAAAGAGAGGCATTTCCCTAATTAGTTTTGGAAGAGGGGCATAAGGCTATATAATTTGGGTGAAAAGGGCATAAAGCATTTTTGTCCCAGAAAAATCAAAAGAAAGGTTAGCTAGGATGTAAAATGCAGGAACTGAAGTTCAAAGAATTGTGCCCACTTTTCCTTCTGAAACAAGCGGTGGGCTCAATTCTTGATGAAAGGTGAATAACTAATTAAAAAAAATCATCATTAATGGATATATCTAATTTGAATTGTAAACTTACGATGAAAGCAATTAAAATTTCAAAGTCTTGTAAGTTGTAACTCACTATTTCTAGAATCTTCTACAAAGATATGTCTGCGTTCAGATTCCGTCATCAACAATATCAAATTATTAGCAAGCTTACGATGGAAACACATCAATTTTATACGATCCACTAGTGATACTCTCAACTTATTATTCATCAATGACAATTTAAGACATTAGTTAAGCGTCAAATTGGGTGTGCTCAAATAAAAATATAACAAGCATTGGTCAGTGGTCATGACCTAGAAATGTAATAAACGCTACGAGCTGTACGTGAAAAGATATCAACTTGGACAATTTGCCAAGTTGCATGCACTCCTCTCATCACCACATAACAGCGGAACAACCCACAAGGACAAATGGGAGGGTGGGTAGATGAGCTTAGGCATAAGTCAATTTCGTATCCTATAGGCCGATATTTATCCGCGTACGCATCCTTTTGTTCTTCATTTTTCCGGCCTCTTCGTGTTAGGTGAAACTAGGTCCCTCTCTTTCATTTTCCCTCCCTGTTTGACTTTTTTGAATGTCTTTTAAAACTTCTTAGTTATTCGTGTATGTCAATGTGAACTTACAGAAGTGAAGACTAAAGAGTAATTAATTAATACCACCTACCCACACCACGTGATGGTTTTGTCTTCTAAAGTCAAAACACTTCAACTCTTTGTTAAATTCTAAAAGTTTAGAACAATTGGCAAATTGTGAACATAAACTTATTTAGATATAAATTTTAGAATCTATAGATATTATTAGACAATACTCAATATGATTCAAGTCAAGATTTAAGAACATACAAGCTTCAGGAAGAAGATTTCATAATCTGTCTAGTTCGATCGATCGAAAGTCGTATCTGTAGAATTTTAATTAAGCCCAAACAGCAATTCAAGCCTATTAAGGATTAGGATTTCAGATCTACTTCTCTCAGTATATAAAGGAAACCCTAAGCACGTTTTTATAAGGCTTTTTAGAGAGAGAAGAGAGTGCCTCTTTTGTATTTAGGGTTTTGTTCCTTAAAAGCTCTCTTATATCTTCTACCGGTGTTATTACTTGAAAAATCTCAAGATCCGGTATTGTAGAAGTTTCTGCCTTCTCTAGTCATCAAAGATGTTAATGATCTAAACCTTCAAGAGTGGTCTTGGAGTCATAAACAGGAGAGTTTGTGTCGCTAAACTTTAATTTGAGTGAGATCTCAAGGTCACAAATGTGAGTGTTTGTGTTTTGCAAAGGCCAAAGAAAGAAGGAATCCATGGTCTCGGAGCTTGCATGTGGTTGTGTCAGTAAGTTTCTACTGGTGGGTAGCAATAGGATGTTAGTAGTCTAAGTCGCTATTGTAAAACTTCGATTCTTTCTAGTGGATTTGCTTTTTACCTTGATGATAGCTAGGTTAAATCCTCTCTAGGTTTTTTACCGATTTGGTTTTTCTAGGTCATCATATTTGTGTGTTATTTATATTTCTGCTGCTATGCATGATATGATTGTTTAATTGTGATAACCTAGATCTGAAATTTGGACTAAGTAAGAACTTGGCTAATTAACTAAGTTAATCCAATTATGTTTTAAGAAGTCTAAAAACATACAAGTGGTATCGGAGTGGGTTGCTCTTTTGTTTTAGATCTTTTGATCTAAGAGCCGATCCTTGACCCCTGTTGTCATGAATAATTTGAAGTGTCTTTTTGATCATGTTTCTGCTCATGCTTCTGTTGATTTTATTGATGCTTGTGAAACTCTTCGTAAGGAATTATTGAAATCTATGAAAATTACTAAGAAATTCAAGGAAGAGTTAAAATTGGCTAATCTTGAAAAAGAGGAATTGGTTGTTAGATTAGATGAATCAAATAAAAAGAATGAATTTTTGAGAAATCAAATTTCCTCTCAAGATGAGAAGATGAAAAGCATGGAACAAGAGTTAGTTGAATCTAAAGCTAAAATTGAAAATTTGACTAGTACCAAGCCTATTGTTGATAACAGAAGTGTTTCTGTTTCTCTTAAGCTTAAAATTGAGAAAGTTTATATCCCTCCTTTTAAGAGGAATAATAAAGAAAAGACTTATTTTGCTAAGTAAGACAAAGGTAAAAGTTCTTATGTAGACACTCAAGTTTTTAAACCTAAGTCTAAACTTACTGTTTGAAAGCATAATAAATCTATTTTGTGCCTAGTTGTCACCTTTGTGGTGTTGTTGGTCATATTAGACCAAATTGTCCTTTATTGAGGCAAAAACCAAAATCTCGGACTAGATTTATTGTTAGGAATACTGATGTTCCTAAATTTGTTCCTGTTTGTCACTTTTGTAGTGTCTCCGATCACATTCGTCCTAATTGTCATAAATTGAAATTTAAGCATTCAGTGTTTCAATCTAGGATATGTGATGATATTTCTCCTACCATAAGTCTATATAAATTGTTTTATATTATTTTGAAAACTTTAAGTTTGTTGGCTTGTGAAATGAATTTACAGGATATCAGTCTTTCTCGGAAGATTGGTGTAATCCCTCAAATACACTCTGCTTCACATGGATTTTCACCTAGAAAGCTCAAGACTTGTGCTAGATGGGTGAGAAAAGATTCTCTAAGGTGTGTGTTGCTGACTTGTTTCTGATTTAATTCTTTTAATTGTGTGGACATGTCTTGTTTTTGTTTTTGGTTGTTTTGTTTGTTTTAGAATTTTTTTTTATTTAATAAAAAAAATCCAAAAACATTGAAAAATTTTCAAAAAGACAAAAATATTTTATTTTGAGTCTTGTTTTATTTTTCTTGAGGATTACATGAATTATGATATCTCTCTTGATTTAGAACATGCTTGACATTGTGGAGAAACCTGAATAGCATGTGTTATATAAGTGCTAAGCTTTTTCTGATTTTGTGTGAGTATGTATTAGTTTGTACATGTACTTATGGGTTAATTAAGAAATTAATATTTCTTGTTTATGTACCCTCTATAGCTTAGTTAAGTACTATCATGCATTGCATTTGCATTGTTCATTTAGCATAATGTGTGCTTTTTGTTTTTGGTCATAAATTTTTTTAAAACCAAAAAGATTTTTGTGTTTTGTATTTCACATCTTGGATTTATAATCAAGGTTTGGCCATATTATCTTTACATAACATGTTTATGTACCTTGTTTAGCTTGAATGAGCTTCTTTTATTGCACTTTACTAGTTTGAGCTTCGTAATGCATGTTGTGTGAGAGATGTTTATAGTTTTTTATCACTTTGTCTTGATCTTGAAGTTACATGTCTTTGACTATCGGACTTGAACCTTTTGAGAAAGGCATAAATAACCATCTCACCACTGTTTACTAGCCAATCATGAACACCTTAGTGCATATCGTATGATTTTGTGCTTGAGAAAGTGTAGTACATGCACAAAAAAAACATAAGGTGTAGCCTCGGTTTAAACAAATAAAATTGGTGTGTACATTATCCTGACTATTTTAATAAGTTTCTGCTCAAATAAAATTAGTGTGTATATTATGAGGCAAATCAAGAAACTTACATGATTGCAAGCTTGTTTTCTAGGAGATGTGGGAGTTATATGATGTAACTCTTTTGGTGATAGTTTCTTTCAAATTCTATGTGATGAATTTCGTAGAAATTGTGATCAATTTCTATTTACATATCACCTCACATGTTTTTCAAGTTTTTGTTAGTTGCACACATTACATAAGTTACTTTTTGTTAAACTTGGTACATTATATTGTGTGTGATCTTATTGTGGCCATCCAAGATTACATGTTCCTGGATTTTGATGCAAAATGTCTTTAATGTTTGAGTTTTGGAGACAAATTGGTTGAAACTTTTTTTTTTGGAAGATCTGGGTTGAATTCAAGTGTTTTTGAAAAACTTTTAATCTCATACTCATGCATTTTATTCATGAAATACTGTGCTTTGAGGAGTTTTTGCATTAAATTGCTCTATTTTTCAAAATTTTGATTTTTCCAGATTTTTGATCGATCGAATCTGTTTCTCAACCGATTGAAATTGCGATAAAATTTTTTGGTTTGAATTTGCCTGACTCGATTGGTATTCGATCGATCGAAACTGAAAATTTTTTAGTTTTTAAGTATTTGACCAATCTATTTTTTCATGCATCATTTATGTTTAGGATTCACATGCAGTACATTGTTTTCTGTATCCATCTTGTAGTTTTTCTGTCATATCTCTCATTGTTTCACACATAATATGCATACACGTTGCTAAATTGGGTACTCGACATGATTTACAAATTGATTAATTAATTTTTGAGTCCTTTGTACATTTTAGTATATGCTATTTTTTATGTGTGAACTGCAAAAAATATTTTTCTTAAGAGATATGATGGATAATCAATGTGCTAATATTTTCTCTACTCATGCAACTCTTTATGGGTCACATAGTGTCAAGTTTGCATTTATTGAAAGAGAGAATACTTTTCTTCATGTGTATTCTCAACTTAGTTTTTAAGTTTGGTTTATGTGTTTTTCTTTTCCCTACCTCCTAAAATTTTCCCAAAACTTGTTTTGTTTTTCCTATTTTTATAGAGAGAAGCTTGTTTTTAAATTTTGTTGTTCATAGGGGGAGTTGTCTCTATTTTATATAGAGTTGAATTGTTTTGTGTTCCCTTATTTCTCTATTTTCTCTTATTCTCTGTTGCGTATGTTTTTTGTCGAACTTCCGATTGGGTTGTCTTTGTCAGTACGTGACAAAAAGGGGGAGAGAGATTTAAATGAAATGTGGGAATCCCGATTGTTTTGTTTAGGAGAAAGTGAATTTGTTTTTGAAAGGGGGAGAATATAAAAACTTTTTGATGTATCTAACTTAGGGGGAGAGTTAGAATTTACTTTTGTTTTTTATATTATGTTTCATATTATTGTTTATATGTCTTTCTTTCCACACATGCGGTGATGTGTTTGTTGAGTGTTTCAGGAAAGATAGGTATATTCTAATCAAGACCTTCTACCTCTTATTGGCAACTTCTTGGTTAGGAGTCTTAGATTGGGATTTGTGATGTAATTGGGCATTTTATTGTATTGGGTTGTTCTTGTATTTGAGCATTTCATTTTGTATGAAAGTTTTGTCATGAATTACCAAAGGGAGAGATTGTTAGGTTCTAAAAGTTTAGAACAATTGGCAAATCGTGAACACAAACTTGTCTAAATATAGATTTTAGAGTCCATAGGTATTATTAGACAATGCTCAAGGTGATTCAAGTCAAGATTCAAGAACATACAAGCTACGGGAAGAAGATTTCATAATTTGTCTGCTTCAATCGATCGAAAGACAGGCTCGATCGATCGAAAGTTGTATCTGCAGAATTTTAATTAAGCCCAAATAACAGTTCAAGCCTATTAAGGATTACGGTTTCAGATCTACTTCTTCCAAGATATAAAGGAAACCCTTAGCACGTTTTTATAAGGCTTTTAGAGAGAGAAGAGAGTGTCTCTTTTGTATTTAGGGTTTTGTTCCTTAAAACCTCTCTTATGTCTTCTACCGGTGTTATTACTTGAAGAATCTCAAGATCCGGTATTGTAGAAGTTGTTACCTTCTCTAGTCATCAAAGGTGCTGATGATCTAAACCTCCAAGGGTGGTCTTGGAGTCACAAATAGGAGAGTTTGTGTTGCTAAACATTTGAGTGGGATCTCAAAGTCACAAATGTGGGTGTTTGTGTTTTGCAAAGGCCAAAGAAAGAAGGAGTCCGTGGTCTCAGAGCTTGCACGTGGTCATGTCGGTAAGTTTCTACTAGTGGATAGCAACAAGATGTTAGTGGTCTAAGCCGCTATTGTAAAACTTCGATTCTTTCTAATGGATTTGCTTTTTACCTTGAGGATAGCTAGGTTAAATCCTCCCCAAGTTTTTTATCGGTTTGGTTTTTCCGGGTCATCATATCATTGTGTTATTTATATTTCCGTTGCTATGCATGATATGATTGTTTGATTGTGATAACCTAGATCTGAAATTTGGCCTAAGTAATAACTTGGCTAATTAACTAGGTTAATCCAATTGTGTTTTAAGGGGTCTAAAAACATACACTTTTCAACTCCCAGTAGAGCATTTGATTAACGTCACATCACCATGGTCATTCTCCATATGGGGAATTGATATATTGGGCCCTCTACCCCTTAGTAAGAAGTAGGTAAAGTTTATGGTCATCGCTATTGACTATTTCACGAAGTGGGTGGAAGCAAAGCCTTTAGCAATTATAACAAAGGCCAAAATACAACACAACGTATGGAAAAACCTCATCTATTAGTTCAGGATTCCACCGATCATCATCTCTAACAATGGACGACAGTTTGACAGCCACAAGTTCAAAGATTTTTGCAAGGAGTCAGGGATAAGGAATCAATATTCCTCCCCTAGACATCCATAAGCAAACAGCTAGACTGAAGTTACAAATTGGACTTTGCTCAAACTAATCAAAACCTGACTTGAGGGGGCAAAAGAAGTATGGCCTGACGAGCTTCCACGAGTTTTATGGGCCTACAGAATGACAATGAGGACACCAACAAGTTAGACACCCTTCAAGCTAGCGTTTGGAACTCAAGCAATAATTCCTGTGGAAGTTGGAGTGTCAAGTCTTAGAAGAACACGTTATGGCGAACACAGCAATGATAAGGGCCTCAAGCTAGCTCTGGATTGCTTACCCGAGATCAGAGACGACGCAACTCGGAGAATGGCCCCGTATTAGGAGAGGATGACGAGGTACTATAATCAGAGAGTAAAGCTCAAGCGTTTCAATCCTGAAGATATGGTTTTGTGAAAGGTTTCACAAGCCACCAAAGATCCAAACGAAGGGAAGTTAGGCCCCAACTAGGAAGGTCCATACAAGGTCATCCGTTATTCAAGAAGAGGGAGCTACTACTTGGAGGATCCAAATGGGAAACCCTTGCCCCATCCTTGGAATGCAGAGCACCTTAAAAGTACTATCGAGAAAGGAACAAACCTTTAGCATTAATAAGTTCCAGAATTTGGAACATCTCGTCTATTCATCTACAGATAAGCGAGATTTCAATTTCATTGTTTTTATACATTTGTTTTATGTTTAGTACTTTATTTTAGCACTTTCTGTGTTTTCGTGAAGTATTATCCTTGTAACCCCCTTTTTTATAAACAAGGATGAATAAAACAAACAAAACATCTGCAGAGCTAATTCTTTTCAAATGATTAGATGGCAAATACTTCATAGTGAAAATCTCCTTTAATCAAAAAGAAAAGTTCAAAGCACGACAACTATGATAAAAACTCCGTCAACATCATAGATGAGTTTAAATCATAACTAAGTGATAAAAACTTTAAGTTTAAATCACGAGGATAAAACCTTCGCCAATATGAATGACAAAGTTAAAAATCCAAATCAATTGATAAAAACTTTAAGTTTAAATCACAAGAATAAAAGCTTTGCCAATATGAATGACGAAGTTAAAAATCCAAATCAAGTGAGACTTTTAGTTTAAATCACGAGGGTAAAAGTTCGTCAATATGAATTACGAAGTTAAAAATCCAAATCAAGTGATAGAAACATTAAGTTTAAATCACAAGGATAAAAGCTTCATCAATATGAATAACGAAGTTAAAAATCCAAATCAAGTGATAAAAACATTAAGTTTAAATCACGAAGATAAAAGCTTTGTCAATATGAATAACAAAGTTAAAGATCAAAATCAAGTGATAAAAACATTAAGTTTAAATCACGAAGATAAAAGCTTCATCAATATGAATAATGAAGTTAAAGATCCAAATCAAGTGATAAAAAAAAATTAAGTTTAAATCACTAGGACAAAAACTCCGTCAATATGAATGACGAAGCTTAAAATCCAAGTCAAATGATAAAAACTTTAAGTTTAAATAACAAAGATAGATGACTTAACCAATAAACATGATTAGTCCAGCTTATAAACTAAGTGATAAAAAGCACAATCTAAGCAATAAAAACAACAAGTTTAATTCGCAGAAGTTGGAGAGCAAAGCAACAATTTAGTAGCAAAAAGTTTGTCCAAAATAAAAGCCTCAAAACCAAGAGGCAGTAAAGTAAAAACTAAGGCCTCAAAACAAGGAGGCAACTATTGTTCATCGAAAGATAAAACCCCAAAACAAAGGGGTAGCCATTGTTTTCCAAATAAATAAATAAAAGAGAAAAGAGAAAACTATGAAAGGGGAACAGTGGATTCGTCGGTGTCTTTTCCTTCAGTGACCTCCTTCCCAGCTGGGTCTTTCTCCATAGCATCAACTTCAGCCTCTTCTTGCTCCTTAGCCTTGTTCGCGAGGATCTCAATGTCAATCTTCTCAAAGTCTAAGCTAGAGAAGTCTATGGCCAAACTGTGGTACTTCATTGTCCACCGACGCAGGAGCTCGAACCCTTTGCGATCTTGGATAAACTAAAGATCTGAAAATTCATTTGATTGCTTAAACTTCCGGACGACTTTGTCTCTCTCCACATCAGTCTTTTAGGAGGGCAACTTGAATCTCTTCGTCCTTTTGAACTACAAGCTCGTAAGGCCTCGGTAAGCTCCTTTATCTTCTCATTCGTGTCGTTCCTCTCATTCATAGCAACAATTAGATCCTTCCTCAACTTGGAGCATTCTACCTCGACGGACTCCACCTTTCATTTAGCCACCACAACCTTCTCTTCCATGTTCAAATAGTCACTCATGATGCGCAATGACCTAATAGAAACAAGCAAATGAGAAGAGAAACCATGCACACAGAAAAATACCAAAGGATTGCTAAAAGAGAAAAACTATGTACTAATTTGTGGATATGACGGCTAACTAGCTCGTGAGAGGGGATGGACAACAAACCTTTGAGTTCATTGTCGAGAATTACGTTGTAAGCATGGCCCATAGCAGTAGCAAGATCGTCCCGCACACTCCTCCCAACCTTGCCTTTTCCTTTCACACGAGTAGTTGGAAGGGTGAAGGGGTGAAGGCAGTCACTTCTAAAGAAGGAGTAGGAGAAGAAGGGGCAGTATGAACAAGCGGAAGAACAAAGCAGCCTCTCGCTTTCTCATCGCTTAACTTCCTTTTTTGAATCAAGCATGATTGGACAAGGGTTCATTTTTCAAATTCATGATGCGGGCATACTTCTATTTGCTATATCCGGTGGCCATTTTTGCTAAGTAAAAAAAAAAAAAAAAAAGAGCAATTTTCAAGAGGCAATTAGGCAAAGTACAGACGAAGCTAATAGAGACAAAATTAATGGATAGACGATCTTATTCTTTTCCTTTCGGCAAATCTTCTCTAAAATGTACTTTGAAGGATCGAGGCCCAAGTAGCGATTCTGAGATGACGAGGATCAACAAGGTCATCAAAATCATCAATTTCACCGGCGTAGGCAAGGATAGCACAAACCCAATGGCGATGTCTATCTTCTAGGTCTAGACAATCAAGAGCTGCAAAAATCGAAAGGAAAACATCATTAGATGAGCAATCACGATATGAAAGAAAAACAAAAAAAGACAATGGAAATGCACACCAAGTGCTGGGACTTCCCATTTTCGTAGTAATCTTGGGACTTCCCCCCAGAAATCGTTAGACAAGGTTTCCCACCTATTCCGAAAATGAAAAAGTATCATGATTTCCAATCATGAAAGGACGAAGGGAAACCCCTAACAATCCTAGATTTCCTATCCCAAGGTAAAAGTTCAAAATACCTATAATGGGTAGAGGCTTTCAAATGGTACAAAGACAAAAATTTGTTCAAAGTTATCATCTCCCCATCATAAGCGGACATCCAGATAGACATACAACTTATGATTGTCCTCCAAGCATTAAGGACAAGTTGACCAGGAGTGATATGAAATTCGGGCACAAGTTGCATGATGAATGGATGGACGGGAAAACACACCTCTTCGTGAGCAAAGTTACAAGCTTTCTCACCTAGGCGAGGTAATTTGAAACCACTTCCTAAAACCATGCTTCTCTTTCAAGGAGCAAGACTCCAAAAGAGCATATAAGGGAAGTGAAGACGAAGATGAAGGCAATTTTGAAGCAGCAGTATCAACCGCCTTACTCAAAGATTCTACGTTGGAGGACAACCCAATCTCCAACTCATTGGACCAAACATCATCTACCCTATACTCAATAGTAGTCATCTCCGAATGGTATTTTATCGTAGATTGATGGATTATAGGGTAAAGAGAAAGAAAAACGGGCCTAATAGCAGAAAAACGAGACACAAACAAGCCTACTTGGGGACATTGAATCGAAGAATATTCTAAGAAAACCCCAAACCTAGCAAAGAAAAACAAAACCGAGGGGCATTCTTGACTACGAAATTCAAAACCAACCATCAAAGCATAGGGAAAAGAGGCATTACCATGGAATTTTGAAGTATGGAGAGTTCTTAGCACTCTGAAGTTCGGACCAAATAGGGCGGAGGAAGAGGAACGGTTTTCTCTAAAGGGAAAAATTGGAATTAAGGCACGCCAAAATCAAGGAAGTCTCACACACACCACGAATAGAAGACCAACATGTGTTCGTTTCTAGAAGAGCAGTTGTTTTGCATTTAAGGCGAGAGACAGATTTTGGGAACCAAGAGGATACGAGTCGTCACGTCCGAGAACATTCCTAAAATCATCCAAATTCTTAACAACCAAGGAATGGGGGGGGGGGGGCAATTGACGAATATCAATCGAAGGTTGTCTAGCTTAAAGACAACCACAACCACATCCAAGTTGGGGACGAGCGTAGGGGCAAGACCCCGTTCGTATACCCTATCTGTATAGATGAGACAGGCCCGCACTTATTGAAGATGCAAATGAATGCCATCAAGATAGCTGACAAGGAATAAGTGCGCCGAAATTGTTACAAAGGCAATGATGGCCCAACGGTCATCCGTTACACTTTAAATAGAATCTTCTTTGTCAATTAATGCTATGTTTCTTCCAAGAGAAAAACACTCGGAGGAGCATTAACAAACATAACTATACCAACCCGAAGCAAACTATAAAAAGGGAATAGAACTTAGGTAAAAGGGACATGAAAAACTTGATATACACTTGTGAGAGAATTCTTTGAGAGCCATTTAGCTAACTTTAGCATCGGAGTATTCTCAAATAGCACCACGCCAGTGAAACCTCCATTGCCTTTCTTTTCTTGACAAGGTCAATTTTCGGCTTCATAAAAAATGTTCAAGGCCACGCCTGAAAAGGAACATACCATTCAAAGTGTGAATCAAAAATACCTAACATTGTACATTGCAGTGTGAGAAACTCATAAACGAAACATATCCACCAAATTTTTGTACTACGTATAGACATAGTCAGACCAATGATCTGTTGTTATTTCTGATTTTTTTTTTTTTTTTAAATTTCTGTCAAGACTAATGATCATGAATCTAAATGTGAGATAACGAACTGGTGAAAATTTGGCATAGCTTTAGAACCCTTGAGCGGAAGCATTTATTAACAGAGAAAATGCTAAAGCTATCGTAGAAACTAGAAAGGCCATTAATTACTTCTGTGGCTATTAAATTTGAAGGTAATCACATACTCGCAGATAACAAAAAAGCATTAGGGCTTTCTTTGGTGTTAAAGATGAAAAAGTGGAAATAAAAATGTTGTGAAGATAGAACCAATCACATATCTTTGTTTTGTTTGTTTGTTTTGTTTTTTTTTTTTTTTTTTTTTTTTTTTTTTTTTTAGAATCGATATTGAGTACTCTCTATTTAAGTTCTAGAAAAATCAGCAACAACATAATTGAAATGTCTAGTGAAACAAATTCCATCCCAACTAAGAGAGGAGAAGAAAGTCCAGTTCTCCTAACTAAAGCATAGGCTACAACATTACTCTGCTGCCTAATATTATGAACGGTCTTGACACAAAAAGTGGTGAACGGTGGGTTCAAGATCGTGGGTTTGGCTTATAGGTAGTTGTATGTGAGTTTTGTTGTATTGGAAGGGGTGATTATTGTTCTGCCGATCTTGTTGTTGCAGCCCATGTTTTATGTTAATTTTCTTGGTTCTTGTCAATTATGTTCATTTTATGTGTTTGTGTTTTATGGGTTTTGAATTTTCTAGGATTTTGTTATTTGGATTTTACAAAGTTTGTGGGTTGCTAAACTTTGCGGGAAGAACATTGTGCCTTCAGTAGCTAAGTTTGTTGTTCAAGGTGGGTTTGTTCAAAATGCGATCTACGTGTGTGTGCTTGAGTTTGAGATTGCAAAGTTGCCTTTGTGTGTGTATACTGGCCTTTTTTGATCCGGCTCATCCTGTTAGCTTTCCACCACCGTAAAAATTAAAAAGACCATTAATCAATCCTTTTGTAATTGCCAAGACTCTTATAATTTAACTGGTTGACACGTTTTGGTGTTTTTAATAGAGATAATTAAATTTGAAATTCTCATTCTTCCAACGAGTGAATTATTAAAAAGGAAAAAAAAATCCCTTCACATGTAAAATAGAAAGTACTTTTATAGTAACTAGGAGTGCTAGCTGTTGACAAGGAGATAAAACTAAAGTTTAGCACATACAACGTTATCGCATATAATAAATAATTGTTTAAAATTCTCAATCATTTATTTGACTTTGTTCATGCAAATATTATGTTTAATGAAAGGTGGTATTCTAATTTAACTTGTTGACACATTTTAATATTTTTGACAAAAATATTCAAATTTCAAATCTTCTAATCTCCCAATAATTGGATTATTAAGAAACAAAATACCTTGGCAATTAAAATAGAAAGTACTTTTGTAGTAACTAGAAGTGCTACTGACAAGGAGGTTAAACTAAAGTGGCGCAACGTTATCGCATATAATAAATAATTGTTTAAAAATTTACTATCCTTTATTCAACGTTGTCCATGCAAATATTGCAATGTTTAATGAATGATGATATCCTAGCTTAAGTCCTTGCACGACAGTTTCTGCATTTGCGGCCCAAATGCGTAATAACTAGGGTTTGTTAGTACTAACCTGACGTGATAACTAGGTAGATTTTCCCACCTTATTACCTAAGCAGATTTACTAATTTTATAGATTTCTAGATTTCCCCACAGATTGAAACATATGGCAAAAAATAACAACTTGCTTCGATTTGTATGTGTTAAAGATATATTAGCCCATTAGTATAGGCCCAAACCCAAAAAGAGCTAGGCACGTGACAACAGCCACACACTTATAAAGTTTACACTCTACAAGTGTGTAAGGCCCTCTTAAACAATTAAATAATTATCCTTAAGAAAATTTCATCAATAAATTTAAAAATATCCTCAATAAAGAAATTCTCAAAGATCTCCAAATAATAATCTTCCAACATCAAGTAAAAATAAACTAAATCCTTTAAGTCCGAAGGATTACACAAATAGTAATCTTAAAACATAAAAGTTCAAAACTTATTCCATTGATTTCCTAAACTTCACTCATGCGCACATCCCAGCGGAAGCCCAAACATATGCTACTCTTCCCGATCAAAATCTGAAAGGAGAAAGAGGAAGGGGGGGTGAGTTGACAACTCAATAAGTAACCAAAATCCAATTAAGTTCTATCCAACAATAGATCTATGAAGTAATGAGATGTAATATGAATCTTCAAAAGTTATACTATGTTATGGGTTTTCAAAAATGACTAAAGAAATTTCATAGTCTTAAAATAATAAGTTGCAAATAGATCACATACTTTAATCTTACAAATATATCATAAATGGTTTAGGAAGTAGTCAGTGTTTCATATATCAAAAGCTATAACTTACAATAGGTTCTAAAAATACATAAGCAGTTTTAAAGACTCAAATTAATTCAAATACTCAAACGTAATTCATATTCTTAACAATCTTATGACTATGGTCACGCTATATCCCCGTGATCGGGCATCGAGTACCAATGAATAACCCCCATTGGTTTGGGTATCAGAATACCAAAGAATAACCCCCATTGGCTGGGTATCAGAGTACCAATGAATAACCCCCATTGGTTTGGGTATCGTAATACCAATGAATAACCCCCATTGGTTTGGGTATCAGAATACCAATGAATGACCCCCATTGGTTGGGTATTAGAATACCAATGAATGACCCCATTGGTTTGGGTATCAAAATCAATTCATAGTCAATTTGTCCATAATCATATATAATCATATTTTTAGTATTCAAATATATTTGTGATATTTCTATATTCTGTACTTTAAATCAATATAGTTAAAGGAACAATTAAATAAATAAATCATATATTCAATACTCATATTTATTTGTGAAATTTATCTATTCTTTACTTGAAATCAGTAATACAATAGAAATAAATAGTAACAATCGTAAACAATTTTCAGTAGTTAAAATACGCAAAATAAAACACATTAGGATAATGTTACTTACCTCCAAATGCTATTCCAAAAGAAACTTTTCCTTAACAATTCCCCTAAAATCTTTAGATATCACCTAGAACAATTTTCAAACACTATACTCAATAATCAAATAATTCAAGAAAACTTATAACGGTATCCACCCAGAAGAGAGACTATTCAAAATAACCAATAATTTCCCACTATCCACTCACACCAATATCCCACGTAACTTTACAATATTTTTGCTCTCTGTATTTTCTGCCACTAATAGTTCCTAGGAATCAAGTCTATAGTTACACCATACCTATAGGCCTAAAAGGGCTAAAAGTAGATCACCCATTATTATATTCATGAGTTGATATATATATATAAAATCACTTAGTCAAACATACTGCTTCCCCTTTACGCCTCAATCACCCAAATAAACAAATATAATAATAATAATAATAACAATAAAGAAAAGGAGCTGGCTTTGCTTTCTCAATGTGGTAATTCCATTTATCATATATACATATATAAATGTATATATATTTTTTTCTTTCCTGCTAGTGCCGCCGACCATAGTTTTCTTTTGGCATGAGGACAAAACTAAGAAAAGCACCATATCAAACCAGAGTCAAGCTCCCGACATGCTTTTACGAAAAAAATACTATTAGACACATATTTTACCTCCGTAATTTATCACACTACCGACCAACACAAAAACTCTTTGCTATTCACCAAAATTCAATTCGGTAAACCTGTGCAACACTTACAGTTACCGCAACACCGGGAGGAAAAAATAGATCTAATTCCTTCTTCGTCTACATCATCATATTTCATTGGATTTTTTTTTTTTTTTTTTTTAATTATATAGTCTCACTATTAGCCAAAATACCCACATAAAAAAAATACTCTAATTCTAAATAAAACTTAGATTTGACAAGAAAGAAATTCTTAAGCTCTTACCTCAATTGTGCGATTAAACCTTCTCTTCCGCAGTAATTTCGGTAGTCTCCTCTCTCAAAACATCTCTTGCTATATGTTGGTCTGATCCTTTGGTGTGCCGCTCTTAAGCAGTCTTGTCTTCTTGGGTGTCCTCTGTAGCCGTTTTTGTGAGCAAGATCGCTGCCTTCACCGCGACTCCAAGACATCAAAGACCACCGCCTTGCCGCCACCATCGCATTCCGCTTCTCCGATCGGACCACAGATAGCATCATTGAAAAGTAGTCTCTCCGATCTGCCGTTCTGTGAAAATTTCGTCTTCATCGGACCTCCCATGCGCCGCCAGAATTCTCGACGCCACGCCCACGCGCCTCCACGCGCCGCCACGCGCTAACACGCGCGGCCTGTCTCTGCCACGCGCCTTCACGCGCCGGATCTGTCGGCTGACGTCATCACCGTGCCACGCCGGCCCTAGTCTGCGTCGGATCATCGACCGATCTGACGCGTCATCGCCACGTCATCCTGTGGCGTCATCTGCCGACCGTTGACCGTTGACTTTGACCGGTTGACCGTTAACCGTTGACCGCCGATCGTTGACTTTTGACCAGAGTTGACTTTTTGCGGTCCGGGTCCTCCTTACCCAGCTTTTCGCGTAGATTTCATTTTTGCGCTCCATTTTTGCATATTTTGCTTCAAAATGCAGAATAAGGACAAGTCTTCTACCTCTTGCAACAATCGTCGCGACAATCCAACAAACGTTTTTGCAATTTTTGCAAACGTTTTGGCCATAATATTGAGACTTGCTATCAACGCAACAAATCAGCTGTTTCCATTTCTGCACGCTCATCGTTGCTAACACCGAGAGTGTCCAACCTATGGCTCCGTCTCTGCAAAGTCTCGATCTTCGGATCCACTTTCACCATTTCCAGAGATGACCTTATAAATATCATCGCCAATGTCATTCGTGACGGTTGGTAATGCATCTTATTCCTCTTCTCTCTCGCCTTTATCCGGTATGTCTCCTACCTCTTGGCTTATGGATTCTCGCTTGTTGCAATCACATGACACCTCACTCGTCCTTATTTTCTCGACCTTAAACCCGCACCGCACCCTTTTAATATTCGCACAAAGAAATGGTTCCACAATGTCCGGGTCATAATATAGGTTCCGTTGTGACCTCCAATCTCTCGGTTCCTGGAGTCTTTAATATTCCCGACCTTTCTTATAATTTATTTTCTCGTTGGACAATTAGGCTGAGTTGGGTTATCGCATTATCTTTGATTATTCTGGTGTGTATTGTGCGGGATTCGAGGACGGGACAGAGCTTGGGACTGGTCCCGAGTTGGGCGTATGTTTCCGTGGACAACCTTCGTCTTCCACTTGTTGCTCCTGTTTTTTCATTCTTCTGCGCACTCTGACTTCTTCAATTCCTTCCTTGCACTTTGGCATGCTCGACTTGGTCATGCATCCTCCTCTCGGGTACAACAATTAGCTTCTAGAGGTTTGTTAGGTTCGGTGTCTACAAAAAATTTTGATTTTGTTTCGTGCCAATTAGGAAAACAACCAGCTTTACCCTTCAATACTAGTGAATCAATATCCACCGATATCTTTGACCTTATTCATTCTGATGTTTGGGGCCCTTCTTTTGTCTCTAGTATTGGTGGGTCTCGATATTTTGTTGTCTTTGTTGATGATTACTCTCGCTATAGCTGGATTTTTAATATGAAACATCGTTCTGAATTATTGCAAGTATATTCTAATTTTGCAAAAATGGTTGAAACTCAATTTTCCAAACGCATCAAAATTTTTCGATCGATAATGCTCTTGAATATACTCAATATGCTTTCCAAGTCTGTTTTGCATTCCTATGGCAATGTTCATCAACTAACTTGTCCAGGTACCTCTTAGCAAAATGGTAGAGCCGAACGGAAACTTCGTCATATTCTTGACACTGTTCGTGCTCTTCTTCTCTCTGCCAAAGTTTCTGCTCCTTTTTGGGGCGAAGTCGCTCTTCATACTGTTCATACTATTAATCGCATTCCGAGTCCGGTTATCCAAAATCAAACTCCATATGAGCGCCTTTTTGGGTCATCTCCAGACTATCACCACCTTCGCTCCTTTGGTTCTGCTTGTTTCGTTCTTCTTCAGCCACATGAGCATAACAAACTAGAGCCTCGGTCAAGGCTTTGTTGTTTTCTTGGCTATGGCGAAACTCAAAAGGGGTATCGGTGTTATGACCTTGTCTCTCATCGTCTTCGTGTTTCCCGCAATGTTGTCTTTTGGGAACATCGCCTCTTTGTCGAGCTCTCTCACTTTCGTGTCTCCCTATCTTCCTCCTCTGTTTTAGATCTTTTTCGGATGAGGCACATATTCCTTCTCGTAGCTGCTCCCCGATCCTCCCGTAGTTGCTCCCGATTCTCTTGTAGACTTCTCTGTCCAACCACCGGATATCACTGATCCCTTTCCTAGTTCACCCTTTAATGAACAGGTGGAAGATGAACAGGTTGAAGACGAGCTACCCAACCCCAACCCCGAGCTTGGGTCCCCGCTCTCCCGCTCCCGCCTCAAGATCTTGCACAAGACATTCCACCTCGTCACTCAACTCGAGTAAGATCTATTCATACAAATTTACTTGACTATCATTGTTACACTGCTCTTGCTACATTACATGAGCCTCACACCTATCGTGAGGCTTCCATTGACACTTTATGGCGGATTGCAATGAAAGAGGAACTTGATGCATTATCTAAAAACCATACTTGGGATTTGGTGACACTCCCTCCCGGAAATCTGGGTTGGTTGTAAGTGGATCTACAAGATTAAGACTCGCTCCGATGGGTCCATTGAGCGCTACAAAGCTCGTCTTGTTGCAAAAGGTTTTACACAGAGTATGGGATTGATTATGAAGAGACCTTTGCTCCGGTTGCTCGTATCTCATCTGTCCGTGCCCTCTTAGTCATTGTGCTGCCCGTAAATGGGATCTTTTTCAGATGGATGTCAAAAATGCATTCCTTAATGGGGATTTACATGAAGAAGTAGAATTAGGCTTGGGCCTATACTAATGGGCTAATATATCTTTAACAGTATGTATATAAGTATATTCTAATTAATATATCATTTGAATGGTCTAATTAATATATAAACAAATTAAATGAATACTCATGATCTTTATAGAGAAGTGTGGGGCTTTTCGCTTGTGCCTGGTGATTTTTCGAAGTCTAGGAAGCCCATGATCTCAAAAAATCTAATCTTGAATTGAAACAGTTTAAGTTTCAATTCAACCTTATTATTTTTCTCTATTGTTTGCTTCTTCTTCTTCTCTTCTTTTTAAGAATTACGCTTAAAGAATCATCAGCAGTATTTAGAAAACATTTGTTCCGAAAGTTGTTCGGTGCAGGGCATATGAAAATAAAATATTAGCTGGGGTCAAGGATTGAGCTGAAGCATGCACTTCAAATTAGACAAATGCTACTCACACGTCATTATTTTATAGTTTTTTAATTGAAAAAATCTTTGTAGATTCTTACATAGATCTTTCCTTAACAATTTTGTTTATTTTATGAGTAATACTACAATTACAAATTATTTTACAATATTTTTACAAATTGTTAATGAAGCCGATTTTTAATAACTCTCATCTAAACTCAACAATAACATAATTTTTTTTCACTTACCAATAACAACTCATCACATCAATAGTTTATGAAAAATATTGTAAAATAATTTGTATTTATAAAATTTTCCTTATTTTATTTTTTTATAATACTTAAAAATTTTGTGTTATCTTTTTTTTTTTTAATTGAAATTTTGTATTATCTATTATTAACAATTTATCATATCAATAGTTGTAAGAAAGGATGCAACTCTATAGTTATTGCTAAAACCTGTACTCTCTAAAAAATAATATGGAGCATTATCTTATTTTTAAAATAAAAGACCCAGTAAACTACTTAGGAGAGTTTAGGATTGTAGTACTAGAAATTCCTAAACCAAACTTTATTTCCACCGAATTGATCTTGTACATGGAACAATATCCATTAATAATTTTTTTAGGTTTTGTTTTAGAGTCTAAACTTTCGACTACCATTAAACACTGGTTAAGATTATTGACTGGTGAAGTGTTTAAAATACAAGTAAAACTTTGGCATAGCTCATTTGGTGAAGTACACTGAATTTTCTAATTAAATCCAAATACTTAATTGATTATATTTACAAATAAATCACAATCAATATTATCATTTTCAAGTACAATTAAAATCAATGTAGTTATATATTTAAATTTAATTGGAGAATGTAATGTACTACACTTAAAATAATATACCTATACAATTTTAAGATTTCCCCTTAAAAACCCATCAAAGAAGCATACTAGCTCATCCCATTTCAGTCCACCATTGTAAAAACTAAAAAGTGTATTAGTCAATCCCTAGAAATTAATATAGAAACTATTTTTTTCTATTCATAAGTGAGATTAGGGATTCAAATGATAACCCACAAGTGACATCTTTTGTGGTGCTCTATGTTTGTGAATTGTAGTTCAAACCCTACCTTTCTCTCTCTTCTCCTATGTACCTATCTAAAAAATGGTGAGAATGAAATATTAACCTGTTTGGTGTTTTTATTTTTATTTTTATTTTTTTTGCTTCTTAAACTCGTGGACCCGACTAGTATCATAGTTGTTTGGCCTGAGTTTTTAGCTATTTGGTTTTTTTAAAACCTGAATCCAATTTTCACTGTGCAAAACGAAAACCAGGAAACAAGTTTTAGGTGGTTTCCGAAAACTCAGACTAAATTCCGTAACAATCTTGTAAATAAATTGGGATATTGTGAGACCCACAATTTGTGTTATTTTAATCAAACACAAGAAGTACACTTTTTTCTCAAAATTGAAAATATCACCAAAACAACATTTTGTTGGTATTCTCTTCTTAAAAATAATTTTTTTAGAAAGAGGAGCGATAAACAAATATCATGACAAAATTATGTTTTGAAACTGGTTTCAAAATTAAAATGCAATTTTTAAAAAGAAGTTTTCTAAGTTTGGAAAACAAAAAAAAAAAAAAGCTGGATAATATTGTTTAAAATACAAGTTTTAAAAAAAAATTATAAATGTAAATTCCGACGAGGTTAAAACAAAGGGGACCACATATAATGTTACCAAATATATTTGTTTAAAATTCAGGGAAAAAATAATTAGTTTAAGAATTTTTGACCATTTCCTTTCTTCCACGTTGTACACGCATGTGTTGAACTTTGCATGCTTCAATATTCGTCCCTTGACAAGGGATTTCAATTTCACACACTTTGAAAACTCGTATAATATCCAAAAATATATAACGACGTAGTCTCTAAAATTATAACGATGTAGGGTCCGTTTGAATACAAAAAAAACTGAAAACTGAAAAACACCGTAGTAAAATAATTTTTAAATGTGTGAATAGTACCGTGAGACCCATTTTTAATGAAAAAGTTGTTGAAAAGTGAAATTTGTGGGTCCGTGAACAGTAACACGATGTGCACCGATTGGCTGAAAAAAGTTAGAAAAGTCGAACTTTACGACTCTTGTTCATTGAACAAAGGCATGAACAATAACCGCAAGTCTAAAAAACGCGTGAAAAAAAATAAAAAATAAAAGGGAAAAACGCAAACACAGACGCTCTGGTTTTCAGCCCAATCCAAACTAAGCCGTAGTCTCTAAATGTCATTGATTGAAACAGAAGGAGAAGAAGACAAGCCACGATACTGAAAGAGTGAAAGGTGATTTCCTCGCTTGGTGCACGCAATGTCAGCTCCTAGAATTTTTTTCTAGAGTAATCATTTTGGAACTTAAATTATTCAAAATCTAGTAAAAAAAGAACTTTATATATTGACAAAAATAAAAAATAAAAAATACACACGTATATACATAAAATCTTATAATTTTCTTCTATGAGTTTTTTTTTTTTTTTTGAAATAGTTGCATGATAGTTTAATTATCAATTCTACAAATTACGTCTCTTTCAAAATTCTTGTTCAATAAAAATTTTCTCGGACATTTCTTTTCTGTTTGTAAGGGTCTAATATATTGTTAAGGGAACCAAAATTCAATTACAAAGTTTGGTTATAAATTTAGTTGTAGCTTTAGGTTACAACTCTCATTAAACAAATTAACATGACTACATATTTTGAAAATCTAATCTTTGAATTATATATTCTTTATATTTTTAAAACAATATCAAATTTTATGCCAATAAAATGTTATTTACTATTTAATCTATAAACTTATTTTTTATATATAATTTTAGATTATAAAAACTCAAAACTTAAACATTTGATTGATGACATTGTTATTGATCTTTGATCTTATTGAAATTTTGCAAGCATGGAGGATATAAGAAGAAAATGTAATTCAACGATGGATTTGTCAAAATTCACATCCAATAAATAAAAAATTAAGGGAAGTTGTAAATTTAGTTTACAACCAAGTTTGTAGTCAAATTTTGTCCAAATTTAATTTATGTTGGGCCTAAAAAAACCTTTAGGAGTAGTCTCAAATTTTTTTTAAGCATAAAAAAATCATAAAATTTTTAAATTTATAAGTAATCATTTTTTTTTTCCAAATTAGGGTGGTCCTGTGAGAAGATCCAATAAATTTACAGGTGCAATAAGTGACAAAGTTTTAATAGCAGGCAAAAATGTTATCTTAGTAGTAGATGGAAATGAAACCTAGTAATAACTTACCGTTTAAGTTTTGTTATGAAATTGTTGTGCTCATAATACTACTCTTTTAACACTTTCACATGGGTTCACTAGGGATACTTGATCATGTTGTATTAAATTATGCACCAACCACAAATTAACTCTTAAGCAGGGTGTGGAATTAAGTGTAGAAAAAACTGTATCCCTAACATTGTTCGAACACGGATTATTTTATTTCTAAATTGTACCAATCAAGTATTATTAATTAATTATGAATATCATATTGTCTAAATAAGTAGGAAAATGGAAATTTAAACTATAATTCTCACATATGAAAGTTCTACAATATCTCCAAAATACAATATCACTAAAATACAATGCCTAAATATCTATATGTTTCAATTTGTATGTGTTTACTTACTCTGTTTCTTTTATTTTATTTGCTAACTATTCTAACTGACAAAGTCAATAGTACTTTTTCTTTTGTTTTATTTGAGTTGATGTTTTTCATTTTTGTTTTATTAGAAGAAGGTTGTAAATTCATTAATTAAAAGTCAAATCGGCTAGAATTGCAGTAATAAAGTGCGGAGGAACATACTCTATTCATACCGAAAGAAAATCTAATAATGATTAAAAAAAAAAAAGGAACATACTCTATTCATACCAAAAGAAAATCTAATAATAATAATAAAAATAAATAAATAAATAAAAAGGTTTTTGCTAAAATTTTTGCATTGTCAATCAAATGTCTAAAAGAAGCAAAAGAAGATCATTCCTCTTTTAGACAATTTATAATTACCTCCGAGTCAACTTTTTGTTTTATTTGAGTTTAAATTTTGGAATGAAATATATTAGGTTCTAATGTTTAGGTTTTAATTTTATGTATGTTGGCAAACCAAGTATAAAAACATTTCTAGTATAAGATATTTATCTCTTAGAACAATTTTAGACATTGCTCAAGTTAATTCAAGTCAAGATTTAAGGATAAGTAAGTTGCAAAAAGAAGAATTCAGAATTTGCCTTGCTCGACCAATCAAGAGAGACCTTCGACCGATCAAACTGTGCGATTTCTACAGATTTTATATAAAGCCTAAAAGCCTGCAAAAATTTTAGAGTTTGAGTCCAACACTGCTAAGTATAAAAGCAAAACCCTAATACACATTTACAAAGACTTGTGAGTTACTCCTGTGAGATCCGAGAGGTTTTGTAACTTTTTAAGTCAACAAACATCTTCCAAAGATTAGATTAATATTGCTTGAACCAGTGGAGATAAGTTGCAGCATAGAAGATCAACTACTGTTGATGATCTAAACCTGTGAGTAGTATCTCAAAGTCACAAATTGGAGCGCCTATGTGCAACAAATTCAAATAGAATAGTTCGTGAATTCGGAGCTACGTGTGATCATGTGAGTAAGTACTACAAGAGATAGCATTAGATTTAGGTAAAAAAATCTATTGTAAACCCTTTCGTTCTATTTAATGAATTTGTTGTCTTATGGATTGTTTAAGTTAAATCATTTTCGGGTTTTTTACCTTAAAACTGGATGGTTTCATTAGTTTTCCTAGGTCATCACATCGCTTGTCTTCTTTATTTTTCCACTATTCTAATATGATTGTTATTATTTAACTTAGATCTGCATAATAAACCTAAATAACAACCTGATTAATAAATTAAGTTAAACAATCTAAATTTACAGGGGTCTAAATATACAAACAAAATATTATAAGCTCAAATTTTTTTTTTTTTTTAATCTAGAAACACTGTATTAAATTATATTTTGTTTATACTTTTCTTCGAATGTTAGATTTTCAAGATGGACAAACAAATTAAAGTGAGGCAGTACATATATAAGGAAGTATAAGCAGCATATATAATTAATTGTGTATTCTTCAATGGTTAAAAAACGAACAAATTACTTTTGGAAAAATCAACCTCTTGATCTTCAAAATGCTTTTTTCTCCTTTTATGTAGTAAGCAAATGAAGACACTTTAGGGCTAGGGGACCATGACCTGCCAGAATATTTTAAAATTTCTTACACAGAAATTGATTATATATATATATATATATATATATATATTTATTAAATTAAATATTTATACTTATGGCCTCCAAAACCCAATTAAATTATTATGTATCTATAAATAAATAATTTTGTTAAATTATATATTTTTTATAAGAAATTATACGGTTTCTTGTTTTTCTTTGAATAGAGTTATTCCATTTATTGCTAGATAAGGAATAAAACATTAAATAGTTTTAAAAGTACAATAAATTACTTATTTGGCTCTAAACAAAATTTTCTTATAAGTTTTAAAAAATAAAAAAAATAAATAAAAAAACACTTATATAGGTAACTAAAAAAAAACTCGAGAAATTTTAGTCAGTATCCATGCTTGGGTGTGGCTGCAATTTTGAAAATGATCTAAAAAATATTTTTCTTCATTAATATGACTCAAATGAAAAATGAAAAATGAAAAATCATTAATATTTCATGTATTTGCATTAGTGTCTAACATTTTCCACCCCTTTTAGGTGTGAGCACAAATGGTTCAATAATTAAACAAAACAAAAAATGTTGGCATTAAATTAGACATGTATTGTTCAGTAATATTCACTAATCACGCGTAGATTCACGATATGTGGGAAGATATAATTATTTTGAGATAGTATAATGTGTAATGTATTTTCTAAATTCTTTTGTAGATAATCTGTTTTGCCCTAAAAATTAAACAGTTTCTAAAAGTAATTTTTATCTTTCTATTTTTACAAATATGTAATATTTTGTTTTGGTGTCTTTGATTAATTTTATTCTTATTTGAATTTTTCTATATTCTTCTAAATATTATTATTATGCACTCTATTTTTCTAATTTCTTCTGGTATAATTAGTTAATTACAACTAAAATTTTTAAGTTTCAAATTTCTTATTATTCAAAGTGGATCAAAAAAGACCAAATGAACCGACGTGGACTGAATGGACCCAACAAAATCAAATGGACTGAATCAAACCAAATAGACTGATTTGGATGGAAATAGACCAAATTGACTAAAATTAACTAAAATGGTACACTGATGTGGTTCTGTAAAAACATATCAACAGTATATGTTTTTGCATCTTTTAAAATTTATGACAAAGAATTGAAGAATTTGACCATAATTTAATAAAATAAACGAATTAGGCAGGACTTATTGTGTGTGAATTTTCAAATTAGTTACAGCATTTGAGGAGTGCACAGAAAATTCTTTACTTTTTTCATCTTAAATGATGCATGAATTAATTTGCTACTTCGTACTAGTGTATAATTATTACTGATTTTAGAATATAAATAATCCTAAAGGTACAAACTATTTTATAAAATTTTTTACAAATTGTTGATATGGTGAGTGATTATTGGTAAATAAAAAGATGATGTTAATGGTGAGCCTAAATGAAAATCAATAAAAGGCTGGCTGCATCAACATTTTGTAAAAATATTGTAAAATAGTTTGTACTTGTAGCATTATCTTTAGAATATTTGGTGTACGTAAATCTTGAACACAATTGAATATAGTCATCATAATGTGTTGCTGCATAACATCACGAAGTAGTAACTCAGACCGCCAAGAGAAAGGCTGGTAGTATAGTCCTCAAAATTATTCAACGTGCTTACTTCAATAAATAATCTTTTCTCAAAACTGATATAAAGAACTCTAGTTACTTTGATCAAACCTTAGCGAGGATGTAATACAGTAATTGAAGCATCATTTGTTGAGGCTAGCAGAATAGATTGATCTGACTGCGAATCTGGTTCAACGTTGCTGTGTATAAAAAATGCAGGTCGTGAAGGTACTGATAAGCTGATAGAGTTGCTATTAAGCATTAGAACGACTGAAGCCATGGCTGGTCTATCAGCTGCATTTTCTTGAACACATAATAATCCAATGTGAATGCATCGAATTATCTCTGTTGTTGAACCAACCCCTAATGTGGGGTCTATAATGTTTGAAGCTGTCATGTTCCTCCAATTTGTCCATGTCTGCAAAATGATTTAAATGGCACACACAAATATTCAGCATATAACTTCTTTTATTTTGTCAATATCACTGTACAAGTAGAGCCCAATCTAGGGTAAAAGGAAAATGTATATGAAGATATTGTACTTACATAAGTAAGAAGATCCTCCCCATTTTCTTCATTACGGAAGTAACCATTTTTTTGTCCGCATATCATTTCAAGAACTAACACGCCAAAACTCAAGACATCAGACTTTACTGAGAAGTGTCCATGATATGCATACTCTGGAGCCATATATCCACTGCATGAGAAAATTAATAACATAACTTTATATACTCACGGCATATAGAAATTAGTAACATTAGTCTAATTTAAGTGACAACAGAGCTCTTAAATCTTAGCACTCATTTTCAAATACTATTAATTTTCTCTAATTTATTGGAGATGGTTCAATATTTTTTGGGACTTGTTTTTACAACGCAACATAATTCTTGTAATTGACAATACAAACATGTAATATTACAGTAATTATAAATTTTACTTGCTAGGATATATACTTACTACGTCCCGACGATTCTATTTGTATTACTATGGGTTTGATCTAGTATAACCAATCTTGCCATGCCGAAATCTGCAATTTTGGGATTCATCTCATCATCTAGTAGAACATTACTAGTTTTGAGATCACGATGAATGATGCGAAGTCTAGAATCTTCATGAAGGTAAAGAAGACCTCGAGCAATGCCTTCTATGATTTTGTAACGCCTTTGCCAATCCAAATATGCACGTTTTGCAGGATCTAGATTATTCATTTAAACTATGAGTCTATTGAAAAATGACACATCCAAGTGTATTTGAGAATACATGCAACCTATAAAATATTATGAATAAATCTAGAATTTATGGAAGAATTGCAACCATACCAAATATAACTTGATCGAGGCTTCCATTTGGCACAAACTCATAAATCAGAAGCCTTTCACATCCTTCCAAGCAGAAACCTCGTAGCTTAACTAAATTCCGATGCTGAAGCTTAGCAACTAACAATATCTCATTCTTAAATTCTAAATCACCTTGTCCAGAACCCGGGGATAGCCTTTTGACAGCAATTTCTTGTCCATTGGAGAGCCTACCCTATAGACACATTAAAATATTCAATATGCAACCCTTGATAACAATAAAAAATTGTGAATTTAACTTGTTATGGCAAACAATTGATATACTTGACCATATGGAATTGTCAAATTACCTTATAAACAACACCAAATCCGCCTTGCCCAAGTTTATTTGCATCAGAAAAGTTATCTGTAGCAACTCTAATTGTTGGAAAATCGAAATGCAAGGATTCAGTACTGCTAATTTCATCCACTGCTTCACATGTGGAACCAGTCAATACATCAGGATTAGATAAGCAGTTAAGATTGATGCAATTTAAATTATGTGCATACGTCATTAATAGACTCGCAAACACTAATTACTGAAGTAATCGTAGAGAACTACTAATGCACAGATAATGTTTTCCAGAGGAACACTAGCTCCTTCAATAGCTTATCTTTCTAGAAAATTTGATTTAATGTTAGTAGCTTAATTCTGTTTTGTAGGTACCCCTATTTGTTTTTCTATTATAATAAGCCACACAAGTATCATGAACACACCACCTCAAATTTTATCTATCTCACAAAAGCAAAAGGTGTCATCTTTATTAAATCACCTCAGGATACGAAGATCAAGCCTATCTCTAAATCATGATCACCAAGCTACAAAATAGGAGGAGATATAGATAGCAATCAGAATTGATATTGAATGTTAGTTTGAATGTTATTATTATCTTGTGACCCAATAATCTGAACTACAACTCATTGAAAAATACCCCACATTATTTCATGTTCCGTTTTACCTATAAATTTATAGGAAAAATATATGCCTTGAAAGTCAATTGTCACTAGTATTGCCTATAAATAAAGCATCATATATGCATATATAAACACACACACTTATTGTCTGAATTTATTCTTATATTTTAAAGAAATTATATATTTAAAAATAGGAACAACAAACCAATTTTCAACTTACTTTTAGCTTTCTTTCTTTGCTTCCTCACCCTTAAAGAGATGCAGATGCAAATGATTATTACAACGAGAATGACCACCACCACAACTATGGCGATGATAGTTTTAGATGAGTTACTCCCCTTTCCTGTAAAAATCAGATATCTATACTCAATAAAACATTCCAAGCTTGAATTTGAAATTAACATTATTAGCGGAAAAAAAAAGGTAAAAAATTGAAAACAAAAGTTGAAAGCATGAATAATTAATTAGAAATCAACGATCGATATAAATTCATTTTCACACCATGTTGAGTTATCAATTTATGATTAAACACAATTAATAGTCTTGTAGCTTGAACAATATTACTTTTACATGAATCTATTACTGACACTTAACTTATTAGACATCAATTAGTTTAAGTGTGAAATAAAGTAAATGCTTGAATAAAAATATAAGAAACATTGGTGAACTAGAAATATGATAAATATTGTGAGGTGTGAAAAGATATCCCACTTGGACAAGTTGCCACGCTGCACAACTCATCAGCATTCCCCACATAACAACCCACTAAGACAAGTGGGGGGGACCTTTTATTTTTTTTATTATACTATTCTTCAGGTCATGGAAGTTGATCATTTTGGCTGCATATGAGCAAGCGGTCCTATCACAATTAACCACAAGATTTTATATCCATATTAAGGACACTGCAGTGTAATAGACTCATAAAAAAAACCTATCCACCAAATTTATACTACTTATAGACATATAGTCACACCAATGAAATTTCAGTCAAGAATAATGATCCTGGATCTCAGAAGCATAAGCAGAAGCATTAAGCATGTATTCACAAGGAAAAATGCTAAAGCAACCTTAGAAATTAACGCCATTAATTATACTTTGGTGGCTATTAAATTTAAAGGTAAACACATGCTCGTAGATAGCAAAAAGCTTAAAGGCTTCCTTTGGAGCAGTGGTTGGAAAAGTCTGAGATGAAAAATATTATAAGGAGTAGAAAAGTAGAAAGATAAATAGAATAATTCTAGAGACATAACAAATTACATGTCCAATTTTACAACTTTTTTATGATTTGTGCTCTTGTATGTTTGGTTGGGAGATTAAAAAAATCGGATGGTGGAAAATAAATATAAAATTTTTTTGTTTGATAGAGAAGAAAAATGAGAGCAATAAAAAATTAAAGTTTGTGTAAATTTACATTAGATAGAGAAGAAGATTGGGATAGGACCAAAATGATAGTTTTTTTTTTTCTTTTTTTTTTTGAGAAACAAACTCACACGGGAGAGGGGGAAAATAAGTTATTTTGACTTAACTATTCAATTTTAGTTAAATTTTCTCCCCCAATTTGGTGGGACCTGGTGAAAAACACTTTGACCAACTTTCCTCCCGGTGAAAAACATTTTTCCTCTTGTTTTGAGTGTTTTTCCTCGTTCATCAAATAATGAAAAGTATTACTTTTTCACCAATTTTTCCACCCAAAATTTTTATCCTCTTTATTTTCACTGGGGGCCGGAGAAAATCATGAATCAAAAATTGGAATTATATGATAAATTATGATTTATCGTTCCCACACTCCCAGGACTTTGTCCATGCAAGTGGTCCTATATTCTAATAAATAAATCTACATTGTCGCTTGTATGGTAGCTAATTTCCTTCGCTATAAACTAAAGCATGTGTTTTCGTACAGGCCGAACGACTTTCAAACTTTGATTAAATTACTTGAACATACAAAATTATATATACCCCACTTTTTATGAGTAAAAAAATACGGGATTTTTCTTATCTCCCCACTAATAAACAAAAGCATTTATTTTTTATTTTTTTATTCAAGCTACTTAATTTCTAAGTATTTTTTCTTACGGAAACTTTCTAAGAATTTCTCTTATCTATATTGTTTAAATTATCTTCAATTGTAACATCTATAAAATTTAATTTAAAATCATTAGTACAAAATGAGAGGTGGCACAAAAGATGAGTAAATAACACTTTTCATGAGCAAATTTATCGAGTACCAATTATTACAAATAAAAATTTATGAAGCTACATCAACTTAATGGGTCCTTGCTAATATCTCCCATAATATTGGATTAGCTTATTCCACGAATTAAGTGTTTATTTAGGGAAAGAAATTACATAATTTGAAAAAAAAAAAAAAAAAACAACTATTCAATGCTAATAATTTTTTTTAATAAATCATTTAACATGTAGATACCTTTTTTTATTTAAGAAATAAATGTTTACATAATTAACGTTTCTCACACTTCTAATAATTTTTTTTTATATTAAATATGTGGTCCTAGATTTTTTTTCTAATAATTATCTAATGTATAATATATAATATTTATATAGAAGAACAATTCAGAAGATGTCCTTCTGGTAAACGTACCTTTTGAAGGCGGAGGAGAAGGAGGAGATAATGACGGTGGAGATTGAACAAGAGTGCTGTCATAGAATTGGTCGGTCTCTATCCTTAAATTACAGCTTGGTGCAAGAATTCTCAGTCCACTGTTTCCACTGCAGCAATCTTGAATATAGTTTTGAGCATCAACTAAGCAATTACTACAATCCATTTCTGACAAATCAGGACTACACTGCATAAGCCCATAGATCGTATAGTTTTCACTCTTATAGTACGCAGTTCCAACTGCAACCTTGCGAAAAATACCTCCAGCTGAAGCTCTAACTCTCAGGTCATAAAATAAGGTGTCTAACACCGCGTTGAACTCAGTCAAGTTCGAGACAAGACCACTTGTAAGAGATCGAATAGGTTTGGATTCCATAACACCAAATATCGAGTTGTTTGAGTATCGAGCTGTACAATTCATGTACCACATGACACCCTCTTTCTGTGTTGGACACAAGTTTAAAAGCTCGTGATCTGACATGTTGACACAACTACGGCAATCAGTTGGTGAAAGATCAGCTCTACAAAGCCCAGTGGCGTAAACTTTGTTGGTGCCCTCTCCGGCAGTGAAATTGTAGAACCCATAATCGATTTGTGTGTTGGAAGAAAGAGTGGAGATGAGGGTATTAAGGTTTGCTCTAAAGGTACTGTTACTAGTAACGTTACCAGTAGTTGAACACTCGTGAAGCACGTAGGGATCTCTCTGCGCATTAATGGTGGGATTATTAACAAGGAAAATGAGAATGGCATAGAAGAAGAAAAGTGATAATCTTGAAGTGCTCATTATTATTGTCACTCTGTATTTTTGCATTAATGGGAAGATTTAATATAGAATACTAGGTTCGGAACCTTCATGTCAAGGAGTAAAGTGAAGCAATAATAATGGGGTACATTTTATTGTAAAGTAATGATGAATATATGGGATTGATTTGACTGTATGAACTTTGAGCTGCAAGTGGTACAACTTGCTAGATGGTTATCCGGTGAAAGCCCATGGTATTCAAATATTGCCAAATTTCATTAAATGTTTTAATAAGACGGGCAAGTTGATAAATTTTTAATGAATATTCTCTTCTTTTTTTTGCTTTTCTTTTATATTTTTATTATAAATATAAGCAAGTGGATTTATATTAAGGTGGTTAACCACAGATTTATATTAATGTAGTGCCGTAGGAATATGATTGGCTAAATCAATTGATTTTGAAGATTTTTCATTAACTTTATAATCATTTGACTATTGTTTTCTCAATCTTCTATTCAAATTAGTGATCCGTCAAAGAATTTCGAAGAGGATACCTCGTTAGCGTCAATTCATTGTGGACGTAAAATTTGTACAAAATTAATTACGAACATTTTCGGTACTTGCCGAAAGCAACCAAAAAAATATGTGGGGAAGTCTTTGTTGTACCACATTGACAAAACAAGAGCATCTAAGGCTGCTGTTGCCATTTTAAGGTCAAGTACTTGTTGTGAATTTATATTTATTTTTAATTTTTTTTTTAAAAAGAGAGTTTCAATTTATGTCGTTCACTCATGATGATAGCTATAATCAGATCAAGACATCAATTAGTTTTTTGTATAGGTGGAGATTGTACCTAAAATCTCATATAGGTGGAGATTGTACCTAAAATCTCATATACAACCACAGACCACCTATAAGATGAACTTAGAATGATCCCAATACCACCCATATATCCCTCTCTCTCTACTTGTACTTCCCATCCTCCACCATTCCTGGGTTTTTGACATGATTTTTCTTGTTAACTTGATTTGGTAGCCCACATATATTTGGAAATGGAATGATTGATACATACCTTGAAGAGATTTTTATTTCCTGCCATTTTGGAATATGGCTGAAAACTTGAATCATGCGCAAATATCAACATATGCGTGCTTGGAAATCTCATTGTTGAATAATTTTTTTTTCTGTATTTTTTTTAATTGTTGAATTTCTTTAGCTGAACAAATGTTTGAAATTGTTTTGTGCCATATTCCTTTCTCTTTCCCTTTAATTTTTTAATTTGGTGGTTTTGTTTGAGGGGAGAGCCATTGACAAGCGGGGAGAGAGAGGGTAAGGTGGCAGCCTTTGATTGGGTCTTCTTTGGGTGATGAGGCTGAATAATTGGTTTTGAAATATTTGTGTCAGTTTGTTTCAGAGGAAAGTGTAACGAAAGATGAGAGAAAGTGCAAAAAGGGAAATAGATTGAAGGCTACGTTTTCTTATTAAAAAGGAAAAAAGAAAAAAGAAAGATTGCAGATTATGTTTGCGCGTGGTTTTTAGTTGGATTATTGTCTGCATTCTGAGCACCCATGTATATAATGGTTAAATAATGGTTAAATAATTAAAAATTCTTCCTCCTAATTTCAATAATGGAATGAATTCGGGCCGGTTAGCAACAGAGAATCTCATCGGGAGTGAAAGTGAAACTCTGTGCCTCAATAGTTTTGAATTTGAAGTTGAAATTGAAACTAGAGTACAACTGTGGTGAGAGATGGAGAGAGAAAGACTCAAGCGCTCGGAAGAAGAAGAAGATGCCTTAGCTCGCAGGACAAAAAAGTTCAAGGAAAGCCATAGCTTTCAAGAGACGAATGAGAAAGGAAAGGGGATTAAAATAGGGAGTTACAAGGATAAGCTGGTGGGTGCAATGCCTGGTGCATTTGCACAAGCGTTTGGTCTTAAAAGCGCAATGCAAGAGGATTTGGAGTCCGACATTGAAGAGGAAAGTGACCAGGACGGTATCCTTAGAATTGGATTTACCAGAGAAGAGAAGGTTCAAATGAGAGCACCTTGGCAAAAAGCTCTCATCATCAAAACCTTTGGGAGGAGAATGGCGTTTTCATTCCTCGTTGAGAGAGTGAGAAAGATGTGGAATTCGTGTGGAGGTATGGACTGCATAGACTTGGGGTATGATTATTTCCTAGTGAAATTCGAGTTAGATGAAGATGTAGATTCTATCCTCATGGGGGGTCCTTGGTTCATTGGTCGCAGCTTTATTGCTATTAAACAATGGGAACCGGAGTTTAAGGCTTCCACAAAGAAACTCTTTCTTCAATAGCAGTTTGGATTAGGCTACCAGAGTTGCCCATTGAATATTATGAGCCTAATGCACTCCTTAAGATCGGGAAAGTATTGGGCCGGTCCCGAGGATTGACTCTCATACAGCTAATGGGGAAAGGGGCAGATTTGCTAGATTGTGTATCCAAGTTAACTTGGATAAACTGTTGGTTAGGAAACTTTACCTCGGCAAGCTTGAGCAGTGTGTGCTCTATGAAGGGATAAACACCCTCTGTTTCTCGTGTGGAAGGATTGGCCACAAGGTTGAATCATGTCCGTACACCATAAGAGAGCAGCCCAAGGAGAAGAGTACGGGTAGAAGTGGTGAAGAAACAGGGGAGCAAAAGGATGACCAAGCCGGCATGCAAAGTGCTCAAGAAGCAGAAGGGTTGAAGAAAAAGGAAGATGTGCAGCAGGAATATGGTGATGGATGGTTGTTAACAGAAGGAAAGGGAATAATAGAGCTAGATCATTGCAACGGGTCTAGACGGTGAGTCATACGGCGGATGTGCGGTTGACGCAAACTTCCATAGCCACCACCATCGAGCCTAGCGTAGCAAGCATGAATAGAAGAGATGGGAAAAGGAAATCCCTGCACACGCAACCCATCGTGTCACAGAGAGAGATGGCTACGTCCAATCATAGTCGGCTAAAAAGTGGCAAGGGAGCAAAAAATAAGGGAGTAAACTCCAGAACTAACCAGAAGGCAATGAAATCAGTTGGTTTACAACCAAAAGAGGTGGGCCAGAGCAGCAAGAGTGGGCTTTTTGTGTTTGGGTCTGATATAGAGCAAGGCCCGTTTTGTTTTTCTGGCTCTTTGAACCCAAAAGTGACCCATTTAGAGAGTAGCAGTCCAACGGGAAAGGAGATTACAAAGAATCGAACAATACAAAGAAATGGTGATGGAAGGCAAGGAGAAGTGGGGGATTCTCTACAAAGGAAAAATCATACCGGTGAGCGACTCAACCATTCGGTGGATAAGGCAAGACCCAACAGAGGTGTGGGGCTGGTTCAAAACAGAGCCGATGGTGGCATGGAAGAACATTTTTCCTCTAACGGAGAGAAGCAAGCAGCTGGGTTACTTGCCTTTGAAAGACGAGGCGTGGATCACAACGCCGAACCCATGGTGGAGGTTTTTGACGGATCGGCCTCCAGCACCAAGCACTCCGATGACAAACTCGGGGCCATCAAAGAACAAGATCGGTAATGCGAAACTCGGAAAAATATCTATCGGAAGCAGAAGCGATGTTGACGGAGACAGTGATTTGAAAATGAAGAAATTGATCAACTTCCCGGTAGAATGCTTGTTGATGGGCAGCCTTCACAGGGTGAAAATGATCCGATTTGCCGAGCCCAGATTAAGCGAACGATTGTAGTCAAGGCAACACAAGGGGACTTGGGAATAATCATGCACTCAGTGACTCTAATCAAGGGGATTTGGGAGTTGAGGAAAGAGATGTTGGAGGTATGGAGATTGAGAAACACCGATGTTTCTTCTTCTCTGGCTCACGAGGATGTTGTCTCTTCTCATTATAAAATGATGAACATTCTGATTTGGAACTATAGGGGTGCTATGAAACCTCAATTCAGGAAGACGGTCATGGATTTGGTGGAATGGCATGCTCCAATCCTTATGGTGATCACTCAAACCAGGATGAGTGGTGCTAGAGCAGATGAGATCATTGAATCTCTTCCTTTTGATGGGCATGCAATGTGGGCGACACCATTGGATTTGCTGGAGGAATATGGTTGTTGTGGCGCTCGGACTTGGTGAATGTGGATGTCCTGGCAGCAACAGAGCAAGAGATCCATGCTTTGATTCGGGTAAGGTCTCAAACTTTATGCTGGTTAATTAGTGCAATTTATGCCAGTCCTCGTTTTGAAGAAAGATGCATTGTTTGGAATAATCTTAGGATGTTAGTTAACATGCATGATTTACCTTGGGCCCTTATGGGGGACTTTAATGAAGTTTTGTCTGAGGATGAGAAATATGGGGGGAATCCAATCTGCTAGAGAAGGGTTAGGGCCATTAAGGAATGTATGGATGATTGTAGGATGATGGACCTGGGGTTTTCAGGCCCAAAATACACTTGGACTAATAAGAGGGAATTGGGTAATTTGATTCAGTGTAGACTTGATAGATGTTGGGTTAATCCGGGTTGGAAGGAATTATATCCTAAGCTAACGTCACCCACTTAGCCAGGATAAATTCAGATCACTGTCCTCTTCTACTTAGTTTGAATCCTTTTTTAGGGTCCACTGCTGACAGACCTTTTAGATTTCAGTCAATTTGGCTGAGCCACGATGACTTCCCAACTGTTGTGAGGATGCTTGGGCTGGTAGGGAAGAGAATTTAGCCGAGGCAATCTCTAGCTTCTCGACCAAAGCTCAAAGATGGAACAGAGAAGTGTTTGGGAATGTTTTTACTAGAAAAAAGAAAATTTTGGCCAGGTTATTAGGTACCCAAAAAGCCTTAGCTACCTGTCCAAATGGTTTTTTGATTAATTTACAAGATCGTTTGACTAAAGAATATAACTCTATCAGCCAGCTTGAAGAGGAGTCAGGGGCTTTGAAATCCAGAACTAATTGGATTATTTTGGGGGAGAGGAATATTTCGTACTTTCATGTTTCCACGCTCCGCAGAAGAAGCAAGAATAAAATTACCAAGATACAAAACAATGAGGGTGAATGGTGTCACAATATTGAGGAAGTGAAGGAAATTTTTAATACAAGCTTTAAGAAGTCGTATACTTCCGAACAAGTGTTTTGTCCTATTGCCCCCCAATGGAGATCGGATTGGTGTGCCAAGCTCAGCCATGAAGATGATGTTAGTATGGAGAATATTCCCTCGGATGGGGAAATTTGGAATGCTCTCAAAGCAATGAAGCCCTACAAAGCTCCTGGTGTTGACGGGCTTCATGCGGGTTTTTTCCGGAGGTTCTGGTTAGTGGTGGGGGAATCGGTTAAAAAGGAAATTAAAGAAGTGTTTAGGAAGCAAAAAGTTCCGGAGTATCTTAACCAGACCTTAATTGTTTTGATTCCTAAACAATCTGGTCTAGAAACTGTTAATCAATATAGGCCCATAAGCCTTTGCAACACAATATACAAGGTTATTGCAAAAATTATTGTTTTGAGGATTCGTCACTTGCTACCATCCTTGCTCTCTCCAATGCGGATGCTTTTATTGAAGGCGTAAGGGGTTCGGATAACGTCATAATTGCCCAAGAATTAATTTACTCTCTTAGGAAGAGGAAGGGGAGGACAGGGTTCATGGTTGTGAAGATTGATCTTGAAAAGGCCTATGATCGCCTAGAGTGGTCGTTCATTAAAATGGTGCTTGAACATTTTGGTTTTCCAGAGAATATGGTAAGGCTAATTATGAGTTGTGTCTCCTCCACTACCACAGCGCTATTGTTCAATGGTAGCAAACTTGAGTCTTTCCAACCTTCAAGAGGAATAAGACAGGGAGATCCCATCTCTCCCTATCTTTTTCTGTTGTGTATGGAGTTTCTTGGAGCCCAAATCACTGGTATGTGCGAGGATAGAAGGTGGGATAAAGTAAGGGCTTCTAGAAGTGGTCCGAGCTTTTCTCACGTATTCTTCGCTGATGACTTGTTGCTGTTTGCCAAAGCGGACTACAAAAATCTATGCGAAGCTATCATTGAAGTCCTTGACAATTTCTCGCAACCTGGGCTGGGCGAGAAGTTAACTATACCAAATCTAAGGTTCTTTTTCTCCTAATGTGACTAGAGGAAGGGCGAGAGGCATTTGTAGGAGATTGGGTATTGCCGCAACCACCAACCTTGGTAAATACCTTGGTTTTCCCATTATTAACCAAGGAAGAGTGGGGAACGCCTTTAATTTTGTGGTTAACAAGATCCAAAGTAAGCTGGATGGTTGGAGGTCTAAACTATTATCAAGGGCTGGTAAGCTGGTTCTTATTAAATCCTCCGCGGCTCCTGTGGCAGAATATTATATGCAATGCCATATGCTTTGCTGTTAAAGTTTGCAACCAAATTGATAAGCTTCAAAGAGATTTTATTTGGGGTTCAACCGAGGAAAAAAGGAGGCTGCATCTGGTTAGGTGGGAGATCGTGACTCTTCCCAAGGAACTTGGAGGGCAGGGGCTGCATAATATGAGGGATAGGAACTGTGCTTTGTTAGCAAAGCTTTGCTGGAGATTAGCTTGTGAGCGGGAAGCTCCTTGGGCGAAGATGCTGGTGGCAAAATACCTCTCGCCCAGCAGATTAGGTTATGAAGGTAATAAGCTTCCTTGCTCCTCTATTTGGGCAGCTTGTAAGAAGGGTGGACCAGTTTACGTCAAGGGGCTAAAATGGTCAGTGAGGAATGGGGAGAAAGAAAAGGTGTGGGATGATTTTTGGCTTCCTATTGGTCCTTTGAAAAACATAATTGAAGGGCCTTTAAACCGGCATGATAATCTCATTACGGTGAGGCAATGTTTTAATCAAAACCATGAATGGCAAGCTCAATGTCTTTCTTTTGATCTACCGGATCACATTCTCGGTGTCATCAAAGCTACTCCATTTGTCTTGCAGCCCGGAGGTTGAGGATTCACTTCATTGGGCCTTTTCCAAAAATGGTTTTTTCTCTTTGAAATCTGCATACTTGTTGGCAAGGGATTTAAGTCCTTTGAACCTTGATACTATCACGGTGGATTGGGTGTGGAAAGCTGAAACTTATCCTAAGGTTCAGTTTTTTCTATGGTCGTGTCTTCAAAACAGCGTGCCCACCGGGGAAGTTTTGGGTTCAAGGGGTTTAAGTCTTGACCCCACCTGCAAAATCTGTCTTCAAAGCATGGAAACTATGGATCATCTCTTGAGGGGTTGTTGGTTTGCCCGTGACTTTTGGCAGCAAATTCAATTCCCGGTTTGTCTAAGGGATGCTTTTAGCTTACCGGTTAGTAGATGGCTTGAAGTCAACTCGCAAGGCGTAAATCAAACACGAGAGAATGGGCATTCCTTGGAAGATTGTGTTCCCCATGGGAGTGTGGCAGCTATGGTTGCATAGAAACATTTTTCTTTTCAAATCCGGCAAGGTGAATCGGTCTTGTTACAATAAGAGTGTTAAGGATAGTGTAGAGTTTTTCTCTATAGGGCTGAATGCTAAATTGCCTAAAGTCAAATCTGTTGTGGCCGTGGGATGGGAGAAACCTCCAGCAGGTTGGGTGAAACTTAATTCAGATGGTTCAGCCATTAGCAGCCTAGGACGTGCTGGTGGGGGCGGAGTGATTAGAGACCATGAGGGGAAATGGTTGAAAGGTTATGCTAGGTCTCTTGGTAGCACCAATAGCTGTGTGGCTGAACTATGGGCTGTGAGGGATGGTCTTTTACTTGCTAAGGAAATGGGGCTGCACAACATCATTGTAGAGCTGGATGCATTAAGTGTTGTATTACTCTTAAACAATAATACCAACAACTTGACTTTGGAACCTTTGCTTAATGATTGCAGGAACCTAGTGAAGGAGTTCCCCAACATGCAGATAAAGCACATATATAGGGAGGCCAACCAATGTGCGGATGCAATGGCCAAAATGGGCGCAAACAATGTAAACTCTTTTGTTGTTTTTTTGAATACACCGCCTGTGGTGGAAAGAATCCTAGCTAATGATAAAGCTAGCTTGTGTTGTAATAGACTTGTTTGTTCCTAGTTTTTATGATATTTCCTTATTGACCAAAAAAAAATAATAATAATGGAATGAATTCATATGTATATAAATCATTTCTCGATCCGTGTATACTCATAGGCCTTATCATTGAGTCTAGTGCCGTACAATAATTTTATCAATACATTTCTTTCATGTATAATGTTATAAATATTATAAATTTTAATACATTGAACTTATAAAACTAATGTGTCACAAATTATTAAAATATATTCTAAGCGTTTATTTATTACGTAATTAAAATTCACGAATTACATGCATTACCAGTTACCACATCAGTATATAGTAAGTTATAATACCATTAACGTTTATCTTCTTCCATCTATCTTTCCTCCTTTCATCCACCTTTCCTCATTTAGGAAATCACCTTTGACAGTTGAAGTTCGTTATGGATGCCACTTTAATATGATAACAACTGCCAATTGATCCCTTTATGACTAAGCAAAACCTTATTTAATTCAAAGTCGATGAAGAAATGAATGAATGTGAAAAAACTAGAAATTGAATTGTAGTTCACATAATGACGACTCCCTTTGTTCTTTACAAACACAATAGTTCTAAATCGATGTCTATTTTTTTTCCTTTTTCTCTTTTTGGTCTAAATTCGATGCCACATGTTTTATTTACTTAAAAAATGTATAGACTAAGGCGTAACTATATAATACTCCTATATGGGTTAGGTTTCATTTTAGCTTAAAAATTAAGGGGAGCATGAGAACTAAAGGCGAGTAAATTACGTGTGGGGAATCCAAGATGGTGAGAGCTGTTGAACTCTAACTTGAAGATGTAGAAAGTCTTTGTATATGGGGCTTGTTTTATTAGATTAAACTAGTTTAGTGTTTATTTAATCCGATAATACGCTGTAAAATATTTCGATAGTACAAAAATTACTGTGGCTAATAAACAAATTAATTTAAAATTTTTTTTTTTTGGCAACCATACCAAATATAACTTGGTTGAGACTTTTGTTTGGCACAAAGTCATAAATGAGAAGCCTTTCATTTCCTTCCAAGCAGAAACCTTGAAGCTAAACTATATTCCAGTGGTGAAGCTTGGCCATTAACAAGATCTCATTCTTAAATTCTAAATCTTCTTGTCCATCCATCTCTTGTCCATCAGAGAGCCTACCCTACAGATGCATCAAAATATTCAATATGAAACCCTTAATAATAAAAAAGTTCTGAATCTAACCTGTTATGACAGACAATTGAGATACTTGACTATATGATATTGCCAAATTACCTTGTAGACAGGAACCAAATTTTCCTTTCCCAACCTTATTTACATTAGAAAAGTTGTATGTAGTTACTCTAATTGTTGGAAAATTGAACTCCATTGATTCAATATTGTAAATTTCATCCACAGTGTTGGGTTATAGGTCGATCCCAGTTAATTAAATCAAATACCTAAGTTGATTAATTAGGTCAAATTATATACAAATCATGGAGGTACACACAAATCACCAAATAAATTAAGTGTAGTAGAAATTAAATTGACATGGTGATTTGTTGAAAAATGGAAAAAAACCTCTTGAATGCGAAAAATCTCATCAGGTGAATTTCAGATCATCATTCCCAAGAATCCATTAATCATGAACAAGTGGTTACAAGTATAAAAAATCTTACCACTACCCTGAACTATCTCAAAATACCAACCTACAATTTAATCTTTACTCCAATTCCTAATTAGCTTTGATCTTGTAGAGACTTCTTCTTGTATGCACGGATCCTAGTACATGTCCGACTTCCCAGTAACTTATTTATTATTATCGGATGCAAAGTTCTTCACTTCAAAGCACATTTAAGATTTGGAAGCACTTGGTTACAAAACCCTAAGGCGCACAAGAACGCAGTAGCTTCTCACAGAATGTATGAGTTCTCTAAACTGAGTCTTTATGTATTTTATGCCTTTAAAATAATACTTTTATATGTTCTAGAGGTTTAGTAAATGAAACCTTAGCAATTCAAGTCATCATTGGCCGAAATTTTGATGTGATAATTTTGGATCTACGGAACTCAATAGATCAAGAGGTATCGAGCTTAGTGTCGAGAATTACTCATTAAGCCTCGATAGATGCTAGTGTCGAGACTAGTGTTGAGTTTCATTAAATCCGCTTTTCTTCATGCCTTTAATGATACCACTTACTTTGTCTTATCAACATTCTTCATGATATCCTAAAAACATCTTAGATCTATCCAATTACAAGTAAAATACATTTTGTTAAACAATATGCCAATATATATATATATATATATATATATATATATTTTATTTTAAATGTCCCTAACACATAGCTTCACATGTGGAACAAGTCAATACAACTGGATTAGATAAGTCAATTGTTTAATGATAATTGATACAGTATTAAGTTATGTGCATGCCCCATTAATATGCTCACCAACACTAATTACTGAAGTAATCTTACAAAACCACTAATGCTCAAAATGTGTATACCACTATAATATCCTTTTATTTTTGTTGAAGTTATTTTTAAGCGAACACTCACTCCTTCAAAAATTTATCTTTCTAGATATTATGATGTAACATTGAATTCGTGGTAGCCTAATCTTATTTTATAAAAGGAACTAGTTTGGATCAGGTAGTGCTCTTTTACACTAGATCCATTGGAATATAAACCCATGTCAAAAAAGTTAATTAATTTTTCTTTTCTCATAAAGCATTTTTAAAACTATTTTTTAAATTAATTACCTTAAGATATTTATTAACTTTTCTAAAATTTTATTATACCATACCAACCACAAACCCATTAAATGTGATAAGACTTATTCCCTTTGAGTGTAGGTCTAACAAATGTTCCCCCAAACCTCATGGATAAGGAAAATTATTGTGTACTTCCGGAATATCATAAATGCATATTCCTTCTTCTCATATGAATGGTGGGTCCCACTAATTAAATTCATGGTGGAACTCACCATTCATTTGAGAAGAGGGAGTATGCATTTATTAATGGGACCTACTATCATTCATGTGAGAGGAGAGAGTATGCATTTATGGTATTCCAAGAGTACTTAATAATTTGTTCATGGATAATATGCTACAAGCCTACCGATAAGTTTTAGGGAGGATGTCCCACTAACTATGAGCGAGGAATATCAAGGACTCACTTCTTTCTTATTTTATGAATACCTATATAATACCCTAAACACCCCTGTAAAGGGGGTATGCTTACAAGAGGACTCATTGTTATTTTGCAATTATGTCTTCCCTAAACAAAAATGAGTAATTCTAGTATTATATAAAAAGTAACAACTTTTACCACAACTATCATATGTGGTTGATTGTGATTGGTTGCGTGTCATTTTCGCATAAACTTACCACTTTTTTCTACCACTCACCATCTGCTATATGCTTTGTGGTTTAGAGTTGAGTTTTAGGATTTAGGGTTTAGGATCTCACTTTCGCATAAACTTACCACTTTTTTTACCATTGTGTAAGAATTATGATTTATTACATGCTCTTTAAATTTTTAAACAAAAGTTGATTTACTCACTTAATTTTCTGAGCCTCGACAGGTGGAGTGGGTCTGTCCAAGATGAGCTAAGGATTTACTATTAATATTATTAGAATGACATCAATCTGGACCAGAAGAGTAAAGACCAGTTCTAAGTTGAGTCTTTTCTCACTTTTCTCAAACTATCCGTGTAAACGCGTATGGCCAACCTTTTCTGCCTTCTACTTTCCATATTCAAAAAAGCATCTTTGGTTTTGGTACAGATGCTACTTTTATATGCTAACAACTTTCCGGATTTGACCTCTCTATGACTAAGAAAAGCCGTCGAAATTTAATACAAAGTCGATCAAGCAATGAGTGGATGTCGACAAACTCGAAATAGAATGGAAGTTTCCTTTCATCAAATAAATAATGGTCGTTTCTCAAAAAAATAAAAATAAATAAATAATGGTCGTTCCTCCCGATCATGCCAACGCCATTTGTTCTTTTCAGACACGTTCTTTCTAAATTGATGATTTTTTTCACACTAATTTTTTTTTTTTTTTTGAGAATCTTTTTCACTCTAAATTTGATGTCACACATTTTATTTATTAAAAATTGATCGTTGCAAAGTATGTTAAAAATTTTATTATTTAGTTTTTAATGGTACAATAAATTACAAAAAAGAAAAAAAAAGTAATTCAAAAATTCATTTGTCATAATTTAAAATCTATCATTCATATTCATTATTTCTATGTTAAGTATAGTATTCAAGGTAACACCAATCAGGGGCGGCTTGATGCATTTGGGAACCTAAGGCAAAAATTGATCATCTTAATTTAGATGCAAAATTACTACTAATTAACATGAACTACATAGAAATTTTTTTTTTTTTTTTTGAATTTTTAAGACAAAAAAATTTGACAAAATTTTTCATACTTGTTGATGTGGTAGATTGATAGTGATAAGTAAAACAGTGGTGTTAGTGGTAGATTTAGATGAAAATTAGTAAAAGTTTGCTAATTAAACTCTTATTATTATTCTTTTTTTTTTTTAGAAGTGCAACATTCACAATATTTTTACAACAAATCCTAGATTTTAAACTGCTTTTTGTTTTTTATTTGAAAATATCACTATAATTATTTTTTTGCCATCAACAATAGGCAGTAACAACCTGCTACTTAGCATTAGTTGTAAAAGTGTTGTGAAAAATATTATGGACGACGTTACATTTTTCTCTATTTTTTTATTTGTTTTTCATCTAATAAAAAAAATTATTTTATTTATTGATTATAAATAATCCTATTGGTTAAAATTTGGAGGCCTTTTTTTTACTTAGGGCCTTAGGCGGTCGCATTTCTTGCTCCACCATAGAGCCGGCCCCGACACCAATATAACATAAGTACTACCAACAAATAAAAAAAATGGTAGAGGAAAGAACTTAATATGCATGACACCTTTTCATTTTAAATTCAAAATTAAAAGATCTAACACAAATTTTTAATAAAAGTACACAGTTCTTTTTTTATGTTTTTATCTTTTCTTGGTTTTAAGAAACTCTTCCTAGTTTGTTTTAAACACTTTTTTTTTTTTTTGTAAATATTTTTCTGAGAAGCTTTTTCTGAATTAATTAATAGTTTTTTTCTTTTTTGAACTATCTGAAAGATACATGCATGATACATGTCCATACACCAAGCTGTAAACTCTACTCCGTGCATTGCTAAGCTTACAGTAGTGTATTAATCTCAACATTTGATATACTTTCGTAATAAAAGAGTTCAGGTGATAATATTATTGCAAAAGTGAATTAAGGAAAAGAAAAAAATAAATAAAGTTTTTGGTAATTTTGGTAATTTATTTGGACAATGTTAATTAAAAAATATAGTTTTTGGTAACTTTAATGCTACAAGTGTGACAAAAAAACCTAAAAGCTAGATAATTCTAAAAAAACTAATTATGTTAAATTAAATAATAAAAATAAAAAATAAAAAAAAACAAGTGAGATAAAAAGCTGAAAGGTTAACATTTTTTCCAAACACCTGTAGTGACTGTATTTGAAGAGTGCACTTAATACATTTACATTTTGTTTAGTAGTAGAAAATTCTAGACGTTTATATTTTTAAATGATGCACAAGTTTTCTACTGCCTACAGGTGTAAATTGTTATTATTAGAATATTAGAGCAAGTATTCTAAGTCATTAGTTAGTTACGTTGCTTGGGTAGAATCTTGCCCGAGCCATATTGAGTGGGCCTGTGCTCAGGATATTGATGTAGCTACTATTTCTTAACTCTTGAATACAAGTTCAGTACTTCTTATCAAAAAAAAAAAAAAAAAAGGAATATTAGAGCAAGTAAATCTTGAACCATCGTTGAATATACTCATCGGAAGTGCTGCATAACACTAGGGAGATAACAAATCTGAGAAACTCCAGTTGAGAGATTAATATAATATATAAAAGATATCCAAAAAAATAATCTTGGGATTTAGAGCTTCTACTATTTTACAACAAACATCACATAGCAGCAGCCCAGACTGCTAAGAGAAACGTGGGTAGCCCAGGCTTCAAAATTATTCAACGTGGTTACTTCCATAAAATCTTTTCTCAAGACTCATATAAAGAACTGTAGTTACTTCAATCAACCCTTAGCGAGGATATAATTCAGTAATTGAAAACTCATTTGTTGAGGCTATAAGAGATTGATTTGACTCCATGTTTGGTTCAACATCATTGTGTATAAAAAATGCAGGTTGCGAAGGTACTAATAAGGTGATAGAGTTGCCATTAAGCATTAGAATGACTGAAGTCATGGTTGGTCTATCAGCTACATTTTCTTGAACACATAATAATCCAATGTGGATGCACCGGATTATTTCAGTTGTTGAACCAACTCCTAGTATGGGGTCTATAATATTGGAAGTTGTCATGTTCCTCCAATTTTTCCATGCCTGCAAAATGATTTAAGTTGTGCACACAAATTTTAGAGTAAAATTTGATTTATTTTGCCAATATTATGAGCAAAAGTAGTACCATACTTTAAGTTAAACATGAAATGTATACAAAGATATTGTACTTACATAATTAAGAAGATACTCCCCGCTATTATGGAAGTAACCGTTTTCTATTTGCATACCATTTCAAGAACTAACACACCAAGACTAAACACCAAGGTTTTGAAACCCGGATCGTTCATTGAATCGTAAAAAAGAGAGGTTTAAGGTTTTTTAGGTCGAACCGAGGTTGAACCAGGGTCGAACCATGATGACGTCATAATTAATTTAATAATTATTCTATCTTTCAAATGTATTTTCTATATCATAACTTTAAGAAATATTAAATCCTAGTATTATAATAATAAAATAATTATCTTGGTTAGGTTATATTTTAATTTTGAGTTGATTTGAATAGACCAAAAGCTATGCTTAAACCCAAACCCAACTAAAAGTTAAGCTTAAGCCCAAATCCAAAACAAAATTTTTCCCTCTTTTTATTTCATCCTGTATTCCCTCCCCCAGGCCTACCAATTGTCACATCAACTTCTCATCAAAGCCAAACAATCTCTATTTTATTTACATTTTCTTCTCTCTCTGCAAACTCCCACCGCACATTCATTCACTCTTTATTTTTACTTCTTCCTTTTGTTTGTTTCCTTCTTCCTTCTCGCAAAGATCTTAACTCCCACCGCTTTATTATCACCTTCGATTTGTCCTTCTCGGTTCTCAAGCCTACGTTTCCTATTGCAGATCCAGGTTCATAGTTTCCTTTTTATCAATTTTTTCTTTTATTTTTTTCTCACATCTCCCTTCTTCCCCAAGATTTCACTATGAAAAATTTTCGGTATTCACATTTCGGCCTGGCCGGAATGGAACTATATTCAAAACATTGGTCCACCCACTAGAAAAGCTGAAACAAAAAGAAATCGTTCGAACCTCAAAAACCGGTCACGGTTCTCGAATCTGTATACCGACGACCACGGTTCGCACAGGTCCTTACTTTTTCCCATAGAACGGTTCTTGAAGCTAAAAAAACCGCAAAACCGAGAAGTTCGCATTTTTCCTGGTCGGACCGTATGGTCCGGTTCGAGTTTCAAAACCTTGCTAAACACATGGATTTTACTGAGAAATGTCCATAAGATGCATACTTTGGAGCCATATATCCGCCGCACGAAAAAAAAAATAGTAATATTACTTTATATACTTACAACACATGAAATTAGAAGCATTAGTTTAATTTGAATGATAATAGAGCAATTAACCATAATTTTCAAAATATATTAATTTTCTCTAATTTATAGGAGATGGTTAAATATTTGTTAGGAACTGTTTTTACAATTTAATGCAATATAATTCTTGTAATTGACAATAAAAAAAAATAAAAATGTAATCCTATGATAATTATTATAGCTAGGATACTTACTATGTCCCAAATGATTCTATTTGTATTGCTCTGTGTTTGATTTAGTAAAACTAATTTTGCTAGACCAAAATCAGCAATTTTGGGATTCATCTCAGCATCTAGCAAAATGTTACCAGGTTTGAGATCATGATGAATGATGCGATGTCGAGAATCTTCGTGAAGATAAAGAAGACCTCGAGCAATGCCAACTATAATTTTGTAATGCATTTGCCAATCCAAATTTGCACGCTTAGTTGTATCTACATTATTCATTCATGCTATCAGTCCCAATGCAAAAGATAAATCAAAGTATGTTCAAGCAAATATGAAACCTGAAAAATATTATGAATAATAAATGAGAAGCCTTTCAATTCCCTTAAAGCAAAAATCTCGGAGCTTAACTAAATTCCGGTGTTGAAGTTTAGCCACTATTGAGATCTCATTCTTAAATTCTAAATCACCCTGTCCAGAATTCATAGATAATCTTTTTATAGCTATTTCTTGTCCATCGGAGAGTCTACCCTGTAGATGCATCAGAATATTCAATGTGCAACCCTTAATAATAAAAAAGTTATGAATCTAAGTTGTTATTACAAACAATTGATATACTTGACCAAACAGTATTGTCAAATTACCTTGTAGACAAAACCAAATCCTCCTTTTCCAAGCTTATTTGCATCAGAAAAGTTATCTGTAGCAACTCTTAATTGTTGGAAAATCAAATTGCAATGATTCGGTCTTGCTAATTTCACCCATTGCTTTACATGTGGAACAAGTCAATACATCGGGATTAGATAAGTCAATTGCTTAAAGAAGATTGGTTTCATTTTCAGCTACGCGCATACCTCATTAATGGGCTCACCAAAACGAATTACTGAAGCTATCTTACAAATCACTAATGCACGGAAAATGTGTATGCTAGTACGATATCCTTTTGTTTTAATTAGTTGAAGTTATTTTTAAGCTGAACACTCACTCTTTCAATAGTTTACATTTCTAGAAATTGTGATGTATCGTTGAATTCATGGTAGCTTAATCCTATTTCATAAATATCCTTAACTTCTTTTATTGCTAATTACAAAAAGAATCCATTGAACCATGAAAAAGTTGAACACTAGACTTGAAATTCCACATTTCTCTTAGGAATGTAAAATTTGGCACCTGAATTAAGGAGAATTATTGTGCAATCCCATACTGTACTACCCTCTCTCATAGAGGGGTAGGTCCCAGGGCTCACCAACACGAATTACTAATGCCATCTAACAAAATCACTAATGCAAAAAATTGTGTATGCCATCATAATATCCTTTTGTTTTATTTAGTTGAAGTTATTTTTAAGTGGAACACTTTCTCTTTCAAGAGTTTATATTACTAGAAATTATGATGTAACGTTGAATTCATGGTAGCTTAATCCTATTTCATAAATACCCTTAACTTCTTTTATTGCTAATTACAAAAGAATCCAATGAATCAAGAACAGTTGAACACATGACTTGATATTCCACATTTCTCTTATTAAAGCAAAAATTGGCATCTAGATGAGAGAATATTATTGTATAGTCTCAGATTATATGTGCGCCTTCCCTCTCATAGAGGAATGGGTCCCATGGTGGGTGGGACCCACCTCTTTGTGAAAGGAAGGGAGTATAGTTTGGGACTACACAATAACGGCTCCTAGATTAGACAGCTAGACCTCATTGACAAATATGCAACCCATATCATAGATCTTTTACCTCTAACTTTTTATAGGCAAAAAATATGCATCAAAAGTCAATATCTTATTGTCATCAGTATTGCCTTGAAAGTCTTGAGTACTTTTTTTTTTTTTTCAATATTTCACAATTAAATAATGTTTTATTAGCTTAACATTTTAAAAATCTCACTATTAATATATATGCTAAGTAATGCTCTTTCTATTCGTAAGATGTACGCCGAGTTTTATACATAGATACATATATATATATATATATATATATATATAGATAGTATTAATTCTTATACTTTATAGAAATGAAATCCTTAAAGATAGGATCATAGGAACAACTTACTTTCTACTTTCTTCCTTTGCTTCTTCCCCCTTAAAGAGACGCAGATGCAGATGATAAGCGTCATGAAAACAACCACCGCCACAACGATAATGATGATAGTTTTAGATGAGTTGCTCCTCTTTTCGGTAATAAATCAGAGATCGTTCTCAATTAAATATTCAAAGTTTGAAGTTTGGAATTAACATCACCAAACTAACACAAAAACCCAAATAACTAAAAAAGAAGTTAAATTTGTTCTCAATAAAACATTTTGAGGTCGATTTTCGGAATGGAAATTATTAATTAGTAAATGCGGAGAAAACAAAGATCAAATAATCAACACTTTGGAGTCTAAGCAATCATGGCCCGGTCTTTCCTCCTAGAAATATTTAATGGACAAAACAAAAGTAAAAAAGCGTGAATAATTTAAAAGCCTCAAAAGTTACTGTCTTTCTCATTTTTTTTTTTCATTTTTTTAAGTAGATAGCATAGGAGTGGGAGTGATGCAGGTGATCTAGTAAGTTTGGACACTTTATTTGGGGAACTATACCCGTGTATAATTATGTTATATTGACTAATTATAAAGGCAAACATCACTGAGTGATGCTAAAAATCAAGGATTCGCTAATGGTCCACGATTTTAGCTTAATCAGAGGTGAGCATATGTGAAAAATATATCATACATTAAAAGCTATAACCACGTACTAGGCAGAGAATAGGGCTTGGGAGCATCGTTTGCCATACTAGTTGCAGTTACAGCTTGATTCGAAGATGGGGGAAGATTATGGGTTGTGTACATTTTTAGAACCCTTAAAACACAAGTTGTTTAACCTAGTTATTTAACTAAGTGAATGCTTAGGTTTATTATTCAGATTTAGGTTAACACAAGTAAATCATATCAAGTTACGAAAAATAAAGAACACAATGATATGATAACCTAGGAAAATCAAACCGGTAAAAAACTTGCGAATGATTTAACCTAGCTATCCTCAAGGTAAAATAGATCAACTATGAAAGAATTGAAGTTTTACAATAGCGACTTAGACCACTAACATCTTATTGTTACCTCGAGTAGAAAATTTATTACCATGACCACGTGATAGCTCCGAGTCCACAGACTACTTCTTTTCTTGATCCACAGCAACCACAAGTACACTCACTTGTGTTTTTCTTTAAGCTCTTTATGCAGAGCGATCACCAAGCTCTTGACATCAATCTTGATTTTGATAACCCTAAGTGTGTATGAAGGCAAATACCTCTATATCTCACAAGAGATTCACACACACTGCATATCAACAACCTCTAAAATGTGGCTAAGGTTTTTCCTTTTATATTTAAGGCAAAATATAAAACCCTACACGTCATATGGGCTTGGGCTGAGTTGGAAATTCTACGAGAAAACATTTTGTACGAGGTTTGATCGATCAAGTCTAATTTTCAATCGATTGAGCCTTGTAGAAAGTGAACAATAATTTTTTGCAATTACTTGATTCCAACTTTACAATAAACATACTTTGAGCAGCCTAAATCTAGACTCTAAGTTTTGATCATAGTTTGCCAACATTACACATTGAAGTTCTAAACATTTAGATCCTAAATCCTTAGAAACTAACAAACTCCCCTTTGGAAATTTGTGACAAAACACATAATAAAACAAAATGCTCAAAGTTATAAAACAATCCATTACAATAAGATGCCCAAAATTAATTCAACCTAACTACTATCTATTAATTGCAAGTGTAGACAAAAACACAAATGAATCAACTTGTATATTCTTGAAACACTTAACAAACACATAAACGCATGTGTGGGAAAATACAAGTAAAAAAAATAAATTCTTGATTTCACAAAACAGAAAATAAAAGACATATATCATGAATAACCTCATAATATAAATCAATAATCAATGTAGCACATGTCAACAAGAAACAATAAAAGAGATTAAAAAAAAAAAACATAATGTCTTCCTCTAACATATACATCCCATAACAAATAAATACACCAAGATAAATGCATTGTGAGCCAAAAAATAAATACATGATGAAGCACCTAGATACAATCTAAAGCTCCACAGCTCCAAAAAGTAAAACACTCCCCCTATCTCCAATCATATGTACTTCCCCTTTTTGTGACAAATTACCAAAGGACAATCAAGACTCATCACCAAAAGAAGGTGGTGGAGGAGACCGCCGAATGCTTGTCAAATCCGCATGCAAGGCCTGAAGCTCCGTGAGTACATCCACCAAAAGCTGACCATAAGCTGCACGAACGGTCATGACAGTGTCCAACATACTCCGAATGCTAGAATCACCCGAAGTATAAGGTAGAGGATCAATTGTGGCGGTGGGATCAACATACTCCTCACCTGTGGGATCACCAGAAGAAGGAGGAGGAGGAGGAGGAGGTGCAACAACAGAGGAAGATTCTACTCTAAGGCATTTAAAGCTAGCTTTCATTTGAGCTGCTCTCTGCCTAAGGAAAGTGGCACCTATGGGAGCTATAATGTATACGAGTTCGAGATGCAGGAAAATCCTCTAATCCTAAATGTAACAAAATTTGATGTATAAAAACAGAGAAGAAAAGACCATGTGCTATAGAACTACTCCTATGAACCTCAATCAAGGATCGAATAAAAAGAGTAGGAAAACTCATAGGAGCATTAATTACAAGGGCATACAAAAATGCATATCTCTCAATAGGAATGGTGTGCAAGTGAGAGATGGGCCAAATAGAATGACACGAAATCCGAAAAAACAAGTAATGAATCTCGGTAAGCTCATGGGAGGTAATCCGAGGATCGAGAACCCACCGAATGGAAGTACCGGGAGATATGACATAATGTCATCAAGAGAAGGGGTCTCATCATAAGGGTAGACCGGCTGCTATACCCTAGGTACCCCAAAAGCAAAGGCCACTACTAAAGGAGTAATGACATACTCTTCACCCTGTATCCAACTCATCACATACTGAATGTTGGAATCATTAGAGTGGACAGAGAGGTTTAAGTAGAACTCTCTAATCAAGGTAGCCAAAGGAGGATGATCGATATCCAACAAAGGAAGCCAGCCCCTATGCTCAAAGTTCCTCCTAATCTCCTGTTCTAGCTCATCTAACACTACCTTCCTTTTAGCCCAAACTGATCTAAAGAAGTTCAGCTTCTCATAGGTCTCTTGGTTTTTCTTAGTTCAAAACCTATCACTGTCAAAGGTTGGAGTAGAGGTGGAGGTGGTTATCCTATTGGCTCTAGTCTTCCTAACCATGATGCTAAGGGTTGGAAAGGATAGACAGAAAAGAAACCAAAGAAAGAAACACAAAGAAAACCAAGGGCAAACCGCATCAGATAAGGTTAGAGAGAAAATAACAATTGAAAATATCAATCTATATGATACATGAACATAATTAACAAATGATGCATGCTCTAATGCATTGAGCATAGAGTTTAGAACAAAAACCCCAAATTTTGAAAAACCCACTTTCAAAAATTTAACCAAATTGAGTAATTAATCATTACACTAGATAGAAATCATTATGAAATAACATAATCAATCAATTTCACAAGTCAATTTTACTAATTACAGTCCAATTGAACAAAATTCCCAATTTCAAGTAGTTTCAAGCCCCCAGAATTTCAAATTGTTCTCAACTCACCAAATTAATCAAATTAAAGCAAGGGAAACATGTTTGTATCATCTCAGAACAAAAACCCAACAATCAATTTGGAAAGAAACCAACTCAAAAATAAAATAAAATAAAATAACCCAAATTCTTATAGGTCCGAAAATATCCCTTAAAATGCATGAAAAATGCATGAAATATGTGAATAAAACAAAAAAGAAGGGGTAAAAATGTCTTACCGGCACAAGAAGACAAAAACTTTGAGAAAAATTTGGAAGAAAATGACAAAAATCACTTGGACCGGACCAATCGAAGAGAGAGAGAAAAAAGCCTTTTTAAAAAGTTTGAATCAAATGAAGAACACGTGAGAAAAGCTTATTTTAAAAAACTCTCTGACCGATTTTTGATCGGTCGAAAATTAGATTCGATCGATCGAAAATCACATTCGATCTATCCAACATCAATCGAACAGCGATCGAGCTAGGCAGATTCAAACCAAATTTTTTATCGCAATTTCGATCGGTCGAGCAACATGTTCGACAGATCGAAAATCTGGAAAAATAAATTTTTTGAAAAACAAAGCAATTTAATGTAGAAACTCCCCAAAGAATAATATTTTATGAATAGAATGCATGAGTATGAGATGAAAAGTGTTTCAAAAACCCTTAAATTCAACCCAAATCTTCCAAAAACAAAATTTTCAATCAATTTGTCCTCAAAGCTCCAACATTAAACACATTTTGCATTAAAATCAAAGAACTTTTAATCTTGGATGGTCACAACAAGATCACACACAATATCATATACTAAGTTTAGCAAAGAATAACTTGTGTAGTGTGTGTAACTAGCGATAGCTTGAGATATATGTGAGGTGATATGTAAATAGTAATCAATCACAATTTCTACAAAATTCATCACATAAGTTTGAAAGAGACTATCACCTAAAGAGTTACATCATATAACTCTCACATCTCCTAGAAAACAAGTTTGCAATCATGTAAGTTTCTTGATTTGCCTCATAATGTACACACCAATTTTATTTGATTTGAAACTAATTAAAATAGCCAAGATAATGTACACACCAATTTTATTTGATTGTGAATTAATTATAGCCCAATAATGTACACACCAATTTTAGCATTAATTTGAGACTGCACCTTATGTTCTTTTTGTGCATGTGTTATACTTTCTTAAATACAAAATCTTATGATATGCATTAAGGTGTTCATGATTGGTTAGTAAACAGTGGTGAGATGGTTATTTATGTCTTTCTCATTAAGTTCAAGTCCAACAATCAAAGGCATGTGACCTTAAGATCAAGATCAAGTGATTAAAAACTATAAATAACTCCCATACAACATGCACTACAAAGCTAAAACTAGCAAGGTGCGATAAAATAAACTCATCCAAGCTAAGTAAGGTACATAAACATGTTATGTAAAGATAATATGGCCAACCTTGATTTCAAATCTAAGAAAAATAATGCAAAACACATTTTTCCTTCCTTTTCCTCTTTTTTTTTTTTTTTTTTTTTTGGGTGAAGTGCCTCAAACTTACTTCTATCAAGAGGTTTGGTAAAGATGTTAGCATTTTGACGTTCAGTAGGGATATATTTAAGAGCCATAATCTTTCTTTCTTCCATATCCCTAATAAAGTGACATCTAATCTATATCTGCTTAGTCTTAGAGTGTTGAACAGGGTTTTTAGAGATATCAATAGCACTAGAATTATCACAATAGACAACCATGGTATCTTGTGATATCGATAGCACTAGAATTATCACTCAAAAACTTTTTCATCCAAAGGAGCTTTGAACAACAACTTCCAGAAGCAATATATTTTGCTTCTATAGTAGAAAGAGAAACATAATTTTTCTTTTTACTCATCTAAGCAACAAGATTGTCTCTTACATAAAAACAACCACCAGTGGTGTTTTTTCTATTATCGGCATTGTCGGCCCAATCAATCAAATGAATCCAACAAAAGACAGATTTGATTCTTTGCTATAAAACAATCCATAATCACAAGTTTCACTAACATATTTTATGATTCTTTTGACAAAATTCAAATGTGAAATTTTAAGATTAGATTGAAATCTAGAACATACACCAACATTGAAGGCAATATCGGGACAACTTGCGCTTAAATACAAAAGACAACCAATCATGCTTCTATATAATGTAACATCAACAGACTCACCCAATTGATCATTGGTTAACTTTGCATTTGTAGCCATTGGTGTTCTAGCATGTACGGCTTTGTCAAGTCCAAATCTCTTGACTAAATTTCTAGCACACTTGGCTTGGTTGATGTAAATTCCAGAATCTGTTTACTTCACCTACAATCCCAAGAAATAAGTTAGTTCACCAACCATACTCATCTCAAACATCTTCTTCATTTCATCTGCAAATGATTGAGCAAGAGAATCATTAGTAGTACCATAAACAATATCATCAACATAAATTTGAGCTACTACAAAATAATTCTTATCCTTTTGTATGAAGAGAGTAGTATCTGTAAATCCTCTTTTGAATCCATACTCGGTGAGATGTGCGCTTAACCTATCATACCATGCCCTGGGAGCTTATTTCAAATCATAGAGAGCTCTCTTCAACTTGTAGCCATAATCCGGTTTGTGAGGATCAACAAAACCCTTTAGTTGTTCAACGTACACCTCTTCTTGCAACATCCCATTCAAGAAGGCACTTTTGACACCCATTTGATACAACTTGAAATTCAAATGACTAGCTATGGCCAAATCCTAATGGATTTCAGTCTTGCTCCTGATGCAAAAATCTCATCAAAGTCAATCCTTTCCACTTGTGTGTATCCTTGAGTAACAAGTCTTGATTTGTTTCTAATAATAGTACCATGTTCATTTGACTTGTTCTTAAAAATCCATTTAGTTCCAATCACATTTACTTCCTTTGATCTAGGAACTAATTCCCACACATCATTCTCAACAAATTGATGAAGTTCTTCATGCATAGAATTAACCCAATTAGCACCTTGAAGTGCTTCATCCACTTTTTTTTATTCAAATTGGGATAGATAGCATGAGTAAGTAATTACATTCAAGGCTTTGGATCTCAATCTCATGTTATCATTCAAATTACCCAATATGTTTGTCGCAGGGTGATTTAACTTTACACTAGAAGATGGACCTTTAACTAGAGATGTGGAGGTACCTTTTTGTTTTGATGAAGGACTAGGCTCACTTTGTTCTTGTTGAGTTTCATGAACTAGTGTGGATGGTTCTTGTACTAAAACAGCATCATTCAACAATAGTAGCTCTTCATCACTATGCTTCCCAACATAATCATCGGGAATAGAATCATCAACCTTCACGATCTTTTCTCGAACCGGAGGAGTGTTTTATAAATGAGTTTCTAAACACAATTCATCATTGATCACCACATTTGAAGATTTCATGACTGTTTTAGTTCTCGGGTTGTATACTCTATATGCTCTACTAGTGGAGGAGTATCCCAAAAAGTATCCCTTGTCCCTCTTTGCATCAAACTTTTCTAGGTTCTCCTCACATCACGCAGAATGTAACAGTTATTGCAAAATATCTAGAAGTATTTGACAACAGACTTCTTTCCTCTCTAGAATTCATAAGGAGTTTTCTTGGAGTTAGGTTTGAAATACACCCGGTTGAGTGTATGGCAAGCGGTGTTAACTACTTCTCCCCGGAAGGACTTGGACATCTTTTTGTTGTGTAGCATGACACGAGCTATCTCTTGAACAACCTTATTCTTCCATTCCACTATTTCATTCTGTTATGGTGTCTTGGGTGAAGAGAACTCTTGGTGTGTGCCTTGATCATTGTAGAAGGTAGCAAATTTTGTGTTTTCGAATTCTTTTCCATGATCACTTCTAATTCTCGCTATCACAAGACCTTTCTCAACTTGCAATTTCTTGCATAAGTGTATCATCTTTTCAGGAGCTTCAACTTTATCTCTCAAAAGCACAACCCAAGTATATCTATTAAAATCATTTATAATAACTAGAATATACCTCTTTCCACCTAAACTTTGAACTTTGGCAGGACCCATGAGATCAATGTGCAACAACTCTAGAGGTCTTGAAGTTTGAACTTCGATTCTGAGAAAGAGGTTTGGACTTCACTTGTTTACCCATCTGACATGGTCCATATATGCACTTTTCTATCTTTTCAAACTTGGGCAAACCAATAACTGCATCACACTTGGAAATCTTCTCTAATTGCTTGTGACTCGCATGTCCCAACCGTTGATACCATAAGTCTATTTGATTGATCTTTGCATTGAAACACTTGTTGCTTATACTAGGTGTTATACCATAATAGTTGTCACCTGTCCTCACACCAATACACATACAATCACCTCTTCTATCAAGTATCTCACATTCATATTTGGTGAAAAGAGCATTCAGTCCATTGTCACAAATTTGACTAATGCTGAGTAAGTTAACCTTTAGCCCATCAACACACTTGAAATGTCCACAGTTCCAATGCCTCCGATCACATATTTTCTTCCATCTCCAAATGTGACTATCCCAATTTTTCCTTCAAAGAGTGTCTTGAATAAAGAATTATTTCTTGTCATATGCTTGGAACAACCACTATCCAAATACCAAAGACAAGAATCACGTGCCTTTAAGGTGGTTAAAGCATTGTAGCACACATAATTATCATCACATGTGATTATACCAAGATACTCAAAGGAAGACTTAACAAAAGCAGCAAGAGACACAAACCAAAAGTAGACAAGTTGGAATTTTAGCAATAAGAACTTCCAAGAATCCATGACAACAAGGGTCAATGATCAACTCTTAAATTAAAGGATCTAAATACTAAAACTAACCCACTCTGATATTACTTGTACGTTTTTAGACCCTTTAAAACACAAGTTACTTAACCAAGTGAATACTTAGGTTTATTATTCAGATTTAGGTTAACACAAGTAAATCATATCAAGTAAACAATGAGGAAAATAAAGAACACAACGATATGATAACCCGGAAAAACCAAACTGGTAAAAAACCTGGGGTGAATTTAACCTAACTATCTTCAAGGTAAAACAGATCCATTATAAAAGAATTGAAGTTTTCTAATAGCGACTTAGATCACTAACATCCTATTACTACCTCGAGTAGAAAACCTACTACCACGATCACGTGACAGCTCCGAGTCCACGAATTACTTCTTTCCTTGATCCATAGTAACCACAAATACACCTACTTGTATGTTTATTTAAGCTCTTTATGCAACAACTAAAGTGATCACCAAGCTCTCAACATCAATTTTGATCTTGATAACTCTAAGTGTGTATGAAGGCAAAACACCTTTAGATCTCACAAGAGATTTACACACATAGCATATCAACAACTTCTAAAATGTGGTTAGGGTTTTTCTCTTTTATACTTAATATAAAACATAAAACCTTACACGTCATATGAGTTTAGGTTGAGTTTTAATTTTGCAGAAAAACATTCTACACGAAGTTCGATCGATTGAGTCTAATTTTCAATTGATCGATTTGCGAGAAAGTGAACAATAATTTTTTGCAATTACTCGATTCCAACTTTACAATAAACATACTTTGAGCAGCCTAAATCTAGACTCTAAGTTTTGATTATGGTTTGCCAACATTACACATTGAAGTTCTAAAACATTTAGATCCTAAATTCTTAGAACCTAACAGGTTGGAAGCACAAACAGGCCTTTTTTTTTTTTTTTTTTTTTTTAATACAAGATAAAAATTCTACTTTACCCTAAATGTAAATACATATATGTGTGAAACATTTTCCTAGAAACATAATCCCTGTCCCTTGCCTCCACACCCCACAAGAACTTTGTAGTTGTGGAGTGACTATTACGGCAAAGTGGTAGCACAAATAGAGCTCTAATACCATGCTAAAAGAGAAACTCTCAATAAATTGATAGGAATTCTATTGGTATACTTACTTTAATTAGAATAAAGAGGGAGAACTAATCTAACTCTCTCTGTAACTAATCCAAATCTAGCCGCTATACAAGAAAAACAGAATGTAAATAGCTAATTTACAAATAGCCAATCAGATAAAAACACATTTAGCTAGCACACTTAATCTGACATGTGCCTTTTACGTGAACTTTTAACATTACCCGCTATAGCTGTTGTGTTTTGACTGATGTACGTACGACTTGCAGTTTAGATAGATGCAAGCTGTAGCTGCAGCAAACTCTTACTTCTTCTTAACAAATTCAGAAGATGTGCGTTTGGGAAACATACCTTTTGCAGGCAGAGGAGGAGGAGCTAATTGTGGTGCAGGCACAGTTCCAAATGGCCGCGATTCAATAAAAGTGCTATCATAGAATATACCGGGCTCCATTCTTAAGTTACAGCTGGGAAAAAGAATTCTCATTCCAAGCCTGTCTCTGCAACAATCTTGAATGTAGTTGTGAGCATTAACTAAGCAACTGCTACAATTAATCTCTGACAAATCAGGACTACACTGCATAAGGACATGCATCGTAAAGTTTTGATTGTTCTTCTTTCCAACAGCAAACCTGCGGAAACCACCTCCAGCTGATGCGTTATCTCTTAGATCTTTAAATAATGAGTTTAGTGCCTCATTGTTGTACTCAGTCACGTTCGAGACACCACTACTTACAAGAGCTTGATAAATGATAGGGTGTAGATTCCATAACACCAAATAAAGAGTTGTTGGAGTATCGAACTGTACAATTCATGTACCACACGATACCCTCTTTCTCGTTTGGACAAAACTGTAAGAGCTGCTGACCTGAAAAGTTGATACAGATACGGCAATCAGTTGCTGTAAGGTCAGCTCTACAAAGCCCAGTGGCGTAAACTTTGTCGGTGCCCCTCTCCGGCAGATAAATTGTAGAACCCATTTTCGATTGTGGTGTTGGAAGAGAGAATGGAGATAAGGTTTTTGAGGTTATATCTGAAGATACTATTACTGCTCACATTACCACTAGTTGAACAATCATGGACAACGTAGTCATCTCGCTGCAATATTATTACGCCGTGACTAAAAAGGGGGACGAGGAGGATCGCATAAAAGAATGGTAATCCGGAAGTGCTCATTATTATTGTTCCTCTGAATTTTCTGTATTTTGCAATGAATGGGAAGATTTTAATATAGGGTAATGAATAGGGATTGAGTAGACTATGGGTGTTTTTGGATGGAACTTATTTTGCTGAAACTGAAAATTGAAAACATCAGAAGAAAATAATTTTTAAATGTGTGAATAGTATTGTGGGACCCATTTTTAGTGAAAAAGTTGATAAAAAGTGAAGTTTGTGGGACCGTGAACAGTGCATAAATACACTGTTCACCGGAGAATGGGTCAACCATTGCGGCTGAAAAAAAAAAAAAAAAAAAAAAAAAAAAAAGAAAGAAAGAAAGAAAGGAAGGAGGAAATGCAGACGCAGCAAATAAAAGTGCTATCCAAACTAGCACTATATCAACGCATGGGTTGTACTTATCACTTGACTTGACTCCGTGACAGGAGTAAAGTGAAAGCATTAAATGAATAGATTCTTTTTAAGGTGGTGTTCCTTTCCCACTTTCCCTATGTTTCACTTGAGACTTGAGAGAAGAAAATAGAAGAGAAGAGAAAAAGAATAAGGAGAAAGGAAAAATGTGAATTCAATGATAGTTTTTTTCATCAAATTTAGCTTTCTTTCTAATTTTTTTTTTTCTTTAATGCTATCCTAACAGTGGAAAGTATTTAATTTCTCTTCCTCTCCCTCTTCTTCATCTCAAATCAAACATAGCGTTAATGTTTAAGTCAATGAAGTCAATAAGATTCTCACAATAACAACAAAAAGTCAATGAAGTCAATATTGTGCCGCAAGCTATTTCAATTTAAGTTGGGAAATGAAACATTTTGATACTAATAATTAAGTCCTAGTGTACCATTTTGAGATTATGACTATTTAAAAAAAACATATATTTATATATTAATAAATTTAAATGTATATATATATATATATATATATATTATTTGCAAATAAATAAATGTAATTATTTGATAAAAATTCATATGAATTGCCATGAATTTTTGCGAATGAAAGTTACAAGTTCATACATAATCAAATATACCTCATCCTATTTAATAATTTTTAAAAAAGCCCCGGGCCAGTTATAACCCAAATTTTATTTATGTGATTAGATAAGATTTTTTTTTTTTTTTTTTTTTTTTTTTTTGAGAAGAAGATTAGACAAGTTAAAGCATACTAGTTGCCAACACGTTGGTTGGTTCAGTGGTAAGGAGTTCGTGGCCTCGCTTGTCGCTTGGGTTCGAATCACCTCCACAGCCAATTGTTGGTGGGTATCCTTGGTGGGGTTGACCCCTCACACGGTCCGGTAAGAATAACCGGAGCTTATGTCAGAACGGCGCCCTGCCTGGGGGTATAATATAGCCATAAAGGCTCCCATTTTGTTTACCAAAAAAAAAAAAAAAAAACATACTAGTTCAAAAAAATTGAGAACCACTAAACTAAAGAGGAAGTAACGTGGGGGGTGGGGGAAGTAACGTGGTAAAAAGATGTATTAAACCATTAAAAAACTGATTGAGCGTGGGTGATAAAAGTAAAGACAGCCGCCCTTTATAAATTTCTTCGACTTCCAACTTATTTTATTTCAATTTCTCGATCACAACTCACGAGTCACGACTTCCAACATTTCTTTTCTTAGCCCATTTTATAGTTTTTTTTTTTTTTTTTTTTTTTTTTTAAGTTAATGGAAGCTTTAATAATATTAATTTAGGAAATATTTTGAAAAATATTTTATGAAAGAGTAAAAAAATAACTTAGTTTTTTGAAAATTTTTATATTTCTTATAGGTTAAAATTTTTCTAAAATAGTTTATTAATAAATCTTTTAAGAACACCAATTAACAGGATTCTAAAAACAATATAAAAAAAATATTAGACATTTCTTTATTATTATGTATATCATTAAACAAGTTAAAGCTTACAAGGAAAAGAAAAAGAACCACTTACATCATTTCTTTTCCCAACTTGCGTATTTTATTTCAAAGTTGGTAGTTGGTAAAAAGAAGTATTAAACCATTAAAAACCCGATTACGTTATTTATTTAAATTTCTTCCAAGTTGCAACATTTTTTTTCCAGTTTTTTCTCCTTTTGGCTTTGGACCGATGACTGAGCTCTCTCTACGAGAATTTTACTATCGTATAAAAAATGAAAAATGCTAACGAGTACTCTTAGAGCACTGAACTTAGTGTTTTGACAGTTTATGAGAAAAGAAAAAAAAAATTAATGTTTTGACAGTTTTTTCATTTCCCATAAAAGTGATATCAAAACTTTCCTAAAATGAATTGTTAGGACACTCGTTAGCATGACCCATAAAAAATTACATTTTTTGTTATAATTATCTTACGTGATAAACCGTAATTGACTCATCGTAGGGACCGAAATCGTATTGATCCCAAAACCGGATTGGGCTCAAACGTTAACGACCCCAAACAATAAATTTGTAGAGCGTGGGTTGAAGAACTAGATTTATCCCAGAAAAAAAAAAAAAGATTAAATTTAACGATTCAAGACGATATAATACAGACAAGATTATCTAATTTTGTGCTCCTGACCAACTAGGTTATTTTTTGTTCTATCGTTTTCTTCAAGAAGTCTATTGTATCCTGGTTCCAATCCTTCTATCATTGCATTCTTCCAGGTTATATACTGCAATCTTAGTGTCATCCTTACCACACACGTATATGCTAGATTAGTGGGATTCCTTCCTGTCCCATCCAACACTTCCTGGAATCATCAACTAGTAGTTGTAAGGTCGCTTAATTACTGTCGCTCGCTCTCACTTCCACATTAATGCGGCCGGAGAGTTGGTTGAGAGACAATTAATGCGGAGGTCGCAGCCTTTGAAGATATTTGTCTGCCTTTTTATCCTTATCCCCGATCAAATGTCCCACTCTCAATCGTGACGTAGTCCCGAAGTAAGTTCGTGATGATAAGGTACTCAGATTCATCTTGGATACATTTTGCCGAGGATATTGTTGTCCTCGGACACTTATTGAACCCATCTCACATTGCCCCTACTCCTCTCTCGACTTTATTTCATAGCCTCATTTAGGCCTCCTCGGATGGGCCAACGTCCTTAGATAGGGCTATAGGCCCGATTAACATTACTTTTAACAATATTTCTGAGTAATCGGCCCCCCCAATAGCCCCTCAAAATCTTGCTTTTTGACTCCTCGGAAGAAAAGGATGATTTTGATGTCCTTATTACGTCTCATTTTTGGCCTTACTCCGTATTTCTGACTTCTTTCATGTCTTTTGGTATATTTTGGATACGCTCCTGACGTTCGGCATCCAAGGTGTGCCTAGCATTAAATTTTAGCGACATCCCTGTCTCCCACGTTCAACGGCAAGATGTGAATCGAATGGTGGGAGGCTTTTCTCGTTTTACGAGCGAGAACTTTCCCGCTTGTAACTTCCGAGCCAATATAAATAGTTTTTCAAATCAACTCTCACTCCTACATTCATCACTCACACAATCCTAGAGCTCATACATTGAACCTGTCACTTTCCTTCGTTCCCCTGTGCGTCTACAAATACTAGACTCTTGTCCGAAGACCCTCTTTCAAACCTGTAAGTCTTCTTGAAACCTCTTTTTAACTTCTATCTTAAACTTATTGATTCTTCTTCAAAACCCCTTAGGAGAATGGGTAAATTCGAAGATCCGGTTAAATCCGAGGAGGGTCTAAGAAGTTTTCGGGCCAAATATAGGATTCCATCAACTGTGGGTATGAGATACGCTGTCCGGGGGGAATGGGTTGGCAATAGGAGAACAGGGGAGGTAGTCATTCCCATGATCGCCTTCATAGTAGGTGGGATGACCATTCCCATGGGCCCTATTACTAGAAGCTATCTTATATTTTTTAGGTTGTCTCCCACACAGTGTGCCCCAAACATGTTTAGGGTCCTAGGAAGTATAGAAACCTTAAATGAGAGAATGAACTTGAACTCGACCCATCATGATGTAAACTGGGTATACAATCTACATAATTTGAAGGGGCGGGGATACTACCTCAAATCGAGGTATCCCGTAGTAAGGCTAATCCAGTGCCTTCCCACTTCAAACAAAAATTTAAAGGAGGACTTCCTTATTTTTTCTAGGGAATGGCACAATGGCTTGTCTTGGCCAATGGAGGAGGGAGTACCAGGTGGTAGTATAGCCATGGATTCATGAGTTTTAGTTTACATCTTTTCTTTATTTGTTTCGTGTCTCAATACCTTCGTTTCTCATGGAACTTTCCTTTAATTCTATGACTTTACAGATAGGCGTTATACCAAGCCCAACCTCCGCCTAGTCAACAAAGAGAGTTTGGATAGGGTGTTGCGAGCTGAAATATACATGAACGAAGGTGACGGTCAACTCCGAGCAGCCCACTTAATCCTCGGATACACACCTCTCTCATTCGCCTTTCAAGCTCCCCAATACGTAATTAAAGCTCGTGATCCTCGGCTCCAGCGTATTAGCGTCGCCTACAAGGGGTTCGTCGTTCCGGAGGGTATACCACTTCCTAGAGATTCACCCCGCACTCAACCTCTTTTTGTTGCCACTGTCTCGGCAGGAGCCTCTTTGTCCCAGCTTGCCCTTAGGGAAGAGGAAGCAGAAGAGAAAGGGGAAGAAGAAAAAGAGGATGAAGAAGAAGAAAATCCAGAGGAAGTTGTAGAAGTGTCAGACTCCTCGGACGACTTCAAGATTTTTAATCAAACTATACACTCCGAGGAAGATCTTGACAAAATGGGCGTACAAAGGAAGCCCCAGAAAAGTCTAATGGAGCCGATAGAGAATCAGCCTGGGAAGAGTGCACCGGGGAGATCCACGTGGTCTCGCATTCCTCCTCCTCCTCCTACCAAGTCTCCTCCCCCCGCTCCTCACCAACCTTCTCACCAACCTCCCAAGCCGGTCCGAGCTGAAGCCGCTGATTTGAAAAGGCAAAGGGAGTAGAAAGGGAAGGACGTGGTAGATACCGAAATATCCCGTCCGACCAGTGAGGAAGAGGCCCAACAAGCTGCAAAGCAGCAGAAGACTAGCCATACTTTGTAGTGAGGCTAGGAGAGGTTGGACACTCAACCTCCTAAGCCCCAAGCTTGGCTGCCGCCACCCATGCACGGTGGGGAGCCCCTAAGAGAGGATGCGTCAATTAGGGACTTCAACGGTGGCATTGGGTGCCACGTAGCCTCGACCATAGAGGAGGCCTCATTACTTCCAAAGGACATGACCGAACTAAAGAATGTAAGGAAGAATGAACTCATCCTTAACAACAAGAGATACTTGGGAATGGTATAGTGCTAACTCTCTTCTTTTTCTTTCCACGATCATTATTCACGGATGTGTGCTTTCTACTGACTATTGTGTTGACTTCTTCCTTTTAGGTTATTCAAAACACTTTTAAGCTGGATGAGATGTTCAATAACTGTTAGCAATAGTTAGAGGATGAAAGAGAGAAGCGGGCGTCTACCGTACAAACGTTAACCATATCCGAGCATAGTCCGGCGGACGCGAGGAAAAAATTAATTGCTGAGGAACAAGCTCGCAAAAGCGCTGACTCGGCCTTGGAAGGCGCACAAAGGCAAGCCGAGGATTAGAGGAAAAGCCTGTGCGAAGCAAACAAAGAATTGAAGGCTGCCCGGGACCAAATGGCCGCCCTTAAAAAGCAGCTAAAGCAGGCTCAAAAGTTAAAAGACTAAGCTGAAAAATCTAGGGAGGAGGCCGAGAAGGCAAAGGCCGAGGCCGAGCAGGCAACGAATGACGCCGAACAGAAAGGTTACAACCTTGGGGTGGCCGAGACAGAGGAAAATCTTAGGGCGGAGGTACCAATGGTGTGCCGCATTTATTGCGCCTAAACTTGGAATGAAGCCCTTAACCGAGCTGGGGTTGAGGCTTCATCTGAATTGAGGAAGGCGGAGAATGTGTTCTATCCTTCTGCAATCCGTGCCTCGGATCCTCCATCCACTCAAGTCGAGGTGACTCAAACAACTATTGATCCCAATCAAGGAATTCCGCCTCGATCCTCCTTCTCCTCCTAGCTAACAGGAACCAACCAAAGAGACCAGTGCCTCCCAAGATGCATCCTTGGATAAAGCTGCGCACCGCCCGAGGCGGAGGTAGCCTCTCAAGGCTTTCAGCAAGATTTGGCTTCTACAGTCAAGCCAGCTAAGGGGGTTGCTAAGGATAAGGAGGGAGTAACTATCTCCGAGGCGGACAAATTGGCCAACTGGACTTCCAAGCTCCAGATTAAGCTAAAAAAATAGGCTTTATTTTGTAATTTAATTAGAACCTTTTGTAAGGGATTTCGTTTCCGTTTCACGTTTGTTTGTTTGTTTTTTTTTTATAGACGCACCTTAATGAAGTATGCATTTTTACTTTTTGGAATTTGTTTTGAGTTGATGTTTATCTCATTTTTGCGTTGCCCATTTTGTCATTTTGGTTTGGGTGGTTTCACCCCGATCATTCTTTGCTTATACAAGAGAAAAAAAAATACAACTTACACATATCAACGGTTGGTAGTCAAAATGGATGATAACCATTAACCATGACATCTCACAGATACATTTCGTATAGGCATATATATCCATTCTAATAAGCTAAAACTTAAAGGAGTGTTCAAAAGTTAGTTAAAATTAGGTATAAAATACTTCAATTATACATTGAATGATGCTCGCATTCCTATTAGGACTTATTATCTTCAATAGATAATTAAGACCCTGTGATCCGAGGATGGAACCCGAGGGTTCATTATTTTGAAGTGCCCAAGTTAATGCAGCAGCAACATTTCAGCAATAAGAGGCAGTATTAGTTTCCATTGAACCCATTTAATGCTTCAATAGATGTTATAGGGTATTAATTTCCACTAAGTTTGTGGAACCCGACATAACTTAGTTTCTGTTTAATATTTCGAAAGATGTCATAGGGTACTAATTTCCACTAAGTTTGTGGTCCGAGGACCTAACGTAACTTAGCTTCTGTTTAATACTTCACAAGATGTCAGAGGGTACTAATTTCCACTAAATTTGTGGTTCGAGGACCCGACATAACTTAGTTTCTATTTAATACTTCACAAGATGTCAGAGGGTACTAATTTCTACTAAGTTTGTGGTCCGAGAACCTGACATAACTTAGTTTATGTTTAATACTTCACAAGATGTCAGAGGGTACTAATTTTCACTAAGTTTGTGGTCCGAGGACCTGACATAACTTAGTTTCTGTTTAATACTTCACAAGATGTAGAAACATAAGATGCATAATTACCATAAATTAAAGGAAAACCTAACTAGACTACTTTTATTAATAATAATACCTCTTGAGATTGTTTACATTCCAAGAATGGAGTACAGCTTTTTCATCTAGGTCTTCTAGATAATAGGCTCCTATTCTCAACTCTGATGATGTAATCCGATAAGGCCCTTCCCAATTAAGCCCCAATTTTTTCCAAGCTGGATTCTTGGCGCTTTCGAAACTTTCCTCAGCACTAGGTCTCCTATAGCTAATGGCCTCGACCTTACAGTAGTATCATAGCCTTGTTTGAGTTTCTGTTGGTAGTAAGCCAATTGGACCATCGCATTCTCCCTTCACTCTTCGATTAAGTCTAAACTTTTCCCCAACAGCCCATCGTTACCATCCGAGGTAAATGTACTAGTCTTTAATGTTGGGAATCCAGTTTCCGAGGGGATGACGGCCTCGGCTCCATAGGTCATGGAAAAAGGAGACTCTCCTGTTGATCGTCGTGGCGTTGTTCGATAGGTCCAAAGAACATGCGGCAATTACTCCACCCATTTTCCTTTCGCATCATCCAACCTCTTCTTAAATCCATTGACTATTACTTTGTTGACACTTGACTGCCCATTTCCTTGAGGATAGGCCAAAGTGGAATATCTATTCTTTATCCCCAAGTCTGAATAGTATTGCCTCAAGGCCTTGCTATCAAATTGAAGGCCATTATCCGAGATAAGGGTGTGTGGAGCTCCGAACCGCGTCACGATATTCCTCCGGACGAACTTCTTAACATCTATGTCTCTAATGTTAGCCAAAGGTTCAGCTTCGACCCACTTAGTGAAATAATCCGTGCCAACTAGCAGATACTTTTTGTTTCCTAATGCTTTAGGAAAAGGGTCTATAATATCTAACCCCCATTGAGCAAAAGGCCAAGGGCTGGACAGAGGGTTAAGAATTCCTCCAGGCTGGTGGATGTTTGGAGCGAACCTCTGACACTGGTCACATTTTCTAACATACTCCTACGCTTCCTTCTGCATATTTGGCCACCAATATCCTTGAGTGATGGCCCTGTGTGATAGGGACCTTTCCCTAGTGTGACTTCCATAAATTCCTTCATGCAGCTCCTCTAGAAGTGGTTTTGACATCTCGGGGTGTACACAAAGCAGATATGGCCCAAAAAAAGAACGTTTGTACAGTTTTTTGTCATCGGATAACCAAAATCGAGGAGCTTTCCTCCGTATTTTCTCGGCCTCTATTTTCTCTTCAGGCAAGGTATCACTTTTGAGGAATTTTAGTATGGGGTCCATCTAACTCGGCGTTAGGTTAACTTGGTGAACCTGAAACACGTCCTTCCTTACGGGGGAGGGGGTGCACAAATCCTCAATGATTACGACCCGGGGCAAATTCTGTGCTGAGGAGGTGGCGAGGGTTGCCAGGGAATCGGCGTGGGTATTTTCACCTCGGGGTATATGTGATAAGTCAAAAGACACAAATTCCGTTTATACATGCCTAACTTGACCCAAATATTCCCGCATTCTGCCATCTCGAGCTTCCAGTTCCCCTTTCACTTGGCCGACCATCAATCTTGAATCCGAGAATACTTCCACTACTTTTCCACCCATTTTCTGGACCATACTCATTCCCACCAACAAAGCTTCATACTCTACTTCGTTGTTAGTAGCCGAGAATCCCAGCCTCAAAGACTTTTCAATGATGATCATTTCGGGGACACCAAAGACTAGCCCCACTCCCGCTCCCCATTGATTTACTGCACCATCCACATATACTTTCCAAGATGAGACGTCCTACGTGGAAACTAGGCCAACCAACTTTTCATCCACGTCATGTTGCTTCATCTCGCCTTCTTCCGGGAGCTCGGCAAACTCGGCTACCAAATCGGCGAGGACCTGGCCTTTCACAGAGGTGTAGGGCATGTATTTGATGTCAAAAACTCCTAGGATCGTGCCCCACTTAGCAATCCTCCCCGTATAATCTGCGCTTCTAAGTATAGACTTGATTGGCAAATGAGTTAGGACTACTATAGTATGCGCCTGAAAGTAATGTGGGAGTTTGCGAGTCGCATGGACTACTACCAAGATGGCCTTTTCTAGGGATAAGTAACGCACCTCGGCTTCATGGAGTGACTTACTCACGTAATAAACTGGCCTTTGAACGCCACTGTCTTCTCGTATTAAAACAAAACTAATCGCATGAGGGGCAAATGCTAGGTAAGCAAACAGGACCTCGTCTACCTCGGGATCGGACATGATAGGCGGCCGTGACAGGTACTCTTTCAACTGTTGAAATGCTACGGCGCATTCCTCGGTCCATTCAAATCCCTTCCATTTATGCAAGAAATGTAAGAAGGGTCTACATCTATCCGCCGACCGGGAGATAAATTGGTTCAAAGTAGCAGATCATTCTGTCGGTTTCGCACCTCTTTTGGATTCCGAGGTGCTTGTAAATCGTTAATGGCCTTAATCTGGTCTAGGTTCACCTCAATTCCCTTGTGAGTCACCATGTACCTTAAGAATTTTCTAGAACTCACACCAAAGGAATACTTTGAGGCATTCAGTCGTAACTTATGCTCTCTCAAGATTCCAAAAATACTAGCAAGATCTTCAACATGCTCGTGCACCACTTTACTCTTCACCACCATATCATCGATATAGACTTCGATGTTTACGCCCGATTGTGGTTCGAACATTTTAGTCATCATCCGTTGGTAGGTAGATCCCGCATTTTTCAATCCAAAGGGCATTACTTTATAATGATAATTTCCGATGGCGGTAACAAAAAGTCGTCTTCTCTTGATCGTCCAACGCTAGCGGTATTTGGTGATATCCTTGAAAGGCATCCAAAAAACTCATCCGAGGATGACCAACTGTTGCATCCACCAACTGGTCTATCTTCGGCATAAGGAAAGGATCCTTGGGGCAGGCCTTATTAAGGTCCGTGAAGTCCACGCACACTCGCCACTTCCCAGTTTTCTTCTTCACCACTACTGTGTTGGCTAGCCATTGAGGATAAAAAACTTCCTTGATAGCCCCGACCTGCTTGAGCTTGGCCACTTCACTTCTAACGGTTTCAGCGTGCTCCTTTGATGGTCGTCGAGGTGGCTATCTCTTCGGAACAATGGAAGGATTCACATTGAGTCGATGACAAATGAAGTTCAAATCTATACCCGGGGCTTTGTGTGGACTCCGGTAACACGTCAATATTCTCTCTGAGGAATTTTACCAATCGCTCCTTCTCTCTCGCGAAAGCGATTTAGCCCCAACCTGGAAGAATTTCTCGGGATCATCGGCAACAATTACCCTCTTTAGATCTTCACATTTTGCCTCATCGGTCAGCGCGTTTAAGGGCAATCTTTGGGCTTAATCGCTATAAGCCATTATCGGTGGTTGCCGAGGTCTCCGCTTCCGGCCGGTGTTGGATAGCCGCCATCAGGCATTGCCAAGCTGCAGCCTGACTTCCTACTATCTCCAAGACTTGGCCTCCGGATGGGTACTTTACCTTCTAGCGAAGGGTGGAAGAGACCGCTCCCGGGGTATGGAGCTAGGGTCGGCCCATAATAGCCGTGTATGGAAAGAAAACATCCACGACGATGAAGTCCATCTCCACCACATCCGTACCCGGTCAGTACGGGTAGCCTTATCTGACCTTTTGGGACGACCATTCTTCCTTCAAAACTTACCAGGGGTGAACTGTAAGTTGTCAAATGCTCGTGCCTCAAACCAAGCCCTTTGTATAAGTCGGGGTACATTATATCCGCAGCACTACCCTGGTCAACCATTATCCTTCTCACATCGTACCTGCCAATTCTCGGCGTGACCACCAGGGCATCATCATGTGGCTGTATGGTTCCTTCTTTGTCTACATCCTAAAAACCCAAAACCAATAGGATGTTCATCCTGGCTCTTTTCGATGTTGAGTTACAATCTTTGGTTGGAGATCGGGATACCGACAATACCCTGGAAGGACAAGAGCTTGTTCTCCCGGGCAGCAAAAATAACGTTTATTGTGCCAAGAGGGAGTCTTGAAGAAGCATCTCCCCGCATCTCCAAGCCTGCTTGGCCTACCCAACTGCTGGAGTGGTGCAAGAGTTGCTTTAACTTCCCTTCTCGGACTAGTTGCTCCAAATGGTCCCATAAATTCCTACAATCATCGGTCGTGTGCCCATGATCGTGATGATAGTGGCGATAAAGATTCTGTTTGCGTCTAATAGGCTCTCCCGCCATCTTGTTGGGCCATTTAAAAAATGGTTCATTCTTAATCTTCTCCAAAGACTGTTGCACCGGTTCCCAAAACACGGCGTTAACCGCTTGGGCGTTGGCGAGCCTTGACCGCCCCATATAATCTTTCCGAGGTCGGTTATTGTTGTACCGGTCCGACCTGAAATCCCTCCTCTCCCGAGGGATTACCTTAGCCTTTCCTTTTCCCTGCAGTTGGTCTTCTTCTACTCTTCTGTACTTATCAATCCGATCCATTAATTGCTGCACGCTAGTGACTGGTTTACTAGTCAAAGACTTCCTCAAGTCATGCTCGGTTGGGAGGCTGGCCTTGAATGTACTTATAGCCACGTCGTCATACTCTCCCTCTATCTTATTTAACATTTCCCGATGATCTGTCCGAATATGTTTTAAGAGTCTCACCCTCTCGCATGGACATAGACAACAAGGACCCCAAAGGCCGAGGAACCCCGCTACGGGTAATAAAGCGAGCACCAAAACCCTGGGTAAGTTTCTTGAAAGAATCAATAGAATTAGCCTTTAGGCCGTTGAACCATCTCATCGCCACCGGGCCCAAACTTAATGGAAAAACCTTACACATCAAAGTTTCATCTCTGGAATAGATAGCCATCTTTTGGCTGAAATGACTAACGTGTTCTATCGGGTCTGTCCGACCATTGTATAGGGTGAATGTGGGCTGATGAAATCGACGAGGAAGGTTCGCATCCTCTATATTCCTCGTGAAGGGTGACTTGGAAACTTGGCTTAATGCTTTGTTCATGGTGTTATTCCCCAAGCCTCGGCGAGGTGGACTTTTGTACCTACGTCGATGGTCGTGTTCCTCTTCATAGGAAAAAGTTTCACTAGGCGAAGTCCTGGATCTCCATCTATAACTAACTCCATCTGTCTCTTCGAATGATGGTCCGGAGATAGGCGGGGAACACCTCGTCGGGCGTGGCGTAACTCTCTTTTCAACTCATCAATCTCACGCCGCATGTCTCTATCCTTCTTTGCATGGGAAACGTGACTCTTCCCACGAGAGTGACTTTTGCTGGTATGAGTTATGCGCACACTCCCCTCACGATCCTCTCTCCGTTCGAGGCCCTTTGCGGATTTTCATACTGGGAACCTTTTGATTCTGCTTGGTGCAGGTTAGTCTACCCGGTGAGGTCCTGCTGCGAAGTGATGTGGATCCGCTTCCTCCATCATGAACGTTATAACTGGATTTCCTTCAATCTAAATCAAACTCTTCCCACAGATGGCGCCAATTGTAGGGACTGAAATCGTATTGATCCCAAAACCGGATTAGGCTCAAATGTTAACGACCCCAAACAATAAATTTGTAGAGCGTGGGTTGAAGAACTAGATTTATCTCGGAAAAAAAGCGATTAAATTTAACGATTCAGGACGATATGGCATAAACAAGATTATCTAATTTTGTTCTCGGGACCAACTAGGTTATTTTTTGTTCTATCGTTTTCTTCAAGAAGTCTATTGTATCCTGGTTCCAATCCTTCTTTCAATGCATTCTTCCAGGTTCTATACTGCAATCTTAGTGTCATCCTTACCACACACGTGTATGCTAGATTAGTGGGATTCCTTCCTGTCCCATCCAACACTTCCTAGAACCATCAACTAGTAGCTATAAGGCTGCTTGATCACTTTGTTCGAGACATCACTTCCACATTAATGCTACCAGAGAGTTGGTTGAGAGACAATTAATGCGGAGGTTGCAACCTTTGAAGATATTTGTCTGCCTTTTTATCCTTATCCCTGATCCAATGTCCCACTCTCGGTTGTGATGTAGTCCCGAAGTAAGTTCGTGATGATAAGGTACTTAGATTCATCTCGGATACATGTTGCCGAGGATATTGTTGTCCTCGGACACTTATTGGACCCATCTCACATTGCCCCTACTCCTCTCTCAGCTTTATTCTACTCATAGCCTCATTTGGGCCTCCTCGGATGGGCCAACGTCCTCGGATAGGGTTATAGGCCCGATTAACACCGCTTTTAATAATACTTCCCGAGTAATTGGCCCCTACAACTATTTATCATTTTCACATTAACTCATTATTTTTTCTCCACCATTTATAGTCTATCACATAAATGGTTGTAACAAAAGTTGCATATAATTTTTTGAGGTATTAGATTTTTTGCTCTCTCTCTCTCTCTCTCTCTCATTCATTCATATGGAGTTGCCAAAACTGTAAAATAAAAATTATTTCAGCAAACCAAACAGCCAAAAAGGTTCTACATCCCATGTGCTAAGAGCATTTACATCGGTGATACTAAAAAATTTAGTTTTTAACACCTCAAAATTTTATTTTATCTATTTTAACACACCATTTAAAAATACACCCTACATCTCATCTCTTACTTTAGCACATCACCTTTTAAAATAATGTAAACACCCATTAAAATAATATAAAACATATATCCACCCTCAAAATAGAGAGTGAGAAGCTAAGATGAGAGAGAGAATAAAAAACCCATAAAAGCAAGTAGCAACTTGCTATAGTGGACTACTACTAGTAGTAGTTCACTATAGCAAGTTGTTCAAAATTTTTAAATTAAGCACCTCCAATATAGATGCATTTTTGTGTTTGTGGTGCTAAGTCATCTCTAAAATTTTTGAGGATTCATGTACACTCATATGGCCCTGTCATTGAGTCTAGTGGCACTGCAAACCTTTTCTTTATAAGTTTCTTTCATGTGTAATGCTAAGGATACAATAATAAAATTATATATTGATGTGTCACCAATTATCAAAACTCATTTTAAATATTCAAATTGATTTGTTTATTCCATTGATGAATTGCAAGTTTGGAAAGAAGACCAATGGACTCAAGTATTCCAAGTATTTGTTTGCTTAGCATGGAAGATTTTAGGTCTCAGCTATCAACTCGAGGATGAGTTCTTTTCAAGGTGGAAGGGTCTGATGTAGAACAAAATTTACAATTTAATTTTTGTAATTCATTATTTTGGTATTTTTCTTTAATTTTGTTATTTTAGGCTTAGAGTTCAATTGTTTTTAGGTGTTTTTATTACTTTTTAGGTCAAATTTGGTTCATATTATGATTAAGTATTGTGGGGCTAGAGAATTTGTGACCTCGGCCCACTTTATATTAGGGCCTTGCCTGAGGAGGGACATTGCTGAGGACATACAACGAAAGACCAAATGGCCTAGAGATATAGCCGAGGACGATTCTGTCCTCGGCATCCTAAAGCGCTCCTAGAAGAAAGGGCGAGTACGGTATAGGAGCGGTGCATGGAAAAGCTAAACGCCTCCGCATTGATGGGGAAAGGACCCCTAAACAGTGTGGCGACAAAGGACAAGGGAAAGGCTACCATTATTGCAATTAAGTACTCTGCCCCTGACAGAGCAATGCTTTTTAGCTTTTACAATCACTCCCAACCACTTTGGGTATGAGCCGATAGGACAAGTATCAGCCCTGAGAAGCTGAACCTACACGTGGACGTTGGAGGGAGGGTAAAGGCTAGTATAAAAAGGAGAGGGAAGCAATCCGAGAAAGGAGGGGGGACTGGACGAAGGCCAAGAACTAGAGCCTCCCGTGCCGTGCCGAGGAGAAAACCTTTTTGGGCAAGCACGGTTCACCCTTGTGCAATTACTATGAACACCATGATTAACCACTATCCGGTGACCAAGGCCTAGTCTTTTAACCCACTCTCTACAAATTTATTGTTTGGGCCTTAAACGTTCGAACCAAATAAATCAATTTGGGGTCGTTACAAATTGAGTCCTTACAAGTATTAATTAGGATTTATTTTATAATATATTTTTTTGTCTATCAACTTTTACCTACCCTTTAATAGGACTCGAAGTCTATAAACATTTTTTTAATAATTATTCAATCAATAAAATTTAGATTTTTGTCTCTCTATATTCTAGTGGATCCCAGACCCCTTTCTACTTGTGGATTCAAGGACTCTAGTGAATTTGAGGTTATTTTAAGTAGCAAATATTTGTTTTGTTTCTTATTTTTTAGAAATAAACATGTTCTACTTCTTGTTACTTCCGCATTAGTTAGCATTAGAGCATTGAATTATCCTAGTCTAGTGGCTAATAATGACGTTGTTGGAGCTTGGAAACAATAGGTTAATTGTCACGGAGATGTAATCGATGGTCAACCTATTGGTAAGCAAATTTAATGTAGGCCAAGAGACTCAACCTATTGATTTGTTTATTCCATTGATGAGTTGTAAGTTTGGAAAAAAGACCAAGGGACTCAAGTATTCCAAGTATATGCTTGCTTGGCATGGAAGATTTTAGGTCTAGATGGTCAATTTGATGATGAGTTTTTTTTTTTTTTTTTTAGTGGATGAGTTTGATAGAGGACAGAATTTATAATTTAATTTTTGTAATTCATTAATTTCAATATTTTTATGTAACTTTTGTTACTTTAGGTTTACAGATATTTATTTCCTTTTTTTTTAAGTGCTTTTAATCCTTTTTCAATCAAATTTAGTTTCTATTATGATTATGTATTAATTAATTAGTATTTATTTTAGAATATATTTTTATATCTGTCATCCCTTACAAGGCCTTTAAAAAGGCTTCCAAGTTTGTAAATGTTTTTTTAACAATTATTTAATCAATAAAGCTTATATTTTTGTTTATTTATTTTCTAGTAGATTTCAAACCCCTTGCCTCTTGTAGATTCAAAGACTTATGAATTCAAGTTATTTTCAAAAGCAAACGTATTTCTTATTTTCTGAAAAGACACATTTTACTTCCTATCACTTCCCCAACCTGCATCACTTTTATATCAACTTCCTTTGTTCTTTTCAAACATGATAGTTCTAAATCGATGTCTATTTATTTATTTATTTAGTCTAAATTCAATGTCGCACGTTTTATTTACTTAAAAATGTATAGACAACGGAATATAATATGCCAAATGGGTTAGGTTTCTTGAACTACAGTACCCAAGGGGCCACTATTTTTCTTTTTCTATATTAAAGCACCCCCAACAAAGACGAGTAAATTACATGTGAGGGATCCAAGGTGGCAGAACTGTTGAAACTTTGACCAGAAGGTGTAAAAAGTCTTTGTCTTGAGTATACCGAAAATATTCCTTTAATCTTTATATTTTAGACAAACTAGTCGCAAACCCGTGCGATGCATGAAATAGTTTTAAATCAAATGTTAACACATTCAGATTTAAACATCTCTCTAATTTCAATTATTGAAAGCTAAATTGACTCTGATATAAGATGAAATATGTAATATTATGAAGTAATATTAAAAATGAGATAAATACAAATATTATGAAGTAATATATTACAATAATCATAATATGCTTTTACATTTGGTTTAATAAGTATTACAAAAGAACATCGCATGGGAATGGTACTAATTTTTTTAATTAAAAATAAATAAAAATTATATCCATAATAGAAGGACATAAAATATCATTACTGTCCCAAAAGATGACACATAGATCACAATTTTAAGCTCAAGCTCCTCCCAACAGTTTTTAATTTGCACATAAGTCCCAATACCATGTATCTTTGCTATGGCTTTTTTTTTTTTATTTATTTTTCAATTTCATTTATTTCATGACTTCCACTAAATATCCATTGTATTCATAATATTTAAAAAACGTTGAAGTAGAGTTGTATCCTCAAATAACTAAATAAAGGAGTTTAATTCCTCTCTATTTCAATTTAAAACCAAATTGTGCATAAAAGCAAAAAAATTTCCTTTGTTCCACTATGTCTTTAGTACCAAAATCACAAATCCATTAAAACCAAATTGTGCATAGAAAATCTTAGAGTTCAAAAGACAACTTTAAAGTGTTTTTTGCATCTTCTTCCTTTGTTGCTTTGTAGCAGTCCCTGAATATGCCATTTTGTTTTCCTTGGGTACAGATGTTGGTGTGAGTTGCACATTGCTTTGAACATCAAGTTTCACCGATGTAAGCCTAGCAATAGAATAGGTTGAGGAATGTATTACAACATATACATCTTAAATATCATATTTGTAATTTTGCTAAATTAAAGAATACGTATTTCTGTCATTTTATCAAACTAAATTGTTTTGTCAATTTCTTCAAAAGAGTCAAAAAGTTTCTTGACGGAGTAGAATTCCCATCCTTACTTGAGATTATAGTCATTTAGTTGTATTTTTCTTCTTAACATTTAGTTGAAAAATATAGCATTCACATACTAACTTCAGAATTAAAAAAAAAAATAATAAAAATAAAAACATGATTATTTGATAAAATACAAATTGTACATAGAAGTAATTAAAACAATGGAAATCTTGAGATGAAACAATTAACCCAAACATAAAACCAAGTTTGAGATAACCAAGAAACTTAAATATGCAATCATATTCCAATTTCAAATTCTTTCTACAAACATATTACCAATAAATATGCAATAAATAGTACAGAATAAAGGAAAGACTGGTAAATACCTGACTTTCCTCATCTTGTAGTTGTATTACCAAATAAGCCAGATATCAAAATACTAAATCCCTACCCGCAAAACAGTAAGAATCCAATTTTCAGCCAAGAAACATTAATAAAAGAGAAATAGTGCAGTACATAAAGTTTGAAACAGTGTAGTATAGTGCAGATTTTAATGAAACAAAGGCGAGTGTAGTGCAAATTTTTTTTTTTTAATCTCCTTCATATCATCAAACAATTTGATTGTGAGAGCAAGCAGCTTACCCTCATAAAAAAAAAAAAAAAATGAGAACTCTTCCTATATATGTTATTTTCTTCAAGAATTAAATAGATTAGCATAAAATTTTTTATGATTCTATCCAATGAAAAACAATCACCTGCATCACCATAGTTGCTGCTGTTAGCTAACTTTAACTCATTTTTTCCATAGTGACCAGTAATTTATAGAGGCAAAGGAACCCGGATATTAAAAGCAAAAGCCTAAACTAAATCCTCTAATTGATTTAAGAATTCCATTTTGTTTTATGCGATTACTTTCGATTATAGTAATGTAGCCTTGCAAGTATTTGAATGTATCTTATCTAATAATGTATCTTATCTAATCAATGTGTCACCGCATCATACCTTGCATGTCCATATGTTCATGTGTTTGAAGACAAAAATAATGTTGTTGAGCAATATAATATTCAATTCTGAAAAACTAAACAACACCGAAAAACTAACCTCAACGTACTCCACACCAATTTCGCTAAGATTATCGGGAATGTTGTGTAATGAAAGCAAGTTGATAACTCCACCTCTCTCGTTTTCTACTAAACAAATTCAAACCCATAACTCAGTTTCCACACCAAAAAAATTCAAATTGATTATCACCATTTTAATATCTATTTAAAATATAGGAGATGTAACTCACTTCAAAAAATATTATCGTCAAAACACACTACTAAACTCAATTACAAAGTTCCAAACCTAAGACTTATCTAAGCATGTGCACAAACTCAATTACAGATACAAAAGAAACACAGCTAAAGCAGCACATATTAAAATAATAAGGCAACAAGAAACTGTTGAAGTTACGAAAACCAACAACTGTCACATAAAAAGCTCAATAAATCCCTCTAGAATTACAAAACAAATGACTTCACCATCTCTTGCAAATGCAATTCACAGAGTTCCATCTTTGGGGTAGCCTAAGACAACGAAGCCCCACATTCTACTACTGGTTATAACGTATCACACCACTTAATTCCAAGATACATCTTTCAATTTATGATACGAAAAAGAAAACAAAGCTCAATACAAAAATTTTATCAACATATACTCAAAAACATTTTGCAAAAATAGTAAATTAACCCAAAACCACCTACTCAAATCAATAATGCATTCACAAAAGAAAATTCCCAAGTATATGTATAATGGTGTTTTTTTTTAAGGATTGAAAAGAAGTGGAGCAACTATTATGACAAAGAATTCCATTAGCGTAATCATATTTATAATGAAAGTGGTAGAACACAAAGTGCTTTAGAAAATACCAAGTATTGACACATAGATGGCTAAGAAAGTGAGTCCACTTAGAAGCACTCTGCTTCATGGAATAGGATATTCTCCAATTACTAATTCTCATGGCCCTTCAAACCACCCATGGAACAATGAATTTTAGACTTGAATTGGAAACATCGGAAGAAGTAAAGGGAAATCCATAAAGCTGGATTGTTGGGGTCATCTATAAATATATATATATATATATATATATTCTATTGAGAGTGAAAGAAGACCAGCTATTTCAAGCATAAAAAAAAAAAAAAAAAAAAAAAAAATCAAATTGATTATAGTCAAAACACATGAAACAAATCAAACAAAACACACCAAAAAATTTATTTGAATTTTCTCAAAAACGACCCTAGAAACCCAATCTTTACCGCCAATCTCTTCAATCAACAATAATTCCCACAATCACAATTCAAATAAGAAATACATACCCACTTAGACAGCCATTGGTTTCTGCTTAGAGAATTTTGTAGGGGGATTTCTAAAACTATGACAAATCAATCAGAAGGGCAAAAACTTAGTACCTGATCCTGAAATCAATGGCAAAAAAAAAAAAAAAAAAAAAAAAAAAAATCAATGAAAAAGGAAAGATGAAAAGCTGCTTAACAGGTTTTCTCAATCGCAAGGTAACAAGTTGGTGAGACCGTTCTAAAACTACAATTTAATCAACTTCAAAGTAAATTAATTTGAAGTAAACAAAAGCAAATCAAATCCTAAGTCATAATTCTGACATCAAATTGATTGAAAGCAAGCATAAATGCAGACCAACCATAGACTACCACTAAACAAATTCAAACCCATAGCTCGGTTTCCACAAAAAAAAAAAAAAAAAAAAAAAAAAGATTATTGTCAAAACACAAGACTAAACTCGGTTATAGAGTTCCAAACCCAAACTCAATCAATTACAGATACAAAGAGAAACGCAGCTAAAACTACAATTTAATCAACTCTAGAATACAAAACAGAAATCAATGAAGTCAAAAAAAATCTCGAAAGGCTAAGAAAAAAGCTAAACTAAAAGCTAAGAAATCCAAACTAAACGAATACCATACCTTTAACCCTACTGCAAAAACTAAAATTTACTAAAATTAACAACAATTTATAGCATAATAACATATTACCAAGAAATTTTATTTATTTCAATCAACCTAAACAAATAAAGACCAACAAAATTATGGTATATAACACCAATAACCTAGAGGCCGGAGGTCGAGGTCGATTTCGTGTTGTATTTTTTAGGGAAAAGATGGAGAGGTTGAGAGAGAGTTGAAGAAGCGGATATCTTCGATTTTGCACGGGTTCAACATTAATCAAAACCAATTATCCAAATACCTAAATTAAAGAAAATCAAACCAAATCCAAATACCTAAATCTAAGAACAAAAATTAAAATACCTACACCGGTAGCGGCTTTGGCAAGATATGACGGTGGTGGGAGGTCACACTTTTTGCCACTGAAGGAGTGAGAGAATGCCCATGGGATATGGTTTAGGGGTTTTGAGAATTGAGAGAGGCAGAGGCTAGAGAGAACGGCAAAAGAGAGAAAGGGTATAAAACCTAAAATAAAAAAGAAAAAAAAATAGTGGTAGAATTGGGTTACGGTTTATAAAACCTAAAATAAAAACGGAAAATAAAATAGTGGTAGAATTGGGTTCCGGTTTTAAAAAGGTTTTATTATTATTATTATTTTTTTAATATTGTGCTGATGTGGAAAGTTGTGGGAGTTTCAAAAGATTCGGTTTTATATATATATATATATATATATATATTCTAATTTTAATCTTTAAATTGATTTTGCTATTAATACAGTCCAAAAAAAATCAATTCTATTTTAGTCATTGTAATTAATCCATTAACAAAAAAAGTCCTTCATTACATCAACTAATAGAAAAATCCTACATTACAGATGAAGTGTCCGCTTGCTGACATGGCCATTAAAATATGGTTAAAAAATTTATTTGACATTTTTTAAATGCCGCATTAGATTTAAATTAATAAAAAAAATTAAAAGAAAAAGTGAGATCATCAGAAAAAAAAAAAAAAAAAAAAAAAAAAAAAAAAAAATTTCGTAAGAACATTTCTTCTTTCCCAGCACATGAATATCATGTTCCTCTTCAATAAACAAACTAGCAAATCCAAAAATTTTCGTAGGAAACAACCACACAAAAAACCCAAAAAATTCAGCTAAAAAACAAGATCATAAATCTCAAAGGCACCATTTTCTCAAACCCAACAAAATCATCAAATCCCAAGACCCCAAAGTACCAAATCAATCCAAAAATACAACACAACCAACCCAAACAAAAAAAATCTCAACCCAGAAAGACATATCTCAAGTAAGTTGAAACCCAACAAACACACCTCAAGCAAGTTCAAAACCCACACCAACAAAAAACCCAACCAACGATCACCGACTGCACCAACCAACCAACCAACCAAAGAAAGATACAAACACAAACAAGCCAACGATCCGGCTCACCTGCTAATGGAGGCACAAATTCCGTTCAAGATCCATATTGTGAAGGAAAGGCTTTGCCTTGAGGTTGAAAGGCTTGGACTTAGCACCGTCGTTACGAGAAGCCGTGGCTTCGGCACTTCTCGCTGGAATAGCAAGTCGCGGCTCGCTTGGGGCTTTGGGGATATTTTTCAACTCGATTTGAGAGCAAGTCATGGACCTACATCTGAAAAGAAAGAACATAAAGAGACAGATGCCAAACACAAAGACTAAGAGAGATAGAGAGAGATAAATATTTATTTATTAATTTATTTTTGTTTTGATTTTATTTTTTTGGTTTATCTTAAAAGAAAGAAGAAAATGAAATAGACACCAACACGTACACAAAAACGTCAACATAGCGCGTGAAGAAGTGTTAATTTAGTGTTTGTTTCTTAAGAAAGTTAAGAAAGTTAAAGAAAAATTGAAACAATTGCTATAAAATTTTTTTCTCAATATTTAAAACTGAAAAGTTTTTTTTTTTTTTTTTTGAATTTTTTCAGTTTAAATTGAAACTTTTTTATTAGAAATTTTTTTATTAATTAAAATGCTGATGTGTCATTTTTTAAAAGCCAAATAATTTTTTTTAATATTATTTTATTACCCATGTCACATTTAACATGACACATATGCATTCGTTTGTTAGATAAAACTTTTCTGTTAATAGGCTGATGATAGGAACTAAAATGGAATTGATTTTCTTTTTTAAAGGATTATATTAGTAGCAAAATTAATTTAAGTACCAAAATGAGAATTAACCCAAAATGTAGGGAACAAAAATATATTTTCGCCTTAGATAAATACACATAATTCTTCTTCTTTCTTTTTTATTTTTTTATTTCATTTTATGGGCAATCTTACCTAACATATTACAAGTGACATCAGAATTATTATTTTAGTATGACCGTTTGCCTCTAGAAACCCCTTATGATTTTTTTGAATCTTTTATACTTTATGACAAAGAACTGAAAATTTTGACCATAATTTTCATAAAATATATGAATTAGGCATAACTTATTGATACGTTAGTAATGATGGCCATGGTTAGGTTTGAATCGAGTGTACCCAAACCCATCCCAAAATGTTTGCCCATAGATCCATGGATTCCAATACCCATTAGTATTCATACTTGATTCTTACTCGACCCAAACCCGATTTTTCAAAAAAAAAAAAAAAAAAAATCTAAACCATTTTAACTTAAAAACTGATCAATAACTTTATCTAAAAAATTAAACTAATCAATAACTTGAAATCATATATATCCCATTCGAGCAGATACCTATATCTCACAACAAAAAGTACCAAAAAACCTATATATCATTAAAACAAAATTTGAAAACAAGATCTGGAAAAAAAAAAAAAAATTTTGGCGAAAATATACTTTCGGTCCCTACATTTTGGGCCTAATCTCATTTTGTTCCCTAAATTGATTTTGCGCCTACCTCAGTCCCTAAAAATAGAAATTCATTTTCATTTTGGTCTCTGCCATTAACCCACTAACAAAAACATCCTACATGGCAAACGGAGTGCACTATTAGCATACTAAATGCTGATGTGGCTAATAATAATTAAAAAAATTTATTTGGCATTTAAAAAATGTCACACCAGCATTTTAATTTTTAAAACTTCAAAATTAATTTTTTTTTAATTTAAACTGAAAAAATTCAAAAACAAAAAGAAAACAAAAAACTTTTTCAATTTTAAAGATTGAGAAAAAATTTTATAGCAACTATTTCAATTTTTCTTGAACTTTCTTAAGAAACAAACACTAAATTAACACTTTTTCTTACTTATGTTGGTGTGTCTGTGTTTGTGTTTGTATCTACTTCTTTTTCTTCTTTCTTTTTGAAAGTTCGTTTAGACCCCTTAAACCAAATTGTTTAACCTAATTAATTAGCCAAGTGATTACTTAGATTAATTTCTAGATCTAGGTTAAACACAAATAAATCATATCATGCTAAGTTGCGGAAAAGTAAATAACACCACGATATGATTATCTAGGAAAACTAATGAAACTAATTCGTTTTAAGGTAAAAACTTGGGGAGGAGGATTTGACCTAGCTATTCTCAAGGTAAACCAAATTTACTATAAGATAATTGAAGTTTTTACAAAAAATATAATCCTAAATCTTATGCTATCTCCGGTAGTAACTTACTGACACGACTACGTACAAGCTTTGAATACACAGACTCCTTCTCTTCTTGGATTTACAGCAACATAAGCCTCCTTGCTTGTGACTTTGAGACTCCACTCATAGGTTTCAGATCACCTTCACTTGTTGATCTTTGTAGCAGCAACTTCTACAATACCGGATCTTAAGTTTCTTCAAAGAATATTGCCGGTAGAAAACTTAAGAGAATTTTAGGTACAAAACCCTAGATCTACAATTAGAGGCACAAGAAGCACTCTTTTCTCTCTAAGAGCTCTCAAAATGTAGTTAGGGTTTTCCTTTATATACTAAAAGTATTTCACTTGAAACCCAAAATGTTTAAGCAGAGTTTGGGCTGAAATAAAATTCTACAGAAATTTCATGTCTGCGATTTTTGATCAATCGGATTTCACCGAATTTAAACTCTTCTTTCTACGGCTTGTATTTTCTTGTGCTCTGACTTGTAACACCTTGAACATTGTTTAATCAAACCTATAGATCTAGGAATCTATATCTAGACAAGTTTGTGCTCACGGTTTGCCAATTGTTCTAAACTTTTAGAACCTAACACTTTTTTAAGATAAACCAAAACAGAAAAATCAAAACAAAAATAAATCTTATCTCTCTCTTGGTTCTTGTGTTTGGTATCTTTCTTTTTCTTCTTTCCTTTTGGATCCTTGAATCTCTCCTCTCTTTCTCTCTCTTGGTTTTTGTGTTTTGCTTGCATATAAAATCTGCTTAGAAGATATAAAGCACAGCATCAAGGTTAGTTAAATAAGCATTTTACAACAAAATAAAAAGAAATTTTGAAATGATTTTCATTTTTTTTTAGTGATGTATCGGTAATACCCAAATATTTTGGGTAGGGTATTCATTACCCACGGGATTTGACCATCCCAATACATGAGTTTTCAAATTAGTGTCCATTTAGGTCTTTCATAGATTTTAGTAACTTATTTGAGTAGTATTTATCAAAAGATATAGGTTTAGATAGTTTTGATATTAAATGCGTGAAAAAACTTAAAAGCTATTATTTTTAAAAAATTAAAAACAAACACAATAAGTCAAAAAGCTAAAATTTTTGCCAAAGAGATTCTTAGTTACAGCATTTGAAGAGTGCAAACTTAATAGATTTACATTTTGTTTAGTAGCAAAAAATTCTATACATTTTCTTCGATAGTGCACAAGTTTGCTATCACATCGGGAAAAAAATTGGCTTTTGCCCCTTTCAAAAAAACAATCCAGCATTTTGCCCTATTTTCCAAATTAATTAGGGAAATTCCCCTCTTTTGAAACTCGATTTTCTCAAAATCGAGTTAAGCCCTATAGTGACGTTTTTAAGGAGCCTATAGTGACGTTTTAAGGACCTATAGTGGCGTTTTGTAATTTGATCTCCATGAAGTCGAGTTACATGTAAAAATAATAATTGCATGTAACTCGACTTCATGGAGATCGGATTACAAAATGCCACTATAAGTCCTTAAGATGTTAATATAGGCTCCTTAAAACGCCACTATAGGGCTCTAGAATTTTTTTTTTTTTTTTTTTATAACTCGATTTTGAGAAAATCAAGTTTCAAAAGAGGGGTATTTCCTTAATTAGTTTGGGAAAGAGAGCAAAATGCTAGATTTTTTTTTTTTGAAAGGGGCATTTGCCCATTTTCTCCTGCTTACTAGTCTATAATTATTATTTTTAGAATATTGGAGCTGGTAAATAATCCTAGACCACCATATAATATACTCATCATAATGTTCTATTGCATAATATTGTTGGGGAGATAACACTTGTGGAGACTCCAATAAAGAGATTAATATATAGCATACAAAATGTATCCAAACAAATATTCTTGGTATTTTACAACAAACATCACATATATAGTTTAGTCTAGACTACTAAAAGAAAGGCTAGTAGCCTTTCTCAAGGCTCAGATAAAGAACTCTAATTAGTTCCATGAAACCTTAGGGAGGATATAACGCAGTAATTGAAGCTTCATTTCTTGAGGCTGGCATAGATTGATCTGATGATGTGTCCGGTTCAATGTTGTTGTGCATTGGAAATGCAGGTTGTGAGGGTACTGATAAGGTGGTAGAGTTGCTATTAAGAGCATTAGCATGATTGAAGCCATGGTTGGCCTATCAGCTGCATTTTCATGAACACATAATAATCCAATGTGAATGCACCGAATTATTTCGGTTTTTGAATCAACTCCTAATGTGGGGTCTATAATATTTGAAGTTGTCATGTTCTTCCAATTTTTCCATGCCTGCAAAATTATTTAAATAGTATACAACAAATTTCAAAATAAAAATTATTTTATTTTTCCAATATCATGTTTAGTAGTACTATACTTTAAGTTAAAAGGGAAATGTATACAAAAATGTTGCACATACATAACTAAGAAGATTGTCCTCTTTTTTGTTATTAACTGAATTTTCCCCGCATATCATTTCAAGAACTAGCACACCAAAACTAAACACATCGGATTTTATTGAGAAATGTCCATAATATGCATACTCTGGAGCCATATATCCACTGCATGAAGAAATTAGTAACATAACTTTATATACTCACTACATATGCAAATTAATAACATTAGTTTGGTTTGAATGATAACAGAGCTCTTAACCATATTTTCAAAATCTATTAATTTTCTCTAATTTATAGGAGATAATTAAACAAGTTTTAGGAACTTTTTATTTTTTTATTTTTTATGATGCAATGTAATCTTGTATTTGACAATGCAAAAAAAAAAAAAAAAAAAAAAAATCATCTAATGCTAATTATTAACTAGTTAGGATACTTACTATGTCCCAACAATTCTATTTGTACTGCTATGGGTTTGATCTAGTAGAACCAATCTTGCTAGGCTGAAATCAGCAATTTTGGGATTCATCTCATCATCTAGTAAAATGTTACTTGCTTTGAGATCACGATGAACGATGCGAAGATGTGAATCTTCATGTAGGTAAAGAAAACCTCGGGCAATGCCTACAATAATTTTGTAACGCATTTGCCAATCCAAATCTGCACGCTTGGTTGGATCTACATTGTTTATTTAAGCTATGAGTCAGTTGCAAAGGATATATCCAAGTGTATTTGAGCAAAAGTGCAATCTGTAAAATATTATTAATAATCATTTACCGTAGAATTGCAACCATACCATATATAACTTGGTCGAGGCTTCCATTTGACACAAACTCATAAATGAGAAGCCTTTCATTTCCTTCCAAGCAGAAACCTCGAAGCTTAACTAAATTCCGGTGGTTAAGCTTAGCCATTAACAAGAACCTACGGATAGTCTTTTTACAGCTCCAACCTGTGGATAGTCTTTTTACCTTGTCCAGAACCTATGGATAGTCTTTTTACAGCTCTATCTTGTCCATCAGAGAGCCTACCCTATAGATGCATCAAAATATTCAATATGCAACCCTTAATAATAAAAAAGTTCTGAATCTAACTTGTATTAATAGACAATTGAGACACTTTTTGTATGATATTGTCAAATTACCTTGTAGACCGCACCAAATCCTCCTGTCCGAACCTTATTTGCATCAGCAAAGTTATTTGTAGCGACTCTAATTGTTGGAAAATAGAATTGCAAGGATTCAGTATTGCTAATTTCATCCGCTGCTTCACATGCGTAACAAGTCAATACATCTGGATTAGATAAGTCAATTGCTTAAAGAAGATTGGTGCAATTTTAAGTTACGTGCATACCTCATTAATGGGCTCACCGACATGAATTACTGAAGCCATCTTACAAAGTCACTAATGCACAGAAAATTTGTATGCCAGTATAATATCCTTTTGTTTTAGATATTAGCAGGTTTGGGAATGGGTTTTTGATTTTTGGTGAAGCGGTTAACACAACACATGTTTTGTAGTTTGAGCCAAAACAGCGTAGACCAGTAGGTGTTTTGGAATTCAAATATATGTGAAACGAACTCGTTTTGAGGGTCTGATTTGGCTAAAAAAAGAGAAAAAATTTCACATCAACTCTAGCATGTCATTTAACAGCCACATAGATGAGTCACTAATGGAGGGTCGGATTTTGCTAACAGAATGAAATTTCAAAGTGTAAAATTCAATTTCTCAAACTTTATAATATAAAATTCAAATAACCTCAAATTTCAAGAGTTTACTTTGCAATAGATCCTAGAAATTATGATATAACGTTGAATTCATGGTAGCCTATTAATATTTCAGAAAAGATCAGTTTGGGTCTAGTACTTTTGTGCACTGGACTCACTGGAATGCCAACATGTTTTTTTGACATGAGTCCAATGAATAAAACACTAAACAGTCTGAGCCCAATCCTTGACCTCACATAATTGGCAAATGCACCTAACTTATTCTTTTTCTTCATTCTAATTACGAAAGTATCCGGTGAATCATGAACAAAGGACCTGATATTCCTCATTTCTCTTATAAAAGCAAAAGGTGGCATCTGGACCAACTAGACCTCATTGACAAATACCCAACACTCTGTCACGCTTGTTTTTACATCTAAATTTTTATTGGCAAAAAATATGAAAGTCAATATGTTCTTGTCATCAATATTGCCTTGAATGTATATGTATAGTCAGGATTATTCTTGGGGTATTTTTTCTCAATATTTCACAACTTAGCAATGTATTTTTAAATTAATATTTTAAAAATCTCATTATTACATTAGATACTCATTTTATTTGTAACACTTACACCGACACTACAAAAAAAAAAACGGTCCTCGGCCCGCGTTTTTAAAACGCGGCTATATGGTAAAAAAACGTGGCTATAGCCTATAGCCACGTTTTTTTAGGTCAATGATTTTTAATGTGGCCTAAAACCCGTGACTATAGGACTGATGGTCCTATGGCCGTACTTTTTAACCGCGGCCCAAGCCGGGTCCTATAGCCCCGTTTAAAACGCGGCCTAAAGTGTACGGGCTTAGGCAAATATATGTGAAACGCGGCCGCTTTTAAACGCGACCTAAGCCTTTACCCTTAGGCCGCGTTTTAAACGCAGCCCAAGGTTGAACCTTAGGCCACGTTTAAAACGCAGCCCAAGGTTGAACCTTAGGCCGCGTTTAAAAAGTGCGGCCATACCTCCCATGGTGACGGCCTGTTACACTCGTTTAAGCCGCGTTTTAACCGTGGCCTAAGGTTCTGGTCTTAGGCCGCGTTTAAAACGTGGCCTAAGTTTTTGGTCTTAGGTCGCGCGTTTTAAACGCGGCCTAAGGTTCAGGTCTTAGGCCGCGTTTTCAACGCGGCCCAAGATTACAACCTTAGGCCGCGTTTTAAGTGCGGCCTAAGACCCCCGAATTCTTATTAAAAATTGGTCTATAGCCACGTTTTTAACGTTTTAAAAACGTGGCTATAGTATTTTTTTTTCCTTCTTATTTCCTTTTTCTGGGCAGATTTTTACAAACCTGTCAAACATACAAAATTTCAACAAAATATCTCTAATAACAACCTTAAATTTCAACAAAATATCAAGTAAGAATTTTCTCAAACCTGTCACAAATCAATATCTCTAAAGAAATATCCAAACAACTATACATGAAGAGTCCATGAAGAGTGTATAGTCCATTTGACACAATATTACAATCATGTTTACAATATTTTCAATATCCACGAAGTTACAATATTACAATATTCCAAATATCCACGAATATCCAAACAATTATACATGAAGAGTCCACGAAGAGTCCTCACTATGATGTAGCGCTATCCTGAATATATTATATACGCAATATTAGTAGCACATAATATTGACTGGCACATAATATTGCAATAAACACGCAAGTTTCATTAAATTAAACGCAAAGTTCGTATTATGTAAGGTTGAATTTATTCAACCATCTAATTGGCTTTATTCCGTGCCAAATTTGCTTGTAATTCAGCATTTAGTAACCCCGTATTTAGGTGGGATTGTTGTAAGGGTAGTGAGTGAGATAGAGTGAAGAATTGCTCAAGAGTGTGCAAGAAAACAGAGTGTCGCGGCTGGGACTCGCGGCTGGACTCGCGGCTTCAACCCGCTGAGAATCTGCACACGTGCCAAGCATCTTTGGAAGATGAACAGTCATGCTAGCTGGAGCACTATAGGACAAAACAGACAATCGGCCATACGGTTATCTCGCTGATCGGAACTCGCGACTTAGTCAAGCCGCGAGGTCAAGCCGCGAGCCACCCCTGTTTTGGAAAAACCCGACGTTTCACATTCCTCTTCACTCCAAAGATAAATACCCTTTTAACCCACGATTGAAAGAGAGCTTCCAGAGAGAATTTTGAGAGAGAAACCCTAAAGAAAAACCAGATTGTTTCACCCACAATCTCTACCTTAGAGTCTCATCAAATTCCCTCACTCTCTTCCTCTCCATTGTCAAATCCTTGAGAGGCCTTATACCAAACCTGGTTCTCACCATTATCATCTCTCGTGAGACAAACGTTTGGAGTTAAGGGAAGCGATTAGGAAGGAGCCAACCTTCATTGGTTGATGCTACGGTGTAGTAGCGGAATCCGGTAAGCTAGAGAAGAAAAAGGTTCGGCGCAACCTCGTTGGAGCAAGAAGCTTGGAGGGCTTAGGTGCATTGGGTAGATTAGGCTTGGAGGGTCTATTGCTGTCCTTGTATCCCAACTATATTTTCTAGTGGATTGATTACCGCTTGGAGGGCGGCGGAGAGGTTTTTCGCCGAGGTCTTGGTTTCCTCTTCGATAACATATCCGGTGTTATCGCTGTGTTTGCATCTTCCTTCCTCTCTATCTCTGCCTTTACATTATCTCATTGTGGTTTTTATTTTATTATGGCTTAGATAGTTGTTTAACCAATTCCAGTTATTGCATATGTTAAGTTTCCGCACATTAATTGTTTGACATATTGCTTGTGTTGGTTAAGTTGGTTTTTGGGGGTCTAAACGTTCAAAAGTGTTTTTGTACACGTTTTTGAACTTTCATATTACCTAAATAACCGCTTAAACTTAAATTGACTGGCACGCTCTTTTGTAAGAAGGCTATTATTTCATCCATTCTCCGCTTTGCATCGGCCATTTCCCGCTTTGTTTTGTCCAGTTCTTTAATGTCCGTGTTTCGATTCGCGCATTGCTTGACGCCGATTCTTTGCTCATGTCGTGCATCTGATTCCCGCTTTGCTTCGCCGTGCTTGGCAATTTCCTCCTTATGTTTTGCATGCAATGAGGCCATTTGGTCCTGATGCCTCTTCTCCGAGTCGGCAAGTTGGTCCCTCATCGAATTTTCCAATGCGGTCATCTGTTGGGCCATTTCGGTGGACGACGGCCCAGGCATACATGGAAGGTTGGACCCACTTCTTCCCGATGGGGTTGGTCCAAAATCGACCCCACGTACACGTCCAGAATGTTCTTTGCCCATCACTTGAGCGAACGCATCATCATTTGCCCAGAGAATTCCATCGTGACGGTCTCCTCCTAGTTTGCCCCCGTTGTTTAAAATTTCTTTCATTTTATCCTGTTTTCATACAAGAACCAAATAAGATATTATTTGCTATAAACATTTCACGCACAAAGTAGAAAATAAATAGATTATGATATAGGGCTTACAATCTTTTGTCGCACTTCATCACTAATAGGAGTCCCATCTTTCGTGTTGTATGCTTTTATGAAAACATCTGCACGCTCCACCGCTTGGCCGCTTTCTTTTGCCTACATCATATTCAACGGTCTCATTACAATAGTGAAAATTTATGTTGGTGATATGAAGCGACAATCGACAACCAAACATAGCAAATGGAATTTGGAACATAACATGCAATATAACTATAAAACAAATTCCGTAAACATGTAGTTTATTACATTAAAAAAGACGAGTTGTTTTCTTCATGTGAATGCTTTGTATCAAGCGGTTTTTGGTACCAACACTCTTGCCCTTTGATTTAATAAAATAGCCATTTTATAAGAGGTAACGTTTGAAAAAGTGCGGCCATAGCACCCTTGTTGACAGCTTTGAAGACATTTTCGCCGCATTTAAAACGTGGCTATATGCCACAACTATAGCCACGTTTCTTAAATGTGGTTATATCTCATACCTATAGCCACGTTTAAAACGCGGCTATAACCCCCTAACTATTTTTAGAATTTGTCTATAGCCACGTTTTAAACGCGGCTACAACCCCCTAAATATTTTTACAATTACTCTATAGCCATGTTTTAAACGCAGCTACAACCCCCTGCATATATGCATCCCAATTGCTATATACCAAACCAAACTCTTGCTAACAAAGTGGCAAACATAAATATTAATGAAATCACTAATCAAAAACAGGAAACATCACAAGAAATGTCTATTAACAGTCATAAACATGCAAAAAAGCCAAGTCTTCCTTACCCCAACACTGTGCATATGATCGCAAACTAGTTTCTTCAAACTCTTCAGATTCATCACACATAATAATTTTAATTCAACCAAACAATATGTACGGAAATTTTGTTGTGATTTTTTAATATTGATTATTTCTAAACCAAGAACTTTATATTATTACAATAATGAAATTGTGGATTGCTTAGTTTGGACCCTACGACAACGTTGGGCATTGCCACCATTACTGTCATCTCCATGCAAGCCCTTCCTCAATGCTAAACTCACGCCAACAAAATCTATTTTAATTTCCATGAATTCGAATCGACCATGTTCTTTCAACAACAAAATAAATAAATAAATACAACTAGAATTTATTGATACCAATATGTCACAAGTTCAATTAAAATAGTAGAGCATTAAAACTTGGCTAGTTGTTGTATAATGCATTTCTTACCATATTGTCAGCAGTTTGGGCAAAACTTATAGGCCCTGTCCTCGCTATATCCTTTTGAAACGAATGACTTCTCCGGTTTGTATCCATTAATGTCTACGAACACATTCCCGCCAACAAATTAAAACAAACAAATCGGTTAAAACACTGTACTCGGTATATCCAAATACCCCATCATATGTATATTACCACTAAAAGATAATAGAGCAAGAAAATAGCGCAACCTTCGTTTTAGAATCAAACCAATAGTCGGCTAGTGCGCGGTAGTCCTGCTCGTCGGCCCAAGATGGTTTATTTTTAATGACATCTTCTTTTAACGCATCTTTTGGGTAGCATTTCTTTTTTAACTTACTCCTTCGGTTCCTTCTCAACTCCCCTAATAAGTGCATTGCCTAGTTCATTTGATTAGCTGGTCCGATAATTTCTGGGTCAATGATCCAATTTTTCTTAAATGCAAAAATTGAGTTAGCATAGTGCAATAATTCACCCTACTGAAAATGCCATTTAGCACATACACGGCTATACATAACAATTAAAAGTAGCTTAATTTGATACAACCTCTATCTCTACCCAGGCTTCTTCTTTGTATTTACGGTCGACATGCGTCCAATTACTTGGCATAAGTGGGCAATAGTTGCGGCAGATGCATAAGGTGCCCAACCACCTTTTGAATGTTTGCCCGCTTTCCCCAACCGGTTGCTGCTCCCATTTAACCCACATACAAGTTTCTTGTTCGCTGGAAGAGCCCATATTCGCTGCATTAGCGTTATTCCACGTTTTTATTTATATTATTGGATATTGGGGTTTCCCGAATCAATCTTCTTACACGCTCATCATTGGATGGTGCGGTTTCTTGACCAAATCGTCTGCATATAGTAAACCATTATTAGAGAGAATGAAATTTCAAAGTTCACAATTACAGAGAAGTCACCGTATATAGCTCAAGTGCTCAACTAACATGATATATGTGATCTTTGTAAATGTGGACATTTTGATACTTAAAGAAACCGATAATAACAAATAAGTCGATGTCTCTATCTAAAAGCTGTTTTTATCCCTTTCAAAAATAAAAAACTGTTTTTATCCAAAAAATATATGTAAGTTGGTGAAGATGCTCTTAATCACATGATTTGCATATAATTCAACCATAATACCTATAATATTGGAAACACCATTACTGCCAGTGTCATGTACATGCACAACCAAGTTGAATATCATTTCCAAAGCTCGTAAATCACATGAATATCATTATTACAGCTTGGGTAAAATAACCTCAAACAAGAACATAATACCCATCAAAAGAGATTAGAACTTTTACCTCAAATAAAGTGATGAAGATGCTTTGGGGTTCCTAAGTATTTTTCCGGTGATCTTGTCGAAAAAATGATGGTGAGATGGTGTGCTTTGGAGTGGAGGCCGGTGGGTGAGTGTGGAAGTGAGTGTGTGTGTATGTGTTTAAGTAAAGAGAAAAGAAAGAAAATGAAAGACAGAAAAGAGACAGCCAGCCAAAAGAGAGAAGAGAGGTGGGTGAAAATGAGTGATGGGGAGTGGGGTTAGGTGGGGGGCACGTGCGAACTAAAAATCTGACTTGACCCCCTCTTTTTTTTTTTTTTCTCTCGATGACAAGGACGTTACATATCCACAAAGGAATGAGAATATGAGATAAAAGTAATCGTGCTAAATGGAGTTAGGAATAAAAATATCCTTTAGAGACCGAATTAGTTGTTTTTAAAAGTGTTGAACTTAGTTGATATTAACCCAAACTCCAAAGAAGTTTAGTAAAATTTACTTAAGGACACTCGTTACCATTTCCTTTCTTAGTATTACTTGATTTTGCATGAAATGTGTGCCACTATATTTATTGAGTCCAATTTTATTGGAGTTTGTGTTCCTTAGAAATTCATTTACTTTTCCAAGGAACAAGTCCAATTCTATTAAATCGGGTCATCACCGTTTCTCAAAAAAAAAAAAAATTTGGGTCATCACCATTTTAGGCTTTGCTTTTTATTAATTGCTTAAAGAAGTGCACATTTGAAATCGATTTGGTCCCTAATTATGTCAAGTGGTGGTACTTAATTGGATCATTCCCCTAAATCTCACTTCTTCTAGAACCCATCTAGGAGAAGATTTAACAAATTTTGTCCTTACCCCCAAGTTTGCACAGCCAATTTGGTTCCATGCACAACCAATTATTTTCCATACCCTCAACAAATTGCAAGCTGGCCAAATGCCAAAGAAAAAGCGATCTCCCATCCCACGCGACCTCACCATCTTTTACTAAAAAATAAGTAAGGCCTCCCATGCAAATCAAGTTTCCTCAATATTTTTCACACACGTCTCTACCCTCTCCACAGAGAAACACCCAAACTCCCGGACACACTACAAAAACTATCAAAACCCGTAAAATACACAAAAAATACTTCTCACAAACAAAACCTGCAAGAATCCCTCAATCATATAGAAATCCAACCAAAAACCCAGCTCTAAACCCCTACAAACTTTATAGAGAAACACCCAAATTCCCAGCCAAGAACACCACCAAAAATGCCCAAAAACAATGCCATTGCAAACCCAAATAGAACCATAAATATCCCTGTTTTAACCCATAAAATCAACCCCAAAATCGACACTCTCAACCCCCACCGAAAATAACCCAAAGAAATCCTCCAAAACTCTCACTACAAATATCCTAGAATAAGCCAAGAAAAATCCCACTGGAACTACAGCCAAAACCCCACTATCAAACCCTTAACAATTCTCGGAAGACCCAAAAATAGTCACTCAGAAACCCAACACCGAAAACTCCATCGGATACCAAGAAAAATCCCTTCATACAAACCAACCGTAAAAACCCATTTGAAAACAAAGCATCAACAGAGCATAAAAAAAAAATGAAAGATAAAAGGAGCAGAAGCATAAGCTAAATACCAAGACATGAAAGCAGAATACAAAGAAGGAAAGAAGAAATTCAAAAGCGAGAGAACCATACAGAAAATTTTCTTGAAGTTTAAGGTCAACAAATTTTCTACTTTTGATGTTGGGCTTACTATTTTTTTTCCCTAGATTTTAGATCAAATTGTTTTTGTTGGGCTTTTTCTTTTTAATGTTTAAAAATGCTAAGATATTGTCTAGATAATCATATTGAAGCTCATTTTATCTGTTGGACTTAAAAAAGTTTGGGATTAGGAGTTCAAAATTTTATTTCAAAGGGTCAAAAAAATATTTTAAAAATATTATACATAATTCTTTTTTTTTTTATTTAGCTCTTATTCTTTTTTTCTTTTTCTTTTTCTTTTTTGGCCAGCTCGGATGGTTTATTTAAAGTTTTCAACCCCCTAATCTTCACTTGGTGCCGCCCAGACCACCCCCCGTGACTTTACCATTACATAAGGTAATGTCCCCCCAACATTAATTGTGTTCTTTTGTTTAGATCTAAATATATCCATCATAAAATTAAAAACTGATTTCTATACTATGCGAACTGCACATTTTTACAAGGGAAAAGTTTTTTTTTTTTTTTCTTAGAAATAGAAGGGAAAAGTTAATTAAAATGCAGTAAGAGCAGTAGTTTAAAATATATTTTCAGAAATTTTTTATGATAAAATGAAAAATAAAATTATTAGTTTTCTCAAGCTTAGTGAGGGAAGAGGGAGATTTGTATTTGTATTTGGAGTTAATGAAACAAGAATTGTGTTAGGAAGTCTAAAATTTGCTACAACACATCAACTCATTTACATATGCTTATAGGTTTTATTAGCTTGTTGAAAAATATTATAATGAACATAATTATGGAATAGTTTTTTAAGCGTATGACTTAGATTTCTGATGTGCACTCTGCACAAATATTGCACTTTTATTTTTGATAATCAGCACAAGTCTTACATTGATACTAACAAAATTTAAGCAACACTGGGAACTTCAGAAAATGGCAAGGTAAATAATAGAATTCACTTACCAAAATTTGTTCAATCCACCAACCTAGGAGTAATGCATCTACAAAATTTGGTGATAAGTAAGAAATAGTATAGCATCACAAAAAATGGTCTAAACCTTTTGGTTTTTGTTTTATTTTTTTGGAATATGATAGTATGGATTAGAATCCTCTGTCATTTGCTTTAAATTTGTTGGCTATTATATGTAATTGGAGGAGACTCCACCCCGTGTACAAAGCTTAATGCCTCCAATGTACAGTTGTTTGTAATAATTAATGAATTTCTATATATATATATATATATATATATATATATTTATTTATAGTTGACCCTATATCTTCTTCTTGTGGAGATGTACAACTGAGCTAAGCTATCTTAGTTGTCCGCTTCTTTGCTTTGAGTCTCCTCAATTAAAAATGAAAGGTTCAATTGTCTTCATTTTCATGGGAGAGTATTGGCGGTGTTTAAGGCTATAAGGTAGGTTCTCTTCTCATGCCAATATAAGTTTGTGGTTGCTTTGCCGAAACTATGCTTTAGGTTGTTTGGAATACTAATGTTATAATCCAAGAATTGAATAGTTGGGTCATGAAATCCCAACTACATTTGTTAATGTGGAACTTCAAAATAGTAGTTCCAAAGATAGATGTCTTTAATCAGTATTTGAACACTTAATGAATTAAATTTGACAGTGATCCTTTGTTAGGCAATAGAACTCATGGTTGTTGATGCTCTGTTAAAAGCAAATGATTTTCTTCAAATTGCATCCCCAATTCATCAACCAGCAGAATTTTGGAAGGTTTGAACTTTACACATTATCATCAAACTTCTAGGTTTTACTTTACAACATTGACATAGTTTCTCCGAAAGTGCGGTTAGATGACTCAATCTTAAAAATCATTGAAATTTCTAATGCACAAGAGCTCAAGGAAGCATGAGACATCATTTAACGCATTCGAAGAAGGGAGCTATATCAGGTACCTTATTACAATTGCAAGATGGGGAAGAGGTAGTAATGTTTGAAATTCTTCATGTCTCAAAATCTTTAACTTCTCCTATTGAATTATTTTTATTAAAAAAACAAAAAAGGAACTTTAGTGAACCAAAAGAGATAAAAAATTTGTAATCTTATTTATACATTTTAAATTTTTGGATCATTGTGTGAATTTTAATTAATTCAATTAGTAAATTTCATTTTACTTGAATAATTAAAGTATGTATCAAGTCAAAACTACTAAAAATTTGAAACCATATAAACATAAAAATAAAGATATAGGTGGTTAGATTGTTTAGTCATTAACAAAAAACATAAAAGTGTTACCCAAAGAATAATCTACACTGTACGAATAACTACCTGCAGAAGGCGGCCGTGTCTCATCATCTCCTTCCTCCCATCTTGCGTGCTCAGCATCATAGGCGGCCCTTAACTCCTCCCGCATGATGTCTCGTGAGCGTGATGAACCTTGGCCAACTTGCACAATCACAATGGATGGTCCCTCTCCATTCCTGCAGCAAACGACCGAAAAATTAGTTACAACAATAATAAATATCAAACGTTACATTTCAAGATATGTAAACTACCTGTGGGTTGTGACCCAGCATCACTAGTATGGGCGGCTTGCAGCTCCTCCCCTCTCTGTCGTGAACTCGAGGGTCCTTCGTCGACTTCTACAAGTGGCAATCGGCGTTTCTTACCCATTCTGCGTCTAACAACTTTACAAAACAAAAAAAAGCATTAATTATAGACAACAATCAATTGCATAAAATGTAAGTGAAACAGATTGGGTAAAATAACTTATTTTAATATCTAACAATATATACAGACATATATCCAAGTTTAAGAGCTTCTCTTTGCCAAACACTACAACCACAATGAAATGAAACCCTAACACCACACGATCATATATCCAAGTTCATAAGAAATGAATTTCAAATCCAATAGCGAAGAGGGGAAGGAATTGGATACATAATAAGTAAAAATTAAAGGAATTAACAAATTTAAGAGGAATTAACAAATTCAACAAATACTACACAAAGGCATTTCAACTAATTCATGAATGAATACGTTTTCATTTACAATTGTAACATCCAAACACATAATACACCACTAAACTATTACACTACTCATCCTCGGTGTACTCATCCTTGTTGTCATCTTCATTGTCGGACTTATCGTCAATAAACTCATCTTCATTGTTTACTCCATGAAGATCTCTTTCAGCAATGATGGAGGCATCAATTGTCATTCCCTCTAGATCATCCCGAGCCCAACGAAGGTTGTCACTCACAACCTCATTACTACTTATATTGTAGGGAATATTTTCAGAAAAACTATATGTGTCATCCTCCTCACGTTGGGGACCAACACCAGCATCAAACACGTCCCTACCTTTAGTTTTGACAATAGCATACCAATCCTTGTGCCTTTTATCTTCCACATAAAAAACTTGTGTAGCTTGAGATGCCAAGACGTATGGTTCATCCATCATGTTATCCCCACCATGTATGAAGTGTGTAAAGTTTACCATAGGAAACCCAAATTCATCAGTCCTATATCCTCTCCTATGTTGGTCATGAACCCATTTACACTTGAATAACACATGTTTGATATTGTCAGAATAATTCAACTCGATTATATCACTTAAAATACCATAGTAAGTATTGCCCCCATTAGTAGCGACACTAACTCCACTATTCTGCGTTTTCCTATTTGCCTCATCATTTACACTCCTAAATTTTAAGCCATTTATTACATAATGCTTGAACCGTTTTACATAAATATACGGCCATTTGGACAATGCAACAAGGGTATCACTAACTCCCTCCCTTTCCTTATCTCGCACCAAAGAGGGACATCACCTAACATTAGTTGGCCAAAATAAAATAATTCATATCAAGACAGTTAATCATAGTTGAGATAGTGTTACAAGTTTAATAAGTTGAAAATGTCATACGTACGTGACCCCTAAACCAAGTACAAAACTTCTCCATGTGGTGCTTATATATAATGGCATCGGAAACGTTACGATTGTGGCCTTTTCGAAGTTCATCCTCTATCAATCTTTTGTGCATCCTGTGCAGGCAATTGTATTAGGGTTAATAGACCTTACGTACATTGGATTGACGTGCAATTATATTTGTATATGTAATACTTACTCACGAAAGTGGTTGATGTTTTCGGAATTGAATAAAATGTAGCGATGGGCTTGCGTCCACTCTTTATTGTTTAGTGTTATGATCGAAACCACCCCCGTTGACTCCTCAATCATCCTGGTGGGTCGATTGAATATAGTTTCCACTCCTTCCATATACCGTGAACAAAATGTTAAGCACTCCTCTACTATGTATCCTTCAAAAATAGACCCTTCCGGAGCAGCTCTATTTCGTACGTAAGACTTAAGACGTGAGAGGTACCTATAAAGGAATGATAAGATTAATTATTGGCAATGGTAATTCGAACACGCACATGAAACTGGAAGTTGATCAATAATATTACACACATCTTACCTCTCAATGGGATACATCCAACGGTAGTGCATCGACCACCAATCTTAGCTTCAGCAGCTAAGTGCATGACCAAATGTACCATCACCGTAAAGAAGGATGGAGGAAATATCTTTTCCAATTCACACAATGTCACCGCAATCTCTGCCTCACTAGTCACAATATCTGAAACCGTAAGGGTTTTGGAACAAATTTCTCTAAAGAAGCAAGCTAACTTTATCAAAGGCCTAGTAACATGAGATGGCAAAGACCCACGTAATGCTATGGGAAAAAGTTGCTGCATCAATATGTGATTATCATGACTCTTCAAACCAGAAATCTTGCGTTCTTTCATATTCACCCGACGTGAGATATTGGAAGCGTACCCATTGGGCACTATTACGACCTTCAAAACTTGCAAGAAACCATCTATCTCCGATGAAGTCATATGATAACATGCGGCCGGTATGGTATACTGATCATCACTTTTTCGTTGTAGGTGGAGTTCACTCCTTATCCCCATGTCCGCCAAGTCAAGGCGTGCCTTGTAATTATCCTTCGTTTTATCCTTCAAGTTCAACAGTGTGCTTAGTATATTGTCCATCACATTCTTCTCTATATGCATCACATCAAGATTGTGTCGCAACTTGTGATCCTCCCAATAAGGCAAGGTAAAAAATATACTCCTTTTCTTCCAACCACTCTAGTCTGCCTCCCTTCTCTTCCTTTTTTTGCAAGCAAGTTGACATTTCCTACCCGGACAACGTCCAAGTAAATGTTCGGTTTCCACAATAATGTCAGATGCGATTGGTGGTTCAGGAGCCAATCGAGTATCATTAGATCCATCAAATGACATACAATCTTTGCGGAAATCATGGTCAACATCCAACCATCGCCGATGTCCCATGTAATGCAATTTGCGACCATTTCTCAAATATCGAGACTTGGTCTTCACGGCACAAGAAGGACACGCCAACTCACCTTTGGTACTCCAAGCCACGTCTCGTGACTAGTACTCATAATTCCGAAGGGGTTGAACCCATCCGCAGCTAATCCAAGTCTGACATTACGAGGGTAAGATGAGAAGTGTAAATGCTTCTTGTTAAACACTTTCCATGCATCTGAGTCAGCAGGATGCCACATTACCCCATCATCAAGATTTACCATTAACATGCCATTTCATAGAACTAGCCGGATCGGGTGAAAGAAATAGTCGCTGCAATCTTGGCTTTATGGGGAACCACCGTAGGATCTTTGCAGCTTTCTTCTTCCCCTTATTGGATGAAGCATGCTTACTAGCAACAAATGCCTCATTTGTTTTCCACCTTGAAGCTTTACAACAAGGACACGCCTCCAGGTTAACATTTTGCTTCCAAAACAAAGATATACAATCATTGGGACAAGCATGGATCTTCTCATAACCCAAACCCAAATCTCGAACTATCTTCTTAGCCTCATAATGGTCCTTCGGCAACTTCGCATCTCAAGGAAGCATATCCATCAGGACTTGAAGCAACAGAGTAAATGACTTATTTGTCCAACCACACGAGTCTTCAACTGGAACAACACAACAATGGCTGAGAAAATGCTAAATTTTGTACAACCTTCATATAAAGGTTTTTCTACATCATCTACCATCTTGTAAAACTTATTGGCATCATCATTCGGACCTTCAACCGGATGTTGCGCAGTTGGACCTTCTTCCATTGGTTCGGGTGGCATTTCATGCGGGGGGCACAAATCGTGCAACATCCCATGAAAATCACCATATAGATTTTGGGTTTCTTGCACATGAGAGCTCCCACATTCGGTAGCCGGCGTAGCAGCAACCGATTCACCATAAAATTTCCAAACTTTGTAATTTTTAAGCATCCCCGAACCCCAACAATGCTCACGCACCACATTTAGCGGTTGTATAAGCAAATTCACACATTTCACACAAGGACATAAGATCTTCCCATTGCGCGCGGATGGAGCGGCAAATTCCACGAATTGGTTTACACCTTCAAAATATTCCCTTGTACCCCTCCTCTTCTCCATCCAACTTTTGTCCATTGTGATACAATATTTACGTAATTTTACCTACACCAAAATTTGTTACTACAAAGGTACTAATTATTATAACTACATTCATTTGTCATTTGTTAAAAACAGACATACCCAAGTATGCAGCTATTTTCTTAGAACATATAACACATGTCCTAGACTAACTCAATGTGATAAGTTGTAAAAGTAGATAAGCATAAGTGTTTTCAAAATATGAGAACAAATTCCCAATTCATGTAATTGTCATAATTACTAAATACGTCATACTTATGAAGTCTGTAATACCATGATGCTCAATTACTTAGGTCTTTGGTCAAAAGTGAGTTCAAAACATTTTGGGTGACAATTTCATTCGTAATGATGTTGATTGAAAATATGCCGAGTAACCAGTGTGGATGCAAGAGTGTGATGTTCGTTTCATACAAAACATGTGCATCAAAATGACCTATATGAACGTAATCCATCAACAATGCCTAAATAAAGGACTCATTTTGTTTGCTTTCTGTTCTATTGGGTGTCATTGCATTATTTATTGACAGGTTTTGAAAAGGAAAGTACAATAATGGGGAACACAACAACCATTATAACCACATGGCAACAACTGAAACATATTCAAAATCTAAACATTAGGTTAGATGACAACTATCATCGAGGTCGTTGTGACATAGAAATCTACTTAAAAATCATGGCATTATAGGCACTTTATAATACCAACTAATCAATTAATTTAACGAAATCCACTATGATACATCTATGGGTTTGGACACTTTGAGAGCATGTCTAAGACAAATTATGAAGACATAGTAACATTGAACTTAATTATCTTTAGCAAAAATAACATTATTTTCTTCTTTATTTGTCAATGCAAAAATGTGTTTAATTGAGAATCTAATGCATTGCACAAGAGAGTGTACTTAGGTTTTTCCCTAAAAATAATACCACTATGCATATGCATGACCAACTCTAGGCGTAGACCTAAATCTCCCTTGCTTCAAAAATTTGAAAAGGGTCCTATAGGTTGTCCTCAGGCGGGTGGCTAACAGGGCCCACGGTTTTTTGAAGGAGGGGCCCAGCTATTAAAAACATACAATATACCTATGCAAAGAAAAAAAAATTGTGGGGGGGAGGGGCCGAGCCCCTACTAGGTCCATCCCCGACGTAAAATCATGTACTTCAACAACAAAACACAACTAAATATCCAAAGAAAATTCATAACTCGTAAAAAAAATAAAAACCATTCCATTAGCATACATTTAGTGACATGAAGTTGCAAAATATTAATCTTTGTACGGGAAATAAGCGTAAATTATGGTTCAGCTTCAACCTGCTAGTGAATGTCGGTTTTTGATGACCAAGATGGATGAAATTTTCACACGGCTTGTTTATTGTTTGCACCTGAAATTAAGAAATAATTCATATTAAAGAACATGGAAAGTTTTATATAATAAGTTGTAAGTATGGCATATGTAATGAGAATTAAACCAAAAAGACATTGGATGACACTAGATAAAAAGACAACTTAAATACATTGGATTATCCCATTGAATTCAAACACATATTTATATTAAAATCTATAAAATATGATTACACAATCCTGGAGTTGACCATTGGACTATTCATTTGACTTGGTGATGCACTAAATGGTTAGTATTATTATGAGAAAGGCCTGTAGTTCACTTCAATTACAATGGGAGTTGCAATCTTTAGCATATTATGTGAAACTACAAAAACGTACATAGCAGCAAGGTTAATGTAACACCGTGATGTTTGATGTGAAATTGCGTTAGAATAAGAATAGGGTAATGCACAAGCAATCATATTGTCATTAGTCAAAATAGAGTAGGTTAAGTGACTAGAACAAACAAGGAAAACTACCTTCACCATAACGTATGATAGAACACAAAAAACCAATTCATATTGTAACTATTAAAAATTGAGATGTGAGTACCTTAACGATGTAGAGATATATAGTGAATAACTACTCTAGTCTAGGAGGTCCCTTGTTCATATTATAATTTTTTGTCACCATGAGGGTGAAAATCATTGATTCAAATCTTGTGTTTTAACCATAATGAGTGTTACTGGTAAAAACTAATCAATTATAGATATATAGAAGCAGACTCATTAATATGCTTTAAGATTTGAACCTTTTAGTTTGATATTGCCCTTCATCGTAGCCAAAACAATGAGGTAAGTGTTTAGTGTTATAAGAAGAGTTGTTTGTTGTTTTCGGCCTCGGTTGATTTATTGGTTGGCCATCGCTTGACTCTTTTCTTTTACGTACCAAAACCAATTGCAGATTCACTTAGTTTGTCAATTTCAGAAGATTCTTGGGTAATTATAGAATTTCAAAACATGGTTGGACAATCATGCATTTAATAAGTATTAATAGAATAGAGCAAAATTATTATATTCTTAAAAATCTTGACACATTGGTTTCGCATATTCCTACGACCCATCTAGTTCTGGTTTGTCACCATGTTGGTGTACCATGCATATCACATGTAGTACATGTTGATATCCTAGATTGTCTGAAATCATGGAACATTAATTGACCTTGATTTTAGTCCAACCTAGGGATTCTCCTAAGTCAATATAGTTTCAAGATATACCCTACATAGATATCACTGAAAAACAACAATTTTGCATAGTAAAAATGTAGCTGCTAAGGACTTTTTATTGCGGGCGCTGGTTGCTGGGCAAAACCAGGTAATATTCCTTGGTTCCTCCCTTGCCTTTTGATCTCTCTATATCTTTTATGTTCTTCGTATTATTTTAATAGTTGTTGTTGAACACATAGACAGAGACAAAGAAAGAGTGTAGTGTTGTGTTAACACCATTAATTTGGATTGAATTAGTATTAAGCATATAAGTTTGTATTTTGTGAATGATGTATGAGTGTTGTACTTATGACCCATGAAATGAGCATAGCTGTAATATTGTTATATGTTGTAGTAGAAATTGGTTAGGCATTGACTAATCTAGAGTCTAGTGACGGTTTTGCATTCATTCGTTGGGTATCTCTTTATGCTACTCCTTTTTTCTTCATCAATATTGAGAGTTATGTTCGCATTGAATCCACTTAGTCAACCTATCTTGTTTGGAAATCCCTTGTTATTCCGGTTTTGAAGAGCTTTAAGCTTAATGGTGATATTAGTGGCCCCTTCATTTGCCATTCTCCTTGTTGGAAAACCTTCAAATGAAAAAAGTTTTAAATCTAGAATATTTTCTTTGGATGCAATAAGACATCACAGTTGTCTCCTGGTTAAATACTACTACTCTATAGATATTCTAGAAGGTGTTATTGGTACTGAAAAATTTATTGATATTGTAACTATAAAAAATTAATGGTCATTTTGTTTTGTCTCTAAAGCTTAAAGTTTAAACATTAAGAATTTGGATCCGAAAAGTAAAATACGCTTTGATATGCATCCCTTTGTCAGTACCCGTTGTTGGGGCCATTGTTAAATTCCAACTAAGCTAAAAACAATATAGTTTTGACGTACAGTATTAAACTACACCCTGTAAACTATGTTGTTTTCAGCACATAAAAATGATATTAATTTTTTTTTCTAGTCAATTACTACTTATTTCATTTTTATTTTTATTTATTTAAATTTTCTCTCTATACCCATCGAATCCATACCCAACTAATATTTTTATTTATTTAAATAATATTGTTGTTATTGGTGCTACATAGTAATATGCCTAGTGCAAGAATGCATTGGACAAAAACTATGTCCTTAATATAATATGATTAATAAAAAGGGGGAAAAATAACCTTCTCTAATCTCCCTCTCCATACAATATTGAACACAATTTTGGTTGGGGGATAACACATTGGAGATACTCTAATTAAATAATTAATATAATATATATGACACCACTTAAGCATCATGCAACTTAAATTAATTGGTTTGAGTTTAATAATGTTATATAAACAACACAACATTCTCATGACTATTCAATGTGTGAGATTTCACTCACGCGTATATATTAAACAATAACAATGTCAAATATTTTAATTATCTAAAATATGCCTTTGATTGAGTTAAAAAAAAAAAAAAAAAAAAAAAAAAAAAACCACTTCATTATACGGAAGAACCTTGTTTTAATTGGAAATTGATCTTCTCTATTTCATCCGTTTCATGGTTGATTAAGAATTTTTTCGAAGATCTAACGGTGTATAATTTGTCACATCATATAAAATTTTTAATAACATGACAATTATTTTATTTAATAATAAAAGAAATAATATTTTCGAAAAATTATATGTAGCTGTAGAATTTAGTCAAATATACCTTAAGCATCATGCAAATATGCTTAGCATCACATTAGATGCTATATATCCAGCTCTTGAAGAAATAAGGTGAAGAATTTTTTTGAGAAGAAATAATAGTTTGAACAATTATTTATTCTATCGAAATAAATAAATAGAAGAGATAATTATTCATATATTTTGAATAATCACTTGAAGCTATGTTCTGAAAAATGTAAGTTAGAAATTAAAACAATTCGTATATTAATGAAAACGAAAATGCTATATAAATTAGAAGTAAGAAATAAAATTAATGAAAGAAAATTTAGGTCACTAACTTCAATTCATTAAATTACGAGACACCTATATATGTACTATTGGTGTTATTGTGTTAAATGTACGTGAGCTCCATAAATTGGTTATTGTATTATAAATTCCCTATGTTTGTGGTTTCTTTTAAATTGGTTATTCAAATTTCAAAATGTGTAATATACCCATTTGACTATTAGAGTGTTGTCATTTTACCCCTTGTACCACCTTAAAAAACTACAAATTATATATTTTTATAAAAATGATATCAATACAGCAGATTGTGAATAATTAAGCATAAACTAAAACACAAAAAATGAAATAAATATTCAGTTTTTATTAGAATGACAAAAAGAGCACATTATCATCTGGCTATTTTTAATGGGTGCTATTACAATTCTGTTAACAAGGAATCTATTGACTCTCACTCTATTAGAAAGCAACAAAACAAGAGAAAATTTAAAAGATGGCCTCAACACTTTGATTTAGAAAAATATTTTTAGAAAATTTTGATTTTTAAAAAAAATTGGTTTTTTTTTTTAAATTTATTTATTTTTTTATATATATTTCTCATACATTTGAGCAGGACAAAACAAATTCAAGAAGAAAATTTTAAGTTTTTAACATTAGATACTACTTTATAGGATAAACATCAATATGGCTAACTGTTAGGATTAAAACACTACATTTTATATAAAATAAAATTGTCAATAAAAAAAAAAAAACATCTACAACAACATCCAAACAAAAACAAACATGGATCTTGGATGCTTTTCATTTAACAAAAATAAAAGAGAAAAAAATCATAGAAGAAAAATGGCTGCCTTTTACCGTAATAAAAATAAATAAACACGATTAATGATACTTGAGATAGGAGATATTACAAATGATACTCATATTATCATTTTGAAAGAGAGAAAAAGGAGATTGTTTCTTACATGCGGTGCAAGGAAATTCCCCAAGTAGGGTCGATGAACGTCCGGACGTGTAGGGGCAATTGGGCAGATCCACTTAATCCCCGTCACAGAATTGTATTAGAAACCTAAGATACTTTTGACAAGAACAGTTAATTAAGAACAAGGAGGTGTTATATATATGGATGGAGAAGAATATGTACAAGCTGAATAAGTTCATAAATAATGAAATATGTATCCTTACATTTGCAAGAGGAAGGGATTCCAAGAGATAGGAAGAGCTGCCAAAAAATGGAGCATGACATGAGAAAACAATGTAGCTTATTCAATGTTGAGCTATTTTCATTAGGGTAGACGCATATATACAAGATGGACCTTATATGCATGTGAACACAATCGCTTAATATAAATTTATATATTGAATTAACATTGAGAAGAAAAAAACTGATCAAAACGCAACCATTAAAGCGGAAAATCGGGATTATGTTGGTATCATTGTACATAGTACTCAACAATGAAAGAGATTAATGTTGAATAGGGATTTAATATTCATCACACGATACAATGGGATTTAATCAAGTGCACTAGAAATTTGCATGACAAGATTTCCATATATACATATGAATATCCTTTGTCAAGGTCATCTGTAGTTGCTTAGGTGCGAGAAGAACCAAATGAATTATTGTTTCTTGCACATGAATTTGGCATATACTTGTTTCCAACTTAAGGCTTCTCAAGTTAAGCTTACATGAAATCGTGCAAGTGATGAAAGGGACAAATAAACATATTCTAGTAATTGACAGTGTCACTGCTCTCTCCCATCAAATTTATTCATGAAAATCTCAAAACGAAAAAAGAAATGAAAAGATAAGGGAAACCATCAAAGCATCACTACAACAAAATGTATTTTTAGCGAGTGACGACATTTATAATTCGTCACTAAAAATGAAAAAAAAAAAAAAAACTTTAGCGACGAAATTCAAATTTAGTCGCTAAAAATGAAAAAACAATAACATTTAGTGACGAAATTGAAATTTCGTCGCTATTTGTTGATCGAAAACAAGGGCGCCAAAATGAAAAATTGGGGCGCGGATATAATTAGTCTACAGCGACGAAATTTTTTCGTTCTTTGAAACTTTAAGTTTTTAGCGACAAAATAATTTCGTCGCTATAGGTTTTGTTGGGAGATTATCAGCGACGAAACAAATTTCGTCGCTAAAGACGCCAACAAAGGATGAAACAAAGTCGTCGCTAAAAAATCATTCCACTTAGCGTTAAGGCATTTTAGCGACGACACTATAATTCGTTGCTGAAAGTGATCTATAGTGACGAAACTCTAATTTGTCGCTGAAAGTGGTCTGTAGAGACGAAAATAATTTCATCACTAAAAGTTTTAATATAAAAAGCAAAAACTTAACCCACATTCGTCATTTTTCAGAAACCACACCTCCATCAAGCTCTAGTCCATCGAGCCTCATCACCGCCGAGCCTCACTCTGCCGTCGTCGATAAAAACCCAATCCGTCGCCGATGAGAACCCAAACCGTCACCATAACTTCCCAAACCGTCGCCAATAAGAACCCAAACCGTTGCCGATAACCATTCGCGACGGTCTGAACCCAAACCCAAACCCAATCGTTACGAACCATTCACGACTCCTCCGCAAATCGACACCGATAAACGTTCGCGACGGTTCCGAACCCAAACCGAAACAAAAAAATACTTGACATTGATGAACCGTTGCCGATAAGCCCATTTCATCGCCGATAAGCCGATAACCGTCGCCGATAAGCCCATAACCGTCGTCGATATCTGACCCTTCACATTCCGACGTCGATTCACCTTTCGACCCTTTGCATTCGCCGATCCAGCTTCCGAGGTTCGTTTCCCATTTCTTCTTTCAAGCTAACAAATAATTTTATTTTATTTTATTTTATTTTATCTGTGTAAATATATGGCTTATGTTATTTAGGTGCTTTTTTGGTTGTTCAAGAGCTTTGTTGGTTTGCTGTGTATTTCCCTACAAGTCCAGGTGGGTACTCCATTATATTATTGGATTGTTTGTTTTGTGGGAATTTCAAGACACACAATTATATTGCTTTGTTTAGTTGTTTTCTTTCTCTATAGTTATTGATTTTTGGATATATATGAATTTGCAATTGTATATCTAACTCAATGCAAGTAAGTTTTATATCGTGAAATTTTATGTTTGATATATTTCTCTGGGAAATAACCATTTTGTCTCTGGCTCTTTGAATTGACTTCATCTATTGCATAAATGCTACAAGTTTTTATAAGTTTGATACTTAATAATGAAATTTATGCCCGGATTTATACTTTGGATTCTCTTATTTTATAGCAAGACTTCATACAATAGAAGATAATTACATTCTTGCAAGAAAGGGTATTAACACTATCTCGGATGGGGTGTCCTTGCAATATTTCTGCACACTTTTCTATGACCAGGTGCATGGTTGAATGATGAGGTAATTATTGGTGTTGCATTTATTCATTTGTGTCAATAGTATGTCCGGAACTGTAGTTTCTTGATACATAGGCGCCTTCTCTTGCAGGTCATAAATGTGTACCTTGAGTTGCTGAAATATTAGCGAGTTGTGAGTTTGTGTAGTAATTTATGAGAGGATTATTTTCAAGACTGAAGTACTTCTAAATATAACTTTTCTTTTGCAGGCTAAATACACATTGTTTGCAATAACTTTGGATTTTCTTTGAAAGTTGTAAGCTTAACTTGAGCAAAGTAAGTAAATCTTAGTTAAAAACTTATAAAACTCTATACTTGTGATGTTTGTGATTGGATTTGTGTTGGGTTGTTGTGTTGGAGCAAGCGGGTGGCTTGCATGGTGTTATAAGGTGGTTTAAACTAATATTTGGAGTGTTTTTCATTTTTTGCAAATGTGAATGAGTATAGTTGATTAGATGTGATGAATAGTATTTCATTCGATTTCAATACTTGTAAGCATTATTGTTGTGATATTTGTGATTTGTTTTGTGGTGAGTTATTGTGTTGGAGAAAGCGGGTGGCTTACATGGTGTTATAAGGTGATTTAAATATATATTGGGAGTGTTTTTCAATTCTTGCAAATGAGTATAGTTGATTAGATGTGATGAATAGTATTTCATTCAATTTCAATACTTGTAAGCATTGTGCTTGTGATGTTTGTGATTGGTTTTGTGATGGGTTGTTGTGTTGGAGCAAGCGGGTGGCTTGCATGGTGTTATAAGGTGATTTAAATATATATTGGGAGGGTTATGATGACGGTTTTACCTATGGGGGTGGTTCATCTTCAAGTTAAATCACTTATTGGTTAATACTTTATCTTCAAGTTAAAACACTTCATTTTTTATGTATCATTTGAAACTAATTCTATTATATTACACTTGAAAATTTATATTTGCTTTCTACAACTTATACATTAGGAGTTGTGATTTTAATTTATTGGTGTGGCTACTCTTAATGCATTGTTAGAAATGTTTCTTATAACATGGTTAATGTTTTTACTTTACAATTTTAATGTAGTAGTGTTTTTATATTTGTGCAGATTTCTTATTGGTGGCTTTAGGGGATTTACTTTTGGCATTATTTGAAGACATATGGAGACATCTTCCGTTGGTTCTAATTATATCATGCTACATTTTTTGTATTGTTATAAAATATCTTAAGTTATTGTATGTGTTGCAAACAATTATTGTATGGAAGGAGTTTGAATTGGATATTTGTTTTAATTTTAACTTGTGGAATGTATGGATCGATTTTTTATAAATGTGTTATTGAAATAAATGCGTTAATCAAATGTAAAGTTTTAATAATGTAATGACAAGTTACAGGTGAATATCAAAGTCATGAAAATAATAAAAACAGAAAATAAGTTTTAGCGACAAATTTTTTCATCACAAATATAGCAACAAAAAATTGTTTTAGTGACGAAATATTTCGTCACTAAATGTAGCAAAATTTTGTAAGAAGTGGTTTTAGTGACGAAACTTTTCATCGCTATATGTGCTTGGATTTTCTTAAAAATAGTTTTAGTGACGAATTTTTTCGTCACTATATGTACCTGAAAGTAGTTTTAGTGACGAAATTATTCGTCACTAAATATGATTTAATAAACTGAAATGGTTTTAGTGACGAAAATTTTTCGTCACTAAATACTGTTTTTAACAAGGAAAACATTTAGCGGCGAAACGATTTCGTCGCTAAAAGTTTCTTCTTTTTTAAACAAATCGGACTTTTAGTGACGAAATTTTTCGTTGCCAGGACTTTTAGCGACGGGGCTACAGCGGCGAAACGAATTTCGTCGCTAAAAGTTCGATTTCGTCACTAAAGGTTCTTAGCGACGAAAAAATGGACTTTTAATGACGAATTTTTTTCACACCACGAAAGTACATTTTGTTGTAGTGCATTTTAACATTTGCGAGCATGTTCACATCCGTGGACTCCTTTTTAGGTGCCTTTGGAACCAAGAAGCCCATCTTTCTAATAAAGAGCATGTCCTTATATATAAAAGTAAAGAAAAGCATCAACCCTTGATGAAAAGACAGGGAATAAAAATGAAAGAAAGACAATAAAAAAAAAAAAAACTTTACTATTCATTTCAAAGAGAATAGAAGCCGATCCGGGTTCTAAAAGCCCATTCAAGTCACCTACTAGCAATATGGCTTTCAAGAACGGGCTTTTAGAGCAATCATATAGAATTTAAAACTCGTTGGTTTATCTGACCATTCAGTACTCCTCCAAAAAATAACATGAGTTTTCAGCTATAAGCTGTACTTGGGCCTAAACAGATGAAATTGTTAGATCATGGTCACTTTTTCTTCTATGCTTGGCCCAAAAGGCCCATACATGCACAAATTTAATGAAAAATCGAAGTGGTTGAAGAACTAAAGGCAAACCACAATCAAATTTCATAGTTATACAAAAATAATAATAGAGAGACAAACATCTTATTATGTTAAACTTTCTCGTGCATTACACAACAGATCTTTTTTTTTTTTTTTTTTTTTTTTTTTTTTTTTTTATATATATAACATGAATTGGGGCTCTTGATTGAGCAAGAAAATTTTGGTTAAAAAATGGTCAGGGTATTGTGATTGTTTTGTTTGTATTTGGGCTGTTTAGACCAGATTTATGAGTTGTTCTGAGGAGACAAACACAATTTCACAACCTTTAGCCAATCACTTCACACATAGGCTATTAGAAAAAGAAAAAACTTATGTACACTAATTTAAGCTCAGAACACTAGATTCTCTAATTAAATTCAAATACATAATTCTATTAAATTTTTTTGACCTTGAGAAAGAAAATATTGTCTATGCGTCATTGGTATCCATGTGTTTAAATTTAACTAGCCGTACACCCACGTGATGCGTGCAGATATATAAATATTACGTACTTGGGTGTAATATATAAAAAGTAACAATTACTTCAAGTATTGTCTATTTTTGTAAACAAATATATACAACTATTTTTTGTCTTTTTAGCTTTACAAATATAACATTCTATTTTTTTGTGTTTGATTAATATTTTTTTAAGGCGAATCATATTCTTCTAACTTTTGTTGTAGTGTATAATATTTTACTAATATACAACTAAACTTTATAAGTTTCAAATTTATTAATCAGATTTCTCATCTCTTGAGGAATAAGGATATTATTATTATAGTCAAAACTCATCACAAAATTACAATATTATTTTAACCAAAATTAAAATGAAACCAAAGAAATGGAAGATAGATTTTATAATAGTATTTTTACTCAAACAATTCGTAGGCATATTTTAAATTCAAAGCCATGTAGATTGTGTTTTTAAATAAACTCAAATTTATATTTCCAAAAAACTAATAAAAAAAAAAAACTAAGTATTAATCCAAATGACCATATGCAATAGAAGTACTACAAATTAGCAAAATAAAAATGTAACTGGGAAAAGTCATTTCAATGTTAGTTCCTATTTGATTTACCTTCCTCTGTGGTTCTATAGATCCCTCAAATAAATGTTTGACATCAAGTAGACGTGGATCAATCTTTGCAGGCGCCTTGTACTTAAGACGTAAAATATATATCCCTGCAGATGCGAAACGACTAGCAGCTGGTTTATCTACCTCGACCTTCTCAAATAACTGAAAAAAAAAAATTATTCCTATATCACACAAAAAATCCAGCATTGTATATGTATAAGCAAGATAATTCAATAAAGAAGTAGAAGATCACCGCTTAACACAAAGAAAGGAAATTTTATGTAGTCTTGTGACCGAAAAACTGATACAATACAATAGACAAGCACTCGGATGTAATCGACACGAGTAGCATTCTCTATGCATCGATACACGAAACTTGATTTAAAGGTTAATCCAATGATACATATTGTACAAAAGAACACATCATTGAAATCCTATAGTAGATATTTATAAACAATGTTGAGCTACACTACTACAAAGACAAAGCATATTCCATGGACCACACCAACACCAACACTACAATTTATTCAAACTTAGCCTCACCCACAACAAAACACGTGCCAAAATACACTTAAAGAAAAATAAAATAATCTATAAAAGTTAAAAAAAAAAAAAAAAAAAAAAAGAAAAGAAAAAAGCATTGGAGTTTGAATTTGCATACACTTAGGTTGAATTTGTCTCCGTGTGAACTGTGAAGTATATATGAATATGCACGTTTTACTTTTATTCAATTATCATATTACCCGTTGCATTTTTTTTTTTTTTTTTTATAAATAATATTTAAATAGAAGATACTGACGGAGACTTAAGACAATAGATGTTGGGGTTCTATAGTTCTATGAACCTAGGATCAGCTTTTGCTATGCGATTTGCAACAACAATTGCAACAATAACAAGAGAAAAAGAAAATAACTTAATGCTTTCAACGTCAACATATTCATTGTACCAGTCAATGAGCCATTCATATATTGTACCAGTCAATGAGCCATACATAAGTTATAAGAATATGTATTTATTTTGTAAACTGATAAATATAATTTAATTTTTAAATTTGCTAAAGATAATATACTAGGATTATTAACCGTCTTCGGTTGGGTCGGTTTTGGTGGGTTGGCTGCACACCACCGCTAGCCCTTGAAGTTTACCAATTAGGATACTTATTCTATCCTGATAATTTTTACCAACAAAAATTGCAACATATTTAGTATGAAAATTGTTGTTTCTACCAATCAATTCTATTTGGAATAGAATGATGGAGAACAGGCCAGTTCCACACAATCTAGTTCAAATAACCAACACTATATTGTTTTTTTCCTTTTTTTTTTTATAAGTAATAACCAACACTATATTGTTTAAAAAAAAATAAAATAAAAACACCTTAAACCTGATTTTGAAGACCAGAACAGTTATACAGTTCATTTGATTAGACATCATAGTAGAATAAGCATATCAAAGAGCCCAATTAAACAACCTGTGCTGACTGGATTTCCAAACAGCCCCTCATTAACTAATTGTGAGTTTATTCAAGAGCAAGCATGACAATAAAACTATACTCATATGCATAGTACATAAAATGCTTTGCGTACTGCTACTTTTAGTGTACAAAGAACATACAATGAAAGGCCAGTAATGACAATGGCATTAAAGATGTGGATGTAGTAGGTAGTGGTGGCAATATTTATGTATGCTGCATTCAAGATCGCAATAATGTTATGCTACAATAATATTTTTAATTGATTCCTGTTACATTTTAAGTCACAAGAATTTACTGAAAACTCTCAAGTACTGATCTATACAAGTTGATATCAATAATGACAAGGATCATAAGACCAATAATTATCAAAATTGCTGCCAACAATGGTATGAAGGAAGTGAGGTAAATTTTTTTTTTTTTTTACCATAAGAGTGTCCTGTTGAAATAACTCGTGGGAACATCCATATTTCAGTATTGAACAAATAGAAATGATGTACTTTTCAAGATCATGGACACCACCATATTTAAACATAGATATATGCATATACAGAAACATGCATTACATATAATTCTAAAAGAAGGGAGCCTTGAATCTATAGTTCAGACTTTCTTTCCAACAGTGCCCATATCCGAAATTAGACCTTCAAAATTTCAAATGTGTTACGACAATGATGGCATAATAACAATTCTAATAATTCTAACCAACATATGCAATTGCACTCGAGAAATCAACCAAACCTAACTTATGCTAGTGTTACTGACCCTCAATCACCGCCACTCCTTAAATGTACAACCACTACACCCCAAGTGAAGTAACCATTTCCGTCACAATCTTTCTGTAAATAAAACCAAATAAGTATTACATGCACAATGCCACCGCATATACGCTGCTATAACCCCACCCTCAAATGTCACCACAACCACATCAAAATCACCTTCACTACTGCCATGTGTAACGTATGGATTGCATGTCACTTCCCACAACTTACTAAGGGAATTATGCATGCTCAGAATCATAGTGCATTGCAATGACAAGAAACAATACATTAGCACATACTAGAAGTGACATGCTATATAAATCAGACAGCTTATAAAAACAAAAATCCAAATAAATTTAGGAACTACTTCTAAGGTTCATACTCTAGTTAAGGTCAGCCACATACATTCTTTTCGCTCATTCTATTCTATCTGAAATAATACTCTCTATTACCTAATTGACAATATATATATATATATATATATATATATATATAACTAACATGATGTCTATATGACACAATGAGGTAATGAGGTGACCACGAGGGACAAACCTACGTGTGGGCTGGGGGGTGTTTGGGGGGGATGTGCCCAAGATTTTGAAAAAATTAAAGACTAGTATATACATCTACACAAGTTTAGAATATTGTCCCTGAAATTTATATTTTGGCCCCCCTCCCTCAAAATAATTTTCAAATTAACCCAAGAAATCAAAACATAAAACTTATCTGCTATTCCTGCATTCCATTTGCCCAAGAAAAACAAAAACCTTAAGACAACCTTTTCAAATTTCACAAGCCAAAATATGGAAAAGACGAAAACAAAAATGTATTAAAAATTGTAAGAAATTGGGGGAAAAAAAAAAAACATTCTATTTGCTATCGTTGTTGGGACGAACTTGGCTAATAAATATCGAACTGTCCTAGAGATTTTTCTTTTTTTTTTTTTTTTTTTCATAATCAACTATCGTAGAGATTAAGTAGGAAATAATCCTTTTTATTTTTTATTTTTGCTACTTCATTCTTCATTAGAAACAAATTATGCATCACAGGTTTGATCGATGGAATTTTTTTTTTAATATTTTAATTACGAATAAAAAATAGCCAAATTACCATGATACTAGTTAGGATTCTCTTACTGCTTGGGACCTGGGAACTCGAACCCCAATTTCAAACCAAAACCAAAAAAATTGAACAATCAGAGTAGAGAAGAAAAAACCTGAATGTAATCGACGACGAAATTCTGGCCGGAATGACGATCCGGCTTGAAAGCAGAAATTTGTTGCGGTGCTACGAAAAATTCAAAGTTAGGTTTCCACGATCGGAGAAAAAAAATGAAGGAAGGTTGTTGATTGTGGGCGTGGAGAGAAGGAAAAACCCTAGAAATTGTAGTACCTTTGGTGTCTAGGGATGCCAGTGAGAGCCGAAACCCTAGCTAGTCAGAGAGAGCGAGAAATTGAGAGAGATAGAGGGTTTGTCGAATTAGAGAAAGGGTTCTTTATCACTAAACAATCCCTAGAGATCGGAGAGATGGAGGGTGACGGTGAGATTGGAGATGGAGAGTGAGGATTGAGATCGGAGAGATGCAGGGTGACGGTGAGATCGGGTCTTGGAGAGTGAGGATTGAGATCAGGTTGAGAGGTTTAGGGTTGAAAATGTCTGAAAGAGTGGAATATAAACAAAGCCTAAAGCCGCATTTTTAACATGTGGCTATAGGCAAAATCTGAGGCCCCGTTTAAAAAACGCGGCCACGGTTAAGAAAAAAAAAAAAAAAGTTTGCCAAAAAATAAAATACGGAGGTCCTTAGGCTGCGTTTTTAGCTCCAAAAAACGCGGCCTAAGAACCCGTTTATGGCCCCACTTAAAAAACGCGGCCTAAGAACCCGTCTATGGCCCCGATTTTATGAAAAGCGGCTTGAGTCTATCTTGGGCCGTGTTTTTAAAATGCGGCCACAGTTAAGGAAAAGGAAAAAAAAAAAAAAAAAAAAGAAGAAGTTTGCCATTTAGTAAAATACGGATATCCTTAGGCTGCGTTTTTTTCTCAAAAAAACGCGGCCTAAGAACCCGTCTATGGCCCCGCTTATAAAATGCGGCCTAAGAACTCGTCTATGGCCCTGTTTTTATGAAACGCGGCTTGAGTCTATCTTGGGCCGCGTTTTTTATAGCCACGGCTTAAAAAACGCGGCCCAAGGCCCCAGCGTTTTGTAGTGCGAGTTTTGTATAAATCAAGCCTTATTTACCATTTAATCTATTAATTCATATTTTGTGTGTGTATATATATGTCTGAATATGGTATTTATTCTTATACATTATAGAAATGAAATCCTTAATAATAGGAACAACAGACCAATTTTCAACTTACTTTCTACTTTCTTCCTTTGCTTCTTTACCCTTAAACCAAGGCAGATGCAGATAATTAGCACCACGAAAACAACCACCGACACAATGATAATGATGGTATTTTTAGATGAGTTACTCTTGTTTCCTGAAATAAATCAGAAATCTTTCCTCAATCAAATATCCAAAGCTTGAAGTTTGAAATTAACATCATCACACTAACACAGAAATAAAATAATAAAATAAAAGTTAAATTTGCTCTCAATAAAACATTCCTTGGTTGAATTTTGAAATCAAAATTATTAGTAAATGCGGAGAAAAAATTTATCAAATTAATAAATACTTTCAGAGTCTAAGTAATCATTCCTTGCTTTTCCTCCTGAAAAATTTAAAAGAGAAAATAGAAATTAAAAGCGTGAATAATTTAAAAGGCTGATAACTTTTTTGTTGTTTTGTTTGTACATTTTATTTGGAAGCTCGTAAAATAATTGAATGAAATGGAACAATAAATTATGAATGAAACGGAACAATAAATTATAAATGAATGTAATGGAATTGAGCAAATAAATCATAAAGGAATGAAATTGATTATAATGTATTTAAGTAATAAGGTGGAACAAAAAAATCAATTAATGGAATGAAATCATGTAATCTTATTTGGATGTTTTAAAATAGATGAATGGAATATAAGTAACCTTGTTAAGGATCGAATAACATAGAATTAATGGAATTGAATCAATTTAGGTAAGATTTGGGTTTTTTTTTTTTTTTTTTTTTTTTTGTTATGGCTTTGGCTGAGATTGAAAGAGGGAGAGGAACGAGGGAGAAGAGACTAGAGAGAGTTCTGAGTGAGGGAAAGAAAAATGACGGAGGAGTAACGGTGTTAAGGGTGTTAGGAACTAATATGTCTTTTAAGGATCTAATTGGTCAATTTTAAAATGTTTCGGATCTGAGTGGTATTTGCCCAAACCTCGGGTGAGGTTTGGGCAATTAAAAAAAAAATTACAATTACACACATATATGGATTCAAATTATACTCTTTCTCCCTTTTATTTTTTTATTTTAATTTCTTTTGGATATACATATGAATTTACTCTTTTTTTATATTAGATTTTTGATGATTTATTTATATTAGACTCTTCATCTGTTGCACCTCATTAACTCACCTAGAACAAAAATTAAAAAAACTTAAATAGGACATGTGGCGCAAAATTAGACAAAAATTGGAATCAAATTTAAGAGAAATTATAATGTCTTCATGAAGGACAAGTGACATGGTCTACCATTCCACTAAAAGACTCTCACCTATTTAAAATTGCTGAATTAGAAAATTTTTTAAACAAAAATTGATTACTGACTCAGCAATTTTAAACACGAAGAAGTCTTTTAGTGGAACGATGGACAAGTGAAGTGGTCGATCATGAGGACTGTATAATTTCTCCAACCCCCCCCAAAAAAAAAAGCCTCTATTCTATATATAATATAACTTAACACGGAGAGAATTATTATCATTATTATTTTTTTGGATAAGAATTAAGAACAGACAGAGAATTAATCTAACTAACTCTGCGACTAATCCTAATCTAGCCGCTATACAATAAAAAACAGAAAATAAATAACTTATTTACAAACAGGCAATCAGATAACAACACACTTAATTTGGTATGTCCCTTTTAGGTGATCTTTTAATATTATCAGCTATAGCTGTTGTGTTTTGACTGATGTACGACTTGCAGTTTAGACAGATGCAAGCAGTAGCTGCATCAAACTCTTTCTTCCTCCTAAGTCCTAACAAATTCAGTAAAAATATAATAGGGTTGTGTTACAACGGCTTTTTGTCCTTAACAGCATCTTTTTGTCATTTTTTTTTGGTTTGTAATTTTATGTATTTTTTGTTTGCATCTTTATAGGCTATGGGGCTAATTTCATAGAGAAAAATAAAATATTAAAATAAGTTATGGGGTCAATTTATTTCTTTTTCTTCTATTTATTTTATTTATTTATTTATTAATTAAGTGAGATCTACATTAGTCCAATTTTATCAAGCACTGCACCGTGCTTATTAACATTTGCCAAAATAAATATAGTGTCACATATTATTACACAACTGTTTTTGTTATAATTGTGAGTGAAAAAAAAAAAAAAAAAAAAAAAAGTGAGTCATAAATGATAGGCAACCGTTTATAATTTATCATGTCAAAATTATGATAAAAAATTGTAGAATAGTTGGTGTTCATAAACTAGAAGATGTGCCTTTGGGAAACTTACCTTTTGCAGGCACAGGAGACGGAGATAATGATTTTGCAGGCACAGGAGGAGGAGATAGTAATGGCGGCGATTCAACAAGAATGCTGTCATAGAATTGGTCGGGCTGTATTCTTAAGTTACAGCTGGGTGCAAGAACTCTCGCTCCATCTCTTCCACGACAATAACTTTGAAAATAATCTAGAGCAGTAACTAGGCAATTGCTACAAGCCATCTCTGACAAATCAGGACTGCACTGCATAAGCCCATAGATCGTATCGGTATTGTGTTGATAGGTGGCATTTCCAGCTGCAACCTTGCGAAAAATACCTCCAGCTGAAGCTCCAAGTCTTAGTTTATAGAATAAGGTGTCTAACACCTCATCGAACTCAGTCACGTTCGGGACACTACCACTTACAAGAGCTTTAATTGGTGTGGTTTCCATAACACCAAATATAGAGTTGTTGGAGTATCGAACGGTACAATTCATGTACCACATGATACCCTCTTTCTCGTTTGGACACAACTGTAAGAGCTCGTGACCTGAATTGTTGAGACAAATACGGCAATCAGTTGGTGTAAGGTCAGCTCTACAAAGCCCAGTGGCGTAAACTTTGTCGGTGCCCTCTCCGGCAGAGAAATTGTAGAACCCATAATCGATTTGGGTGTTGGAAGAGAAGGTGGAGATGAGGGTGTTGAGGTTCGCTCTGAAGGTACCGTTACTGCTCACATTACCACTAGTTGAACAATCATGGAGAACGTAGGGATCTCGCTGCAATGGCATAAAAGAAGAGAACGAGTGATCTTGAAGTGCCCATTATTATTGTTCGCTATATTTTGCATCAACAGGAACAATTTAATTAATAGGGCTGTGGTTGTTACAGTGTACAGTGTGTTACACGCGCACAGCCTGTAACAGATTTTAGCCGCCGAAAAATTGATACACTTATCACTTGACTTGACTCCATGATACTTCCTTCCACTCACAATTCTGTGGGTCCCACCAGCTGTGAGAGCGAGAGAATATACACCAGTAACAGGGAAAAATTTTCCCTATGACTGGAGCACTAGCAGATCTACTTGTACGTGAGAATCACCTGACTTGTTGCCAAAAAAAAAAAAATTATATAAATAATCATTTTAAATTAATATGTTCTGTAATCACCTTATTATATATATATATATATATATATATACATACACATTAAATTAATCTATTTTGTTCATCCTAATAAAAAAGTTGAATATCTTTACTTGAAAATCATAAAAATTTAAGTTTAATAAATATAAGAGTAATGCTACATCTACAATATTTTTACAATAATTTTACAACAAATTTTATATGGTAATTAAATTGTTACTAATTCTAATCGGATTCAATATTGACGTATTTTACCCACTAATAACAGGTTAACAACATGTTGTATAAAATTTGTTATGAAATTATTATAGTCACTTTATTATACTCATATCAATATTTTCAATTTGGATTTTATCTTTTATTAATAATTTTTTTCTTATTCTCTTTGTTAGTACCAAAAAAATTGTAATATTTCATGTATTTGCGTGTTTTTTTTTTTTTTTGAAACATTGATATATTCAAATTCTCTCTTTATTAAATTTTATATAATTTAAGCTTTTTAGTAACCTCCGTAAAAGAAAATCTTAGCGTTGCCACAGGATTGGAGTAAAGTGAAGCAACGATGAATAGTTTTTTTTGTCCTTTCACACAGGGTGTTTAGAGAGTGTGTTTTAATAAAAGTAATTCATGTTTTTAGTTTATTAAAACAAATATGTGTGTAAAAGCAAAACACATGAAAGAGTTCTTACCCTTTTTCTAACTGTGAATTGCGGATTGAGAGACTATATGAACATATATAGTCATCACTACATGCTAAATGTTGTAGTTTAAGGCTACAACCAATTTTGTGTATTAAAATTTTTTTCATGTGTTTATTTTTATACATTATAGAAATGAAATCCTTAATGAACTTTTATGCATATTAAAGATTGTACCCTAATGTTACAATTAATTTTGCAATTAAATTTTATCCCATTAATAATTCATTTTTTGAAGCATTTTATAAACAATTTAAAAAGTTATTAAAAAATAAATAAAATTTTCATCCTTTCATAAAATATTTTTAAAAATAATTTATTAATATTTACCTTAAAGACATAGGTTAATAAAACCACATTATTAATATTAGCATAACATTGGCCGAAATGACCCGGAGGGCAGTACTAAGTTGAGTCTTTTCTCGGGCATTCAACCACGAAATTCCATGGTGGAATGAATTCATGCATCTAAAATCTAAATCACTTTTCTCAATCGTTTGAGGATCCGTGTAAACACCATCGTCAACCATCGTCAACCTTTTCTCTTTTTTCTTTATTCAACAAAGCATCTTTGATAATAGACGGATTCTACTTTTATGTGCTAACAACTGTCCGGATTTGACCCTTTATTACTAAGCGTAACCTTCAAGTTTAGAAAAATGTTACTACTATAAAATTTTTTTACCAAGTTTTAATATAACTTGTTGTGGGGACCAGTTAATTAGGAAGTATTGTTAAAATAGTATTAATCGGGCCACAATCCAAGGATATTAGACTATCCGAGGAGACCCAAATAAGGTCATAAGGGAAATGAAATGGAGAGAGGAGTAGAGACAATGTGAGATAGGGCCCAATAACCGTCCGAGGACAAAAACCGTCTCGGAAACTTGTGTCCGAGATGAATTTGAGTGCCTTATCATCGCAGACTTACTTCGGGGTTACATCACAACTAAGGGTAAGACATTGGACTAGGGATAAGAATAAAAAGGTAGACAAATATCTTCAAAAGCTGCTACCTCCGCATTAATTACCTCTCAACCAACTCTCTGGCCGCATTAATGTGGAAGTGATGCTTGAACAATGATCAAGCGATCTTACGACTATTGGTTGATGGATCTAGGAAGTGTTGGATGGGACAGGAAGGAATCCCCCGAGTCTAACCTACACGTGTGTGATAAGGATGACACAAAGATTGCCGTATATAACATGGAAGAATGCATTGAGAGAAGGGATTGGAACTCTTGTACAATTTTATTTTGAAGGAAACCATATGAAAGAAATTAGTTAAGCTATTGCGAAGATAGATTCCTGATGATACTTGTGTCAAACCGTCTTAAAATGTTAAATCTAATCGTTTTTTTCTAGGATAGATCTAGTTCTTCTATCCATGCTCTACAAATTTATTGTTTGGGCCGTTAGCATTTGAGCCCAATTCGGTTTTGGGACCAATTCAATTTCAATCCATACAATTGGCACCGTCTGTGGGAAGAGCTTGATTTAGGCTAAAGAAAATTCGGTTATAACATTTATGATGGAGGAGGCAGGTCCATATCAAGCCATAGTAGGACCGCACCATATAGATGTTGACCCACACCAAACAGAATCAAGGGGTTCCTAGCATGGCAACCCGCACCGGAGCCTCGAATGAAGAAAGGGCTGTGAGGGAAGTGTGCGCACAACTCATACCAAAGAAAAGTCAATCTCGAGGAAGAGTCATGTCTCCCATGCAAAGAATGACAGAGACATGCAACGTGAAATTGACGAGTTGAAGAGGGAGTTGCATCACGCTCGACGAAGATGTTCCCGCCCAGCTCCGAGCCTTCCTCCGAAGAGACAGATGGTGCTAGTTATAGATGGAGATCTAGAACTCCGCCTAGCGAGACTTTTTCCTATGAAGAGGAGCACCGTCATCGACATAGGTACAAAAGTCCACCTCGCAAAGGCTTAGGGAACAACGCCATGAACAAAGCGTTAAGCCAAGTTTCCAAATCACCCTTCACAAGGAATATAGAGAATGCGAGTCTTCCTCGACGATTTCATCAGCCTACATTCACCCTATATAATGGTCGGACAAACCCGGTGAGAACACGTTAGCCATTTCAGCCAAAGGATGGCTATCTACTCCAAAGATGAGGCTTTGATGTGTAAGGTCTTTCCATCAAGTTTGGACCCGGTGACGATGAGATGGTTCAACGGTTTAAGGGCTAATTCTATCAATTCCTTCAAGAAACTTACCCGGGCTTTTGGCACTCGCTTTATTACCTGCAGTTGGGTCCCTCGGCCTTTGGGGTCTTTGTTGTCTATATCCATGCGAGAGGGCGAGACTCTTAAAACTTATTTGGAGAGATACTGGGAAATGTTTAACGAGATAGAGGGGAGCACGATGATGTGGCTATAAGCACTTTCAAGGCCGGTCTTCCAGCTAAGCATGATTTGAGGAAATCTCTAACTGGTAAACCTGTTACTAGTGTACACCAATTGATGGATCGGATCGAAAAGTACAGAAGAGTAGAAGAGGACCAACTGCAGGGAAAATGAAAGGCTAAGGTAATCCCTCAAGAGAGGAGGGATTTCGGGTTGGACCGGTGCAACAATAACCGACCTCGAAAAAGACTTTGTTGGGCAATCGAGGTTACGCCAACACTCGGAAGGTTAATGTTGTGTTTCGGAAGCTAGTGCAGCAAGTATTGGAAAAGATCAAGAATGAGCCATTTTTTAAATGGCCAAATAAGATGGCAAGAGAGCATATGAGACACAACCAGAATCTTTATTGCCACTATCATCGGGATCATGGACACACAATTGAGGATTGTAGGAATTTATGGGACCATTTGGAATAGATGGTTCGAGAAGGGAAGTTGAAGCAGCTCTTACATCATTCCGGTGGTCGGGTAAGCCAGGCCGGAGATACGGGGAGATGCTTCTTTGAGATTCCCCCTTGGCACAATAAACGTTATTTTTGCTGCCCTAGGGAGGACGGGATCTTGTCCTTCCAGGATATCACGAGATCCCGATCTCCACCGGGAGAGTATAGCTCAATGTCTAAAAGAGCCGGGATGGACATCCCGTTGGTTTTGGGCTTTTGTGATGAGGACAAGGTTGGAACCATACAGCCCCATGATGATGCTTTGGTGGTCACACCGAGGATTGGAGGGTACGATGTGAGAAGGGAGATGATTGACCAAGGCAATCTTTGTTACCATAATGTACCTTGACTTGTATAAGGGGCTAGGTTTGAAGCCTAAGAACTTGGCAGCCTACAATTCCTCTCTGGTGAGTTTTGAGGAAGAATGGTCATCCTAAAAGGTCAAATCGGACTACCTGTGCAAGCCGGTACGGATGTGGTGGAGGTGGACTTCATCGTTGTAGATGTTTTCTCTCCATACATGGCTATTATGGGCTGACCTTGGCTCCATACCCCGGGAGCGTCTCCTCTACTCTACACCAGAAGGTAAAATACCCATTCGAAGGCCAAGTTTTGGAGATAGTAGGAAGTCGGGTTGCAGCCCGACAATGCCTGGTAGTAGCTATCCAACATCGGCTAGAGGCAAAGACCTTGGCTACCGCCGATAATGGGTTATAGCAATCAAAAGCCCCAACATTACCCTTAAATGGACCGGCCGACAAGACAAAATGTGAAGATTTGGAGAGGGTAATGGTTGGTGATGATCCGGAGAAATTCTTTCGAGTTGGGGCTAAACTACCTTCGCAAGAGAAGGAGTAATTGGTGGAATTCTTTAGAGAAAATATTGATGTGTTTGCATGGAGCGCATATGAAGCCCCGGTATAGATCCAAGCTTTATCTTCATCAACTAAATGTGAATCCTTCCATTATTCCGAAGAGACAGCCACCTCGGCGCCCATCGAAAGAGCATGCCGAGGTCATTAGAAGTGAGGTGGCCAAGCTCAAGTAGGCGGGGGCTATCAAAGAAGTTTTTATCCTCAATGATTAGCCAACACGGTGGTGGTGAAAAAGAAGACTGGGAAGTGGCGAGTGTGGGTAGACTTCACGGACCTTAATAAGGCTTGTCCTAAGGACCCTTTTCCTATGCCAAAGATAGACCAGTTGGTGGATGCAACAGTAGGTCATCCTCGGATGAGCTTTTTGGATGCTTTTCAAGGATATCACCAAATACCGTTAGCATTGGACGATCAAGAGAAGACAACTTTTGTCACTCCCGTTGGAAACTACCATTATAAAGTGATGCCCTTTGGTTTGAAAAACGGTTCTACCTACCAACAGATGATGACTAAAATGTTTGAACCACAACTAGGTAGAAATATTGAGGTCTATATAGATGATATGGTGGTGAAGAGCAAAATAGTGTCCGAGCATGTGGAAGATCTTACGAGCATTTTTGGAATTCTGAGAAAGCACAAGTTGCGTTTGAATGCCTTAAAGTGTTCCTTTGGTGTAGGTTCCAGGAAAGTTCTTGGGGTACATGGTGACTCACAGGGGAATTGAGGTGAACCCAAACTAGATTAAGGCCATTAACAATTTACAAGCACCTCGGAACCCGAAAAGGTGCAAAACCGACAGAATAACTATTGCTTTGACCCGATTTATCTCCGTGTCACCGATAGGTGTAGACCCTTTTTCCTTTTATTGCATAAATGGAAAGGATTTAAGTGGGCCGAGGAATGTGCTGTGGCATTAAAGCGATTGAAAGAGTACCTATCTCGGCCACTTATCATGTCCAACCCTAAGGTGGACGAGGTCCTGTTTGCTTACCCGGCGCTTACCTCTCATGCGATTAGTTTTGTCTTAATACGAGAGGACAATGGCGTTCAAAAACCAGTTTATTATGTAAGTAAGTTACTTCATGAAGTCGAGATGCGATACTTATCGCTAGAAAAGGCCATCTTGGTAGTGGTCCATGCAACACGTAAACTCCCACATTACTTTCAAGCGCACACAATAGTAGTCCTAACTGAGCTACCACTTAAGTCTACAATTAGAAGTGCAGATTATACGGGGAGGATTGCTAAGTGGAGCACGATCCTAGGGGCTTTTGACATCAAGTACATGCCTCGCACCTCCGTGAAAGGCCGAGGTCCTCGCCGATCTAGTAGCCGAGTTCGCCAAGCTCCCGAAGAAGGCGAGAAGAAGCAACATGACATGGATGAAAAGTTCGTCGGTCTGATTTCCACACAAGACGCCTCATCCTAGAAAGTATATGTGGACGGTGTAGCAAACCAACGGGGAGCAGGAGTGGGGCTAGTTCTGATATCCCTTGAAAAGATCATCATTAAGAAGTCCTTGAGGCTGGGGATTCTCGATTATGAATAACGAAGCGGAGTATGAAGCTTTGCTGATGGGAATGAGTATGGTCTAGAAAATGGGTGGAAAGGCTATGGAAGTGTTCTCAGATTCAAGATTGATAGTCGGCCAGGTAAAAGGGGACCTGGAAGCCCGAGATACAAGAATGCAGGAATATTTGAGTCAAGTTAGGCGTGTACAAATGAAATTTGAATCTTTTGACTTGTCACATATTCCAAGAGGTGAAAATACCCATGCAAATTCCTTGGCATCCCTTGCCACCTCTTGACACGGAATTTGCCCCGGGTAATAATCGTTGAGGATTTGGGCACCCCCACCCCAAAGGGGAAGTACGTGCCCCAGGTTCATCAAGTCAACTTAGCACCGAAATGGATGGACCCTATATTGGAATTCCTCGAAAGCGACACTTTGCCTGATGAGAAAATAGAAGCCGAGAAAATACAGAGGAAAGCTTCTCGGTTTTGGCTATCCGAGGACAAAAAGTTGTACAAACGCTCTTTTTCTAGGGTGTATCTGCTTTGTATACATCCCGAGATGTCAGAGTCACTTCTAGAGGAACTACATGAAGGAATTTGTGGAAATCACACGGGGGGAAGGTCCCTATCTCATCGGGCCATTACTCAAGGATATTGGTGGCCAAATATGCGGAAGAAATCGCAGGAGTATGTTAAAAAATGTGACCAATGTCAGAGATTTGCTCCAAACATCCACCAGCCTGGAGGAATTCTTAATCCTCTTTCCAGCCCTTGGCCTTTTGCTCGATGGGGTTTGGATATTGTAGGTCCTTTTCCTAAGGCATTAGGAAACAAAAAGTATCTTCTGGCCGGCACGGATTATTTCACTAAGTGGGTCAAAGCTGAACCTTTGGCTAACATCAGAGATGTAGATGTTAAAAGGCTTATTTGGAAGAATATCGTTACGCGATTCGGAACTCCCCACACCCTTGTCTCGGATAATGGCCTTCAATTTGATAGTAAAGCCTTTAAGCAATACTATTTTGACTTAGGGAAAAAGAATAGATATTCCACTCCGGCCTATCCTTAAGGGAATGGGCAAGCCGAGGTCACAATAAGGTTATAGTTAATGGACTTAAAAGAGGTTGGATGATGCAAAAGGAAAATGGGTGGAGGAATTGCCACATGTCCTTTAGACGTGTCGAACAATGCCTCGACGGTCAACAGGAGAGACTCCTTTCTCAATGACATATGGAGCCGAGGCCATCATCCCTCCGAAACCGGTTTCCCATCGTTAAGGACTAGTGCATTTACCTCGGATGGTAATGATGGGCTGTTAGAAAAAAGTTTGGACTTGATCAAAGAGCGAAGGGAGAAAGCAATGGTCCAATTGGCTTTTTACAGATAAACTCAAGCAAGGCTATGATGCCAATATAAAGTCGAGGCCGTTAGTTGTAAGAGATCCGGTGCTAAGGAAAGTTCTAGGAATCACCAAGAATCCAACTTGGGGAAAATTAGGGGCCTAATTGGGAAGGACCGTATCGGATTACTTTAGTAGCCGGAATAGGAGCATATTATTTAGAAGATTTAGATGAAAAAGTCTACTCCATCCTTAGAATGTAAACAATCTCAAGAGGTATTATTATTAATAGAAGTAATCTTGTTTGGATTTTTTTTTAATTTATGCCAATCATACATCATGTGTTTCCATATCTATTGAAGTATTAAATAGAAACTAAGTTATGTTAGGTTTCTCGGACCACAAACTTAGTGGAAATTAATACCCTATGACATGTATTGAAGTATTAAATAGAAACTAAGTTATATCAGATTCCTTGAACCACAAACTTAGTGGAAATTAATACCCTATGACATGTATTGAAGTATTAAATAGAAATTAAGTCATGTCAGGTTCCTCGGACCACAAACTTAGTGGAAATTAATACCTTATGACATCTATTGAAGTATTTAATAGAAACTAAGTTATGTCAAGTTTCTCGGACCACAAACTTAATGGAAATTAATATCTTATGACATCTATTGAAGTATTAAACAGAAACTAAGTTATGTCGGGTTATTAAACGAAAACTAAGTCATGTCGGGTTCCTCGGACCACAAATTTAGTGGAAATTAATACCCTATGACATCTATTGAAGTATTAAATAGAAACTAATTTGTGTTAGGTTCCTCGGACCACAAACTTAGTGGAAATTAACCCTATGACATCTATTGAAGTATTAAACAGAAACTAAGTTATGTCAAGTTTCTCGGACCACAAACTTAGTGGAAATTAATACCCTATGACATCTATTGAAATATTAGACAAAAACTAAGTTATGTCAGATTTCTCGGACCACAAACTTAGTGGAAATTAATACCCTATAACATCTATTGAAGTATTAAACAGAAACTAAGTTATGTCAAGTTCCTCGGACCACAAATTTAGTAGAAATTAATACCCTATGACCTCTATTGGAGCATTAAATAGGTTCAATGGAAACTAATATAGCCTCTTGCTATTAAAATGCTAGTGCCACATAAACTTGGGCATTTCAAAGGAATGAACCCTTAAATCCCATCCTCGGATCATAGGGTTTCCAATTACCTAGTGAAGACATAAATTCCAATAGGCTTGTGAGTGCAATTTAATGTATAATGGAAGTGCTCTGGATTTAACTTCCTCCAACTTTTGAACGGTTCCTTAAGTTTCAACTTATTAGAAGGGATATATACGTATCCAAAATATGCTTATGTGATATTATAGTCTCAATGGTTATCGTCCATTTTAACTGTCGAAATCAAAATGACAAAACGAATAACACAAAAATGAGATAAACGGCAACTCAAACGAGTTCCAAAAATAAAAAATGCATACTTCATTAAGATATGTCTAAAAAAAAAAAAGAACAAAACAAACAGAAACAAAATCCTTTACAAAATTTCTAAATAAATTACAAAATAAAGCTGATTTTTTCAAAGCATTTTGAAGCTTGGAAGTTTGGTTGGCCGGTTTGTCCGCCTCCGAGTTAGTTATTCCCTCTTTGTCTTTAGAAGCTTCCTCGTGAGGCAAGACTATAGAAGCCAAGTCTTGCTGAAATCCTTGGGAAGCTACCTCTACCTCCGGAACGGTTGTAGCCTTATCCGAGGATACTTCTGGGAAGCACCGGTCTCTTTTGTTGGTCCTTGTTGGCTAGGAGGAGGAGGATCCCGAGGCAATACTTCTGGATTTGAATCGCGATTATGGAAGTCACTTCATTTTGAGTGGAAGGAGGATCCGAGGCTCGGATTGCAGAAAGGTAAAACACATTCTCTGCTTTCCTCAACTCGGATGAAGCCTCAACCCTAGCTCGGTTAAGGGTTTCATCCCAAGTTTGGGCGCGATAAATGCGGCATACCACCGGGACCTCTGCCCTAAGGGTTTCCTCGGTCTCGGCTACCCCGAGGTTATAACCCTTCTGCTCGGCCTCGTCCATTGCCTTCTTGGCCTCAACCCTTTTCTTCTCGGCCTCCTCCCTGGATTTCTCGGCTTGATCCTTTAGCCTTTGGGTTTCCTTTAGCTGCTTTTTAAGGGCTACCATTTGCTCCCCGGCAGCATTCAATTCTTCATTTGCCTCGCGTAGATGCCTCCTCGGTCCTCGGCTTGCCTTTGTGCGCCTTCCAAGGCCGAATCGGTGCTACGGCGAGCTTGCTCCTCAGCCATCAATTTTTTCCTTGCCTCGGCCAAATTGTGCTCAGATATGGTCAAAGTTTGTACGACGACCGTCTGCCTTTTCCTTTCATCTTCTAACTACTGGTGGCGCTTATTGAAAATCTCTTCCAATCTGAAAGTGTTTTGGATAACCTAAAAGGAAAGGATCAACACCATAGTCAATAAAAAATACATATCGAAAAATAATAATTGCAAGTAAAAAAGGGGGGTGAAAGAGTAAACACTATACCATTCCCAAATATCTTTTGTTGTTAAGGAAGAATTCATTCTTCCTCACATTCTTCGATTCGGCCATATCCCTTGGAAGCAATAAAGCCTTCTCCACGTTTGAGGCTACGTGGCACCCAATGCCACCGTTGAAGTCCCCGAGTGACACATCATCCCTCGGGGCTCCCCACCGTGCATAGGTGCCGGCAGCCAAGCTTATGGCTTAGGAAGCTGAGTGTCCGACCTCTCTTGGCTCAGTTGTGAGGTATGGCTGATCTTTTGCTGCTTCATAACTCGTTGGGCCTCTTCTTCCCGGGTCGAACGAGATTTTCCAGTATCCACCACATCCTTTTCTTTCTGCTCCCTTCACCTTTTCAAATCGGTAGCTTCAAATCTAACCGGTTGAGGTTGGTGAGGAGTAGGAGGAGGAGACTTGGTGGGAAGAGGAGGAATCCGAGACTGTGTGCGATCTCCCGGTGCACTTTTCCTGGGCTGGTTCTCTATCAGCTCCATTAGACTTCTTTGGGGTTTCCTTTGTACACCCATTTCATCGGAATCGTCCTCGGAGTGTATAGTTTGATTGAAAACCTCGAACTCGTTCAAGTGTCTCATCAAATCTACAATTTCGTCCAGATTTCTTTCTTTTTCTTCTTCTTCTTCTTCTTCCTCTCTTCTGTCCTCTTCTTCTCTGAGGATGGGTTGGGATGCGGATGCTCCTATTGAAAGTCCGGCAACGAAAAATGGTTGGGTGAGGGGATTGTCTCTAGGGAGCGGAACACCCTTTGGAATGATGAACCCCTAGTAGGCAACACTCGATACGTTGAAGCCGAGGGTCACGAGCTCTAATTACCTATTTAGGAGCTTGAAAGGTGAACGAGAGAGGTGTGTATCCGAGGATCAAATGGGCTGCTCGGAGTTGACCGTCGCCTTTGTTCACGTATATTTCGGCTCACAACACCCTGTCCAAGCTCGCTTTGTTAACTAAGTTGAGTTTGGGTTTAGTAGAACGCCTATCTACAAAATCATTAAAATAAAAGGAAGTTTCATTAGAAACAAGAATATTGAGACACAAAAAAAAAAAAAAAAAAGAAAAAAATGTGAACCAAAATTCATGAGTCTACGGCTATCCTCCCACCTGGTTCTCCCTCCTCCGTTGGACAGGGCGGACCATCGTGCCATTCCCCGGAAAAGATAAGGTAGTCCTCCTTTAAATTCTTGTTTGAAGTGGGAAGGCACTGAATTAGCCTTACGGCGAGATACCCCGATTTGAGATAATATCCCCGCCCCTTCAAATGATGTAGATTATACACCCAATTCACATCATGGTGGGTTAGGTTTAGGTTCATTCTCTCGGTTAAGGCTTTTATACTTCCCAAGACCCTAAACATGTTCGAGGCACACTATGTAGGAGATAACCTAAAAAACCTAAGGTAATTCCTAATAATAGTACCCATGGGAATGGTCATCCCACCTTCTATGAAGGTGATCATGGGAATGACCACTTCCCCTGTTTTTCTAGCACCGACCCACTCCCCTTGGGCTGCGTACCTCACACCCACTGTTGGTGGGATCCTATACTTAGCCCTGAAGCTTCTCATACCCTCCCCGACTCAACTAGACATTGAAACTTACCTATTTTCCTAAAGGGTTACGAAGAAAATAAAGAAGTTTAAGATGAAAACTAAAAAAGTTTTAAGAAGACTTATAGGTTTGAAAGATGATCCTCGAAACAAAATTCTAGTATTTGTAGATGCACAAGGAAATGAAAAAGAGAGAGAGAGGTTCAATGTATGAGCTCTAGAATTTTGCGATTGCTAAAAGTAAGAGAGAGAATTGATTTGAAAAGCTATTTATAGTAGCGTAGAAGTTACAAGCGGGAAAGTTCCCACTCGTAAAACAAGAAAAGCCTTCCACCGTTTGATGTACATCTTACCGTTGAACGTGGGGGACAGGGGTGTCGCCAAAATTTAATGCTGGCATGCTGTGGACACCGAAGCATCGGGAGCGTATCCAGAGCATACAAAAAGACATATAGGAGGTCAGGAATACATGGTAAAACCAAAAACAAGATGGGATAAGGACATCAAAATCATCCTTTTCTTCCGAGGAGTCAAAAAGCAAGATTTTGTGGGGGCTATTATGGGGATCGATTAATTAGGAAGTATTGTTAATGCAAGATTAATCGGGCCTATGGCCCAATCCGAGGATGTTAGACCATTCGAGAAGGCCCAAATAAGGTCATAAGGGGAATGAAATGGAGAGAGGAGTAGAGACAATGTGAGATAGGGCCCAATGACCGTCCGAGGACAAAAACCTTCTCGGAAACTTGTGTCCGAGGTGAATCGAGTGCTTTATCATCGCAAACTTACTTGAGGGTTACATCACAACTAAGGGTAAGACATTGGACTAGGGATAAGAATAAAAAGGTAGACAAATATCTTCAAAAGCTGCTACCTCCGCATTAATTGCCTCTTAACCAACTCTCTGGCTGCATTAATGTGGAAGTTATGCCGAACAATGATCAAGCAGCCTTTACAACTACTTGGTTGATGGTTCTAGGAAGTGTTGGATGAGACAGGAAGGAATCCCCTGAATCTAACCTACACGTGTGTGGTAAGGATGACACCAAGATTGCCGTATATAACATGGAAGAATGCACTGAGAGAAGGGATTGGAACTCTTGTACAATTTTATTTTGAAGGAAACCATATGAAACAAATTACTTAAGCTATTACGTAGATAGATTCTTGATGATACTTATGTCAAATTGTCTTCAAACGTTAAATCTAATCGTTTTTCTTCTAGGATAGATCTAGTTCTTCTACCCACGCTTTACAAATTTATTGTTTGGGTCGTTAGCGTTTGAGCTCAATCCGGCTTTGGGACCAATTCAATTTTAGTCCATACACTTGCCATGTGATGAGTTGTAATTAATGAAAGTGTGAATCTACCATTTTATCTCCACCAATCAAAACTCACCGCATAACAACTTTTTCCAAAAATTGTAAACTTTTATGTAACCATACCAATATTCAGAAATCTAATAGAAAATCGATCAAGAAATGAGTGGATGTTAACTAATTTGAAATAGAATGGTAGTTTCCTTTCATAAAAAAAAAAAAAAAAAATTATGTTAGTGTGATCATGTCATATCATGTCAATGTCATTTGTTTTTTTCAGACACATTTTTCCTAAATTAATGATTTTTTTCACCTCTAAATTCAATGTCACACATTTTATTTATTAAAAATTGAATGATGTTAGATATGTTACAAATTGATGTGTGCTCAATCATAGAAAAAAGTAATTCAAAAATTTATTTATTTAGATTTAAAATCCACCAATCAAATTAATTATCTCTAAGATTATATAGTAAAATTTGTAATATATCTAACATTTAGTTTAAAACATTCTAAACTAGCTTTATATAATATGCTCATATAATGTATTGTTCTTTTTTTATAGGATGCAATTTAAAGTATGACCGATTGATGAAAATAGAAGAAAACATATTTCAACCACACACTTTAATGAATTTTTTATAGATTATTTTTTTAATACAATATAAGAAGTTTATGGACTAAATTAGAACATTATAATATTATGGGCCGTTTTAAAACATGAGACAAATGTTAGAGACTAAAATAGTATTAAAGATAATAGCAAAAAAGCATAGATGATGTCAAATACATCATTAATGATAAAATTTTAATTTTCAAAAAAGCTAAAAAGCATAGATGATGTCACCTCATTTTCATTTATTATTATTTTTATTATTTATTTAGTAAATTGAAATTTTAAATGATAATAGCATGACATTATATATGTTTAGATTCTTGAAAAACTACTTCCTAAAAAAAAGGGGAAAAAAAAAGATTCTTGAAAAACTAAAGTAAATGAAGAGTCATTGATCAAGGATATTAACTAGAATTCGGTGGGGTGCCAATGAAATACCATGGGTCATAATTCTTGAGAGATATGACTGCAACAATGCAAGATGGATAAAGAAAACAATGGAATGCATGTTGAAAGTTCAATTAGTGTATAAAACATTATGGACGTTTAGACCCCTAATTAACAAATTACCAATTCAAGCTTAATATCAAACAATTAATGTGCGGAATATGAACATAAGCATAATACAGAATTGATAAACAATCTAAACCAATTAAAATCACATTCACAGTAGAAATTAAATGGCAAAGATTAAGGGAAGAGAGATGCAAACACAAAGACAATACAACGATGTGTTATTGAAGAGAAAATCGAAGTCTTCGGCGTAAAACCTCTCCGCCACCCTCCAAGTGGTAAATAATCCATTAAAGAATTTAGTTGGGATACATGAACAACAGAAGACCCTCCAAGCCTAATCTACCTAATGTACCTAGGCCCTCCAAACTCCTACTCCAACGAGGTTATGCCAAACCTATTTCTTCTTTAACTTATCAGATTCCGCTACTTGATCATAGCATCTACCAATATGAAATTGGTCCATTCTTAATCGCTTCCCAAAGCACCAAATAGCCTTCCCACAAATATGGGTATGGTGAGAAAATGTTTTGGTAATGTACCTCTCAAGGATTTAACAATAAAGAGGAAGAGATTAGAGGAATTTAAAGAGTCTTTATGTGAAGATTATGGATGAATCAATCTTGTTTTTCTCTAGGGTTTCTCTCACAAAATTCTCTCTAGAAACTCTCTACATTTCGTGGGTATAAGGGTCTATATATAGTAGGGTGAGAAAGGAATGCGAAGAGTCAATTTTTCCCAAACAGGGTGGTCTCGCAACTTGGCCTCGTGACTGGCTAAGTCACAAGTTCAAGCCTCGAGCTAACGGCCTGGCCAGCCTGGGACTTTTATCCCGTAGTGCAACAACCGGCATGACTCTTCAACTCCCCTACATACTTCACACGTGTGCCAACTTTGGCGGCTTGCTAGTCGCTAGTCACCCTCGAGTCCAGTCGTGAGTCTCTGCATCCTAGCACAATCTTGAGCATTTCTTCACATTCACTCACTCACTACCCTTACATGATTCCCACCTAAATACAGGGTTACTAATTGCTAAAATAAAAGTAAATTTGGCACGGAATAAAGCCAACAAGATGGTTGATAAAATTCAACCTTACAATCTCCTCCTTTGGCTATTCCATGACAAAACCCTAAAACAAACTCTAGACTTAATATGTGAGTTGGGAATAGTTGAACAAAACTCACTCACACCTAACTCTAGAATCTGATAAGCTCTTGAATCATATGAACAAGAATCTCCTGAAACACAACAACATAGTATGATCATTGTATGTAGAAAAACTTGTAATTGCATATGAGGCAAGCACAATGCGATCAAGCAAAAGAGAATGAGAAATAAACCATGGCTCAACCAAACAGGCAATCACTATAAAATAATGACCACAATGCTCATTCGCACTTGGAATGAACATTCGAACATACAAGCTAATAAGCTCAATGCAAATCACTTGCATGCCCAACACTCAACCAATGCACAATACATAAAATATATGCATCTAGGAACAAAATTCTACTAGGGCATAAGAGTGAGAATACTTAAAGAAAATGCATAACATTTAGCTAGAAGTATTAGGCAACAGAACATAAAGGCTGCATAGCATGGTACAAACCATAAAGGCCTACAAATTCACATGGAAACAAACCCTAAAAGCTTACAAAAGCACCATCGGCACAAACTAAGACATTTTAAATAGCTAAGCAAAAACATGAACTATGAGCAAAGCAAAAACAAAGTTAATATAACACAAAGCTCTTTCTCTTTTTCTCCCCCTATCATATCACTCCCCTTATCATGAATCATAGGAGCTGTGATAAACTTGGAACATTTATACTTGTAACCTGAAACACTTGCAAAAAACACATTAGACCCTCAAGGTATAGCAAGTAATAAAAGGACAAGTATAATGATTTCTCCCCCTACAAATGTGCATAAGAAATAGTATACTCTCCTCCTTTTTTACATGAATAGACAAAGGGGTCAATGAGAAAAGAGGGCAAGAGATGAAGGTATGAACAATGATAATGATGCATGAGGGAAAAATGAAAAGATTTTGAAAACGACCTAGAAAATAACCCTCAATATGCAAAACCCGTGATTTTTGTGACTGAACCAAGTCGCGTGCAAGTCGCCAAAACAAGCCGCAAGACACCTAGAAACCAAAAATTTGAAAAATTTTCTAAGTGCTTTTTGTGATTGGAAAGTCTATCTCGTGAGAGAGTCGTGAGGTGAGTTGCGAAAATCTTTGTGTATCCCTCGCGATTGGACCTTCCACTCGTGAACAAGTCGCCATCTTGAGCCGGGAGAAACATAAAAACCCAAATTTTTGAAAAACATTCTAAGCATTTTTTGTGATCGGGACATTGACCCACCAAAGAGTCGCAAAAAATCTCTATGTAGGCTTGCAACTGGGGCATGCAACTCAACCAACCCGTGATCGAGTCACGAGAATAGGACAACACTGTTTTTGAAGATTTTAACAATTTTTGCAAAAACAAAATACTTTCTAAAAATAACTAGAACACACAAAAATCTTTTTGTGTTTGATCAACAAGAATTGAGCATGTGAAAACATATTTAATTAAGTACAATTATACAAATGAATATGGCATTCATTAAACATAGACTTGTGTGATGTGTGTGGATATCATCAATGAGATAGTCTTTAGTCTAATGTGAAACTTTAATGTTCAATTCAACCAAGACATACACAATTAGCATTAGATAATGTGACCCATCTCAATTATAGAAATATGCATATATGACCTCCCATAAAACTTGATAACATAACTTTGAAGTTTTTCATTTGGCTCCATATACATCATATCATTTGATCTTTTTGAATCAATACATCTTATTGTGAGATTGATGCCTGAAATTTTTATATTTCAATTTGATGAGTTTGCCTTTGGATCTTTGGGTATCATATAATTTTATTTTTGGTTGCTTTCCCTTTTTCCTAGTCAAATACTAATACGTGTGATAGGTTTTTGTAGCTCAATATCTCTTTTCATTTAGAGATTTACATTTAATGAGCTCTTTTAGTAAAAATAGAAAAAAAAAAAAAAAGAGTGGGAAGATATATAGGCACGAGTCTATGCATGTCTCAAGATCAACAAAATCATTCACTAGTCAATCATGACAAAAATGAATATCTATTTACAATAGTCACATAGATTTCAAAATTTCTCCCACAATGATATGAGTGCATAGGAAACAAGCTATGCTCGTAGATGCATAAAGCTATTTGCATAAAGGTACAAGGTAAAACATATTTTGAGACAAACCTCAACAATGTCGATCAAAATTTTTGGATTTTCTACTTTTTATGTGGTTTTTGGATTTTTGACACACAAGAAGGAAAAGATTGATCAAAAGCAGCAATTTAAAAACATTTTAAATGAAAGAATGCAAAAGCAAACAAACAATTTTCAGTTCACATAGTCAATAAGCAAACCACCTAGCATAATCACAAAGCATAGGAAGTATTAATGCATGGACATGTTGTAATGCTTATGCATGAGTACCCTTCTTCACCGACACGACACGTGCGTTTAGGGTGATATCCCTAGAGGATTGGGTACGAGTGTTTTGGCTTCCAAACCTTTTGTTGAAGCTTGCCAAACAGGTGGTGAATGCATCAATCATCCTCATCACATCCCTCATTCTAGGATCACCATTTCGACCTCTTGATGACTTAATAGCCCAAATCCTCTTGTCATTTCTTGGTCCTCTTGACCTTTGATCAGACACGTTCTTCAATGCTCTAAACTTATGACAATTAGGTTGGGTGTGTCCTTGAAGTCCACAGTGATGGCAAACATGGTTTGTTCTAGGACCTTTTTATGATCTTGGAAGAGATGTCCCTCTGGCTTTAGACTTGACCACAGATTGGTTTCGAGACTTATTAAACACCCTTTGGTCAGTCACAATCTTCTTTTTTAAAACCTTTGCCTTCTCCACAATAGGGGCAACTACAACCGATTCTTTGGCCTTCACAAACTTCACTTCTTTGGAGATATTCACAGCTAAACTACTTTCTCCAGTATATCCCTATCTGGTTTTATCGAAGAATGATTTTTGTTGGGAAAGGACTTCATCAAGCTTTTTAGTGGAGACCCTCTCTATCTTGGCATTTGCTTAAACCATTTCAAGCTCAAGAAATTTGACCTTTGTGTAAGCTTCAGTCAACTCACCATTCAGCGTCTCTATCTCACACTTGGCCTCCTTATAATGCACTAGAAGACTTTTATAGTCCTTCTTTGCCTTCTTCATCTTCTTCACGGCTGCCATGGTCACCCTTGCATACTCTCTCGACTTTTCAAGGAATGAGTTGTAGTTCTCTTGAAGACTAGACTGTGCTTTCATCTTCTTTAGCATCCGATTCTTCAACAACTCCCATTGATTCTTCATCACCATGCTCCCCAAGCTCTTGCACAAGCAAATTCAAGTCCTCCGAAGACTCAACATGAGCAATGGTCATGAGTGCAGAGTAGTTTCCCTTTCTAAGACGGAGACCCTCATCTAAAGATCCAATGATGTTACTACTCGGATGGTTTTTGATCACTCTTGATGATGGCTTCTTTGAGGTAGACACTTCATCATTCCGAGAGATGGGAGAATGAACTTCTAGAGGAGTGAAAGGACTTGATGTCCTTGACATTAATCTTGTTTCCATTTTTGAGTTCACAGGAGTTGATTCCTTTTAAGTGTAGGTTTTTTGACTTCAATATCTTGGGCTTCGCCCTTAGTTGTGAGTTCTTTGGAGCTTGGCCCTTCTCCATCATCAACCATCTCTACCTTTGTTATAGCATCATCAACTTCCACATTGATGGACTCCATTACCGTTTTTGTTCTCTTGTTGAATACTCTATATGCCCGGTTATTAGTTGAATACCCAAGGAAGATGCCTTCATCACTTTTCGCATTAAACTTCTCAAGGTTCTCACGATCATTGGGAATGTAACACTTACTTCCAAATACTCGGAAGTACTTCACTTTTGGCTTCTTTTCATTCCAAATTTCATATGCGATCTTCTTTGTTCCAGCTTGAAAATATATTCTATTGCCAACGTGACATGAGGTGTTCACAATTTCTGCCCAAAACTTTTGAGGAATTTTCTTGTTGAGTAGCATAACTCTTGCCATTTCTTGAATCACCCGATTCTTCTTCTCAACCACCACTTTTTGTTGAGGAGTTTTGGAAGTTGAAAATTCCTTTTTGATTCCATTCTTCTCACAAAACGTCTCAAATCTTGCATTCTCAAACTTCTTGCCATGATCACTCCTTATCTTGACAATAGGAACCCCTTTCTCGTTTTGTAGTCTCTTGTAAAGAATTTTCAATTTCCCAAACGCTTCCGATTTTTCTCTAAGAAATTCAATCCATGTGTATCTTGAGAAATCATCAACAATGACCATAATGTACCTTTTTCCTCCTAGATTTTCAGTTCTTGTGGGCCCCATTAGATCAACGTGAAGAAGCTCTAAGCATTGTGAAGAGGCGATCACATTCACCTTGTGGTGGCTTGCCTTTGTTTGCTTCCCCATTTGGCATGCACCACAAAAAGTCTTCTCCACCTTTCCAAATTTTGGAAGTCCCTCAACAACTTCAAATTTGGAGACTTTAGCCACTTATTTGAAGTTAGCATGTTCGAATCTTTGATGCGAAAGTCCCAACATGTCAACACAAGCAATTCTGTAGGAACTTGGTGTCGTAGGAACCACTCCGTAGAAATTGTCGGTAGTCCTCTTTCCTTCCAAGACTTGAATCCCTTCTTCATTAATGATTATGCATCCCTTCTTTGAGAATTGGACAAGGAAATCCTCATCACATATTTGAGTGATGCTTAAGAGATTTGCCTTCAACCCTTTGATGTATAAGACATCTTTCAATAGAGGTAATCCCGGTATCTCAATAGTCCCTTTGCCGAGAACTTGACCATGACTCCCATCACCAAACATCACATAATCACCAACCTTCTCTTTGAGTGTCTTAAACGGTGATTTATCTCCTGTCATATGACTAGAACAACCGCTATCAAGATACCATAAGCATGAATTAAATACCTTCAATGAGGTGTGCACAAATAGATAAGCATGAAACAAACATTCTTGACTTTCAAACAGAAATTTATCTTCAATTTTCATGCTTCAGTTAGATTGAATTTCCTTTTTCAGATTATCAACCTTCTCACACAATATTCTATTTTTTTTTTTGTACTTCTTAATCAAAGAGTTAGATTCAAATAGGCTATTGTGTAAGATGTGATTCTTATTCTCAAAATATTTCAGCATTTGACCAAACATCCTAGAATGTTTCTTTGTTTTTAATAACTCTAAGAGTTCATTGATAGGACATCCTTCAAACACACTCATAGAGTCATTATCACAAACATTTAAACCACAATTCAGCATGGCCTTTTCCATAGCTGCATCCATAGCAACGGGGTCTAGGATTGCACTTAGGTAATTAAACCACAGCAAGTGTACCCGCTCACGATACCAATTGAAAGTTCAATTAGTGTATAAAACACTAAGAACGTTTAAACTCCCAATTAACAAATTACCAATTCAAGCTTAATATCAAACAACTAATGTGCGGAATATGAACATAAGCATAATATAGAATTGATAAACAGTCTAAATCAATTAAAATCACATCCACAACAGAAATTAAATGGCAAAGATTAAGGGAAGAGAGATGCAAACACAAGGACAACACAACGATGTGTTATTGAAGAGGAAACCAAAGCTCTCGGCGTAAAACCTCTCCACCGCCCTCCAAGCGGTAAATAATCCACTAAAGAATGTAGTTGGGAAACATGAACAGTAGAAAACCCTCCAAACCTAATCTACCCAATGTACCTAAGCCCTCCAAGCTCCTACTCCAACTAGGTTACGCTGAACCTATTTCTTCTTTTGCTTACCGGATTTTGCTACTTGACCATTGCATCTACCAATATGAAATTGGTCCCTTATTAACTACTTCCCAAAGCACCAAACAACTTTCCCACAAATATGGGTATGGTGAGAAAATGTTTTGGTAATGTACCTCTTAAGGATTTAGCAATAGAGAGGAAGAGATTAGAGGAATTTGAAGAGTCTCTATATGAAGATTGTGGATGGATTAATCTTGTTTTTCTCTAGGGTTTCTCTCACAAAATTCTCTCTGGAAGCTCTCTACATTTCGTGGGTATAAGGATCTATATATAGTAGGGTGAGAAAGGAATGCGAAGAGTCAGTTTTCCCCAAACAGGGTAGTCTGGTGACTTGGCCTCGCGATTGGGCTGAGTCGCGAGTTCAAGCTGTGAGCTAACGGCCTGGCCAGCCTGGGACTTTGGTCTTTTAGTACAACAGCTGGTATGACTCTTCAGCTCCCCCGCATGCTTCACATGTGTGCCAACTTTGGCGGCTTGCCGATCCACGAGTCACCTGTGAGTCCAGCCGCAAGTCTCTGCATCCTTGCACAATCTTGAGCATTTCTTCACACTCTTTCACTCACTACCCTTACATGATTCCCACTTAAAGATAGGGTTACTAATTGCTAAAATACAAGAAAATTTGGCACGAAATAAAAGCCAATAAGATGGTTGATAAAATTCAACCTTACACATGTGAATTCAAATACAAATGATGCTTGAAAAGATTGATTAGGTAGGAACTTGAAAAAAATTTCTTGAAATTCGATTGGTTGGGAGGAATCGAGCATCAATAAAAAGAAAAATTTCCTTGGAAATTTGGATTGATCAAGCATCAATTGAGCAAGAATCGAGCTAGACAATGACTTTTGGCCTTAAAACTAGACATTTTCGATTGGTCAAATATATGGTTTGATTGGTCAAACAATGTAAAGTTTAAAACTTTTAAAATCTAAAAATTTTATGTAGAAAAACAACTTGAAATAAGTTTTTGAGACTCAATGTAGATGCACATGATCTAGGAAAGTTTTAAAAACATGATGCCACTTAAATGCAAATATCAAAACCAATCAAAAAGTTAAAATCACAAAATTTAAACTTTTAAAACCTAAAATTCTTATTTTTCTTTAAATTCCCAACCAAAACAAAAATTTGCATTAAACATCAGATCATATGCAATTAAAGATCGCTAGATTAGTCAACACACAGTCCCATGTGTAGAATTACATCGGTCAAAATGTCTCCCCTACAGAGTACAATCGCATATACTTTGTTGGGAGATTCACAAGTAGTGAAATTGTAAAACCCATGATTAATTTCAATGTTGGAATACATGGAGGCCAAGAGGGAATTGAGGTTTGCTTCGTAGGTCTTTATTCTTCGAGTAGTTGCGGTGTCATAACAATACTAGGCAATCATGGGGATAACAAGATGAATGAGAGCAACATAGAAGATTAAAAGTAGTCTTGAGCAGCCCATTTTCTTTGTTCCTCTTCAATTTTAGCTATCTTGAAAGAATTTTAGCATTATATTCCTATGTCATTTAGTTTTAGCCCATTTTTTTCTACATTGACTAAGGTGTTTGGACCGAATAATACGGAAGTGTGAGTGAATATTGAATTGTTATAAGATACTAGCCTCTGAACACGTGCTTAGAGATTCTTCTATTTTTAGGTAAAAATTAGTAATTTACATTAATTATAATTTAAGATTACTATATTTTCCAATCACAAAAAGTCTAAAAGAATTAATCAAACCCTGATAACCATAATAATAAAAAAAAAAGACAAAAATATATGTCATTCCCACTCTTTGAAAAAGAATTTGCACCAAAGTGAACAATTAGAGAATATTAAACACTCATCAACCCAACCAAATAGAAAAAAGAGAAGACTAAAAAAGAAAAGATAATGATATTGAAAGAATAATGATAACAAAGTAATGAAACCAAAAATAAGAAATCAAATGATGAAGGGGAACTCATAAAATAAAAGAAAAAGTAATTTGCTACAGGTTCCCTCTTTGCAGCAAAGAAAAGCAAATGTAATATGTAAGCTTTTAGAAATTATGAAGAAAAGGCAGAGTAACGTATTAGAAGTCCATTGATTTTTTTAAAAAAAAATAAAAAAACTAAATAGAAAAGATCAATATACATGGAAAAATAGTTATTAGAATGAAAGAATATTTTTCTCAAAACAAGAAAAGAAAAATAATGAAAGAGTATTGACTTTCAAATCCTTCATTAAATCAACAGGAAACAATTACATTAACAATAATACAAAAATAATAATTGATGTTTGCTCTAAATAAATACATAGTTTCACATCACTAATCAATGTTTGCTCTTCTCTTGCAATTACATCACAACTAAAATTTTTAAATGCAACAAATAAATAAATTAACCCAAGTTTTCGGAAAATAATAACATAAGCCCAAATCATACCAATGCTATAACTTACCAAATCAAGCAAACATTCCTAAGTGTTGGTGCAAACACAACAATAATGGAAATAACACAACGAGAAACTGAATAATACTTCTGAATATTATTAACATAAAGAAAGAAATTACACAACACTATTTGGATTGAGGCACTTGCTCTCTTTAAGGAGATTCAAGCCCTTGGTTGGCTAAACTTTGTAACCAGTGTAGACCGACTTGTCTCCCCTAGGATACAACAGCCCAACAAGTGTCGTATGACTTGAACAACCTCTGCACAAAGTATTCAAGCCCAAAGCTCCACCGGAAAGAACACCCTTCTTTGCCAAGAACTTGTTGGATATTAATCTGATGGGCTGGAGTTACTTAATTAATGGTGAAATAAGGTGTTTCTAAAGAATGAAAAGGCCTAAACGGATAGTCCATTAAGTGGGTTAATGGCTCTTCATACCTCCACTCTTCACCTCCCCCTTGCGCATGTATTTAGCCTAATATCCGAGACAATTCATGTTAGCCCATTAATCACCACAATTAAAAAGAATAAAATAGTCTCTCTCCTTTTTAATGTGGGATTAAACATTTTCACTAACTCCTCATCTTCCATATTCACTCCCACATCTTTATATTTATGTTATAACATTTATTCATTTTAATTATTTAATATTAAAATGCTCCAACACTAAGAACCACATTGAATCAAAACGTGAGATCATAGAATAATATTGGATAGTTTTCAAGCATGAAACTTTATAAAGTTGTAGGAATGGAAGAGAAATATAAGTACTACCATAAAACTGCTTAAAACATTCTTACAAGTAATTGCATGACCCATCCCATCTTTTTGATTGCAGCGTTTAGAGACAAAGGGAAAGACTAACTATTTTACTGAAGGAGGCAAATTGCAAACTTGAAAGTGTATACAATGGAGTAATAAGGATAACTAGTTTTATTTTGACAACTAAAAAAACAAATGATAATTATTCAAACATTTTATTTTGAAAATCGAAAAAAAAAAAAAAAGTTATTCAAAGTAGTGATAAAGATAGGAAAATAAGGATAATATTTTTTTAATATATATATATATATATATATATATATTTTTATATCCAATACCCTAAACATGGGGTTAAAAGAAATAAAAAAGAAAACCGGGAATGACAACTTCAGTTTAGGAGTTAATGGGTGCACTACAAAATTTGTAAAAAATAAAAAAATAAAAATAAATTTGTTGTTCAGATTGAATTTTGAAAACCAACAGAAAAGTGAACCTGTAAGGTTAAATTTAATCAACCATTTTATTGGCTTTATTCCGTGCCAAATTTGCTTGTATTTTTAATTTAGTAACCTTGTATTTAGGTGGGTTTGATGTAACGGTGAGATAGAGTGTTGATTGCTCAAGAGTGTGCAAGAAAACAGAGACTCGCGGCTTGCTCTCACGGGTAGCTCGCGGCTTCAAGCCGCCAAACGCAACACACGTGCCAAGCGTGCTAGAAGGTGAACAGTCATGCTAGCTGGAGCACTACAGGACAAAACAGGACAACTGGGCATACGGTTATCTTGCAAATGGGTCTTGCGACTTAGTTAAGTCGCGAGGCCAAGCCGCGAGCCACCCTTGTTTTGTAAAACCCGACGTTTCACATTCCTCTCTCACTCCAGTATAAATACCCCTTATACCCACAAATGTATGAGAGCTTCCAGAGAGATTTTTGAGAGAGAAACCCTAAAGAAAAACAAGATTGATTCATCAACAATCTATACATTAGAGTTTCTTCAAAATCCTCAACTTTCTTCCTTTCCATTGTCAAATCTTTGAGAGGCATTTTACCAAAACCTTGTTCTCACCATATTCATCTTTGTAAGAGGGTTGTTTGGTTTCTTTGGGAAAATTTTTAGGAAGGAACCAATCTACATTGGTTGATGCTATGGTCTAGTAGCGGAATCCGGGAAGCTAGAAAAGAAAAAGGTTCGTTTTGGAGCAAGAAGCTTGGAGGGCTTAGGTGCACTGGGTAGATTAGGCTTGGAGGGTCTATTGCTGTCCTTGTATCTCAACTACATTTTCTTTGTTTACTGCTTGGAGGGCGGCGAAGAGGTTTACACCGAGGGCTTAGGTTTCCTCTTCGATAACACATCGCGTGTTATCTTTGTGTTTGCATCTTTCTTCCCTTTTATCTTTGCCTTTTATTATCTTGTGATTTTAATTTGGCTTAGATAGTTTATCCAATTCCATATAATAGCCTATGTTCATTTTCCGCACACTAGTTGTTTGACATAAAGCTTGAATTGGTGAATTTGTAAATTGGGGGTCTAAACATTCAAGGGTGTTTATACACATATTTGAACTTTAACTAACCTATTTTATCGGCAATATTGTATGTGGAAGTTAAAGATGTATTTTTAGTTTTTTACCAGGTTATCTTTCGGTTTTGCCCCTACTTAAACGTAGGTTGTAGGGGTATTTTGAAACCAAAAAGATGTCTAGTCTAAACCGGAGAAACCCCTTAAATAGTAATATAGAAAACAGAATTCAAAAAGTAATTTCTATAGTGGTCCACTTTTTTATTTTTTTAAACGAGTTTCAACCTATGACATTCGTTCTTGAAGATAGCTTGTTATCATTAAATTAAGACACCAATTGGTTTTTGGTGTAAGCGAGAAAGATCTCTTATTCAACCATCAGAGACTTACCAGTTGAGCTAACTTTACTTAGATGTGATGGTGATTGAGTATAAAGATTTATTTATTTTTAATTACCAACAAAGGAACTTTCTACATTTTGCTATTAGTAAGTTAATTTAAGGGAAAATTATAATTTTTCACTCCAATCTTTAATTGATTTATAGTGTTCCCCAAAACTTTTGAGTGCACAACCACCTAATTTGGGATTTTTCAAAATTTTTAAAACTAATTTTTTATGGTTTGGGGAGGGGGAGGAGGGGAGGGGGTTATTGTTTGTGGAGGTATTGGATTTTATTGACATGGCAAATAGGTGGGATGGGACGGGTCAAGTTGGAGACAGCTCAATTGGGTTGGAAGTTAAAACGAGTTCGAGTAGTAAAAAAGGTCATTTTAAGCGACTTAGGAATATGTTTGGTTAAACGGATTATGGGTCGGGTCGGGTTAGTTTGACCCATACTTTTCACATGAATTTTTTTAATTAAAAAAATGTATTTGTCCTTTGAAAAGTAATGCAACAAATTACTTGATATGTAAAGTGCATTATTTTGAATTCATCACTCATATCAAGAATGAGCTCAGCTAAACAAATGAACACTTGTTCAATAATTTTAAAATGATACAAATTTCAACATTACTAACTAAAACAAAATAGCTCAAAAGATAAATAAAAAAAAAACACACAAGTTTCATTTCTGCACAATATCAACATCCCAAAACATAAAACAAAATTTCAAATGCCTTATTGAATAACTAGTTTGACAAAGAATAAAAACATATAAGAAATTTACAATCTTGACAACTAATTTTATAATCTAATATCAATTGTGGTTAACATTCTATTTCAAGTAGCTTGTAAAAATGTACATATTAAGATGCATAGTATAATTCTTACATATATAATTTAAGTATTATTGATAGTCATTCTTATATATATTTTTTTAACTCTTTAAAATGTCTTGTAAGAATGTTATTATGTAGACAATGTAAATTATCCATTTTTTAAATATTTTTATGTTTATTAATTCTAGACTCTTTGGTTTTTGTACACAATAGCTCACTTTAATGGATATTTACAATTTGGTCCCACGTTTGATTCCAAAATTAAAAAATAAAACCCTCTATAAAAATAAATAATTTAGGACACATGACGCAAAATTAGACTTTAATTGAAATCTAATTTTTACATCGAATTAACTCACTAGGCACAAAAATTTAAAAACTTAGATTAGATAGGACATGTGGCACAAAATTAGACTATAATTGAATTCCAATTTGAAATTTAATTGGATTTTTTCTCAGGTTTACCTATTATTATATATATAGATTTGAAAATATACATTAAAGTTTGATTGTTTACTTATGTATATATGGGTTTATTTATTTATTTATTTATGAATATCATGTCATTGTTAAACAACACACACTTCAGGAAATATCATAATTTATTTTGAAAAAACATTTATTTTGGGCATTACCTTATAAACAGTATCAAATCCACCCTCTCCAAGCTTATTAGCATCAGAGAAGTTCTGTGTAGCAACTCTGACTTTGCCAAAGTCAAACTGCAAGCATTCAACAACACTAATTTGATCACCAGCATCAATTGAAGAACAAGTCAATACATCTGAGTTAGATTATTAAGTGTAAGGACTCAATTTGTAACGATCCCAAATTGGTGTATTGGGTTCGAACGTTAAAGGCCCAAACAATAAATTTGTAGAGAGTGGGCTAAAAGGTTAGGCCTTGGTCACCGGATGGTTGTTAGTCATGGTGTTCATGATGATTGCACAGAGGTGAACCTAGCGTATCTAAGAAGACTTTCTCCTTGGCATGGCCTAAGTGGCTCCGGTCCTTGGACCTCGTCCGAGGAGCTTAGTGTTCTTATTATTCTTTTTACGTTAGGGTTCAATGGTCCTGCAGACCCTCTCTCTTTTGGCACCTCCTCCTCCTTTTATACTAGCTTTTCCCCTCTCTCAAACGTCCACGTGTAGGTTCCGTTTTTTAGGGTTGATATTTGTCTTGTCACCCCATACCCAAAGTGGTTGGAGGTGGTTGTAAAAGCTGAAGAGTATGGCCCTGTCAGTCACAGAGTACTTAATTGTAGTATTGACAGTCTTTCCCTTGAACCACTCCTACACTGTACTCGCCCTTTCTTCTAGGAGCACTGGGGGGCTGTCTTTGATGGCGTGCCATTCTTTCCTTCTAAGTTTTGGGATGCCGAGGACAGGATCGTCCTCGGCTACACCTCTAGGCCATTTGGACTTTCGTTGCATGTCCTTGGCAACGTCTCTCCTTGGCTTGGGCCTAGGGCCCTAATGTAAAGTGGGCTGGGATCACAAATTCTCTGGCCCCACAATAGCCCCTCAAAATATTGCTGTCTGGCCCCTCGGATGGAGAGGAGGGTTTTGGTGACATCGAGCCTATGTCATGGCTTGCCAAGTCTTATCCTTCATCAATGCTAGAGCCTCTTCGTTTGCTTGGGACAAGCTCTTGGTTATGAGACATTCTTTTAGTTTTACCCACGCCACGTTCTTGCCGTTTCGATGCACGAGGCGTATCTTTAATAAGGTCTCTTTACGAGGCGATGCAAATCCAAGGGCTGAAGACGGCTTTGGGAATTGAGCGAGACTTATCTCGTTTGTAGTTTTTCTTGGAGATTTGTATAAATTAAATGCCACCAAGCTTGCCCCCTATATAAGAAGCACGTTGGGGGGTCATTTCCTTTATTTGCAGACCTTTTAAGCTTTTCAAATCCCTAACCCTCCAGTTGTGCCCATAATCCCCATTACCGATTGTAATCGAGCCTTAGGGGGTGATAGGGTCAAGGCCAGGATGGGGGTGAAGGGACCACACCCTCTCCAGAAGCCTTGGGTTTCTTCGAGACTCAAGATGGCCCGGTCGGGGCAAGGGAGACAAAGACTCAAGACACTTCTTCCCCTTGATAAGGCAAGAAAGGAGACTTCCTTTAGCCAAAATCCGAAGCAGGTGGAGGTTGCATCAGATTTTTGGTGCGACAAAGACCGAGATTTCTCATCGCTGGTACCATCCGCTCTCGCTCGATTGCTGCTAATATGATGCTTGCTCGATTGCGATCGGTGTTGGTACGAGAATTTGGCATCCCCGCTTCTTCCTCTCTTCCATCACTGGTGCCACTTAGGTGCCTTCACTTCTTCTTCTCTTCCATCCCCGATACCATCCAAGTACCTCTGCTTCTTCTTCTCTTCCATCACTGGTGCCATCCGGACGTGCTTAGTCGATGCTAGAGCAAAATTGAAGGATTTACCGTTCCCATGTATTTTTATTTTTATTATATATATTTTTTGTTTTTCTTTTTACTTCTGTAGTTAGCTTCTGGTATAGGCTTGGTTAAGCTCCTTATTGTATGCTGTACTACTTCTTTGTCTAATAAAAGATGACTTTATCCCATTTTGCGTGTTCTTTCTTTTCTGTAATAATTATTTTGTGAATGGATGTGCTGGTGCCATTTTCTTTTTGAATGCATTACTTAGGGCCGATGCCGTTGTTAACAAAGAATTATCACTTTGAACTTATTAAAACTAATGGGCACAACAATGCCAACTTCAAGTGGGTTAACCATATAAGACTAATCGGGATAATAGCTGAATGTTCTGCATCACATATGGGATAATCACCCGAGGACGTGTAACCTAAAATGAATTGTCCGAGGGGGTCACTTTGGCACTTTGGGGTACTTTGCCATGTTTCAAACGATATTCATAGTCTTAACTTGCTTTAGGCATCTGGTCCGAGGACCGAGGTATGACTCTACTGGGTCTAAACACTTGGTTGCGTTAGTTTCCTTAGAGCCGTGGGTCCGAGGACCGCGTGGGATTTCCATTTTGTATAGGACTTAAGCCATTTTCTAGTGGCTAGTTTCCCCATAGGTTTGAGTCCGAGGACCATGTAAGACCTTGGTTCTGTTCAAAACTTATATTTTTTTGAAGTAGTTGGTTTCCCCATAGGTTTGAATTCGAGGACCATGTAAGACCTTGGTTCTGTCCAAAACTTATATTTTTTTGAAGTAGTTGGTTTCCCCATAGGTTTGAGTCCGAGGACCATGCAAGACCTTGGTTCTATCCAAAACTTATATTTTCTAGTCCCGCGAGGATTAGCCCCTTGGCCTATGGGTGGGGCATAGACTTTACGTTAAAAGCCCCTAGAACTGCCCGTGCCATTGGTGCTTGAAGTGTAGCCCCGAGTGGAAGTTGCGTTAGGACAACAACCGCGTCTTCTTTGGAAAATGATGGGGGAGCTTTCGCATAGCTTGCACCACTGCCAAAGTTATTTCTTTTGAGGGACCCTTGTTGACAGGGGTTTGATCCTACCATGACTAACCGCTGCTTGCGCCAATACACAAGCCTCCCCACGAGACAGCGCCAATTGTAAGGACTCAATTTGTAACGATCCCAAATTGGTGTATTGGGTTCGAACGTTAAAGGCCCAAATAATAAATTTGTAGAGAGTGGACTAAAAGGCTAGACCTTGGTCACCGGATGGTTGTTAGTCATGGTGTTCATGATGATTGCACAGAGGTGAACCTAGCGTATCTAAGAAGACTTTCTCCTTGGCACGGCCTAAGTGGCTCGGGTCCTTGGATCTCGTCCGAGGAGCTTAGTGTTCTTATTATTCTTTTTACATTAGGGTTCTATGGTCCTGTAGACCCTCTCTCTTTTAGCGCCTCCTTCTCCTTTTATACTAGCTTTTCCCCTCTCTCAAACGTCCACGTGTAGGTTTCGCTTTTTAGGGTTGATATTTGTCTTGTCACCCCATACCCAAAGTGGTTGGGGGTGGTTGTAAAAGATGAAGAGTATGGCCCTGTTAGGCGCAGAGTACTTAATTGCAGTGATAATGACTTTCCCTTGAACCGCTCCTACACTGTACTCGCCCTTTCTTCTGGGAGCGCTCTGGGGGCTGCCTTTGATGACGTGTCATTCTTTCCTTCTAAGTTTTGGGATGACGAGGACAAGATCGTCCTCGGTTACACCTCTAGGCCATTTGGACTTTCGTTGCATGTCCTCGGCAACGTCTCTCCTCGGCTCGGGCCTTGAGCCCTAATGTAAAATGGACCGGGATCACAAATTCTCTGACCCCACACTAAGTATTTGCCTAAATTGAAATTGAAATTATGTACATACAAAAACAAGGGGTATGTAGAACGAATTGCTGAAATCCTTTCTTCTTGAATTCCGAGGGAACTAAAAATGTCTTCTATGTAATATTCTTGTATTTGTTTAGTACAACTCTTGCAGTAGGGTAGTTTCCACCAAAACCAATTTAATATCCAATTAATGGCCTCTCGATTATGTTTTTGTTTAATTTAAAATGATAAGGAGAAAATAATAGCTGAAATAGCGGAAACTTATTTTCACTAATATTGCTTAATTCTCTAAACAATTCATTCACCACTACATAAAAATTGTAGGGATATGGTAATTTTTCCTGCTTTTATAGTAATGATTCACTTATCACTTAGCAAAAAGGAAAAGTAAACCAATTTCTAACTTACTTTCAGCTTATCCACCGGGTTCCTCGCTCTTAAATTGATGCAGATGCTGATAGAGATGATTAGTACAGCAGAAGCAATTAATAGTAGTCACTGCTCAGTACTCACTACTACAATGAATAGTGAATACAGCTCGAGATGAGTCACTCTTCCCGCAAAATCCGGAATTCTGCTTTTATGAAAACATTAATTGCAAGTGCTCAATTTCGGGACACGGGAAAAAAAATTATATATATATTTTGAACGGGGTGTTTGTTTTCATTTATGTTTTATACTATTTGGTTATGCCATACGTACGTCCATGTTCTTTAGCATATTTTGCATCTTTATTATATGTATTTTGTGGTACATTTTTAATAATATTAAGGAAATATCTGTTTTTTGGAAACAACCTAATATTCAATTCTGAGATCAAAAGTGGTGCGAACGTAATGACACCAACAAACCATATATATATATATATATATATATATATAGTTTCTTCGGTCTACGTTGACCATTCACTGTTCACAGTTGAAAATATGTACTTCTGTCAATACCAGGGTTGAAAAGTGGTGAGGTATCGCCTACTAGGCCATCTTTCTTCCTTCAATATCAGATGGACTTCCACCGAATAAACAAATGTGACCGTCGTTGAACTTTCCCAGGAAAGCCAAGTTTTTGCCATTTTCTAACTTACTTTAAGGGTTCCCCGGTCTTAAATAGATGCAGATGCTGATAGATATGAATGGTACAGCAGACGCAATAGTAGCCACTACTACAATGATTATCATTTTAACAATTCCACCGAAACCACGAACAAATAAATAATTAAACCAACAAGATAAGTCAACTTATAAGTTCTAAGTCATGAAAAATATCAGTGTCATACCTGATGTAGATGTAGGCAAATCTGGTGGTGGGGATGGTGATGGGACAAGTGGAGGTGGTGGAGGAGACGATGGTGGTGGCGCTGTATCATTTCTGCTCTGTACTGATCTTATGCATGTATCTACTTTTTACGTTGACTAATGCGTTGGAAACTTCTATAATTTTATGACCAATTCAATGATTTGAACCGAATCATATACGGTCGACGAAGACGTGAGTGAATGGTGGAAGGAAATTTTTGAAAAAAAAAAAAAAAGGATATTTCCTTCGTGGGCCATGTTGAATTCACGGATTTTGTTTTGAAAAACATTTGAGACACCCAAATCAGTATCCAATTTCATAACCCAAAATATTTGAGTTACAAACAATTTTACAATAAATTTTACAAATTTTTTTATGTAGTGAATGGTTGTTGATAAATTAAAAATCAATGCTAATTAATGATAGACCAAAATGAGAACCAATTAGAATAGGCCACATCAATAAGTTGTAAAATATTGTAAAATAATTTTTAACGATAATATCACTTCTTTATAAAATGACTAATAAATGTCAATTTGTAATTGATGCATGACAATTTCATTTTCATCAATTATATGTGGTGGTCTCATGGGTAAATGATTTAATCCAAGCACATGAAACTAGAGATAATAATTAAGACTTGTTCATAGTCCATAAAGAGGCAATGACTCGGACATGATGAGCAATGGTATGAGACAAATGATTTCTATTTTTTTTTTCCTAATGATGAGCAGTGGTATATATTCGGAAAAAAAAAAAAAATCCAATATTAGAACTTCGATGTTTCAGTCCATCCATTGTGTCCACAAGAAGTGCTCTCATGCCCGAGTATATGTGGAAGCAGTAGTGTGTCTTGCAGCCTCTTGCAAGAGTTAAAGTGACCTCCCCCTACATGAGGTCGGTGGGTCAAGGTGTTTACTTGGCTGTACTTCCCCTTCTGGTGAAGTTCAAAAAGGAAGGAAACCTTTGTCAGAGGAGCTCAAGAAGCTCTGGAGTAAGCTCTCCTTCACAGAAGAGGAGGATGAAAGTCTAGAGCTTGGAAGTAGTAGTACAAGGGTAGCAAGAGAATTGGGGATGAACTGTGTAGTGATGAAGGTTCTAACCCGTAGAAGTTTAAGCTTAGATGCTCTAAGGAAAAATATGAGAACGTTGTGGAAGCCTAACAAAGGTGTCCAAATCTCTAAGATAGAGGAGGTCCTTTTTCTGGTTGAGTTTGGAAATGGAAAGGATAAGAAGAAAATATCGGACATATGCCCATGGAGCTACGAAAAACAATTAGTGCTCATGCAAAAGTTTGAGGGGGAACTGGCCCTAAAAGAGATAATTCTAAAGTGGTCACCCTTTTAGATCTAGATCTTTAACCTTCCCCTGAAGAGTAGAATTAAAGAAATGGGATGGGAAATTGGCTCTAAGTTAGAGGAGGTTTTGGAGGTGGACGTCCTAAAAACAGGGGTTCAATAGGGGAAATGCCTACGGGTTCAAGTTCGATAGATGTCACCAAAAGACTTGTTTGGGGGAACAAAATCACCATAGAAGGGGGAGAGAGTAGATGGGTGAACTTCAAGTATGAAAGACTCCTTAACTTCACATTACAAGTGTGGTCTGCTTAGCCATGCTCTAAAAGACTGCTCGTAAGGTCTAGAAAACAACAACCAGGTTGAGGTTGAATGCATGTAGTATGGAGCCTGGTTAAGGGGCAAAATGTCAAGAAGAGGCGGAAAAGAAATTGGACAATCGAAATGTTAAGTAGGGGGGACTTTGATAATAGGCACAGGACAATCAAAACTAGACTGGAGAGGACAATAGAGAAGAACCATGTGCCTAGCAAGCTAACAAAGGTAGATCAGGTATATGTGCCTGCACCGCCAAACTTGGAGGATAGCAACCCAACGTGGGAGATAACAAAGTTAGACACCTCAAAACACCTAACGAGAGAATTGCAAGAAAATGGAAAGGTCAAAGGGTTGATGGGAAAGTTAAAGGAGAAGAAAGCCCCTTTGGCGAGACATCCTTGGAACTACCCATAGCCCAGGTAGACAAAGTTGAGGTGATGCGGTGGGAGAAAGTGATCGATCAAGTTAGTGAGCCTGCTTTTGAATTCAGTTTGACACCAAGCCCAACCCCAATAATCAAAAAGGGGGCCTAGGGGGCCCTAACACTAAGTTGGGCCCAATGGGTATGGCCTACGACCCAAAAGATGGATGGATAATAGAAAAGTTGGGCCCGAGAAGTGGGCATTGGAAGAGACTGGCGTAGGAGGCGAAACCAAGCGCAATTCATAAAGAAATAGACCCAAATGGCCAAAAAAGAGAAGGCCCAATCCCATTACAAGAACTAGACCCTAAATTTATTGATTAGAAGAGAAGAAGAGGAAAGAATTAACAAAACGCAACCCTAGAGAAGGAAAATCAAAAGGATGGCAGTGAGTAGGTGTGGTTTGTATGATTTAGGTTTTATTGGGAAAATATTTACATGGTGTAATGGTCAATTAGGGAGTAGTGTACCCTTCTTAGACTGAATAGAATGGTGGCTAATGAGGACTAGTTGGAGAAATTCCCTAAGGCTAGAGTCCATCACTCCTCAATGTCTATCTTTGATCATTACCTCCTAATGCTTCTCCTTGAAAAAAGGCAAACCCAAAACCGGCCAAGAAAAGAGTTTTCTTCGAAGCCATGTGGATGAGAGAAGAAGGGTGCTTGGAGGTGGTAGAAAAAACCCGAGATCCTTACCGGGGTGACCCAAACTTTAAAGTCATAGACAAACTGAAGAGATGCTAGGAGTAACTCCAAAGATGGAATTGGAGAGAGTTTGGGCACGTGAACAAAACTTTGAAATAGAAGCAGAATCAACTCCAACAACTTGAATCCCTTAACAACCTTCATGAAAAGGCATTAGAGATACTGAGCTTAAAGAAAGAGATTAATGAGACGTTGATAAGGGAGGAAATCATGTGGCACCAAAGATCTAGAGCACTATGGATCAAATGGGGTGATCGGAATATGAAGTTCTTCCACACCACAGCCTTCTAAAGGCGTCGGAACAATAAAATTGTGGGACTCTGCTTGTCGTTTATCTTGTTTTCTTCACAACTCTTCTGGTTTTTTTTTTTTTTTTTTTTTTTTGGGTGCACTGATCCTTCTTTTTCTTCTTATCTTTAGAACCTTGATAGTTACACTTTATTTCAATTTGAGAATATACATTAAATTTTGATTGTTTATTTATTTATACATGACCTCTATTACCATGTCATTGTTAAACAAGACACACTCCAAGAAATATTATAATTTATTTTGAAAAGCCGTTTATTTTGAACTTAAGTTGTTAAAAAATAGGACTAAGTATCTATAATTTAAGCTAATTTCATTGATATACTTTGGATTTAATCTTTTCACACTTAAGAATGTTTCTCATACATGTCTATAATTTTAAATATATGTTTTATTAACTCTACCGTGACTAGATTAATTATCCCGACATGTACTTTTTTACTTGATATTCAAAAATCTTTAGTCATTACAATATGCCTTAATCATTCATCTTTCAATTTATTTGCATGCAATTCTATAAAGGTCTCAATTATTTCCTTAAAGTCATTGTATCTAAATGATGTGAAATATATATATATATATATATATATTTATATTTATATTTGAATGGTGTTATCCAAAATATGTTAAAAAATTAATATTTGTTTATAATAATAATATTAACAACAACAACAAAAACAACAATAACAAGAACAACAACAATAATAATGGGTCAGTCATAGGAATAATATTGCCAATTGAGAATGAATTGTGCATTGTAAAACTCACAATAAACAATTAAACCAATATTTTTTTAAAATTTTTTTACTAACAAAAAAAGTTTTAAAAAATGGATTGGTCACAGTCGTTAGGGTTGGGCCACGATCAACCCATTTTTGCTTCGCTTCTAAAAATTCGATTTTAGATCGTGTCAACAAATTTTAATCCATTTTACCATGTCTTTGTAGGTAGAGATATTGTTCAGTTTGAAAATTTGAGTAGTTTTGTGAAATGACGAATTGGAGACGGGTGATTTTGTTTTGGGTAGAGGTCATGAATGTAGTGGGATTTTGTACGAATTTTGATCTTTTAAATAGCATATTTTAGAAATTTTAATTTTAATGCAATTCAACTCGCTCAAATCAGGGGTGCACTCAACGGTAGTGCATATTGTTAGAAAATGGTAAACCAAAAGCTGCTTCTTGATTTTTCTATAATAGTTTGGGTTCCTTGTTTTTCCATAAATTATTGTGCCTATTGCATTCCATAATGTTTGTGTCTTTGTGTCTTTTACATTCTAGAATTTTCTATTATGAATTGAAGAGTTATCAGAATAAAGAAATCTCTTGTAATTTCACTTGGTTGGAAACTCTATAAAAGGAGGTAGATATGTGGTGTGAATGTTTCTGCAAGAAAATGTAAATAGAGAGAGAAAAAAAGTTGTAGAGAGCACTCAAAGTAGCAACCTAATACTTTCTAATGTAAGAGAAAAAGTATTGGAGAGTTCTCAAGGCCGTAGCCTTATCTGTGAGAGTTTTTTAAAAGGCTGTAGCCTTATTTGTGATAGTTATGTAAAAGGTCATGGCCTTATTTGTGGGAGTCGTACAAGGCCGTAGCCTTTGTTGTTGAGAGTTCTGTACAAGGTCTTTGTTTATGAGTTTGAAGTTTGTCTAATAAAATGTTCATTCCCCTCTATCTTATGAGTATTTATTTTGTTATTCTTTCTATTATGGCTTTGCAAAGCCAACAAAGTGGTATCAAAGCTTTTGCTATTTTAACAAATTGGTATTAGAGCCAAGTTCCTAAAAGCCTAAAGTCTTTGTCTACATTTTCAGTGAAGATGACTTCTAACATGGTTCAACCACAAATTCCGAGATTGACAAAAGAAAACTATGAGAATTAGCAGATTCAAATGAAACTGTTATTTGGATCGCAGGAGCTATGGGAGCTTGTCAGCAATAAGTATGTAGAATAATTGAGCAAGAAGTCACCTACAAAATAGAGCAAATTTATTTGCTCACGGATCAAAGGAAGAAAGACAAAAATGTACTGTTTTTATTCCATCAAGAGGTGGATGAGTTAACTTTTGAGAAAATTGTCAATACAAATTCACATAAAGAAAAATGGGAGACCCTTGGCACTTTCTTCAAGGAATCAAGGGTGTTGATCGTGTGAAAAAAGTTTGATTGCAAACTCTTCGAGTTGAGTTTGAAGCTGCTTGTATGAAAGATGATCAGGCTATTTATGATTATTTATCACGATTACTTGTAATTATTAATTGATTTAAGAGTAATGGGGCAAGCACACTCAGCAAAGCAAACTTGTGAGTAGAGCTTCCTGTTGCACGCAACACGTTTTCTTATGCTATTCAACAAGCAAGGTTTTTGCATGCTGTTCAAAGCTTCTACATCTGAGACATTTTCTCGGTCAAAATAGCCAAATATCACATTTTGGCAAAATTTGTGGCAAACTAGTACTGTTTTTAAAATATTTAGCAAATTACCACTTTTTTAATACTCGAGTTTCACAAAATCAAGTTCTAAATAGTACTCCAGTTCGGTGAATTCGAGTTTCTAGTGAGTCACTAGCGTGACACTGTTGACCTAAAATTTGTGTAGTTAAAAAAATAATTTAGTACTTGATATTACTGAAATTGAGTACTTCTTTATAGTACTCGAGCTTCATATAGTCGAGTATCTTGTTTTTTTTTTTTTTTTTAATCTCCCGTAGTAACTCACTCTTGTATCTTCTCTCAAATTCACCATCTATTTATAACAATGTTCAGTTGAAATATCAATAGTTACACCGACATGAAACTTGTCAAGTCAAAGAAAATGACAAGCATTTATGGCCAAAGTCATCCATTTCGGCCAAAAGAAAAGAAGCATGAATTTGGTTTGCATGTCGGGTGTTATTCCTGGCCATCTTCTTTGACAATTCATAAAGAACATTTAACACAAGCTCTTGCATTTTTTCATGCATGAAATTTCTTGAATATCATGAATCTTCCCGACATGGGCATGCAAGCCATTTAATGGTTTTTTGGCTAATGTCAAGCCACTAATTTTAACTATTCAAGTCATTTCAACGGAAACAAAAAGTAGAAAAAGGGGGGAAAAAAAGAAAAAGAAAAAAAAAAAAAACAAGGTACTCGACCGCACTAAGCTTGAGTACTATAAAGAGATACTCAATTTCGTTAATATCGAGTACCACGTTATTTTTCTTAATTACACAAATTTCAGGTCAGTAGTACTATGTCGGCGACTCACTAGGAACTCGAGTTTATCAAACTTGAGTATTATTTAGAACTCGATCTTTTAGAACTTCATTACTAAAAAAATGGTAGATTGCTAAATATTCTATTTTGTATCAAAAAAAAAAAAAAAAAACCGAAAAAGAGAGGCTCTTCCAGGGGCTAGCGTCCAAAATATTAAATATGGATTTGTATGAGTATCGAGGCGATTTTGGCCCATTAGCATTGATTTTTAAAATATTTAGGCCCGAAACACTGTTTGGGAAATATTTAGGTAAGTAGCACTTTTTAAGTACTCGAGCTTGGTGAGCTCGAGTACCATGTTTTTTTAATCCATTGTCGCCTCATATTCAAGGAGCCCTATAGTGGCGTTTTTAAGCCCTATAGTGACGTTTTCGGTCCCTATAGCGGCGTTTTTAAGCCCCCATACCAGGTTAAGGGCCCTATAGTGACGTTTTCGGGCCCTATAGCGGCGTTTTTCTGCAAAATTTTTTTATAAGTCCCCATAACAGGTTCAAGGGGCCCTATAGTGGCGTTTTTAAGCCCTATAGTGACGTTTTTGGGCCCTATAGCGGCGTTTTCCTGCAAAATTTTTTATAAGTCCCATAACAGTTCAAGGGGCCCTATAGTGGCGTTTTTAAGCCCTATAGTGACGTTTTCGGCCCTATAGCGGCGTTTTTTTTTTGAGAAGATGTTTGACTTAAAAAACATGGTACTCGAGCTCACCAAGCTCGAGTACCTAAAAAAAGTGCTACTTACCTAAATATTTCCCAAACAGTGTTTCGGGCCTAAATATTTTTAAAATGAATGCTAATGGGCCAAAATCGCCGAGTATCGAAGTGAACATTTTTTAATCCAAGCCCAATTGATAGCCTCCTTTTGTTATGGACAAGCCCGTTAATAATAGTTCACTACTTGACCAATTGACACAAGTACGGCATTCGCTGGGCAAATTGACTCCTCTATAAAGTGCAATCGCGTATACTTTATCGGGTGATTCACCTATAGAGACATTGTAAAACCCTTAATCGATGTTATTGTTGTCATCATGGTCAGGAGGCTATGGAGGTTTGCCCTGTAGGTACTGTTACTGGTGTAAAAGAATAACAAGAGCAAAATAAAAGAAAAATTGTAGTTTGGAACAGCCCGTTTTCATTTTTCCTCTGCTGTTGTAGGTTGGAAGCATTTTAGTCTAGCAATGTATATGATTCCTGTTCTGTACTTTCATGCATGTATCTACTTTCTACATTGACTAATACGTTGGAAATTTCAATTTAAAGCTTTAGACAGAGAGAATAATACATGGTAGACGCGAAGGAGGTGGTATTACTGATTTTCTCGACGCGACGACGTGAGTAAATACTAAAGACTAATATCAATAAGACAAAATGGAAATGAAAAAAAAAAAAAAAAAAAGATTTCCTTCGTGGGCCAAGTACGTAGATGCATAAATATTTCTATCAGCTAATCAAAGGTGTTCTCCCAAAAAAAAAAAAAAAAGTCATTGGTGCATAAATATTTCTATTTTCCTTCTGTAAACATGTAATGGTCTCATATGTAAATGATGTGAAAGTTCAATAACGTGTACAAAACACTTTTGAACGTTTAGACCCCCAAATTACAAATTACCAATTCAAGCTTTATATCAAACAATTAATGTGCGGAACATGAACAAAAGCTTAATACAGAATTGGAAAACAATCTAAGCCAATTAAAATCACATCCACAGCAGAAAATAAAAGGCAAAGATAAAGGGAAGAGAGATGCAAATACAAGGACAACACACGATGTGTTATCGAAGAGGAAACCGAAGCTCTCGGCGTAAAACCTCTCCGCCGCCCTCCAAGCGGTCAATAATCCACTAGAAAATGTAGTTGGGATACAAGGACAGCAATAGACCCTCCAAGCCTAATCTACCCAGTGCACCTAAGCCCTTCAAGTTTCTTGCTCCAACGAGGTTGCGCCGAACCTTTTTCTTTTCTAGCTTACAGGATTCCGCTACTAGACCGTAGCATCCGCCATCCTTGGCATCTTCCAATGCTTCCCAAAGCTCCAAAAACACTCAACACTCTGAATGGGTGTGGGTAGTGTTTGGATAGAAATCTCCTCTCAATAGGTATGACAATGAGAGAGGGAATGAGAAGAGACTACAAAGATTTCTCTCTAAGAATGAGTAGCTCTCTCTAATTGGGTGGGTGTTTTGAAGAAACCTCTCTTAGGGTTTTTCTTTCTGAATAGCCACCCATATCTTGTGGGAATGAAGGGTATTTATACTAGTGTATGAATGGAATACGAAGAGTCAGTTTTTCCAAAAACAGGGCTGGCTGGCGACTTGACCTCGCGACTTGACCGAGTCGCGAGTTTAAGTCGCGAGCTAACTTAATGGCCAGTCTGGATTTTTGTCGTGTAGTGCTCCAGGTGGCGTGACTGTTCAGCTCCCCGCATGCTCTGCACGTGAGCAACTTTTGGCGGCTTGCAAGCCGCGAGCCACCCGCGAGTCCTAGCCGCGAGTCTCTGCTTCACCGCACTTTGTCTTGAGCATTTCTTCACACTCTCTCACACACTACCCTTACATGATTCCCACCTAAATACAAGGTTTCTAAGTGCTATATTACAAGCAAATTTGTCATAGAATAAAGCCAACACATGGTTGATTAAATTCAACCTTACAATCTCCCCTTTGGCTATTCCATGACAAAACACCCTAAAACAGACTCTAGACTTAAACGTGAGTTTGGGAACAATGGCAAAACTCACTCACACCTAAATCTAGAAGCTGTGTAGCTCTTGAATCATATGAACATGAATCTCTTGAAACACAACAATACACCATGATCATTGTAAGCAGAAAATCATAAAATGCATATGAAACAGGCAATATGTGATCAAGCAAAGATGGAGTTAAGAAACAAATCATGGCTTGATCAACCAAGTGAACACCACAAGGTAGTGATCATAGTGCTCATTCACACTTGGAATGTACACAAGGACATACAAGTTAACAAGCACAAGGCAAGATACTTGAATGCTCAACACTCAACCAATGCATAACACACAAGGTATATGCATCTAGGAACAATCCTACAAGGGCACAAGAGTGACAAGATTTTAAAAGAAAATGCAATACATTTATATAGAAGTACTGATTTAAACAAAGTATAAAAGGCTGCATAAAGCATGGTACAAACCATAAAGCCTACTAAATACGCATAAAAACATAACCCTAAAAGCTTACAAAAGCACATGGGTACAAACACATTATATTGAATAAAAACTTAAACAATATAAACTAAAAGTGCATAAAGTTTCTCCCCTTCAAAGTGATGAGAAGTCATGATGCACTTGGAACATATATACTTGTAACTGAAACACTTGCACAAAACACATTAGACCCTCAAGGTAAAGCAAGTAATAAAAGGACAAGTATAATGTAACAAGCAAATTGCGATCAAGTAAACATGATGTAAAACATATGAGCAACTTGATCAAACACCAAAACAGTCATATAGAAATGACTACAATGAACACATAGCAAAGCAATTGATCATCCGAACATGCATTCAATGAAGCACAATAGCATAAGGAAGTATGCATGTCCAAAGCACAAACATGATGCAATGAGAACAACAAAGCATAACTCAAAGCACAATAAAGCCAACAAGAAAACAAACATAACAAAGTTTTCTAGTTAACACAATGTCTTCTCCCCCTTGGTATATGCATCTCCCCTATGGAATATCTCTCCCCCTACAAATGTGCATGTGAGAAATAGAATTTCTCCCCCTAAGGATGTGCACAAGAGTCATATAGAAATGACAAAATACTCCGAAACATTCTCTAGAGTATACTCTCCCCCTTTTTGTCATGAATAGACAAAGGGTCAAGAAGAAACGAGGGCAAGAGATGAAGGTATGAACAATACTAATGATGCATGAGGGGTGCAAGATGAATGAGAAAATGAAGCTCAAACCTAAGACAAAGTAACATGCTACAAAGCATAAGGTAAGCATGACATGCTAGGATGAAACAAAGAAGGTCAAGACCAATGCATGACAAGGGTAGCAATGGTGTGTGCAAGAGGTGGCTAAGTGCAATGCATGACCAATGCATGAAAAATGCACATGTGGGGCAAGGTGTGTTAAAAACACAACCAATGAACCAAACATGTTCCTAATGAGGAAACATGAGAAACTCCAAAGTTTGGTACTCATCGGAGTCCAAACAAGCGAGAAAATGTCTAAGAGGCATTTTATCAAACACCTAGCATGCACACTATAAACAAAAATGTGAAACAATGCATGAACATCATGAAAACCACCCTTAATACATGTTCTTTCTGCCACAAGGGGCCAACATCCAATGCATATCAACAAAAGAAACCAAACCCATGAAGAAAATTGACAAAAAAAAATAAGTTTTCCCAACCCCTATGATGAAAAACCCAACCAATAGCACAAAACTCTCCAAAACATAATCTAAAGATCAAAATCAATGAAAAGAGTTTATAATTACCTTAGAGATGTTAATGGATTGAAAAACCATTCAAATTGGTTGGGTTTTGATGTAAAAATATTGAAAGAGGGGTTTAGAGAGGATGGGAGAGGTTTAAAACAAGTTTCCCACGAAAAAGCTCTTTAAAAGGCGATTACTGGGCGACTCGCGACGGGCGAGTCGCGAGCCAAGTCGCGAGTGAGCCGCGAAACCTCTCTGTCTGAGCTCGCGGCTTAGACTCGCGGCTTGCAAGCCGCCAAACCGACCAGCCAAAACTGGCAGCTTGCTGGCAGCTCACGCAAGTAGCCAAAATGAGTGGCCAAAAATTCTGACACTTGTTTTTCAAACCAGAACATGTTTAAACATTGAAAAACAAAGTAAGCACTAAACATAAACACAAAAAGTGATAAAAATCACTTCCAAAAACATATAAAATGATCAAAAATATTTTTGGATTAATCCATATAAGATTGAGCACACGCACATCACATTTAGACAAGTACAATCTAACAAATGAATAAGACATTCATTGAACATTAGGCAAGTGTGTTGTGTGTGTATCAAATGTGGAATAGTCCTTAGTCTAGAGTGAAGTTTTAATGATCAATTCAATCAAGTCATACACAACTAGTACTAAGTCAAATGGTCTATCTCAATTATAGAAATGAACATATATGACCTCCCACAAGAAAATGATTACATATGATGAAGCTTTTCATTTAGCTTCTTTACAATTCATAACATTTGATCATTTTGAATCAAAACATCTCATTTTGAGATCGATGCCTGAAATTTGTGATATTTCAATTTGACGAACAAGCCTTTGGCTTTTTGGGCATCATACAATTTCATTTAAGTCGCTTTCCCTTTTTCCTAGTCGAATTCTAGTATTTGCAACGGCTTTTGCAGCTCATTATCTCTTTTCATTTTGAGATTTACATTTATTGAGCTCTTTAAGCAATAAAAATAAAAGAGTGGGAAGAGATATAAGCACAAGTCTACGCAAGTATCAAAACCAACATGACTATTGACTAATCATTCATGACAAGCTTGAAGATCGATTTACAACAATCACACAAAGATGTAAAGATTTTTCCCACAAAGATATAAGTGCAAAAATAACAAGCTAAGCTCGAAAATGCACAAAGCCATTTGTACAAAGGTACAAGGCCAAACTCACATGTGATATGTGCTCAAACAAATACGATCAAACTTTTTGAATTTTTCACTTTTTATGTGGTTTTGGATTTTTACTCACACAAAATAGAAACATAAAAGTAAGATAAAAAACGAAACAATGCAAACAAATAAATGCAAGATGCACAAAATGCATGAAGATATGGCATTTAATGCATGAAGATATGACATTTAATGCATGAAGGGTCCTACAAAGATCGAAAGAATTAGATCAAGGACCAAAAGAGCAAAAGCTCAACCATAGGAACCCTTCCTCATCCAAACGGAACGATTGTTTGGAATGAGTGTCTCAAGAGAAGCGAGACGAGAGTTGGAAGAATGAGAACCGGAGATGCACATAGTCAAGGAGTTAAGAGCATTAAACATTTTCTTTAACAACATGCTATTTTCACTCAAATCCAGTTTACTCTTTTTAGCACAACTTCCAAAAAGCTCAAGTTTCTCTTTTCTTTTGATTCTCTTAAGAGCTTGAAACTTAGAGCAATGAGGTCTTAGATGACCAAAGGCACCACAATGATGACAAACAATGTGTTTAGGTCCACTAGGCTTTTTGGGAATGGATCTAGCAACATGGTTTTGTTCCCTCTTCAACTTATGACATTGAGGTCTTATATGACCAATCACACCACAATGGTGGCAAGTTGGAACAAACTTAGATCCATCCAAAATCTTAGGTTGAGACCTAAACGAAGGTTTTGACTTAACAGGCTTTCTCTCCACCTTTTGATTTCTTTTATGTGGAGGAATGTACACCGATTTGTCCTTTAAGGTAGAACACACACTAGGCACAAAATCGGGTACCACAACATGATTGCAACAAATAATATCATCCATTTTATCAATGGGTTCAGCAATCAAACACTTGGCATGCATCTTAAGAGATTCATTTTCACATTTAAGATCATCAACAAGTTTGTTAGACAAAACAAGTTTAGCATCCAAGTCTATATTCAAACATTCAAACTCTTTCAGCTTTTCAAGAGAAATTTCAGCAAGTTTTTTATATTTCTCAACCAATCTGTTGGATTCATTGAGCTTAGCAATCAAATCATCCTTTTCACAAAATAACTTGCCCAAATTCTTTTGAAACTTCTTAGCATTTTTCTTCAAGAGTTTGTCAACAACACCCATGGATTCAAATAACATGTCATCACACTTATGAGGATTAACACTCATAGAGGCATTTTCACAAACATGTGGCATGTTACATTCATCACCAACCAAATCATGCAAAGAGGCATACAAAGCACAATCCATGGCAAATAAACACAAGGGGTCAAGGATCACACTTAGGTATTTAAACCACAACAAGTGTACCCGCTCTGATACCAATTGAAAGTTCAATAACGTGTACAAAACACTTTTGAACGTTTAGACCCCCAAATTACAAATTACCAATTCAAGCTTTATATCAAACAATTAATGTGCGGAACATGAACAAAAGCTTAATATAGAATTGGAAAACAATCTAAGCCAATTAAAATCACATCCACAAAGAGAAAATAAAAGGCAAAGATAAAGGGAAGAGAGATGCAAACACAAGGACAACACACGATGTGTTATCGAAGAGGAAACCGAAGCCCTCGGCGTAAAACCTCTCCGCCGCCCTCCAAGCGGTCAATAATCCACTAGAAAATGTAGTTGGGATACAAGGACAGCAATAGACCCTCCAATCCTAATCTACCCAAAGCACCTAAGCCCTCCAAGCTTCTTGCTCCAACGAGGTTGCGCCGAACCTTTTTCTTTTCTAGCTTACCGGATTCCGCTACTAGACCGTAGCATCCGCCATCCTTGGCATCTTCCAATGCTTCCCAAAGCTCCAAAACACTCAACACTCTGAATGGGTGTGGGTAGTGTTTGGATAGAAATCTCCTCTCAATAGGTATGACAATGAGAGAGGGAATGAGAAGAGACTACAAAGATTTCTCTCTAAGAATAAGTAGCTCTCTCTAATTGGGTGGGTGTTTTGAAGAAACCTCTCTTAGGGTTTTTCTTTCTGAATAGCCACCCATATCTTGTGGGAATGAAGGGTATTTATACTGGTGTGTGAATGGAATACGAAGAGTCGAGTTTTCCAAAAACAGGGCTGGTGGCGACTTGACCTCGCGACTTGACTGAGTCGCGAGTTTAAGTCGCGAGCTAACTTAATGGCCAGTCTGGATTTTTGTCGTGTAGTGCTCCAGGTGGCGTGACTGTTCAGCTCCCCCGCATGCTCTGCATGTGAGCAACTTTTGGCGGCTTGCAAGCCGCGAGCCATCCGCGAGTCCTAGCCGCGAGTCTCTGCTTCACCGCACTGTCTTGAGCATTTCTTCACACTCTCTCACACACTACCCTTACATGATTCCCACCTAAATACAAGGTTTCTAAGTGCTATATTACAAGCAAATTTGTCATGGAATAAAGCCAACACATGGTTGATTAAATTCAACCTTACATGATGTAATCTAATCACAACTTGAAACTTAAACAAAATGAAATTGGGTAGCAATTAGGACTTATTTGTGACCAAAGAGAGCCAATAACTTAAATGTAAGGGGAAAAATTGTTTGATAGGTTAGTATAATATAGTTGAATCCAAACTGGCTTAAGTTGTAAGGTTGAATTTATTCAACCATCTAATTGACTTTATTCCGTGCAAAATTTGCTTGTAATTCAGCATTTAGTAACCCCGTATTTAGGTGGGTTTGTTGTAAGGGTAGTGAGTGAGATAGAGTGAAGATTGCTTAAGAGTGTGCAAGAAAATGCAGAGTCGCGGCCGGGACTCGCGGGTGACTCAGCGGCGCAAGCCGCTGTATAAAAGACACGTGCCAAGCATCTTGGAAGATGAACAATCATGCTAGCTGAGCACTACAGACAAAACAGACAATCGGCCATACGGTTAACTCATGCGATCGGATCTCGCGACTTAGTCAAGCCGCGAGGTCAAGCCGCGAGCCACCCTGTTTTGTAAAACCCGACGTTTCACATTCCTCTCCCACTCCAAAGATAAATACCCCTTTTACCCACGATTGAAAGAGAGCTTCCAGAGAGAATTTTGAGAGAGAAACTCTAAAGAAAAACAAGATTGTTTCACCCACAATCTATACCTTAGAGTCTCTTCAAATTCCTCTACTCTCTTCCTCTCCATTGTCAAATCCTTGAGAGGCATTATACCAAACCTGGTTCTCACCATCATCATCACCGTGAGACGGTTGTTTGGATTTCTCGGGAAGCGATTAGGAAGGAACCAATCTTCATTGGTTGATTCTACGGTCTAGTAGCGGAATCCGGGAAGCTAGAAAAGAAAAAGGTTCGCGCAACCTCGTTGGAGCAAGAAGCTTGGAGGGCTTAGGTGCACTGGGTAGATTAGGCTTGGAGGGTCTATTGCTTTGTCCTTGTATCCCAACTGTATTTTCTAGTGGATTGATTACCGCTTGGAGGGCGGCGAAGAGGTTTTTCGCCAAGGACTTCGGTTTCCTCTTCGATAACACATCGCGTGTTGTCTTTGTGTTTGCATCTTCCTTCCTCTCTATCTTTGCCTTTTATTATCTCTTTGTGGTTTTATTTTGTTATGGCTTAGATAGTCTTTAACCAATTTCGTATTATAGCATGTGTTAAGTTTCCGCACACTAGTTGTTTGACATATTGGTTGTATTGGTTAAGTTGTAATTTGGGGGTCTAAACGTTCAAAGGTGTTTTGTACACTTGTTGTGGTTTTAGTACCTAAGTGTGATCCTAGACCCCTGTGTTGTGATTGTTGTTTTGGAATATACCATGCTGAATTGTAGCTTAAGTGTTTGTGAAAATGACTCTATGCATATGTCTGAAAGGTGTCTTACTTGATGGTCTTGTAGAGTTGTTAAAAACTAAGAAACATGCTAGAGTATTTGTTCACATGCTTTGGAATATCTTGAAAATCGAATCATGTCTTACACAAAGAGCATATCCGAATCTAAATCATTGATCAAGAAATATAAAAGAAAGAATAGAATGTTGTGTGAGATGATTGAGTATCCGAAAATGAAAAATCAATCTGAAAGAAACATGAAAACTGATGATGAGTTTGTGTTTGAAGGTCAAGAATGTCTGTCACATGTGAACCTATTTGTGCATACCTCATTGAAGGTGTTTAATGCGTGTTTGTGGTATCTTGACAAAGGGGTGTTCTCGCCATATGACAGGGGGATAAGTCACTGTTTAAGACACTCAAAGAAAAGGTTGGTGACTATGTGACCTTTGGTGATGGAAGTCATGCTCAAGTTCTAGGCAAAGGAACCATTGAGATACCTGGTTTGCCTCTGTTGAAAGATGTGCTTTGTACATAAAAGGGTCAAGGCGAATTTGCTTTGAGCATCACTCAAATTTGTGATGATGATTTCCTGGTACAATTCTCTAAGAAGGGATGTTTGATCATCAATGAAGAGGGGATTCAGGTTTTGGAAGGAAATCGGACTACGAGATAACTGCTTTATGGAATAGTTCCCACGGCACCCATATCATGTAGAAGTGCTCGTGTGGATATGTTGGAGTTGTGGCATCACAGATTTGGGCATGCCAACTTTAAACAAGTAGCAAAAGTCTCCAAACTTGAAGCAATCGAGGGACTTCCTAAGTTTGGAAAAGTGAAGAAGACCGTTTGTGGTGCATGTCAAATGGGGAAGCAAACTAAGGCAAGTCATCACAAGGTGAATGTGATAGCCACCTCTCGGTGCTTAGAGTTACTTCATATTGATCTAATGGGGCCTACCAGAACTGAAAGCCTAGGGGGGAAGAGATACATTATGGTCATTGTAGACGACTACTCAAGATACACTTAGGTTGAATTCCTTAGAGAAAAATCGAAAGCTTGTGAGAGGTTGGAGATTCTGTGCAAGAAATTACAAAACGAAAAAGGGATTCCGATAGCCAAAGTTAGAAGTGATCATGGGAGGGAATTTGAGAATGCAAGATTCGAGTCCTTCGTGAGAAGAGTGGAATTAAAAGAGAATTTTCAGCTCCCAAAACTCCACAACAAAATGGAGTGGTAGAGAGAGAAAATCGTGTGATTCAGAGATGGCAAGAGTCATGTTGCTTAATAAGCAAATACCTCAAAAATTTTGGGGAGAAGTCACAACACCTCGTGTCACATTGGCAATAGGATTTTCTTTCGAGTTGGTACAAAGAAGACTGCCTATGAGATATGGAATGGGAAGAAGCCTAAGGTGAAGTATTTCCGGGTGTTTGGAAGTAAATGCTATATCCTAAATGATCGAGAGAATCTTGGGAAGTTTGATGCGAGAAGTGATGAGGGTATTTTTCTTGGCTACTCTACTACAAGTCGAGCGTATAGAGTGTTTAACAAGAGAACAAAGGTTGTGATGGAGTCCATAAATGTCAAGATTGATGATGCCTTACCTAAGGTGGAAATGATTGATGGTGTAGAAGGGCCAAGCACCAAAGAGCTCGATGTTGAGGTAGAAGCTTTGGATATAGAAGGTGAAGAACCTATACCGAAGTAGAATCGACTCCCATCAACCCAAGAATGGAAACGAGATCGATGTCTAGAACATCAAGTCCTCTTACTCCTCCGGAAGTTCAGCCTTCTATCTCTCATAGTGATGAAGTTTCCACTTCAAAAAGGCCATCTTCAAGAGTTATCAAGAATCATCCGGAAAGTAATATCATAGGATCTCTTGATGACGGTCTTCGCCTCGGGAAAGGAAACATTCTGCTAGCCAATCATGTAACATATCACTGTTATCTTGCACAATTTGAACCAAAAAGGGTTGAAGAGGCTCTTCAAGATGAGAATTGGGTTGAGTCAATGCATGAAGAGCTGAATCGGTTTGTGAGGAATGATGTGTGGGAACTTGCTCCACGGCCCGAGAACGTTCATGTTATAGGCACAAAGTGGATTTTTAAAAACAAAACTGATGAAGATGGAGAGATAATTCAAACAAATCTCGGTTAGTAGCTCAAGGATACACTCAAGTAGAAGGAGTGGATTTTGATGAATCATTCGCTCTGGTGGCAAGACTCGAATCCATTCGAATCCTCATGTCCATTGCGTGCACTTTGAATTTCAAACTTTATCAAATGGATGTAAAGTGCGCATTTGAATGGATATCTAAATGAAGAAGTATTTGTTGAGCAACCAAAAGGATTTGAGGATCCTCATTTTCCGCAGATCATGTATTAAGATTGAAGAAAGCCCTTTATGGCTTAAAACAAGCGCCTAGAGCCTGGGTACGATCGTCTTACACATTATCTTCTAGATAGAGGTTTCAAAAGAGGGTATGCCGATCGAACTCTATTTGTCAAAAATGATGAAGATTATCTCCTTGTGGCACAAGTCTATGTTGATGACATAGTGTTTGGGGCAACTATCGAAGATCGTGCTCTTGAATTTTCTCGAGGAAATGAAGAAGGAGTTTGAGATGAGTATGGTGGGAGAGCTCACATTCTTCTTGGGTCTTCAAGTCAAACAACGTAAGGAGGGTATATTTATATCTCAAGAGAAGTATGCCGAAAACATTGTCAAGAAGTTTGGACTAGATTCCAAAAAACATGCCTCCACTCCCATGAGCTCTTCCACTAAACCGAATGTGGATTCGTCGGAGTTGAAGTAAGTCCTACATTGTATAGAAGCATCATAGGGAGTTTGCTCTACCTTACAGCCATGAGACCGGACATTGCTTTCAGCGTGGGCGTTTGTGCAGTACCAAGCTAATCCGAAGGAATCTCATCCGATCGCTTTGCTAAGCGAATCATTCGATATGTGAATGGTACTGCAAACTATGGTCTGTGGTATTCAAAAGACTCAAATGCTTGTCTTCTTTGGGTATTCGATCTTGATCAATGGCAGTGTAGACGATCGAAAAAAAGCACTTCAGCGGCTGTTTTTATCTTGGTAACAATCTTGTCTCGTGGATGAGCAAGAAGCGTAATTCGTGTCTCTCTATCTACTGCAGAAAGCGAAATACATCGCTGCTGGAAGTTGCTGCACTCACTACTTTGGATGAAGAAATTACTTCATGACTATGGAATTCCTCAAGAAACGATGTGTGTCTTCTCAGACAACACCGAGTGCCATCAATCTTTCCAAGAATCCTGTCCAAGCATTCAAAATCCAAACATATAGAGATACGTTACCATTTCATTCGGGATTTGGTAGAGGAAAGAGTTGTGTGTCTTGAGTTCATACACACCGACAATCAAAAGGCGGATATCTTCACCAAGCCTCTCGATGGTCCACGGTTTGAATCACTCCGTAAGACCATTGGTGTTGGTACAATTCCTTGACTCTCTTGTGTGTTGTGTGCTTCACATATTTATAATATGATAAGTCTGTTTGTGTTGGGGCACACACCTTTTTGATTAGCTCTTTATGTAACATGTTTATTGTTTGTTTGTCCATTTGTGAATACTGTTGTTTCTTTTTATGTTTGTTCAATCATTTTCTTCTTTTGTGTCAAAAATCCAAAAATCACATAAAAATTAGAAAATCAAAAAGCTTGATTGACTTTGTTGAGTTTTGTCTCAAATCTTGTTTTGTCTTGTACCTTTGTGCTAATGGCTTTGTGCATTTTCGAGCATTACTTGTTTTCATGCACTTATATCACTGTGGGAAAAATCTTGGAATCTATGTGATTGTTGTAAATAGATCTTCAAACTTGTCATGAATGATTAGTGAATGGTTATGTTGATCTTGAGACATGCATAGACTTGTGTCTATATATCTTCCCACTCTTTATTTTTGTTTTGCTAAAAAGAGCTCACCAAATGTAAATCTCCAAATGAAAAGAGATATTGAGCTGCAAAAGCCTGTCGCACATTCTAGTATTTGACTAGGAAAAAGGGTAAGCGACCTTTTATTAAAGTGAATGTTTATTCAAAACGGCCAAAGGTCTGTTCTTTAAAGTGAAATGTCATATATCACTCTCACAATGAGAGATGATTGCCTCAAAAGATCAAAAAGATCAAATGTTATGATTGAAAGTGGAGTCAAAAGATAAGCTCCAAGTTATGTTATCAAGTTGTGTGGGAGGTCATATATACATATTTCTATAATTGAGATAGGTCACATGATCTAGTGCTAATTGTGTATGCCTTGGTTGAATCGATCATTGAAGCTTCACATTAGACAAAGGACTATCTCATTGTTGATATCCACACACAACACACAAGATTATGTTCAATAAATGCCATATTCATTTGTGTGATTGTACTTGATGAAATGTGTTTTCACATGCTCAATCTTTGTTAATTCAAGCACAAAAAGATTTTTGAGTGTTTTAGGTGTTTTTGGAAAGTATTTTGTTTGAAAAATCTGAAAATTTCAAAAATCCTGTTTTGCCCTGTTTTGGCGGCTCGATCGCGGGTATGTCAAGTCGCGAGCCTCGTCGCATCTTCGCTGGTCATTTTTGGCGACTTGTTCGCGAGTGGAAGGTCCAAATCGCGAGGTTCACTCGAGAGATTTTCGCGGCTCACTCGCGACTCACTCATGGTAGACCTTCCAAATGCGAAAAACACTTAGAAAAATTTTCAAATTTTTGTTCTTGAGTGCTTTGGCGACTTGATCTGGCGACTGTGTGGCGACTTAATCAAGTCGCGAAAATCGCGTGTTTTGGACATACAGGGGCAGTTTTTAAACTTTTTGTTTTTCCCTCGATCTTTTTGTGACTGTTCATTGTCTTTCTCATCTGCTCTTACCCATTCACACCGTGCCTCCATTGTCGATCTCCACTATTTGCCTCTTTTCAAATTTCAAAATCGTCGACTAACAGGTATGGTTTTTCTGTCTTGAACTCTTTTTTACTTGTTATTATGGTTTTCCCTCCGGATTATTCACACTTGATTGTGATTTTGTGATGGGTTTTTAGCTCAACTTTTACTCTTTGTCCATGCTTAGCTTATGGAAGCTTGTGTTTCTGTTTTTGAGCTAGTTTATTGTGGTGGTTGTGTTCCTCATCATGTGCTTAGCTGGGGTTTGCTATTTTTGTCCGATCTGCTGATTGATGTCGTGTTTCACTATGATCCCGTGTGGTATTCTATTGATGTATTGTTGAATGTGGGTCCTTTTTCAGCTGATTATGTGGTTCTATTTGGACTCCCTCTCTTGTAGTTCAATTTGGGCCATTTGTGTCCCTCATTGCTATTTTCGACCATTTTCATCCAGCTATTAGGGTTTCTTCATTGTCCCTAAATTTCCACTAATCCACTTTGCTAATATAGTCTTTGGATTGTGTTCTGTCATTTCCCTTGTTCATAATGCAGACTGGTCATGTCACCATTCAAGAAAGCTGCAGTGAAAGGAGGTAGTTCCAAAGGGAAGGAACCAGTAATTGATGTTGATGAAGACCCACCTCAACCAAAAGGGACTCGCTCTTCATCAAAGAGATTCGATCCCAACAAGTTCGAGATCATATGTAGCCTATCGGTCTTATGAGAATTTCTTTCTACATGCCAAACCATTACTAGAAAGAGCTTTGGATCAGTCCTCACTTCATGACACCGACATTCCGAAATGGTTTGCTCACAAGGATTGGAATTACCTTCTCTCTCGATCCGGATGACGTGTATGAAGAGTTGGTAAAGAATTTTATGCTAACGCAATTGTGGAAGGAGATGAACTTAAGTCTTTGGGTTCGGAAAAAGAGCTTTTCTGTCTCTCCTACATATCCGGCAGAAATTCTTCACATCAACAGACCCATTTTCCGACATTCACCGGTTTATGATGATCTCTGTCCCGATGAGGAGCTTCTCAAAGAAAGTCTTGGTCAAGACTTGGAGTTCTCACCCAATGGCAAATCCATCGTTGTTTGCTCTCTTTCTCCAAAATCGAGAGTGCTTACAATTGTGATATTTCACAATTTGTACCCTTTATCAAGCACTGGGTATATGAACCTCGAACGTGCTTTGTTTCTTCATGATCTAATCTCTGATGTGGAAATAGACATCTGTGCTCATATCTTTCATGTTCTCGCGAAAACGGTTCTTCACGAGTCTCGGATATGCGTTCCTTTCTCAGATCTCATTTCACGGATCTTGAAGCTCAAGGAATTTATCCAACGGCCGACGAATCTCCTATCTCCAAACCAAGTCCAATCAACATGCGTACCTTCAATGCAAGCATTGGACATAGTCGGAAGAGAGCCAAACCAGAAACTTCTACATCTCACAAGTGACTCTCGCTTTAGCACTCTCTCCCTAGATGAGAAACTTGATCACATTGTATCCTCTGTCCACGAGTTGAATACAAAGATGTCTGGACTCACCGCTTCTCTACACCATCAAAGCACTCGATGGGATATGAAGTCTACTTCTCTTCAAACTCAATTGGATCAAATTCAGAGAAAGCTGGAAGAGGATGACTAGCCTATTCCATGACAAAAAGGGGGAGTGATAGGCATGATCGGAGGGGGAGGATATTACCTAAGGGGGAGTGTCATTACCTAAGGGGGAGTGTCTTTACATTCTTCTTCAATTTCAATTTTCTCTTTAAGTTGATATATTGTGTTTTGTAAACTGTTATTCAGGATGTTTTTGTGTTTGTACCCATGTGCTTTTGTAAGCTTTTAGGGTTAATGTTTTATGCATAGTTTTGTAGGCTTTATGGTATGTACCTTGCTTAATGCAGCCTTTATGCTATGTTGAAATCAGTACTTTAATCTAAATGTTCTGCATTTTGGTTTATGTACTGTCACTCTTGTGCCCTTGTAGGATTGTTCCTAGATGCATATGCCTTGTGTGTTATGCATTGGTTGAGTGTTGAGCATACAAGTGTCTTGCCTTGTGCTTGTTAACTTGTATGTCCTTGTGTTCATTCCAAGTGTGAATGAGCACCGTGATCACTACCTTGTGGTGTTCACTTGGTTGATCAAGCCATGATTTGTTTCTTAACTCCATCTTTGCTTGATCACATATTGTCTGTTTCATATGCATTTATAATTTTCTGCTTACAATGATCGTGGTGTATTGTTGTGTTTCGGGAGATTCATGTTCATATGATTCAAGTGCTTCACAGCTTCTAGAGTTAGGTGTGAGTGAGTTTTGTTCAACTGTTCCCAACTCACATGTTAAGTCTAGAGTCTGTTTTAGGGGGGAATAGCCAAAGGGGGAGATTGTAAGGTTGAATTATTCAACCATCTAATTGGCTTTATTCCGTGCCAAATTTGCTTGTAATTCAGCATTTAGTAACCCTATATTTAGGTGGGTTTGTTGTAAGGGTAGTGAGTGAGATAGAGTGAAGATTGCTCAAGAGTGTGCAAGAAAACAGTCGCGGCTGGGACTCGTGGGTGACTCATGACTACAAGCCGCTGTAAGCGAGACACGTGCCAAGCATCTTTGGAAGATGAACAGTCATGCTAGCTGGAGCACTACAGGACAAAACAGGACAATCGGCCATACGGTTAACTCGCGATCGGATCTCGCGACTTAGTCAAGCCGCGAGGTCAAGCCGCGAGCCACTCTGTTTTGTAAAACCTGACGTTTCACATTCCTCTCCCACACCAAAGATAAATACCCCTTTTACCCACGATTGAAAGAGAGCTTCCAGAGAGAATTTTGAGAGAGAAACCTAAAGAAAAACAAGATTGTTTCACCCACAATCTATACCTTAGAGTCTCTTCAAATTCCTCTACTCTCTTCCTCTCCATTGTCAAATCCTTGAGAGGCATTATACCAAACCTGGTTCTCACCATCATCATCACTGTGAGACGGTTGTTTGGATTTTTGGAAAGCGATTAGGAAGGAACCAATCTTCATTGGTTGATGCTACGGTCTAGTAGCGGAATCTGGGAAGCTAGAAAAGAAAAAGGTTCGGCGCAACCTCGTTGGAGCAAGAAGCTTGGAGGGCTTAGGTGCACTGGGTAGATTAGGCTTGGAGGGTCTATTGCTGTCCTTGTATCCCAACTGTATTTTCTAGTGGATTGATTACCGCTTGGAGGGCGGCGGAGAGGTTTTTCGCCGAGGACTTCGGTTTCCTCTTCGATAACACATCGCGTGTTGTCTTTGTGTTTGCATCTTCCTTCCTCTCTATCTTTGCCTTTTATTATCTCTTTGTGGTTTTATTTTGTTATGGCTTAGATAGTCTTTAACCAATTTCGTATTATAGCATGTGTTAAGTTCCCGCACACTAGTTGTTTGACATATTGCTTGTATTGGTTAAGTTGTAATTTGGGGGTCTAAACGTTCAAAGGTGTTTTGTACACGTTTTTGAACTTTCATAAGCTTTTAGCTTAAGTGGTGTCTTTGTCTCCATATTTATTACTATATATAACGACAAAAGCCTAATCTTAAATTGTCACCTTTTAAGGCATGTGGCATTAATACAGTAATACGTTAAAAAAAATCTACGAAGAGACATATTGATACAGACTACTACAGTGTGTTTACCAAACTGCACAAATCACAAAAACCTTATGTAAAATGGTATAGCCGCACTTTGCAATGCAAGTAATAGTAGACAACATTGCATTGCACCGCATGGTGTAGTGCGATTTGTGGTTTTATAATAAGAAAACCGCACAAACCTTACCGCATTACACCCTGTCTATATATTAATATATTTATTTATTTTTAATATTAAATATATTACTAATAGTTTACTAACCCTAATTTTCAAAATAAAAATACTTTGATAACCCTAGCAAGTATTGACTAGTAAAGCCAACTCAAAATAAAGAAAAACTAGTTTAGTAGTTTAAAACTTAGCCCAAAATAAAAGAAAAAAATAGTTTTGGATTGCATAGAAAAAGTTCAAAATTTGAAAAATATACTAAGTTTAAGCCATTTAAACCGCATCTTATATGCCGCACCGCATATATGAGCGCAAAAATAAATTGGGGTGTGGTTATGATTTTGACTAAACTCAAAACCACACCGCACATGTGACCTCAAAAATAAAGTACAGTATAATTATGATTTTAGTTAAACCGCACTACAAAATACGGTATTAAAAATAACTTAAAACCATTAAGCACTGTCATCGAACACCCTATTTCAAACCAAACCAATATACCTGTCCAAACACCGAACGGCAATTAAAAAAAAAAGAGGACATAATTTATCGTAACCAGGGCAAAAATGGCCCAATACCATGTTTTTTTGAAATTTTTAGCAACAGAGCAATCGTTTGGAAATAATTTGGGATCTATCACTTTTTGCGGTACTCGAGCTTGGTGAGCTCGAGTACCACATTTTTCCATTCCACCGTCACAAGGAGCCCTATAGTGGCGTTTTTAAGCCCTATAGTGACGTTTTAAAGTCCTATAGCAGCGTTTTCATGCAATTTTTTTAAAAGTGCGATTGGCCCATATTTTGGGTGCCCTATAGTGGCGTTTTTAAGCCCTGTAGTGACATTTTGAAGCCCTATAGTGGCGTTTTCCTGCAGAATTTTTTTATAAGGGTAATCGCTCTGTTCTAGGATCCCTATAGTGGCGTTTTTAAGCCCTATAGTGACGTTTTCGGGCCCTATAGCGGCGTTTTCCTGCAAAATTTTTTTATAAGTCCCCATACCAGTTTCAAGGGGCCCTATAGTGGCGTTTTTAAGCCCTATAGTGACATTTTCGGACCCTATAGCGGCGTTTTCATGCAAAATTTTTTTTGTAAGTCCCCATATTCAATGAAAAGATGGTACTCGAGCTCACCAAGCTCGAGTACCACAAAAAGTGGTAGATCCCAAATTATTTCCGAAACATTGCTCTGTTGCTAAAAATTTCAAAAAAACATGGTATTGGGCCATTTTGGCCTCGTAACCAGCGCAAAATTTCCTGTTGCATCATTTGACCGGCTACATCTTTGCAAGTTACCTTATTTATTTATTTCACCATTTGTACCTTTTTCTATTTTGTGAAAATAGTTTTTCGACCGATCAAACATACCCTTTTCGCATGTTCAAAGGTTAGAATGGAACATCTAGATTTTTCCGTCCTTTTGAATTTCTTTTCTTTTAAAAATATATTTTTTTGTTTGTTTCTGTTGATAAAGTTTTGCCAATCAGACAATATGTCCGGAAGTTTAAGCCAATAGATGAACAACAAAACAAAACAAACTAGAAAAGTACAACAGAAAACAAATAGAAAGCAAAATAACATACTAAAATAGATTATCCACTGAATAGAAAATGGATGAGATCCTACTTCTAAAAGACTAAAACGGAAGATGGTATAAATATATAGCACAAAAATCTCTCTCAAAGCCAATGTTATCCAGGACCTTGTTGAAATTATTAAAGCATACAGATCTTATGAAAACATTAAAAATTTTAATATTTTTCTCATACAGAAGGAATACAATTTCATTGAATTCCAACAAGATAAAATGAAATTCATTCATGATTATGCTTGCAATTGAATTTCTTTCCCCGAAGTTATAATATAATATTTTCATGCACAAAGTAAGATTATTGTTCAAAAATTTTTCTTTTTACCGTCATATGAAAACCAAAGAGTTCTTTTCTTGTGTGGTCTAAAACTAAAAGTAGGGAAGTAGTAGCTCAAGAACTGTGTTCAGAATATAATTAATATGACGTTTCAATGATTTTGTTCCTCTTGAAAATGAAAAATGGAAACAGTTTTTTTTAGGAAATATTTATTTTAATGTGTTATGAAAATCTTGTTTTCAATCACTTTCAGTAATACAATTTTGAATTATTATTTGTCTATACATTATTTTAAAAAAAAAAAAAAAAAAAAAAAAAAAAAACCTATTATATTAGAAAACAATTCCACTGAAAACAAGAAAACAAATAAATTAATTAAATTAACCAAGAAGATAATTAAGTCCACACCTATGTCATGAAACACAAGTAAAAAAAAGTCATGGAACAACATCAGTGCATACCTGGTGTAGTTGTAGGCAATTCCGGTGGTGGTGATGCTGCAGCTAGTGGTGGCGATGGCAGCGGTGATAGTGGAGACTCAGCAGAAGGGATATAAAAAGGGTATGTCTCATACCTTATAACGCAGCTGGTTGCTACAAATATTCCTCCTTGCTTTCCATTACAACATAATGGAATATAATCCTGAACCTGCTGCAGGCAAGTGTTGCAATCCAGCTCGCTCAAATCAGGGGTGCACTGCAGAAGTGAATATATAGTTTCGAAGTCTGGGGCACTCACACTCTGCAGAGCAAACTTGCGAGTAGAGTTTCCTGTTGCAGCACGTTTTCTTATGCTATTCAACAAGGGTTTTGTTGGTGCAAACACAATAATAATGGAAGAAACACACAGAGAAACTAAATAATATTTCTGAATATTATTAATTTGAGATTAGAAAATATATAACAATATTTGGACTGAAGTGCGACACTCGCTCTCTTTAAGGATATTCAAGCTCTTAGTTGGCTAAACTTTGTAATCGATGCAAACTTTTTCTGGCTCGTCTCTCTCTCTCGGGATACAACAGCTCAACAAATGTCGTATGGTTAAAACAACCTCTGCACAAAGTATTCAAGCCCAAAAATCCACCAGAAAGAATACCCTTCCTTGCTAAGAACCTCTCTATTTTTTTTAGTGTGTAAGAATGCTTGCAATTTCTGGATTTTTTGGTATGTTTGGAATGAGTCCGAATGAGTCTATTTATAGGCTCAATGGGCCTCACGAAATTATTACCCAAATTAACTTGATTAATTAGGTCCATAATTCTGATTTGGTAGGTGTTACAAGATTAATTGTTGGACGTAAATTTGATAGACTGGAGTTACACAATTAAATGGATGAGATAAGGAATTTTTAAAGGAATAAATAGGCACAACAACTAATCCATTAAGTGGGTGAATGACTCTTCATTTTCCATAATAAAAGAAGGTCATTTAGTGCTTGTTTGGATAGTCCAAAAACTGAGTGATATCACTTAGTTTTCATGATCCATCATCCAAAACTTGTGGGCCCCACAAATGATGCAATGTTTGGCTTGGTTTTGGATGTTTGTTTCCATCACTCAAAAACTCAAAATTTTGAATTTGGATGATGGAAATGGAAAACACAATTTTGGTGTTTTACATTTTTAAGTTATGAGTTACATGGCATTTTAGTAAATACATAAAAATAATGGGACCCACCTAAAGTCTTGTCACATCAATTCACTTTCTTATTTTTCTTTCTTCCTTTCTTCTTCAGGTCACATGCCTGGTTCTCTCTTTCTTTCTATTTTTTATTTTTATTTTTATTTTTTTCTCTTTCTTCCTTCTTCACTCCAGTGCCATTCTTCTCTTCTCTTTTCTTTCTTTGTGTAAAATTATGATTTACAATTATGTTTTATGTTGGCTTTATTACATGATAAAAAGTGTTGTAATTGCTTTAATTTTGTTCCTTGTATTTTGTGGGATTTTATTGTATTGAGTTTAGTATTAAGTTGGTAAAGAAACATGAAATGAAGATTATTGCATTTCACGACTAGCTTGCAAGAAATTCCAGAGAAAGGTTCCCGCGAAAAGGGCATATGAGAAGCACATGACTAGAAGCTAAGAAGTCGTGCTAGGTTGTCAATTTTGCGAGTATTTCACAGGTAAGGCCTTCTCGCGAGATACCCGCGAGACTCTCTGCTTGGAGGATTTTTAAATGTGACTTTCTTACCCTTCACCCATACTATATATACCCTCTTACCCACAGAAATTGTAAAGAGACCTTTTAGAGAGAAAAACCCTAGATAGAGTTTCTACAACACATAGACCCATATTTTAGAGAGAGAGAGCTACTCATCCTTAGTGAGAAATCATTCTAGCCTCTTCTCCTTCCTTCTCCCATTGTCATACTTTGAGAGGAGATTTGTACCCAAACACAACTCACACTAATTTAAAGTGTAGAGAGTGTTTTGGAGCTTGGAAAGTTTTGGAGATTTGCCAAAGGAAACCAATAAGGTTCAAAGAGATGCAATCGGGCGTATTGTGGGATCCAGAAAGCAAGACAAGACAATTCCCGAGAAGCCTTGTTGGAGTAGGAGATTGGAGGGCTTAGGTACATTGAGTAGATTAGGCTTGGAGGGTCTCTTGCTATTCATGTATTCCAACTTGTTGTCCAAGAGATTGATTGATTTACTGACTTGGAGGGCGGCGGAGAGGTTTTTTGCCGAGTTTTTCGGTTTCCTCTTGAGTAACACATCACTGTGTTATCTTATGTTTGCATTTCTCTTCCCTTACTCTTGTGCTTTACTTTTATTGTTTGTTGTTCATGTTTATGCACTAGAGTAGTATCGGTTGTTTGTGCTTTATTTACTCTTGTTTCTACACTTAGATAATTTAGAGTAAAAGCAATCTAGCCGTAATTTTTAATTTGGGAGTCTAAACAGCTCTTGTGTATTTAACACATTTTTGAACTTTCACTTTGTTTCTTCATAGTAGCTGCATCTTTTTTTCTTCATCTCTTCACACCGAATTTTTTCTTTCTTTCTTCACACTGATTTTTTTTCATTCTTTTTTCTTGATGGGTTGTTATAGTCTTTTAAGGTATTTTGGCTTTGATTTTTAGACTAGATTATTTTAGGTTGTTTTGGGTATCTTCTGGGTTTGTGATGTTTGTGCTATCTACTGGGTTTATGACATGAGATCAGAGCTTCAAATATCAACATCAAACCCTTAAAATTGAGATCTTTTGGCTTCATTTTCTGGGTTTATTTTATGAGATCAAAGCTTTTTTTTTTTTTTTTTTCACTTTGCATTCTTCTTTTATCTTCAAGTTGTAGCCATTGGGTTTTGTTTAAAGAGATGAAGATGTGAAGTGGAGAGGATGCATTTTGTTGAGCATTAATTTTTGTGGATCCCACAACTTTACTTAAAATTGAGTTTTTGAATTGAAATACCACCGAGAATTTCCAGCCAAACACACTACCAATAGACTTATGGGAAATTTGAGTTAGAGATATGAGAATTGAGTAATGAGTTTGAGTGATGAGATTTGAGTGTTGAGATATGAAAATTGAGTTAGCACTAAACCAAACAGGCCCTTACTCACTAATGGATATGGAAATAATTCAGAATCTATCTAGCTCACTATCCGAATCAATACATATTACCCATTAATTACTAGGATTAAAAAGAATAAAAAACTCTTCTCCCCTTTTCAACGTGAAATTAAACATTATACTAACTTCTTATCTTCTATATTACCTCTTATAACATTATATTTATAGGTTTTAGCATGCTGTTGAAAGCTTCTACATCCGAGACGTTTTCTTTGTTTAAAGAGGCTCTTCTATGGCTAGCTTCCAAGATATAAAATATGGATTTGTATGAGAATTGTAGGGCATTTTTTAATCATTAGCATTGATTTTTAAAATATTTAGGACCGAAACACTGTTTGGGAAATATATAGCAATATACCACTTTTTTAGGTACTCGAGCTTGCCAAGCTCAAGTACCATGTTTTTTCTAATCCACTATCGCCCCATATTCAAGGAGCCCTATAGTGGCGTTTTTAAGCCCTATAGTGACGTTTTTATATAGCGGCGTTTTAAACCCCCATACCAGGAGGCTAAGGGGCCCTATAGTGACGTTTTTCGGGCCCTATAGCGGCGTTTTCCTGCAAAATTTTTTTTTATAAGTCCCCATAACAGGTTCAAGGGGCCCTATAATGGCGTTTTTAAGCCCTATAGTGACCATTTTCGTTTTGTTGAGGTTGGAAGCCCTATAGCGGCGTTTTCCCAAAATTTTTTTATAAGTCCCCATAACAGTTCAAGGGGCCCTATAGTGGCGTTTTTAATCACTATAGTGACATTTTTGGGCCCTATAGCGGCGTTTTCCTGCAAAATTTTTTACAAGTCCCCAAACATCTTCAAAAAAAAAAATAGTGGCGTTTTTGGCCCAAAAACGTCACTATAGGGCTTAAAAACGCCACTATAGGGCTCCTTGAATATGTGGCGATAGTGGATTAAAAAAATGGTACTCGAGCTTGGCAAGCTCGAAAACTAAAAAAAGGGTATATTGCTATATATTTCCCAAACAAGTTTGGGGAAATATTTTAAAAATCAATGCTAATGGGCCAAAATCGCCGAATTGTAGTGAACATTTTTTAATCCAAGCCCAATTGATAGCCTCCTTTTGGTATGGACAAGCCCGTTAATAGTTCACTACTAGTCCAATTGACACAAGTAAAAATTTGTGGGCAAAGTGTCTCCTCTAGAAAGTGCAATCACGTATACTTTGTCGTGTGATTCACCTATAGAGAAATTGTAAAACCCTTAAACGATTTTATTGTTGTTAATCAAGGAGGTCAGAAGGCTATTGAGGTTTGCCCAGTGAGGTCACTCATTACTCGGTGTAGAAGAAGAACGAGAGCAAAATAGAAGAAAAATTGTAGTTTGGAAGCCCATTTTCATATTTCCTCTCATGGTATTGTAGGTTGGAAGCATTTTAGTCTAGCAATCTATATCATTACTGTTCTATACTTTCATGCATGTATCTACTTTCTACATTGACTTAAGCGTTGGAAACTTGCTTTGGACCGAGAGAATGGTACACGGTTGATGCGAAGAGGCCGGTATTCAAGCATTCCCATTGGCAATTGCAAATAGGAAATGTTGGGGAAAAGTACAATCAAGGCACAAAAAGGTGTTGGCAACCGGACTTGTAAAATGTCAGAATTGCAATTATTTTTGCAATTGTGCTACAAAGCCATTCTAAATATAGGATGACATTGTAGTACAATTGTAAAAATTATAATATATTTTAATTGATAAAGTGGAAGAGAGATGGGGGAGAAGAGAGAGGGAGAGTTGTATTGAAATATATTATATTATTTTAGTAGATAATATATATTATTTTAATGAGTAGAATAGGAAAATAAAAATTGGGATATTGGGTGTATTGTAAAATAGTATGGTATAATTAATAAAGTAGTTTTTGGAGATGTTAAAATAAGATAGGATACAATTTTTCGGTGCGAATGCTCTTGCTGATTTTCTCGACATGAAGATGTGAGTAAAATAGTAAATACCAAATACTAATGGCAAAAAAAAAAAAAAAAAAAAAAAAAAAAAAAAGAGAAAGAAGAAGAAGAAGAAGGAGGAGAATTCCTTCATGGGCCACATAGATGTGACCGCATTTAGAAAACACGGGTTTTGTTTTGGATGCATGTCTAAGTGTCATCTAGTAATTTGGTGTATAATAATTCTACTTTTTCCAAGTAAACATGTATTGGTCTCACGTATAAATGATATAATACAATCACAATTTAAAACTTAAACATGTTTGGAAATTGGGTAGCAATTATGACTTGATTGTGACCAATGTGAGGCAATAACTTACATGTAAGGGGAAGGATTGTTTGATAGGTTAATATAATATAGTTAAATCCAAACTTATATAGACTTAAACTTTTAACTTAAGTGGTTTTTGTATCTCTATATTTATTATCATATATAATAGCATAAACCTAATTTTAAATTCTCTCCCATTAAGACATTTGGCATTAGTAAAGTAATACATTAAAAAAATCTGCCAAGAGATATTGATACAGACCAGTCCAATGTGCACCTGTCAAAAGACTCAAAACATTTAAAAAAAAAAAAAAGATTTATCGTAACCAGCGCAAAATTTCCTGTGGCATCATTCGACCAGCTACAACTCTGCGAGTTACCACCAGGTTTTTTTGGTAAAAACCTTTTTTTTTTTAGTTTACCATTTGTACATTTTTCTATTGAGAAATGATATGTCTACAACATTTTTACAATAAATCCTAAGTATCAGGTTGTTACTAGTTGTTATTGTTGGAACAAAAAGTAATCTTAGTGTTAGTTTCAAATTTGAACTAATAATAACTAATCACTTGTGATTTGTTGTAAAAATATTCTGGATGTAGCATCACTCTTTTCAATTTTGTGAGAATAGTTTTGAGTCTTTCTGCGCTAAGAGTTACTCCGGAAATTAAGCATACACTTTTCGCAAGTTCAAAGGTTAGAATGGAACTTCAATTATAAATAAATAAATAAAGTTAGAATGGAACATCCAGATTTTTCCGTCTTTGTTGAATTTCTTTTCCTTAAAAATATTCTTTCCGTTTGTTTTTCTGTTTGATAAAGTTTATACCAATCAGACAATGTTTCCGGGAGTTTACGCCAATAGATGAACAACATAACAAAACAAACTAGAAAAACCCGACAGAAAACAAATAGAAAGCCATATAAATTTTTTTTTAAATCACTCTTTGGTAAAATGGAATATTATAATTAAGTTAAGAAGTTGGCCATTAAATTGAAAACATGAAATAATCCGTCAAAGACTCAAAATTTTAATCAAAATATTCTCTATCATTTTAAATTTGGAATGCAATTAAAAAAAAATTATTACGACATGAGAAAAGTGTAATGAAAGACCTTTTATTTATTTTTTAAAAAAGACCATAACTTTATTAAGAAGAAGATATACATAATAATACATCATGAGCCAAAGCCGACTAAACTATATTAGAGTTTTCCCCTATCTAAATATTTGGCATATTGAGTCAAAAAATGTGTTGGCCAATTGCCATCTCGCTTAGCATGAGAAATTTCCACACATCTAAAAGCCTACAATTTTGCTCTAATCCCACCTATATTATTGTCAATAGCAACTAGAGTTTCACTAGTTCCAATCAATGCTACAACAACTATCTTAGAGTCACTCTCAAGCACCACATCTTGTACACTTACGTCCCAAACAAAAAGAACCCCTTCCTCCAATGATTTTGCTTCAATCTCTATAGGACCCAACAGGATTGGTAAGTTCTTACTTAGGGCTGCCTCTACGTGTCCTTTGTTGTCCTGAATAATAACCCCATCTCCTATAGACTATGTGTTAACAAAAGTAGCCCCATTAGTGTTAATCTTATACCAAGACTAGGTTAGGGGTATCCATTGCATTATATCGTAGGTTTCATGGCAAGCCAGCATGAAATTAGCCATTTGAAACTCCTCCAATAAGTACTTGGCCTTCTGCAAAATTTCAGCCATTAATTGTTGTGTTTTACATTGTCTCACTACATTCCTATTAAACCACATACACCATGCCATCATGATGACTAACCGCAACAGTTCATCATTCATATGTTGTCCAAATTTTAAATACCAAAGAAGGTCTCCTAACTCATGGAAAACACCACCTTGGTACTCAAACGGGATACCAGATAAAGTCCAAATTTCACGAGCCTTAAGAGCATCATCTGGTGAGTAGAATTGACATGCCTTGTCTAACCTCCAAGCTTGAGTATGTGGATCAATAAGCAATGCCACTCTTGCATCAACGGTATAGCAACTGGCCTAGACGTGAGTTTGAAGGTAGAAGGTTGGTGTAACCACTTGTCATTTCAGATGTCAATTAATTGCCGGTTCCCCACTAGCCATCGATGACAACGTTTAACCACATCTTGTGCAGTCAAAATACTCGTCCATGCTTAGGATGGATGATGCCCCAACTCAGCTGAAAAAAATAAATAAATAAATAAATCCCACTAGGGAAATTTTTAGCCTTGAATACCTTGTGGACTAGTGAATTCGCACACGTTTTGTCACACCCCAAATCCCAAAGGGTCCAAAGCATGAGAAAGACATCTCAAAGTACCTATAGATTTATTTATTTTTTTTTTTTTTTTTTGACAATCCAATCCACATAAATCATATCCAATACCAACGTCAAGAATTATCATAATAATTCCATTGAATATACTATCAAGGTAAGTTAGAGCTCTAAGCATTAATTACAATGACCATTGGCCACAAAAGAATAGAGGTCGAAATAAATAATTATATATCAACAACTTGTCCCATCGGTGAAAATAAAGTCACAACCACTATAATATACAAAAGAATGAGTCAAGCCTATTCTAAGATGTACAACATCTAATATCTCCATTACAAAAGTTCAGCCTCCATCAGTAGTTAGTTTAACTACTATTAGTCACCAAAAAGTTGTCTCAAAAGATTGTTGTCTATTCTGAAAGGTTTATAAAATAATGGAATGAGATAGAGCCCAGAAAGTAGCATAATTAATGGGGATAGGGGAAATGCAAGTTTCATCTTCAATAATAATATGACAAGAATGATTTAATAATGAAACACAAAATTTCTCAAAGTAAATACCTTGAAACTGTATATTATAATCAGTGAGCATCAACAATATAATTTCCAAAGCCATAATATCTAACATAAGATAAATTATCACAAATATACCACACTACCACATAGACCAGTTAAGGAATCCACCCATTCACAACTGGCATGATATTGTCCTCTCGGGTATGCGGACTCTTGGCCCTATGGACAGTAGCCTCACCCATACTCTCAAGGTTTTTCTCTCCTCCCATGGGCAACAGAGAGAGAGTCGTCAAATAGAACCTTTCTTGCATGTGGTCTCTTGGCCCCATGGACAGCAACCTCACCCACATACAATTGAGAAACCTCTTCCCCCCATGGACAACAGGGAAGAACACGTCATCCAAAGTAAAAGAGCATTGACCTAGATTTGATTCTGTTGTCACAAAGACTACGAAAACTAAATCAAGTGATCACCGGGAAATCACACATAGCATGGTGTTAAAACCACATAAAACTCACAAGTTACATTACTTTCAAATACATAGTTTATGTCTAGGCAATTTCAAAAAAACCTTAAATAATCTAACTTCCACAAAGTTTGTAAGGTTTCAACTTCATTCTTGTCAAAAGATTTTCTATCAATTTCACACATAACAAGACAAGATAAGCATCTTTAAATTTTATAATATACCATAAAATCCAAGATTTCCTTATCAAAGATTAAATAAAAGATGTTCATTTTTCTATATCAACAATTCATGTATTTCCCTAAATGCAATACCAAATATGATGCATTTTTCATATATAATAATATCTAATAGGGTCATGACACAATGCTTTTAAGAAAGCACATATCCATATATCATTTTCCAAAATGTGTTTGACCCAAAAACAACATTTATAAAACATGGTTATTTTTCCAAAAATCTCATTAAAAAGCTACTTACCTCACAACCGCAAAATCCTAATTCTCTGAGCTCCAAGGAGATTAGCTAGAACCTAAACCATATCAAGTAAACCGATTAGAATAAGCATAGAACTTGAAATTGTATCTAACTACAAATTAGGAATTGCCAAATAATCACTTAATTAGGCAAACCTAGTATTTAACCTCATCAACAATAATATATTTCAATTCCAAAGTTTCTCAAGAAATTGATTCACAAGGCATAAACTCTAATTTATAAAGTTAACCCATTTAATATCATTCCCAACATTATGACTAGCTTCCATAAAATTTGCACTACATCATTAAGAGACCCATGAAAGCAAAATCAATATATCCTCTAAGACAAGAAATTTAGAACTTCAACTAACTCCAAATAAACCCAATGGCAATGGAAAAATTAAATTTATCAACCACCACATGCTATAACTTAAAACTCCTAAATTTTCCACCATACATAAACCTTAAGTAGTCATCATTGGCACAAATTATATACCCACTCATCAAATAATTCCACCAATACAAAACTCATACATAAAAACACACAAATATCATAGTTTTCAGAACCGAACTAGACCAGGAGGTCGGATCGTAAAAATTGAGAACCGAGATGAAAATCGATTTTTTAAGTATAAAGAACTGGGCATATGTGGCAATTCTATGAACTCCTAAAACCGGGGTTGGACCGCACGAATTGGTGGCAAGAACCGTGCGGACCAACCCCTTAGCAATTTTTTTTTTTTTAAATAAAACAACTTAACACAATTTTATTCTACTTAATTAAATTATCCATCTCTTACAAGGAATAAAAAAAAATTATAATTAAAATCCTTCAAAGATATTCAACTTTACTTCAAAAATTAATCATAAATTTTAATGTTTTCATGGTTATTATTTTATTTTATTAACTTTCTTATTTAAGTATTAAATATATTCTTGAAAATCATTAAATTTCCCTCACATATGTAGATATATTAGTCAATTTTTCTAGTTTTATAAATTTAATATCTATATTTAGACTTTAATTAATTATTAAATTAATTATAATGTCATTACGGTCGACCGACTCGACCTCGATTCGACCTTGGTTCGACCTCAAAAACTTTGAACATCTCATTTTTACGGTTCAATGAACGATCCGGGTTTGAAAACCTTGATAAATATCACTTCCAATGTTCATAAATCACATGGGTATCATTATTAAAGCTTAGATAAAAATAATCTCAAGTAAAAATGCAAAACCCACCAAAAAGATGAAAATTTTTTACCTCAAAAAAAAATGTGAAAGTGTTTATGGGTTCACAACAATTTTCCGGTGATCTTGCCGGAAAAATGATAGTGGAAATGGTGATATGGAGGTGCCGGCGGGAGAGTTTGAAGGAGTGAAGAGGAGTGTTCTACCGAAAATGAAAAAAAAAAAAAAAAAAAGAAGAAGAAGTGAGGCGGCCAAAGGAATGAAAAGATGAGTAAAAAAGGAGTGGTGGGTAGTGGGGTTAGGTGGGGCACGTGGGAACCAAAAAATCTTACCTTTCCTCTTTTTCTTTTTCTTTTTTTTTTTTTAATTTATTTTTATTTTTTTTTACTGACTGGGACTTCACACGTTTGCAGTCTCCCCTTGCTTAGCTAATAAAGCTAAGTTAAAAGCTTTAAGATTGCGAAAACCCAAGCCTCCCTCATCCTCGGGTAAACACATTTTTTCCCAACTCAGCCAAGCCATCTTATTCCTCTCATTCATTTGGCCCCACCAGATCTTATGAACCATACTTGTCATCTCATCACAAAGAGTATTAGGTAATTTAACGACACTTATAGTATACGTTCGGACAACTTGAGCAACAGTCTTGATAAGGATTTATTTGCCCGCAGTAGAGTAATGGAAGACCTTAATAGTGGTGGAGATGGAACACGAGAGAATACCTTTCCTTGCGTGTCCTAGAGGATGATATATTCCAATGGGCCAAAAGAAATGCAATAATATAACAATAACAGTAATGCCAATTTCCCGTGTATAATAGTAATTCTTGGATGCTACAATAACATACTAAAACAGATTTTCCACTCAACAGAAAATGGATGAGATCCCACTTCTAAAACGGGAGATGGTATAAATAATATTTTTTAAAAAAACCCTCTCTCAAATCCCATTTTATCCAGGACCTTGTGGACATTATAAGCATATTTCATATTTGCCGCGGAAATTATAGCTTTTCTTTTATAATTATAGATCTTATGAAAAATTATGAAAACATTAAATATTTTAATATTTTTCTCATAAGGAAGAATTTTTTTTTGGTTATTTCATCTAGACGATTTCATTGACTATTTGGTTATGGTTGAGTAGAGAAAAGTTATATACAGGGCCGGCCCGAGCGTTTTCGAGACCTAAGACAAAATTTTCAAATGGGGCCTTTATGTTATCACTTAAATAATATTTAGTTAACATTTTATATAATAATTTTTTTAAAATCCATTTTTTTTACTCGTTAATATGAATTTTATTTTTTTGAGAAAATGCTAAAGTTATAACAAATTTTACTACAAACTAGTGTTGTAATGAATGTGATCAATGACATGAAGCTTACAAAAATACTAGAAATATTATAAAATTTACAACATAAGAATTACAAAGATATATTACCAATCACAAATATTCATTCAAAAATGCAGTCAATAGTTTGTTGAAATCTACCTATCATATTCATTGTCACATTAAATTATAAAAGTTATGGAGACCACCATGCACCCTTGATGTAGTGATCACTCCACAAGTATAAGTTCTTGTGGGCGTGAGGGGCAATGGGTTAGATTTAAATCTTTAGAAGAGAGTTTCGCACACATATACACGTACATTTAGATTAGGCTATAGTATAATTTTTATCTTGTATAAAAATAATTAAATAAATAAAAGTTATGTAGTAAAATTTATAGTATTTTTAACATTTTCCTATTTGAATTACTTGTGATTAGTAATATGTCTATTTGTAAGACCTATTTATTTAAATTTGTCTTATCTCTATCTCTAGCATTATTTAATTCTTTGAGCCTTCCTAATAGTGAAAAAAAAAATGTAAACTAAAATGTTTTAATATCTCCCAAAAATATTTATATTAAAAAAAAATGCCCTCAAATTTGGGGCCTTCTCTAGTAAGGGGGGCCTAGGCAATGGCCTAATTGGCCTAAGCCTAGGGCCGGCCTTGGTATTATAATTGTATAAACTTAGTTGTTATGCTTTAAGTTAGTAGTTAGAGGAAACAATAGTTGTCAAGATTGGGATCCTACGTAAGATCGTGGGAGATAGGTGGATCATGAATTGTAAGATCCTACTTGTTTTCAAATTTAAAGAAAAAAGACACATTGAGTGTGCGTTTGGATTTGGAAGAAAATTATAAATTATTTTACTATTCAGCTTATTTTTGCTACTATTCATGGATCTCATTGCACTTTTTGGTACTATTCATTGGCTCTACTATACTATTTCAACTAACTTTTACCTTTATCTATAGTCCTTTCAACAATAAGTTTTTAGTTTCAGCAAAATAAATGGTATCCAAACAAACCCTAATAATGACTTTTTATATTAAATAATCAAGTAAATTATGAATTAATCCATAAAATTTAAATAACTAAAAAAAAAAAAAGATTTGCATGGATCTCACTGCACTTTTTAGTATTATTTATGAGTCTCATTGTACTAATTCAGCTAATTTTTACCTTTATCTACAATATTTTTAACAAAAAAATTTTTAATTTCAGTAAAATAAGTCTATAATCTCTCCTAAAACTGAATCTTGCCTCCCTCACTATTGAAAATGGCTAAAAAATAGCCCCCAAAAAAATTTAATACAAATAACTTAACCAAAAAATAATAGCATTTGGCCCATTCTTTAGCCCATAAATCCCTCCAAATTTCCAAATACAAATACCAAATCCGGACTACTCTTCAATTACGGAAAAATAATTTTTTTTGGGTTTATTTGTATAAAATAAAATAAAATAACTTCCATACGCCGCCGACCCACTCTGCAATGATCCTGTCGTAACTTCTCGTTACCTAACCAGTGGTGTCTCTTTCGCTATCTCTTTCTGCTCTCTCTAGTATAAATGTTTTGTCTTTTTGAAAGAACTCTGCTCTGTGCTACATGTTTGATAAATTAAATCATAAGTCTTGCTGTGTTAGTTACTAAAAAGTCACTGTAGTGGCTAACGTGCAGAGATTTCTAACCTCTTCTTTTTCTTTTCTCTATTTTGAGTATTTTATTTTTTTGTTTTTTGGTTATAAAAAAATCTAAAGGTCAAAAATGGTTTCCAGCCTGCACATTGTAATTTGTGTTGCTACTGTTTTACTATTTTATATTTAAATATGATAATAGTAATTTTTGTATTCTAATAACAGTGACTTGCTCTATCAAAAAAAAAAAGTGACTTGCTATTGTTTATTTGATAATAGTTGCTTTGAACAATTAAATTAAGTTATTTAAAATATTCTTGTTTGTCATGTGATGTCTTTCTTTCTTTCTTTCTTTTTTGCTAAATTGATTGTTAAATGGTTATATTTGATAATATTAGCATGTATAATTTAATTTCAGTTATTGTTATATATTTGTTTGTATATTAAGATAGAAACAAATTTACTTCAATTGTTTAGTTTTGATCGACCATATACACTTATTAAGAAAAAAATTGTATTAACTTATTAAGAAAATTTAATTAAGTGATTGTTTACCTGTGTTACTGTGTATATAGAAAAAGAGATTGTCAAAAAAGAAAAGCTTTAGAATAAATTATAAATTATTTTAATACTAAGAAAGAACATATAGTATTACTTTGTTCAGTTCAATTTAATTCACGAAGGCGACATATGGCCTCTTTGAAAAATATTTCTAGCTCAACCATGTAAATTCCACATCCTGTGAGATAGCGATGAGATATAGCCACTCTAGCGATAACATATAGCCACTCCATAAGATACCACTGCTTAATTGTATGTCTCTCCAAAACGCAGTTAGAAATAGCAAAATTTACATTGGCACAACTATCGTGCATCACCGTTGTAAAATGCAACATGTGGTGTATTGATTTTATGAAATGCAAATGGAAATGGAGATGTGAGAATATGATCAGCCATAAATGTAAAATCCATACAATTCTAGCGAGGATCTAATTCCGAAATTGAAACATTGTTTACTGACGCTTGGACAGAGCTACTTTTGGATTGTGTTGACCCCATCTCCCTTGAATGGTGCTCCACCAAGAGCATGTTTGATCTAGTGCTACTGTCCATCAGAAACGCTGGTTGTGATGGTACTGGTAGACTCATAGATTCACTATTCAGCATGAGAACAACTGAAGCCATGGTTGGTCTCCTATCTACATTTTCTTGAACGCAAAGTAACCCAATATGGATGCATTTCATTATTTCAGTTGTTGAATCAGTACGCAATGTGGAATCCACAAGATTAGAAGTTGTCCCATCCCTCCATTGTTTCCAGGCCTGCAAAGGTATGTAAAAATTGTAAACACAATAACAAAGAGAATATTATTTTACCTTAGGGTATCATATGAATTACTAGCCATGCTTATGAGTTAGAATGAAGGGAAAGCACTTGTACTCACATAATCTATAAGTCCATCTCCACTGTCTTCAATTTGAAAACTATTACTTTTCTGCCCAGCCACCATCTCTAGGACTATCACACCAAAACTAAAAACATCGGACTTCACTGAAAATTGTCCATGAAACGCATATTCTGGAGGCATGTATCCACTATACATGTGGATAAGAATAAGATAAGTTTATTTGCATGGTAATAGAGGTTTCTATATTATAATTTAAAATTAATTTGATTTCATCATATTTGAATAAAGATGACTAAAATTTTTTTTTTAGGATTTCCCCATTCTCTCTACAAATAATGGTTTTTATTCTATATTAATAGTATGAGAGATATACTTACTAGGTCCCCACAACTCTACTAGTGTTTCCTTGAGTTTGATCTAGTTGAAATAATCTCGCCATACCAAAATCGGAAATCTTGGGGTTCATACTGGCATCAAGTAGAATGTTGCTAGCTTTGAGATCTCGATGAATAATACGAAGTTGAGAATCTTCATGAAGGTAAAGAAGTCCCCGAGCAATACCCCCAATAATTTTGAGGCGCTTTTCCCAATTCAATTGTGCACGCTTGATTGGATCTACATATTCATGTAAGTGTATAATTCCAATAAACAAATGTATGTGGAAGTGTTTGTAACCCAACACTAAATCATTTAAGAAGAAATGACTATAAATAGAACGTGACAGTTAAGATAGAAGTGCAACATACCAAATATGAAGCGGTCAAGGCTTCCATTTGGCACAAACTCATAAACTAGAAGCCTCTCATCCCCTTTCAAGCAGAATCCTAAGAGTCTTACAAGATTACGGTGTTGTAACTTAGCAACTAACATGACCTCATTCTTAAATTCTACTTCTCCTTGTGAAGAATTCTTAGACAACCTTTTCACAGCTATTTCTTGTCCATTTGAGAACATACCCTGAAAAAATGAAAATATATTAAAAAAAATTTAAATATAATTATGTAATCCTCAAAAATTCAAAATTAGGGATTTAACATGTTAGGAAAAGTAAAATTGATATTTATTTCACTCGATAATGTCGCATCACCTTGTAAACAATACCAAATCCACCCTCTCCAAGCTTATTAGCATCAGAGAAGTTTTGTGTAGCAACTCTAATTGTGCCAAAGTCAAATTGCAAGGATTCAACAGCACTAATTTCATCTTCAGCTTCACCTGAAGAACAAGTCAATAGGTCTGAATTAGATAACTGTATTGACTCAATTGAAATTGTAATCGTATCTTCTTTAACTCTAAATGGAGCAAAAAGGTCCTATATGTAATATTCTTAAATTTGTTTCAGTAAAACTATTGCATACACTCATCTTTCAATTAGTTTTCATAATCGTTTCCACTAGAACCGATTTCATGTCCAATTAATGGTAGTTAAATTATGCTTTTGTTCTGTTTAAATGATTAGGAGAAAATAATACTTGAAAAAGTGGGATCTTATTTTCACTAATATTGCTTAATATTTCAAGCAATGCTTACACCACCACATACAAGTTGTAGGCATATGGTAGTTTTTCGTCCTTTTATAGTAATGATTCACTTATCATTTAGCAACAAGGAAAGGTAAACCAATTTCTAACTTACTTTCAAGTTTCTTCCTTGGGTTCCTCTTTCTTAAATAGATGCAAATGCAGATCGAGATGATTAGTACAGCAGCAGAAATAGTTGTCACTACCACAACGATTGTAGTTCGAGATGAGTTGCTTTCCTTTCCTGCAAAAGGCGGAACTCTGCCTTCATTAAAACATTCCGAGTGTTGAATTTTAAAATGAACATTACTAGAGGATGCAGAGGAGCGGTAAAAAAAACTTAAAAGCAAAAATGACTTAATATAGATAGAACATTACACCACTAAAAATAGTCTACATATAATTTGTTATGTCGTAAGTATAATAGCATGGCTACACATTTCTACTTATGGCTTTTGGTTGTGATTTTCGGGTGTGAGAGAGAGAAGAGAGAACATAATTAATTAACGTGATTAAGTCTTAACAGCTTACACTAATAAGTTTTAACTCATTGAAAAACATATATGTATAGTAGACTAATTCCAAAATTCTATACTTTTTTTTTTTTTTTTGACAGTCAAAATTCTATACTTAACATGGTTGAGTTTTAACAGATTACACTTAATGTGATTCATGAGTCCATAAAATTGCATGTTTAATCCTTGAAATTATTTTGTAATACCTACCCTTTAGGTGAAAATTTTAACAATGACTAATAAGTGAAAATTTTATTAATGACTAACAAGTCCATAAATTTGCATAATTAAGCCTTGGCATTAATTTATGAATACCAGCTCTTTTGGAGAAAGTTTATTGATGAGTATCTTACAAAAGGGAAGGTTATACAATATGCAAGAGTACAATAATGGTGTATTCTCTAATTTCACATGAATAATAGATCACACCATAAATTTAATTGGTGGGACACTATTTTATATATGAGATATTAGAGATTCATGATATGCATGATTGGGTTTATAAATAGGGGTTGCGTATTTGAGGCAATTAAAAGGGGATCTAACCATATAAGAAATGACATTATTATATGCAATGAAAAACATATTTAGACCCGTTGGTTGATTTAAATGGAAATTAGTAAAATTTGACAAACTAACAAATTATACAATTCCAATTATTACCGGTTAAATACCACAAATTATGCACGTCAAAAAACATAAAGCACAAAGAAGTAAAGTAAAGAAACTTATGGACACATCCCAAAAAAAAAAAAAAAAAAAAAAAAAAAAAAAAAAAACCACTACAGGGTTAACTGTAGCCCGAAAAAGGAATTTCATTATTAGAATTGAATTTATACAAACCAAATTATACCCATGTGATCATAGTCGCTACCCAATTCAAAGCTTACAAATGTGAGACCATTGGACTATTCTAAACTATAGTCCATCCCCGAATCACGTTCGTGACTACAAGGACTGCCTTGGAGATTTGACTTGCAATGCAAACATATACTAGGATTGGCTCTATAGCCTCAGATCACCTACTGGAAACAGTACCATGAGATTTACTTTAACAACACTCGAGTTATGGTGAAAATAGAGGTTGGATCAATACTCTTGAAAACCTACTTGACACGACTTTAGTGAGACCTAATATCTAATATAGTTCAGTATGTAGCACACACATACCAGGTCAATAACCAACTTAATTAAACAATTGGGAAATTAGGATTCTTGTGTCTCGAATCTTGATAGAGTGAGGCTTAGTCAAGAAGCTTGCTTCAATTAATCGAGACATAATCAAAAGGCAGTAAAGTTTCAAGAAATTACCTTCTCTAGAATTGCATCTTGGACACTTGATCTTGTACTTTAACTTTATAACTCAAACAGGATCACAAGTTATGGAATTTGGCACTAAATCCTAACATGTAGTAATATAATAAAAGATGGATGTGATATATACCACTTATTCCATTTGATTTAATGTAGACATTAATTACAAGTTACACGCTCGACATCTATGATTTTTTATTATGTGAGTCACTATAAGTATATAAAATTATTAAGATGAATTATTTTAGATAAATTTCTGTTACCAAAGTTATGTTCTAAGAAGTTGTAATATTATTTGAGTTAAGACTTTATTACAAATATTTCAAGAAAAAATAATCCTTATTTATTTTAAATTATTTTAATCATCTATATTTTCTCAAAAAAATTTTTAATATTATGATATTGCCATGTACTTCAACATACTTTTTATTTTTATTTTTATTATATCTATTTTATGGTTCAATTTTAATAATAGTAATGCAATCCTTTTTTATTTAAGATAGCCTAATAATTAATTCTGATAAGAAACAGAACAAAACTGGGGAGAAGGTAACGATACCAAAAATTAAATCGTTTCTTGTTTCTACGTTGGCCAGAGAGTCCATAGTTTGTACTTTTTTTTTTATAAAGAATTTTTTAATGTACTTAAAAAGGCTGATTAAGATGTAAGTGCCCGAGAACAAAAGGAAGTGATGTTCGTTGAACTTTCCGAGTGGAAGGCAAGCAAAGTTTTTTCTTTGGGGAATGAATTTTTACTTCTCAAGCAATAAATACAGTCGCATACTCATGTCATAAATGTGGTCATATTCAAAATAATTCAACAAATTCATGCATAATATTTAAGAAGGGTTGTAATCTCCAGATCCTAGAATAGCGAAGGAAAAATAAGAACTAATTCGTTCGCATTTAACCAAAAACGAAAATCAACTCAAGTAATCGTTTGTATTAAACTTTTCCTTCTACTACCGTCATATTAATATATGAAAACCAAGGACTTCTTTTCTTATGTGGTCTAAAAGTAGTAGTTTAAAAACTGGATTCAGACTATAATTAAAATGGCATTTCAATGATTTTGATCCTCTTTCAAGTGAAAAGAGAAAACAAATCTTGTTTAGCAAACATATTATTGTTTGCTTCTACACACACACACAAAAAAACTATTATATATATAAGATAACAATTCCACTGCAAACAACCAAACAAATAAATGATTAAACCAAGATTTTTTTTTTTTTTTTTTTTTTTTTTTTTTGATGATTAAACCAAGATTAAGATAAGTCAACTTCTAAGTCAAGAAATAAAAATATGAAAAAGTCATGAAACATCAGTGCTTATATACCTGGTGTAGTTGTAGGCGATTCTGGTGGTGGGGATGCTGCAGATGGGACTAGTGGCGGGGTGATGGTGATGGCGGCGGCGGTGATGGTGGTGGCTCAACTGAAGGGTCATAAAAAGAGTATACTTCAAACCTTATATCACAGCTGGGAGTTACAAATTTACCTCCCTGTTTTCCATTACAACATTGCGGTATATAACTCTGAACCTGCTCCAAGCAACTGTTGCATTCTAGCTTGCTCAAATCAGGGGTGCACTCAAGAAGTGCATAAATGGTTTGGAAGTTTGGGGCAGAGGCACTCTGCGCAGCAAACTTGTGAGTAGAATTTCCTGATGCAGTACGGTTTCTTAGTCTATTTAACAAGGGTAATAGCACGTTGTTGAAATCTTCTACGTCTGGGACGTCTCCTGTGTTGTAAAAGGCAAGAAGAGGGCTAGCTTCCATAGTATTAAATATGGATCTGTTTGAGTATCGAAGTGAGCATTTATTAGGCCAAATGATTGCCTCCTTTTGGTTTGGACAAGCTTTCAATAGGTCGGAACTTGCCCCATTGATACAGCTACGGCATTCGCTGGGCGAAGTGTCTCCGCTACAGAGCGCAATTGCGTATACTTTGTCGGGAGCTTCACCAAAAGAAAAATTGTAAAACCCATAATTAATTTTGGTGTTGTTAATCATTGAGGCCAGGAGAGTATTGAGGTTTTCCCTGTAGGTACTGTTACTGGTGTAGTTTCCAGTGTCATAACAGTATTGGGCAGCTGTGGGAATAACAAGATAAATGAGAGCAACAGAGAAGAATAACAGCAGTCTCGAATGGCCCATTTTCATTGTTCCTCTGCAGTTGTGGCTAGGTTTGAAGAATTTTAGCATAAGAGATCTATGTCATTCCTGTTCTATACTTTCATCGGTTCATGTATCTGCGCCTTTCTACATTGACTAGGGTGAAAGGTGCTGGAAACTTTATTTAATTTATGACCAATTCAAAGCTTTGACTGAATGATACACGGTTTACATATAAAGACGTGAGTGAATACTGAATAGTCATAGTTATAGACTAATAGGAAAAAATAGAATTCAAAAAGGTCTTTTCCACCGTGGGCCACGTTCTACGGGTTTGAATTTGAAAACACGGATATATTTATTTTGAATTAAAGAAACTTTGAAACTTTCTTCATTTTTATTTCATGCTATTGGTAAGAAAATTTTAGGGAAAATTATAGTTTTTCACTCAAATCTTTAATTGATTTATAATGTTCCCCAAAAATTTTGAGTGCAAGATCAACAACCTAATTTGGGAGTTTTCTTTTGTCACAAAAAACAAACCTCATATTGTCTAATTTGGGGTTAACTTTAACGAAAAAGTGCAATTTAAATAATCTAAACAATTGAGGAGCATTTTGGTAATTTTATAGCATTTGAAATTACTAAAATACTTTTTATTCTTGGAATGAATAATCAGTAAATTTTATTAACAAAAGGAATAAATGAGCATAGCAAATTGCAAATTACACCAACAAGCAAAACATCAAGTTCAAGTGAAGGAAGCAAACAAAGCACCAACATTTCAAACCACAGTTTAATAAACCACTAGCCGAGATTAGAAGCTAGGTGGTACATTGCAAAAAAATAAAATCTCAAATTACTTGAGGGAGTTAATCGTGCATTTTGAATTGTCAAATTGAAGTATTTGTTGAGATGCAAATTTGACACACAAAATATTGGAGCTACTAAGAAGATCCTTGGGATAGAAATTCATCATGATAGAGGGACTTGTAATTGCGGTTATCTCATAAGGAATATCTTAAAAAAGGTGTTAGAGATGTTTAGAATACTTGATACAAAAATAGTTAGAGCATCAAAGACTGGGAATGCTAATGCCAAATATAAGAAGAATTTGGTATTTCAAGCCGCAAAGTGTTCTCGCATCGAGGAATGCTAAACCCAAGTATTGCAAATATTTTTACAATACTACTACAGTGCAATTCTAAAGGTAGAATTGCATTGTAACAGTATTGTAAACAAAAAATAAAAGATAAAAAATTTATTCTCACCTGATGTGAACTTTCTCTCTCCTCTCCCTCATTTTCTCTGTTCTCTTCTCTCTCTTCCTTCTCTCTTTCTCATCTGCTCTCTCCTCTCTTCAGACCCAAACACCATCCTTCTCCCAACATCAACATCACACATCACAGTGGCTCATTTTTTTTGGTGAGTTGCGATCCGGCGGGTTCTGTGGTTGCTTTTTTTTTTTTTTTTTGGGCGTGGGTCACTTTGGTGGTTGGGGCTTTTTTTTTTTTTTTTTTTTTTTTGGTGCTTAAAGGAAAAGGTGGGTATGGCTGAAGTGGGTTGTGGGTCATGGTTGGGTCCGGTGTTTGGGTTGTTGGTCGTGGTTGGGTCCGGTGGTTGGGTCATGGTTGGGTTGTGGTTGAAGTGGCTCAAGTGGGTTGTTGGTCATCGGAGATCGCCAGTGTTTGGGTCTAGCGAGGTCATGGCGAGATCGGCGTGGGTCACAATGATGGGTTTGGTGGAGATTGGCATGGGTCACCGCATGGTTGGCTGGTTCTTCCGGGTTTTGCCTTTCCGATGGGGTTTTTTTTTTTTTTTTTTTTTTTTAATATGGGTTTTTGTTCCGGTGGGATTTTGGTGGGCGGTGGGCAATGGTGGCATGGTGGGCATGGTGGAGGCGCGGTGGTGGTGATTGGACAAAGGAGGCGCGGTGATAGAGGTTGAGGGAAGGTGGAGGAGAAAATTGGAAAAAAACAAAAAATATATTTTATTATGTAGATATATTATTTTAATGTGTAGTATGGTAAAATAGAATTTTGGGATGTTGGATGTGTTGTAAAATAATATGGTATAATTGATAAAGTAGCTTTTTGAAATGGTAAAATAGGATAGAGTAGCATTTCCCGATGCTAATGCTCTAGTTGCATCCAATATTAATATTAGACAAGGAGTCAAAGTGTATATCTAAAGTGTCCTATGCTAATGTAATTGGGTGTCTCATGTACTTAATGGTGTGTACCAGACTTAATATTAATGTAGTGTTCAAAAAAAAAAAAATATATATATATATATATTTCTAATGCAGCCATTGTGGTTAGTAAGTGTATGACAGATCCAAAAAAAAAAAAAAAAAAAAGCATTGGATTGATGTAAATTGGATCTTAAGATATCTTAAAGATACTCGTGCCTTAGGTATCGTTTTTAATCAGATATGAGCTTGTACAGAACATTGAGTTATGGGGATGGTGGTTATGTTGGGGATCTTGCGTACAATATCTGGCAGGAAAAAATTAAAGTTGTGCACGAATGATGATCATAGGTTCTCGGTCTAGGGTTTTCTCTTAAACCTTAGTCTGTAGTAAATACGTTACCTTTCTCCTTGAGAAAGACGGCGCTCCCCTATAGCATCTTCAATGCTAGTAGGGCTCTAGTGTGTTTCCATTTAGCCTTAGCAGCAGGTCCTCTGTTTGGAAGTTGATGCCAAGAAAGTTCTTCAGGGTAAGCCTTGGTCTTTTGATAGGCATTTAGTGATTTTACAGAGGTTTGATGGCAACAAGTCATCGAAGGAGTTGGAGTTTAGGTTTTGTTCGTTTTGGGTTCAAATTCATGATCTGCCTTTCAAGTTCATGACTCCGGAGACGGCTGAGTTTATTAGGGCGATTGTTGGTCCTGTAATTAAGTCGAATGATCCGACGGAGTTGAAAGGTGGTATCTTTATGAGGGTTCGAATTAGGGTAGACGTTACCCAACCGCTTTTCCGAGGGAGAAAGATCGGTTTTGAAAAAAGGAGGAAGGGTGGGTGGCTTTCCAATACGAAAGGCTGCCTAATCTATGTTTTTGGTGTGGGATGTTATCACATGACGACAAAGATTGCGAAATCTGGTTGAAGAGCAAAGGTTCCCTTCCTGTGGAGTAGCAACAATATGGCCATTGGATTAGAGCTTCTCAATTTAGTCCAAATCCGTCAATAATATGTTGAGGTTAAGGGGTATGAGTTTAGGGGGCCTTAAACTTTGTCTAAAGGTAGGCAACAAAAGTTAAGGGATCAAAGGGAGAACGTAGCGGTTCAACCTTTGCTAACGGGTACAGTGGAGACAGGTGAAATGGAGTTGGTGCGAAGCTATGGAACAGAGTGCACTATGAAGAGGTTAGGTCTTAGTAGAGGTGAACCGGAGTTGGGTGTTACTAAAACCCTTGCGGATGGGTCAGACTTTGAGGCAATGATTGAGGAAATTGATAAATGAATTCAGAATGAGGGGGCTGTAGCAAACCAGGTAGTTACTGAAATATTAAAGGAGATTCAAGGGTCGGGTAAGGCGGTTTTGGTGGAGGGAGAGGCACATGGTGACACACCGGTACAGGCCTTAGTGGAGGAAGGATTGAATGAGTACAATGGCAATGTTTCGAGAGTGGAATACATTGGTTTCAAAATAGGCTGGTCTGAACCAAAAAACAAGAATAAAGGCTTGAAGAAGCCAAAAGACAAGGATGAAGGGGCAATGGTTAATGATGGGAAGGAGGGTCATGGTTTGGCTCAAAACAGAGAAGTGAGGAAGGGAAGCGGGACTAGATTGACAACCAGAGCCATGGGTAATGAGGATCAAATTATGAGTGAGAACAAAGTGGGTTCTAAAAGGAAAAATGTCATGGGGAATAAGGTGGAGAATGAGATGATTGGGAAAGAAAAGAAGTTGAAATTGGAGGAGGAAGCTAAAGCTTTGGGCTCTCTTTATGCTACACACTTAGGAGCGGCGGAGGTTGCTAAGTAACCCCACCGAGCCCAATGAGTCTATTAAGTTGGAACCGTCGAGAGCTTGGGAACCCTCGGGACGATTCGTACCTTGCAGAAGGTCATTAGGATAGAGAAGCCCAATTTTGTTTTCTTAATGGAAACAAAGTCCGATATTGATTGGTTAAAGGTGGCCAGAAGAAGATGTGCGTTTCAGGAAAGTCATATTGTTCCGAGTAATGGCTCAAGTGGGGGGTTGGCTTTATTTTGGCAATCTGGGATTAAGGTGGAAGTATTGGGTTCTTCGGTGTCCCATATTGATAGTATTATTGATGAGGGTAACAATTACGCTAGATGGCGTTTGACAGGGTTTTATGGTAATCCAGAGACTTCTAGGAGGATGGAGTCATGGCATCTTCTGCATTCTCTCTCTACTGTGTCTCCTTTGCCTTGGGTGGTTATTGGTGATTTCAATGAGATTCGGTTGGACTCTAAAAAAGAGGGTGGTGCTCCTAGACCCAAGCAATAGATGGCAAGGTTTAATAGCGTGATAAATTCTTGTGGGCTGTAGGAGGTTGGTTTTATTGGGCCAAAATTTACTTGGCTTTTCCAAAGAAGTGACGGGTTTCAAATTAGAGAGAGGTTGGACAGGGCTTTAGTGAGTCCGGGTTGGGCCTCATTGTTTCCCTCAAAAAAGTTGATCCATAAGTCTTCTTCAACTTCAGATCACAATCCATTGTTGCTTCAGCTTAAGGTTACCAAGAAACGGGGTAAGTCTAAAAAATATTTCAGATTTAAATCTATGTGGTTGAAAGAACCCAAGTGTGAAGAAGTAGTGACCGAAGCTTGGAATGAAGGTTTGGTGGCAGCCAATTCACATCCTTTGCTATCATGCTTGAATTCATGCAAAGAAAAACTAGAAGAATGGAACCGGACTGAGTTTGGGCATGTGGGAAAAGAGATTGCTCGGCTTCAGAAGCTTTTGGAGGTATTGGAGGTTCAACCAACTAATCCAGAGGTCATTAAACATTTAAGGGAGACTAGGGTGGAGTTTAATTGTTGGCTGGAGAAGGAGGCAGCCATGTGGAAGCAAAGATCTCAAGTTGATTGGTTTAGAGAAGGGGATCGAAACACGGGTTTTTTCCATGCTAAAGCTTCTTCAAGGTTTCAAAAAAACTTGATTAAAGGGATTATTGATTCTGATGAAGTTTGGCAAGAAGAGGAGGACGAAATTGAGAGGGTATTTATGAAGTATTATTCGGAGCTCTTTTCCTCATTAAACCCCATGGATTTCAATGAACTCTTGGAAGCAGTTCAACCAAAAGTATCTTAGCAGATGAATGAGCAGCTGATAAAGGAGCTCCAACCGAATGAAGTACACAAAGCATTGAAGCGGATGTATCCTCTCAAGGCACCTGGACCTGATGGAATGCCTCCACTATTCTTCTAGCATTTTTGGCCTCTCGTGGGTAATGTAGTCACCAAATCTGTCCTTGATTTTCTTAATCTTGGTATTATTCCTCCTTATTATAATGATACTCAGATTGTCTTAGTGCCTAAGATTAATAAACCACAGAAAGTTATAGAATTTAGACCGATCAGTTTATGTAATGTGGTGTATAAAATGGCCGCCAAGACCCTTGCTAATAAACTCAAGAAAATCCTTCTTGCTATAATCAGTGATACTCAAAGTGCCTTTTTTAATGGTAGACTTATCACTAATAACATTTTAGTTGCTTTTGAAACTATGCATCACATTATTCAAGAAAAATCAAGGAGTAAAGGGGAGATGGCTTTGAAGCTAGACATGAGCAAAGCTTATGATAGGGTGGAATGGATGTGCTTGGAGAAAATTATGGAGAGATTAGGTTTTCACCCTTGTTGGAGGAGCTTGATGATGCAGTGTGTCTCAACCGTGACCTACTTCATCCGTATTAATGGTAAACCTAAAGGCCATATTGTTCCTTCTAGGGGTCTTTGGCAAGGTGACCCCCTTTCTCCCTATCTTTTTCTGATTTGTGCTGAGGGTTTGTCTGCTTTAATTAAGAAAGTTGTTAATAATAGATCTATGGAAAGTATCTCTGTTTTGCGAAATGGTCCTTGTCTTTCACACCTATTCTTTGTCGACGATAGTCTTATTTTTTGCAAAGCTTCTATTGAAGAGTTTGAGTCCCTTCAAAGAATTTTGAAAGTCTATGAAGATGCATCAGGACAACAATTAAATAGGGTGAAGACTTCGCTTTATTTCAGTAGTAATACAGCCACCGAGATTCAGGAAGAAATCAAGAACAGGTTTGGGGCACAAGTTATTAAACAACATGAAATGTATTTGGGCCTACCATCTCTCGTGGGGAAGAATAGGAAGAACTCTTTCAAGGGGATTAAAGAAAAGCTAGAAAAGAAACTGGTGAGTTGGAAGGAAAAACTACTCTCAAAAGCAGGTAAGGAGATTCTTATCAAAGCAGTGGCACAAGCAATTCCTACGTATGCCATGAGCTATTTCAAGATCCCAGATAAACTTTGTGATGAGATGACTAGTCTTATGAGGAATTTTTGGTGTGGGCAACAAAGAGATGAAAGGAAGATGGCTTGGATTAGTTGGGATAAACTCTGCACTCCTAAAGCTCAAGGGGGGTTGGGGTTTAAATAGCTAAAACAATTTAATCTTGCCTTATTAGCTAAACAAGGATGGAGATTACAAATGGGAGGAGACTCATTGTTCTATCGTGTTTTTAAGGCGAAGTATTTCCCTAGGAGTGACTTTCTACAAGCTAGTCTAGGAGCTAATCCATCGTATGCATGGTGAAGTATCATGGCGGGACAGAACGTTGTCAAAAAAGGAATGAGATGGCAGGTAGGCAATGGTCAAAATATCCGAATTTGGACGGATAAATGGACCCTCAACCCCTCAACATACAAGATCGTATCTCCTCCAGTTGGTCTTCCTTTGGAGGCTCGGGTGTGTGAGCTTATTGATCCAACTCTTGGCACATGGAAGACCTGATCGATTCGAGCATCTTTCTCCCACATGAAGTTGATGACATATGTAGTATTGCATTGAGTTTAAAACTTCCCGAGGACAAAAAGTGTCCGGCTCCTACAAATAATGGAAAATTCAGTGTTAGAAGCGCCTACAGAGTGGCTGTTGAGCTCACCTCTGAAGGCTCTGCTGGGCCGCTTCGATGATAGTAGGTTGAGGAGTTTACGGAAAGGGTTATGGCAACTTAACATCCCTCATAAGCTACGCCATTTTGCATGGCAAGCTTGCCGAGACACACCGCCCACCAAAGAAAAATTGGTGCATCGAAAAGTATTGAATGATGGAGTGTGTGAGCTGTGCAATTCGGGTTTGGAAAGCTCTTGTCATCTGTTTTGGGAGTGTAGCCGAGCACGTGAGGTTTGGGATAGTTTAGTCTTGTTCATTATTCAGCCATCCATACATTTCTCTTCGTTCATGGATTTGCTCTAGTTTGGAGCTGTTGAGGCAGAGTGGGACTTGGCATTAAATGAAAGTTATGGTTGCGTGGGCTATCTGGTTGAATAGGAATGAACAAAGGAATGGGGGAATGATGAAATCTGCTACAAGAATAAGGTCCGATGTCTTTGGAATATTTGGCTGAATACTAGGAATGCGTAGCGGTGTCAAAGCAACGAAGGGACGTTCAGCTTGAGGTTTGGAAGCCACCACCGAGAGGAATGTTCAAGCTTAACGTCGATGGGGCTGTTTTTACTGATCGTAGAGCTGTAGGTGTGGGTGCTTTGATTCGGGATGAGGAAGGTAATGTTATTGGAGCCCTTAGCAAGAAGATTTCAGCCCCCCTAAAAGCAATGGATATTGAGGCGAAAGTAGTGGAGGTGGGTTTGCAATTCGCTAAAGATCTTAGTGTACAAGAGTTTATTCTTGAAGGTGACTCCCTTTTGGTGATCAATGCTCAGAAGGATCTTTCTTCGCCACCATCATCTGTGGCTGCTATTATTTCTAGCTCTTTGTCTGTTTCTCAAGAGTTTAGACAGGTTGTTTTTTTCACATATCCGTAGGCAAGGCAATAGGCCAGCCCATTTATTAGCTAAATATGCCTCTGGTATAGATGATTTTTCAGTTTGGTTAGAGGAGGAACCGTGTTTCCTTAATCAAGCTCTGATTCAAGATGTAACCTTTTCTTCTTTGGTTTAATAAAGTTTTTAGTATTTCCCATAAAAAAATTATATATATATATATATATATATATATCTCTAGCAGAAAAAGGAGTGTGGCTTTAAAGACTAGTTAATGAACTTGGTTTCAAGCAAGATAGCGTGGTGGGACTTTTTTTTTTTTTTTTTTTTGAAAAGTGATGGGACATTGTAATTGTCAAAAAAGTACAATTCACTTTTTTTTTTTTTTTTGGATAAGATAGTACAATTCTCTTGGCAAGGAATCAAAGTATAGCGTGCAAGGACAAATTAAAGCACAAATGATTGGTGTTTGTTATTTGTCGGTCATAATGGTTTAATTGAATTCCTTTATTCTTTTTTGACCCAATAGAAATGCTAATGAATGCTCTTAGAACAATTTTTAACAATTCATTTTAGGAATGACTATGTCGGGTTCGGGTCGGATTTTTTTATACCCATGGGCCGGAACCCGTTACTCGAACCCGACCCGTTTAATAAATGGGGTTTTTTTTTTTTTTTTTTTTTTTTTTTTTTTTTTGTGCACCTAAACCCCCCGATTGGGCCCCGCAAACCCCGGCCCAAAATCACAAACCCAAAAATCAATACAAACCCAAAATCACAAATCACATAATATACATGTAATTTTCTTAGCAATCACAACAATCGCAACATTTTCTTGGCAATTTTCTTTTCATCCAAACAGATGCCAAGATCTAACAAACCAATCTGTACAAAAAATCCAACAAATCCCAAAAATTTGCAAACCCATAAATAAAATTAGCAAATTTGAAAATCCTAGCAACAAAACACCAAAAAAAACCCAACAAATTTGGCTCACACAAAAAAAAAAAAAAAAAAAAAAAAAAAAAAAAAAAAAAACCCAAACCACATCAATTGTGGATTTGTAACGGGTGAGGGGTGGTTCACGGTGGTTGTAGAGATTTTCATATTTGATGAGAGTTTCAACTTGTCGGCGAGGTGCTTGATTGCTTGATTGTGGTTGGGCTTGTCGGTGAGGGTTTTCTTGGATCTTGTTTTATGGGCTTGGTTTTAACTGTGGTGGCTTAGGTGAGTTGCCGGTTGTGTGGTGCTTGATCGCTTGAGGGAGTGCTTGAGGGTGGGTAGTGACAAAGCTTGGATTGGCGTGTGACACTTGGGCCAGCGGTGAGATTGAGAGTGAGTGAGAGAGTGGGAGAGTTGAGTGGGGCGCCCGGTGAATGTGTGAGCTGAAATGAGAGAGGATGAGTTTTAGGGTTTACAAGTTATATATATGACTTGTAATTGGGTCGGGTTTGGGTCTGGGTTTGGGTTTTTTTAACCCAAACCCGACCCATTAAGATCGAGTCGGGTCGAGTGCCCAGGGGTCGAACAACAATTGCCATCCCTAATCCATTTAAAGAAAGTTTTTATAGGAAAAGATAAAAAAGTAATTAATGTTTTGATAGCTTTTTATATTTTCCAAAAAATGGTGTTAAAACTTTCCTAAAATGGATTATTAACCATTGCCCTAAGTGTACCCGTTAGCATGACCCTTCTTTTATTAGTTTAAGGAATCCCACTGTTTTGTTATTTCTATCGTAGCCTACATATGCCATATATATGTATGTTCAAAAGTGTTATTTTTTAGCTCAATTAGCTAAAAATATTTAGCAAGAGCACCATTATTGTAGCTCTATTTTTTTTTTTTTTTTTTTTTGCATGGGTTGTTAAAAATATTAATTTAGCAATTTGACACTGTCATTGTAAATGCTCTTATGCTGCATGGAAGCCTTCAAAGAGACTTTCAAGACACATATGAGAAACCATAAATTAAAAAAAAGGGTTGGGTTTCTTGAGAGTTTTTGTGCCACTTATGTAATCTTCCTACTCTTATAGTAAAACTTTCACTTGGTCGCCACCTGTGAATATTATCAAACGATACAAATTCTTGTCTTCTTCACGTGTGTGCTTATTATTATTTTTTGTCTTCACTATTATTGATTTAAATATGGTGTTGCTATTTGAAAAACATTCATTAAATAAATGTTCAGCATAGTTCAAAAAAAAAAAAATCTTAAGGGTATGGATAAAATCAAATAACTAAAATGAAAGTTCAAATATGTGTATAAACACCCTTGAACGATTAGACCCCCAAATTACAACTTAACCAATTCAAGCATTATGTCAAACAACTAGTGTGCGGAAAATTAACATAAGCTATAATATGGAATTGGAAAAACTATCTAAGCCAAATTAAAATCACAACCCACAAAGAGATAATAATAAAAGGCAAAGATAAAAGGGGAGGAAGATGCAAACACAAAGACAACACGTGATGTGTTATCGAAGAGGAAACCGAAGCCCTCGGCATAAAACCTCTCCGCCGCCCTCCAAGCGGTCAATAATCCACTAGAAAATGTAGTTGGGATACATGAACAGCAATAGACCCTCCAAGCCTAATCTACCCGATGTACCTAAGCCCTCCAAGCTTCTTGCTCCAATGAGGTTGCGCCGAACCTTTTTCTTTTCTAGCTTACCGGATTCCGCTACTAGACCATAGCATCCGCCATCCTTGGCATCTTCCAATGCTTCCCAAAACTCCAAAAACACTTAACACTCTAAATGGGTGTGGGTAGTGTTTGGATAGAAATCTCCTCTCAATAGGTATGACAATGAGAGAGGGAATGAGAAGAGACTACAAAGATTTCTCTCTAAGAATGAATAGCTTTCTCTAATTAGGTGGGTGTTTTGAAGAAACCTCTCTTAGGGTTTTTCTCTCTGAAAATGGCCACACATATTTTATGGGAATGAGGGGTATTTATACTGGTGTAAGAATGGAATGCGAAGAGTCGCTTTTTCCAAAACAGGTTAGGCGGCAACTTGACCTCGCGACTTGACCGAATCGCGAGTTCAAGCCGTGAGATAGTTGAATGGCCAGTCTGGATTTTTGTCCTGTAGTGCTCCAGCTGGCATGACTGCTCAGCTCCCCCGCATGCTTTGCACGTGTGCAACTTTTGGCGGCTTGCAAGCAAAGAGCCTCCCGCGAGTCTCTGCTTCACCACTGTCTTGTCTTGAACATTTCTTCACACTCTCTCACACACTACCCTTACCTGATTCCCACCTAAATACAAGGTTTCTAAGTGTTGTATTACAAGAAAATATGTCACGGAATAAAGCCAACACATGGTTGATTAAATTCAACCTTACATAAAATAAGATAAAATAAACCGTATGTATCAATTGAAAATTCAAGACAAATATGCTTATTTTAGCACCGATTCACAACGCATTATCTCGGACATAACTTGGTTATTGAAGCCTCATTGTTAGTCACAGAACTAGTGTGATGTTGTTCTGATGTGGATGATACAACATTGCTCTGCATAAAACTTGCAAGTTGTGTTGGTGTAGGAATAGGATCCAAATTGCCATTAAGCATGAGAACAACAGAAGTCATACTTGGTTTGTCACTTGCATTTTCTTGAACACATAGTAGCCCAATTTTGATAAATCTCATCATTTCAGTTATTGGACTATCTCTCAATGTGGGATCTATGAGATTTAAAGTTGTCTCCTCCCTCCAATTTTTCCATGCTTGTCAAAGTAGTTCATTATGCACATGCAAACTTAAGGAAAAAGTTCAATTCTGTACTTTCCCATTCTTAGTTTTCTATTATAAATAAAATGGAAATGACTGCTTTGTACTTTGTAGTCATACTTACATAGTTTAGAAGATACTCTGTATTATCTCCATTCTAGAAACAAGTAATTTTTTGTCCACTCAAAATCTCCAAAATTAGCACACCAAAACTAAAAACGTCTGACTTCACTGAAAATTATCCTAATATTGCATACTCTGGTGCCATATATTCACTGTATTTCAATATCATTAAGCATGTTATCATCAATTTGAATTGTACGTAATAAAGATACGGTTATGTTTGAAATTTTAATTTCCATTTTCGTTATGAATTCTTGGCTTGACCCTAATAAAAGTAACCTACAAAAATAAATTATATAAGGCATGTTTAAATATTGTCATCAACTCTATGAAATTAGGATACTTACTATGTCCCAACAATTCTATCTGTACTACCTTCGGTTTGATCTAGTACAAACATCCTTACTTTGCCAAAATCTGAAATTTTAGGGTTCATTTTTGTATCTAAAAGAATATTGCTAGCTTTGAGGTCACAATGAATAATTCGAAGTCAAGAGTCCTCATGAAGATATAGAATTCCTCGAGCAATGCCTCCTAAGATTTTGTAACGCCTTTCCCAATTTATATGTTAACGCTTCATTGGTCTACATATTCAAGAATATATACTATTTAGTCATATATCATGAAATTCAATAGAACTTATCATCAATTTGAATTGTACGTAATAAAGATACAGTTATGTTTAAAATTTTAATTTCCATTTTCGTTATGAATTCTTGGCTTGACCCTAATAAAAGTAACCTACAAAAATCAATTATATAAGGCATGTTTAAATATTGTGATCAACTCTATGAAATTAGGATACTTACTATGTCCCAACAATTCTATTTGTACTACCTTCGGTTTGATCTAGTACAAGCATCCTTGCCGTGCTAAAATCTGAAATTTTAGGGTTCATTTTTGTATCTAAGAGAATATTGCTAGCTTTGAGGTCATGATGAATAATTCAAAGTCGAGAGTCCTCATGAAGATATAGAATTCCTAGAGCAATGCCTCTTAAGATTTTGTAATGCCTTTCCCAATTTATGTGTGAACACTTCATTGGATCTACATATTCAAGAATATATACTATTTAGTCATATATCATGAAATTCAATAGAACTTATTATAATAAAAATAAATAAATTGAAGAATGTAATAGTACCAAAAATGTAGTAATCAAGGCTTTTGTTAGACACAAATTCATATATAAGAAGTCTCGATCTCTTTCCCTTCCAAGCAAAATCCAAGAAGTCTGACTAGATTCCGGTGTTGAAGTTTGGCCAATAATAGAACCTCATTCTTAAACTCCATATCTCCTTGTTGAGAGTTTCTTGATAGCCTTTTTACAGCAATTTCTTGTGCATTTAAAAGTCTACCCTGAACTTATATAAATAATGTGTAAATTAAACAATTTAAGTCTCTATGATTTAATTAAGAACATTTGTGTAACACATTTTGATAGACAATTGATAATCTTTCCTATCATAACCTTTTCCTACCTTGTAAACTATCCCAAATCCGCCTTTCCCAAGTTTATTTGCATCAGAAAAGTTGTTCGTGGCAGCTCTAATAGTACTTACGTCAAATTGCAAGGATTCCACACTTGTTATTTCATCCACAGCTTCATAGAGGAAACAAGTTATAAACAATCAAATTATTTAAGTAAAAAGTCATATAAAGTGAACAAAAATCATTTTTATAGGGCATGAAAGAGGTGATTGGTTGTTATAGACAATCAAATGATTTAAGTACCTTCTTTTTCCTTTTCTTTTTAATAATTAAATAGTTGGAATATAAAAATTTTAATCCTAAATGTCTTTGTTAATTAACATCAAGAGATATTAATTGAGTCATAAGGCTCTTGGCACTACATTATGGACTTAATTTGCTTTAAACTTGAGATGAGTTTTGTTGAGTGGTGAATGTTCAAGATCAGTTCAATAACAAAATTAAGTAAAATATTCTAGCTCAGCTCAAACTCAAAGTAGGCCTATAAACAATGTTCATGCTCGAGCTCATTAAAAATAAAATAAAATAAAAAGTATAAAAGCTTGAGTTTGTATTGGCTCGGCTTGATTCCCTAGTCAAGCCAAGCTCAAGCTCAATAGCAAGCTTTTGAGCTCAAGATCCAACCTTTAGTATTAAAGTTATGCTAACATCTCTTTTTCGATTAAAAATCTAGTTAATTCACTTAATCTTTTTTGTGATTCTATTTATCTTATATATAATTTTGAAAAGGTTTTTTGTATAGAAACAAAACAAGTATTGTTAGTAAAATTCTATAAACAATATCATGCGTTTAAAAATAAAATTTAACCTTTTGATTATTAGTTTATTTAATAATAATTAGTTATATATTTACGTGACGTCTTCTTTGTACAGAACTTAATTTTTGTTAACAACTAATCTATTATAAAAACAAAATGACTAAACGTGGAGCACTATATTAAGAATTTGAAATTTAATTTAAAAAGATAAAAATAAAATAGACAAACAAAGAAAGAGGTATGGAGTTTCCGAACTCCAGTTCGAGCTGGTGGTACCCATGGGCTTACCCAATCAGACCGTGGGGCGTGGGACAATGACTGCCACACGCGAGTCCCCTTTTCTTTTTCTAAAAAAAAAAAGAGGTATGGATTTGGACCTCTCTCTCTCTCTCTCTCTCTCTCTCTCTCTCTCTCTCTCTCTATATATATATATATATATATATATATATATATATATATATATATATACTGGTCCATTGTAAATTTGGAATCCTAGTTAATTATTTTTTAAGATCAATTAAAAAAACTAAGATTTGGAATTTTACAATGGACCACTATATTAACACATTACTCTTTTTATTTTTTTAATAATCCTGTACTACTCCACCAGCCTGTGAATGACAGAGGGTTACGTAAAAAAAAAAAAAATTATAGAAAAAAAAATGTAGTAATGCAGAAAGTGTAATTATGTGAATGTGAAGTGTGTAGAGTTATATACATATATATAATTTTAACCTATGACATCTGTCTCTGATGATTGTGCTTTTTATCATTAGATTAAAACACTAAATAATTTTTGGTACAGATAGAGATTAAACCCCAAATCTTTTATTTAACCATCATAAATTCTACTAATTGAGTTAACTGAAACCTGTTGTATAAAGCTATTATTATGCTGATAAAGATTTTTTTTTTTTTTTTTTTCCTATTTGAGAAACCATAAAGCATAGTTTGTACTCGCTAAAAGTGGTCCCACTATATTACAAAATAGAATAATTCCTTTTGACTTAAGTTACTGCTAGACTCTGCTGCATAGAAAAATAAATTGTTATATATTTTTTTATTTTAGAATTTGTTTTAAAATCGATCTATGGACTAATATGCGGGTGTTTTATTGATATTCTTGTTCAAAAGATATTAAATTTTGGGGTTTTCATTCATTTAACGGGGCTTACGCATTTGTCTAATTCGTGTATGGTATAGGCCGGACCTAGAGCCAAGCCCGAATTTTTAATGAACTACTGGATTCATTTATAGATCTTTAAAAAAAAATACTTCATGCTCAAATAAATTTTTTTTTTTTTTTTTTTTTAAGGACTACAGATTTACCTTTAATTCTTACCTTAAAAAGTTTGTTTCAAAAACTAAAGGGCCAATTGGTATGGTTATTTGAGCAATATTTTTCAGTTTTTAAACAGCATTAGACGTATTTTTACACATTTTTTCACCCACACGTATTTTCAAAAAATACAAACAACGTTATCAAACAGCCCATAAATCTTCTTAGAAACATTTGTTTGTTTTTAGACACCTTAAAACACAACCAGATTAACCTAGTTAATTAGCCAAGTGATTACTTAGTCAAATTAATCGGATCTAGGTTAACACACATATATCATATCATTGTAAAGTGCGGAAAATAAAGAACACAATGATATGATAACCCAAGAAAACCAAACCGGTAAAAAACCTGGGGAGGATTTAACCTACCTATCCTCGGGGTAAAAAGCAAATCCACTATGAAAGAATTGAAGTTTGTACAATAGAGCTTAGACCACTAATATTCTATTACTACCTCAAGTAGAAAACTTACTACCACGACCCCATGATAGCTCCGAGTCTACGGACTACTTATTTCTTGGCCTTCGCAAAAACACAAACACCCACGTTTGTGACTTTGAGATCACACTCAAAGGTTTAGCAACACAAACTTTCCTGTTTGTGACTCTAAGACCACCCTTGAAGGTTTAGATCATCAGCACCTTTGATGACTAGAGAAGGCGACAACCTCTACAACACTAGATCTTGAGATTCTTCAAGTAATAACACCAAGAGAAGATATAAGAGAGCTTTTTAGGAACAAAACTCTAAATATAAAAGAGACACACTCTTCTCTCTCTAAAAAGCCTTATAAAAACGTGCTTAGAGTTTCTTTTATATACTGGGAGGAGTAGATCAGAAACCCTAATCTTTAATGGGCTTGAACTGCTATTTGGGCTTAATTAAAATTCTACAGATACGACTTTTGATCGGTCGAGCCTGTTCTTTGATCGATCGAACGAGGCAAATTCTGAAATCTTCTTTCTACAGCTTGTATGTTCTTATGTGTTCACAATTTGTCAATTGTTCTAAACTTTTAGAACCTAAGAATCTCCCCCTTTGGTAATTCGTGACAAAAATTTTATACAAAATGAAATGCTCAAATACAAGAACAACCCAATACAATAAAATGCCCAATTAGATCACAAATCCCAATCTAAGACTCCTAACCTAGAAGTTGCAAGAAGAGGTAGAAGGTCTTGATCAGAATGTACCTGTCTTTCCCGAAACACTCAACAAACACATCACCGCATGGAAAGAAAGACACATAAACAATAATATGAACCATAATATAAAAAACAAAAGTAAATTCTAACTCTCCCCCTAAGTTAGATACATCAAAAAGTTTTTATATTCTCCCCCTTTCAAAAACAAACATAAGTCCCACATATTCCCACATTTCATCTAAATCTCCCCATTTTTGTCACGTATTGACAAAGACAACCCAAACAGAAGGAAGACAGAAAGAGAAAATAGAGAATTAACAGAACACAAAACAAGCTCTATAGAAAAATAGAGACAACTCCCCCTATGAAGAGCAATAACTCCCCATATAAAAATAGGAAAAACAAAACAAGTTTTGGGAAAAACAGTTTTTGGGGAAAAATAAAAAGATGCAAACCTAACTTTAAAAAAAATTGAGGATTCACTTAAAAAAAATATTCTCTCTTTCGATATATGCAAACTAGATACTATGTGACCAATAAACAATTACATAAGTAGAGAAAATATTTGCACATTAATTATCCATCATAGCTTTTAAGAAAAATATTTTCTACAATTCACACATGAAAAATAGCATATGCTAAAATGTACAAAGGACTCAAAAATTAATCAATCAATTTTTAAATCAAGTTGTGTACCTAATTTAGCAAAGTGTATGCATGTTATGTGTGAAACAATGAGAGATATAACTGCAAAACTGCAAGATGAATACAAAAAACAATGCAATGCATGTGAATACTAAACATAACTGATGCATGAAAAAAAAATTTGGTCAAATACTTAAAAACTAAAAAAAATTTCAGTTTCGATCGGTCGAGCATCGATCGAATACCAATCGAGTCAAGCAAAATCAAACCAAAATTTTTACCGCAATTTCGATTGGTCGAGCAACAAGTTCGATCGATCAAAAATCTGGAAAAATCAGGTTTTTTTTTTTTTTTAAAAAAAACATAGCATTTTAATGCAAAAACTCCTCAAAGCACATTGTATTATGAATAAAATGCATGAGTATGAGATGAAATGTTTTTCAAAAACAATTGAATTCAACCTAGATCTTCCAAAAACAAGATTTTCAATCAATTTGTCCTCAAAGCTTAAACATTAAATACATTTTGCTTTAAAATCAAGGAACATGTAATCTTGGATGGCCAAAAACAATTCACACACAATATCATGTACCAAGTTTAGTAAAGAGTAACTTGTGTAGTTTGTGCAACTAGCAAAAGCTTGAGAGACATGTGAGGTGATATGTGAATAGAATTCAATCACAATTTCTACAAAGTTCATCCCATAAAATTGAAAGAGACTATCACCTAAAAAGTTACATCATATAATTCCCACATCTCCTAGAAAACAAGTTTGCAATCATGTAAGTTTCTTGATTTGCCTCATAATATACACATCAATTTTATTTAAGTAGAAACTTATTAAAATAGCCGGGATAATGTACACACCAATTTTATTTGATTGTGAAGTTATTAAAGCCGAATAATATACACACCAATTTTAGCATTTAAACCGAGGCTACATTTTATGATCTTTTTGTGCATGTGCTACACTTTCTCGAGCACAAAATCATATGATATGCACTAAGGTGTTCATGATTGGCTAGTAAACAGTGGTGAGATGGTTATTTATGCCTTTTTCAATAAGTTCAAGTCCGACAATCAAAGGCATGTGACTTCAAGATCAAGACAAAATGATCAAAAACTATAAACATCTTCCCACACAACATGCACTACAAAGTTCAAACTAGTAAAGTGCAATAAATAAGCTCATCAAAGCTAAACAAGGTACATAAACATGTTACGTAAAGATAATATGATCAACCTTGATTTCAAATCCAAGAAAAATAATGCAAAACACAAAAATCTTTTTGGTTTAAAAAAACCTTTATGATCAAAAACAAAAAGCACACATTATTCTAAATGATTAAAAATGCAATGCATGACAGTGCTTAACTAACTTATAGAGGGTACACAAATAAGAAATATCAATTTCTTAATTAACCCTTGAGTACATGTACAAACTAGTACATACTCATACAAGATCAAAAATAGCTTAGCACTTATATAACACATATTATTCAAGTTTCTCCACAATGTCAAGCATGTTCTAAATCAAGAGAGAGATATCATAATTCGTGTAATCCTCAAGAAAAATAAAACTAGACACAAAATAAAATATTTTTGTCTTTTTGAAATTTTTCAATGTTTTTGGATTTAAAAAAAAAAAAAAAAAAAAAACAAAAACAACCAAAAACAGAAACAAAACATGTCCATAAACAATTGAAAAAATTAAATTAGAGACAAGTCAGCAACACTCACCTTAGAGAATCTTTTCTCACCCATATAGCACGAGTCTTCGGCTTTGTAGGTGAAAATTCATGTGAAGCAGAGTGTATTTGAGGGATTACACCAATCTTCTAAAACAGACTAAAATCCTGCAATTTCCTTTCACAAGCCAACAAGCTTAAATTTTTCAAAAGCATATGAAACAATTTATTTGGACTTATGGCAGGAGAAATATCATCACATATCCTAGATTGAAATACAGAATGTTTGAATTTCAATTTATGACAATTAGGACGAATGTGACCGGAGACACCACAAAAGTGACAAACAGGAACAAATTTAGGAACATCAGTATTCCTAACAGCAAATCTAGTCTCAAATTTTGGTTTTTGCCTCAACAAAGAACAATTTGGTCTAATATGACCAACAACACCACAAAGGTGACAAGTAGGCACAAAAACATATTTATTATGCTCTTTAACAGTAGGTTTAGACATAGGTTTAGAAACATTAGCGTCTACATCAGAACTTTTATCTTTGTCTAACCTAGCAAAATAAGCCTTTTCTTTATTATTCCTCTTGAAAGGAGGGATATAAACTTTCTCGATTTTAGGTTTAAGAGAAACAGAAACACATCTATTATCAACAGCAGGCTTGGTACTAGTCAAATTTTCAATTTTAGCTTTAGATTCAACTAACTCTTGTTCCAAGCTTTTCATATTCTCATCTTGAGAGGAAATTTGATTTCTCAAAAATTCATTCTTTTTATTAGATTCATCTAATCTAACAACTAATTCCTCTTTTTCAAGATTAGCCAATTTTAACTCTTCCTTGAATTTCTTAGCAATTTTCATAGATTTCAATAACTCCTTATAGAGAGTTTCACAGACATTAATAAGATCAACAAAAACATGAGCAGAAACATGATCGAAAAGACACTTCAAATTATCCATGACAACAGGGGTCAAGGATCAGCTCTTAGATCAAAAGATCTAACACAAAAGAGCTACCCGCTCCGATACCACTTATTTATTTTTAGACCCCTTAAAACACAACCAGATTAATCTAGTTAATTAGCCAAGTGATTACTTAGTCAAATTAATCAAATCTTGATTAACACACATATATCATATCATTGTAAAGTGCGAAAAATAAAGAACATAACGATATGATAACCTAGGAAAACCAAACCGGTAAAAAACCTGGGGAGGATTTAACCTACCTATTCTCAAGGTAAAAAGCAAATCCACTATGAAAGAATTAAAGTTTGTACAATAAAACTTAGACCACTAACATTCTATTGCTACCTCGAGTAGAAAACTTACTACCACGACCCCATTATAGTTCCGATTCCACGGACTACTTTTTTCTTGGCCTTTGCAAAAACACAAACACCCACGTTTGTGACTTTGAGATCACACTCAAAAGTTTAGCAACACAAACTCTGCTGTTTGTGACTTCAAGACCACCCTTGAAAGTTTAGATCATCAGCATCTTTGATGACTAGAGAAGGTAGCAACTTCTACAACACTGGATCTTGAGATTCTTCAAGTAATAATACCAAGAGAAGATATGAGAGAGCTTTTTAGGAACAAAACTCTAAATACAAAATAGGTACACTCTTCTCTCTCTAAAAAGCCTTATAAAAACATGCTTAGGGTTTTCTTTATATACTGGGAGAAGTAGATCAGAAATCCTAATCCTTAATGGGCTTGAACTGCTGTTTGGACTTAATTAAAATTCTGTAGATACGACTTTAGATCGGTCAAGCTTGCTCTTCGATCGATCGAACCAGGCAAATTCTAAAATCTTCTTTCTGCAGCTTGTATGTTCTTGTGTGTTCACGATTTGCCAATTGTTATAAACTTTTATAACCTAACAACATTCATGTTTAGCAACAATGAAACTAAGGATCTGTTTGGTAAGAGATTTCTAATAACATTGTTTAAGTGTTGTCGAAATATGTGAATTAAAAAGTGTTATGAAAATACATGTTGTGGTGTTTAAACACTAAAAACTGTTGTTTAAACAAAAGTATGAAAACGGTCCTTATTTTTTATTTTATTATATTTTATTTTTTTGAGAATGAAATATGTATGATTTTATTAAGGTAAATGAACTACATCTGAATGTAAAAATGAAACAACATGTGATGGGACATCTTCCATCCAAACTTGAAAATCTGGTATGCTTATAGCATGTTTCACCAGATTATGAGCTACACTATTACCGTTTCTTTTAATGTGAGAATACGACAAACTAACAAAATTACTTGCAGCCAACTTGACATCCTCTACCAATAGACCCAGGGAGATAAATTATGGTCGTCTGCCTTCAAAGCTTTTATTAGACCAAGCGAGTCCCCTTCAAGTATGGCATTTTGGAAACCCAGGATCGAAAGCCAACTGTAATGCTTTAAGTGCTGCCAACGCTTCTATCTCCTCTGCCTTGTAAGCTTGGTTTAATTTTTCTGCACAAGAGGCCATAATAGCTCCATCATGGTTCCGTATTACAGCTCCAACACCCGATGAGTTTGCATTATCGAACACGGCGCCATCAAAATTAATCTTGACAAAACCAACTTGCGGGGGACTCCACCTTGTTCCTCGATGCTTTGCTCCCAAACCGCACTTCCAGTCCGTGTGGTCATCTAGTATTGCGCCAGCATGGCTCTAGACATTGAGGGGATTAGGATTTTACCCCAACAACCCAACAAGTGGTATTAGAGCTTATGGTTGCTTAGGTTTGACTATCTTGTGTTGGATTAAACGGAGAATATGACTATGAATATTATGGTTAAACTCTCGGTGTCGAATTATTCGATATGGAAGCCGATGATGGAGGATGTCCTTTATTGCAAGGATTTGGATGACCCTATTGAGGGGGATAGTGCCAAGCCTAGTGATATGTCAGATAGAGACAGGGAGAAATTAAATAGAAAAACTATCGGGTGTATTAGACAATGCATCGATGTTAGTGTTTTTCACCATGTGTCTTAGGAAACAAATGCAAAGGCTCTTTGGGAAAAATTAAGGAGTCTTTATGAAAGAAATACAACTCAAAATAAAGTTTTTATTGCTAGAAAGCTTGTGAATTTGAAGCTTAAAGAGGGCAAGTCAATTGCCAAGCACCTTAGTGAGTTCCAAGACTTGGTTAATTAGATGGTTACAATAAAGCTAGTAATAGATGATGAGTTGCAAACTTTATTGCTTCTTAGTTCCTTACCTGATAGTTGGGAGACTTTGGTAGTGTCACTTAGTAATTCTGCTCCGAATGGTGTGTTACAACTTGCCATGGTCAAATATAGTTTGCTTAATGAAGAAACTAGAAGAAAGGATATGGGCAAGGATATTGCACATGCTCTTGTCGTAGAAGTTCTAAAGGGTGACAATCAATCGAAATCAAAAGGAAAATTCAAGTGCTTTTACTGTGATAAAGAAGGTCAAATAAAAAGGAATTGCAAGGCTTGGAAAAATAAACAGAAAGAGGATAAATCAGAAAATGGTGGATGATGAGAACACTGCTGCTGTTATAGTGTTGGAAGATGAGGTCCTAGCCATATTATAAGATGATTGTTGTACAATTTCAAATCTTTATGTTGAATGGGTGATTGATTCAGCTGCTTCTTGCCATGTCACTCCAAGAAAGGAGTTATTCACTTCATACAAGGTGGGAAACGTTGGAAGAGTGAAGATAGGCAATGATAGTTATGTGAACATTGTGAGAATTGGTGATATATGTGTTAGGGTTAACACTGGATACACCTTGATTTTGAAGGATGTGAGACATGTCCGGATATTCGTCTCAATTTGATTTCCACTCATGTTCTTGATAAAGAAGGTTATGGCAATTATTTTCGTGATGGAAAATGGAGGCTTAGCAAAGGATCATTAGTGTATGCTAGAGGAAAAATTTGTTGTACACTTTACAAGACACAAGTAAAGTTGTGCAAGGATGTTGTTAGTGCAACCTAGGAGGATTCTTCACCTAACTTGTGGCATAGGCGGCTGGCTCACATGAGTGAAAAAGGGTTGTAGATCTTGGCAAAGAAGTCTCTCATTCCCTTTGCCAAAGGTACGTTACTAAATCCTTGTGACTTTTGTTTATTTGGTAAACAACATAGAGTTTCATTTAATATACCCTCTACTAGAAAACCCAACGTATTAGATCTTGTTTATTTTGATGTATGTGGTCCCATTGATGTTAAGACTTTAGGTGGCATTAAATATTTTGTTACATTTATTGATGATGCTTCATGAAAGGTGTGGGTTTATGTTTTGAAAACAAAAGACCAGGTATTTGAGCATTTCAAGAAATTTCATGCCATGGTGTAAAGAGAGAAAGGGAAGCCTTTGAAGTGTCTTCATAGTGATAACGGAGGTGAATACACATCTAATGAATTCAAGAGTTATTGCTCTGAGAAAGGCATTAGACATGAGAAGACAGTTCTTGGTACCCCACATCAAATTGGTGTGGCGAAAAGGATGAACCGCACTATTGTTGAGAAGATCGGATGTATGTTGAGAAAACCGAGAAGCCTAAAGCTACAGTTGAAGGTGTTCCTGATCTTACACCTATCTCTTCTTCCTTAGATAATGCCACAAATAGGGAAGAGATACAAGATGAGAATTATGGTGATGAACCAATTGAATTTGATGCTGATGAGCCAGTAGATGTTGATGGTGATGATGTGACAGATACTGATGGTGTTGAGCAAGGGAAGTAGCCTCCTTCACTAGAAATGGTAGAACCTCGGGTGAGAAGGTCTACTAGAGAGCATTGTCCATCGACTAGATACCCAACTTCTGAGTATACTATGATTACTCAAGACGGGGAGCCAGAAAATTTTCAGGAAGTACAGTCTCATAAGGATAAGAAAAGCTAGTTGAAGGCTATGCATGAAAAGATGAATTCTTTGAATAAGAATAAGACTTATGACTTGGTGGAACTTCCTAAAGGCAAGAAGGTACTAAGAAACAAATGGGTGTTCAAGCTAAAGAAATATGGTGACAAGTTAGTAAAGTATAAAGCTCAATTGGTGGTCAAGGGTTTCAGTTAGAAACAAGGGATTGATTTTGATGAGATATTCTCTCTAGTAGTCAAGATGACTTTCATTCGGGTAGTTTTGGGACTAGTAGCTAGCTTGGATCTTGAGCTTGAGCAACTTGATATGAAGACAGCTTTTCTTCATGGTGATTTGAAAGAAGAAATCTACATGGATCAACCAGAGGAATTCAAAGTGAAAGGGAAAGAACACATGGTTTGCAAGTTAAATAAGAGTTTGTATAGCTTGAGCAAGCTCCAAGACAGTGGTACAAGAAGTTTGACTCATTTATGGTGGGTCACGAGTACACAAAGACAAATGCAGATCATTGTGTGTATGTTAGAAAATTTCCCAATGGTAAATTTGTTATTCTTTTGTATACGTAGATGATATGTTGATAGTAAGACAAGATGCAGGTGTGATTGGAAATTTGAAGAAGGACTTGTTCAAGTCATTTGATATGAAAGACTTTGGTTCAATAAGAATTTTGGGTATACTGATTCTACGTGACAGGAAAGCTAAGAAGTTATGGTTATCGCAAGAGAAATATATTGAGCGGGTTCTTGAAAGGTTCAATATGAAGCATGCCAAGCCAGTCAACACACCTCTTGGTGCTCATTTCAAGCTAAGAAAGAAATCTTGTTCTTCATCCAAGAAAGAGAAAAAAGACATAGCATCAATTATTTATTCCTCAGCAATTAGGAGTTTGATGTATGCTATGGTTTGCACACGACCGGATATTGCTCATACAGTTGGTGTTGTCGGCGATGAAGTGAATCTTCAAGTACTTAAGAGGTAGTTCTGTTGGGAAATTTAGACCCCGGTTGATAAAATTAACAAGTTTTAAACTCAAGTTGTTAATTAGATTTATTATGAATAAAACTTGTTAAAACAAACAAACATCAATATCATGTCAAAATCATGTAACAGAAAAAATAAATAAGATAAGATATGATGACCTATAAAGACCAATGAAACAAACTAGTTTCACAAAAAAAAACCTGGGGGGAAACCTTCTTGAAAGCAATCTACTATAGTAAAGAGAAGTTTCAAATATAGTACAAAACCTTTGTCCCTAGACTCTACAATCCCTATAGATGAACTCACACAACAACCTTCTACTGCTTCGAACCTCAAACTCTTCAATATATGAACGCCACCCTTTTTTGCACGGATCCGAGTACATGACTAACCAAAGATGCATGGCTCCCAGTACGTGACTAACACGCCAACTTGAAGAAGATTACGGCTCTGAGTTCTTCACTTTATCAACAATGAAGATCAAGAAGCACTTGGTTACAAAACCTTAAGGCGCAAAGACGCAGTAGCTTCTTTCAGAGAGAATAAGGCATTCACCTTTTGCATGTGTTTTCCTTGTATTCTCTTATGTGACGGCCTCTAAAATAAGCCTTATATATGTCTAGGGTGGTGAGAAAAGAAACCCTACACAAATATATAAGCATGGGCCAAAAATCAGATCTGAAAATCTGAATTCCCGTAACTTCGATAGATAGTATCTGTCAAGCCTCATTAAACCTCGATAGATAGTTATCTCGTCGAGCAGTATCAAGTTATTTGTCCGCAAATGTCGAGCTATCTGTCCAGCTTTAGTGAACAATTTTTCTTCACTTGTTTCTTGGTCCAATCTTCATGGTTTTAATACTAGACTTGAACAACATGTTTCTTATAGTATTAAACAAATCCTAGATCTATCCAAATACAAGTAAAATGCGTTTTGTCAAAGGATTAGCCAATTACACAAAATATATCCTTAATAATCTCCCATTTTGGCAATTCGTAACAAAACCACAACAAACAAATGAACATATGAGAGAAGTCATAAATCACTCAACTCATATTCACTTGTTGAATACAATAAAATCTATCCTAACACAAACTCTTGAAAAACTTTGCAAGAAGAGAGTTTATGGCAAGTAGACTTTGACAACCTGTATTTATGAAACACTTTAAACAAAACTCATCAAGGCATCTTTGTGTGAAACAGAAATAATAGATTGCATACAAGTAAAGAAACATGTGTATGAAGAGAGAAAAGAAACAACATATGTAGAGGTAGGTGAAGAAAAAATACAACATATATATATATATATATATATATATATATCAAAGATAATCACAATGTATGTAAACATGGTCACAAGACCGGTGTACAAGAAGAAGGAGGTAAGCACTTCCCCTAACAAGATGAAAGACATCTCCCCCTTACAGAGGCATGTATTTCTCCCCCTAACATGTAGAATCTTAAAAAGAAACCACATGATTGACAAAAGGTACAAGAAGCTAGAAAACTTCACCCGAGAAACATAAAGATGATTATGGGGGCACAAGAAAACCATATAAATGCATGAATGTAATGAAATAAGATGCTATGGATGACAAGAGAAAAGAAAGATGCAAAACATGTGAAAAAAAATGCATGCAAAAAAAAAAATCTCGATGGATCGAGAGGTGTCGAGATACTATCGAGCGAAAGCCAACCTCAATCGATCGACCAGCTATTGAGCATCTATCAAAGGGATAGAAAGTTGCTCAATCAATTGACCTAGCTATCGAGAGGTGTCGAGATTGCGATAACAATCAACTCAAGAGCTCGACAGATGGGCTAGGTATCGAGAGGTGTCGAGGATCTATCGAGACTGCTTAAAAATAGTTTTTCAAAGAAGATAAAAACACAAACATAAATGCAATCAAACATGCTACTCAACCAAAGATCCAAGACACACACACACACACACACACACACACACACACACACACACACACACACACACACACATTAAACAAGTCTAACCAATTTTATGTTTCAAAAACAAGTTAAGATTGTTTAGTGAGCATACATTAACACATGTAAACCTTGTGATGGCCAGATCACATTATACCCGCACATGTATCAAGAGTAGCAAAGAATATTGCATGTTGTGTGTGAAAAACATCGCAAGATTGCATAAGTGTATACATGTTATGATGATTTGAAATATGAGGAAATCACTTTAACTCACACACAATCATAACTATTTGATGGGGACTATCACTTTCGAAGTACATCCTATAACTCCCACATCTCCTACAATATACGCTTGCAATCATATTTAAAAGCATTTTTATCTTTTTCCTTTGATTTTTCTTTGCATATTTTTCTTTTAAGCAAATCATGTATGGGCATATAAGAGATAGAAAAGAAATACCAATTATGTTAAGCATTTAACATTCTAATTTTGTTATGTCGAAGCACACAAATGTCATTGACATTGCACTTTTGCTATGCCGAAGTATACAGATATCATTTCATGATTGGTGGACAATAGTGGTGAGATGGTTATTTATGCCTTTCTCTTGGGATTTTCTAGTCCTTCCCGTCAAAAAGAGTGATACGAGTGTTAAGTACAAGAGATCACTTAACCTTACTCATCACAAACACGAGCCACAAAGCTCACTTGCTTAGTTGTGCATAGAGATGCTCATCTAAGCTACAAAAGATACAAAGTTTAAAAACCTTTTTTTCAATGGCCATCCAAGGTACACCAAGTACCAATGTACACAAACACACACTATTTTTGTATTTTTCTGATTTTTCCTTTTTATTTTTATTTTGAGAACAAAACAAAATAAAAACTAAACAACCAAACAAAAACAGACAAACAACATGAAAGTATGAAAGAAAAATGCATATGCATGAAGGCATGATAGAAGGGTACAGATGCATGAAAGTATGATTCCAAAAACAGATAAGAAATCAAGCAAAAAGAGTCCTACTTTAGATAGAAAGAATTAAAGCAGAGGAAAAACAGAAAAGACAATTAAGTCTTAGGCTCCTTTCTCACCCACACAACACGAGTCTTTGGCCGTGAAGATGAAAAAGCACGTGTCCTAGTATGTCTACTAAGTGACATAGAAGAATTAAAATTCTCCTAAAATTGAGTTAAAAAGCTCAAAACTTTTAATAACTCTCCAAACAAAGGTGTAGGTCCTTGAGAGGAAACCCGTGACCGTTTGGACACTTGCTTTTGAGTATACAACTTAAAGCAATTAGGCCGAGTGTGACCAGAAACACCACAATGGTGACAACCATGAGTAGTTTTAGAGCTACTCAGCTTCCTAGTCTAACCTTAGAGGTTGACAGAGACCTCAACTTAGGATAATTTGGCCTAATATGACCAACAATATGACAATGATGACAAATGGGGACAAATTCAGAATTTTTATTCTTCCTAGGAGGAGTTTTAGACATAGGTTTAGAAACTTCAGCGTTAACATCGGATAGTTTACCTTTGTCTATTCTAGCAAAATTAGCCTTCAACTCTTCATTATTCCTTTTAAATGGGGGAATATAAAAATCTTTTTCTTTTGAGTTAGGCTCTACAACAAGTTTGGCACTAGTTAATTTTTCAACTTTAGTTTTAAATTCAACTAGTTGCTTTTCCAAACTCTTAATTTTGTCCACTTGAGATGAAATTTGATTTTTGAAATTCTCATTCAAATTATTAGTTTCATCCAATTTTGCAATCAAATCATCTTTTTCAAGTTTGACCTTTTTAAATTTAGCTTTTAATTTTGTAGAACATTCAAGAGATTTCATACAAAAATTATAAAGCTTGCAATAGGCATCTTGAATATCATCATCATCATTCAATATAAGATCATGCAAATCAAAACAATCAAGAGTTTCCATGACAACAAGAGTCAATGGATCACACAGCAAAGATTAAAATCTAATCAGAGTGTGCCTGCTCCGATACCACTTGTTGGGAAATTTAGACCCCGGTTGATAGATTTAACAAGTTTTAAACCCAAGTTGTTAATTAGATTTATTATGAATAAAACTTGTTAAAACAAATAAACATCAATATCATGTTAAAATTATACAGCGGAAAAAATAAACAAGACAAGATATGATGATTCAGGAAAACCAATGAAACAAACTAGTTTCACAATAAAAAACCTAGGGGGAAACCTTCCCGAAAAGCAATCTACTATAGGAAAGAGAAGTTTTAGATCTAGTACAAAACCTTTGTCCCTAGACTCTACAATCCCCGTAGATGAACTCATAGCGAAAACCTTCTACCGCTTGAGAACCTTTGAACTCTTCAATATATGAATGCCACCCATTTTTGCACGGATCCCATGACGTGACTAACCAAAGATGCACGGCTCCCAGTACGTGACTAACACACCAACTTGAAGAAGATTATTGGCTGCAAAGTTCTTCACTTCATCAACAATGAAGATGAAGAAGCACTTGGTTACAAAACCCTAAGGCGCAAAGACACAGTAGCTTCTTTCGGAGAGAATAAGGCATCGATCATCTTTTGCATGCGTTCTCCTTGTATTCTCTTATGTGACGGCCTCTAAAATAAGCCTTATATATGTTTAGGGTTGTGAGAAAAGAAACCCTAATGGGTCCAACCCACTTGCTTGCCACTCTTGTCAAAGCTCATTTATGAGCTTGTCTTCTCAAGCCCCACAAAATCAGCTTTTGGTTTAATGCAAAGCTAATGCAAGGCATGTCTAACATCTTTGAAGGAAGAAAGAAAAGAAAGAAGCAAAAGGTAAGGGTCATTCAGCCTTGTGAAAAGTCAAGCAAAACAGAGAGCCATTTGGCCATTTTGGTGTGAGTTCCAGAGAGAGCAAAACACAAAGAAAAGAGAGCTTTAGCTTGAGAGGTGCGATCTGAAAAGTTAGAGAGAAACACAAAGAGTGTGAGAGAGTGAAAAAGAAAAAGGAGACATTTTTCTTTGCTCCAGTTACACACAAGGGAGATAAATTGGTGAAGTTCTCATGGAGTTTTTGAGTGCTACAACCATGGAGAGTTGGAGTATTCAGAGGAAGATTTTGTTCTTGGTTTTGTGGTGAGATTGTATTTACTTCTTGAGATTTATTTGTTGTATATCCAATTTATTGTGGACTCAAGTTTAGCACAAACTTGATAGTTGTAATCTCTATTTCATAGTGAATATTTTTTGGAGTTGCCCTGTAGTTTTTCCCTTTACACCGGAGGGTTTTTCCCTTTTCACCGGAGGGTTTTCCACGTAAGATTTGGTGTTCTTGTGTGGTTGTGTTTATGTGGTGCTTGCTGGAATATTTTTGTTTCCATAATATTACTATTGCTTGGTAGTCATTAATTTTAATTCACACATAGACATTGAGGAAATTAGGATTTTTCCCCAACAATACATTCTCCCACCTTGCTTTCCAACACAACATATTGGCATTTGTACAAAAATCCCTGTTAAACAACCACTGCAGTTTTGCTCGGACAAATCAGGTGTGCATTGCACAAGCATATAAAATGTGCTCATGTCCGGGGCAACTAAGGCTCTCGTTGCAAACTTGTGAGAAACACCGATGCGACTTCACTTTTCATGCTATCAAATTGTGTCCGAATCGCCCGACCATACCCATCTACGTCTGATATGTTCTTGGCGTTCCACATGTAGAATGCAGGACTCTCTTCCATGATGCTAAATATAGAGTGGTAGTTGAAAGCTGCCAACTGAACCTATAGGCCATTTAGGCCACCACCAAAGGCCCCCACTTGTAAGAAAAAAAAAAAAAAAAAAAAAAAAAAAAGGTAAGGCCCGCCCAAAAGATGTAAGACTCTGCCCAAATTGTTTAAGCCTTTAATTGAAAATTGAGAAAAACATATTATTTCTAACCATTTCTCACAAGGCAAAAAAGCTAAAATAACATTAAGTCCAAGCACATCACCAAATCTTTAGCTTTCTCAAAAAAAAAAAAAAAAAAAAAAATCACCACATCCAAGTATCCTCTGGATCAAACCTTTGTACCACATTTCATTAAGAAAACCATGTTTATTACTTGAAATGTAGAGAGGGAGAGAAAGAGAGACACTGATTTTCTCAATATACAAGTAACAAAATGTAGTAGAAAATATAACAAAAGGCGAGAAAAAGAATGAAGTAAAAAACACTCACTCTCTCCATCTTGATTCAAAAAAAAAAAAAAAAAAAAAAAACTCTTTTTAGTTGACTTACTCATCAATTGGTGTTGGCAATAGAATTGGTGTTTTCACAAAACTTCATTTTAGGTTCCTTTTTTGTTTTCTCTTCCTTTGCCTCTTTTGTCTTCTTCATGGTTTGGTTTGCTGCTGGGTTTTTATTCTCATTTTTGGCTTAACTTTAGTTTAGTTGTACTCTTTAGTCTTTACCCTCTTAACTTTAGTCTCTTTTGTTTGTACTGAGTTCTTTAATATTCTCTAGAAGGCTATGGAATGGACAATGTGTAGGACTAGGATGGATCAATACTTTAAATGGGTCACCCACTTAAAGTATTAATCCATCCTAGTCCTACACATTTTTTTTTTAATTATTATTTTAAAGAAATCAGATTTAGTGGTATAGAAGTTAAAGTATTGATCCTAGTCCTACACGGGTTTTTTTTTTTTTAAGTCAAATTTAGTGGTATGGATGGATAGTGGGCTGGTCTTAGTGGATCCAATCAAGTTTAGTTCTACACATTTTGCTAAAAAAAGAAAAAGGTTTATTGTTACAATCCTACACAAAAAAAGGAGTATTGATAACAAAATTATAAATTTAGAATAATTTACTTTGTACTAATATTAATTTTAATTTATTTGTGCAGGTTTAAAGTGTAAAGTGATCATATTAAGTAAAACTACAATTGTGCTTTTGATAATTGAAAGTTCAAATATGTGTATAAACACCCTTGAACGTTTAGACCCCCAAATTACAACTTAACCAATTCAAGCATTATGTCAAACAACAAGTGTGCGGAAACTTAACATAAGCTAATATATGGAATTGGAAAAACTATCTATGCCAAATTAAAAACACACCAGAAACGAAGGAACATATATGGGAAACTAATAGACGCACCAGAAACGAACGCATATAAAAACACACATCGCTCTAGAGGGATGGTGTGGAGATGAGAAATAGGCCACAACGAATGACACGCTATCCTAAAGAAAAGATAGGCGGTCTCGGTAAGCTCGGCGGACGTGATCGAGAGGATCGAAACCCCACCGGATAGACGATCCGGTGATGTATGACATGACAACATCTAAGGGAGGAGACTCATCATAGGGATAGTCGGGCTCCCGAACAACCGGAACCCCAAGAGCCTCAACCACTACCCGAGGGGTAATGGTGAACTCAACATCTCGTATCCAACTCTTAACAAGGGTGTTGGAATCATAGACATGGCAAGAGAGATTCGAGAAGAACTTTTTAATCGGGGCGGTCGGGGGTGGATGATCTATCTCTACGAGAGGCAACCAACCTCCGGACTCAAAGTTAGCCCTAATGGTTGGATCAATATCATCTAAAATCATAGCACGCTCAGCCCAAATCTTACACTTACAGGTCAAAGTCTTAAAGGCCTCTCTGCTTTTATCATTCCTAAACACCTCACTCCTAGAGGGAAACTCGGAGGAAGTGGAAGGTCCTATGGGCTTTAGTTTTCCTAGGCATGGTGCTAGGATAAGGACCAAAACACAAAGCAAAGGAACAAAACAAAAAAAAAAAAACCAAGGGCGATCGCAAGTTAGCACAAGAAAAATATAGAACAAAAACTATATGATGCATGAACAGTTTAAATGGCATGATGCATGTCTTAATGCAGTGCAATTTAGTTCAAATAAGTTCAAATTCACAAAATTGGCTTGAGCATAGAGTTTCTAATACAAAAACCCCAAAATTTTGAAAAACCACTTGATCAATTTGAAAGATATTGACTAATTGATCATCATACAAGATAGATTTCAGAAAATAATGACCAATTACATCAATTCAACAAGCCAATTTTATTAATTTAGCTAAATTTGAACAAAATCCCCAATTCGGGTTAATTACAAGCCCTAGAATTTTCAATTTTTCACAAAGCCCCAAATTGATCAAATTAACCAACATATATCATGAATATAACAATATAGGAACAAAACCCAATGATCAATTTCAGAAAAGGAGGATTGATTCAACAAAAATCCCAATTTTGAAAAGTTCCGAAAATCCCACAAAAATGCATGAGTTTATGCATGAAAACATGAAAATAAATGCAAAAGAAGGGGTATAAAGGTCTTACCGGCCTTGGGAGAGAAAAACCTTGCAAAAAGATTGGTTGAAAACGACAAAAAATCTCGGTGGAGCCTTGCCAAGTCGGAAAGAGAGAGGAAAGTTTGAAAAAGTAGTTTAAACAAGTCAAATCTGAGTTTTTAAAAGACCTGATTCACGAGTTTCGATTGATCGAAAAACAACTTCGATCGATTGAAACAGACAGAGACTCGTTAAAACAATTTTTAAAAAATTTCGATTGATCGAAAATTAGTTTCGATCGATCAAAACAGACAAAGGCTCACTGAAACATTTTAAAAAAAAATTTCGATTGATCGAAAAATAGAATGGATCAATCGAAACTCGCAGAGGCTCACTAAATTTGAGGAAAAAACACAGCTTTTGAAAAAAACACATAGGAACAACTCAAAGCATTAAAATTGAGGAACAAAATGCATGAGTATGTGATGATATGATTTTCAAAAACAAGAATTTAAGCCCAAAATTCCCAAAATTAAAATTTCTTGCATTCTCCATAAATTTTCAAACATCAAGTTAATTTTGCACAAAATTCAAGGTATTTGCAAAACTTGGTTGGTCGGACCATAAATACACACAAGAACATGTACAATGTTTAGCAAAGAGTAACTTGTATAGTTTGTGCAACTAGCAAAAGCTTGAGATATATGTGAGGTGATATGTGAATAGCAATCAATCACAAAGTCTACAAAATTCATCACAATAAATTTAAAAGAGACTATCACCTAAAAAGTTACACCATATAACTCTCACATCTCCTAGATTATAAGCTTGCAATCATGTAAGTTTCTTGAATTTATGCCTCATAATATATACACCAATTTTAAGTCATGTGATTTTGGCATCAAGCCTAATAGTACACACTAATTTTAAGTATTAAGCAATTTAAACCGATACTTCACCTTATGTTTTTTTTATTGCATGTGCTACACTTTCTCGAGCACAAAATTTTATGATATGCACTAAGGTGTTTATGATTGGCTAGTGAACAGTGGTGAGATGGTTATTTATGCCTTTCTCTAAAAGTTAAAGTCCAACAGTCAAAAACATGTGACTTCAAGATCAAGACAGAGTAATCAAAAACCATAAACATCTTTCCCACACAATATGCACTACAAAACTTCAACTAGTAAAGTGCAATAAGTAAGCTCATCAAAGTTAAACAAGGTACAAAAGACATGTTATGTGAAAATAAATTGACCAACCTTGTTCTCAAAAACCAAGAAAAATAATACAAAACACAATTTGCTTCCTTAAAAAAAAAAAAAAAAAAAAAAAAAAAAAAAAAAAAAAAAAAAAACCTAGAATGAAATGCATGAATGTTATGCAATGCAAATCCTAGAAAATAAAAAAAAAAAAAAAAAAAAAAAAAAAAAAAAAAAATGATCACAAAGGGTAAAGTAATGAAGCACAAGGACCATGTCGAAAAGACACAGTTAGTTCGAGTCTTTTGCATCCAAAACCTTTTAGATGCACCATGAGCATTGGAATTCTTATTCACATGGGAATGATTACCAACTCCAGGATTGGAATAAAGGTTTAAAGCCTTTATCAATTCACCAATAAGTACCATAGGATCTTGTACTTGAGGCATAGGTACTTTTGGTTTGCTTGCTCTTTTTGCGACTTGCGACTTGTAACAGTTTGGACGTATGTGTCCGGACTTTCCACAAAAGTGACAAACCCATGCAGGTTTATCATGTGTCTTGTCCTTAGATATGGTAGGCTTCTTAGACTTAGACTCTTTCAGATCAACCCTAATCTTCGTAGATGATGAAACTTCTATGGGTTTGACAATCTCACTCACGAGTAGTTTGATAGTTTCACTCACAATCTCACTCACAGAAGGTTCAGAAGAAGATGAAGGGACAAAGTTTGTGGAATAGGGAGCAGACACAGAGATGCATTCAACATAACCTAATCCAGATTTGTCAAAAGGAGACTTTTGAACACTCAACATTTGATCAAGTTTAGAACTAGCAGATCTAGCAATAGATAAATCAAGTTCCAAAGATTTAACTTTATCAAGCAAAAGCATATTCTCGGTTTTCACATTGTTCAAAAGTTCATTAGCATCAAACAATTTTACAAATAAATTCTTCTTATCAAGCTCAAGAGATTCAATTTTCTTCAGGATAAGTTCAACATTCATAGCATCCTTTGCAGCAACTTTGCAAAGTTTATTATAGGTCTCTTGAAGATCTGCATCTTTAGAGAGTTCCCCATTAGAAGGGTTCTCTTCAACAGATATGCTCTCATTGACTACAGCAAATGGCAGTGAAAGCAATGAAGTTTCCATCTTCATCACAATCGGACTCATTATCAGAAACTTCACCATCATTAAGGGATAGCCTTATTCTTAGACTTCAAATAGGTAGGACATTCAGATTTATGTGACCATACCCTTGACACCCAAGACACCGAGAACCCAAAGAATTATTAGAAGATTGACCTACTTTTTCTCTAGGTTTATCATTATTGTTAACCTTAGTGGGATCATGCTTCCTAAAGTTTCTAGGTTCAAGAAGATTCGTGCCTTTTACCTTTCTATTACTATTCCTAAGAAAGTTTCTAAAGTTCTTGGTAAGGTAAGCAATTTACGTAGCAAAGAGCTCATCATCAAATCCACCACCTTCAACATCATCAACTGACTTAAGTGCCATTGATTTGGATTTGGTAGTTTTGGGTAGATCCAACTCATAAGATTGAAGAGATCCTACAAGTTCATCAACAGGAATGGAGTCCACATCCTTACTTTCGGTAATGGCGGTCACTTTGGGTATAAAGTCTTGAGTTAAAAATCTAAGAATCTTCTTAACAATTTTAGGTTGATCATAGATTTCACCCAAGTTAAAATCACAATTAACAATATCATTCAATTTAGTATAAAATTCATCAAAAGATTCATCATCGGACATCCTAATGCTTTCAAATTTAGAAGTCAATTGCTGCAATTTATTGATTTTGACAGCCCTTTGTGCCTTCATGCACAGTCTAGAGGATATTCCAAGCAGTATGAGCAACCTCAACATTAGAGATTCTCTTAAATTCCTCTATAAAAACAGCGTTAAAGATAGCATTCATAACCTTGCTATTGAACGCAACTTCTTCTTTTTGAGAAGTTTCCCACTCATTAATAAGAGTAGTGGGCTTCTCTCATCCGTATTCAACGGAGTTCCGGACTCTCTCATCAATCGATTTCAGGAATGCTTTCATCCTTACTTTCCAATAAGCATAATTATTCTCATCAAAGTGAGGAGGAATAACTAGAGAGTGTCCGTGTTCCATGACAATAGGGGTCAAGGATCAGCTCGGTGATCAAAAGATCAACAACAAGAAAGCAACCCACTCTGATACCACTTGATAGTTTTTAGACATCTTAAAACACAATTGATTTAACCTAGGTAATTCGCCAAGTTGTTACTTAGTCCAATTTAACAAATCTAGGTTATCACAATCACAAAGATCATATCATGCAAAGCAGAGAAAAATAAATAACACAAGATATGATCACCCGAGAAAACCAAACCAAGAAAAAACCTGGGAGGATTTGACCTAGCTATCCTTAAGGTAAACTTGAATCCACTATCTTGAAAGAATCGAAGTTCATATAATAAGACTTACAAGCCCCCACGCTTGACTTCTTATTGCTACCAACCAGTAGAACTTACTGGCATGACCACGTACAAACTCCGAATCCACGGACTCCTTCTTTCTTAGATTCACCACCGGATACAAGCACACCCGCTTGTGTTTTCTTTAAGCTTCAATGGCAACAACTAAGTTAATCATTAAGGTGTAGATAATATTTCCTCCTTAAAAACCCTAAGTTTGTGTAAAGGAAAACTCCTCTAGATCTCACAAGAGATTTATACAAACAACAATATGAGCAACATTAAAACGTGGTTAGGGTTTGCCTTTTATACTTAGGACAAATTAGAAAACTCTAAATGTTTTAAACAACTAGGGCTGAGTTGGAAATCTACAGAAAAAAACATTCTGCCTAAGATTCGATCGATCGAGCCTAAGCATCAATCGATCGAGTCAGGCCGAAATGCACAATACTTTCTGCATTAGCTCGATTCCAACTTTACATAAAATATACAACTTTGAGCAAGACTAAAACACTTCTAAACACATTTTTTTATCATGGTTTGCCAACAATACACATTAGAGTTCTAAATACATAAATACCTAAGTCTTTAGAACCTAAGAGTAACGTCTTTCCCAATTTATATGCGGACGCTTCATTGGATCTAAATATTCAAGAATATATACTATTTAGTCATATATCATGAAATTCAATAGAACTTTTTGGACTCGAAAAACTGTGGAACACTTATCAAATTAACTACTTGATTAGACGAAAGAAAACATAGAAGGGAGAAAGAGAATGAGAAAAGAATTATAGATGTAAATACAGATCAGTTGGTTGTACAAGTGTTGTAATTTTTTGCTGATGAAGAATAAAAGTATAGGAAAAAACCGTTTCATTCTACCATCAACGGTAAAGTAAACCAGAGTCCAGAGAGAAGGTTTATTTATTTCTTAACAAATGAGCAATTTTAAGAGTAGTGCTACTGACACAACATTTATGCAAAATTGCTCATTTGTTGTAAAAAGCCAATTACAACTTGTCACTTAACCTTTATTGTAAAATTATTGTGAAAATATCACTAAAATGATCATATTTCAAATTTATTTCAATTGGGTTTAAACAAAATTTAGGGTCAAGGTTTTCAAAATTTTATTTTAGGAGTCAAAAAAAAATTATATATATATATATATATATATATTTTTTTTTTTTTTTTTTGGGGCAGTGCCAGGGGGTTTATTTGAATCCCTGGGCTGGCTGTAGAGCCGCCCTTGGTAGGTACTTTATTCTTGGTGTAGTTTCCAGTGTCATAATAGTGTTGGGCCGCTCTAGGAATAACAAGATAAATGAGAGCAACAGAGAAGAATAACAGCAGTCTCGAATGGCCCATTTTCATTGTTCCTCTGCAGTTGTGGCTAGGTTTGAAGAATTTTAGCATAAGAGACTATGTCATTCCTGTTCTATACTTTCATTAGTTCATCTATCTGCGCCTTTCTACATTGACTAGGGTGAAAGGTGCTGGAAACTTCATTTAATTAGAGACTATGACCAATTCAAAGCTTTGAACTAAATAATACATTGTTTACATATAAAGACGTGAGTGAATACTGAATAGTCATAGTCATAGACTAATAGGACAAAGTAGAATTCAACGAAACACGGATATATTTGAAAGTTCAATAAGTGTATGAAACACTTTGAACGTTTAAACCCCCAATTTATAAATTACCAATTCAAACTTAATATCAAACAATTAATGTGCGGAAAATGAACAAAAGCTTAATGCAGAATTGATAAACAATCTAAACCAAATAAAATCACATTCACTACAGAAATTAAATGGAAAAGATTAAGGGAAGAGACATGTAAACACAAGGACAACACTCGATGTGTTATCAAAGAGGAAACCGAAGCCTTCGGTGTAAAACCTCTCCGCCGCCCTCCAAGCGGTAAAACACATTTAATCAAGTACAATCACACGAATGAATATGGCATTCATTGAACATAGATATGTGTGTTGTGCGTGAATATCAAAGACCGGATAGTCCTTAGTCTAATGTGAAGCTTCAATGATCAATTCAATCAAGACATACACAACTAGCACTAGATAATGTGATCCATCTCAATTATAGAAATATGCATATATGACCTCCTATAAAGGCTTGAGTACAATATCTTTGAAGCTTTTCATTTGGCTTCATGTTTGACATATCATTTGATCTATTTGTATCAACACATCTCATTTTGAGATTGATGCCTGAAATTTTTAATATTTCACTTTGATGAGTTAGCTTTTGGCTTTTTGGGCATCATATACTTCTAATTTTTGGTCGCTTTCCCTTTTTCTTAGTTGAATACTAGTATGTGCGATAAGCTTTAGCAGCTTGATATCTCTTTTCATTTGGAGATTTACATTTTGTGAGCTCTTTTAGCAAAACAATAAAATAAAGTGTGGGAAGATATATAGACACAAGTCTATGCATGTCTCAAGATCAACAAAATCATTCACTAATCATTCATGTCAAGGTTGAAGATCTATTTACAATAGTTACAAAGATTTCAAAATTTCTCCCACAATGATATAAGTGCATAGGGAACAAGCTATGCTTATAGATGCACAAAGCCATTTGCACAAAGGTACAAGGTAAAACATATTTTGAGACAAAACTCAACAATGTCGATCAATTTTTTTTGGATTTTCTACTTTTTATGTGGTTTTTGGATTTTTGACACATAAGAAAGAAAAGATTAATAAGAAGCAATAATGTAAAAACAAACAACAACAAAATGAAACAAACAAATAATTTTAAAATTTCATAATCAATAAACAAACCAACAATCACACAACAGAGGAAGTATTAATGCATGGACATGTGGTAATGCTTATGCATGAGTACCCTTCATTACCCATACATCACGTGCGTTTGGGGTGATTTCCGTATAGGATTGGGTACGAGAGATAGGACTTTGAAACCTTCTAGTGAAGCTTTCCAAACAGTTGGTGAATGCACCAATCATTTTCATCACGTCCATCATTCCGGGATCAACATTTCAATCTCTTGATGACTCAACAGCCCAAGTCCTCTTGTCATTTCTTGGCCTTCTTGACCTTTGGTCACCAGCATTCCTCAATGCTTTGTCGACTTATGGCAATTGGGTCGGGTGTGCCCTTGAAGTCTGCAGTGATGGCATATATGATTCGTTCTAGGACCTCTTTGCGATCGAGGAAGAGATTTTGATCTTCCTTCAAGCCTAACCACAGATTGATTACGGGGCTTGTTCAACACTTGCTGGTCGATTACATTCTTCTTCTTCTCAATATTTGCCTTTTCAACAGTAGAGGCAACTACAACCTAGCTCTCTTTGGCCTTCACAAACTTCACTTCTTTGGAGATGTTCATAGCTGAACTACTTTCTCTGGTATATCCTAATTTGGTTTTGTCGGAGAAGGTCTTTTGAGAAGAAAGAACATCATTAAGCTTCTTTGTAGAGACTCGCTTTACCTTGGCATTTGCTTGAACCACCTCAAGCTCAAGGAATTTTACCTTGGTGTAAGCTTTGGTTAGCTCGCCATTTAGCATCTCTATTTCACACTTGGCCTCCTTATATCTCACTAGAAGAGTTTTATAGTCTTCTTGAGCTTTCTTCATCTTTTTCATAGTTGCCTTGGCCACCCTTGCATATTCTCCTAACTTCTCAAGTTGAGAATTGTAGTTCTCTTTAAGACCAGCTGTGTCTTCATCTTCTTGAGCATCTAATTCTTCTACAATTCCCATGAATTCCTCATCACTATGCTCCCCAAGTTCTTCCATAAGCAAATTCAAGTCCTCTCAAGACTCAACATGAGCAACAATCATGAATGCTGAGAAATTCCCTTCTTCATCACAACTATCCTCCGAATCGGAGGTGGAGGAATCTAAGTCACTGAGAGTGGTGGCATACACCTTGCCCTTTGATCTCGGATAATTAGGACATTTCTTTTTGAAATGGCCCTGTCCATTACACTCAAAACAAGTGACTCCTTGTGTAGATTGGGACTCCTTCCCTTTTCTCTTTTTGAAGTCTTTCTTCTCCTTTCCGGAACTCATAAATTTCCATTTATCACCAAATTTCTCACCGTTTTTGAACTTTAGAAATTTGCGGAAATTCTTTGCAAGGTAGGCAACATCCTTTTCTACTGCATCCTCATCCGATGAACCATGACCTTCTACCTTTTCATTTATTGTCTTAAGAGCCAGTGATTTGCTCTTTCTTTGATTAGGTAATGAAAGTTCATACGTTTGGAGAGAACCGATCAGCTCTTGGACTTTGATTTCATCAAGGTCTTTACTCTCCTCAATTGCAGTCACCTTTGCACGGAAGCTCTCCGGTAATGAACGAAGAATTTTTCTTACAACTTTCGAGTCCTCCGTTTTCTCTCCCAAGTTAAACTTGCCGATGACCACTTCATATAGCTTATTATAGAAAGAGTTAAAGGACTCATCCTCGCTCATCCTAAGCTCCTCAAACCGGGTAGTCGGCATCTGTAGCTTTGTGTCCTTGACTTTCTTTGTACCCTTATAAGTGGTTTCCAAAATTTTCCATGCTTCCTGGGCAACGATGATATGAGAAATTCGATGGAATTCATCCGGGGACACACCACAAAAAATTGCGTTAAGTGTTTTACTATTAGCATTTGACGCCGCGAGGGCTGCCTTATCCCAAGTGGATTTGGTTGCCTCTGGCTTTGTCCAACCTATTTCAACAGCATCCTAAACAGCCTCATCTATAGAACACAAAAATGCTCTCATCCTTACCTTCCAAAAAGCATAGTTGCTACCATCAAAATATGGTGGAGCATTTAAAGATTGAGACCGGTCCATCTTAATATGGGGTCAAGGATCACACTATGGTAATGAAACCAATAAGAGTGTACCCGCTCTGATACCAATTGAAAGTTTAATAAGTGTATGAAACACCTTGAACATTTAGACCCCCAATTTACAAATTACCAATTCAAGCTTAATATCAAACAATTAATGTGCGGAAAATGAACAAAAACTTAATGCAGAATTGATAAACTATCTAAACCAAATAAAATCACATTCACAGCAGAAATTAAATGGAAAAGATTAAGGGAAGAGAGATGCAAAAACAAGGACAACACTCGATGCGTTATCGAAGAGGAAACCAAAGCCTTCGGCGTAAAACCTCTCTGCCGCCCTCCAAGCGATAAACAATCCACTAAAGAATATAGTTGGGATACATGAACAGCAGAAGACCCTCTAAGCCTAATTTACCCAATGTACCTAAGCTCTCCAAGCTCCTACTCCAACGAGGTTACGCCGAACCTATTTCTTCTTTAACTTGCCGGATTTCGCTACTTGACCATAGCATCTACCAATATGAAATTGGTCCCTTCTTAATCGCTTTCCAAACACCAAATGGCTTCCTCACGGATATGGGTATGGTGAGAAAAGGTTTTGGTAATGTACCTCTCAAGGATTTGACAATGGAGAGGAAGAGAGTAGAGGAATTTGAAGAGTCTCTATGTGAAGATTGTGAATGAATCAATCTTATTTTTCTTTAGGGTTTCTCTCTCAAAATTCCCTGTGGAAGCTCTCTAAATATCGTGGGTATAAGGGTATATATATAGTAGGGTGAGAAGGAATGTGAAAAGTCAATTTTTCCCAAACAGGGTGTTCTGGCAACTTGACCTCGCGACCGGGTTGAGTCGCGAGTTCAAGCCGCGAGCTAACGGCCTGGCTAGCTTGGGACTTTTGTCCTGTAGTGCAACAATTGGCGCGACTCTTGACTTCGGCATGCTTGGCACGTGTGCAACTCTGCAGCGGCTTGCAAGCCGCGAGCCACCAGCGAGATCCGGTCGCAAGTCCTTGCTTCTTTGCACAATCTTGAGCATTTCTTCACACTCTCTCACACACTACTCTTACATGATTCTCACCTAAATATAGGGTTACTAATTGCTAAAATACAAGCAAATTTGGCACGGAATAAAGCCAACAAGATGGTTGATAAAATTCAACCTTACAATATTTATTTTGAATTAACGAAACAATGAACTTTCTTCATTTTTGTTAGAGCTTCAACGTTGATTGAGCTATTTTTTTAACTATTTGACACTACAAAAAATTAATTTATCTATTTTACTTACTCATTTTACAAAATATCTATCATCGGTGGATCTATTTTACCTTTCAACAAAATAAAATAATATAAATATCATAATCAAAATAATATATCTAGTACAATAAAATAATATATCTAAATAAAAAGTAGTGTGAACACACAAAGAAAAATAAAAATACACACACACACACACACACACACACACATATATATATATATATATATATATATTTTACCTTTCAACTCTCACATGCACAACCAAAATTAGTTGTGCACTAACTAACAACAATGGAGCCAAAAAATATAGCTTTGGTTTCACCATTGTAAGACACATTTTGGTATTTGGTGGTACTAAAAATAGCAATATAGCTATTTAGCACCACCAATGTGGGTGCTCTATCATGCTATTGGTAAGAAAATTTTAGGGAAAATTATTGTTTTTCACTCCAATCTTTAATTGATTTATAATGTTCCCCAAAAATTTTGAGTGCAAGATTAACAACCTAATTTGGGAGTTTTCTTTTGTCACAAATAACAAACCTCATATTGTCTAATTTGGGGTTAACTTTAACAAAAAATTGCAATTTAAGTAATCTAAACAATTGAGGAGCATTTTGGTAATTTTTTTGCATATGAAATTACTAAAATACTTTTTATTCTTGGAATGAATAATCAGTAAATTTTATTAACAAAAGGAATAAATGAGCACAGAAAATTGCAAATTACACCAACAAGCAAAACATCAAGTTCAAGTCAAGGGAGCAAACAAAGCAACAACATTTCAAACCACAGTTTAATAAACCACTAGCCGAGATTAGAAGCAAGGTGTTACATTGCAAAAAAAATAAAATCTCAAATTAATTGAGGGAGTTAATCGTGCATTTTGAATTGTCAAATTGAAGTATTTGTTGAGATGCAAATTTGACATAAAAAATGTTGGAGCTACTAAGAAGATCCTTGGGATAGAAATTCACTGTGATAGAGGGACTTGTAATTGCGGATTTGACATAAAAAATGTTGGAGCTACTAAGAAGATCCTTGGGATAGAAATTCACTGTGATAGAGGGACTTGTAATTGCGGCTATCTCATAAGGAATATCGTAAAAAAAAAGTGTTAGAGATGTTTATAATCTTGATTCAAAAACGGTTAGTGTGCTGCTTGTTGCCAGTTTCAAATTGTCCTCACCGTTGCATCCAATATTAATATTAGATAAGGAGTTAGAGTGTATGTCTAACCTATTATTATAAGCACGTTTTCAATAAAAATCTTAGGAAAGAATTAAAAATTAAAATAGAAACTTGTTAATAAGCATTATTTCTTTTATACTATTTATAGATCTCATGAAAAAAATATGTTAGGACATATGTGTTTCACATATTAAGAACATATGTCATGACTTTATGTAATTGGCTTATCCTTTGACAAAACGCACTTTACTTGTATTTGGGTAGATTTAGGATGTATTTAAATACTTCAAGAAACCATGTTTAAAGATCAAGTGTTGAAGCCTTCAAGTCTGTCCAAGAAAACAAGTTGATAGTGCAAATTCATTAAAACTCGACAATTGGCTCGACAAATTTGTATCTATCGAGCTTAAGAAAGTTGTTCAACATTCGGTGTGCTTGACACCTGCTCAATAGCTTCTCGACACTTTCTATCTATCGAGGTTTAAGATTTTCAGAATTCAAATATGATTTTCTTGGGATCCGTGAATATGTCTTTGGGCCTTCTTTTCTCCTAACCCTAGACATATAGAAGGATTGTTTTAAGGGCCGTCAAATAGTTCACAAGTTGTACAAGCTTTGAGCAAACTCTGTTTAAGCAAATTGTGACTGGAGACGAAGTTCTTGCCTTAGTTCATCTCTTTCTCTTGAAGAAGTTGCTGTGTATGTGCACTGTAGGGTTTTGTGACCAAGCATCTTCTTGATTTTCATCGTGTGGATGAACTGAAGAACTTTGCAACCAACAATTTTCTTAGTTGGTGATTGAAGTCGTGTACTGCGATCCGCATGATTGGTTAGTCACGTAATTGGGAGTCGTGCATCTAAAAGGGGAACTGTCACTCTGAAACAAGTCCAATTGGGTATTGGGGTAAGGGTTCAACTGTACGTTGGTAAGGTATGTGAGATTCCTTTACTTGTAACCGCTTGTTGTGATAATAGTGGAGTTTCGGGAGTGGTTACCCGAAAATCACCTAGTAGGGTTTTTGCCGTTAGGTTTTCCCCATTCGTAAACAAATCACCGTGTTATTTATTTTCCGCTGCGTTATTAGTTTATTGGTGAGTTTTTTGTGCTACCACGCGTTTACATGATAAATTGATTAATTAATAACTTGGCTAATTAATTAATTAATTTCTATCACAAAGGGTCATTCAGTTTGTGGCATATCAAGTGGTATCAGAGCAGGCACACTCTGATTAGGATTTAATCTTTGCTGTGTTGATCCATTGACCCCTGTTTGTCATGGATAGAGGACAGTCATTAATCATACCTCCTTCATTTGATGGCACTAACTATGCATACTGGAAAGTACGCATGAGAGCTTTCTTGCGGTCTTTAGATGAGAAAGTGTGGCAAGCTATAGAGATAGACTGGACTAAGCTTACGAGCGCCCGACCAATTGGGATGATACCAAGATTAAGGCGGCAAACTTCAACAGCAAAGCATTGAATGCATTGTTCAAAGGAGTCACCAATGAGGAGTTCAAGAAGATATCCTCAATCGAAATTGCCAAGGAGGCTTGGACCATCCTCCGGACAACCTATGAGGGTACAAAGGCTATAAAAGATTCAAAGTTTCAGAGGCTTACTACAAGCTTTGAAGAGATAAAAATGGGGAAGAAGAATCTTTTGATGAGTTCTATGCCAAGCTAAAGGACATAGTGAACTCAGCCTTCAATCTTGGGGAAACCATTCCAGAATTCAAGATTGTAAGGAAGGTGTTCAGATCTCTACCTGAGAGATTTCATGCCAAGATCACGGCAATAGAAAAATCAAAGGATATTGATAAGATTCCTTTGATCGTAGCTGGTGTGGAAACTTGCAAACCTACGAGCTAGGGTTGACTAGGATTGACAAGATAGGTAAAGGCAAGAGCATGGCACTCAAGGCCAAGAGCAAGAAGACAGATGAATCTTCTGATGATGAAGATTCCAAGATGAAGTCCTACATCACCAGGCAGTTCAAGAAGTTTATGAAGAACGCCAATGGAAAGGGTTTCGACAATGACTGCAGGCAATCCAGTTCTTCTCGGTTTAAAGGCCAAGACAAAGGGAAGAAGGATGCTAAGGAAGGTAGTCGCATACATGCTTGTTCCCAGACCTAAGTGTTTTGGGTGTCAAGGCTTCGGTCACATGAAGCATGAGTGTCCTACATACCTCAAGAGCATTGGAAGGAGTAAGGCACTTGCTGTTACCTTGAGTGACACCGAGCTTGAGAATGATTCCGACAGTGAGGATGATGGAATCTTAAATACCTTCACGGCCACCGTTGATCCTACTGATGGGATTGTTGAAGATGTGGTTGAAGAGGAGAAATTGGTGGAATCCAAATTTGAGAAGATGGATGATCAAGATGACATCCATACAGCCTATGAGAAGCTATACAAGCTTGTTGAGAAGCATGAGAAACTCTATAGGCTAACCACCAAGAAGCTTAGTGATGTGGAACTTGATCGTGAGGAGCTTTCCACAAAGTTTGATGAAGCCAATCGGACTATTGGAACACTGAGGTTTGAGAACAATTTCTTGGCCGAGAAGACCAAGAAGCTTGAAGCGGAGCTGTTTTTCAGTCGAGCTCAATTGGAGAGGACTTCAAGTGCAAAGCTTGATGATATGCTTAGCATTCAAAAATCTACTTGAGATCGAATAGGTTTAGGGTATGGTCTTTCTTCCTCTAATACTGCTTCTTCTAGTACTACTCTTTTTGTTCCTCCTGCTAATAATGTTAAAATTGAGAACAATGAGATTAAAACTGAATTAGCTAGTGAGAACATAGACAAGGGTAAATCTATCTTAGGAGCACCCCCTAAACTTGAGAAGAAAGATGCTAAAAACCCTAGGGCTAAGAAGGCTAACTCTCAAAAGCCTAAACAAAAGAAGCAACATCTCTATCATCATTGTGGAGTTGCCGGTCACACTCGACCAAATTACTACAAGTGGCTTGCCACTCAACAGAGCAACGACATGATAGCATCCGGGAACCAGAATCGCCTTCAATCCTTTCTTGCTCCCCTTGGAGATCTCCTCAAAGCCCTCATGTTCCTTTCGAACTTGAACGGTTTTTCCCCCTCACCACCGATTCAAAGGTTTAATCAAAGGAAAGGTTCTTCAAGGGTGTGGAAGGAAAAGGGCTCCGAGTGATTCTGTCACTTTTCGCTCTCTCTCTTTTTGTTTTTGTGTGTGCATTACATTTGTGTTTTACTTTCAAGTTTAAGTTAGTCTAGTTTTTATGCTTTGGTTGTTTAACACGTTTTTTTTTTTTTTTTTTTTTTTTCATATAAAAATTTAAAAAAAAATTGAGAAATACAAAAATAGTGTGTGTTTTGTGTACATTGGTACTTGTGTACCTTGGATGGCCATTGAAATAAAGTCTTCTAAACTTTGTATCATTTGTAGCTTAGATGAGCATCTTTATGCATAACTAAGCAAGTGAGCTTTGTAGCTCGTGTTTATGATGAGTAAGATTGAGTTGTCTCTTATACTTAACACTCATATCACTCTTTTTGGCGGGAAAGACTAGAAAATTCTAAGAGAAAGGCGTAAATAACCATCTCACCATTGTTGCCCGCCAATCATAATATGACACCTGTATGCTTCCGGCATAGCAAAAGTGTAGTGTCAATGACATTTGTGTGCTTAGGCATAGCAAAATTGGAATGTCAAATATCATTGGGTAATTCTTTTCTCTTTCTAATATGCCCATGCATGATATGCTTAAAAAGAAAAATATGCAAAGTAAATAAAAAACAAAAAGATCAAAATGCTTTAAAAATGATTGCAAGCGTGTATTCTAGGAGATGTGGGAGTTATAGGATGTACCTCGAAGGTGATAGTCCCCATCAAGCAATTATGATTGTGTGTGAGTTATAGCGATTTTCTCATATCTCAAATCGTCATAACATGTATACACTTATGCAATCTTGCGATATTTTTCACACATAACACGCAATATTCTTTACTATTCTTGATACATGTGCGGGTAAAATATGATTTGGTCATCACAAGGTTTTACATGTGTTAATGTATGCTTACTAAACTGTCATGACTTGTTTTTGAAATATAAAATTGGTTAGACTGGTTTAGTGTGTATGTGTGTGTGTTTCCTTTTGGAGATCCATGTGCTTAAAATTATTTTTGAGAGCTTAATATGTTGAGTGGATCATTGGTTGAGTTGCTTGTTGGATTGCATTCATGTTATTGTTTTTCACATCTCAAAAAACTGATTTTAAATGCTGGCTCGACACCTCCTCGATACCTCCTTGATACCTTGCTGTTTGTCGAGCTTCTTGAGCTTTTTCTAATCGCAATCCCGACAGTTGCTCGATACCTGGTGGATCGATCGAGAATGGTTTTGCATCCTCGATAGCTTCTAGACGCCTAGTGGATCGATTGAGCTTCTATTCTTGGTACTATTGAGTTGTTCCTCGACACCTCCTCGATACCTCACTTGTTGACGATCATTTTTTTCGACACCTCCTCCATAGATATCTCGATCCCTCTCGATACACCGCATCCTGTCGAGATTTACTGCTAGTACTATTTAAACATCCCGTGCGATCCATCTCTCATTTCACTCGATCTCTCTCTCGATACGTCTCTGATTTCTCTCCCAAACTCTCTCATCTCACTCCCTTAACTGTTCCTCAAGGTTTTGAAACCTAGGTTTTGGGGTTTTTGAAATTTTTTTTTGGGTTTTTCAAAATTGATGAGTTTTTATTGAAATTTTGGGATGGGTTTTCACTTAAATGAGTTTAAAACCTCATACATTGCATCACATTAGCATTATAATGGTATTGTCATGCATTTAGATGTGCGCTATCTGTTTGTGTGCTGATAGGTTGGGATTGGGCTAAGCCCATGATGCAATTTCTTTTGCATGTCACATGTCCATGCATTTTCCATGCATACGTACTCTTTTTCAATATACTTGTTATACTTGAAATTTTTTGGGACTTTTCTGATTGTCTTTCTTTCTCTTCCTTTCGTTCTGTTTACGTTAGTCGTGTCTATGGCACCTAAGCGTAAATCCACTCCAGCCCAGAACCCTCTTCATTCCAGAACTTCTTCATCATCCGATCCTACTTTATCTCATATTCGGTTCTGTAATGATGATGCCTTTAAGGCATTTTCGGAGAACTTTTTTAGACGAGGCATTCATTTGGAACACCAAGTCGTTACATCGGACTTTCCCGACACCGACCTTCCCTCTGTCATTCACGGTGGGGGATAGGAGTCACTGTGTGACATCCCGGTCACCTGTCCTCTCATGCTTAACCAGGAGTTTTACTCCAACATGCACGGGATTGATCGTTCAGTACCTCTTTTCTTCACTCGCGTTCGAGGTACGCACATTCCTATCACACCGTAACTTGTTGTGGATGTGCTTCGGGTCCCTAGGATAGAGTTTCCTGACTATCTTAGTTATGAGCGTCTAAGGATCGTGTCCGAGGGATGAGCTTATGTCCTTTTTTTTGTGAGCGCCCTTACGCTTCGGGTGAGCATCTGTTTACACCATGTCAACCTTTTGCTAAAGGTCCTAGATTCATGAACATGGTCATGACCTTTGTTTTGCATCCACTCTCTCACTATAACTCTATCATAGAGCCTCGTGCTCGATTTTTGTTATCTCTTCTTGAGCATCTTACTATAGATTTCTCTTCTCATTTCATTCTGTCTATTATAGATGTTCATCTAGATTCGGTGTCCCATGATAAGCTTATCTTTCCTTCCGCTATCACGAGGATCTTACGCCATTTTTCCGTTCCTTTTCCCTCTTCTGACCATTTCATCGTCATGTGTGCCATAGATTACGCTACCGTTAAACGTAGCGAGGCCTAGCTTCGGTCACGGCGGTCAGATTCAGCAGCTCGTCCCTCTTGTTCAGCTCCATCCCGTTCTGCTCCATCCACATCTGCTCCTCCCTTTTCTTCGGGCAATGTGACTTTAGGAGACATCATGACGTAGCTGTAGCGCATGGATGCTCGCCTAGATACACTCTTTACGGAGTTGTATCAGGTGAACATTCGTGTCGGTCGTATTGCACTCGTGACAAAGCGTCCATGGGTGGTTTTGCTCATGAGGCTACTCCTTCACCACCTTCTCCTGTGGTTTCTGATTCTGAGGATGAGGATGATGATGATGGTGATGACGATGATGCTTCGGATGATACTGATGGAGATGCTAGTTCTCATCGATGATATGTCTACTTGACACTCTTACCCTTTATCACTCGTGACAAAAAAGGGGAGTAGTTTTGGATATGAGAGTAGTCTATTTTAGGGGGAGAGTTAGTATAGGACCATTTTGTTAGGGGGAGTGTTGATATGTTTTGAGGTGTAGTGAGGATAGTATGTATCTTTTCTTTTCTTTTCTTTTCTTTTAGATACATTACTCTTGTACATGAGGTCTTGTGACCATTTATAGACATACATTGTACTTATCTCTTTCTTTATATTGATGTATGTTTTTCTTTTACCTACCCTTTCATGTGTTGGTTCTTTTCTCCCTTAATACACATGTTTCTTATACTTGTATGCAATCTATTATTTCTGTTTCACACAAAGATGCCTTGATGAGTTTTGTTTTAAAGTGTTTTAAAAATACAGGTTGTTAAAGTCTACTTGCCATAAACTCTCTTCTTGCAAAGTTTTTCAAGAGTTTGTGTTAGGATAGATTTTATTGTATTCAACAAGTGAGTATGAGTTGAGTGATTTATGACTTATCTTATATGTTCATTTGTTTGTTGTGGTTTTATCACGAATTGCCAAAAGGGGAGATTGTTAGGACATATGTGTTTCACATGTTAAGAACATATGTCATGATTTTATATAATTGGCTTATCCTTTGACAAAACGCATTTTACTTGTATTTGAGTAGATTTAGGATGTGTTTAAATACTTCAAGAAACCATGTTTCAAGATCAAGTGTTGAAAGCTTCAAGTCTATCCAAGAAAACAAGTTGATAGTGCAAATTCATTAAAACTCAATAGTTGGCTCGACAAAATTTGTATCTATCGAGCTTAAGAAAGCTGTTCAACATTCGGTGTGCTCGATGACTTCTCGACACCTTCTATCTGTCGAGGTTTAAGATTTTCAAAATTCAAATCTGATTTTCTTGGGATCCATGAATATGTCTTTGGGCCTTCTTTTCTCCTAACCCTAGACATATAAAAGGATTGTTTTAAGGGTCGTTAAACAGTTCACAAGTTGTACAAACTTTGAGCAAACTCTATTCATGCAAATTGTGACTGGAGACGACATTTTTGCCCTAGTTCATCTCTTTCTCTTAAAGAAGTTGTTGTGTATGTGCACTGTAGGGTTTTGTGACCAAGCATCTTCTTAATCTTTGTAAGGTTGAATTTAATCAACCATGTGTTGGCTTTATTCCATGACAAATTTGCTTGTAATATAGCACTTAGAAACCTTGTATTTAGGTGGGAATCATGTAAGGGTAGTGTGTGAGAGAGTGTGAAGAAATGCTCAAGACAAAGGTGCAAGGTGAAGCGGAGACTCGCGGCTAGGACTCGCGGGTGGCTCGCGGCTTGCAAGCCGCCAAAAGTTGATCACGTGCGAGCATGCGGGGAGCTGAACAGTCACGCCACCGGAGCATTACACGACAAAAATCCAGATCTGGCCATTAAGTTAGCTCGCGACTTGAACTCGTGACTCGGTCAAGTCGCGAGGTCAAGTCGCCAGCCAGCCCTGTTTTTGGAAAAACTGACTCTTCGTATTCCATTCTCACACCAGTATAAATACCCCTCATTCCCACAAGATATGTGTGGCTATTCAGAAAGAAAAACCCTAAGAGAGGTTTCTTCAAAACACCCACCCAATTAGAGAGAGCTACTCATTCTTAGAGAGAAATCTTTGTAGTCTCTTCTCATTCCCTCTCTCATTGTCATACCTATTGAGAGGAGATTTCTATCCAAACACTACCCACACCCATTCAGAGTGTTGAGTGTTTTTGGAGCTTTGGGAAGCATTGGAAGATGCCAAGGATGGCGGATGCTACGGTCTAGTAGCGGAATCCGGTAAGCTAGAAAAGAAAAAGGTTCGGCGCAACCTCGTTGGAGCAAGAAGTTGGAGGGCTTAGGTACATCGGGTAGATTAGGCTTGGAGGGTCTATTGCTGTTCATGTATCCCAACTACATTTTCTAGTGGATTATTGACCGCTTGGAGGGCGGCGGAGAGGTTTTACGCCGAGGGCTTCGGTTTCCTCTTCGATAACACATCGTGTGTTGTCCTTGTGTTTGCATCTCTCTTCCCTTTATCTTTGCCTTTTATTTTCTGCTGTGGATGTGTTTTTAATTGGCTTAGATTGTTTACTAATTCTGTATTAAGTTTTTGTTCATGTTCCGCACATTAATTGTTTGATTTAAAGCTTGTATTGGTAATTTGTATATTGGAGGTCTAAACGTTCAAGGGTGTTTATACACATATTTGAACTTTCAATTGGTATCAGAGCGGGTACACTTGTTGTGGTTTAAATACCTAAGTGTGATCCTTGACCCCTTGTGTTTATTTGCCATGGATTGTGCTTTGTATGACTCTTTGCATGATTTGGTTGGTGATGAATGTAATATGCCACATGTTTGTGAAAATGCCTCTATGAGTGTTAATCCTCATAAGTGTGATGACATGTTATTTGAATCTATGGGTGGTGTTGACAAACTCTTAAAGAAAAATGCTAAGAAGTTTCAAAAGAATTTGAGCAAGTTATTTTGTGAAAAGGATGATTTGATTGCTAAACTCAATGAATCCAACAAATTGGTTGAGAAATATAAAAACTTGCTGAAATTTCTCATGAAAAGTGAAAGAGTTTGAATGTTTGAATATGGACTTGGATGCTAAACTTGTTTTGTCTAACAAACTTGTTGATGATCTTAAATGTGAAAATGAATCTCTTAAGATGCATGCCAAGTGTTTGATTGCTGAACCTATTGTTAAAAAGGATAAAAATATTTGTTGCAATCATGTTATAGTACCCGATTTTGTGCCTAGTGTGTGTTCTACCTTAAAGGACAAATCGGTGTACATTCCTCCACATAAGAGAAATCAAAATGTGGAGAGAAAGGTTGTTAAGTCAAAGCCTCTGTTTAGGTCTCAACCTAAGGTTTTGGATGGATCTAAGTTTGTTCCAACTTGCCACCATTGTGGTGTGATTGGTCATATAAGACCTCAATGTCATAAGTTGAAGATGGAACAAAATCATATTGCTAGATCCCTTCCCAAAAGGCCTAGTGGACCTAAACACATTGTGTGTCACCATTGTGGTGCCTTTGGTCATCTAAGACCTCAATGCTCTAAGTTTCATGCTTTTAAAAGAATCAAAAGAAAAGAAAAACTTGAGCTTCTTGGAAGTTGTGCTAAAAAGGATAAACCGGATTTTAGTGATAATAGCATGTTGTTAAAGAAAGTGTTTAATGCTCTTAACTCCTTGTCTATGTGCATCTCTGGTTCTCATTCTTCCAACCTTCGTCTCACTTCTCTTGAGACACTCATTCCAAACAATCGTTCCGTTTGGATGAGGAAGGGTTCCTATGGTTGAGTTTTTGCTCTTTTGGTCCTTGATTTAATTCTTTCGATCTTTGTAGGACCCTTCATGCATTAAATGTCATATCTTCATGCATTTTGTGCATCTTGCATTTATTTGTATGCATTGTTTCGTTTTTTATCTTACTTTTATGTTTCTATTTTTTGTGAGTAAAAATCCAAAACCACATAAAAAGTGAAAAATTCAAAAAGTTTGATCATATTTGTTTGAGCACATATCACATGTGAGTTTGGCCTTGTACCTTTGTACAAATGGCTTTGTGCATTTACGAGCTTAGCTTGTTATTTTTGCACTTATATCTTTTTGTGGGAAAAATCTTGACATCTTTGTGTGATTGTTGTAAATCGATCTTCAAACTTGTCATGAATGATTTGTCAATAGTCATGTTGGTTTTGATACTTGCGTAGACTTGTGCTTATATCTCTTCCCACTCTTTTATTTTTATTGCTTAAAGAGCTCAATAAATGTAAATCTCAAAATGAAAAGAGATAATGAGCTGCAAAAGCCGTCGCACATACTAGTATTCGACTAGGAAAAAGGGAAAGCGACTTATATGAAAATGTATGATGCCCAAAAAGCCAAAGGCTTGTTCATCAATTTGAAATATCAAAAATTTCAGGCATCAATCTCAAAAATGAGATGTATTGCTCAAAATGAGTTGTATTGATTCAAAATGATCAAATGTTATGAATTGTAAGAAGCCAAATGAAAAGCTTCAATCTTATGTAATCATTTTCTTGTGGGAGGTCATATATGTTCATTTCTATAATTGAGATAGACCACTTGACTTAGTACTAGTTGTGTATGACTTGATTGAATTGATCATTGAAACTTCACTCTAGACTAAGGACTATTCCACATTTGATACACGCACACACAACACACATGCCTAATGTTCAATGAATGTCTTATTTATTTGTTAGATTGTACTTGTCTAAATGTGATGTGCGTGTGCTCAATCTTATATGGATTAATCCAAAAATATTTTTGATCATTTTATATGTTTTTGGAAGTGATTTTTATCACTTTTTGTGTTTATGTTTAGTGCTTACTTTGTTTTTCAATGTTTAAACATGTTCTGGTTTGAAAAACAAGTGTCGATTTTTTGGCCACTCATTTTGGCTACTTGCGTGAGCTGCCCGAAGAAGCTGCCGTTTTGGCTACTCGGTTTGGCGGCTTGCAAGCCGCGAGTTTAAGCTGCGAGTTCAGACAGAGAGGTTTCGCGGCTCACTCGCGACTTGGCTCGCGACTCGCCGATCATGAGTCGCCCGTAATCGCCTTTTAAAGAGCTTTTTCGTGGGAAACTTGTTTTAAACCTCTCCCATCCTCTCTAAAACCCCTCTTTCAATATTTTTACATCAAAACCCAACCAATTTGAATGGTTTTTCAATCCATTAACATCTCTAAGGTAATTATAAACTCTTTTCATTGATTTTGATCCTTAGATTATGTTTTGGAGAGTTTTGTGCTCTTGGTTGGGATTTTCATCATAGGGGTTGGGAAAACTTATTTTTGTCAATTTTCTTCATGGGATTGGTTTCTTTTGTTGATATGCATTGGATGTTGGCCCCTTGTGGCAGAAAGAACATGTATTAAGGGTGGATTTCATGATGTTCATGCATTGTATCACATTTTTATTCATAGTGTGCATGCTAGGTGTTTGATAAAATGTCTCTTAGACATTTTCTCGCTTGTTTGGACTCCGATGAGTACCAAACTTTGGGGTTTCTCATGTTTTCTCATTAGGAACATGTTTAGTTCATTGGTTGTGTATTTTAACACACTTTGCCCCACATGTGCATTTTTCATGCATTGGTCATGCATGCACTTAGCCACCTCTTGCACACACCTTTGCTACCATTGTCATGCATTGGTCTTTACCTTATTTCTTCATCCTAGCATGTCATGTTTACCTTATGCTTTGTAACATGTTACTTTGTCTTAGGTTTGAGCTTCATTTTCTCATTCATCTTGCACCCCTCATGCATCATTAGCATTGTTCATACCTTCATCTCTTGCCCTTGTTTCTTCTTGACCCTTTGTCTATTCCCGACAAAAAGGGGGAGTGTATACTCTAGAGAATGTTTCGGAGTATTTTGTCATTTCTATATGACTCTTATGCACATCCTTAGGGGGAGAAATTCTATTTCTCACATGCACATTTGTAGGGGAGAGATATTCCATAGGGGAGATGCATATACCAAGGGGAGAAAGACATTGTGTTAACTAGAAAACTTTGTTATGTTTGTTTTCTTGTTGGCTTTATGGTGCTTTGAGTTATGCTTTGTTGTTCTCATTGCATCATGTTTATGCTTTAGACATGCATACTTCCTTATGCTATTGTGCTTCATTGAATGCATGTTCGGATGATCAATTGCTTTGCTATGTGTTCATTGTAGTCATTTCTATATGACTGTTTTGGTGTTTGATCAAGTTGCTCATATGTTTTACATCATGTTTACTTGATCGCAATTTGCTTGTTACATTATACTTGTCCTTTTATTACTTGCTTTACCTTGAGGGTCTAATGTGTTTTGTGCAAGTGTTTCGGAGTTAAAAGTATATATGTTCCAAGTGCATCACGACTTCTCATCACCTTGAAGGGGAGAAACTTTATGCACTTTTAGTTTATATTGTTTAAGTTTTTATTCAATATAATGTGTTTGTACCCATGTGCTTTTGTAAGCTTTTAGGGTTAATGTTTTATGCATAGTTTGTAGGCTTTATGGTATGTACCTTGCTTAATGCAGCCTTTATGCTATGTTGAAATCAGTACTTTAATCTAAATGTCTTGCATTTTGATTTATGTACTTGTCACTCTTGTGCCCTTGTAGGATTGTTCCTAGATGCATATGCCTTGTGTGTTATGCATTGGTTGAGTGTTGAGCATACAAGTGTCTTGCCTTGTGCTTGTTAACTTGTATGTCCTTGTGTTCATTCCAAGTGTGAATGAGCACTTGATCACTACCTTGTGGTGTTCACTTGGGTGATCAAGCCATGATTTGTTTCTTAACTCCATCTTTGCTTGATCACATATTGCCTGTTTTCATATGCATTTATAATTTTCTGCTTACAATGATCATGGTGTATTGTTGTGTTTCAGAGATTCATGTTCATATGATTCAAGAGCTGCACAGACTTCTAGATTTAGGTGTGAGTGAGTTTTGCCATTGTTCCCAAACTCACGTTTAAGTCTAGAGTCTGTTTTAGGGTGTTTTGTCATGGAATAGCCAAAGGGGAGATTGTAAGGTTGAATTTAATCAACCATGTGTTGGCTTTATTCCATGACAAATTTGCTTGTAATATAGCACTTAGAAACCTTGTATTTAGGTGGGAATCATGTAAGGGTAGTGTGTGAGAGAGTGTGAAGAAATGCTCAAGACAAAGGCGGTGAAGCGGAGACTCGCGGCTAGGACTCGCGGGTGGCTCGCGGCTTGCAAGCCGCCAAAAGTTGCTCACGTGCGAGCATGCGGGGGAGCTGAACAGTCACGCCACCTGGAGCATTACATGACAAAAATCCAGATCTGGCCATTAAGTTAGCTCGCGACTTGAACTCGTGACTCGGTCAAGTCGCGAGGTCAAGTCGCCACCAGCCAGTTTTTGGAAAAAGCTGACTCTTCGTATTCCATTCTCACACCAAGTATAAATACCCCTCATTCCCACAAGATATGTGTGGCTATTCAGAAAGAAAAACCCTAAGAGAGGTTTCTTCAAAACACCCACCCAATTAGAGAGAGCTACTCATTCTTAGAGAGAAATCTTTGTAGTCTCTTCTCATTCCCTCTCTCATTGTCATACATATTGAGAGGAGATTTCTATCCAAACACTACCCACACCCATTCGAGTGTTGAGTGTTTTTGGAGCTTTGGGAAGCATTGGAAGATGCCAAGGATGGCGGATGCTACGGTCTAGTAGCGGAATCCGGTAAGCTAGAAAAGAAAAAGGTTCGGCGCAACCTCGTTGGAGCAAGAAGCTTGGAGGGCTTAGGTACATCGGGTAGATTAGGCTTGGAGGGTCTATTGCTGTTCATGTATCCCAACTACATTTTCTAGTGGATTATTGACCGCTTGGAGGGCGGCGGAGAGGTTTTACGCCGAGGGCTTCGGTTTCCTCTTCGATAACACATCGTGTGTTGTCCTTGTATTTGCATCTCTCTTCCCTTTATCTTTACCTTTTATTTTCTGCTGTGGATGTGTTTTTAATTGGCTTAGATTGTTTACCAATTCTGTATTAAGCTTTTGTTCATGTTCCGCACATTAATTGTTTGATTTAAAGCTTGTATTGGTAATTTGTATATTGGGGGTCTAAACGTTCAAGGGTGTTTATACACATATTTGAACTTTCAATCTTCATCGTGTAGATGAACTCAAGAACTTTGCAATCAACAATTTTCTTAGTTGGTGATTGAAGTCGCGTTCTGCGATCTGTGCAATTGGTTAGTCAGGTACTTGAGAGTCGTGCATTTGAAAGGGGAACTGTCACTACTGAACAAGTCCAATTGGGTATTGGGGTAAGGGTTCAACTGTAAGTTGGTAAGATACTTGGGATTCCTTTACTTGTAATCGCTTGTTGTGATAATAGTGGAGTTTTGGGAGTGGTAACTTAAAAATCACCCGGTGGGGTTTTTGCCGTTAGGTTTTCCCCATTCGTAAACAAATTACCGTGTTATCTATTTTCCGCTGCATTATTAGTTTATTGGTGATTTGTTTGTGCTACCACACGTTTACATGATAAATTGATTAATTAAGAACTTGGCTAATTAATTAATTAATTTCTATCACAAGGGGTCATTCAGTTTGTGGCCTATCAAAATTTTTTAATATTTTTTTTGGTTACTTCATCCAGAAGATTTCAATAACTATTTGGTTATGTTTAAGGGGAGAAAAGTTCAATGTTTATATTTATATTTATAAAAAACTAAATTATTTTGCTTTAAGTTAGTGGCTGGGAACGAATTCAATTCAATGAATTCCAAAATGGTAAGGACAAAATTCAATCATCATAAAAAAAAAAAAAAGATGCATGCAATTGAATTTCTTTCCCTTGAATTATAATGTAATATTTTCATGCGCTAGTAGCCAAAAGGTTTTTACTCAATAAATATAACTTTTTATGTTCTACATATATTCAACCATCAAGAGAATATATAATATTAGAGTCAACAATTAATATAGGACCAAGTTTTGATAAAAATCTTGTATTGATTATAAAATATCAAGTTATATAACAAATCATGAGCTGCACTTTAATATTTTTCAGGAAATTGGGGAAGAAGCTTAAAATCACAACTTGTCATATGCTCTTTATTCCTTGTTTTAGAGAGTATTTTAGTAAAATCTGAATCCTTACAAGGCAGAGTATTAATTGAAATACGTATAAGAGTTTTATTTATTTATTATTTTTGTGGTGATATCCCTTCTTTTATCTTACACATGTGAATGCTTCTTATATATGTTTATAATTTTCAAATTTTTGCAAGTGAGAAGAATGCATCAATCAGTCATCTTTTAATTCATTTATTTGAGGATCAATTCAAAGCTTTGAACCGAATAATGCATGGTTGACGAAGACGTGAATGAATAATGAGGTCATATTCAAAATTTCTTGTCAAATTCATGCACTCATTCAGATTTATCCAAAACTGCAGAGCTACATAATGTCAACATGGACCACATAATGTCTTTGTTGTAACTAGTAAGCATTCCGAAAGTACAAATAAAAGTGGGAGGCACCGCACAGTGGGCCATTTTTCTTCCAGACCTTACAAATAAAAGTGATGTTCGTTGAACTTTCCGAGTGGAAAGGCAGGTAAAGATTTTTCTCTGGGGAATGACTTTTTACTTTTCAAGCTGTCGATCATGTAAATATGGCCATAATTCAAAATAACTCGACAAATTCATGCATGATATTTAAGTGGGTATGGTAATCTCTAAATCCTAGATTGTCAAGGAATAACTAATTCGGATTTATAAAAAGAAACTTAAAACTACTCAACTTATCGTTTGTATTAGACTTTTCTTACTGGCATATCCTAAACTTCTAATATAATTATTTTAATTAGTATTTAACTCGTGCAATGCATTGGAATATTTTACATATTTTAAATTCAATCAACCCCACGTGTCAATACACTAAAATACCTCCATGTAATGTTGCACATCTATTCGTTTGTCCTTATTGCATGTAATTAGTAATCAATTCTTTATGCTTTTTCTGGATTAATGCATTTTTCCAGAAAAAAAAAAAAGTAACCCATAATTGGTGCCTACGGTATAATTGCAATATAATTTATATGTACATTAGTATTATTTTGAGCATCAAAATAAATCTTAAAATTTACGGCAAATAAATTTGTATAATGATTCGATACATGATAAATTATTTAAAATTGCATATGCAACTATTTATGCAAAATATTATGAAGTTGATAGATCATAGATCAATGTAACAACTCTGAAATTGTTACACAAAAAAATTGTCTAAATATTCACTAAATTAGAAACATTGTAAAAACCATTTACAATTTGTTTGTTTGTTTAGACCCCTGTAAATTAGATTAGTTAGTTTAACCTAAAGAATTAGCTAAGTAATTACTTAGGTTTATTATTTAGATCTAGGTTAAACATATGCAATCATATTACTTAGTGCGAAAAAGTAAAGAAGACAGCAATATAATTATCCGAAAAAATGAATGAAACCAACAATTTCAAGGTAAAAAATCTAGGGAGGATTTAACCTAATCTATCATCAAGGCAAACAAATTCACTATGATAGAATGGAAGTTTAAAATAGATTTTCTCCCTAAAATCTAAAACTACCTTTTTTAGAACTTACTCACATGACCACGTGTAGTTCCAAATCCATGAACTCTTTTATCTTGAATTTGCTGAACACAAATACCCATGTTTGTGACTCGAGATCCCACTTAAAGGTTTAGCAACACAAACTCTCTAGTTTGTGACTTCAAGACCACTCTTGAAGGTTTAAATCTCTAGCACCTTTGATGACAAGTGATGGCAAAAATCCTACAATACCAGATTTTGGAGTTTCTTCAAAAACTAACACCAAAAGAGAAGATTTGAGAGAGATTTGGATACAAAAACCCTAGATCTACAATAGGAGGCACAAGATGCATTCTTCTCTCTCTCTCTAAAAACCACAACTAAGGTTAGCTTATAATATCCTTTAGATACTATAGCAAGTAGATCACGTTTTGGGCTTCAAACAAACAAGTTTGGGCAAGTGGGCCAAACTTAAAATTCTGCAGATATGATTCTCGATCGGTCGAGCCTTCTTCTTCTCAGACGTTGAACTAGATAGATTTTGAATTCTCCTTTCTACAGCTTATATGTTTTTTAATCTTGACCTATATCAATTTGAGCATTGTCTAATCAAACTGATAGACTTAGGAATCTATATTTAGACAAGTTTAAGCTCACAATTTGTCAGTTGTTCTAAACTTTTAGAACCTAACAATCTCCCCCTTTGGCAATTTGTGACAAAACTTACATACAAAATGAAATGCTCAAATACAAGAACAGTCCTATTACCATAAAATGCCCAAATACATCACAAATTCCAATCTTAGACTTCTAACCCAGAAGTTGCAAGAAGTGGTAGAAGATTTTGATCGAAATGTACCTTTCTTTCCTGAAACACTTAAAAGAGCACATTAATGCATGTGTGGAAATAAAGACAGATAAATAATAAATAACAAATATGCAATAACAGCAAATAACAAACATGCAAACTAACTCTCCCAAATATAAAAATAGGTAAAAACCTTTTCAACATGATTCCCAAATTTCATCTATTTCTCCTCTTTTTTGTCATGTATTGACAAAAACAATCCAATCAAAATGTAGTCAAAAAACATACATAACAGAGGTCAAGAGAAGATAAAGAATCAAGGAACCATTAAAAAAAAAAATGCTCTATAGTAAAAAGAGGCAACTCCCCCTATGAAGAGCAACAACACCCCCTATAAACATCATAGGTTTGAAAAACAGTTTTGAGAAAATTTTAGGAGGTAGGGAAAAATAAAATTTAGGAGGATTCTCTTGAAGAAAAACATTTTCTCTTTCAATATATGCAAGCTTGATACTATGTGACCCATAAACAAATGCGTGCAAACATTCCAAGCACAATTAGTTAAGACTATACAATATAGATCTCAATAATATAAAAATTCAGCATGCAATGTTTTGTCATGTGTCAAGGTATTTGAACTCAAATCAACATCAAGATTAGAGAAAATATTGCACATTTATTATCCACCACATCTCAAAAAAATATTCCCAAATTTTAACAATTCACACATCAAGAAAAATAGCATATACTAAAATATGCAGAACTCAAAAATTAATCAATCAATTTTTAAACCAAGTTGAGTACCTAATTTAGCAAACTGTATGCGTGTTGTGTGTGAAATTAATTTGTGAGAGTTATGACTGCAACAATGCAAGATGAATAAAGAAAACAATGCAATGCATGTGAATTCAAATATAAATGATGCATGAAAAGATTGATTAGGTAGGAACTTGAAAAAAAAATTCTTGAAATTCGATTGGTCGGGAGGAATCGAGCATCAATAAAAAAAAAAATTTCCATGGAAATTTCAATCGATCAAGCATCAATAGAGCAAGAATCGAGCCGGACAATGACCTTTGGCCTTAAAACTGGACATTTTCGATTGGTCAAATATATGGTTCGATCGATCGAACAATGTAAAGTTTAAAACTTTTAAAATCTGAAAATTTTATGTAGAAAAACAACTTGAAATAAGTTTTTAAGACTCAATGTAGATGCACATGATCTAGGAAAGTTTTAAAAACATGATGCCACTTAAATGCAAATATCAAAACCAATCAAGAAGTTATAATCACAAAATTTAAACTTTTAAAACCTAAAAATATTATTTTTCTTCAAATTCCCAACCAAAACAAACATTTACATTTAAACATCATATCATATGCAATTAAAGATTGCCAGATTAGTCAACACACAGTCCCATGTACAGAATTACATCAGTCAAAATGTCTCCCCTACAAAGTACAATCGCATATACTTTGTTGGGAGATTCACAAGTAGTGAAATTGTAAAACCCATAATCAATTTTGATGTTGGAATACATGGAGGCCAAGAGGGAATTGAGGTTTGCTCCTTAGGTATTGTTCTTGGAGTAGTTACGATGTCATAATAGTACTAGGCAATCGTGGGGATAACAAGATGAATGAGAGCAACATAGAAGATTAAAAGTAGTCTTGAGTAGACCATTTTCTTTGTTCCTCTATAGTTTTAGCTATCTTGAAAGAATTTTAGCATTATAGTCCTATGTCATTCAATTTTAGCCCATTTTTTTTGTACATTGACTAAGGAGTTTGGAACGAATAATACGGAAGTGTGAGTGAATATTGAATTGTTATAGGATACTAGCCTCTAAACACATGCTTAGAGGCTCTTCTATTTTTAGGTAAGAATTAGTAATTTACATTAATTATAATTTGAGATTACTATATTTTCCAATCACAAAATGTCTAAAATAATTAATCAAACCCCGATAACCATAAAAAAAAAAAAAAAAAAAAAAAAAAAAAAAAAACAAAAAAATATATGTCATTCCCACTCTTTGAAAAAGAATTTGCACCAAAGTGAACAATTAGAGAATATTAAACACTCATCAAACCAACCAAATAGAAAAAAGAGAAGACTAAAAAAGAAAAGATAATGATATTGAAAGAATAATGATAACAAAGTAATAAAATCAAAAATAAGAAATCAAATACTGAAGGGGAACTCATAAAATAAAAGAAAAATTAATTTGCTGCAAGTTCCCTCTTTGCAACAAAGAAAAGCAAATGTAATATGTAAGCTTTTAGAAATTATGAAGAAAAGGCAGAGTAACGTATTAGAAGTCCATTGATTTTTTAAAATAAAAAATAAAAAAAAATAAATAGAAAAGATCAATATACATGGAAAAATAGTTATTAGAATGAAAGAATATTTTTCTCAAAAAAAGAAAAGAAAAATAATGAAAGAGTATGACTTTCAAATCCTTCATTAAATCAATAGGAAACAATTACATTAACAATAATACAGAAATAATAATTGATGTTTGCTCTAAATAAATACATAGTTTCACATCATTAATCAATGTTTGCTCTTCTCTTGCAATTACATTACAACTAAAATTTTTAAATGCAACAAATAAATAAATTAACCCAAGTTTTCAGAAAAATAATAACATAAAACCGAATCACACCAATGCTATAACTTACCGAATCAAGCAAACATTTCTAAATGTTGGTGCAAACACAATAATAATGGAAATAACACAACGAGAAACTGAATAATACTTTTGAATATTATTAACGTAAAGAAAGAAATTACACAACACTATTTGGACCGAGGCGCGACACTCGCTCTCTTTAAGAAGATTCAAGTCCTTAGTTGGCTAAACTTTGTAACCGGTGTAGACCTACTTTGTAACCGGTGTAGACCTTCTCCGGCTTGTTCTCCCAGGATACAATAGCCCAACAAGTGTTGTATGGCTAGAACAACCTCTGCACAAAGTATTCAAACCCAAAGCTCCACCAGAAAGAACACCCTTCTTTGCCAAGAATTTGTTGGATATTAATGTGATGGGCTGGAGTTACTCAATTAATGGTGAGATAAGGCGTTTGTGAAGAATGAAAAAGCCCAAATGGATAGTCCATTAAGTGGGTTAATGGCTCTTCATACCTCTACTCTTCACCTCCCCCTTGCACACGTATCTAGCCCAATATCCGAGAAAATTCATGTTAGCCCATTAATCACCACAATTAAAAAGAATAAAATAGTCTCTTTCCTTTTCAATGTGGGATTAAACATTTTCACTAACTCCTCATTTTCTATATTTACTCCTACATCTTTACATTTATGTTATAACATTTATTCATTTTAATTATTTAATATTAAAGTGCTTCAACACTAAGAACCACATTGAATCAAAATGTGAGATCATAGAACAATATTGGATAGTTTTCAAGCATGAAACACTATAAAGTTGTAGGAATGGAAGAGAAATATAAGTACTACCATAAAATTGCTTAAAACATTCTTACAAGTAATCGCATGACCCATCCCATCTTTTCAATTGCGGCGTTTAGAAACGAAGGAAAAGACAAACTATTTTACTCAAGGAGGCAAATTGCAAACTTGGAGGTGTATACAATGGAGTAATAAGGATAACTAGTTTTATTTTGACAAATGAAACAAATGATAATTATTCAAACATTTTATTTTTTTTAAAAAAAAGTTATCCAAAGTAGTGATAAAGATAGGAAAATAAGGAAAATATTTTTTTAATATATATTTTTTTTATATCCAATACCCTATACATGGGGTTAAAAAGGAAAAAAGAAAACCGGGAATGACAACTTCAGTTTAGGAGTTAATGGGTGTACTACAAAATTTGTAAAAAAAAATAATAATAATAATAATAATTGTTAAAAACATAAATTTTTTGTTCAGATTGAATTTTGAAAACCAACAGAAAAAGTGAACCTATTTTGTCAACAATATTGTATGTGGAAGTTAAAGATGTATTTTTAGTTTTTTACCAGGTTATCTTTCAGTTTTTCCCCTACTTAAACGTAGGTTGTAGGGGTATTTTGAAACCAAAAAGATGTCTAGTCTAAACAGGGAAGCTCCTTAAATAGTAATATAGAAAACAAAATTCAAAAAGTAATTTCTATGGTGGTCCACTTTTTTATTTTTTTAAACAAGTTTCAACCAATGACATTTGCTCCTGAAGATAGCTTGTTATCATCAAATTAAGATACCAATTGGTTTTTGGTGTAGGCGAGGAGATCTCTTATTCAGCCATCAGAGACTTACCAGTTGAGCTAACTTTACTTAGATGTGATGGCGATTGAGTATAAAGATTTATTTATTTATTTATTTTCAATTACCAACCAACAAACTTTCTACATTTTGCTATTAGTAAGTTAATTTAAGGGAAAATTATAAATTTTCACTCCAATCTTTAATTGATTTATAATGTTCCCCAAAACTTTTGAGTGCACAACCACCTAATTTGGGTGTTTTGTCACAAATGACAAACCTTATATGGTCTAATTTAGGATTTTTCAAAATTTTTTAAACTAATTTTTATGGTTTTGGGGGAGGGGGAAGGGAGGTATTGGATTTTATTGACATGGAAAACAGGTGGGATGGGACGGGTCAAGTTCGAGATAGCTCAATCGGGTTGCAAGTTAAAACAAGTTCAAGTAGAAAAAAAGGTCATTTTAAGTGGCTTAGGAATATGTTTGGTTAAACGGATTATGGGTGGGGTCGGGTTAGTTTGACCCATACTTTTCACATGAATTTTTTTTAATAAAAAAAATGTATTTGTCCTTTGGAAAGTAATGCAGCAAATTAGTTGATGTAAAATACATTACTTTGAATTCATCACTCATATCAAGAATGAGCTCAACTAAACAAATTAACACTTGTTCAATAATTTTAAAATGATACAAATTTCAACATTACTAACCAAAACAAAATAGCTCAAAAGATAAATAAAACAAACACACAAGTTTCATTTCTGCACAATATCAACATCCAAAAACAAAAAACAAAATTACAAATGCCTTATTGAATAACTAGTTTGACAAAGAATAAAAACATATATGAAATTTACAATCTTGACAACTAATTTTATAATCTAATATCAATTGTGGTTGACACTTTATTTCAACTAGCTTGTAAAAATGTACATATTAAGATGCATAGTATAATTCTTACATATATAATTTAAATGTTATTGGTAGTTGTAGGAACACGATTCTTTAACGGCCCAACAATGATGTTGGGCTCGCACGTGAAAGATCCCTCACAATATGATTTGTAGAGAGTGGGCTTGAAAGGCTAGCGTTTGGTCATATTTTTATGTTGGTCCGCAATTCCGGACTTTAGGGGAACTCGTATAAGAAAGGGCTTGATCTGGATATCCAAGCCCTACAACTTCGTAACCTGAGGATTGGACTCCTCGGATCATGTCCGAGGAGCACTAATGTCTTTCTCCCGTTACCCAACGGTGGGTATTTTGTGGTGGTGTGCGTACATTGTCCGGGCATTCTCATCCCTGGAGTTTTTACCCGGGAAGTGAGAGGGGATCCCTTTCTGATTAGTTTACCTTCTCTTTTATATCACCACGTTCAAATGTGTAGGGTCAACTTTTTCAGATAGTTATTTGTCCCGTAAGTCTAATCCCGAATTGTTGGGGATGGTTTGATAAAGCCTAAGAATCTGGTTCATTAGGTGCGAGTCTTATCCGGGAGGGTAGTAAGGGTAACTTACCCAAGATATTTTAGATTTTCTTACAGATTTGTTCCTATAGCTCTCTTTTTTACCCCTCTTCTCAAGGGAGCTTTGGGTCTGTCGAGGACGAAACTGTCCTCGGCCGCATCTCCGGGCCATTTTCGGCCTTACATTTTTGAGCTTGGGCCATAACCTTTTTCGGCTTGGGCCTTTGGACTCCCCATGAGCAAGTGGGCCTGGCCCATAAATTATTGGGCCCCACCGTAGTCATTCTTATATTTTTTTTTAACTCTTTAAAAATTCTTGTAAGAATGTTATTATGTAGACAGTGTAAATTGTCCGTTTTTTAAATATTTTTATGTTTATTAATTATAGACTCTTTGGTTTTTGTACACAATAACTCACTTCAATAGATATTTATAATTTAGTCCCACGTTTGATTCTAAAATTAAGAAATAAAACCCTCTATAAAAATAAATAATTTAGGACATATGATGCGAAATTAGACTTCAATTGTAGAATCTAATTGGATTTTTTTCTAATTTAATATATAGTGTTAGATATATGATTATATTTTTTATGATTTATTTATATTAGACTTCTGCATTTGACACAAAAATTAATTTTTTTTTATTAGATGAGACATATATGTATATGTAGACTCTAATTGAATTCCAATTTGAAATCTAATTAGATTTTTTCTCAGTTTGACCTATATATATAGATGACTTATAAACTTGAATTTTTTTAGTTCTAAAAAATGCTTATAAATATAAAATCATTAAAAATTTATGTTTTTTATGGTTTACTTATATTGGACTCTTTGTTTTTTACACTAAATTAACTCATTTAACACAAAAATTAAAAAAACTTAGATTAAATGGAACACATGTCTAAAATTAAACTTTAATTGAAATCTAATTTTTACATTGAATTAACTCACTTTGCACAAAAATTTAAAAACTTAGATTAGATGGGACATGTGGCGCAAAATTATACTATAATTAAATTCCAATTTGAAATTTAATTGGATTTTTTCTCAACTTTACCTATTGTTATATATATAGATTTGAAAATATACATTAAAGTTTGATTGTTTACTTATTTATACATGGTTTTTATTTATTTATTTATTTATTTATTTTATGAATATCATGTCATTGTTAAACAATACACACTTCAGAAAATATCATAATTTATTTTGAAAAAACATTTATTTTGGGCATTACCTTATAAACAGTACCAAATCCACCCTCTCCAAGCTTATTAGCATCAGAGAAGTTCTGTGTAGCAACTCTGATTTTGCCAAAGTCAAATTGCAAGCATTCAACAACACTAATTTGATCACCAGCATCAACTGAAGAACAAGTCAAGACGTCTGAGTTAGATTACTAGGTATTGCCTAAATTGAAATTGCAATTATGTATATACAAAAACAAGGGGTATGCAGAACGAATTACTGAAATCCTTTCTTCTTGAATTCTGAGGGAACTAAAAATGTCTTCTATGTAATATTCTTGCATTTGTTTAGTACAACTCTTGCAGTAGGGTAGTTTCCACCAAAACCGATTTAATATCCAATTAATGGCCTCTCGATTATGTTTTTGTTTAATTTAAAATGATAAGGAGAAAATAATAGCTGAAATAGCGGAAACTTATTTTCACTAATATTGCTTAATTCTCTAAACAATGAATTCACCACTACATAAAAATTGTAGGGATATGGTAATTTTTCCTGCTTTTATAGTAATGATTCACTTATCACTTAGCAAAAAGGAAAGGTAAACCAATTTCTAACTTACTTTCAGCTTTATCCACTGGGTTCCTCGCTCTTAAATTGATGCAGATGCTGATAGAGATGATTAGTACAGCAGAAGCAATTAATAGTAGTCACAGCTCAGTACTCACTACTACAATGAATAGTGAATACAGCTCGAGATGAGTCACTTTCATTCCTGCAAATTCCGGAATTCTGCTTTTATTAAAACATTAATTGCAAGTGCTCAATTTCGGGACACGGGAAAAAAAAATTATATATATATTTTGAATGGGGTGTTTGTTTTCATTTATGTTTTATACTATTTGGCTATGCCATACGTACGTCCATGTTCTTTAGCATATTTTGCATCTTTATTATATGTATTTTGTGGTACATTTTTAATAATATTAAGGAAATATCTGTTTTTTGAAACAACCTAATATTCAATTCTGAGATCAAAAGTGGTGCGAACGTAATGACACCAACAAACCATATATATATATATATATATATATATAGTTTCTTCGGTCTACGTTGATCATTCACAGTTGAAAATATGTACTTCTGTCAATACCAGGGTTGAAAAGTGGTGAGGTAACGCCTACTAGGCCATCTTTCTTCCTTCAATATCAGATGGACTTCCACCGAATAAACAAATGTGACCGTCGTTGAACTTTCCCAGGAAAGCTAAGTTTTTGCCATTTTCTAACTTACTTTAAGGGTTCCCCGGTCTTAAATAGATGCAGATGCTGATAGATATGAATCGTACAGCAGACGCAATAGTAGCCACTACTAAAATGATTACAGTTCGAGATGAGTTACCTGCAAAATCTGGAATTCTGCTTTTATTAAAACTAGTCTTCCTAACCCGTTAGTTTGATGCACGGAAAACTATTAAAAAATAATAAAGCATGTATATATTAAAAGACAATTTAAGTTCATGTGTGCTTGCAAGGGATACATACCTAAATAGTTCTTGCGGTAGAAATAAAAGCCACATAATAGTAATATATAAATCTCTTAAAATCTAAACCTAAACCTAAACCTAAACCTAAACATAAGGACTAAATATATAAACAAACTAACCTTACAAAAACTGAATTTTATAAGCTAAAATCTATACCGTGAGTTGTAGATCTTGAATGCTATACCGTGCGTTTAGGGCTTCCTACATCTCGGAGAGAGAGAGAGTTTTCCTGCAAAACCAAAGAAAATCTCTCTATAGTTTAAGAAACACAATATACTAAAATCAAAGAGATAAAATTTTCAGAAGACAAAATATTATAGATAATTTAAAAGAATTTTTGTTTAATTCTTGAACACCGCAACTCCATAAAATTCATACTAATAATAATATTTTATGATAACGCATTTAGAATTTTGGTTTAATTCTTGAACACTAATTGGAAATTGATTATATGAGTATTCAATGGTGAACAAAGTACTATGTATTAATTAATATATAAACAAAACTAACTTTACAAAAGCTGAACTTTATAAACTAAAATCTATACATATATATATATATATATATAGTCTTCTTCGGTCTACGTTGACCATTCATTGTAAATCTTGAATGCTTTAGGACTTCCTACGTTCTGGAGAGAGAGTTTGCGAAACCGTGGTTTTATATTTCTTAACTTGAGAGAGGGGTAAGGTTGCTAGGGTTTTGTAGATCTTGAATGCTTTAGGGCTTCCTACGTGTCTTAGAAAGAGAGAGTTTGCGAGAAACCGTGGTTTTATATTTCTTAACTTGAGAGAGGGGTAAGGTTGCTAGGGTTTTGAGGAGTTATAATTTTTATTTATTTTTAATTTTTTATGTGGAAAATTGTGGTGCCAGCAAAGGTTTCGGTTTTATATATATATAAACTATATATGTTTGTTTCTATTTATGTTTTATACTACTATTTTGCATCTTTATTATATGTATTTTGTGGTACATTTTTAATAATGTTAAGGAAATATCTTTTTTTGGAAACAACCTAATATTCAATTCTGAGATAGAAAGTGGTGCGAAGGTAATGACACCAACAAACCATAAATATAATATAGTTTCTTCGGTCTACGTTGACTAGGGAGTTCACTGTTCACAGTTGAAAATTTATACTTTTGAACGTAAAGATTGTATTTGTCAATATGCGGCGCCTACTAGGCCATTTTTCTTGCTTCAATAACAGATGGACTTCCACCGAATAAACAAATGTGACCGTCGTTCAGCTTTCCGAGAAAAGCAAGTTTGGCCATTTTTCTTTGCGTTAAATTCGGAAAAATCGGAAAAAATTATTGTTTGAGCCTCTTTTGAAGGAGTTGAAAATAACGCCCACACTTTTACGTCAAGTGTCTTTGTTTTTTAAGAAGGTGAAATGTATATTATCTTATACTTGTTTATTTATATCAATATCCACGATTTATGATTTATATGTAAAAAAGAATGCCAAAAAAACTGTGTAAGAATCTCCTTGCCCATTTAAGAATGTGTAAATTTAACGGCTAATGAAACATGATGTGTCCAAAGAATTTACTGCGAGACAATCAAAGCATGTGACATCAAGAGTATGGTGATATTCAAAATAACTCGACAAATCCATGCTAAATATTTAGAGGGGATGTAATCTCAGAATAATAGATAGCCAGGGAAAAGTAAGAACTAATTCGGATATATCCAACTAATAATTTGAATTAAACTTTTCTTTCTTGTATCCTAAATTTCTAATAATTTCATCCTAAATTCATCTTTATTTCAGTAAGCAATTGTTGATTTGCAATATATTTACCAATATACCTCTCACTATTTTCTTTTTACGTACCCTCTTAGATATTACAATCAAGGATCAAAGGGCTTGGTCACTTGTGTGGTCTAAAAGTATACTATTTCAAAAACTGTGTCCAGAACTTTTTTTTTTTTTTTTTGTTATTAATATGGCGTTTCAATGATTTTGTTCCTCTTTAGTCTGAAAACAGAATTTACTTTTCAGGCAATACATTATTTTAATGTTCTATGAAAAGAAGTTGTTTTCCACAATAATTAAAAAAAATACACACACACAAACATTTCAATAGTACAACTTTACTCTATTATTTGTTTCTACAATATATATATATATATATATATATATATATATATATATTATATTAACAATTCCACCGAAACCACGTACAAATAAATAATTAAACCAACAAGATAAGTCAACTTATAAGTTCTAAGTCATGAAAAATATCAGTGTCATACCTGATGTAGATGTAGGCAAATCTGGTGGTGGGGATGCTGATGGGACTAGTGGAGGTGGTGGAGGAGACGATGGTGGTGGCGCTGTATCATTCCTGCTCTGTACTGATCTTATGCATGTATCTACTTTTTACGTTGACTAATGCGTTGGAAACTTCTATAATTTTATGACCAATTCAATCATTTGAACCGAATAATATACGGTCGACGAAGACGTGAGTGAATGGTGGAAGGAAATTTTGAAAAAAAAAAAAGAAGGATATTTCCTTCGTGGGCCATGTTGAATTCACGGATTTTGTTTGAAAAACATTTGAGACACCCAAATCAATATCCAATTTCATAACCCAAAATATTTGAGTTACAAACAATTTTACAATAATTTTTACAAATTTTTTATGTAGTGAATGGTAATTGATAAATTAAAAATCAATGCTAATTAATGATAGACCAAAATGAGAATCAATTAGAATAGGCCACATCAATAAATTGTAAAATATTGTAAAATAATTTATGACGATAATATCACTTCTTTATAAAATGACTAATAAATGTCAATTTGTAATTGATGCATGACAATTTCATTTTCATCAATTATATGTGGTGGTCTCATGGGTAAATGATTTAATCCAAGCAGATGAAACTAGTGAGTTAATAATTAAGACTTGTTCATAGTCCATAAGAGGCAATGACTCGGACATGATGAGCAGTGGTATGAGACAAATGATTTCTATTTTTTTTTTTTTTTCCCTAATGATGAGCAGTGGTATATATCCAAAAAAAAAAAAAAAAAAATCCAATATTAGAACTTGGATGTTTCTGTCCACCCATTGTGTCTACAAGGAGTGCTCTCATGCTCGAGTATATGTGGAAGCAATAGTGTGTCTTGCAGCCTCTTGCAAGAGTTAAAGTGACCTCCCCCTACATGAGGTCGGTGGGTCAAGGTGTTTACTTGGCTCTACTTCCCCTTCTGGTGAAGTTCAAAAAGGAACGAAACCTTTGGTAGAGGAGCTCAAGAAGCTCTAGAGTAAGCTCTCCTTCACGGAAGAGGAGGATGAAAGTCTAGAGCTTGGAAGCGATAGTACAAGGGTAGCAAGAGAATTGGGGATGAACTATGTAGTGATGAAGGTTCTGACCCATAGAAGTTTAAGCTTAGATGCTCTAAGGAAAAATATGAGAATGTTGTGGAAGCCTAAAAAAGGTGTCCAAATCTCTAAGATAGAGGAGGTCCTTTTTCTTGTTGAGTTTGGAAATGGAAGGAATAAGAAGAAAATACTTGGACATATGCCCATGGAGCTACGAAAAACAATTAATGCTCATGCAAGAGCTTGAGGGGGAACTAGCCCTAAAAGAGATAATCCTAAAGTGGTCACCCTTTTGGATCTAGATCTTTAACCTTCCCCTGAAGAGTAGAATTAAAGAAATGGGATGGGAAATTGGCTCTAAGTTAGGGGAGGTTTTGGAGGTGGACGTCCTAGAAACAGGGGTTTAATAGGGGAAATGCCTACGGGTTCAAGTTCGGATAGATGTCACCAAAAGACTTGTTCGGGGGAAGAAAATCACCATAGAAGGGGAGAGAGTAGATGGGTGAACTTCAAGTATGAAAGACTCCTTAACTTCATTACAAGTGTGGTTTGCTTAGCCATGCTCTAAAAGACTACTTATAAGGTCTAGAAAACAACAACCAGGTTGAGGTTGAATGCATGTAGTATGGAGCCTGGTTAAGGGGCGAAATGTCAAGAAGAGGCGGAAAAGAAATTGGATAATCAAAATGTTAAGTAAGGGGGACTTTGATAGTAGGCACAGGACAATCGAAACTGGACCGGAGAGGACAATAGAGAAGAACCATGTGCCTAGCAAGGTAACAAAGGTAGATTAGGTACATGTGCCTGCACCGCCAAACTTGGAGGATAGCAAACCATCGTGGGAGATAACAAAGTTAGATGCCTTAAAACACCTAATGAGAGAATTGCAAGAAAATAGAAAGGTCAAAAGGTTGATGGGAAAGTTGGAGGAGAACAAAGCCCCTTTGGCGAGACATCCTTGGAACTACCCATAGCCTAGGCAGACAAAGTTGAGGTGATGCGGTGGAAGAAAGTGACCAGTCAAGTTAGTGAGCCTGCTTTTGGATTCGGTTTGACACCAAGCCCAACCCCAATAATAAAAAAAAAGGGACCCTAACACTAAGTTGGGCCCAATGGCTATGACCTACGACCCAAAAGGATGGGTAATAGAAAAGTTGGGCCCGAGAAGTGGGCATTGGAAGAGACTGGAGTAGGAGGCGAAACCAAGCGCAATTCATAAAGAAATAGACCCAAATGGCAAAAAAAAGAGAAGGCCTAATCCCATTACAAGAAATAGACCCTAAATTTATTGATCAAAAGAGAAGAAGAGGAAAGAATTAACAAAACGCAACCCTAGAGAAGGAAAATCAAAAGGATGGCAATGAAGTGGTGGCTGCTTTGCAACATCGCCGAGCCCAATGAGATTTTAGCCTGGAATTGTTGGGGTTTAGGGTCATCCTTGGTGATTCAAACCTTCACCGACGAGGTGAAGGCAAAAACCTAATTTTAGTCTTCCTTGTGGAGACAAAGGCCGAAGTGATGGGAGAAGTGGTGGCCTAGCTTTACTATGGAAGGAAGGCACCAATGTCAAGTTCAAGAGCTACTCAAACTCACATATCGATGTGGTAGTCCTCAAGAATCGATCCATGGCGAGCCACAGGCTTCTATGGTCAACTAGACTTAGGAAAAGACATATCTCATGCAATTGCTAGAAGCACTACGAGCCTAGTGTGACATGCCATGGATGGTATTCGAGATTTCAATGAGATTTCACACCCTATTGAGAAGCTTGGCTAGATGGATAGAGATGTAAAGCAGAAGATAGCATTTAGAGAGTACTTGAGCAGTGTGGTTTATATGATTTAGGTTTTATTGGGAAAATATTTACATGGTGTATTGGTCAATTAGGGAGTAGTGTACCCTTCTTAGACTGAGTAGAATGGTGGCTAATGAGGACTATATGGAGAAATTCCCTAAGGCTAGAGTCCATCACTCCTCAATGTCTATCTTTGATCATTACCTCCTAATGCTTCTCCTCAAAAGAAGGCAAACCCAAAAACCGGCCAAGAAAAGATTTTTCTTCGAAGCCATGTGGATGAGAGAAGAAGGGTGCATGGAGGTGGTAGAAAAACCCTGAGATCCTTACTAGGGTGACCCAAACTTTGAAGTCATAGACAAACTGAAGAGATGCTAGGAGTAACTCCAAAGATGGAATTGGAGAGAGTTTGGATATGTGAACAAAACTTTGAAATAGAAGCAGAATCAACTCCAACAACTTGAATCCCTTAACAACCTTCATGAAAAGGCATTAGAGATACAGAGCTTGAATAAAGAGATTAACGAGATGTTGATAAGGGAGGAAATCATGTGGCACCAAAGATCTAGAGCACTATGGATCAAATGGGGTGATTAGAATATGAAGTTCTTCCACACCATAGCCTTCTAAAAGCGTCGGAACCATAAAATTGTGGGACTCATGAATCCAAATGGCATTTGGCAAGAAGACCAGGAGGGAGTTGAGGGCATCATCCTTGATTACTTTTCAACCATCTTTAAGTCAGACCATCCAATCAACTTTGAGGCCAGTCTCAATGCGAAAAAACCACCCGAGTTACCCTAGACATGAATGATGAGTCGATAGCAAAAACTTTCATTGAATTTTATCAAGGTCTGATTACATCCACAAACCCGGTTCTGCATGAGGAAGCCTTGAATCGATGCGAAAGCTTCTCACCGAGGAGATGGGAAGTACAAGAAGCATTGAAACAAATGGCGCCACCGAAAGCGCCAAGTCTTGATGGTATGTCCCCTCTCTTCTATCAAAATTACTGGAGTTTGGTAGGTATTGATGTCACAAAAACCATATTGTCATTCCTAAATTCGACCACACTTCCCCATCCCATTAACCATACTTTCATCACCCTAATCTCGAAAACAAAAAACCTACAACCTTGTTAATGATTTTCAACCTATCGGCTTATGTAATGTACTTTACAAAATTTTATCTAAGGTATTAGAAAATAGATTGAAAAAATTCTACTAAAAATCATTACTGAACATCAAAGTGCTTTCACAAAAAATTGCCTAATCTCTAATAATATACTTGTTGCTTTCAAAACTCTCCATAGCATGAAAAATCACAAAACTAGCAAAACTGGTTACATAGCCCTTAAACTTGACATGAGCAAAGCATATGATAGGGTGAAGTGGTCTTTTTGGAGAAAATTATGAGGAAATTGGGGTTTGAGGAGAGGAGGATAAATCTTATGATGATTTGTGTCAAAATAGTATCCTACTCAATTCTAATGAATGGTGAACCAAAAGGATCAATCCATACCACTAGGGGCATCCTCCAAGGCAATCCCTTATCCCCATTCCTTTTACTTTTGTACATTGAAGGATTACATTGCCTTATTTCCAAAGCTGAAAATGATGGCACTATTAGGGGTTTCTCCTTGGTAGAAGAAGCCCAAGACTAACCCATCTACTCTTTGCAGATTATAGTGTCCTTTTTCTTGGTCAAATGGATAGGATTGTCAAAAGGTGTTGTAAATATTGACTAATTATGAAGGTGTTTCAGGGCAGCAAATAAACAGAAGGAAAACATCTCTGTTTTTTAGCAAATCAACAACGATGTAACAAAAATAGAAATAAAGGAAGCATTAGGGGTTTCAGAGATTTTGCACTATGGCACGTATTTAGGGCTACCATCATTTATTGGAAGACACAAAAAGCAAGTTTTGATTACAACAAAGAAAGAGTGTGGAGAAAATGATAAGGTGGGAAGAGAAGCTACTTGTCACAAAGGTAGAGAAGTTTTGATTAAGGTAGTGGTTTAAGCCATTCCAATATCTACAATGAGTTGTTTTATGCTTCCACTAGGTCTTTGCCATGAAATTGCGGAGCTTATTTGTAAATTTTGGTGAAGGCAAAGGGGAGATCGTTGAAAAATACATTGGGTATTTACAAAATAAAATTTTGACGGGGCTTTGTTTACCACGTTGGACAAAGCTGGGATAGAAGTAATTCGAGACTACAAAGGTTTGTTCATGGCCTCATTGTCTCATTCCCTTCTACTTCCTTTAACCGTGCTGAAAACTGAAACGATGGCAGCAATAACAAACTTGGAGTTTGCTTTAGAACTTGGGTTGGATTCTGCTATTCTTGAGGGAGATTCTGAAATTCTAATAAACTCATTGATGGAGGATTCGCTATCCTTAGCTTCGTTTGGTCTTCTAATCCAAGATGTAAAAGCTATTGCTAAATCTAGTTAAGATTGCTTAGTATAGTTAAGATTGCTTTCATAATTCAGACTAGATAGAATTACTATAATAGACTTGAACCTTGACTAAATTAATAAATTGGCTTAGGTTGTTACTAACTCTAAGATGCGGTATTGGTTGATGGTCAAGGAGGTGATGTACTGGCGGTGGTTGTAAGAAAATTAAATTGTGATTGATTGATATGATATTATTATATTTAAGATTTACTTAAATTTTCGGATTAAGGTTCTGTCCTAACATGTTCCATAATACTATCACAAATAATTCCACTACCAAAATATGATGTGATGAGACGCATAAAAATGCAATTATTACCATCCCATTACCTCCCTTATGATTTAGGCAGCGATTTGTTAGAGACATCTAAAGTGATTGAGGCAACAAAATAAAAGAAACAATTGACTACAGATTTAACATTATTGTATTGGTCAACAAATCACGCCAGTTTACAACTGGCAGCAATTGGAATTCTTTCAAACCCACAATGATAAATTATAATACAAATTGTGTCACTAATTGGAATTGCTTCATAATCTTTTGTTTTTATACTATTTGCTTATGCCATGTAGGTCCATGTAGCATATTTTTGTATTTTGTATTTTTAATCATATCAATTTTATTGTACAATTTTAATGATGTTGTAAGGAAATATTTTCATATTTAAGACAACTTAATAATCAATTTGAGATCAAAAGTAGTGCGAAGGTAATGATACCCAAAAATATAGTTTCTTGTGTCTACGTTGACCAAAGCGTTCACAATTTTATTGTTCTTATTGTAGTTTTTTTTATTATTTATTTTTATTAATTTTGATTACGAATTCATAAATCTACCCCCTCCCTTAGTCACTCTAGGCACTTAGGCCTTGTTCAGTTTGTGGTATAGAAAAGTGAAGAAATAGAAAGTAAGGAGGGGATGAAAAAACTTGAGGGTTAGAAGAGACTTTAAGTTCCCTTCGTGTGCTTTGGTTGGGGTAGAAAACTTGAGGGTTGAAAAACTCTTTCATTTAAGTTGGGGAAAAAAGAGGAAGCTAGAACTATATAAATTTACTTTTATACATTTGTTACGTAAAATATTATAATTATTTTTTATATGTAACTCACAGACATATTACTCACTATTTTTTTTTTAATTATACAAATTATTATTATTAAGAAAGAGTTGATATACCTTGTACTGACTGTTGAATACAAAGAAGAATATATATATATATATATATATATATATAAATTGTTTTTGATAAGAAAAAAAATATTAATATTAAAGAAAGATGTGTTGGTTAATAGAAAAATAATGGGTAATATTGACTTTTTGAAGCTAAAAGAACTAGCAATATAGTTTTGTCTTGTATTTTCTCTCTGATTTGAAAAATTTTAGTCTAGGTACCATTAAACCAGTTAAGTCATTGGCGGAGTTCACGGTTCATACTAAATGCTTTTGAACGCTTTAATGCGCAAATGGACGTAATTTTTAATGTACTTAAAAAAAAAAAAAAAAAAGTAATATCTAATTTTTAATGTACTTATGAAGGCTGATTGAGGTGTGAGTGCCCGAGGACAGACCGCAAAACTAAAGAATGTCTTTGCTGGACGGATTCTAGAGGTTCATATTTTCTAACGCCTTACAGGGTTTCTATAGCGCAGAAGTTATAAAGTGGTGAGTGCTTTTTCAAAAAAAAAAAAAAAAACTACACACACACATTGTAAAGTGGGGAGGCACCGCCCCCACCCAGTGGGCTATTTTCTTCCAGACCAGATGGACTTCCACCGAGAAAATATTAAAAAAGTGATCTTCGTTCAACTTAATCTTTGGTGAATGAGTTTTTGAAAAATTATTGTTTCATACTCCGTAATATATACGATATCCGTATTTTCACAATAGGTCTCAAGTCTCAACATTTTTAAAAAATGTGTTTAGATTTAACATATGATAACACATATATAGAAATAGTGTATAAAGACAATGTGAGAAAATCAATACCCTTTACCTTTGAAACAAGAAATACGATCAAGTGAGGTCATGAGTATGGTCATATTCAAAATAACTGGACAAACTCGTGCAGGATGCTTAATAGGACAAGTAGGAACCAATTTGGAATTATCCAAAACCAAAAAACTACTACTAATCGTTTGTTCTTGTATCCAAACTTCTAAAAATTTCATCGAATTAAAGCTCGTAATTATTTCAGTAAAAATTGTGATTAATAATTTACCAACAAAAGCTGTCTTAAGAAACAAACAATTACTAGTAGTTTTTCGGTTTTGTAGTACAATTATTCCACCGGATACAGGTTTGTAAGACAATTATACAAATCGAAAAATAGATAATTAAACCAAGAAAATAAGTTAACTTCTAAGTTTTAAGTCATGAAACATCAGTGCTTATATACCTTGTGTAGTTGTAGGCAATTCTGGTGGTGGGGATGCAGCAGATGGGACTAGTGGCGGAGGTGGTGGTGGCAGCGGTGATGGTGGTGGCTCAGCTGCAGGGTCATAAAAGAGTATATCTCATACCTTATATCACAACTGGGTGTTACAAATCTCCCTCCCTGCTTTCCATTACAACATTGTGGTATATAAACCTGAACCTGAGACAAGCAGTTGTTGCAATCCAGTCTGCTCAAATCAGGGTGCACTCCAGTAGTGCATATATGGTTTCGAAGTTTGGGACAGGCACACTCTGTAGAGCAAACTTGTGAGTAGAGTTTCCTGATGCAGTACGGTTTCTTAGGCTATCTAACAAGGGTCTTAGCACCTTGTTGAAAGCTTCTACGTCTGGAACATCTCCTATGTTGTAATAGCCTAATAAAGGGTCAGTATCCAACATATTAAATATGGATCTGTGCGAGTATCGAAGTACACATTTCTCAGCCCAAATTATTGCCTCCTTTTGGTTTGGACAAGACTGCAATAGGGTGCTACTTGACTCATTGATACAAGTACGGCATACATCGGTCGAAACGTCTCCTCTGCAGAGTACAATCGCGTTTACTTGTTGGGAGATTCACCAGCAGAGAAATTGTAAAACCCATAATCGATTTCGGTGTTGGAATACGTGGAGGCCAGGAGGGTATTGAGGTTTGCCCTGTAGGTACTGTTACTGGTGTAGTTACCGGTGTCATAACAGTATTGGGCAGCCGTGGGAATAACAAGATGAATTACAGCTAAATAGAATAATAGCAGTGGTTTCGAACAGTTCACTTTCATTGTTCCTCTGCAGTTGTAGTTTGGAGATATTTTAGTCTAGCAATATACATCTACATCTTTCCTGTTCTATACTTTCATCCATTGACCAATTCAAAGCTTTGAACCGAATAATGCACGGTTGACGAAGACGTGAGTGAACAGTAATGAAAAAAAAAAAAAAAAAAAACTATTTCTAGTACCACAAACAAAGTTACAACTTTGGATACAATTACCTTATGTAGTAGACTATTACTAAATGTTAGATGCTTGTTATTTTCACATGAACACACTGCTCATAATCAAACATTTGAATAATTATGATAAAAATTATGATTTAGTTTGTGGTAATATAACTTTTGTAAAAAAATAAATGTGTTTTCCATCGTGTGCAATGTAGATTTTATCTCATTTGGAAAATGGTTAAAGAACTTTTACTTAACATAGTTTTACGCATAAACAGTAAAGAAACTAAAATTGTGACTTGACAAACACAGATTTTGTTTTTGAATACTCCAAAGACACACCCAAGTTAGTATCCAATTTCATAACTTCCCTAAGTGTTAATTTCTAATTGGTGCACAACAATTTCATTTTTCACAAGTACATATGGTGGTCTCATATATAACTGATATAATTCAATAACAAGTTGACACCCAAACATGTGAAAGTGGAGAGCTAGTCGGTCTTGTTCAAGACCTAAAGAGAAGTGATGACTCACACCAAGGGGAGACTGCTAGATATACAGTGTAAGTGAAGTTCTATTGAATAATAATGAGAAACGTGAGTGATTAATATAACATAATTAGCCCAAATACATTGACTTAAACTTTTAGATTAACTGATATCATTATAGATTATATTAACTACTCGATTAGAGTTGTGCACGTATCCCTTTACTAGTTGGAGCATGAACAGGTAGGTATGTGTCGTTGGAGACATCAAAAGTAAAGATCACACAAGGCAAGCCCATAAATTAAGTCCACCCAAATAATCTTGAAAAAGGCTTAACAAAGAATTATTTCCAATGTTGTTAATAACAGTGTGATTCGAGGTTCGCATGGATACGGAAGCAAGTGCCTGTTTCAAAAGATGAGCATAATCTAAAATTAGAGTATAAGAAATGGGACTTGAGGGAATACCTTTCCTTGTGTGTCCTGGTAGAAGATAGATTTTTATGGGCCAAAAGAAAAGCTATAGTATAAGAATGATTCCAATTTCCCTGTATAATGGTAATTCTTGGATGCTACAATATATAACATATTAGAAGCACAGAATAATTAAAACTGATGTCCACTGAATAGAAAATGGACGAGATCCTACTTTTAAAACGGGAGGTGGTATATAATGTACAAAAATCTCTCAAAGCCAACGTTATCTATAGACATGGCAATAAATTCTGACCCAACCCGATCCGACCCGAAAAATACTTGACTTGAACCCGATTTTTTTGATCCGAAATAAAAACGGGTTGATCCGTAACCCGACCCGATTTTTTGCGGGTCAACCCGACCCGACCCGGATAACCCGTGATCCGACCCGTTAAAAAAAATTCACTAATTTTTTTTTTTTTAATTACGTTTTGATACTATGTGCATAAAGCACAAAATACCAAAACTAATAATAATATATTCAATATTTATCACACCATCAATGCTACTGTGCTTAACAGTAGACAAGACAAGTCACTACACAAGTGACAAGGGTCAAGGGCCAACTGGCCAAGGCTGCCACAACCATTAAAAAAAAAAAAAAAAAAAAACTCATTCAAAGCTTGCTAGCTGTAGTCCATCACTCGGCCAAAGCACAAAATGCACAAACACAATACAACTATACAAACAAACCTGAAAAGTGAAACCCGAAAGTTGAGCTCACTTCCTCTACTTCTCTAAGTTCTCTTGCTAGTCACGTTATGTACTAAAAGTTAGCTATATGGATTTAAAGGTAATTTAATTTTTTTTTTAGTCATAATTATATAATTTTAATTCTTTATTGATTTGCTTTCATGGTATATTAAGTTATATTAAAATATTGTATTGTAGAATAGATCTTGTGAAATTGGTCAACTTGAGCTACAATTTACAAGTATGAATATTTGCGATCTTGAATCTGCTACCAACACCGAGTAGATTGAGATTGAGGTGTAATTTTTATAAAATATTTACTTATTTTTCTTTACTTAATAAGTTATGTTTATTTTTAAATATTTTCTTGTTTAGTTTATCTTTCTAAATAATCTAACTTTACTATTATTTTAAATGCAATAGGAACATGTGCACTTAAGAAGACCGATAACTTGCTACTTTGTTTGGCTTACTTGTTTTATTTGTTTTAAGATCTATCTCTTTTTGAAGTTGTAAACTTGTAATTATATGCACTATGGCAGTGAACTATTAACATTGAAGACTTTTTCCATTATGAATTTATGACTATAAATAATTTTTGTTATGCTCAAAAGTCAAAACTGTCAGAATTAGAAGGATATTAACAAGTGGCATTAAGTGCAATTCATTTGCTTAACTGATTTTATTCATTCTTTCTAAATAGATTGTCATTGATTTGTTTTTGTAATTGCAAAAAAAAAAAAAAAAAAAAAAAAAAAAAAAAAAAAAAAAAAACTTGTTCAAAAAATACGGGTCAACCCGACCCGACCCGACCCGCAACCCGATTGACCCGTTTAAAAATGACCTGTTTTGACCCGTGACCCGTTTGACCCGCCAACCCGATTGACCCGACCCGAACCCAACCCGACCCGCTCGTTTTGCCATGTCTAGTTATCTAGAACCGGTCACAACAGACCACGACGTTGACATGCTTGTGGAAATTATAAGCATAATGATCGCATATCAAATATAGCTCCGAAGCAACCTACTATAAACAATGAATATCTCAGTAAAGATCTTATGAAATAATTAAGAATGAAAATAGAAACTTATTAATAAGCACGTTTCCTTTTTATACTATTAACATTTAACATTGATTATATCTTATGAACAAATTAACCATATATATATTTTTTTTATATACGGAAGATATATATATATATATATATATATATATGTAGGGTCGGGGAGCTTATGATTCGGCCCACGCTCTATTCGGGTTCGGGGCCCGTGCCGAGGAGGTAGTGTGCCGAGGATGAGTGATCAAAGGCCGAGGAGTTAAGGGGAACAGCTGAGGACGACCCTATCCTCTGCACTTCAAGATTTTGATGAGAAGAGCAACGTCTTAGTGAAGGTCATCCCCAAATAGTCCTCTGAAGGGGATGTGAGTGGAATAGGGCCCACGTAGAGGTACGGTACAAAATAGGTTTAAAGAAAATACGTCCCCTCCGCATTAAATGCACCGGCCAACGTCCCGATCATATTAATGAGAAAAGACGCTTGGATAGTATAACTTTGATCCTCGCAACTAATAGAAAGTAAGAAGGGACAAATGATGGGACAGATCTGAGTAAGCACCTGCCTGACCAACGAGTGGAGGGCTAGGATCAACCAAGAAGGACTATATAATGTAAAAGTTAGTGCACAAAGTGGGGGCTGGGAAAAATGGCCAAAAACCAAACCAGACCTCCCGGCCCCGCCTCCAAGAGAAAGACTCCTAGGGCGAAGACGACTTAACCATGTATGGATATCACGAAAAACCCATCGTTTGGCGACCAAGGCCTAGCCTTTCAAACCCACGCTCTACAAATGATATTGTTTGGGCCTTTTACGTACGAACCCAACACTGTTACGGGTTGTTACAAATCGTGTCCTTACAATTGGCGCCGTCTGTGGGAAGGCTTGTGTGTTGGCATAGATGGTAGGTCGAGACAGTTCCCTTGTCATTTCTAACAGCCGGTTATAGTGTTCAAGCGTAGGATTCCATTAGGGGCTATGATTCTTGACTAGGGGCTGCGCTTTGTAGCGTCAATCGCATGGATGGTTCTAGGGGCTCGGCCGAGGAGCCAATCCCCCTAAAACCAAGGTCCCATGCCATAGCTCAAGGGTTATTTCCCATACCATAACCGAGTTTTGGACAGAACCAAGGTATTGCATGGTCATCGGACTCAAACCTATGGGGAAACCAACTACTTAGATGAGAAAACCGAGTTTTGGACAGAACCAAGGTATTGTATGGTCCTCGGACTCAAACCTATGGGGAAACCAACTACTTAGATGAGAAAACCGAGTTTTGGGACAGAACCAAGGTCTTGTATGGTCCTCGGACACAAACCTATGGGGAAACCAACTACTTAGATGAGAAAACAGTTTTGGACAGAACCAAGGTCCCTCGGACTCAAGCCTATGGGGAAACCAACTACTTAGATGAGAAAACTGAGTTTTGGACAGAACCAAGGTATTGTATGGTCCTCGGACTCAAACTTTTGGGGAAACCAACTACTTAGATGAGAAAACTGAGTTTTGGACAGAACCAAGGTATTGAATGGTCCTCGGACTCAAACTTATGGGGAAACCAACTACTTAGATGAGAAAACCGAGTTTTGGAAAGAACCAAGGTATTGCATGGTCTTCGGACTCAAACCTATGGGGAAACCAACTACTTAGATGAGAAAACCGAGTTTTGGACAGAACCAAGGTATTGCATGGTCCTCGGACTCAAACTTATGGGGAAACCAACTACTTAGATGAGAAAACTGAGTTTTGGACAGAACCAAGGTATTGTATGGTCCTCGGACTCAAACCTATGGGGAAACCAACTACTTAGATGAGAAAATTGAGTTTTGGACAGAACCAAGGTATTGTATGGTCCTCGGACTCAAACCTATGGGGAAACCAACTACTTAGATGAGAAAACTGAGTTTTGGACAGAACCAAGGTATTGCATGGTCCTCGGACTCAAACCTATGGGGAAACCAACTACTTAGATGAGAAAACTGAGTTTTGGACAGAACCAAGGTATTGAATGGTCCTCGGACTCAAACCTATGGGGAAACCAACTACTTAGATGAGAAAACTGAGTTTTGGACAGAACCAAGGTATTGTATGGTCCTCGGACTCAAACCTATGGGGAAACCAACTACTTAGATGAGAAAACCGAGTTTTGGAAAACCAAGGTATTGTATGGTCCTCGGACTCAAACCTATGGGGAAACCAACTACTTAGATGAGAAAACCGAGTTTTGGACAGAACCAAGGTATTGTATGGTCCTCGGACTCAAACCTATGGGGAAACCAACTACTTAGATGAGAAAACCGAGTTTTGGACAGAACCAAGGTATTGTATGGTCCTTGGACTCAAACCTATAGGGAAACCAACTACTTAGATGAAAAAACTGAGTTTTGGACAGAACCAAGGTATTGTATGGTCCTCGGACTCAAACCTATGGGGAAACCAACTACTTATCAATATTTATCAAGTTTTGGACAGAACCAAGGTATTGTGTGGTCCTTGGACTCAAACCTATGGGGAAATCAACTACTTATCAAAATCAAGTTTTGGATAGAACCAAGGCATTACATGGTCCTCGGACTCAAACCTATGGGGAAACCAATTACTTTAAAGAAACCTGGGCTCTAAGCGGGACTTAGCAACTACACGTGACATCTAAAATGATGCCTATATCTTCGTTGAATAAGGGTTAGAAATGAGTCCAAGGCTCTGTGGGTGCGGGTAAGCTAGGGTTTTGAAACATGATGTTAAAATGTATCGCATGCGCAAATATTCAAACGTGTTAAGATAAATTAGTTCAGAATTCATAAACAATAGTAAGTATCGACAAGGGCAACTAACAAGTAACTAAAAGGAAAAGGAAGAAAAAGATTTCATATATACATATTCAACAAGTTCAAACTACCAATAGATTACAAAGTTTTCAAAATGAAAAAGAGACAAGTTAATCGTTAATCTAAAAACAAATACGGAGCCTAGCCAGGGTTTCTATTTCTTTAGTTTTGCATCGGCAACGTCCCGGGAAGGTGGAGCGGAATCGGCTTTGGCGCCCTGGAGGATAGCCTCTTTTGGGGAAGGCTGAACAGGGTCGATGTCGATACTCTTGGGGACCACAGCAAGGGGAATTGCCTGTGGGGGCTGAGCAAGTGTGGTTGGCTCCTCGGCATTAGGCATCTAAGTGCTAACCGCGAGCTCAATAACCTCTTTAGGTGCCCCAGGATCTATATCTTTGAGATATTTCTATTACATCCTAAAGTTCTCCCTCTTTGAGCATCTTGCCAAGAGAGCCGCCGACCTGTAAGTCTTCCTACTGAGTGACCCCTTCCTCGGGTTGGTCACCCATAGCCACGGAGCTGGAGGAAGTAGCCTCGCGGATGACTGTAAGGTAGAATATGTTCTCCGCCTTCCACAAATCGGATGAAGCATTCACCCCAGCTCGCTTCAATGCCTCTTCCCAAACCTGGGAGCAATAAAGCCTGCATACTCCCGGAATCTGGGCTTTAAGAGTGGCTTGGGTTTCAGCTACCCCCGTATTATAACCATCATCCTCGGCCGTTTCCTTGGCAACCTCAACCTCATTCCTGGCAAACTCAGCCTCCCATTTGGCTCTTAGGGCTTCATCACGGGCATACTCCGCCACACCTTTATCATGCTCGGTCGCGGCCAGCTTCTTATTTAAACCCTCGATCGGATCTTTAGCTATTTGCAACTGATTCTTGGCTTCAAGTAGACGCTTTGTTTGGTCCTCGGCCTGTTTTTGAGCGCTAGCTAGGCTCGCCGAGGCGCTATCTCTTTCACGGATAGCAACTGTTAGGTCAGCCTTGGCCTTGGTGAGTTCATCCTCAGAGGCTTGGAGAGTCTTCGAGGCCGTTATGCGCTTGGTGCGTTCATTCTTGGCCGCCTTACTCTTATTGTTCACCACTTCCTCCATCCTATAGGTGGCACGGAGAGCCTGGCAGGGGAGATAAATGCATGGTTAATGACAAACCAGGAGCGAGAATTAATAAAGTTTTAGGTTTCGAGAAACCTTACCATGCCCAAGTACCTCTTAGTACCGAGGAAGACCTCCCGCATCCTCATTTTTCTCAGACCATCCATGTTAGTAGGAAGTAGCATGGTTCTCCCTAGTGCATCGGCCACGTAGCCACCCTCGCCATCTCCAAGGTCCCTCATGGACGCAGTTTCGATAATGAATGACCCCGTGAAGCATTGGGGTAGGAAGCCAGGCGCTTGGCGAGGACTGGGCCTCGATCCCCTTTCCCTTGCTTTGAGAGGATTGGACTTGAGTTTCTTTATCCTTGCTGTGGTGTCCAATCTTCGATTGTTTTGTTCGCGAAGCCTCCTCCTTCTCCTTAGAAGGTTGGGATTTTCCCCCGTCCATGGTTTCCTTGCCCTTAGGGCTCCTCTTTCTCTTTGAATCGGTGCCTTCCGGCCGAGGAGGCGGAGCTGGTTGGGAGGAAGCGGGAAGTTTGGGGCGAGGGGATTGTGGCTGTGACCTGATGGAAAATGACCTAGTCCGGACAATCTGGGGCTGAGGTGGTGGGGAAGGAGCATGGGGTTGTGGCGTTCCCTGTGTATCCTTCCCGTGTTGGCCCTCGAGGAGTTCGAGTAGGGGGGTCGGGGGCTTTCTCTTGAGTCCCATCTCGGCTTGAGAAGAGGTGCCTACTGATGACAATTCCACCTCGGACAAGGTTGGGTCACCTATATCACCGGGAGGATCCTCGGATTGGTGGGCTAGGTCAAATACCCCAAAATCTTCCTCGAGCCGGTCTAGCTCGCCTTCGTCCTCTGCTACTTGATGAGACGAAGAGGGGCCCCCCGGTGGGATGTTCTCGGGGACAGATGGTTCCCGGGAGATTGAAAATCCTGTCTCAACCACGATAATTTTTGGAAGCCAAGGACGGTTGGCGCCGATCACATGCCTTGTGTCCGCAAATGACTTCTGAACAGGAGGGTACCCTAGTATTTTGTGAGCTGCTCGGACTTGACCATCTTCGTCATTTACGAGAACTGCTGCTTGTAAGACGGTCTCCAAGTCCACCCAGTTGACTAAGTGAAAATGCCGTTGGTGGGCATGTGGATCTACAAAAAGAAAAACACGCATGCATGGTTAGTTACCAAACAACATCAGATTAGAATGGCGTTAAGGCTCATCGCCCTTCCATTCCCGATACCCTACCTGGTTCTCCTTCTACTATGGGGCACGGATTGCCATCGTGCCATTCACCAGAGACGATAAGGAAATCCTTGTTTAATTCCTTGTTGGAGTCGGGGAGGCATTAGATTAATTGAACCCTTTCGTCCCTTGATTTCATGTAAAAGATTTTCCCCTTCAACTTTTGGAGATTATAGCACCAGTTCACATCATGGTGGGTCAGTCTTAACCCCATCTTCTCGTTTAAAGCGTCCACGCAACCCAAAATCCTAAAAACGTTGCCGGCGCACTGTGTGGGGGCTAATCGGAAGTGCCCGAGGTAACCCCTCATTACCGGCCCCATAGGGATTCTCATACCCCCTTCTACAAAGGCGAGGACGGGAATTACCACCGCGCCCGTTTCCCTCTTATAATGCCACTCCCCCATCTTACAATGCCTCGGACTTACGTTGGGAGGAATCCTATAATCGACGATGAACTTATTCATCGCCTCTTCAATATCTACTAATTTCCTCAGCCTCAATTTAGCAATCTCTATGATTTACTAAACAAACTCAACCCGTGATAGGAGAAGAAAGGGAATCAACGAAAAACAAACCTTAAAAGAAAATGCACGAGTTAATGGAGGTAGGGAACTTACATAAAAGAGGAAAGGCGCTTGGATAGGCTTTTATGCTGGAGATAGACTTGAATTTGGACGAAAATTCAGATGAACCCCGAATATACGCGCTAGAACTCTTAAGTGCAAAATTGAAGAGACAGATCCGTTCCAAAAAATCTCTTATACTTTCTAGGTAATCGCACAAATTTTCCTGCCCATAAAGACCAAGGGATCACGACCGTTTGATCTTCATCATGCCGTAGAACATGGGAAACACAAAGCCACCCATATTTAATGAAGCCACGTTTCGCCTTCCAAGGGCTCTAGGAACGTACCTAGGGTAGATAAAAAGTCTCGGGAACCGATAGGTGACAAGGATGCACAGGCCTTGGCAGATATTTGATGTCATCAAAACCCTCCTATCCGTCCGAGGAGTCGGATAGCAGGATTTTGAGGGGCTATTGTAGGGCCGGGGAGCTTATGATCCGGCCCACGCTCTATCCGGGCTCGGGGCCGTCTTGAGGAGGTAGTGTGCCGAGGACGAGTGATCAAAGGCTGAGGAGTTAAGGGGAATAGCCGAGGACGACCCTATCCTCGGCACTCCAAGATTTTGATGAGAAGAGCAACGTCTTAGTGAAGGCCATCCCCAAATAGTCCCCTGAAGGGGATGTGAGTGGAATAGGGCCCACGTGGAGGTACGGTGCAAAATAGGTTCAAAGAAAATACGTCCCCTCCGCATTAAATGCACCGGCCAACGTCCTAATCATATTAATGAGAAAAGACGCTGGGGCGGTGTAACTTTGATCCTCGCAACTAATAAAAAGTAAGAAGGGACAACTGATGGGACAGTGCAGTAGTAAGCACCTGCCTGACCAACGAGTGGAGGGCTAGGATCAACCAAGAAGGACTATATAATGTAAAATTTAGTGCACAAAGTGGGGGCTGGGAAAAATGGCCAAAAACCAGAGCCTCCTAGCCCGCCTCCAGGAGAAAGACTCCTAGGGCGAAGACGACTTAACCATGTATGGATATCACGAAAAACCCACCGTTTGGCGACCAAGGCTTAGCCTTTCAAATCCACGCTCTACAAATGATATTGTTTGGGCCTTTTACGTGCGAACCCAACACTCTTACGGGTCGTTACAAATCGTGTCCTTACAATATATATATATAGATTTTAATATCTTATGAATATTTCATAATTTGAATTTTACTCCCTAAAATTTAGAGGTTTTTGAATTTTATCCTCTCAAATTCTGAAATATTAAGGTGTAAAATCTAAACACTTCTAAATTTTAGGAATCAAAATCCAAACTTTAATCCAAATTCCGAAATGTTAGAGTGTCAAAACTAAATATCCAAAATTTCAGAGAGTAAAATCCAAATTATGAAATTTCAGTGTGTAAAATCTAAACACCCCCAAACTTTAGGGGTGTAATTTTCACTTTACCATTTTTGTTCTCTAGTTTCTTCATCAAGGAGATTTTATTGACTATTTGGTTTTGGTTGAAGAGAGAAAAGTTAAAATTTTATTTTATTTTGGGTAAATTACAAATTACTCCCCTCAAGTTTGGAGTTGATTGGATTTTACACTCTAAAGTTTCAAAACTTGGATTTTACCCCCTAAAGTTTGGTGATGTTTAGATTTTACACTCTGACGTTTCAAAATTTAAATTTTGCCCCTATATTTTAGGTGCGTTTGGTTTTAGATTTGTTTTACCTTGGGGATAAATAAGTCAAATCCTTTCCAAGTTTTTTTCCTAGAAACCTGTTGGTTTAATTGGTTTTCCTAGGTCATTATATTATTGTTTTTTTATTTTCCGTTGCTGTGCATGATATGATTTGTCCTTATTTAACCTAGATCTCATAATTAACATAAGTAATCACTTGGCTAATATATTAAGTTTAACAATTTGCTTTAAAGGGTCTAAACAAACAAGCATTATTATTCATTTTTGTGGGAATTTGAATTCCTTTATAGTTTTGCGAATCTCTTTAGGCTTTTTGCAATTTTCTTATAAACTAGTGCTTATAACCTGGTGGGGAGTTGGGGGTGTCAAACCTCGACGATTAGAAATGTTAGAGAGATTTGTTCTCTTCTTCTAATTCATGGTAGATTTTAAACTTTTTTCCTATAGACTCAAGTAATCCCTTGTGGATTTACAAGTTTTTTCTTGAAACATAGTGTTCTATGTTTATTGCAATCAGGGACGAAACTAGGATTCAAACCTGGGGGGCCAAAGCTTAAAACAATTTTTTTTTTTTTTTTTTTTTATGAAAATAAAAACTAACATCTATTTCATATTCAACAAAATACTACATATAAAATAAGTGTTTCTTAAACATTTAATATTATAAAAATGTCAAAAAAGTATAACATACAAAATAAGTGTTTCTTAAATATTTTAACACATTTATCACAAATAGACAAACACAAGTTTATATATATTACTAATATTTTCCACATCATTCAAAGTGATAAAGACAAAGTTCACAAGTTCATATATATTACTAATATTAGCCACATCACACAAAGTGACAAAATCAAAAAGAAAAAGTTTTTCATAAAACCAAAACAATCAAACCAAAGACTTTTTTTTTTTTGCTGAATATCAAACCAAAGACTTTGGTCTCACAAAAAGTCACTTATCAATGACTAGTCTCACAAATTCACAATCAATCACATACTCACCAAACAGTTACTACTCACTACCAAAGACTAGTCTCACAAATTCACTATCTAAATTCATTGCTCACGTCCTAGTCCCTACTGTCCTGGTATAATGGTCCCACTTTATGTCTTTATTATAGATAAAACCAAAAAAAAAAAAAAAAAAAGTTATAAACACTGAAACACAAACACAAGTGACCGGTCCATACAAAAAGGCAAAAAGCCACAATTAGTCAATTACACAGTAGTCAATACAAAGCCACAAACCATCCTACAGTCCACACAACACATCGGTCCATAAAAAGCCACAACTCACAAACACAACACATACCAAAGTTCATAAAAAAAAAAAATTAAAAAAATAAATAAATAAATAAAACCGCAAAGGGTAAAGGGCTAAGGTAGAGCAATCAGCAATATGGCAAAGACAAAAAAACAAAAATATGAACTTGAGAGAAGAGAGAAATTTCTTACTGTGATTAAGGATCTGAGAGTAGCCCAGCAGCAGTAGCAGCAACACGCCAACACCAGATCAACGGATCTGATCAGAGGAAAAGAACAGGCACAGCAGCAGCAGCAATGATGGAGGTGTTGATGAGGTTGAATGGAGGAAGAGTGAGGTTAGGGTAAAAATTTGGGAATTGTAATTTAGGTTTTCAGTCCATATTTATTTTTTATTTTGTAATTTTTAGTTTGTCAGTGGGTTTTTTTTTTTTTTTTTTTTTTTTATATTGAGGGCTATTAGGATGAAAATTTAAAATTTCAACACACACACACACACACATATATATATATATATATATATATATATATATACACACTAGCTTCTTTTTTTTTTTTTTTTTTTTTTTTTTGGAAGGGGGCAATGCCCCCCCCCCTCTGCCCGACTGTAGGTCCGTCCCTGATTGCGATGGCCCATCTATGTTGGTCATTATTTGGATAGCATGAAAATTCATAATTTCAAGAGGTATGCATAATACAATGGCTAATTCTTTGAGAATTTTTCAGGGCCTTCATTGCAAGTGAACCCCACATTCTGCGAGACAGCGATGACATATATAGCCACTCCATAAGATACCACTCCTTAATAACAGGGACAGAGCTACTCTTTGACTAGGGGGCCATGGGCCCCCCTGGATTTTGGAGAAAAAATTTTCTATAGGTATATTTAATGTTCAATTAGGCCAAAAATTAAATAAAATTGGTCATCATTAGTCTCTTCTTTCTTATTATTAGCTCACTCCTGGCCAGAGATGGAGCTGTGTTATGGTTAACTCTCTCGTATAATAAGATAAACTTGGAGATGAAGATGAAAGAAAGAAATTTTTCATTGAATTAATAAGAAAAGTACAGCTCTACTTGTATATACAAGGGATAGAGTAATTGAATGAAACAAAATAAAAGCAATTAAAAACAAGCTTTTTAATTTTTACCCAAATCAAGTTCTCATACTGCTCTTTTTGGATTCTCAATATCAAAATTAGCCTGAATTCTCTCTCTTAATGACCAAAATATTCGACAAAAATCCTCCTATCTCCACACGTAGGCTACTACTCTGCTCTACACAAAGGTTACTCCTATGCTTGATGTTTATTCTTTCGCTATCTTGATATTCGTTGAATCCATTGATGACCACAATGGATGAATTTTAGTTGTTTGTAACATTATTAGTGATGTGTATTGTCTATTTGAGTTACGAAAATCAGTTAATGATATCGAAAAGGTTGTAAAGTAGATAGAATTTGTCAAACCAAGTGTCAATAGAATTCAAAGAAAAAACTCAGTTTCAATTGGGCTTTGAAATGTCTAACTAATGTGGCAAGAGCCTATGACAGAACATGAGGCCAAAGAATGTGGTCTTAAAAACATATGCAAAAAGATGATAAAATATTAAATTGACCCAAAATTTTTTTTTTTTTGAAGTTGCGATTTATTAATTTATTTTTACATTTTAAAAGTCCAAACTTTGCCCCCCAAACCTTCAGCTCTGGCTCCGTCCCTGCTTCCCTGCTTAATAATATGTCTGATGTCTCTCCAAAATTGCCGTAAGAAAAGTAATATTTGCATGCGGTAATGCCTTACGAGACGCACGTAGTAAATGACATTTTACGTGGGCGCGAGCACGATTTGCGTGCATTACTTTTGTGAAATGAAAATCTAATATTTGAATGTATATGACAGACCAAAATTGCTTTTATATACCGCACATGACTTGTGTAAGGATACATGCGGCGAATTGATTTCATAAAACGTAAACGGAAATGGATATGTGAGAATGAACCCAAAAAAATAAATCTATCTACCCAAACATGGAAATCTTAAAATGTAAGAAGGAATCATGAACCCATGCAACTTCCATCTAACGCTACCTAGGGTCTAATTCAGTAATTGAAACATTATTTACTGAGGCTTGGACAGGGCTACTTCTGGATGGTGTTGTCCCCATGCTTGATCTAGTGTGGCTGTCCATCACAAACGCAGGTCTTGAGGGTATTGATAGAGTCATAGATTCACTATTAAGCATGAGAACAACTGAAGCCATGGTTGGTCTATTAACCGCATTTTCTTGAACGCAAAGTAACCCAATATGGATGCATTTCATCATTTCAATTGTTGAATCGGTGCGTAATGTAGGATCTACAAGATTAGAAGTTGTCCCATCCTTCCATTTTTTCCAGGCCTGCAAAGGTATGTTAAAATAGTAAACACAACAACAAAGAGAATATTGTTTTACCCTACTGTATAATATGAATTAGTAGCACAAGTTAATCATATGGATCAGTAGTCACGTAAATGAGTTAGAATGTAGGTGAAGATACTATAACTTACATAATTTAGAAGGCCTTCTCCATTGTTTTCACCACAAAAAGTATGATTTTTCTGTCCAGTCACCATCTCCAGAACTAGTATACCAAAACTAAAGACATCGGACTTCACCGAAAACTGGCCATGTAACACATATTCTGGAGGCATGTATCCACTAAATGTGAATATGAGTAAGATCAGTTTCTTTGAATTGTAATAGAACTTTTTATATTTGTGAGTGAATGTTAAAAATAGTTTTAGGAATTCCCAATTGTTTATTAATGATTTTTTCCCTTATGAATGTATGCAATGTTGTGATTATTAGTTATAATTTAGATGGATATACTTACTAGGTCCCCACAATTCTATTTGTGTTGCCTTGAGTTTGATCTATTTGAAATAATCTCGCCATACCAAAATCAGATATCTTGGGGTTCATATAGGCATCTAGTAGAATGTTACTAGCTTTGAGATCTCGATGAATAATACGAAGTTGTGAATCTTCATGAAGGTAAAGAAGTCCTCGAGCAATACCCCTATAATTTTGTATCGCTTTTCCCAATTCAATTGTGCACGCTTGATGGGATCTACAAATTCATGTAAGTGTATAATTCTAATAAATAAATATATGTGGAAGTGTTTTCAACCAACAAAACTTCTTTTAAGAGAAGAAATCACTACAAAAAAGAATATGATAGTTAAGTGGAAGTGAAACCATACCAAATATGAAGCAGTCGAGGCTTGCATTTGGCAAAAACTCATAGACTAAAAGCCTCTCATCTCCTTCCAAGCAGAATCCTAGAAGTCTTACAAGATGACGGTGTTGTAACCTAGCAACTAACATGACCTCATTCTTAAACTCTATTTCTCCTTGTGATGAATTTTTGGATAACCTTTTCACAGCTATTTCTTGTCCGTTTGGAAACCTACCCTGGAAAAAGAAAAAAATTATATATATATGTAATTCGTAATAATTCAAAATTTCGAATTTAACATATTATGAGAAAAAAATGATACACTCTTTCACTTGATAATGTCACATTACCTTGTAAACAGGACCAAATCCACCCTCTCCAAGCTTATTAGCATTAGAGAAGTTCTGTGTAGCAACTCTGATTTTGCCAAAGTCAAATTGCAAGCATTCAACAACACTAATTTGATCATCAGTATCAACTGAAGAATAAGTCAATACGTCTGAGTTAGATTACTAAATATTGCCTAAATCGAAATTGCAATTATGTATATAAAAAAACAACAAAAGGTATGCAGAACGAATTACTGAAATCCTTTCTTCTTGAATTCTAAGGGAACAATAAATGTCTTCTATGTAATATTCTTGTATTTGTTTAGTACAACTCTTGCAGTAGGGTAGTTTCTACTAAATCCGATTTAATATCCAATTAATGGCCTCTAGATTATGTTTTAGTTTCATTTAAAATGATAAGGAGAAAATAATACCTGAAATAGCGGAATCTTACTTTCAATAATATTGCTTAATTCTCTAAAAATGCATTCACCACTACATACAAATTGTAGGGATATGGTAATTTTTCTTGCTTTAATAGTAATGATTCACTTATCACTTAGCAAAAGGGAAAGGTAAACCAATTTCTAACTTACTTTCAGCTTTGTTTTCTTTGTTCCTCGCTCTTAAATAGATGCAGATGCTGATAGAGATGATTAGTACAGCAGAAGAAATAGTAATCACTACTACAATGATTACAGTTCGAGATGAGTTACTTTCCTTTCCTGCACAATCCGGAATTCCAATTGCTTAGTGTCGGAACAGAGGAGGAAAAAAAATAATAAAACTGTAAGGAAAAACTTCAATATAGGTATAAAATTACACTCTCTAAAAATAGCCTACTTAATAAAAAATATCCATAATTTTAAATTATTTTAGTCATCTATCATAATTTTTTTTAATATATCAATGTTTTATTCTATTTGGTTATGCCATACGTAGGTCCATATACTTTAGCATATTTTATAATTATATAATGATGCTGTTTAGAGTAGGCGTCTGCATTTTCAGATTCTGTGTTTTCAGATTTTTTTTTCCCCCTGTGCGTGAACAGTAATATCATATGGGTTCACCGTGACAAAAATCACTGTTTACGTACTGTTTATCATTGTTTACAGATCTGTTCACGTACTAAAAAATATTAAAAATAGGTTCCACGGTACTATTTACACATTTAAAAATTATTTTATTACAGTATTTTCAGTTTCAAATATAATAAGTTCAATCCAAACGGACCCAATATGTATTTTATGGTACATTTTTAATAATGTTAAGGAAATATGTTCTTTTTTAAGACAACCTAATATTCAATTCTGAGATCGAAAGCGGTGCGAAGGTAACGACACCCAATAATATATATAGTTTCTTCTGTTTACGTTGAAGTGTTGAACAACAGGAAGTTCACAGTTCACACCATATACTTCTGAAAGCTAACTGACTATATAATAAACATAAAGAATGTCTTTGTCAATATGGACCACATATAATGTTTTGGCCAAAGGCTCATATTTCTTATTGCGTTACACGCTTTTCTAAACGTTTGGTTTCAGAAAGGCAGTAGGCCAGTAGTTCCACCGAACAAATAAAAGTCACCTTCGTTGAACTTTCTGAGCAAAGCCTAGTAAAGCTTTTTCTTTAGGCTAATTATGGAAAAATATTATAGTTTCACACTTTTTAATATAGATATAATGTCTACACTTTAACATCAAGGTGTCTGTATTTTTTAAGAAGAGAAAATATCATCTTACACTTGTTTAGATAATTTATATCAATATCCACGATTTATGATGCAGAAGCATTCACATTTTAACATATCAATAAAAAAAATGTGAAAAAATTATTGTAAGAAACTCATTGATCATTTAAGAATGCCTAAATTTAACAGAGACTAAAACATGATGTGTACGATGTATAGTTTTAAAACCGAAACGGTTAAAAGAACTAGAAAAAGAGACTAGTTTTTCTTAGTTTTGAGCAGGCTGGTTCAAGTTCAATTCACGATTAAACCGACCGGTCTGGTTTTTAGAACAGTGGTACAAAAAATGTAATGACCAATGTGAGACAATCAAAGCATGTGAGGTCTAGAATACGGTCATATTTAAAATAGCTCGACAAATTCATGCTGAATATTTTAGAGGGGATGTAATCTCAAAATCCTACATAGCCAAGGAAAAGTAAGAAATATTTGGGATTTATCCAAAACCAAAAAGCTACTTAACTAATCGATTGTATTAAACTTTTCTTTCTTGTATCCTAAAGTTCTAATAATTTCATTCTAAATTCATAATTATTTCAGTAAAAATTTGTTGATTGTAATTCAATTACCAATACACCTCTCACTATTTTGTTTTTACCCTCCTATTAGGCCATTACAATCAAGGATCAAGGGCTTGTTTTTCTTTCGCGTGTGTGGTCTATAAGTACTAGTTCAAAAACTGTGATCAGAATATAATATTTTATTTACTTATTAATATGGCGTTTAGCCTAACCTCTGATCAACCACGACACATTAATAATTCTTGGCGTAGATTTGAGATTCCGTTTCAATGGAATTTTTCCACTTTAAACAAATTTACTATTGAAGAAATATATTATTTTAATGTGCTATGAAAATAATTTGTTTTCAACATTAATTGAAAAAACATTAATTAGAAAAGGTAAAAGTTAACAAATACCTTAAAGGTATTGATTTTGTAAATTATTTTAGAAATTTTTTATCGGAAAATGTTAATAAAAAAACTTTTTTTTTTAGCTTTTTATATTTTTAATAAAAGTTGTATAAATTTTTTTTTTTTAAAATAGTCAATTAACAAATGCCTTAAAGTCACTAGTTAACCATACCCAAAAAGAAAAATTCATTAATACAATTTTGCACTATTGTTTGTTTCTACAAACAAATATTATTAAATTAATGATCTGTCTAAATTGAGAAGAATAGAGTAGATTAGAGTAAAATTAGCTTATAACAATTCAACATAAAACCACGTATCAATAAATAATTAAACAAAGAAGATAAGTCACATTCTAAGTTCTAAGACACGTCAGTGCCATACCTGGTGTAGTTGTAGGCAAATCTGGTGGTGGGGATTCTGATGGGACTAGTGGCGGTGGTGGAGGCGATAATGGTGGTGGCTCAGCTGAAGAATCATAAAATGGGTATAGCTCATACCTTAAATCGCAGCTGGGTGTTACAAATTTCGCTCCTTGCCTACCATCACAACATTGTGGTATGATATTCTGCACCCGCTGCAGGCATCTGTTGCAATCCAGCTCGCTCAAATCAGGGGTGCACTCCGCAAGTGAATATACGGTTTTGAACTTTGGGGCAGGCGTACTCTGCAGAGCAAACTTGTGAGTAGAATTCCCTGATGCAGCACGGTTTCTTAGGCTATCTAACAAGGGTCTTAGCACGCTATTGAAAGCTTCTACGTCTGAGAAGTTTGCTCCGTTGATACGGTATGTTACAGTGCTAGCTTCCATAATGTTAAATATGGATCTGTATGAGTATCGAAGTGAACATGTTTCACCCCAAATGATAGCCTCCTTCTGGTATGGACAAGCCTTTAATAGTTCATATCTTGACCCATTGATACAACTTCGACATTCGCTGGGTGAATTGTCTCCTCTACAAAGTGCAATCAAGTATACCTTGTCAGGAGATTCACCAGCAGATAAATTGTAAAACCCATAATCGATTTTGGAGTTGTTAAACATGGTGGTCAGGAGGCTATCGAGGTTTTCTCTGTAAGTACTGTTACTAGTGTAGTTACCAGTGTTATAACACCTGATTAGGGGTCTCTGGGCAGCTGTGGGAATAAGAAGATGAATGAGAGCAAAACAGAAGAATAACACTAGTTTTGAACAGCCGATTTTCATTGTTCCTTTGCAGTTGAAGGTTGGAAGCATTTTAGCCAGCAATAATATATCATTCTTGCTCTATAACCTCATGCATGAATCTACTTTCTTCGAAACTTCTATAACTTTATGACCAATTCAAAGTTTGAACCAAATAAAATAATACACTGTTGACGAAAACGTCAGAGAATAGCGGTACGACAAAATGGAAATAAAAAAAAAGGCAATTTCCGTAGAAGACGAAGACATAGAAGTTACCGTATTTGGAAACACGGATTTTGTTTTGAAAGGACTGTAGAGACGTCTTATCCAAGTTGACAACATGGCCATGGGTTAACTTCTGATTGGTGACTAGGGGTGACCACGGGTCGGTCCGGGTCGGGTTTGTGCCCAACTCACGACCGACCCGACAATGTCGGGTTCCAATTTCTCGGACCCGCCGCCGACTAGTCGAAAAATCGGATTGGATTGGACGGTTCTTGCTTTAAAAGTGGCCGGGTCTCCGTCGGGGTTGATTATTTGGAAAACGGCGAGAATCCGGCCAAGAAAATATGAAAAACGGCGAGAATCCGACGAGGAAATTTTGAATAACGGTAGAAATCCGGCCAGATCTCGCCAAATCCAGCGAGATCTTGGCCATTTTCGGCAAGATCTAGCGAAATCTCACCAGATCTAGCTTAAATATTTCCAAAGAAAACTCAAAACTCGCCGGATCTACCCAAAAAAATCTCAAAACTCACGGAATATGATGGGTCGGTCGGATCGAGTTTCTCGGATTTGAGAGGAGGAGATCTGATCTCCAACCCGTTGATCTCGGGTTTTGGAGAATAAAATCCATCGTCGATCGCCGGAGCAGTCGGTTCGGTCGGCGGAGGATCGGGTTCGGTCGGGCGGGCAGTGGGGTGGGTCGGCCCCGGGGTCCTTGGGCAGCCCTATTGGTGACCGATAATTTCATTGGCAAGTTGTAACACAAAATTTTATTAAATTTGGTAATCCTAATATTATTGTTTACCAAGTGCATAGGGCGAAAATGGCCAAATACCACTATTTTTTGAAATTTGTAGCAAAAAACACTTGTTTCGAAACTATATAGAGAAATACCACTTTTCTAGAACTTGAGTTTCATAAACTCGAGTTCCTCATCAGCTTTGCCACCATGGCGCTGCTGAGGTGGAAATTGATGCATTTCTAAGGTACTCGAGCTCACCAAGCTCGAGTACCTTGTAATTTTTTTTTTTTTTTTTGGATTATCAACAAATAAACATAAACATAAAATGGTGTGTATTTAATTTCTACAAGACTCGAGCTCGCCAAGCTCGAGTACCTTCTAATGTTTTTTTTTTTTTTTTTTTTTTTGGGATTATCGACAAATAAACATAAACATAAAAATAAGTAGCTTTTTTTATGTTTTTATTTATTTAAATAGAAGCATTGTAAAATATAGAGATTTTAATTTCTACATTAAGTAAAACTGCTCACTGTTTTCTCATAAAAATTGTTCACTGTTTTTTGCATAAACTATTTCTAGCATTCTGCAAAAAATTATTTTCTGTTCAACATTATTTAAAAAATTGTTCACTCTCCTTTCTACGTAAATTATTTTCTGTTCACTATTTAAAAAAATGTTCACTGTTTTCTCATAAAACACCTAGTGAAATCGTATTTTCTAAACCTAAATGCCAAATCTGAATACTTTTTCATGATTGAATTTCACAATAATTGAACCTATTTTTCTGCATTGATAAAATCTGTTTCTACATTAATAAAATTTGCACTCTACACATCATGTTTATTGTATATTCAAATCTGCTTACCGCATTCATAAAATCTGTTTTTTGCATTAAGTAAAACTGTTCACTATTTTCTGCATAAACTATTTCTAGCATTCTGCATAAAATTATTTTCTGTTCAGCATTATTTAAAAAAATTGTTCACTCTCTTTATCACAGTAAATTATTTTTTGTTCACTATTTAAAAAATTGTTCCCTGTTTTCTCATAAAACACCTAGTGAAATTGTGTTTTCTAAATCTAAACGCCAAATCTGAATGTTTTTTCATGTTTGAATTTCACAATAATCGAATCTATTTTTCTGCATTGATAAAATCTGTTTCTACATTAATAAAATTTGCTCTCTGCACATCATGTTTATCGTATATTCGAATCTGCTTACTACATTCATAAAATCTGTTTTTTGCATTAATTAAAATTGTTCATTGTTTTCTCATAAAAATTGTTTATTGTTTTTTGTATAAACTGCTTTTAGCATTGGCGCGGTTATTGCACTTAAATGGTTTGTGTTTTTTTAAATATGTAACCATATGAATAATGGACAAACTCCATGAAAGAAAAATGAATGATTCGTATAAATCACCTAATGGTAAATGCCTCGAATAATTCGAATTTGTAAAAAAGTTCGAATTAGTTGAATATAGAAATTTGGGAAAAATCAATGGAGAATCAATGAACGTACCAAATCGTGAAGGTGTACATAAGATGTACGGATAGTCTAGACTTGTTGAGAAATTTGACTTCGATGAAAGTACAAAATAATGAAAATTCAATTGAAAAGTATGTACGTTAGATGTACGGATCGTATGAATTTGTTTAAAAAATTGAATTCGTTGAATGTACAAAACCATGAAAACTCAAGGAAAAATAGTGTACATTAGATGTACAAATAGTACGAATTTGTTGAAAAATTTGAATTCGTTAAGTGTGTAAAATCATGAAAATTCAAATGAAAATTGACATACCAAATTGAGTAAACTCAATGGAAAATTAATTACATTAGATGTACATATCATCCAGATTTGTTTCCAAATTTGAAGTCGTCAAATGTACAGAATTGTGAAAAATCAATTTAAAACTGTGTTATATTGTACTAATCATCCTAATTTGATGAAAATTTCAAAATTGTTGAATGAACAAAATCGTGTAAACTCAATGGAAAATCAAAGAACATACCAAATCGTTGAGTAGCATATGCAGATCTGCGAAGATTAGTGTAGCAATGGTGGATAGCTCACCCCTAAAATTGATGCATAAACTTTCCAAGGATGCTCTGCATCCTTGGAAGTGATGCATTACAAAGGGTTGTAAATCTGTGTATTCATGTGAGTGTAGATGGGTACTTTTGGTCAGGACTCTACAAGTAATGTACAATAAATCTAATTTAGGTGATAAGTGATATGTGTGTAACATTTCAAATTACACAAACAGAATATTGGAAACATCAACATATCTAACTAGAGGCATTTCACTTCCTAAGGTGTTTCCTACATTACAAAGCAGAGGACATTGTCCAACCAAAGCACGAGAATCATATGTAGCAACAAAGAACAATAGGGAAAAAATGAGCAAGTGATTTCATATAAACTTAGCCAAAACTAATGAACAGTTAATCTTTAGATTTGCAAAAGTTGAATGTACATAATCATCGGTTGTCAGACATTGACAACAACATTTTGTATTGCACAAAATGTGTAGACATTAAAAACAATGTCTAATGTTTGTAGGTAGAAACTTTTGGAAATCATCATTACTTGAATTTGAGAAGTCTAAAATATCTTTTTCATCATCTAACCCAAGAACTTCATTAATAGACTTAATGGCTCACTCTTGCGCCTTCCCCTTTAAATGCTTCCTAGCTTTTTGGATTGCATGAAAACGGTCTAATCGCCTTTGCATTTGATTGTTCTCTTGTTCAAGATGAGCAAGTATGTTAGTAGGTTCATCTCTAGGTAACTCTGCTGAGCGTGCCTTAGGAACTCGTAACCCAAGCCATCGACAATACACCTCCAACTCATACCTCTTCTCGTATAGGGTTGACCATGGTGGTTTTGCTACAGTGAACTCTATTATAGTGGTATCTGTACTTAGTTTTGTAGGTTTGCTCACCATGATGTGCCCGATGCTTCCAAGACTCTCGTACGTGTATATTGGCATATTAAGGAAATCTCTTTTCTTTCCAATCTATTTCCCTCCATAGTGGTCTATGTATGTCTGTAGTTGTTGATCTGCTGAAACTTGTGATAATCCATTTGTTGAAGTAGATCCAAACTTGTTTCACATTGTACGATTTGATATTGAGGTGTTACAACACATAGCTTAGTCAATCTATGAAGTTAGTGGGGTAGAAATAAGATCATTATTGTGGTGCATTTATAACCTCATTTCTGGTTCCAGGCATTATAATTTCAGTTATTAGGGCTTGTCATGTCAATACAAGCTGGAAAAACACTACCCGAATAGGATTTTAAATGTTCCCAATGTCACAATGAGATTTGAAGATGTGGGTAGTAGTTGCAGTTTTCTTGAACAGAGCATCATATTTAATTGACACAGTGCTATGTCCCTGGTACCAGGGTACGATTATTCATATATTTAAGTATTCTCATGAATGTGGATGATATGACTGGACAGTGTGTGAAATCGTGCCAAGCTATTGAGCGGCACGTGTGAAACAATGGCGTCTGTTGGTGCATGTGGTTCGTATGACTACGATTGGTGCTACAAAGAGGGGCGGTGATGTGTCTTCAAAAAACTACTCATGCCACGATTGGTGCTACATCATGTTTACTATATATTCAAATCTACTTGCTGCATTCATAAAATCTGTTTTCTGCATTAATTAAAACTATTCACTGTTTTCTCATAAAAATTATTCACTATTTTCTGCATAAACTATTTTTAGCATTCTACATAAAATTATTTTCTGCTCAAAGATTACTTGAAAAATTGTTCACTTGTTTTTCTGCATAAATTATTCACTGTTCATTTGGTGTTTTAATCTGGATGCTCTAATACCAATGACTACCCAGGAGAGAACACAGTAGTAATATGGAAGCGAAAAACAATGATAAAATAGATAATAAAGAAGTAAATAGCAAAATAGATATATTCAAAATAAGGTTAAAATGAAGTATGGGATATGAAAACAAAAACTAGTAGAATCTTACTTGAATAAAAACTTGATCTTTGATAAACTTGAAAACAAACTGCTTGTCTTTGATACAAGCTTGAAAATAAAACTGTCTCAAGAGAAAGGTTACAAGATTACAAGATGGGGAAAGAGTACAAAAGTCTTTCTCGAGGGAGAGGGAAGGTCATGTTACAAAAAGGCTTTCTAAAACTTGGAACTTAAAAGCTTAGATTCTTAGAAACTTAGAAACTTGTCTTCTGTCTTCATAGTCCGTCTCTTTTATAGGTGAAATGAACCATGGTAAAGTAACCTGAGTAGGTAAATTTAACTCAAGTTAATCTGTCGGTGGTATGGAAATTAGTACTGATGAGTAATAGTTTGTTTGCGTCTGTCTGAGAATCTTTCAGATCTTGGGAATCTATCAAATCTCTTTTTACGCATGCTAGTAAATAGTAGTAACTTTTGAACATCTGTCTGTATCTATCTAGACTGTATGTATTAGTCCGGATTATCTTGATTTGTTTGGAAGCTATTCATGCATCTTTGGTAAATAGTGATATGTCGCTAGTGAAATAGTGATTTGTCGCCAGTGAATAGTTATCTATCGCCAGTGAATAGTGATCTGTTTGTTTGTCTTTCAATCTGTATCATTCTAGGATCCTTAACAATCTTTCTTTTCCTAAATAGCCTCCTTGCTGAAGGTATTGGACCATATACGGCTATCCTGTTTGTGTAACTATATAAGTAGAAGCCTCTGTCTAATTCTTTTTTTTATCTCATAAATCTTATTACTCATGAAATTAGACCATTCTTGAGCCGAGCATCATCCGGCTCATCAAGTGGTAAATAAGTATCTCCTGTATAGTAGTTGTATTCAAGGATACAACCCCAATCATGAATAATAACCAAAATGTGTGTTGGCCGAGCTTCCATATAATAACTACTATCCCAAGCTGGAAGAGTACTCCAGATAGTGATCTTCATATAATTAAGTCCTCCAAGTAGGGCGGCTACTTCTTGGATGACTTTGGGAAATAAACTAATTTAAATTCCAGCTTGTCATGCAGACTTTATTGTGACTTTTTTGAAAAAATATTGTGTCCATAACTTGCATTAAGAGAGGTAATTAAAACATATATATTTATATATATCTTGTCTTTTTTGGTAATTTACAACTCAAACCACTACTTTTATAAGTATTAGCCAAACACTCAATTTTGTGAAAAAGCATTTTTTTGATAGCTTTTACCAAACATACTACTTAAAAAAAAAAAAAAAAAAAAAACTCAATTTCATATTGCACTTTTTAAAACTTCCACTTTTTCCAAAAGAATTGTTTGAAAAAGCTGAACCAAACTCAAATTTTAGTAGAACTAATAGATTGTGGTTTTTTAGTCCTTTGAACCCACTCTTCTTCTTCTTCTTCTTCTTTTTTTTGGGAATTACACTTTACCCACCTATGAATTGTCTCAAATTTAACTTACCCACCCGTGGTTTCATTTTTGGCACTTAACCCACTTGTGTTTCACTCCATTACTATTCTCAAACCAACCTCCCTATCAAAATTTTAAAACTTATATACATTCACCAATAGTCTTGCCATAGAATCTCTCTTGCACCCCACATTTTTGTTTATTGTTTTTTTTTTAGTTGCAACTTACGCATATGCAAGTATCAATAATATGCAAGTATTATAAAAGATTTAATTTCTTGAGTTAAAATCATCTCCTTCGTTAATAAATAAGGAGTTATAAAAAAAATTAGAAATGTTTTTGTTAATAATCTTAATTACGTATATTATATATAAGGACAAATATACAAAATTATGCATGTTATATTATAATAATCATTCATTTAGTTAGAAAATAATTCAAAATTATGTAATAATAACTCATTTAGTTATAATTTCTCAAAAATATATATAAAGAAAATTCAGGATTAAAGCCATGCAACGCATGGAACTTTCACTAGTATCTTTTATAAATTTATGCATTATAAAACATTTCATCCACACTTTAAGGGTATCATTTGATTCATTTCTTTCAATTTAAATTTTGAACGAATCCTTCTATATATATATAATCATTCTATTACATTCCTTCCAAAATGGCAAAATGATAGATAGTTTGATAGCCATCCAAACGCATCACAAAACAAATATCTTTATATATATATATATATATATATGAAAAACAAAAATCTTTTAAATATCATAGGACATTTCACTTTTGTTATGTTTTTAGTTGATACCACTTCTATTTCTTGCAAAGTGACATTGTGTCCAAGTTCTTGTTCCACATGTAATAGACAGTTTATTTAATTCAATGTTAATTGTAGCTATGTATCCTGTTAGACTTTGTTTCATAAAATTGCTAAAGAAACATGACTTTTTCTATACCTCTTGTTTCAAATTTAATTGACTTTCCTCTACTAATGGTTACGTTCTAATGTTAACTCGTACTTTTGATTGGAAGATTACTGCATAAATTAAGCCTATGTGAGTGGACTCGATTGGACTAGATATTGTGTATTGTTCCCCATTCAAAGAATCAGCTAGAAAATCTTTAGGTTTCTAAAGCATGGAAGTAATAGGTAGTAGAAATCTAAAAGAGGCATTTAGCACTTGTGTTGCATTAAATTTTGTAGAAATACAATGTAGCTTAGTATGAAAATAATACACATGAAAAATACTTTAAAAAATTATGCAGTTTGTGCAATTCCTAGTGTGCAATTCTCGGTGTTTGTACAATGCGGTTGTGCAATACTAATGATTAGGTACCCAAGCCATAAGTATGAAAGAAGTGGCTGCACAATCTGCAAGTTGGCCAACTTTAAAAGACTACAATGGGAGGTGTATGCATCCCTATAAAAGTAGATTTGTTACTTGCAAAGCTTGAAGGGAGGCAAATAGATAGACACAATCATTCAAGAACTTGATGCTCTAGAAAGGTAGACTGTATGGCTAAAAGTAGATTTTATCAATGCAGAAAAATAAATTCGATTATTGTGAAATTTAAACATGAAAAAGCATTCAGATTTGGCTTTTAAATTTAGAAAACACGATTTCACTAGGTGTTTTATGAGAAAACAATGAATTATTTTTTAAATAGTGAACAAAAAATAATTTATGCAGAAAAGAGAGTGAACATTTTTTTAATTAATGTTGAACAAAAAATAATTTTATGCAAAATTGTAGAAATAGTTTCTGCAGAAAAAAGTGAACAATTTTTATGAGAAAATAATGAACAGTTTTAATTAATGCAGAAAACAGATTTTATGAATGCAATAAGTAGATTCAATATACATAAAAAATTATGTACAGAGAGCAAATTTTATTAATGTAGAAACAGATTTTATCAATGCGGAAAAATAGATTCGATTATTGTGAAATTCAAACATGAAAAAGCATTCAGATTTGAAATTTAAATTTAGAAAATATGATTTCTCTAGGTGTTTTATGAGAAAATAGTGAACAATTTTAATTTTAAATAGTGAACAGAAAATAATTTACTCAGAAAAGAGAGTGAACAATTTTTTAAATAATGCTAAACAAAAATAATTTTATCTTGAATGCTAGAAATAGTTTATGCAAAAAAAAAGTGAGTAATTTTTATGAGAAAAGAATGAACGGTTTTAATTAATGCAAAAAACAGATTTTATGAGAAAACAAAGAACAATTTATGCGATTAATACAGAGAATAATTTATGCAGAAAAGAGAGTGAACAATTTTTTAAATAATGCTGAACATAAAATAATTTTATGCAAAATGTTAGAAATAGTTTATGTAAAAAATTGAACAATTTTTATGAGAAAACAATGAACAATTTTAATTAATACGAAAAACATTTTTATGAATGCAAAGAAATGATTCGAATATACAAGAAACATGATGTGCAGAGAGCAAATTTTATTAATGTAGAAATAGATTTTATCAATGCGGAAAAACAGATTCAATTATTGTGAAATTTAAAAATGAAAAAGCATATAGATTTGGCTTTTAAATTTAGAGAACACAATGAACAGTTTTAATTAATGCAGAAAATGATTTTATGAACCATTAGGGAGCTTTAACTTTGTTATCCGATCAAACAAAGCCTTAGGGAGTTCGACCATGGCCTCCAATCGCTATTGTCAACCATTTTTTTCTTCTTACTTCTAGACCCCTTGAGATTCGTGTCACTATGCCACCCTCGCAGTGCCATGCCTACCTTCCCACAAAGAGAAAATATAGTTTAGATTATGCATATGGTTATACACTCATAATAATGGCTTATTGTTTTATCCCAATTTTCCACATTACATGCTTCGAAGTTGGTCAAGAGGGAAAGTATATAACAAATCTGATATTGAAAGACTATAAAGAAACAAAATATTTGGTCAAGAACCTGCTTCGAAGTTGTATGTGAAAACTTAAAACCCAAGCTAACACCTTTATTTGATCAGGTGGATGTAGTTTCTTTTTTTTTTTTTTATTCTTTTTTTTTGGTTGGTTGGTAATTTTTTTTTTTTTTTTTTTTATATTTGCTACAATGCAATTCTACCTTTAGAATTGCACTGTAGCAGTATTGTAAAAAAATTTGCAATACTTGGGTTTAGCATTCCTCGATGCAGAGCACTTTGGGGCTTGAAATGCCAAATTCTTCTTACATTTGGCATTAGCATTCCCAATCTTTGATGCTCTAAAGATAATTTGAAACTGGCAACAAGCAACACCTAATTGTTTTTGTATCAAGTATTCTAAACATCTCTAACACCTTTTTTAAGATATTCCTTATGAGATAACCGCAATTACAAGTCCCTCTATCATAATGAATTTCTATCCCAAGGATCTTCATAGTAGCTCCAATATTTTTTGTGTCAAATTTGCATCTCAACAAATTCTTCAATATGACAATTCAAAATGCACGATTAACTCCCTCAAGTAATTTGAGATTTTATTTTTTTGCAATGTACCACCTAGCTTCTAATCTCGGCTAGTGGTTTATTAAACTATGTTTTGAAATGTTGTTGCTTTGTTTGCTTCCTTCACTTGAACTTGATGTTTTGCTTGTTGGTGTAATTTGCAATTTGCTATGCTCATTTATTCCTTTTGTTAATAAAATTTACTGATTATTCATTCCAAGAATAAAAAGTATTTTACTTTCTCAAAAAAAAAAAAAAAAAAAAAATCAAAAGTATTTTAGTAATTTCAAATGCTATAAAATTACCAAAATGCTCCTCAATTGTTTAGATTATTTAAATTGCACTTTTTCGTTAAAGTTAACCCCAAATTAGACAATATGAGGTTTGTTATTTGTGACAAAAGAAAACTCCCAAATTAGGTTGTTAATCTTGCACTCAAAATTTTTGGGGAACATTATAAACCAATTAAAGATTTGAGTGAAAAACTATAATTTTCCTAAAATTTTCTTACCAATAGCATGTAATAAAAATGAAGAAAGTTTCAAAGTTTCGTTAATTCAAAATAAATATATCCGTGTTTTCAAATTCAAACCCGTAGAACGTGGCCCACGGTGGAAAAGACCTTTCCGAATTCTATTTTGTCCTATTAGTCTATAACTATGACTATTCAGTATTCACTCACGTCTTTATATGTAAACCGTGTATTATTCAGTCAAAGCTTTGAATTGGTCATAAATTAAATGAAGTTTCCAGCACCTTTCACCCTAGTCAATGTAGAAAGGCGCAGATACATGAACCGAGGAAAAGTATAGAACAGGAATGACATAGGTCTCTTATGCTAAAATTCTTCAAACCTAGCCATAACTGCAGAGGGACAATGAAAATGGGCCATTCGAGACTGTTGTTATTCTTCTCTATTGCTCTCGTTTATCTTGTTATTCCCACAGCTGCCCAATACTGTTATGACACTGGAAACTAGGCCAAAATGGCTAAATACTACCAATTTTTGAAATTTTTGTAAAAAACACTGTTTCGAAACTATATATGGAAATACCACTTTTTATGGTACTCAAATTTCTTAAGCTTGAGTTCATAGAAGTTTTGCCATCGTGGCATTGCTGAGGTGGAAATTGGGCAATTAAAAAAAATTATGTGGTACTTCAAGATGGTAAACTCGAGTACCATGCAACACAATACTCGAGTATACTAGGCTCAAGTACCATTTTATAATAAAACGCTTTTTTTTTTTTTTTGGGATTATCAACAAATAAACATAAACATAAAATGGTGTTTATTTTATTTATAGAGTACTCGAGCTCACCAAGCTCGAGTACCTAGTAAATGTTTTTTTTTTTTTTTTTTGGGGATTATTGACAAATAAACATAAACATAAAAATAAGTAGTTTTTTTTACATAAAAAATGATTTCACTAGGTGTTTTATAAGAAAACAGTGAACAATTTTTTAAATAGTGAACAGAAAAAAAATTTACACAAAAAAGAGAGTGAACAATTTTGTAAATAATGCTGAATAGAAAATAATTTTATACAAAATGCTAGAAATAGTTTATGCAGAAAACAATGAACAATTTTTATAAGAAAACATTGAACAGTTTTACTTAATGTAAAAAACAAATTTTATGAATGCAGTAAGTAGATTCGAATATATAGTAAACATGATATACAGAGAGCAAATTTTATTAATGTAGAAATAGATTTTATCAATGCGAAAAAACAAATTCGTTCATTTTGAAATTTAAACATGAAAAAACATTCAGATTTGGCTTTTAAAATTAGAAAACAAGATTTCACTAGGTGTTTTATGAGAAAATAGGGAACAATTTTTTTAAATACTGAACAGAAAATAATTTACACAGAAAAGAGAGTGAACAATTTTTTAAATAACGCTGAATAGAAAATAATTTTATGCAGAATGCTAGAAATAGTTTTTGCAGAAAACAGTGAACAATTTTTATGAGAAAACAGGGAACAATTTTACTTAATGCAAAAAATATATTTGATGAATATAGTAAGTAGATTCGAATATACAGTAAACATGATGGGTAGAGTTCAAATTTTATTAATGTAGAAACAAATTTTATCAATGCAGAAAAATAGATTCAATTATTATGAAATTCAAACATGAAAAAACATTTAGATTTGGTGTTTAGATTTAGAAAAGACGATTTCACTAGGTGTTTTATGCGAAAAACAAGAACGAATTTTTAAATAGTGAACAGAAAATAATTTATGCAAAAAAGAGTGAATTTTTTTTTTAAATAATGCTGAACAGAAAATAATTTTATACAGAATGCTAGAAATAGTTTATGCAAAAAATAGTGAACAATTTTTATGAGAAAACAAAGGAACAGTTTCTACTTAATGCAAAAAAAAAAAAAAAAAAGATTTTATGAATGCAAGAAGCAAATTCGAATATACAGTAAACATGATGGACATATTGCAAATTTTATTAATGTAGAAACAGATTTTATCAATACAGAAAAATAGATTCGATTATTGTGAAATTAAAACATGAAAAAGCATTCAGATTTGGCATTTAGATTTAGAAAAAACGATTTCACTAGGTGTTTTATGAGAAAACAGTTAACAGTTTTACTTAATGTAGAAATTAAATTCATATTTTGAAATTAAAATCTCTATATTTTACAATGCTTCTATTTAAATAAATAAAAACATAAAAAAGCTACTTATTTTTATGTTTATGTTTATTTGTCGATAATCAAAAAAAAAAAAAAAATTACAAGGTACTCGAGCACCTTAGAAAAGAAAAAAAAAAGCATTTTATTATAAATGGTACTTTAGTCCTGGTATACTCGAGTATTTTGTTGCATGGTACTCGAGTTTAACATGCTCGAGTACCACACAATTTTTTTTAGTTGCCCAATTTCCACCTCAGCAATGCCATGGTGGCAAAACTTCTAGGAACTCGAGTTCACTCGAGTACCATAAAAAGTGGTATTTTCCTATATAATTCCGAAACAGTGTTTTTTTACAAAAATTTTCAAAAATTAGTGGTATTTGACCATTTTGGCCTGGAAACTACACCAGTAACAGTACCTACAGGGCAAACCTCAATACTCTCCTGGCCTCAATGGTTAACAACACCAAAATTAATTATGGGTTTTACAAATTTTCTTTTGGTGAAGCTCCCGATAAAGTATACGCGATTGTGCTCTGTAGCGGAGACACTTCGCCCAGCGAATGCCGTAGTTGTATCAATGGGGCAAGTTCCGACCTATTGAAAGCTTGTCCAAACCAAAAGGAGGCAATCATTTGGCCTAATAAATGCTCACTTCGATACTCAAACAGATCCATATTTAATGCTATGGAAGCTAGCCCTCTTTTTGCCTTTTACAACACAGGAGACGTCCCAGACGTAGAAGCTTTCAACAACGTGCTATTTACCCTTGTTAAATAGACTAAGAAACCGTAGTGCATCAGGAAATTCTACTCACAAGTTTGCTGCGCAGAGTGCCTCTGCCCCAAACTTCCAAACCATACATGCACTTCTTGAGTGCGCCCCTGATTTGAGCAAGCTAGAATGCAACAGTTGCTTGGAGCAGGTTCAGAGATATATACCGCAATGTTGTAATGGAAACAGGGAGGTAAATTTGTAACACCCAGCTGTGATATAAGGTTTGAAGTATACTCTTTTATGACCCTTCAGTTGAGCCACCACCATCACTGCCACCGCCATCACCATCACCACCACCACTTGTCCCATCTGCAGCATCCCCACCACCAGAATCGCCTACAACTACACCAGGTATATAAGCACTGATGTTTCATGACTTTTTCATATTTTTATTTCTTGACTTAGAAGTTGACTTATCTTAATCTTGGTTTAATCATCTATTTGTTTGGTTGTTTGCAGTGGAATTGTTATCTTATATAATAGTGTTTGTGTGTGTGTGTGTGTGTGTGTGTGTGTGGGGAAGCAAACAATAATATGTTTGCTAAACAAGATTTGTTTTCACTTTTCACTTGAGAGAGGATCAAAATCATTGAAATGCCATTTTCATTATAGTCTGAATCCAGTTTTTAAACTACTACTTTTAGACCACATAAGAAAAGAAGTCCTTGGTTTCCATATATTAATATGACGGTAGTAGAAGGAAAAGTTTAATACAAACGATTAGTTGAGTTGATTTTCATTTATGGTTAAATGCGAACGAATTAGTTCTTATTTTTCCTTGGCTATTCTAGGATCTGGAGATTACAACCCTTCTTAAATATTATGCATGAATTTGTTGAGTTATTTTGAATAAGACCACATTTATGACATGAGTATGCGACTGTATTTATTGCTTGAGAAGTAAAAATTCATTTCCCAAAGAAAAACTTTGCTTGCCTTCCACTCGGAAAGTTCAACGAACATCACTTCCTTTTGTTCTCGGGCACTTACATCTTAATCAGCCTTTTTAAGTACATTAAAAAATTCTTTATCAAAAAAAAAGTACAAACTATGAACTCTCTGGCCAACGTAGAAACAAGAAACGATTTAATTTTTGGTGTCGTTACCTTCTCCCCAGTTTTGTTCTGTTTCCTATCAGAATTCATTATTAGGCTGTCTTAAATAAAAAAAGATTGCATTACTATTATTAAAATTGAACCATAAAATAGATATAATAAAAATAAAAAGTCTGTTGAAGTACATGGCAGTATCATAATATTAAATTTATTTTTGAGAAAAATATAGATGATTAAAATAATTTAAAATAAATAAGGGATTATTTTTTCTTGAAATATTTGTAATAAAGTCTTAACTCAAATAATATTATAACTTCTTAGAACATAACTTTGGTAACAGAAATTTATCTAAAACAAATCATCTTAATAATTTTATATATTATATACTTATAGTGACTCACATAATTATAAAAAATCATAGATGTCGAGCGTGTAACGTGTAATCATAGATGTCGAGTATGAACCAAAGGGTAGTCCTCATTTTCATGAACAATCTCTTTTATAATTTGCTTTCATATTCCACTTTTTTATTGTTATGGTTAGTTAATTATACTTATCATCTGCAAGGATCCTTTTGCCATATGTTAATTTTTTTTCCTTTGTTCTTTTTTGGTTTATTGACAGATAAAAGCTGTCCTTGATGTGGCTTTGAAGATCAAGTGAATAGTTCTACTATCTGGGACCCCTTCTTTTTCGAGGTTGTGGCACATTTAAACAATGCGACCATTCCTTTTTAATTGATACTCTATCTCGCTTGGCTTTCTAATTTTTTGTGTGGCTTTATTTTTTAATTTTTGTTTAATGAATTCTAATATCTTAGTTGTATATTTCCTAGGTGATCATAGGCCATATGACATTTTTTCATCAGGTAAACATGCTATGGCAAGTTTCTTTACACCTTTATGTCTTACAAGATTGATTTTCTTTTACACGGTTTGTTAATTTAATCTATTTTTTCTTGGCAATTCTATTGGTAATAGGCCTGGTCTACTGGGAATGAACAAATATGAGTTTGCAAAAACTTACCGTGCTGCCAGAGTTGTCCGTGATTCAACTCATTCTTAGATAGATTGCTTTAGCCCATTGGGCTCTTTTGTTTGAGAAGGTGGCGAATTATCCCCCCTTCTGGTTTGGAGGTCCAGTGGCAGTGGGCTGATGGATGGGCTAGGTCCGTTTGTTTGTTCTGATCTGTAGTTCTTTAATAAAACTTCTTATTATTCCAAAAAATATATATAAAATATATATATATATATATATATTCTATTTTGATTTCATGACATTTCTTTTTATTTTCTTTTCTTTTTTTTTTTTTTTTTTTTTTTTAAAAAAAAAGTATTATCTCATTTCATTAATATAAAAACATGAACATGAGCATTTCAATTATTAACAAAATCACACCACAAAAATGAGAAATAAAACAGAGAGAGAATCAATTTAATTTGCCACAAAAAATCAAAATTACTAAACAAAATGACAATTCTTATGAGAATCTTAATGAAATTGATAGAAGTCCATATTTCTTTATTTTTTTAAATTAGTATTTTCTATTTTTTTCTTCCAAAAATGAAAAATTCATCATTTTCTTGGGATTGAATTAGGCTAGGAAGATACCGATCCTTTTCCTACTCCATGGCAGCTAGCTGCCAGGACATGGTAAACTAAAATATTGCAGGGCTAGTCAAGTGAATTTGGTTTACCAGTTGCGTGCCTAACCGACGTAACCGCGGATACTGGAAACCACAACGTGACGCTCTCTAAAGGTTTTCCGGAAAACAGATTGTTTATTAGTAATTTTGTCTTGACAAGAACAAGTCTTTGAAAATTTAGGAATTAGTGAATTACCACTTATTTTAAAATTTACATTTTAGAGGAAAAATAAAATAAGAAATGAAAACTTTTTTTTTTTTTTTTTTTAAAATTTAATTGATTCAACATATAAGGAAAATTAGTCTACACTCTACCAAGAACAAGTTTGGAGGTTAGGTTATGTTGTAAGAAGGTGTGAAGTACACATGCACGCTTAAATTGTTTATCAGTCTCTAAAAATAATTATTTAATGGACACATTGGTAAATAAAGAAATTTATCACAACTGAGAACTTGAAAAGAAATTTGGATTTAAAAATTTTGGGGCATAACAATACATATAAGAAGTCCACATTCAAATAATAAAAAATAGTTTATATTGCAAAGTAAGATTTACATTTTATAGTTTATATTGCAGTAGTATTAATGTGAGATCTACATTATATATTAAATAAATGTGTACAAAAAAAAAAAAAAAAAATTTACAATATTATATAATTTTTGCAAATATTTACAATAAAAGATTTATATGTTAGTACCATTTTTTATGAATATAAAATTTACATGTTGTATACATTTACTTCTTTTACGATATAAGATTCATATGTTTGTATAACGTAAACCTATATATATTCGTAAAAAATGATAAAAATTTAATTTTACCAGGAACCGTGGCCTATTATGTGAGGTTTGTTTATCAAACCTTTTATAGGGAAATTGGCGGTGCGAGAAGAGAAGATGCCGACAGTGGCATCTACGTGATCACATTAATAGATAAAAAATTTATCACAAATTAAATTTGAAAAGAAATTTGGAATTATAAATTTAGGGAATAACAATACATATAAGAAGTTCAAATTGTAGTATTTGACGTGTACTTGAATTATTTAAATTAATCGTTTCAAGTGGAATATTGCGACCCCAATTTACAAACCATTATCTTGGACATAACTCAGTTATTGAAGCCCCATTATTAGTTATGCTGGAACTATTGTCATTCTGAACTGAAGTGGATGATACAAAATTGCTTTGCATAAAACTTGTAGGCTGTGTTGGCGTTGGAATTGGATCCAAATTGCCGTTAAGCATGAGAACAATAGAAGTCATATTTGGTCTGTCACTTACATTTTCTTGAACACATAGAAGCCCAATTTTGATACATTTCAACATTTCAGTTATTGGACCACCTCTCAATGTGGGATCTATAAGATTTGAAGTTGTCTCCTCCCTCCAATTTTTCCATGCCTGTCAAAGCAGTTCATTATGCACATACAAAATTAAGGAAAACATTCAATTATGTACTTTCCGATTCATGATTTTTTGTTTATAAAAAGGAAATGTTTACTCTATACTTTGTAGTCATACTCACATAGCTTAGAAGATACTCTGAGTTTTCTCCATTATGGAAATGAGTGATTTTTGTCCACTCAAAACCTCCAAAATTAGCACACCAAAACTAAAGACATCTAACTTTATTGAAAACTGTCCAAGCATTGCATACTTGGGTGCCATATATTCACTGCATTTCAATATCAACAAATCTATTTTCAATTTAAATTGTAATAAATCAATGATTCTGTTTAAAATTTTTATTTCCATGTTTGTTATGGCAATAATATGGTTTTGCCCTAAGAAAAGAAGACTAGTAAAATCTAGTATATAAGACATGCATAAATATTATCTGTCATCAACTATTGTGTTTTACTATACTTACTAGATCCCAACAATTCTATTTGTATTGCCTTGATTTGATCTAATACAAACATTCTTGCCATACCAAAATCTGAAATTTTAGGATTCATTTCTACATCTAAAAGAATATTACTAGGTTTGAGATCACGATGAATAATCCAAAGTCTTGAGTTCTCGTGAAGATATAGAAGTCCTCGAGCAATGCCTTTTATAATTTTGAAATGCTTTTCCCAATTGAAATGTGCACACTTCATTGGATCTTTATATTCAAGAAATTATATTCTTTAGTCATATACCATGAAATTCAAAAGAATTTATTAGAATCACATAATATAAATTGAAGAGAGAATGTAACAATACCAAAAATGTAGTAATCGAGGCTTCTATTAGGCACAAATTCATATATAAGAAGTCTCTCATTCCCTTCCAAGCAAAATCCAAGGAGTCTAACTAAATTTTGGCGTTGAAGCTTGGCCACTAATAGAACCTCTTTCTTAAACTCCAAATCTCCTTGTTGAGAGTTTCTTGATAACCTTTTCACAGCTATCTCTTGTCCATTTAAAAGCTTTCCTGAAATTATTTGCATAATATGTAAATTAAAAACTTAAGTCAATCACTTTGATTGAATTTAAAACGTTGGTTTAACACAGTTTGAATTTAACATCTTTCCATATCATAATGTTTTCCTACCTTGTAAACTATCCCAAATCCACCTTTCCCAAGTTTATTTGCATCAGAAAAGTTGTTTGTCGCAGCTTTAATAGTGCTAAAGTCGTATTGGAGGGATTCCACACTTTTTATTCCTTCCACAGCTTCAAATTAATAGGAAACAAGTTATAAACAGTCAAACGATTTAAGTACTTTCTTTAAATAGTATCATTTCTCTTAAGAGTCAAAACTAGGGTAAATGTGTCTCCTATTCAAAATTTCTTTGCCAAATAGAGTACCTATATATATATATGGCGGAGCCCATGTAGGATAACACCTCTCAGATAAGTGGATGACATGCTAGCAATATTGAAACTAATTGATTATAAGTGACTTACTTTCATAATTTTCCTTTGACTTCCTGACTCTAACAAATATACAAATGCTAATGGTAAGCATCATAGCAATAACAGATGGAACAACAATGATGATGGCAGTTCGAGTTTTCTTTCTCTTCATTCCTGAGAAAACCAAAAGCGTCTCGTCAAATATATTTAAACCAAAAAAAAAATCATGTCAATTGTTGAATTCAGTTATTCATCCGTGGGTAGATTGGTCCTACTAAACAAAATCACACCACACAAGAAATAAAGAAGGGATAAAGGAGAGAGAGTATTTGTGAAACATATAATTTGATTTGCCACAAAAAGACAAAATCATTACCCCAAAATGACAAATCCTATGGGAATATTAGGAAATTGATGAGTTCATATTCAATAAAAAAATTATGGTGAATAATTTTTTTATTTTTTTTAATCTCAATAAGGAAGTTTTGATCTGATACAATAATTGAGGCTATTACATCGCATAATTGCACTTTTAATGTCAGAAAAAAAAAAAAAAAAAAAAAGAAAAAAAGAAAAGAAAAGAGAGAAGGTAGTAAGATATATATATATATATTAAAAGTGAACTTTTTTTAGTTGTCTTATCGCAGTCGATCTCAGCTCCGGAGCTGCCTACATGAGAATTATCATACCTGTTATAGGAATTGGCAGAGGAGGAGGAGGAGAAGATGCCGAAAATGGCGGCCGCGGTGATGTTGCATAAGCAACGTTAAAAAAAGGGTAGGTCTCAAACCTATAATTACAGCTGGGTGCATAAGTTCTCCCACCTTCCGATCCAACTGGTGGAATATTTCCGTAAATATCTGTTAAACAATCACTGCAGTTTTACTCGGACAAATCAGGAGTGCACTGCACAAGCACATATAATGTGAGTAAGTCCGGGGCGACTGATGTTCTCACCGCAAACTTGAGAGAATTACCACCTGATGCAGCTTCACTTCTCATGCTTTCAAACAGTGTCTCAAGCACCCTTTTGTACCCATCTTGGTCTGATACGCTGTCAGTGTTCCACATGAACATTGAGGGATTAATTTCCATGATGCCAAATATGGAGCGGTCAGAGAAGCGTATCATGCAATAATCGTACCATCCTATAGCCTCCTTCTGATTTGGGCAGAGTTGTGGGAGAAAACTCGAAGCGTTCTTGAGGCAACCAAGACAATCATCTTGCTCAATATCTCTTCTACAAAGACCAATTGCATAAACTTTGTCGGGGTCTTGGCCCTTAGAATCAGGGTAAAAGCCGTTTTCAACTTGTGTGTTGGAGGAGATGGAAGAGAGGACAAGGCTGAGGTTTGCCTCGTAGGTACTGTTAGTGGTGTAGTTACCCTGAATGTTAAAACATGAATGGTATAGGTACATTTGCTGGGCGGTGGCTTGAGCAATGAGTGTGAACATGGGATACAGGATGGCAAGTAGTGTCGAAGAAATCATTGCCATGTAGTAACATGGATAGATTAATGCCTAGAAGCTTTATCGAGGAGGGCTGAACTAGTTTCTAACAATCAATTTTTGTGTTGTTTCCTAGCTCAAAGCATTGATATGAAGTCAAAGTAATCTACAAAGTATTAGTATTTGTAAAATTGATATTTTTTTCATTTTCTTAGGATTAACTAGGCTAGGTAGCTACCGATCATTTTACTATGTCATTGCAGCAGTCATGGCCGCCAGTCAGGACTTGTTAAACTAAAATATTGAAGGTCTGTATATTGATTTGGTCAACGATGATGACCCAACTCTGTCTTAGAGATAAAATTATGTTAGGGCATTATTTAATCAACGTAAGTTGTTGCTGCTCAGACTCTATTTCTGAACTCTATGTCAAAGTTTTATTTACTTTGGAATTAGCTTCTTTAAGCTAGTGAATTAAAGGAAGCAATATAACAACTTATGGACCATTATTTTGTAGACGAAATTACACCCAAAATGAACGAGTGTGTCAAGAAACAATAATTTTAGGATGACCCTTTGGTGGTGCCTCACCCTTAAAGAAATAATTTTTATTTTCTTGGTAATCACACACTCACCATATTGTGCTCTGTTCTCGCATTACATCTCTGTCCACACATACACAGAGGCAAAAAAAGCAGATTTGATCCCTATAAATATGGGATTCTTAAATTATCCTCGTAAATTAAAGGTGAAAATGTACTTTTGGCTCTTACATTTTGGGTCAATTCTCATTTTTGTTCTAAAATTGATTTTGCTACTAATGTAGTCCCTAAAAAAAGAAAATTGTTTCTATTTCGGTCCCTCTCACAACCCACTAATAGAAACCTCCTGCGTGAAAACGGAGGGGCTTGTTGACATGGCGTTAGTGTGACGCCAATGTGGCCATTAAAAAATGATTTGGCATTTTTTAAGTGCCACATCAGCATTTTAATTTTTTTACAAAAAAAAAATAAAAACTATGTCGAAAAATTTAAAAAATTTAATTTAATTAAAAAAACTTAAATCTAATTTAATTAAAAAAAATTTCTTAATGTTATTCATGTTCTTCAACTTATTCTTCATTTTACAATTTGTTCTTCATACTCTTCCCAAATCAAACTCAGCAACCAAGAACTCAAATCCATCACAAGAACACAAACCCAACAACCCAAGAACTCAAACCCAGATCACTAAGACATAAATAAAAACAAGAAGAAAAAACCCAAATTCAACACCTCAAAGATCATCAAACCCAGCACCATCGAATCTACTACAAATCAAGACCATCGAATTCTTCATGTTCTTCCTCAAATTCTAACACAATCATTATCGAATTCTTAGCAAATCAAACCCATAAACCCAGTTAACAAACCAACCCATATCAAGAAACCAATCGCAACAAACCCGGATCAACACAATCAAACCCAGACCAACAAAATCAAACCTAGATCCCACCACCACTAGCCGACACAATCAAGCCACCACCACCCCGCCGATCAAAAACATTTCTCCATAACATGAACTTCAACTTAAAACCCACAAAAATTCCAGAACATGACCACCACTGACCGACAAAATCAAGCCACCACCACCCCGCCGATCAAAAGCATTTCTCCATAACATGAACTTCAGCACAAAAACCCAAAAAAATTCCAAAACATGACCACCATTACCATTGAAAATGTCACTAAACCCACCGATCAATCAACAAACCCACACCAAGACTGTGGCTAAGACTCGCGAGCTCCATTGTGGCCGAGATGGTGGTCGAGACAGAGGTCGAGATCGAGTTCCTTTCTCTTTAAACCACCGCCGATCTCTTCCTCTGAATCTGCTCCAAACTGCCCTCCTCATCTCTCTCTCTCTCTCTCTCTCTCTCTCTCTCTCAACTCTTTTTTTTTTTTGTACAGCTCTCTCTAAACTCAAATCATGGTTTAAAATGGTCTGATAATAAATAAATAAATAAAATCGTTTGATGCTTTTGACTAACTCACTTAAAGAAAAGTAAATACACTTAAAACTAAAATGATCTAAAGATAATTTTTTTATTGAATTTTCTAATTAATTTAATTAGATTAATAAAAAATCGTTTAAAACTAAAAAAGTAAAGTTTTTGTTTGTTTTTGATTTTTAAAATCAAAATTAAAATTGAGGAAATAAAATTTTTGTTTTAATTTTTCATTAATTAAAATGGTGAGTTGGCATTTAAAAAATGCCAAATAATGTTTTTAATAATGTTTTAATGGCCAAATCAGCGTCATGTCGGTGCCACGTCAAAAAGAAGGCTATTCCGTTTGCCACGTAGGAGGTTTTCGTTAGTGGGTTGATGGCGGGGACCAAAAGAGAAATGATTTTCTTTTTTTAGGGACTACATTAATAGTGAAATCAATTTTGAGATCAAAATGATAATTGACCCAAAATGTAAAGACTAAAAGTGTATTTTCACCTAAATTAAAATGAGTTAATAACTTAATATATTCCCTAGGTCTTTTGAGAGAGAATCTTTGCCGTCATGACATTATCTCCTCAACGGAAAATGTTTATACGTTGAGTAACGCTATGGACATATAAAAATGCACAACTTTATGCCACAACTCGCTATGTTGTAAGTTGTGATTGGTTGAAATGTGTCCTCATATAGCCCACCATCACACATCTACCAATAACAACTCACCACGTGGCAAATTGTGGTATAAAGTTGTGCATTTTTATGTATCCATAGCATTACTTAACGCATAAACATTTTCCATTGAGGAGATGATGTCATGACGTCAAAGATTCTCTGTCAAAAGACCTAGGGAATATATTAAGTTATTAACTCAATTTAATTTACGGGGATAATGTAAGAATCCCATATTATAGGGATCAAATCTGCTTTTGTTGCCTCTGTGTATGTAATGCGAGAACAGAGCACAGTATGGTGTGTGTGAGTACCATGAAAATAAAAAATTATTTCTTTAAGGGTGAGGCACCACTAAATATTTTTTAAGACAACGGATATTGCTTAGATTTTTTTTTTCCTTATATGTTTGCGTTTTGAAAATATATATGGTCAATCTTAATTAATTTGTTGAGAATTTATAATTAATTTCAAAATTTTCGGAAGTAAAACTATATTTACAATTTACATTCAGAAAAGGATTCAAACGATATAGTTTTCTAGATAATGCCAGGAAAACTATAGACAAAATATAGTTAGATATACTGTAGCAGTGAGCGTAATTTATATACAAAATCGCTTATAGCCCCAATGATAAGAGATCTGAGATTCAATCCCCGCTTACACAAAAAATTGATTGATGTCTTGGTCTGATGATAAAAAGCAATCATCGGGAGCGGACGCCATAGATTGAAACTCTAAAAAAAAAAAAAAAAAAAAACATTACCTAGGATATAATTCAGTTATTGAAACCTCGTACTTGGTTCCGCTGGAACTGTTGTCCTGTTGTATTAAAGTGGTTGATATATCATTGCTGAGCATAAAATTTGCTGGCTGTGTAGGTACAGGAAGAGTATTACAATTGCCACTAAGCATGAAAACAACTGAAGTCATGTCTGGTCTTTCAGCTACATTTTCTTGAACACATAACAGTCCAATGTTGATACATCTCATCGTTTCAGTTATTGGACTGTCTTTTAACATGGGATCTATGATATTTGAAGCTGTACCCTCCTCCAAACTTTCCATGCCTGTAGAAATATCAACGTGCACATAGCATGTTAATGAAAAAATTGTTTTACTTTCCATCTTAACTTTTATTTTATTTTTTCAAAAGGAAAAGGGATATGTATACTTTGACATTCATACTCACATAGCTTAGAAGGTATTCATTGTTTTCTTCTTTATGAAAACGAGTAATTTTCTGGCCAGTCAAAATCTCTAACATTAGCACACCAAAACTAAAAACGCCTGATTTGACTGAAAACTGTCCAAACATTGCATACTCTGGAGCCATATATCCACTACATATCAAAATAATAAATCAAATAATCAATTTGAATGGCAGTAAAACTCTTAATGATTATTTCTGAGTTTTTATTTTTTATTTCTTTCTTTGTTATGGCTTATTTTGGTGTCATTCCGACACAAGTAGCCTATTGAAATCATTTTTAAAAATTGTGCACAATTCTAGTCATTAGCTCTAAAAACTGTCATGATACTTACTAGGTCCCCACAATTCTATTTGTATTGCCTTGAGTTTGATCCAATACAAACATCCTTGCCATGCCAAAGTCTGAAACTTTAGGGTTCATTTCTGCATCTAATAGAATGTTGCCAGCTTTGAGGTCACGATGGATAATTCGAAGTCGAGAATCTTCATGAAGGTATAGAAGTCCTCGAGCAATGCCTTTTATGATTTTGTAGCGGCTTTCCCAATCTAAATGTGCACGCTTCATTGGATCTGCATATTCATTAAATTCTATTATACAAGAAATATTTTTAAATTTACTCTTGGGAATGAAGAAAAAGACTTAAAATCCAAATGCAATCATTTTTATTACAATATACAAGAACAAAAAAAAGTAGAAATGCAATTGTACCAAATATGTAGCGATCCAAGCTTCTATTAGGCACAAACTCGTAGATAAGAAGCCTTTCATCTCCTTCTAAGCAGAATCCAAGGAGCCTAACTAAATTTCGATGTTGGAGTTTTGCCACTAACATGACCTCATTTTTAAATTGTAGATCTCCTTGTCTAGACATCTTTGATAGCCTTTTCACAGCTATCTCTCGTCCATTGGAAAGCTTACCCTGAATATATGTGAGAGCAATACATAAATAAAACAATCAAAATCAACTTCAAAAAATTTAAAAAATAGTTTTGCAAGTTTAAGCGGATTATTAAAAATTCTTTTGATACCCTGAGGGTTTCCTACCTTATAAACTGTCCCAAATCCACCTTTCCCAAGTTTGAATGCGTCGGAAAAGTTGTCTGTGGCATCTCTGATTGTGCTGAAATCAATTTGTAAGGATTCCACACTTGCTATTTCATCCCCAGCTTCATAAGAGGAAGAAGACGATATATCGTACGCTGTAGTGGGTGAAAGGTTACTTACGGAAAAGGGCTAATCATAATCTTTGCAGCAAAGCTCACAATCTTGTTTTACAAAGTTATTCGAAATTATTAACCAAGAGTTCATTCAAAAACAAAGCTATGGTTTCTAGTTTTTCTTGAAATATAATAAAAATCGTTTGTCCCATTAAGTGTTCCTCTTCATATTTTTCCCTTCGCAGCCTTCATAAGTCGTCCCTTTTTTATAGAAGTGAGACAGGATTTTAGGATACAAATGTGAGACAGGATTTTAACAACTCAAAACCATACATAGCTAAGTGATTTTCCTCTCTTAAAGATTCAAAATTAAAGACATTTGCCGTTTTTATTATGAACAACTATTCCAACTTTGCATGAGAATATTCTTAAAAGTAGACCTTATGCATGTATATCTCACCATAGAAAGTTTGTTCCACAAGAAATAATTTTCCAAATACGTAAGAATGTATATCTTCCCATTCCCTCATGCCAAATTTATGGGGCATGGGATCAACTGTTGCTCACAAATTTGTCTGGTACTCAAAAAATTCATGCAATCCTATGCTTCACATTTTAAAGCTGTTTGATAATATAAAAGAATAGCTTTCAAATTACAAGCAATAATTGAACTTACTTTCAACTTTATCCCTTGGCCTCCTCACTTTCAAAATGATGCAAATGCTTATGACAATTATCATAGTAATTATAACCGTCGGAACAATAATGATGATGACAGTTCGAGTTGTACTTCTCTGCTTTCCTGCAAAAACCAAAAGCATGTTATTAATTTGAGACGTCTATTTTCTGAATTTGAGGCATCCATATAGAGTGGGAGGAATTGTCCAATTATCATCGTTGACACACAAATCACAACTTATTACCACATACTAATGAAGTAATTCCAGAGGAAAATAACAATACTTTAACATATACTTTCGATAATTGGATCTACTGAAGAAAAATTATAGAACAAAGCGAAGAATTGATATGCAAAACTTAATATATTAAGAAATAATCCATAGAAAGAAAGAAAAAAGAAACAACATACACTGCAACATAACCTTTGGATTGCCAGCAAAAAAGAAACTTTTATAAATAAATATAGCAATCTAATCTTTTCCTCAATTTTATACACAAACTTTTCCTCAATATAGCAATCTAAAAGTGTGTTCAATGCAATCTTATTTAGAATTTTACATGATATGATAGATCCCTAAAATAAAATTTAAATCGTAAAATTTACCTTCTCCATTTCAAAACATTTGTATTCCTTGTAAGAAGAACATGTACCCTAAGAGCAAGAAATAAAGATTTTCCCATTCAATGAAAAAGAAGAATTTATTCCCTCCTATAAGAGGAGACTCATGATAGGACCTACCTCTCCCGTGGGAGAAGGGAGAACTTCTCTAATAAAAACGAATAATTTTTTAGGAAAGTGAAGTATTCAGAGGATTATCTTACCTTCCGGTGATGATGCATCGGCTGTGAGGTCAAAGAAAGCGTTGGTACCATACCTAAAATTACAGCTGGGTGTGTAATATCTCCCACCTTCCTTTCCAAGACAGCATTGTGGAATTTGTCCAGAAATATTTTTCAAGCATGCAATGCAATCCGTCTCAACCAAATCGGGAGTGCATTGCGCATGGGCATATATTGTGGTGTTGGATGAGTCTGGTGCGACTAAGGTTCTTGTAGCACACTTGTAAGAATTACCTGAGGCAGCTTCACTTATCATCCCATCTAACAAGTTCTTTATCACCTTGCTGTACCCATCTACATTCGATACATTCTGAGTACTGTTGTTCCATTGCGAGAAAGCAGGTTGATTTTCCAGGATACATAATAAAGGTCGATTGGAGTACCTTAACATGCAATTGTCGTACCATACTATTGCTTCTTTCTGATTGGGACAAAGCTGTTTGAGAGCAATTCTTGAGTCATTGAGACAATTATGGCAGAGGTCTTCCTTAATATCTCCTCTACAGAGTCCAATGGCATAAACTCTGTCAGAGACTAGGCCGTAAGAGTAAGGGTAAAAGCCATCTTTAATATTGGTTTCGTTGGTGGAGTAGACCAAGTCCGAGAGGGTTTGATCGAGGTTTGCCTCGTAGGGGCTTCTAGTGCTGTAATTACCCTGATCGTATAAACAGAAGTGGGAGACGCTTGACTGTGCATTAGCTTGAGAAATGAGCACGAACACTGTAGAAAGGAAAAAAAGTAGTGGTGATGAAATCAAAGCCATGTTTTGGGCAAAATGATTGTTGAAATATGAAGAATTGAAGGTTTATGGAGAAGATAACATAGTTTGATGTAAATGTAATCAATTTTGTCTGCCGTGTTGAAAATCATAGAACGTTGTCGATCAGGAAAAATCTTTGTTGAATTTTAAGCACATGTCGTTTTCTATGTTGGAACTGAGCTAGGAAACTACCAATAATTTTCCTAAGAAAAGAATTTTCCTTCCTATATACATATGACACGTTCCTATTCGGCAGGTAAGTAAAAACGAGTGGTCAAATGAATTTGGTTAAGACAAAAATAAAAATGCATAGTAGGCGAATATGTCATCGCACACTTTATGCTCCTTCCATGTTGCATGGTCTAATATATGCCACGTGTACTTTCCAGCGCCTCACTTTGACACACATTTTTTTTTTTTTCCAGTTTCCATTCCTAGTTTCCCATTTGTAAAATAATAAAAAAATTGTCCCATCACATATGAAATGAAACCAAGGACTCGGAACTCAAACCCACCCCCACCTTCTACATCCAAAGTTGGTTTATTGAGAACCAGAATATTCTTTGTTGACTTTGAAAAATTACTTGAGGCAATTTTATTTTATTTTATATTTTCTTTTCAGTGAAATTAAGGTTATAAGGTTTAGGTGGAGAAGAAGGAGGCTACTAGATAATAGAGAATGTCTTAATAGTTGTATTTATTGTTGTTTTGCCTATTTTCAAGACTTTCTCCTTCATTTTTAACTATTTTCCTGCTTATTAATTTCTTATTTTATAATTACACTTCCTCCAAAAAAAATTTCGTGCTTTTACATTTTTATATCTCCACTATTTAATACCTTAAGGTTACAATACCTCCATTCATTCATCTTTCTTTTATTGTAACTTTTCTTCTTGAAAACGTTTTTTCTCCAAATTAATTTGGATGGAAACTTTCAAACTCAGTCAATATTTTTTTATTAAATATGAATTTTAAAAATCTTATTATTGAATTGTATGTTCGTATTATGTCCTTTATGTTTACAAAATTTCAAGAAAATCAAAAATCAAAAGCTATGTCATCAATTAAAGGTTTAAATTTCAAGTTTTTGTAATATAAAATTATACATAAAAAATAAGTTTAATAATCGAATAGTAAATAACATCCAAATTTGAACAAAAATCGACATCTGTATTATAAAAACATAAAAAACCCGCAATCCAACTCTTAGATTTTCAAAATTCACACCTAACAAAAAGATATAAAATGAATTTGAAGAGTTTCTCTTCAAATTAGTTTCAAGGGAAACCCTTGTTCCTTCTTCTCCCTATTTTATTTATTGTAAAAAAATTGTTATTATCTCTTCCATTCAGTCCATATTTTTTCACACAAAAGATAAATACTCTCTCTCTCTCTCTCTCTCTCTCTCTCTCTCTCTCTCTCTCTCTCTCTCTCTCTCTCTCTCTCTCTGTGGGGATTTTTAATTCTTCATTGCATCTTTACTTAGGTTGATGAATTTTTGTGTTGACTTTTGCTTTATGGGATTGATTCTATTTGCTTGTGATTTAATTTATTATCTTTTTTTTTTCTTTGATTGATAGATGTTATCCTATTTCATTATGTAGCATATAATAATATAATGTTAATCTATTGTGTAGCATGACTAAATTAATCTGGTGTTTACAACTATACATATTCTTTTGAGTATTCTCTTAAATAGTCATTTTCTTTTATATAATGTTATTTCTCCCACATTCTATGTCAATCTTATATTTATTGGGAATTGTTTTACAAAGTTAAAGAACTGTAACATGTCAAACGTCTTAGAAGGTAGCATCCCTTTGACCTTAGGTAATTTTTCTATTGAAATTTGGGCCTTTCCAATAACTATTCTCAAGAACAATTCCACAAAGTTTGACTAAAAATGGCAGCTCATACTCATTGGCCTATTTAAATATATCAAACAATAAATTGCGTACAACTTAGGTTGCATTTTTTTTTTTTTTTTTTTGAATGAAAAGCCTTTACGTAAAATATTTAAAAACCTTTAGCATGTTTGGGTGGATATGAAAATCTGGTCAAACTAAAATGAACTTTTAGTTGACTGTAAAATAGGGCAGAGTAGGATGTAAAATGAAATACAATTTCAATTTTCAACATTTAATTTTCAACCCAAGCTCAAACTTACATTCATTTGAACACTCAAATGAGAGAGAGAGAGAGAGAGAGAGAGAGAGAGAGCACTTGAACCTAGGTCTGAGAGATCATCACTGCCATAGCCTCTAGATTGTTGCCACCACCTTTAGATCGAGCCACACTAACCCACCCATGACCGATTTTGCTGTCTATGTCTAAAGTTCATCGATGTTGGCTTTGCATCTCGATCTTGTCTCCACCACCTCTAGATTGAACTATTAATACCCATGACCAATCTCTCTCTCTCTCTCTCTCTCTCTTGATGAATATTTGCATCTCGATCTTGATGAATATTTTTGTTTTTGTTTTTGTTTTTTGTTTTTGTTTCTTTGGGTTTATATATTGAGATTTTCTATTATAATATATGTTTAGAAACTGGGAAAGTGTGAGAAACTAGTATAAAATGTGTTTTCTAACACAACCAAACACCTAAAATTATTTTCAAAATAGTTTATGGAATGCAATCATATACCTGAAAATATTTTCTTTTCCGAAATATATTTTCACTTGAAAATATTTTACATTCGGAAAACATTTTATCTCAAGCCAAACATAGGTTTAGTGGCAATCACTTTGAAGGAATCATCTTACCCCCAATATTAAACAATCACTCCTTGGTAATCCTAGATGATAGATACAATTACTTGTCTAGAAATATTCCAGGGTGGTTGTACAATCCTCCTAGCTTGGTAGGAGTTCTTCTAAGAAGAAATCACTTTCATACGTGCTATGTTGTATTAAGAAAAACATAAAGAAAATCTTTACTAAATTATCAATGCATTCGATAGTCCAAAACATACAAAAGAAAAAAAAATGATAATGAAAAAAATAATAAATAAGAAGTAGTTCTTTAAATCCAAGATTAAAAAAAAAGTACAAAAAAAATATATTTACTAATAATTTCAATAATCATTAAATTTATTATTCTTTATGAATTTTTGCATATAAAAAATAAATTAAAGTAATGTGTATATTTGTTAATTTTTTTTTTGTTTATTTAAATAATTAATCCTTAAATTTAGCATTTTTTTTAATGTATATACATACGTTTAAGTTATCTTTAAAATATGTATATTGTAAAACCTTTGGAGTCAAATACTCAGTCCATCATTGATTGGAATTTGATGATATCATCGTTAATAGAAGTAATGAAATACATAATGTTGATTTTGATAGTTGATTTCTTGCCAATGTGCTTCGAGGAAAAAAAGTACCCCATATATCTTAGCCCTAAAAATGATTAAAATATAATTAGAAATTTTACTCATTAGTAATTGGATGCAAGTTTTAAAATCAGAGTAAGGAGGTAAAATGTTCATTCTATGCTTAGAATGTATATAACAAAATGTTCAAAAAGTTGTGGACACCCATATTATAAAAAATAAAAACAAAAAGTTGATATTGAGAGTCCACTTTGACAATTTAGCACAAAGGAAATGGTCATAATTTGTAAATGATAATTATATATTTCCAAGTTCGTTAAAGCTTAATTTTTTTTGAAAGTAGGTCAACTATCAATATTTTACACAAAAGAGTGTCACCTAACAATATTTTCCTGGTTTATGTAAATGATTAATTGTTGAATTTAGTGTTTTGAATGTAAATTAGTAATTTTTAAATTATATGTTTATGTTAATGTTTATAAGGCAAGCATCAAGTTGAAACTGGTTAGAGCATTAGCATTAGGAGATGCTAATGCCATATCTAAGAACATTTTAGCATGAATGCACCAAATAACCACTGCATTAGAAAATGTCGGAAGGGAGTATTGCAAAAATATTTAGAATTATGCTACAATACAATTCTAAAGGTAGAATTGTATTGTAGCACAATTCTAAAACTTATAATATTTGTTTATTCCCCATTTTCTGACTCACTCTCTCTCTCTCTCTCTCTCTCTCTGTTTCTCTTCTCATTCCTCTCTCCACAACGGCGTCTCTCTCTCATCACATCTCTCTCTCATGGTGGGCTATTCTGCCGTGGGTTGTGGGTCCGGTGTGGAGGTGAGGCTGGGGAAGTCGAGATCGGCGTGGTATGGTGGCGATTTCTGGGTTTTTTGGGTCCAGATCGGCGTGGTATGATCGGCGACGTGTTTAAGCTGAGTTGTGATCGGCGGTGTGGTATGATCAGCAATTTACGGGTTTTTTGGGTCCGGATCGGCGGGTTTTATTGAAGCCGAGTTGTGAAATTTAGATTTTTTGTTTGTGGGTTTTGTTGATTGATGCGTTTTTGGTTGATCTATGAAGTTTTGTTTGTGGGTTTTTTGGGTCCGGATCGGTAGCGTGTATGTGCATTTTGTTTGTGGGTTTTTTGGGTCCAGACCGGCGGCATGTATGTGCATTTTGTTTGTGCGTTTTTTGGGTCTAGATCGGCGGATTTGTTTTATTGTTGGATTTTGTTTCACCACCTCGCGGAAAATGAAGGCTCCAGCGGAAGTTGCAGATAGGATAGAGCTAAAAATTAGAGAGAGGGGAGAGATGGAGAGAAAAGATATAATTTTAGGATATTATTTTATTACGTAAATATATTATTTTAATGAGTAGAATAGGGAAATAAAAGTTTGGGATACTGAAAGTATTGTAAAATGGTATGGTAAAATGATAAAATGGTTTTTTGAAATGGTAAAATAGAATAGAATTGGAATTGTGGGACGCTAATGCTCTTACAAAAGATACCCAAAAAAAAAAAAAGGGATTATCAAATAAGTAAATGATGACTTATACTGTCTTGTACTTGCCTCAAAACTATTACATACAAAGACACGTTCATGAATGAAAATTTGGAAAAACATTATATAAGGTTAGCAAGGTTTGAACGGAATGTGAAAACTTACCCTGGTAAATTGAAAAAAAAATATATATATATATATATATATATATATATATATGAAATATTAATTGTGTTATACAATTTGCTGAACATTGTAGGTTTTGTAAGATTCCAATTACAATAAATTCGAAATTATATCCGACTGGGTATAGACCTTCAACAGAAACAGAGCACTTTTTTTTTATTAAAAAAAAAAAAGAATCAACTCATGCTCGAGATGTTTTTATGATCAGTTGAAAAATGTGAATGATAATACAACATAAAGACTATCATTTTTTTTTTTATATGAAAAAGTGACATTCTACAAGAAAAAATTATACACACATATATATATATATATATGTACAAACATGTAATAGTTATTATGTAGCTATTTACTATTTGATAATCAATACACACATTGTAGCTGTATTAACATGAAAATTTAACATTCATCAATCTAAACTAAAATAGATAGAAAAAATATATAAAGATAAAATAAAATTAGTTTTAATTGATAAGCAAGTGTGACCACAAAAACTAATTGACAAAATAGCATTGAAAAAAAACTTTAATATCATTTTTAAGACTTAATAAATTTGTTCTTCTTTATGAATTTTTTATTAAAACCAATTAAATTTAAGTCACTAAGGTGTGTCTATATATATATATATATATATATATATATATATATATATATATTTTAATTTACTTGTTTTTTAATTATGTAAATTAGTAATTTTTGAATTACGTGTATTCTTTCGTGAATGCATATTAGTAATGGTTAAATTATATGTTTACATTTATGTTTATATGTATGAGTATGTTTATATTTTATAACATGAAATTATATAGGTATATTTACAAGTGAGTTGGTTAAAATAAAATAAAGAAAAATGAGATTTAAAAAAAAAAAAAAAAATTACTCAAATTGTATTGAGGCTAATATTAATGCTCCAAGTTAAAACACATGGCTAGAATTTTATAATATAGTATTTATTTGAACTTTGTTATGAATCAGCCCAAACCCAATATTAAGCCTATATGATTAATAAAAATCTAAGACCCTAAATTTAATGCAAGTTATGGATTGAAGATCATCGTCAAGGTTCCATCCAAAGTGGAAGTCCACATTACAATTCACGAATTTTTTTCTTTTTTTTTGAAAAAAAAAATTCTATTTCATTTATTCAATTTTAACTTTTGTCCAAATCCATTCATGAGTTTTTATTGGAGATTTACATCACTTTTATATCTATCAATAATAACTTATCATCTTGGTAGTTGCATTTTTTTTTTTTTTTTTTTGTAATAGTAGATTTATTGTTTCAATATACTACACTTGCATAAATTTATATCTAATGTGGAATCCACTAAGAGAAATATATATGTCGTATAGTATTACATTGGATGTATTGAATAATATGATCAATGTCAATTAAACTAAAGTAAGGACAATTTTATTTTTTAAGAAACACCCACACACAAGAGAGAGAAAATGAGGTTCTAACATAAAGAGACATGACATACTCTACTCAAAAGCGTTGATAAAATGTTAGGTTGTCTTTAGGTCTAAGTTTAAGGCCCATATTAGAAAAATGCTCCACCCACATTATAAATGTTCCAAAATTTTAAGATAGTAATTGGTTTATAAATAAAAAAATATTGCATAATTTTTCAATCTCAAAAATTGCCCCAAAATATTATATCAATGGAAACCCAATCCAATTGAAATCCTAATCTATTCGGAATAAAACAAAAAACAAAAACAAATTTGTTGTCAATTTGCTAAATAATCAATGACAATTAATTTCCTATAATGGCTTTAGGCTTTAATTTTTGTAAACCAATATCTTACACAACGAAATGTGAATGTTAACCATCTAATCTCTCGCATGACTATACACCAAACAATCTATATCTCTCTCTCAATGCTAAAATGAAAATTAAAAATTAGATTACACTTAACCATGCATTGCCATATTTATGATTCTTATATATATATATATATATATATATATATATATATATTTGTGGTTAGTTTTTCTCTATGTTGAGTTGGTCGAATCTCTTCCAATCCATTATTTATTGGTTTAAAATATTTTCTTCTTCATGATATTTTTTCATAATTATATTTCAAGTTTCATTTATAAAGGCACTAAACTCAAAACTTCTTTACTTTTTACCTGTATTTTTCTTTTGAGATTCAATGTTTGTAATTTTTAGATTTTTTATTGTGATTGAAAAAAAATAATGAATATATTTGGCGAAAAAAGAAAGAAAAAATCAAATCATTTATTTTTGTATAGGTGTATTTCTTTATTTTCAAATCACCTCTTTTTTTAAAATCTCATTTTTCTTTATTTTATTTTAACCAACTCACTTGTAAATACACCTATATAAAAATCAATATTTTATATATAATTCCATTTAAATTTTTATTCTATTTATTATTTGTCATTTTTTTCTCCTTATTTCTCTCTCTCTCTCTCTCTCTCTCTCTCTCTCTCTCTCTCTCTCTCTCTCTCTCTCTCTCTCTCTCTCTCTCTCTCTCTCTCTCTCTCATACATAAACACACATTACAACAATGTGTAGACAGGCATGCTTTAAGAACTTTCAATCATTGACAAAGTGATGATTTGACTCTAAAGGGTAAATTTCATGTTATAAAATATAAACATACACATACATATAAACATAAATATAAACATATAATTTAACCATTACTAATATGCATTCACGAAAGAATACACGTAATTCAAAAATTACTAATTTACATAAATTAAAAATGACAAATCATTTATATTTCTTTATTGTACGTTAAATTGTTCATCTAGAGGATGTATACTAAATCCACTACAGAAAAATTATATTAAAATCTTATAATTAAGGTTTTAAAAACTGGTATGGTGGAAGAATCGGAAAAGGAGCTAATTACCTGTTTTCTAGTCGGATCGAGGTCCAACCGATGGTTGAATCGGTGACGTCATAAATAATTTAATTATTATTTATTTAAATTATATAAATAATTTATAAAATTTTAATATACTAAAAATAACTATCCAATAGTAATAAATATGTTTCCTTAAAAAAAAATACAAGTATATAACATCTTTCTAAAGAATTTAACATAATAACATTACAAAACAATCATTCCTTAACGTAATAAACTTTCAACAAAACCAAATAAATAAATTCATTAGTTGTTACATTTACATCCAAATGGCAAATAGCAAATAAGTTCATTACATCCTTATAGCAAATAAGTTTTAAAGTTTCAAACAAACAACTACTAAGTTTAAAGGTTCATTTGATAACATAAGACTCATTTGTCATGAAGAAAATTGAAATCAATATCATCATGTGAACCAAATGCTCCACCACTAGCATGAATGGAGAATCTGAGATGAAGCGAAAAAAAAAAAAAAAAAAAAAAAAAAAAAAAAAAAAAAAGGATCAAATGAATGAAAGAGAATCAAGTAATCAAAATCAAAAGAAAAGAATCAATACCTAATGAAGCCGAGACGCAGAGAGCAGATCACAGAGAGCGAGACTGAGATTGAGATTCCATGAGGGTGAGAAGGGGAAAAAATAAATAAATAAAAAACCAGAAGCAAAGGCAGATTTGAAGTTCAGACGCCGTGAGGGTGAGAAGGAATTTTTTTTTTTTTTTTTTTTTTTTTTTTTTAGATTCAAAGACCATGAGGCGTGAGCTTGAGTTGAGTGAGGTGAGAGAGGCGTGCATGACTGCGTGAGAGTGAGGCATAGAGTCCGAGATGAGGTGTGAGATTGAGAGTGTTTTGGACTTTAGGGCTAGTTTTTAGGTTTTGCCCAAAACGACGTAGTTTTAGGTCAGGAAAAAAGTCAAAAAACCCCAACTGGTCATTAACCAATTCAACCATGCTAGTTCCCCGTTCTCTAGTTGAACCGATTGGTTTTCGAATTTTCCCGGTTTTTAAGTCATTTTTGGTTTTTACTCATAACCAAACCAAATTGAAAGCCAGTTCCTTGTTGAATCGGTCGAACAAGTCTGGTCGATCCGGTTTTTAAAACCATGCTTATAAAGCTAGCCATAAGGCATTATGATGTGCATTGATAATAGCTTAATTTTGCATATTTATTTCATTGTTAGAAAGCATTATCATATTTATTTTGAATTAATTCATGAATTTTATATTTGGTTTTGGAATAATGTTGAATAATCAATTTTGTGCTTAATTGAATCTTATTGCATGAATTTGTCTTTTGTAGGAGAATGGAATTAAATAAGTGGATTTGTGCAAAGAAGGAAGCTAATGGACTTTACTTTTACAAGGGCCATGATGAAGTTAAATAAGGCCAACCCAATTAAATTTAAGTCCAATTGGAACAGGGAATCAAAGGAAATTTGTATCAAATCCAAGTCCAATTCGATTTAGGATTCCAGCCTGCACATCAGTTAGTATTTTTGGCATAACTTTCGGCTCAGATGTCCAATTGAGATGATTCAAGTTGGGCTGGAAATTTAACTTGAAGGGCTACAACTTTTTAGTTTACCAAAAGTCCGAATTCTGATATTAAATGGGCCAAAATCTTCGGTTAAGTGAAGCCTAAAAATCTGAGATTTTCTCCAAATGGGAAACTCAACTTGTAATAGGATTCCTTGACCTATTTAAAGGCTCTTTAGGGCAAAATTCAGAGAGAGGCTAGTGCTAGGGCTGAGGGCTGAATGTGTAGAGAGTGCAGCTACTTCTTTGGTTTTCTTCCATTACAGTTAGTTTTATTTTATTTGTTTAGTTTAATGTTTAGTATTTTATTTTTGTGTTTTCTTTCAATTACCATGAGTAGCTAAATTTATAATTAGGGTTGAGGATGAAACCTTGTTAAGGATTATCAGTAATATTTATGTGATTTGATTTTTCCCACAATAGTTGTTCTTTAATGATTTAAATTTTTCTTGCTTCATATCAATTGACGAAGATGAGATTCTAGATATGAGTTCAATCATGTTTTTCTCATGATTTAAGATTTGTCTTAATTAATTGAATGCTTGGTTCATTAATTCTTGATTATAAAATTGGATATCACCTGTGATTTGTCCATCAACGAATACAATTGATGATTTGATTTTATCTTGAAGAAGCAAAGAAGAACATGATTTAGATTTTTAAACATAAGTTTTAATGATGATATTTTCCATGATAGTAAGATTGATTTCTAGATTATCATGCAGTGGTTAGGAAAAATTAATGATCATAAATATATGCTGATATGACTTATAAGGCGAATTCCAAAACCTTAATTCCTTTCTCTTGATTGTTTACATCTTTTTATTGCTTTATATCTTTTGCTTAGTTTAACTATTTGCTTAATTTTATTATTTTCTTAGTTTATTTAATTGCAAACAACCAATTTTTATTAAACTAGATTATGATTAATTTGGTTAAGATTTGATTTAATTTTCCTACGTTCATTCAAGTCCCTGTGAGTTCGACCTCGTTCTTGTCAAACTATACTTGATGCAGTTCGTACACTTGCGAGTACTTTAAAATTTCACAACACATTACTTAAAAATTGAGCCGTTCCCCAATAGTAACTACAACTATTTTTTTTTTTAATTCAGGTCAAATTACTTCCACAACCACTAGCCAATTTCTCTTTCACTTTCTCTTCTAGTGTTCTTATACTCGGTTTGCAGTCCTCTATTTGGTAGCATCAGTATATTCTCTGCATGTCACTAAGGGCACTTCATGGATTCAGATTTCTTATGGGTACAACCTGATAATCGGGCAAAGATACTAGAGGAGTGCTCTCTAAGCTTGATGGGGCGTTTTCTTATGTCAAAACCAATTAATAATTAGGCTACCAAAAATCTTCTTAGGTTAGTATGGAAGTTTGGCCAAGACCTAAAGATTACGGATGTTGGTGAGGGGTTAATACGATTCAAATTCTCTATGGAGAGCCAATTGGTTTAGGTCTTGAATAATGGTCCATGGAGTTTTAACAACCACCTGTTGCTACTTCAAAGGTCGGAGAAAGGGATGACAGCGTTCTCGGTGGATTTTAAAAAGGGATGACGGCGTTCTCGGTGGATTTTAAAATTATCCTAATGTGGGTACAAGTTTAGGGACTGCCCTTTGATCTCATCAATGAAGATGTAGGGAAGGATATTGATGAGAGCATTGGGAGAGTACTTGAAGTAGACTGTATGGCGATTGCTTCTTATTAGGCTTAGTTTCTTCACATTCGAGTAGAATTGCCCCTAGATAAGCCAATCTGAAGAGGTGCTCTGGTGCTTAGTCCGAAAGGAGATAAGGTGTGGGTTGCATTCGACTATGAACGTTTATTGGGAATGTGCTATAACTGTGGCAAACCGGGTCATGAAGAAAGAGATTGTCTTCTTCCAAAAACTTTGGAACACGGTGAAAGGCAATATGGGGACTCGCTCACGGCGGGAAATCAAAAAGTAGAAAAACTAAAAGGGAAAAAATACAATCCACCAACAGAAAACCGAGAAGGTGCGAATGGCCAATCCAGGGAGACATCGGAATCCCCACAACACCACGACACATAGTTGCCAAACGATAACCCGGCTAGTGTCGAAACTGTTACAGAGAATGATAAGATGGCATTAATTACGGATTCAAATAGAGTGAATTCTACTGTTACCATGAATCAAGCCCCCTTATAATTTCGAGATGCAAATGGATGTTAATGACAAACAACAGAAAATCGAAAAATTGGGGGATAAGTTAATCCCTATGGCGCTTATGTATATGGAAACAGTAGAGGGGGAAATAATGGGACAACGTGTGATGAAACCCTAGCAACTATAGCATCCCAATTGTCACGTGCTCCACCACGTGATACCTAAAACACTCTCCTATCTGAAACACGGAAGTGGAAAAAGAAGGTTAGACATGGAGAAGAACACCTAGGACCGATACTCGAAGAAGATGGTCGTGCAATAAAGAATCTTGTAGGGCAGAAAAGACAACGCTTATCAAGCAAGGGAGATGGGATCACTAGAAGAAGAAAACGCAGCAAGGATCGGATTACTAATTCACCATGTACGACGGCAGAGGCCGAGGGTCAACCCCACCGAGTACAATGAATATCCTAAGCTGGAACCGTAGGGGGCTTAGGAACCTCTGTGCGGGTGCAATTCTCTCTCACTTGGTAAGGGAAAAAGCTCCTAAGGTTTTGTTTTTGATGGAGACAAAACAAACTATGGATGAGATGAAAAAAATTCAAACAGATTTGAGGTATGATAATATGCTTGATGTTCCTTGCATTCATAGGGTAGATGGCTTAGCTATGCTTTGGAAGGAGGAGGTAAACCTCCATGTTCGGACCTACTCCCAAATCACATTGATACTCGTATCATGACTGACCCAAATAATCCTTGGTGACTCATAAGATTCTATGGAAGATCGGAGGAACATTGTCGACATGAATCATGGAGTTTGTTGAAACACTTACACTCTCGGGACTCCTTGCTGTGGGTATGTGTGGAAGATTATAACAAAATCCTGAGCTCATTAGAGAAGCAAGGCCGTCAACCAAAACCTCATCGACTAATGAAGGCATTCAGAAGTACATTTTACATTGTGGTTTAGTTGATTTGGGGTATTGAGGAAATATTTTTACATGGCATAATGGAAGACCAAAGGAAGCTTTTGTCCAAAAAAGACTTGATAAGGCGTGTGCTACAACTGATTAAAGAGAACTATTCCCACAAAATAATGATGTGTGCTGGTAGGTTTGGATTGGACTGAGCCCATGATGTTTTTAAGTTTGCATGTCACAGGCTCATACATTTTCCATGCATACGTACCTTCATTTATCTTTATTTTGATATTGATCTGTGTTAGTGCTTTTCTGCGTGTTTCTTTCTCTCTCTCTCTCTCTTTCTTTCGGTTAGTTGCTCTATGAAACCTAAACAAAAATCCACTCCGTCCCAGAAGCCTCTTCGTTAAGGGCTTCTTCTTTCTCACTTTTTGACTCCACGTCTTCTCACGTACGATTCCATGATGATAAAGCTTGAAAGGACTTTTCGAAGAACTTCTCATGACGAGGCATTCATTCGGAACGCCAAGTCGTTCTATCGGATTTTTTTGATACTGACCTTCCCACTATCATCTACAATCGAGGTTGGGAGTCACTGTGTGGCATCCCGATCACTTGTCCCTCTGTGATCATATAGATGTTTTACTCCAATATGCATAGATTTGATACTTTAGTACCTCATTTTTCCACCCGCGTTTGAGGTACGCATATTGTAGTTACTTCGGATCTTATATCCGAGGTACTACACATACCGAGGGTAGCGCATCCCGACTACCCCGGTTGTGATTGTCTGAGGATTGTGTCCAAAGATGAACTCTCGTCTCTATTTTGTGAGACACCTTCATCTTAGGGTGACCGTCAGAACACCCCTTGCTTGAGCTTTGCAAAAGGTCCGAGATTCCTTAACATGGTGATGACATTCATTCTCCATCCATTGTCTCACTATAACTCTATCACAGAGCCTCGTGCTCGATTTTTGTTATCACTCTTAGAGGAAATTTCTATTGACTTTCCTTCTCACTTCATTCTATCCCTTATAGATGTCTATAGCGATACGGCAACCCGTGATAAGCTCATTTTTCCTTCGGTTATCACACGGATCTTTAGCCATTTTTCTGTTTCCTATACAAAGTTTACACACTTTTCCATTATGTGTGCCTTAGACGTTGCTACCATTCGACGAAGCAAGGCCCGGCTTTGACCAAGGCAGCCACAGATCGAGACGGTGACTCCTCCAGCTTTTTCTACTCCTTCCACCTCCACTCCTTTGTCCTCTAGGGGTGGAGTGACTCTCGAGGCCATCATGGTACAGCTTGTGCGCATGGATGCTCGCCTTGCCACACTCGGTGATGAGTTATGTCAGGTGAACACCCATGTTGGTCGTATTGTACAACAACAAACTGCCATGGGTGGTTTCACCGCGTATACTTCTCCATCTCCATCGGCTTCGGAGGATGACGGTGATGATGGCTCCAGCAGTGATGACGCTAATGAGGACGATGGTGCTAGCTCACCTAGTGATGATGAGATGTCTACTTGATTTACTTACCCTTTATCACTCGTGACAAAAAGGGGGAATATTTTTTATATGAGAATAGTCATATACATAGGAGGAGAGATAGCATAGGAGATTTTTGTAATAGGGGGAGTGTTTATACTTTGAGGGATGTAGTAAGTACTTATGTATTTTTTTCTGTAAGGTTGAATTTTATCAACCATCTTGTTGGCTTTATTCCGTGCCAAATTTGCTTGTATTTTAGCAATTAGTAACCCTGTATTTAGGTGGGAATCATGTAAGGGTAGTGAGTGAGTGAATGTGAAGAAATGCTTAAGATTGTGCAAGGATGCAGAGACTTGCAGTGGGGACTCGCGATCGGCAAGCCACCAAAGTTGGCACACGATGTAAGGGTAGTGAGTGAGAGAGTGTGAAGAAATGCTTAAGATTGTGCAAGGATGTAAAGACTTACGGTTGGGACTCGCGATTGGCAAGCCGCCAAAGTTGGCACATGTGCGAAGTATGCGGGGAGGCTGAAGAGTCATGCTAGCTGTTGCACTACAGGAAAAAAGTCCCAGGCTGGCTAGGCCGTTAGCTCGCGACTTGAACTCGTGACTCAATCTAGTCGCGAGGCCAAGTCGCTAGACCACCCTGTTTGGGAAAAACTAACTCTTCGCATTCCTTTCTCACCCCCACTATATATAGACCCTTATACCCACGAAATATAGAGAGCTTCCAGAGAGAATTTCAAGAGAGAAACCCTAGAGAAAAACAAGATTGATTCATCCACAATCTTCACATAGAGACTTTTCAAATTCCTCTACTTTCTTTATCTCTATTGTTACATCCTTGAGAGGTACATTACCAAAACATTTTTTTCACCATACCCATATTTGTGAGAAGGTCATTTGGTGCTTTTGAAAGCAGTTAAGAAGGGACCAATTTCATATTGGTTGATGATATGGTTAAGTAGCGGAATCCGGTAAACTAAAGAAGAAATAGGTTCGACGTAACCTCGTTGGAGTAGGAGCTTGGAGGGCTTAGGTACATTGGATAGATTAGGCTTGGAGGGTCTTCTGCTGTTCATGTATCCCAACTACATTCTTTAGTGGATTATTTACCGCTTGGAGGGCGGCGGAGAGGTTTCACGCTAAGGGCTTGAGTTTTCTCTTCGATAACACATCGTTGTGTTGTCCTTGTGTTTGCATCTCTCTTCCCTTAATCTTTTCCATTTAATTTCTGCTGTGAATGTGTTTTTATTTGGTTTAGATTGTTTATCAATTCTGTATTAAGCTTATGTTCATATTCCGCACATTAATTGGTTGATATTAAGCTTGAATTGGTAATTTGTTAATTGGGGGTTTAAATGTTCATAGTGTTTTATACACTAATTGAACTTTCAATTGGTATTAGAGCAGGTTCACTTATATTGGTTTCATTACCTTAGTGTGATCCTTGACCCCAAATTGAGATGGACCAGTCTCAATCTTTAAATGCTCCACCATATTTTGATGGTAGCAACTATACCTTTTGGAAGGTGAGGATGAGAGTATTTTTGTGTTCTATAGATGAGGCTATTTGGGATGCTATTGAAATAGGTTGGACAAAGCCATAGGCAGCCAAATCCACATGGGATAAGGCAGCCCTCGCGGCGTCAAATGCTACTAGCAAAGCACTTAACGCAATTTTTTGTGGTGTGTCCCCGGATGAGTTCCATCAGATTTCACATATCACCGTTGCTAAGAAAGCATGGCAAATTTTGGAGACCACTTATGAGGGTACAAAGAAAGTTAGGACACAAAGCTACGGATGCTGACTACCCGGTTTGAGGAGCTCGGGATGAGCGAAGATGAGTCCTTTGACTCTTTCTATAGTAAGCTAAATGAAGTGGTCATCGGCAAGTTTAACTTGGGAGAGGAAATGCGGGACTCGAAAGTTGTACGGAAAATTCTTCGTTCATTGCCAGAGAGCTTCCGTGCAAAGGTGACTGCAATTGAGGAGAGCAAGGACCTTGATGAAATCAAAGTCCAAGAGCTAATTGGTTTGATGAAATCAAAGTCCAAGAGCTAATTGGTTTTCTCCAAACATATGAGCTTTCATTATTGAATCAAAGAAAGAGCAAATCACTGGCTCTTAAGATGATAAATGAAAGGGTAGAAGCTCATGGCTCATTGAATGAGGATGTAGTCGAAAAGGATGTTTCCTAACTTGCAAAGAATTTCCACAATTTTCTAAAGTTCAAGAACAAAGAGAAATTTGGTGATAAAGGGAATTTCTCAGCATTCATGACTCTTGCTCATGTTGAGACTTGAGAGGACTTGAATTTGCTTGTGGAAGAACTTGGGGAGCATAGTGATGAGGAATCCATGGGAATTGTAGAAGAATCAGATAGGATTGAGCACTTGAATCGGCCCACCTGAAAATCGACCCAACCCGAACCAACCCAATAGGTTTTGGGCGGGTCCGAGAATATTCGGGTCGCGTTTGAGGTCTTATTTTTGGGTTATGGTCGATTTTGGGTCATATAAATACCCTAAGTCTGAACTCGATTTTTGTGTTTTTGAAAAAAAACCCTACGTTGGTCTCTCTCCGCCTCCCTCATCTCTCTCTTTATTCCTCAAAGGCTTAAACCTCATCCTTACAAGCCGCTTTCAAGCTATTTGCTCCATTTGTCTCTATGTAAGTTATAGAATAAATAGTTAAACCTATTTCTTGTTATCTCTATTTCTTGTTAATATAGTTGGGTTTTTAATACTTTCGGATTTTGGGGTTTTTTTTCTATGTGAATATCCTGTTTGGGTTTGATTTTCTTGTGTTTTGTGATGTGGGTTTGGCTTGAATCATTTTTTTTAAGGACCTATTTCGATTTTTTTTTTCCAGGTTTTTAACTAAAGAGCTCTTCCGCCTCTCTCTGGGGTGTCACTATTTTTCTTTTTCGCCATGGTAAAAGACCTCTCTACCACAAAATCTTTGAAAGCTTTACTCTGTTTCTCTGTTGGATTCGTGTACTTTTTAAGTGTTCTGTTTGCTTTAGTTTCTTAAACCAAAGAACCCATGTCATGGATTATTGTAACTTGTATGGTTTCAAATTGCTATCCCTTAATTCTATGATTTTAAGGTAAATTGAAATAACAAGACCCTAATACTATTTTTTTTTCTTTGTTTGATGCCTACCTAGCTCAAATCATGAACAAGCATATAGTTATATTGTGTACTAGTAAATCTACCTTGTACAATGCAATTTTTTAAGGACCCTTGTCTTAGTCTCTGATTTTGGGAGTTTTTACATCTTTTAGGAACAACCCTTTTCATATTGATGAAAAAGAACTACTTTGGATCTGATGGGTTGGTGGGGTTTTGTGTTTTATATGATGTTATGTTGTTTTATTGTGTTATTTTTCTTAGCATGCAAATAAGGACTAGTGGGTTTGTGTTGTTAGTGTCTATTTTTCTTTGCATTATTTTAGCTTTTTTTTTTTTTTTTTTTTTTTTTTTTTTTCATTTGGGTTCTTGTTGCGAGATTATATATAACAAAATAGATTGTAGAAATGTTGGATCTCAATTAATATGATAATCTCTAAGCATTAATGAATGGAAATCTGAAATGGTTATTGCATTCGATTGGTACCCAAATTAATTATTGTTGACTTATAAGGGAGCTTAATAGGAATTGGGAAGTGTAAGTGTAAGGAATAAGCTTCTTATTGTGCTTGTTTTCCCTCATTTTCTAGGTGACCAATCAGGTCAAAATGGGGTTTGTTTTGTTTCAACCACTATTTAGAGGTTCAACCCGAGAAGTTTTAGTGGGACTTAGATATTGAATCCTTATTTCCTGTTGGCTAAGTTTGGAGCATTATGTCATATCTCTATGTTTTTCTTTTATGAATGCATTGTTTAATGATTCTTTTGTTTTTTTGGTTATGAAATCGTGTATACTTTGTGGAATTGACATTAAGTTATATGTTGGATTGGTGTTTGCAGTTTTAGGATTTTTTATGCGGTTTGAAGATGACAGTTTGGAGTTTGTAATGACTGTGAAGCGATGGAATGTAAAGATTATCTCAGTGAGTATTGTTTTACAAAAATTTTGTGAAGGAGATCTTCACAAAATTTCGTAGTTGCACAGGTGAGCCAAGGGCTACGGGGATTGTTTGGAGTGTTGAGAAGGACATTACAAGGTATTATTCATTACTCATGAAGAATCAAACACTTGCTTTGTTTATCTTGGTAATCTTGTTACTAAAACTTATCTTTGAGTGTACCATGTGAATATAACTATTCGGTTTTATCCTGTGAAGAAAATGATGTGTCAAAGTTGGGTGCTTTAGTGTCTAAGTACCATACCCCCGGCTGATTTAATCATACCCTTTTCATGGAACCTTCCGTTGAATGATGGGTTGTGGTTTGAAATTGAGAGTTCCACGATATTGCATTGAGTGAATTCAAGATTCCACAAAATGCTTATAGAGCTGTGTTGGAGGTGTATGTTTCATTTCATGAGAATGATGAATTTTGGTATTCGAATTTTTACAATGAGTACATTGAGGCAAACAATCTTACGGGTGTAGCCAGAAATGGGCCTTTTAGGGAGGTTTTAGTTAGTCTTAATGGTTAGGTGGTCGGTGAATTTCAAAAATGTTTAGTTTTTCGTTATTATAATTTGTTTAGAATGCAAATTTTCTAAATTGGTAGTATAAACTTATATTTTTGGTTTTGAGTTGAAACACCATGTATCAAAATTCCCTGCATTATTGTTATGAATGGATGAAGCCTTCAATACATGCATGTACATTAACTCTGCTTGTTTATTGGCATATGTTAATTTGACTCTAGCAAATGTGTTTGTGCTTTTGTATATGTTAACCTACTTGTTCAATGTGTGTTTTTGAGATATCTGATATAGGTATTATGCCTTACACAGGAACCGATGGAAAAGCTAAAAATGCCATCAAATGCACAATTGATGCAAATTGCACTAGATGACTTGAATAATTCATCTGTGTCTCTAGAAGATCGCCATCGTGCGCTATAGGAGCTTGTTATACTTGTTGAGCCAATATTCTCGATTTTTATTTTATGAAGCAGTGGAAAATATTGGAGCAACTTTCATTTGGAGTTTGGAAATGGAAGCTCTTTTGTAATTACTTTAGCTTGTAATACTGATTTTCAATGATCCGGAGATATCTTAGCAAGTTTTTCATTCTTTAATTTAGGTGATGCGATTTGCACATTAATTGTTTGGTCAAAAGTTGAGTTAATGAAGTTGTACGAGTTTTTCATTGCTTTATCCGGGATTTGTTGGGTATTGGATCTTATAAACAATGAAAACAAGGCTGACTAGTTCTTTCTTAGGTGGGAGTGCTATTGTTGGTTTTGTTGAAAGTTGCATATGAGAGAATATTGGGAACTATTGAGGAGTTGAGAACTCTTTCTTTGCTTATGTGGTGATCTCTATTGGTGGCCTGTCTTTTAGCTGTCTATGCATCCGGAAAGAATATGGAGGCTTTGTCATGCCTTCTGCATGAATGAAGGCTTTAGAAATTTCAACTATGACTAGCCGGATAGCGGCTATGCTTATAAGAAAAGGTTTTCCATTCATAGTAGTTGATACGGAGGATGCATTTTGCACATTAATTTTATGTTTTTATTGTGTATATTCATTTAATAGTCATTAATGTGGCTTGCTAAGGAGATTTTAGCTCTTATTTTCTACTGTTAATAGCAGATTCGGATAGTTAAATAGTATGATTTTTCGCTCTTTTAGTTTGAGGGTGAAGATGTTGCATTGGTTTGAAACTTTGAATGTTTTACTTCAAATGATTCGATATTGGATTATTTTATTTTATTTTATTTTATTGAGAGATTATTATTGCAAAAAAGAATATAGTAACATTTATTATAAAGGCTCATGGAAAACAAGCGGCAGTAGTAAAAAAAAAAAAAAAAGTCCAACCCGAGACCTGGAAAACCGACCAGATTACAAACCCGATTTCCCGGGACGGGTCGGGTTTTAGGTAGCCAAACCCGATTCAATCGGGTCGGGTTTCGGGTCACAGTAAACTCGACCCAATATCAGTCCTAGAATCGGATGTTGAAGAAGATGAAGATACAACTGGTCTTCAAGAGAACTACAATTCACTACTTGAGAAGTTAGGAGAATATGCAAGGGTGGCCAAGGCAACTGTGAAAAAGATGAAGAAAGGCGAGGAGGACTATAGAAGTCTTCTAGTGAGATATAAGGAGGCCAAGTGTGAGATAGAGACGCTAAATAGTGAGCTAACCGAAGCTTACACCAAGGTGAAATTCCTTGAGCTTGAGGTGATTCAAGCAAATGCCAAAGTAGAGCGAGTCTCCACAAAGAAGCTTGATGATGTCCTTTCCTCTCAAAAGACCTTCTCGACAAAAAACCGGATTAGGATACACCGGAGAAAGTAGTTCAGCTGTGAACATCTCCAAAGAAGTGAAGTTTGTGAAGGCCAAAGAGCTGGTTGTAATTGCCCCTACTATTGTAAAGGAAAATGTTGAGAAGAAGAAGAATGTGACTGACCAGTGGTGTTGAACAAGCCCCGTAATCAATCTATGGTCGTCGTCCGAAGCCGAGCAAAATCTCTTCCACGATTGCAAAGAGGTCCTAGAGCGAACCATGTTTGTCATCACTACGGACTTCAAGGGCACACCCAACCCAATTTTCATAAGCTGAGAGCATTGAGGAATGCAAGTGATCAAAGGTCAAGAAGGCCAAGAAATGATAAGAGGACTTGTGCTGTTGAGCCATCAAGAGATCGAAATGGTGATCCCGGAATGATGGACGTGATGAAGATGATTGGTGCATTCACCAACTGCTTGGAAAGCTTCACTAGAAGGTTTGAAAGTCCTAACTCTCATACCCAATCCTATAAGGATATCACCCCAAATGCATGTGACATGTGGGTGATGAAGGGTACTCATGCATAAGCATTACAACATGTCCATGCATTAATACTTCCTATGTTGTGTGACTATTGGTTTGTTTATTGATTATGTGAATTGAAAGTTGTTTTTTTGTTTTTGCTTTCATTCATTTAAAATGTTTTTACATTGTTGCTTTTGATCAATCTTTTCCTTCTTGTGTGTCAACAATCCAAAAACCACATAAAAAGTAGAAAATCCAAAAAGATTGATCGACATTATTGAGTTTTGTCTCAAAATATGTTTTACCTTGTACCTTTGTGCAAATGGCTTTGTGCATCTACGAGCATAGCTTGTTCCCTATGCACTCTTATCATTGTGGGAGAAATCTTGAAATCTATGTGACTGTTGTAAATAGATCTTCAACCTTGTCGTGAATGATTAGTGAATGGTTTTGTTGATCTTGAGACATGCATAGACTTGTGTCTATATATCTTCCCACTCTTTATTTTATTGTTTTTGCTAAAAGAGCTCACCAAATGTAAATCTCCAAATGAAAATAAATATTAAGCTGCAAAAGCCTGTCACACATACTAGTATTTGACTAGGAAAAAGGGAAAGCTACCAAAAATTAAAATTATGTGATGCTCAAAAAGTCAAAGGCTAACTCATCAAAGTGAAATATCCCAAATTTTAGGCATCAATCTCACAATGAGATGTGTTGATTCAAAAAGATCAAATGATATGTAAAACATGGAGCCAAATGAAAAGCTTCAAAGATATTGTACTTAAGTCTATGTGGGAGGTTATATATGCATATTTCTATAATTGAGATGGGTCACATTATCTAGTGCTAGTTGTGTATGTCTTGATTGAATTAATCATTGAAATTTCACATTAGACTAAGGACTATCTCATTTTTTATATCCATACACAACACACGTCTATGTTCAATGAATGACATATTCATTCGTGTGATTGTACTTGTTTAAATGTGTTTTCACATGCTCAATCTTTGTTGATCAATCACAAAAAGATTTTTGAGTGTTTTAGTTGTTTTTGGAAAGTATTTTGTTTTTACAAAAATTGTCAAAAATTCAAAAACTGTGTTGCCACTGATGCAGCGACTCGATCGCGGGTAGAACCAGTCGCATGCCCCGATCGCGAGCCCATATAGAGATTTTTCGCGACTCACTGGCGACTCATTGGTGGGTAAATGCTTTAGTCGCGAAAAAGACTAAGAATATTTTTCAAAAATTTGGTTTTTCATGCTTTTCACGGCTCAAGTTGGCGATTTGTTTGCGGGTGGAAGGTCTAGTCGCGAGGGATACATAGAGATTTTCGTAGCTCGGTTTGCGACTCTCTCGTGAGTTGAACTTCCAGTCGCAAAAAATACTTAAAAATTTTTTCTAAAGTTTTCCTTTCAAGTGTTCTGGCGGCGGGACCTGGCGACTTATACGCAACTTGATTCGATTCTGAAAATCGGGTGTTTTGTGCAAAAATGGTCGGTTTTTAAACCTTTTCGTTTTTCTCTTGAACATTTCTGACTGTTCATCTTCTTCCTTACCTGAAACACTCTCAAACTCACCGTGTCACTCTCGAATAAACCTCTATTTTTGCATCATTTCATCCTCAAATTTTCAAGAAAAAGGTATGGGTTTTCTTTCTCTCACTTCATATTTCATGTTTTGAGCTTTGTTTTCTTGGATTTGTGAGTCGTTATTGAGTTTTGTGATATCCGTGGTTTCGGTTATGGGTTGGGTTAATGTTTGATGAGTTTAGGTGTTTGGGCTTGGTTGATCTTGCTTCTAGGATGCTAAATACGGTTGCCTTCATGTTTAATTTCACTATTAGAGTTTGTAAACCGATCTATCTTGGTTGGCAAATCTCATACCCATGTTTATTGGTCCCATTGTCATATGATATTTGTATTTTTTTTGTGTGATATACTTTGTTTGTGAGTATTTATGGTTCAATATGGTTGAGTTCTGATTGTTGGGTTATAATGTTTTGACTTTTAGTTGCTATAGTTTCTTGATATCATGTATGCTGCTTCTACCTTGAAGATATTGTCTACTTTGTGTTGGTTTGATCATATCATAATCATTAAGATATGTCTCATAGACATGTATTTTTTTATAAATGTGGTATACATTGCTTCAATACAGCTAAGTATTGGTTGTTGAAGTTTGTGCTTGGGAATGTGCCCCAGTGTTTTTTGTTTGAGTTGTTGTGTTGATAGGTTGTTCTATACCTTTCTGATTTGAGCTTTCTCATTCAACTTCTGACTCTGAATTGTGTCTAGACTGAGTGTTTTGGTGCAATTTTTTTTTTTTTTTACACTAACCTGTTACTAATGGTTGTGTTCATCTATTATGCTCTGTTATTGTGGCCTTTTCTGCTTGTTTACAGATGGCCCCATCTCCTACAAAGAAGAAGACTCCTGCTAAGAAAGCTAATAAAAGGGTGAAAATGGACCATAACCTATTTAGGTCGGTTCAACACTTTGAGAGATATAGAGATTCTTTCTTAAGGGGAACCATCATTCAAGAAAGGTTTGTTGACTTAGGGAATTTGAAGAACACCTTCATTCCAGGTTGTTTTGAAGGCGGAGGATGGGATAAATTGTTGAGTGACCTACCTGCTGTTTGTGAGCCCTTAATCAGAGAATTCTATGCAAATGCTATGATAAGGTAGGATGAGGTAAGTTGTTGGGTTAGAAGAAAGGAATTCACTATAAATGCCTATGACATAGATGAGGTGCTAGGCCTTGAAGGCTTAGAGGACTCTAACTTCACCAACTACAAGGACAGGATGCTATCTATAGAAATTGTCCAAACTAGCATTGGTGGACAAAGAGAAGGGCCTCAACACTACAAAGCATTTCCGGTGACATGAGGTGCCTAACCACCATCATGATGTTCATCTTGTTCCTAGTGAGGAAGCTGACTACAATCAACAATGCCAAAGCTATCTTCCTCATAGAATTCAAAGAGAAAACCTTCATTGACATCGGCTCTCACATCTTTGACACTATTGTGGATGAGACTAAAACCACCTCTAGGCCTAAGTCGATCTTTTCTAGCCTTCTTATGAGGCTTTTCAGAGTAAAAGGTGTTGAAATCCCTCAAGGTATTAGCCCCATGCCTACACCTTCAGCCATCAACAAGCTAACCATCATCGGGATACAAGTTTGTCTTTCGGGTGATGAAGAGGAAGGTAACCAAGGTGAAGGTGACCAAATGGAGATCGAGACAATGACCGCATGACAAACTTCAACACCCGGAAGTCGAGGCAAAAGGAGCAGAGCTTCAACCTCATCAGAGGTACCTCCTAATGCATTCCAAATCATCCTAGAGAGGATTGATGGAATCAGAGAGGTCTAGAATGAGCATACTGATAGGATGACAACAATTCAAGATCAGCTCAACATACTTTCAGCCAAGTTTGTGACATCAACACCCGGCAGTGACCCTTTGGCCATTCCGGTCAAAAAGGGGGAGAATTTTTTAGGGGCAGCTCTTAAGGGGGAGTGTCATTTTGAGGGGGAGCATATCATAAACAATGTTTTTCAGTTTTACTTTATGTTTCTTATGGTATTATGGTTATGGGTTTGCTATGTTAAAACACTTTGGTTAATGTTTTGGTTTAAAACTCATGGATTTGTTTTTTTGTTAAAACACTTATGATACTTTGGTTTGTTAATATTTAAAGTTGTTATTTCAGTATTTTATGGAATTTGTTTATGGTACAATTTGTACCCATGTTGCTTTTGTAAGCTTTTAGGGTTTTTTTCCATGTGTTTTGTAGACTTTTATGGTTTGTGCTCGCTTATGCAGCCTTTTTTGCTTTGTTGCCTAGTACTTCTAGCTAAATATTATGCTTTTTCTTTAAGTACTCTCACTCTTGTGCCCTAGTAGGATCTTGTTCCTAGATGCATATACTTTATGTATTGTGCATTGGTTAAGTGTTGGGCATGCAAGTGATTTGCACTGAGCTTATTGGCTTGTATGTTCGGATGTTCATTCCAAGTGTGAAATAGCATTGTGGTCACTATTTTATAGTGATTGCTTGTTTGGTCAAGCTATGGTTTATTACTTTATTCCATTTTGCTTGATCGCATTATGCTTGCCTCATATGCATTGCAAGTTTTTCTACATACAATAATCATATTGTGTTATTGTGTTTCAGGAGATTCTTGTTCATATGATTCAAGAGCTTATCAGATTCTAAAGTTAGGTGTGAGTGAGTTTTATTCAACTATTCCCAACTCATATGTTAAGTCTAGAGTTTGTTTTAGAGTTTTGTCACGGAATAGCCAAAGGGGGAGATTATAAGGTTGAATTTTATCAACCATCTTGTTGGCTTTATTCCGTGCCAAATTTGCTTGTATTTTAGCAATTAGTAACCTTATATTTAGGTGAGAATCATGTAAGGGTAGTGAGTGAGAGAGTGTGAAGAAATACTCAAGATTGTGCAAGGATGCAGAGACTCGCGGCTGACTAGCAACTGGCAAGCCACCAAAGCTGGCACATGTGCAAAGCATGCAAGGGAGCTCAAGAGTCATGCCGCTTGTTGCACTACAAGACAAAACTCCCAGTCTGGCTAGGCCGTTAGCTTGTGACTTGAACTCGCAACTCAGTCCGATCGCGAGGTCAAGTCACTAGACCACCCTGTTTGGGAAAACTGACTCTTCGCATTCCTTTCTCACCCTACTATATATAAACCTTTATACCCATGAAATATAGAGAGCTTCCAGAGAGAATTTTGAGAGAGAAAAACAAGATTGATTCATCCACAATCTTCACATAGAGACTCTTCAAATTCTTCTACTCTCTTCTCTCCATTGTTACATCCTTGAGAGGTACATTGCCAAAACCTTTTCTCACCATACCCATATCTGTGAGAAGGTCATTTGGTGCTTTGGGAAGCAATTAAGAAGGGACCAATTTCATATTGGTTGATGCTATGGTCAAGTAGCGAAAATCGGTAAGCTAAAGAAGAAATAGGTTCGGCATAACCTCGTTAGAGTAGGAGTTTGGAGGGCTTAGGTACATTGGGTAAATTAGGCTTGGAGGGTCTTTTGCTATTCATGTATCCCAACTACATTCTTTAGTGGATTATTTACCGCTTGGAGGGCGGTGGAGAGATTTTATGCCGAGGGCTTCGGTTTCCTCTTCGATAACACATCGTTGTGTTTGTATCTCTCTTCCCTTAATCTTTGCCATTTAATTTCTACTGTGAATGTGTTTTTATTTGGTTTAAAGTTTTTATCAATTCTATATTAAGCTTATATTCATATTCCACACATTAATTGTTTGATATTAAGCTTGAATCGGTAATTTGTTAATTGGGGGTCTAAACTTTCATAGTGTTTTATACACTAATTGAACTTTCATTTTCTTTTCTTCTTTAAGAGATACATTGTTTTTACATTGTGATAACAAACCTTGTACTTATGATGTTATAAATATATGATGAGATTGTTATTACAATTCTTTCACCTATATTTACATGTGTTGTTTCTTTTCTCTCTTTATGCACATGATTCTTATATATTGTATGCAATCTTTATTTCTGTTTTACACTAAAGTGTCGTGATGAGTTTTGTTTAAAGTATTTCAAAAATACAGGTTGTTAAAGTCTTCTTGCCATAAACTCTCTTCTTGCAAAGTTTTTCAAGAGTTTGTGTTAGGATAGATTTTATTGTATTCAATAAGTGAATATGAGTTAAGTGATTTATGACTTCTCTCATATGTTCATTTGTTTGTTGTGGTTTTGTCACAGATTACCAAAAGGGGAGATTGTTAGGACATATGTAAATCATGTTAGGAACATATGTCAACATAGAATTAACTAATCATTTGACAAAACACACTTTACTTGTAATTGAGTAGATCTAGGATGTATTTAATACTTCAAGGAACAAGGTTTCAAGTTCAAGTGTTAAAACCATGCAAGTTTGTGCAAGAGTCAAGTGAAGAAGTGCTGGATTTTAAAGCTTGACGTCTAGTATCTATCGAGGTTTAAAAAGCTGTTTAAGCTCAATGCTCGATAACCGCTCGATAGATAGGGTATCTATCGAGGTTTATGAAAAACAGTTTTTTGAGCTGATTTCACTCCAATCCGTGAATAGATGTTTAGACATTCCTTTCTCACAACCCTAAACATATATAAGGATTGTTTTAAGAGTCGTCACAAATGATGTAATTCAATGCAAAAGTTTTTCACAAAGCATATTGTGAGTAATCTTTATCATGTTGATGAATTTAAGAACTTTGCCGCCAACATCTTTCTCAAGTTGGTGAGTAAGCCGCGTGCTGAGATCTGTGTATCAAATTGGTTAGTCACGTACTAGGAGTCATGCATTAAAAAGAGAGATTTTCACTACAGAATAAGTCCAATTGGGTATTGGGGTAAAGGTTATAAGGTACTAGGATTCCTTTACTTGTAATCGCTTGTTGTGAGAATAATGAATTCTCGGGAGTGGTGACTTTAAAATCATCCAGTGGGGGTTTTGCCATGTAAGTTTTCTCCATTTGTAAACAAATCACCGTATCAATTTATTTTCCGCTACATATATAACTTAATTGGTGATTTGTTTGTACTACCACATGTATTGCATGTAATTGATTATAATTAATTTCACTTGGCTAAATATATATATATATATATATATATATATATATATTTTATATAGAATCGGCTAAATTAATTGATTAAATTACCAAAGGAGTCAATACATTCTTGGCCTATCAGAGGTCATAAACACTGCATTTTAAAATGTGCAATATTGTTTCCTTCATTCTGCTGGGTTGAATTTCCATTTGTGCAATGTAATTATTATTTTTTAAATTAGTTTGCTTATGATGGTTTTAAGTTCACAATCTTATTTGATAGTTCTTGTGGAGGGGAGAGGAGTAGAGTAGAGTAGATCTGATCTAAAATTAGCATATTTTCAATTAATTCTACTCTATTCCTATTCATTCTCTCTCCTTCACCCTCCATCTAAACGGGTTCTAAAAGTTAAAACTAAAGGGTGAAGACACCTATTGCAATTGTAATCGAAAGGTCTGGCGTGCACTGGAAAAGAGTGTACTGCATTCGCAAAGTTGCGAAATTCGCTTCTTTCGCCTAAAACTTCTTGGCCCTCGTCCTAACATTTGAAGTCCCACTTGCCAAATCATTCATTGTTGCTCTCACTAGCTGGTCAAATCCTCCGTAGCTCTTGTAAAAAATTTTATTCATTTTTAAATTCTTCTCTATTTTAGATTATTGTAAAAGTTTTTAGAAATTTAGAATACCGGAGTTTGAAAGGCTTTTTTATTTTTGGGCTGTGAGTGGTGTATGAATGTTTGGAATGGATTGAGTGATTGGGTGGGCTAAGGGCACGACCGCACGAGGCCTGACATGGGTTTTTATTTATTTATTTTTTTATGTAATGGGCTCTATGGGAAATCACTGGGTTCTAAAAATTAAGCCTTGATGGTGAAAGTAAACACAACGAAATCCTTCCTTTTTTTTTTTCGGCCGTAGTACTAGTGGGAGCTCAAAAAATTCACATAAGAGATGCAACCGCAACGAAGGACTAAGGAATTCTTGCAAGTTGCAATCTGACAAACACCCTGCTAAGAGAATGATTCAATCTAAAGGTTGGCTAGGGAGACTCTAATGGTTAAGTCAGTAAGTAAGTGAGGGAAAATATTGTCTTAAAGATAACTATTTAACCCACCTCAAAACGACAATTCACTCAAGTGAAGTTTCGAGCAAAACAGTAGAAGGCTTAATAATTTGTGCCATATGCGAATGGCTAGTAACAATTTTAATATTTTGAATGTTGTAACTCTTCAATAGTGGCATTTAAATCGTGCTTAGCGTCTCTCTATTTTCTATTTATATTCATATTTAGTTTTTTTATAGCAATTATGGAGAATTCAAACTAGTTATATCTTGAAGACAATTTGTTAGGAAACGTACTCTCACTGAGTGAGGATAAATATTGTTAAAGACAACGATTCAAATTTCAATGTACCTCAAAACCAATCTTTCATATATTTTTTTTGTCCATTATTCATTTTCCTAGCAAAAGCCCCATTTAGAAATAGATTTGGTATATTACACCTTCCAATTATTTTGTCATCCTAAAGTCCAAATTCTCAGACACTGGTAATATAAAACTTACCATTTAGGTTCCATGACAAAAGAAATGCTAATACTAATTTCTGTCATGCCCAGGTTGAGTCTTACACTATCGAGGGTATAATTCAGTAATTGATGCTTCATCAACAGACAATAATATTGACTTCCTGGTAGATTGATCTGACTCCGACTCTGGCATGTTCGTCTGAGCTCTACTTTGAAGGAAAACTGCGGGCGGTTGAGGTGATAACATAGGAACAGAGTCACTATTTAGCATGAGAATTATTGAGTCCATTGTTGGTCTTTCCGCTGGATTTTCTTGAACGCATAGTAAGGCAATATGGATACATCTGTTGACTTCGATTTCTGAATAAGAATCTCTTATAGTCGGATCCAACAATTCCAAGGATGTTCCACCCCTCCAATGCTTCCAAGCCTGAATCAATTGATCAAGTATTTTTATATTGTCGCCCTTCTCTCCCTTCAACTCAAAGGTGATGATATATGCATAAAAAAAAAAAAAAAAACAAAAAAAACAAAAAATTGCAAAAAAATATTGGTTATGTACTCACATAGCTCAAGAGGTTCTCAGCAGCGTCTGATGTATAGAAAGAAGTGTTCTTCTTGCCACATAAAATCTCTAGTAATAGGATACCAAAACTAAATACATCAGTCTTTATAGAGAATTGTCCATACATAGCATATTCTGGAGGCATGTAACCACCGAAAACCAATATCACCAACACTCTTAGTTAAACAATGATATGAAGTATTGCAACCATATCTAATGCTTTCTTTCATGTTTATGTTTAATCAACCCCCCACACACACACACACACACACACACACACACACACACACACACAGAGTTTGGTTTACAATTACACGGTTATATCTGCTGAAATGTCATGTACTTACTATGTCCCTGCTATCTTGTGGGTGTTTTCTAGAGTTTGATCGTTCCCAAAGATTCTTGCCAAGCCAAAATCTGAAATTTTTGGATTCATATTTTCATCTAACAATATGTTGCTAACTTTAAGATCACGGTGTATAATTCTAAGCCGAGAATCTTCGTGAAGATAAAGGATCCCTCGTGCAATCCCTCCAATAATCTTGTAACGCATTGACCAATTTAATATTCTTTGTTTTTCAGGGTCTACACAATCATCAAAATTCAATATTCAAGTTAGAATCAAGCACATATTAAAAATATATTTTTGATTCAATTTAAAAAGACAAGTACAGAATGGAAATTTAATTTTTGCCTCTCTTGCATCTTCATAAGGTCTTTAATATACAATGAAGCAAAAAGCTCCGTTATATAGGGTTACAAGATTCTATAAATTTGTAGTAGGGTATAATTTTAATAGCAATCATGCATTCGCAAACACAAGGAAATTAGAAATCTGTTTAGAAATAACTAACCATTTAGAAAATAGTCAAGACTTTTGTTAGGCACATATTCATAGACAAGTATTTTTCTTCTCCTTCCAAGCAAAATCCAAATAACCTCACCAAATTTCTGTGCTGAAGCTTAGCTAGAATTGCAACTTCATTCTTAAATTCTTCTGCACCTTGAGTGGAGTTTTTGAAAGCATCTTCGCAGCTATTTCTTGTCCATTTGAAAGTATGCCCTGTTAAGTGCTTTTCAAACACTGTTAGAGCAGCTTATAAGATCTCAAAATGAAAAGGTTCTGAATTTAGAATTGCTCAGATTTTGCATGTATTTTATTTACCACTACTATTACAGAAGATTATACCAGAAAGAAGAAAAATAAAGATATATTATACCAGTTTAATACCTTGTAAACCTCTCCAAATCCACCCTTACCAAGCTTGTTATCTTCTGAGAACTTGTTTGTGGCAGCTTTAAGCGTTGCCAAATCAAATAGTAAGGATTCTACAGTTGTAATTTCATAAATTAGAAGCTACACAATCAAATGGCAAATGTAGGGAATACTCTGTATATAAGAGCAACACGTACAACCAATGAAATAAATAAAAATCGTTCATTACCATTTTCCTCCTCCATAGGGGATTTCTTTCTTGCACTCATCCTCTGGAGGCAGTACACCATAGCCAATAGCACCATTGAGACAGCAATTGGAGTAACGATGGCAATGATTGTTAGTGATGAGATTCGGCTTTTTCCTGCTTAATCAATAATGTCTTTATCAATTGATATGGCAATGGTATAGAAAAAAAAATGTTTATTGTATGTTCTATATAAAATTTGATTCCCCATTAAAAAAATAAAATAAAATAAAAAGGAAATATATCCTCTAACTCTCATTTACATCCTATGTTTTACAACAATATCAACAATTGAACACTAACACAAAAATGTTCATATTTCAAATCTTCTCTTTTTTTTGCAATGCTACTTTAATTTACACAGGTAAAAGTATAATTGCAGAAAAAAAAAAAAAAAAAAAAAAAAAAAAACTTACATTCGGTTTTATATCTAGTATCAAAATATGGATATTTTAAAAATATAAACATTCCTACATCTATTATTGATATTAATATAAAATAGTGGATGCAAAGTGCAAACGAGTATAAAAGGATATTTTCTACTAGAGCCAGTCATTCTTAAAGAAAGGGAAAAATAAAAATAAAAATAAAAAATAAAAACAGGAGGAGACAGTTGGGACCAAACCTGATCGAGGTGGTGGCGTATCGAGGATCCGGTAAAATTGGTACACTTCGTACCTAAAATTGCAACTTGGAGTTAAAGCTATTGCCCCCTGCTTTCCACTACAACTAAATGGAATATTTGCAATTAGTCCCCGAAGACACTTATCACAATCGTAGCTAGAGATGTCCGGAGTGCACTGAACAAGGCTATACAGCTTTATCGATGAAGAAAGGCTGGCTTCTTTGGTGGCAAACTTGGTAGCACCGGGCTCATCATGAGCACCTGTGGCCTGAGTCACCGAGTCATTAATCATTGTTCCCAATATCTGATCGAAGCGGTCTAGCACAGTTATCTTGCTATCGTTACAAGAGTAATATTTGGGCAAGTCAATCATGCTGGAAAAGAATGATTCGTTTGAGTAGCGTAACATGCACTTGTCGTACCAAACTGTGGCCTCAATTCCTCTGGGACAGTAGTGCTGAACTATGTCTTTTGTTGCTGTTGATACACAGTCTTGGCAGACACTGGGGGTGACATCGCCTCGGCAGAGAAAGAGGCCGTATACTATGTTGGGTGGGTTGTGACCAACGGTGGTGTTATAGAAACCAGTTTCGAGATTAGCATTGGAGGAAAGTGAAGAGAGGAGGTGGTTGAGATTGGACTGGTAGGTGCTATTGGGAGTGAAATTGGGTTCTTTTGGACAAACATAGGCGCGGTTAGCTGAGGCAGCTTCACTAATTTTGCTGTGGAAACTAGTAAGCAAGGAAAGGAACACAAAGGTAATCATGGAGGCCTTGACCGAAGGCAAACTCATTTTGATATCAGTTCTCTCATGTTCTTAATCAATATTCAAGATAAGATGTTAACATGTCTTTGTTTTCTCCAAAAAAAAAAAAAAAAAAAATTTAAATGTTAACGTTGACTTGACTTGTGAAAGTGAGAAAACATTGACACGGTTGATGTTCGTGGAAATTAAAGCGTGTGAAGCTACTTTAATTCTGTCGTGTTCTTGTTAGAGAAGAAGAAATGAAAGTGCTAGCTGGAGTAAGAAAATTCTGAAGATTCCACTCAGTCAAAGTGGAAAATGTGGCACAAGAAAATTCGTTGATGGAGAAGGAATAGGAAAGGTAATGATGGCGAGGTTTTTTTTTTTTTTTTTTTTTTTTTTTGAGAGAATGATGGTGAGGTTTGAGTAAGGCTACAAACAAACTATTTTATAATATTTTTATAAATTATTGATGTAACAAATTCTTACTAATTCTCATTTAAATCCACTATTAATATCACATTTTTACTTATTAATAACTACTCATAACATCAGCGGTTTGTAAAATAGTTTGTGGTTAGCATTTTTCTTATGAAAATGCTTTTATTGTTTTATGTTGTTTGGTGTACCACACAATATTGAAAAAATTGGTAGTGTTTTCAATTGACCAAGTAAACATAGTTGAGTGAGGTGTAAAATATTTTATACATGGCCTCGGTGTAAAATACTTTCAATCAACACAAAACACATCAACCAACCTACCAAGAAACAAACCCCTCTCCCAACCCACCAAACCATTAGAGACCACCCAAATGCCTGTTGATGGTACAGGGTAGTAGATTCAACTATAGGTGAGTGTTTTGGGATATGCTAATAGGATAAGATTTTTTTATACTTGTAACCGCTTAATTCTTGATTAGTAGATTTTTCGAGAGTAATGACTTGAAATTCACCTAATGGGGTTTTTGTCTACAAAGATTTTCCCTATCGTGATCAAATTACCGTGTCAAAATTATTTTTCACTGCACTCTATTTAGTTTAGTGATTTGATTGTGTCTCCACCTCATTTACGTGTAATTTAAATAATTAATCAACTTGAGCAATTGAATTAATTAACTGGGATTAATTTGTTTACCCAAAAGGTTTAATAGTCACAAAATCCTAGGTGTACAAACGAACTCACCAAAAAGTGAAAAAAAACCTCTTATATACTTGGCATAGTAGGGAATGAATTGCTAAGCAATCATTGACTTTTGGGCCTGGAACAAAATTCTGGCCTGACACATCTGGATTGATCAAGATGGCTATTGACAGCTTAATTAAGCTCGATCGATCAAAAGACAATCAAGGTGGCTATCACCAGGATAGAAACAACCCTTCTCTTGAGCTTGTCTTGAACCATCAAAATGTTCAAGTACACAACTTAGAGACTCAAGATTAATAAAATGAGTACAATTTGATACGGATTGTGAACACTATATAACTATGGACCGAACAATTCCTAATCAAGTAAATTATTTTGCTCATAACCTTGTTTGTTTGGCTATTTTTTTGTAAATGGGATATCTTTGTCTATTGGGTCTTTATTGGGAGGATGGAGATGGGTCCGACCTCCCACCCACCCTCCACCCCCCTTTCTCTCTTTCTTTGTAATGAATTATAATTATTTATAAAAAATTTAAAAAAAAAAAATGCTACAAACATTGAGGCATATTTTGCAAAAATTCAAATTGATTACAACTAGGTTTCCAAATTTTTTTTTCTTTTCTTTTTTGAATGATTATACGTGTAGGATCACATACGAGTAACTAATTCTTCATTACCAGACGACTGCCCGGGCTTGCTTGTAGGTTCATCTGACTCCAAGTACTCCATTGGGAATGTTGACTCTGTTTGACTAAGTATGAAAGCAGCTGGTAGTTGAGGTGATTTTAGAGTAACAGAGTAACTGTCGAGCATGAGAATTATTGATGCGATTTTGGGATGTTCCAGTGCTCCAGTGTTCCCAAGCCTGCATCAATTCGTCAATGTTCATATGGTGTTTACATTCTCTCCCTTTCAATTGGGGGTGATGTAGGCAATTATGGAATGAGAAAAGCACATACAAAATACGTGGTGCATACTCACATAGCTCAAGAGGTCCTTAATAGTAGTGTCTAATTGATAGAGAGAACTGATCTTATTACCACTTAAAATCTCAGTATTAGGACACCAAAACTAACAAAGAATTGTCCATGCATTAAATATTCTGGAGACATATAACAACTGCAAACCATTATCATAAATTCGGCTATGTTAGTAAAAAAATAAAATTAAAAATTAAAAAATAAATAAAAAAACCTTGGAAGATCCTTGACTTAATGCACTACATATATCTCACTTGTGCTACAGAGGAGGCTGGTCATCATGCATCTCTAAATTGTCCATGGGTGACTTGATTTGGGATTTTTAGATTAAAATGGCCTATATTTTTCCTTTTCTATGATTAATTTTTAGGATGAAAAAACTAATGAATCCATCAACTTCCAAGACATTGCTTTTTCAATTTTGGTTATTGATGGTGATGATGCCAAAATCGTCAGTTGGGTCACTCGTCCAATTCGGAGCATTAGATGATCTTGTAAGACCTGCAAGATAAAGGAGAGATAGATCAAAGAGACTACCGGGTTGTGTCCGGTAAGGGAGCCTCTGATGCTTAAGTTAGTAACAACCCATATCTTTCGTATATAGATGGTTTTTTTTAGTAGTATTTGACGTACCTTAGCAAATGGACAGATTGTCCCTTTTATAGGTGACTTAGGTAGTCATGTGGACGTAAATAAGGGTGATTATGACTCTAATTGTAACTTTATTTGTCTTAATGAGAGGGTTTAAGGCTTTTGAGGATCATTATTGAATGTGTTAGGCGGTTACTCATCTATCTTTGATGGCCTACTAATGACGCAATAATTTTTATGGACTCATCAAATGTATATACATTATAAACAAATACTTACTATGTTCCAACAATCTTCTTGGCATTTCCTTTAGTTCACTCAACCCCAAAAATCCTTGCCATGTCAAAATCTAAAATTTTTGGATTCATATCCTCATCTAATAGTATATTGCTAGTTTTAAGGTCACGATGTATAAATCTTAGTTGAGAATCTTCATGAAGATAAAGAATCCCTCAAACAATCCCTTCAATAATCTTGTAGTGCCTTGACCAATCCAATGGTTTTTTTCTTGTTGGGGTCTACGCATACCCATCCAAGTTCAATATTCAAGTTAGATTAAAAATATCAAATTGAAATGCATATTCTACTAATTGATTAATTTTAAAACACGAGTAATTGTGAGTTATTACTAGAGCATAGTTACACGGTATTTCATATCAATAAAAAGAAGCCACCTATTTCAAGATTGAACCGTTTCACATGGCTTTTTTAAGCTTGTCATATCTTTGTATTAAAAGTTTTTTTTTTTTTTTTTTCAAAATTGGTGTGGAATACCACGTCATTTATACTCCAAGAGTACCTCTATTTAAGGATTTTAAATTGAAAACTCAAACCACGCATCTTAATAGCAAACGAGGAAATGAGACATATGCTTAGGGTGTGCAAACCAAATAGAAAATGGTCAAGGCTTTTGTTAGGCACAAACTCGTAGATGAGCAACTTTTCTTCTCTTTCCAGACAAAAATCCCAATAGCCTAACTAGATTTTTGTGTTGAAGCTTGACTATGGCTAAAATCTCATTCTTAAATTCTTCTACACTTTGAACGGAGCTTTTTGAGAGTCTCTTCAATACTATTTCTTGTCTATTAAGAAATGTGCCCTAAGAATATATTTTAATCATCCATTAGAATGGTGTACTTAGTGAAATTTATAAATTATCAATTTCAAAAACTTTTGAATTTTGACTAGTCGAATTTTTGCGAGAATTAAATTCGTAATACATAGATGTCTAGTATCCTAACAAAAATTCCCAAAAAAAAAAGGAATACTAATACCTTGTAAAGCTCACCAAATCCACCTCCACTCAGCTTGTTGTCATCAGAGAACTTGTTTGTGGCAGCCTGGATTGTAGCCAAATCAAATTGCAAGGACGCAATAGTTGTCGCAACTACGCACACAGATGGAGTAAACATTATTGGAAACTTTGGCCTGTAAGAGCATTAGTATTGGTGGTGCTAAAAAGCTATATAGCTTTTTAGCACCACCAAATACAAAAATAAGGCTACATTGGTGGAGTCAAAGCCAAATAATTTGGCTCCACAACTACAATGCATAGCTACTTTTGGCTGTGCATTATAGATCAAAGGTAATATATATATTATATTTGGTTTCTCTTTAATTATTTCTTTTTTTTTCTCTCTCTAGCTTCTCTCATTCTTTACAACTTCTCTTTCTCTCCAGCGCCCCCCCTATCTCCCTCTCAACCGAACCAAGCCTTTCTTCTCTTTTGTGGTGTCCGGTGGTGTCACCTAGGTTTGTTGAGATCGTCGGTGTGGGTTCATGGTGGTGGTCTGATGTAGGTTTGTGGCGGTGGGCTAGTGTGGGTTCGTGGTGGTGGGCCAGTGTGGGTTCATGGTGTGGGTTGGCTAGGTGGGTTCGTGGTGGTGAGCTAGTGTTGGTTCGTGGTGTGGGTTGGCTGGGTGGGTTTGTGGCAGTGGGCCAATATGGGTCAAGTTTGTGTGGTTGGGTGGTTTGGATTGGTGGATTTAGTGGTGGTGTGGGTTGTTGCTTTGGATCGGTGATCGGGATCGGTGGCTGTGGTGGTGGTTTCATCATTATTCAATGTGAAATTTTACTCATATGTGTATACCTAACACATCATGTCAAAGGTGCGCGATGGTTGCTTCATTATTAGTTTCTCATTTGCCCATCCCAAAGGAAAGAAAGTACAAAGGGTCCAAATGAAGCTGTGGAAAATAAGGCATTCAAAAATTTATGGATTTGAAAGAGTACAAAATTGGAATTAAGGAACTAAGGAAGAGAGTGACTGAATACAACTGTCATTCAAAGTCATCCAAAAACTTGCACGAAGGATTTTTTATTTTATTTTTTCCAGGAAAGAAGATTCCGCACTAGAAAGAATTTTTATCATACATTCATACAAAGAAAAGTCGTAAAGGTGGGAGAATTTTGTGTCCTTGTTTGGTGGACTAGTATGTCCTACCGTAGACTTTGTACAGTCTTGGGCTTCATCCGCGTCAAAATCCTGTGAGTGGAGCTTACTTCCATTGACCCTTGTCAAATTATTACTTCTGCTGTGCACTCCTTCCCTTTCCAACACACCAGTCTGTTTGAAAATAATTTATTTAGTAGAAATTGAATTTTTTTAATGAAATTATTATAGATAAAGTTAAAAGGTAGTTAAAATAGTATAATAAAACATATGAATAATATCAAAAAGTATAATGAGTCTCATAAATAATAAAATAAATAAATTAAATAGTAAAAAAAAGTTGACTTTTCAAGTGAATATCAAATGCAGCCGTATTGCCAACAGTGGGAGACTCATGAGTAGGCTCACCGTTCACACCTCTTCTATTTGAGAGCAATGTTTTTTGTTTTCTCTTTCAAGAAAAAATATTCAAAGAATAGAAAAGGATTCTGTCGTTTATTCATATTAAAAAAAGTGCTCTTAATGGACACGGTGTGGAATACGTATAGACGAATACAAATATTTTTTTGTTCCTTGTCACATATATATATATATATATTTTTTTTACTTTCCTTATAAAATAATCAAAATTTAAAATAAGAAAAAAAATTAAATACATATAATTGGTGGAACAAAAAGTGTAATACAAAAAATCAGACAAAAAAGATTTGCATTCCATATAAACGCCATCCTCTTATCACGTATTTAGGCTCCACCATCCATGTGAAAATAATTAAAATAAAAAAAAATAAAAAAATAAAAACCCTACAAGCTTGTGCCATAGTTCTTATTTTCAAGGATAATTATTACACCCACTCGGGAGTGCTCCGCCCATCTCTATCTCTATCATTTGGTGCGTGTACATATTACGTTCTTAGGAGTGGAATCCACCTAAGAAAGTAATAATTTGTCTATAATTTATAATTTCTTATAATCATGTGAAACAATGAGAGCGGAAGAAAAGCTAAAAGGCTATAGTACTAATAATTTTTCGTGTGGATTGGTGTATCCACCATTCGTTGGCTGAAATATAATAAGAATTTGTCAAAACCATTGTACACAGCTGCTTTACTTTTTCTTTTTCTTTTTTATCTCTTTTCTCCACTGTATTATCAAATTATAAATAAAAAATAAATAACAGAAAAATAAATATAATGACGTTTTACTCTATATTTTTTGTCACATTACCAAACATCATTTATTACCTTGATCATTTTCTGGACATTTATTTTAACAATACTACGTTTATTCTATGTTTTAAATACCGGATCGAATTGATCGGTTCAACTATCCAGTCATATGAAAAAAAAATGAAAAATTCATAAAATACCAAAAATAACTAGAAGCTAGTGGTATAATCTGAACCAGTTAAACTGTTTTAGAGCAAGTCTTGCCCACTGAGGAAATTTCATCCGCAACTAGCTAGATTAATTCAAACATCAACCATCTCAACCATATCCAGCTTCGGCCCCTAATCATCGGCCATCGCTCAATCTCAAGGTTCCCCAGCCTCACACCACACACATCTCTGATCCACATCATCATCGTCAAAATTTTCAGTCTTGAACCACTCAAAGTTACATATTCACCGATTTGTTTTCCTTGACTTGTGGCAACCATGTATGAGATTTTTTACTATAGTACACCTTTAGTTCTTAAAGTTTAGGGTTGTTTTCATTTTGACTCTTCACATTAATTTCAAAATTTTCAGTTTGGCCTTGTTTTTGTTTTCATTTTCACCTTGCCATCCATTTTTATTAGTAATTTGACGGTTAAGTGTCATATAAGTGTGATATTTTAAAATACGTCACTTATATATATAATGTCAGTTGTTACAAAATTACTAAAAAAAATGAATCGATGACACAGCATGAAAACAAAAGCAAACATGAAAGGTTAAGATAAAAATTTTACAACGTAAAGAGCTAACAATCAAAATAACTCCAAATTATAAGCCTAAAAGTCTACTCTAGTCAGATTTGTTTGATAGTTTCTTTAGCCATTATTTTGGCTATTTTATTTCCTTAGTAGATGAGGTAATTTTTTTTATTTATTTATTATGTATAATATAGGTGATCTTGATGTATACTAGTACGGCTCTTTTTGATGTAGGGTACTGTTTAAAGGTTAAAAAAAAAAGGTGTAGCTCAAGATATTAAGCATGCAATAATGTGCAAAGAGTATATAATAAATTAACTGACTTTTGTTGTTTAATTTTCTTTTCTTTTTAAATTTTTCCTGCAAATAAATACAAAATTGTTATACTTTTTTATTGTTCTGGCATTAATTATTGTGAGAAACTGTGACCTTGGACCCAGGCGAACACGCCGATTGTGAATTATTGTTTATCAAATAGCAATTCAAATGATACGTTACAAAATGAGAAAGGGTTGGTCACCCATTTGGCCTAATCAAATTCACTCTTCTAGGAAATAATGGCCATAAAAATCATGTCATGCAAACGTTCATACAAAATTAACCAGTCCAAACATGTCATAATAAGAACTAGCATATGAGGTGTCGTTTCTATCACTAGGACTTATAAATTTATTTTTTTTTTGAGTTGATTTTTACCCACTACAAACATCTATGTATCAAGGGGGAAAAAAATGTGGAGCTTATTTGCTTATATACAACCTTTTGTTTTTCTCAAAAAAAAAAAAAACACAACTTTTTGAACCTTATTTTTCTAGGTACAATCGGAATTCTAATTTTTAGCAACAGCAACAACCAAAACAAAATCCAATTTTGTTGGTGCCAAATGAACTGATAAACATGGCAAGCCCTTAGAAGTGTGATTCTATATCAAATCACCAAAGTCATAATGATAATGCCTTGAGGCATGTATTCAGCAATTACAAATTGAAGTACAGATTGGTCTTCTAACCATTTTGTCTTGGGTCTTAGTTAATTATACTTATTGGTTTGCAAGCTTTCTTCGGTTCATGAAGCCTCAAATCTTTAAGCAATGGTCATATGCAACTCACTGTTCAAATTCAATGACTTACAAACAAATACTAATTCTAGAGAGACCCTTACTATACTCACGCTAGCGAGGGTATAATTCAGTAATTGATGCTTCATTGGCAGAATATGAGATCGATTTGCTTGTAGAATGATTTGACTCCAGCTCGTTTGAACGCTTGTTGTCCTCTGTTCGGCTACGAAAAAATATGCTGGACGTTGAGGTAACGGCAGAGTAACAAAGTCACTGTTTAGCGTAAGAATTACTGTAGCCATAGTAGGCCTGTCAGCTGGATTGTCTTGTACACAATGTAATCCAATATGGAGACTTCTGATGACTTCATCTCTCGCGTAAGAGTCTCCCAAAGTTGGATCCAACAATTCCAAGGGTGTTTCATCCCTCCAATGTTTCCAAGCCTGCATCAATTGGTCATGTAATTTTGTAATGTCACTCTTTTGCCACCACACGGTTGTGATGATGTTGGTATTCATCTAGGAAGACAAAATCTGAATATTTGGTTTATACTCACATAGCTTAAAAGGTCTTCAGCACTATTTTCTTGACAAAAAGAACTGTTCTTCTGGCCGCTAATAATCTCTAGAATTAGGACCCCTAAACTGTACACATCGGATTTCAGAGAAAATTGCCCAAACATAGCATATTCTGGAGACATGTAGCCACTATAAAAACCAACACCATTGATATGGCAAATGTTAGTAACAAGATATGCAAATGGATTTAACTAAACAATGAAATACTCAGTGTAACTGACAACATTACTCATGCATAGATTAATGCTACTGTTAAGGTTAGAGTGCAACACATCTCTAAATTGTAGAAAGTAGAATTCGTAGAATATTAGAGTGGTTCAGATTTTTTGAAGACATTTACAACTTACAATGTGCCAACAATCCTGTTGGTGTTTCCTTGAGTTTGATTAACTCCAAAAATCTTTGCCATGCCAAAATCTGAAATTTTTGGATTCATGTCTTGATCTAACAAAATGTTGCTAGCCTTAAGGTCACGATGTATAACTCTAAGTCGAGAATCTTCATGAAGATAAAGGATTCCTCGAGCAATGCCTTTAATAATCTTGTAACGTGTTGACCAACCCAATTGTTCTCGTCTTTTAGGATCTACACATTCATCAAATATATATATATATATATATATAGAGAGAGAGAGAGAGAGAGAGAGAGAACTTCAAGTCAGAAAGTAGTCAAGGGTTACACAGAAGAAAAAAAATGCTATAGACTTACACAGAGACATAAAGAAAATGCTAGACTTACACAGAGACATTTTGAAATTTGATCATTCATCTCTGGTAAGTTCCACAACAATAATGAATTTATTAATAGTTAAGAAGACTGCAAATTGAACCTTTCTTAAATGGATTTTATCCTCCTTGAAGAAAAACCTTAATCCTCTCATATTCTACGGCACACTAGGAAACTAGACATAAGTTTATAAGTGACATACCACATAGAAAGTAGTCAAGGCTTTTGTTGGGTACAAATTCGTAAACAAGTATTTTTTCTTCTTTTTCCAAGCAAAATCCCAATAACCTTACAAGATTTCTGTGTTGAAGCTTAGCTACCATTACAACTTCGTTTTTGAATTCCTTTGATCCTTGTCTAGAGCTTTGTGATAGCCTCTTCACAGCTATTTCTTGTCCATTAGAAAGTATGCCCTGAGAATATACTTCAACCAATCTTAGAACAATTTACCCCTAACAATTTATGTAATCTCAACATCAAAAATTGCTTCAGCATTGTTGGAATTGCATGCATTAGATTATCTATAGTTGATAAGTAGAATTAATCCTCAAACAAAAAAAAAAAAAAAAAATTGGTAAACTAATCCAATACCTTGTAAACCACACCAAATCCGCCTTCACCTAGCCTGTTATCACCAGAGAATTTGTCGGTGGCTGCTTCAATTGTAGCAAAATCAAATTGCAAGGACTCTACTGTAGTAATATTATTAGCAAGACAAAACAGTTAATTACGTAACCACAAGTGTAAACATTAGAAAATATGAAAATGAATGCAATCAAATCATTCCTTGTTTACCATTTTCTTCCTGATTAACATTGTATTTTTTTTTCTGCTTCCTTCTAAGGTAGCAGTAGCCCGTAACAAATAGCATCGCAGAAACAGAAATCGAAGCAACAACAACGACAATTGTCTGCAATGAGATTTGACCTTTTCCTGCATAAACAATATTATGTATCATTGCTAAGCTAAATGATAAAATGATTAATAATTAGAGGTCCTTTGTAGACAATGATGACAATAATGTTTGATTGAATAGTGCCGTAAAGGAGTGAAACCGATCGACTATTAAAAAGTCCATGATTGTTCATTTAAATTTGTAGTATCTAATAATATCATAGAAATTACCTTTAGGTGTTATTGGTGATTCAGGATCAAGCTGTTCATTTGGGATCTGATAAAACGGGGACACTGCATACTTAACATTACAACTAGGACTTTGAACTAAGCCCAATTGCTTTCCACTACAACAGCTCGGCAAACTAGCTATGGCTATTTTAAGACATCTATAGCAATCGGTACCGGACAGGTCCGGCGTGCACTGGGCAAGTGTGTACAACGTTTCAAACGCTGTGAAAGTCGCTTCTTTTGTCCCAAACTTCTTGTCTCCAGTGTTAACGTTTGAAAGTTTGGTTGCCAAGTCGTTCATTGTTGCCTGCACTAGCTGGTCAAACCGGTCTGGCTCCGACACATTCAATAGGCCCCAATTGTAATCAGCTGGGTCAGAAGCCATGCTGGAAAAGATATTGCGGTTTGAGTATCTCAACATGCACTCCTCGTACCAACCCACCGCAACTTTCTCCACTGGACAGCGAACTATTAAGTCTTTGGTTGCGCCGGCGACACAGGCTCGGCAGACATCAGGTGACATGTCGCCGCGGCATAGGTAGAGGCCGTAGACAGTATCATCGACAGAGCCCGTGGTGGTGGCGGAGGCAGTAGCGTTGTAGAATTCAATGTTGCGGGTGGCGTTGGAGGAGAGGTAAGCTAAGAGGTGATTGAGGTTGGATTGGTAGGGGTGTTGATGGTGAAAGTGGATGTGTTCGGGCAAGAATGGTCGCTGTAAGTTGGAACAGCTTCGATTCTTGATCGGCTATGGAAGCTGACGATCAGCAAGGAGAGGACCAAAAGGGTCATCCAGAAGTTGATGGAAGGCTCGCCCATTATCATGATCAAACCAACCTAAGCTTTTTGGATCCAGCAAGAATTGCTTGGATATAGAGCAAGTCAACATTAGAAAATAGTCAGATATAAACATTTACGAAGTTCAATGACTCTCGTCAATAAAGCAAGTCAAGCAACTCAAATTATTCCAAGTCGTGTTTGAAGGTTTGAACGACTTCTGAGTGGAATCAATGCTTTCAAGCAAGTGGAGGAGCCAAGATTTTAGTATAAGAGAGCATGATTAAAATTAAGCTAATTTGAAAAATATTAGTCAATAGTAATTACAAAATAAATAAAAACAGTAAACTAATGTAACTCTCAAACAAAAGCTAATATAAATGTTAAATTGTAATATTTTTTCAATCTAAAAGTGTTAAAGAGTACAGAATATAATATAAGTCCACTTTCCTTTATAAATTTGAACATATTTTTCTACTCTTTTAAGTAACTAAAATTTGAGTTCATAACAAAAATCCAAAATTTGGAGCCATTAATAAGCCAAGAAATTGAAGAGAAATAAAAAATAGTGATGGTTTCAATGTCTTACAAGAGCATTAAGTAGGACAAATTTGGCAGGGACTAAATTGTCATCTAACTAATGTGGCATGGAAAGTAATTTTTTATTATTCCGTTTAACATATCAGTTTTTTTTATCCAAGATATTACAGTAGAAACTAAATTAATATGATATTAAAAAGGTTAAAGACTAACTTGATTTAATTGAAAAAAAAAAAAAAAAAAAAAGTTAAGAACCAAATTAAAATTTAGTATAAAAAATAGAAACCAACTTTATAATATATCTTAAAATCTATTGCCCTTTGCTTTAATACCAAGGACAAAACCAACTTCTATAAGAATTATTAAGAAGAATGCTATATGAAAGATGAAAATATCGACGCTTTCCTAAACTGAACCTTGACCGTGGAAATAAACTAAGAAAGATAAACCTTAGTTTGGCCTTGACCAATCGAGCGAAACGGTTTAAGGCTTCAGAATTATGTGAAAATGTGTGCCTAATGGCCAGTGGCAGTTTTAATATTTTGAATGTCTACAACTCTTCAATAGTGACCTTTCAATAAATATATATATATATTGTTAACGTATAATAGGTTGTGGGCTTTAGGCCCATCTTGTTTAGTTGTATCACACACATATTTGTACTATACACTCTGCTTCTTATATAAAGGCACTCTTGTATATTTTATTACATGTGAAATATAATACTATTCATTCAATATTTCTAACATGGTATTAGAGCCATTGCTTTAACTTTCTTATGTTTTGCAGTCTTGTCTTTGTTGGTATTTTCTGTTGCCTCAACTTCTCCTGTTAGTAAACCTTTTATGTGCCCTCTCCTAACTGTTCCATCGTTGTTAGAGGTACTCAAGGTTGAATCTCCACTACCAAAAGCTCGATCTTCGCCACCAAGACTATTGCCTCTGTTGGATCCGTCACATCGGACCTCCAATTAGGACATAAGACATATCATTGTGTAGATTTTCAACTGCTCTACACAACGTCGCCAGAATCATCATCATCTAACCATTCACACGCGGGTCAAAGTTTCGACAAATTCTTCCACGCGCCTCATGCGCCATCAATGTTGCTTTGATCTCATCGCTACCACCGCCATCAGAATTGTCTTTCTCTGATCTACATTGTCGGAAAAGAATCGACCTCATCGGACGGCTTATGCGCGCCCAATTTTCAATAACATCATCTACGTGCCTTGCACACTACACGCACCGCCCGCGTTGCCTCATCGGGCATCATCTGTGTCATCACTCTGCCACGTCGGCCTTTAGTCAGTGTCATCCGCCACGTCATCACCCGATCACTACTTACATCATCTTGCTAACGTCATTGCTGTTGACTCGTTGACCTATGCTGTTGACTTTGACTTTGACCGTTGACTTTTCAGAGTTGACATTTTGCAATCTAGGTGCTCCCTACCTAGTTTTTCGTATATATTCCATTTTTGTAATTTATTTTTTGCATATTTTGCTTCTAAATGAAGAATAAGGACAAGTCTTCTTTTTATTGCAACAATTGTAGCCGACAATCCAACAAACGTTTTTGCAATTTTTGCAAACATCCTGATCATAATATTGAGACTTGCTATCATCGCAATAAATCAACTGCTTCCACTTCAGTTATTACTATTGCTAACACCGAGAGTATCCAACCAATGGCTCTCATCTCCGCACAATCCAAGTCTTCTAGATCCACTATCACCATTTCCACAATCAACCTTCAAAACATCATTGCTAATACTTGGTTGGTAATGTATCTTATTCCTCTTATCTCTCGGTTCTATCTGGTATGTCTCCTTCCTCTTGGCTTATGAATTCTGCTTGTTGCAATCATATGACACCTCACTCGTCCTTATATTCTTAACTTGAACCTGCACCACACCCTCTTAATATTCGCACAACTAATGGTTCCACAATGTTTGGTCATAATATATATTCCATCTCAACACTAACCTCTTGGTTCCCGGGATCTTTAATGTTTTGAACTTTTTTTACAATTTATTTTCTATGGGACAATTAGTTGAGTTGGGTTATCGCATTACCTTTAATTATTCTAGGTGTATTGTGTTGGATCCGAGCACGTGACAAGAGCTTTAGACTGGTCCCAAAGTTGGATGTATGTTTCCCGTGGATAACCTTCGTCTTCCACTTCTTGCTCCGGTTTCTGTTGCTGCTGTAGCTACTACGCTTTCTTCTATTCCTTCCTTTCCACTTTGGCATGCCTAACTTGGTCACGCATTTTTCTCTCGGGTGCAACACTTGGCTTCTAGAGATTTGTTAGGTTCAATGTCCCTAGAATATTTTGATTGTGTTTCGTGTTAGTTAGGAAAACAGCCACTTTTGCCTTTCAATACTAGTGAATCAATGTCCATTGCTATCTTTGACCTAATTCATTCTAATGTCTAGAGGTCTTCCTCTGTCTCTAGTATTGGTGAATCTTAATATTTTATTATCTTTGTTGATGATTATTCCCACTATAGATGGATTTTTCATATGAAACTTCGTTTTTAATTATTACAAGTATATTCTAATTTTACAAAAATTGTTGAAACTCAATTTTCCAAATGAATCAAAATTTTTCGATCCGCTAATGCTCTTGAATACACTCAATATGCTTTCCAGGCTATTTTGCATTCCTATGGCACTATTCATCAACTAACTTGCCCAAGTACCTCTCAACAAAATGGTAGAGCCGAACGAAAATTTTGTCATATACTTGACACTGTTCGTGCTCTCCTTCTCTCTACCAAAGTTCCTGCTTCTTTTTGGGGCGAAGCTGCTCTTCATGTTGTTCATGCTATTAATCACATTCCTAGTCCTGTCATCCAAAATCAAACTTCATATAAGCACCTTTTTGGGTCACCTCTAAACTATCACCACTTTCGCTCCTTCCGTTTTGCCTGTTTCATTCTTCTTGAGCCATATGAGCATAACAAACTTAAGCCTCGGTCTAAACTTTATTATTTTCTTGGCTATGGCGAAACTCAAAAGGGGTATCGATGTTATAATCCTATCTCTCATTGTCTTTATATCTCCCGCAATGTTGTCTTTTGGGAACATCGGACCTTTGTCGAGCTCTCTCACTTTCGTGCCTCCTTATCTACCTCCTCTGTCTTAAATCTTTTTCCGGATGAGCCACATATTCCTTCTATAGTTACTCCCGATCCTCCTATAGACTTCTCTATCCAATCACCAGATATTTTTAATGCCTCTTCCGGACCACCCTCTAATGAACAGATGGAAGATGAACAATTCGAAGATGAACCACCCGACCTTGAGCTTGGGTCCCCCGTTTTTGCTTCACCTGAAGATCTTGCACAAGACATTCCACCTCGTCACTCAACTCGAGTAAGATCCATTCCTGCACATTTACTTGAAAAGCATTGTTAAACTGCCCTTGCTACACTACACGAGCCTTACACCTATCATGGGGCCTCTAATGACCCTTCATGGCAGATTGCAATGAAAGAGGAACTTGATGCATTATCTAAAAACCATACTTGGGATTTGGTAACTCTCACCCCTAGGAAATTTGTGAATGGTTGTAAGTGGATTTACAAGATTAAGACTCACTCTTATGGGTCCATTGAGCAATATAAAGCTCGTCTTGTTGCAAAATATTTTACACAGGAGTATGGGATTGATTATGAAGAGACCTTTACTTGATTTGCTCGAATCTCATTTGTTCATGCCCTCTTAGTTGTTGCTGCTGCCACTAAATGAGACATTTTTTAGATAGATGTCAAAAATGCATTCCTTAATGGGAATTTAAGTGAAGAAGTTTATATGCAACCTCCTCCTGATCTCTCTATTGAACCGAACAAGGTTTGTCAACTTTGACGTGCACTTTATGGCCTTAAACAAGCTCCACGAGCTTGGTTTGCCAAGTTCAACTCTACCATCTCTCGCTTAGGTTACATTGCTAGTCATTATGATTTTGCCTTATTTCTTTGTCGCACCTACAAAGGCACCATTTTGCTTCTCCTATATATGGATGATATGATCATAATCGGTGATGACCTCAATGGCATTAAAAAAATCACGGATTTTCTCAGTCAATAGTTTGAGATGAAAGATTTTGGACATCTTAGCTACTTCTTGGGTTTTGAAATCACTCATTCCACAGATGGTCTTTATATTACTTAGGCCAAGTATGCTTTTGAACTTTTGTCTTGAGCTGGTCTCACTGATAGCAAAATTGTTGACACTCCAATTGAACTTAATGCGCATTTAAATCCCTTGGGAGGGGGGGGGGGAGGAGGAAACCATTGTCTTATCCCTCTTTTTACAAACGATTGGTTGGCAACCTAGTATATCTCATCATTACTCGTCCAGTCATTTCCTATGTTGTTCACTAGGTGAGCCAAGATCTGTCCTGCTCCATAATCGACTCACTATGTCTTTGCTTACGCGCATTCTTCAATACTTGAAGGACACTCTCTTCCATGGCCTTTTCTACTATGCTCAATCTCCTATTGTTCTCTGTGCATTCTCTGATATTGATTGGGTAGGAGATCTCATTGATTGCAGGTCCATCACTGGTTATTGCTTTCTTCTTAGTTCTTCTCTGACTTCCTAGCAAAGCAAGAAATAAACATTTGTGGCCCACTCAAGTATCGAAGCGTAGTTTTGTGCCCTTACCGATGGATTCTTAAGGACTTAGGTGTGTCCACATCCTCTGCTACTCCTCATTATCATCTTGTCCATGGTGGTCTCAAGTCAGAATCGGTCTCCTCTAAAGATCAATTTGTAGATATCTTCACCAAGTCACATCCTAAGGGACGCCTTCGTGCTTTGGTTGACAACCTCAAGTTGGTCTCACACCCACCTTGAGTTTGAGAGGGGTTGTTAATGTGTAATAGGTTATGGACTTTAGGCCTACCTTGTTTACTTGTACTACACACTCTATATCTTATATAAAGGCACTCTTTTATATTTTATTACTTGTGAAATACAATACTATTCATTCAATATTTCTAACATAATAATAATATTAATAATAATAATAAACAAATACAAAACTCTAGAATTCTACATAATCCTATCGGTGGAATTTAGCAATTATGTAGAAGAAACTTAAGGTATTTACATTTATACTTGCAATATAAATTTACATATTAGACACAAAAAATGGCAAATGTTGTATACATTTGTAAAAAGTGATAAATATTTTACACTTTTTACAAATGTGTACAACATTTATATGTGTCTACGCTCTAGTCTCTACAATATAATTTACATTGTACTGCACAATTAAAACAAGAATTTCCCTATGGAGAATTCAAACTTTGATATATCTTGAAGACAATTTGTTAGGAAACCAATTCACAGGGACAATTCCAGAGAGCATTGGGAATTTGACTCATCTTTCTCTTGTTCAAGCTTGCCACTGGAGCTGGGTTGGATTCGGAGTGGTCATGGCGTGGCGGAGATTGGTGTGGTCCCAACATGGCAGAGATTAGCGTGGGCCCAAAGATGGCGTATATCGAAGTGATCATGGCATGGCGAGATTAGTGTGGGCACGGTTGACTTCGATGTGTTTGTTTGATTTTTTGTTATTAATTTTTGTCTTTTGGGCTTGGATGGGTTGGATTTTAGATTCTTATGGGTTGGTATTTTGGATTCTTATGGGGTTTGGGTTGGATTTGGATTGGTTGGTTGGGTTGGCGTGGAGGGCAGTGGTGGTGGAGTGGTGGGCAATGGTGGTGGTGTGGTGGGTAGTGGGTTGTTTGGTTGTTTTTGCTATGGGTTTGGTGGGTTTTTTTTTTTTTTTTTTTTTTTTTTTTTTTTTTGGGGGTTTTGGTTCCGTTGGGATTTTGGTGGGTAGAGGGCAATGGTGGTGTGGTGGGCATGTTGGTGGCATGGTGGTGATTGCTTGTTTGGTTGTTGAGAAAGTAAGGGAGTGGTAGGGTCGAAAATGAGAGAGAGAGATAGATAGATAATTTGTTTATTATTTTATTGTATAATTTATATTATTTTAATTTGTTGTATTGTAAAATAAAAGTTGAGATATTAGATGTATTGTAAAATAGTATGGTATAATAGATAAAGTTGCTTTTGAGATGTTAAAATAGAATAGTCTAAAGATACCGGATGTGAATACACTTAGGGGCCTGTGGTGAGCGTTAATTTTTTACCCAAAAATGTTTTTTTTATTGTTTACTAGTTGTTAACCCGTATAGTGCATGCAAAAATTTTACAAAAAATATTTATATGATAACTTCCAAACAATTAAATGGAGTCAAACCTCCCAGATAAAGGAGGAAGAGAAGAATTATTACAATGCACATGGAATTAGTTTGATTTATACATTTCTGAATCAAACATCCTAAACAGAGAAAGAGAGAAATTATTACAATATAAGTGTTTGCAAATTTGGCTAAAACATCCTTTACAACATCCTTATTGACCCAATTTAAGGACCAAAACTTCTACGGATAACTTTTGTATTATTACAGAGCGAGATAGACCATAACATTTTATCTAAAGCTCCATTGAGTGCCTGAAAGCATGATTTGGCATTTTCTTTCAATTGATTGTCTGTTGCATTCATAGTTGTGACCAAGAAACATAGAGTAGTAAATAGTTGAACTCGTAACTGTTTGCAATATACACAACAAAACCAAATAAAAAAGAAGAAAACACTATTAAAAAGTAAATATAATTTGTTATTATCCTCTCCAGATGCAATTAATCAAATTAAATAGTATCCTGACTGGCGTAATTTGTTATGACTGGGGTGTAATTGTATCCTGACTGATATTATTCGTCCATGTAACCTACTTTACTTACTGTTTAGAATTTATTGTAACCAAATAAAAAAGAAGAAAGCACCATTAAATAGTAAAAAGAATAACTTAAAATTAAATAGTAAAACAGTGTTCTTGAGTGGTGTAATTCGTCTATGTAACCTAATAGATTGCTCTAGATTGAAAGCTTTAATGGTTCGTTTAGATTAAGGGAGTGTAGAGTAGATTTAGTATAAAATTAACTTATTTTTAGTCAACTTTACTCTACTCTCCTCCACTCCCTTTTCTTCCCCCTTCATCCAAACCGGTCATAAAAATCTAATTGAAGAACAATTTTTTTTTAATTATAAAAAAGAAGAAATCAGTGTCAATTTAATATGATAAATCACTACTCATAATTTGGCAAGCAAAAGATAACAAATTATTTACAATTAATATTTAATTAAATTACAAAAACTTACAATTTAAACAATTTATAAATAACATAGTTATTGATATTTAATTTAATTTCTAGAAATTTTGTAAATATGAAGAATATAAAAAAAAATATAATCCAATAATGTATTTGTCAAAATTCATCTAAAATAAAAAGATATTAAATAAGATTGTAACTAAATTCTTCTATAATTTTGTAATTAAATTTTGTATAAAAAATAAAATAAAATAAAGATTGCGAAAAGGAAAGTGACCGTGGAGTGCCAGTTAAATGGGCTCATGTGATGTTTTCTAGTGGAAATGTTAGCAAGATTTCCGCGGTTCACGGTAGAAAGACAATTCTACAAATGAGATATTTCGGGTAAAAAAATAATTATTAAAATATTGTTAAAATATTAAAAAATAATAATTAATTAAAATTAAATTTTCCCTTATCAGTTGACGTCTCAAAACTCAATGAAGTGACGTAATGTCAAGATAGTTTTTTTTTTTTTTTTTTTTTTTTTTTTTTTTTTTTTTTACAAGTCACGACTTTTACAATAAAAATAAAAATAATAGGTTAAAGGAAAATTATTAGTTTATATTGTCTGTTAATAAAAAAATGTTAAGTACAAAATTATTTTTTAAAATTTATATTGTATACATTTATTTAATGTATAATGTTTAATAAATTATTTTAAGAAATTTTTTATTTATCAAAACTTTTGATAATTTTTCAAAAAATTACAATAAAACATTCTCCAAAACTTGTGTAAGAGTGTGATCATTTTTTTTTATTATTATAAAATAAGAGCATTATCATTGAATGGTACACCACAAACTCCAATTTAGCCTACTTTGGTGCAGAAGGCAATTTTTTTTTTACCTTCTTGCTACAGGAAACTGTCAAGACTAGCAATTTACTGTAGCAAAAAGGCACAAGAAAATTATTACTTAATCACTTTATTAGTTGGGTTTGGTGGTAGAGAGGAAGAGAGGAGAAGTGAGAAATAAAATAATAAAAAAATGAATAGTATTTTGTTGATGGTAAAAATAAAACTATTAATGTAAGGTGTGTTATAAAATTAAGTGTTAAAATAGATAATGTATTTTTTTAGAGACGACAAATGCAAAAAATTTTAACTCCCCCACCGTAAATGCTCCAAGGCGCCAAGGCCCAGAACTTCTATCTTTTTTGTTCGCCTCCTTTCCCTTCTCCATTTGGTACGATGTCAAGTAGATCAGTGGAGATCGATTTTCTGGTGAGCAAATTGACGCGATGGGGAGCACTATCATGACCCATCAGTGGAACTTTATCACGAACTATTAACGGAGCTTTGTCGTTGCCCATGCTCTGCTGCGACCCATTACTCATGGCCGACATTACAGAGCTCAGTCACAAGACTCACAACTCACGACCATGAAACCTTGATTTTTTTTTTTTTTTTTTTAAATAAAAATCTAGCACGTAATAAAAAAAAAAAAAAAAGAGTATGTAACCATGATAATTTTTTTTAGTGGAAGTTGTAAATATTAACTACAACCAAGAAACAAACACATACACATAAGAGAGAGACATGGGTTTTAACATAAAAGTACCCCAAAAAGAAAAACCCATCAAGTTTGTAATTCAAATTTTGTCTACACACACAATTAATATATATAATAGGATTCCTTATTTGGGCCTTATCATTTTGTGTATTAAAATATCCTAATACAAATTCTTAAACTCTCTAATATACCCCTATATTTTAGTTAAATAATTTTAAATTAAAAAACACAAATGGATTAAAAGAGTAATTTAATATATATTCCTAAATTTTACTCATTCTGTCTAATATCTCTATCTCATTTTTAAACATTATTTCACGTTACCTTACTTCTTTTTTTTTTAAAAAAAGACAATTGTTTATATATCACTTTTAAATATTATAATACTAAACCAAAAATAAATAAATAAATAAATAAGAGTATTATTACATGCGCAAAAATAAGACACATTTGTTTATATATCACTTTTAAACATTATAATACTAAACCAAAAATAAATAATTAAATAAAAAAGAGTATTATTACATGCGCAAAACATGCGTAATGAGTCTAGTGTGTATATATATATATATATATATATAAATATATAAAAGGTACTAGTATTGAGAGGCATATTTCAATTTTACAATAATTAAAATTGATAACAGTACAACTAGGTTTCCAATTTATTTTGTCTTCTAGCTAGAATGATAATACGTGTCCAAGTTATCATCCGTGAAGTTTCAGTACATTTATTAAGTAATAATATATATAGAACATAGTGTTTGAAATTCCATTACTTATTAATTAAAGAGATAATTGTGGAGGAGCCCTAACTGGCCACCCAAGCCAGTCGACTAGTTGAGAATATGCTTCAGTAATTGATGCTTCATTACCAGACGACAGCCCTGACTTGCTTGAAGGTTCATCTGACTCCAATTACTCCGTTGGAATTGTCGGCTCTGTTTTACTTAGTATGAAAACAGCGGGTTGTTGAGGTGTTTTTAGAGTAACAGAGTAACTGTCAAGCATGAGAATTATATTTGCCATTGTGGGTCTGTCGGCTGGATTTTCTTGAACACAAAGTAAGGCAATATGGATACATTGGTTGACTTCATTTCTTGAGTAAGAATCTCTTAAAGTTGGATCTACCAACTCCAAGGCTGTTCCATTGCTCCAGTGTTCCCAAGCCTGCATCAATTTGTAAATGTTCAAATAGTGTCTCCATCTCTCCCTTTCAATTGGGGGTGGTGTTGGCAATTACAGAATGAGAATATATATATATATATATATATATATATATATATATATATATATTTATTTATTTTTAAATGTGGTGCATACTCACATAGCTCAAGAGGTCCTTAGTAGTAGTCTCTGATTGATAGAGAGAATTGATCTTATTACCACTTAAAATCTCTAGTACTAGGACACCAAAGCTATAGACGTCAGATTTTACTGAGAATTGTCCATGCATTGCATATTCTGGAGACATATAACCACTACAAACCAATGTCATCAATTCAACAATGTTAGGGAAAAAAAAAAACTATAAAATCTTTAAACTTATATTATTAGTCAGATTCAAAGCTAACTAGGTTCTACAAATAAGTTAATGCACTACATATATTTAACTTGTGCTACAAAGGAGACAAGACTTAATGCATCTCTAAATTGTCCATGGGTTACTTGATATTGAAATTTTTAGGTTAGAATGACCTATCTTTTTCTTTTTCTAGATTAATCTGTTAAGAAGAAAGCAATTAATATATCCATAAACTAATAAGAACATATTATATACATATATATATATATATATATATATATATACGCAATAATCAGATACTTACTATGTTCCAATGACCTTCTTGGTCTTTCCTTCAATTTGGTCAACCCCAAAAATCCTTGCCATGCCAAAATCTGATATTTTTGGATTCATATCCTCATCTAATAGTATGTTGTTAGCTTTAAGGTCGCGATGAATAATTCGTAGTTGAGAATCTTCATGAAGATAAAGGATCCCTCGAGCAATCCCTTCAATAATCTTGTAACGCCTTGACCAATCCAATATTTTTTTCTTATCGGATTCTACACACCCATCCAAATTCGATATTCAAATTAGACTAAATGAATCCAAGTGAATTGCATATTCTACTAATTCGTTAAATTTAAAAGCACTAAATATAGAAAGACAATTTATTCTCTCTTCCTATCTTTCTTTTTTATTTTATTTTATGGGTTGTCTCTTTCTATCTATTGCATTTTCATAGGCTCCAAAACACTAATAAATATTAGGTAATTTAATCCACGCATCTTATATGACAAATAAATAGTTGAGACATATGCTTAGAATGTACAAACCAAATAGGAACTGATCAAGGCTTTTGTTGGGCATAAACTCGTAGATGAGCAACTTTTCTTTTCCTTCCAAACAAAATCCCAATAGCCTGACTAGATTTACGTGTTGAAGCTTGGCTACTACTAAAATCTCGTTCTTAAATTCTTCTACACCTTGTCCGTAACTTTCTGAAAGTCTCTTCACTGCTATTTCTTGTCTACTAAGTAATATACCCCGAGAATGTACCGCAATAACCATTAGAATGGTGTATGTTGTAGAATTTATAAAATCTCAAGGTCAAAAGCTTTTGAATTTTAGAGAGTCAATATCATATTGAATGATGTTTTAGTTTGATTAAGAAAACAAAATATTTCAATACTAATCAATATCAATGTATTGTTTCGAGATTATCTTTAATTTTATATATATGGCCATAAACTCTCTTCTTGTTCTTTTATAAGAATCTCATATAGTATATATTATCTTTTTTTTTTTCCTTGAAAGTATATATTATCTTAATCTTTATATAAAATGTTAGTTCATTAAAATTAATATGATAGTTATATTGATATGATAATAATAATAACTAGTCGCTAACCCGTGCGATGCACGGGAAAACTATTAGAAAATAATAAAGCATGCATATATTAAAAGACAATTTAAGTTCATGTGTGCTTGCAAGGGATACATACCTAAATAGTTCTTGCGGTAGAAATAAAAGTCTTATCTTTGAGATAAAGAACTGATGTAAACAAACTAACCTTACATAAAACAAATTAAAATAAAAACATAAAACTGATATCACGGAAATTCAGCCACATAGTAGTAATATATAAATATCTTAAAACCTAAACCTAAACCTAAACCTAAACGTAAGGACTAAATATTTATGCGCCTTCTCTTGCTTTCCTGATGTATTTGGTTAAAAACATAAAATTGATGTCACAGGGAATTTAGCCACATAGTAGTAATATATAAATCTCTTAAAACCTAAACCTAAACCTAAACCTAAACCTAAACGTAAGGACTAAATATATAAACAAACTAACCTTACAAAAGCTGAACTTTATAACCTAAAATCTATACCGTGCATTGTAGATCTTGAATGCTTTAGGGCTTCCTACGTCCGGAGAGAGAGAGAGTTTGCAGAAACCGTAACTTTATATTTCTTAACTTGAGAGAGGGGTAAGGTTGCTAGGGTTTTGAGAAGTTATAATTTTTATTTATTTTTTTATTTTTTAAATATTGTACTTGACGTGGAAAATTGTGGTGCCAAAGAAAGGTTTCGGTTTTATATATATATAATAATATATATAATTTAATCTTTGTTTATTTTACTACAACACCAAAATTGAATTTGTAAAATAAAATCATATAGTTAAAACATTTGTTAACACTATACGTTTCTTACATTTATTAAACTATATTATTATTATTATTATTATCAACTTAACAAAGATTTTAATATATGATACCAACATGCTTCAAGAAAATGTCCAACACCGAAAACAATTTCAAAACAAACTCAACTAAACAGTTTGATGAATAAATATATTACAATCTATAATATAAGCCAAGAAATAAACTTTGAAACCAATATGAACAAAATCCACGTCAAACAAAACCATTTCGATCATTAAGAATATGACTCACTAAAGTCATGAAAAACACAAGATTCATTACCAAAAAAAAAAAAGCATCTTTAGTCTTTATAGATTTTGCCTAAGTACCCAGATACGATGACACATACTCACACAAAAAGAGACATAAACACGGACAATTAAAGAAAAAATAAGAAAAACAAAAGAGACGTAAACACGGACAATTAAAGAAAAATATAGGAAAAAAAGTTAGGAATAGAAATATAAGATAAAGATGGGTTACCATCAAAAAGAATAATCTATGGATATTCATTGAAATCTTCTAGATAATTTCGATAATAGAAAAATAAAACCCAAAAGTTATGATGTTAAAACTTCCAAAAGGCCAAAAAATTTTTTTTTTAAAAATCAGAAGATTCAAAGCTTCAAAAGTATTGAAATAAAACAATATATATATATATATATATATATATATTATATATATAATTACGCAATAGAGAAATACAATAGAAAGAAGAGAATCCATGATTATAGCTTTTCCACTTATGTATTAGACTCCTCTCCTTCTTCGGTCAATGCATCAAGGTTAGGGTTATTTGATTTGTTCAATAAAAATTTGAAGATTTAATTAAAAGATTCAGCCCAAAGAAATTAAATAAACAAAACAACAATTGACAAACTTATAAGGAAAAGCAACAAATCTATAATTTTTATTGAACAAATCAAATAACCCTAACCTTAATGTATTGACCGAAGAAGGAGAGGAGTCCAATACATAAGTAAAATATGTGAATTGTGAAGCATGAGCCGCCCTCAAAAAAAATCTTGAAGAAAAATAAGTTTTAAGGAGAAAATTGTGTTGCAAAGAAAAATAAGTTTTTGGGGTTTAGGTATAATTTTTATTGAACAAATCAAATAACCCTAACCTTAATGTATTGACCGAAGAAGGGAGAGGAGTCCAATACATAAGTGAAATATGTGAATTGTGAAGTATGAGCCGCCTTCAAAAAAATCTTGAAGAAAAATAAGTTTTAAGGAGAAAATTGTGTTGCAACAAAAATAAGTTTTTGGGGTTTAGGTTTTCTACGCAAGCAATTCTTAAATATGAGAGAGTATAGGCGGTGGGAGAGTGTCCTTATTTGGCTAGAAGTCTAATTTGCATTGGAAAAGGAAAACAAGTGATGATGAGGTGGAAAATTTAATTTAATTTAAATTTAATTTAAATATTGTCTTGACGTGGAAAATTGTGGGAGCTTCAAAAGTTTCGATTTTATATATATATATAGATAATCAACATCCTTTTAGATATTGTTAATTTTTCATATTTAGATATTGAATATACTGCACACATAAATAATGACATCATAATAAATATCGTAAAGATAGATACTCTAATTTAAATTCCAATTTCCAAGTTCCTGTTCTTAAAAAAAAAAATCCAAGTTGAATACTTTTGTATAATGTTCACGCTGGTTGTCAGGCACATTGCATCATAAAATAAAATAAAATAAAAAAGTAAAAACTAAACAGAAATAGAAAAAGGCACTACAAAAAAACTCAAAAGAAAGAAACGTTTAATGGTCTGTGAGAGAAGAAGAAAAAGGTGGAGGAGATCGGAGAAATGGGTTACTAGTACTACCAGCAACGTGGTGACGAAAACGACAACGGCGACGTGAGCAAGTCAGTAAGTGACTGAAAAAGAGGTATTATAAGATCTAAAACCCAAGAGTTTTTGCTTCTTCTTTCTTTTATCTTTTTGTTTCGGTCCGGTACGAATTTCCGGCCGAAATCCGATACATACTCCATTTTCCTGGCATCGTTTTTCGCTGGGTCACAAGTCTCATTCTCTTATCTCTGTCTCACGCTCGCAGCTCTCAGTCTCTCTCTCATCTCTCACTCTCAGAAACTCTCAAGTCTCGCTGTTAGTAACAGAGAAAGTGAGAAAAAAAAAAATATGAAGATCAAGAAAAAGAAGATGAGAAAGGAGTTCTGAGACACACGGTGAGAAGAGAGCAAAGAGACAAAAGAAAGGTTAATAAACAGTGGGAGTCAGTGATAATGCTGTTTGATAATATGCACTCACGTGGGTGGGTTGGTAAATGGGAAAGTAGGCAGCCGGAACCTTTTTTTTAGCAGCCTTTTAAGGACTAGGCTTAGGTTCATTTGACTAAGAGACGGACACGTGTCATTATTTAATCGGTTCCAACCCTAGATATACTGGATCTAAATCAAATCCCTTAAATAATTACCCAAATTTTGAATATTATTTTTAAAAGAAAAATCATAAATAAATGTTTTATAATAATAATCCTACTTTATTTAAGATTTTAAAAGAAAATTATATTAAATTTATTATTTTGTATAATAGTGAAATATATATATTTATTTATTATTAATAATCCTAAAATGATACCTCATAATAGACAGATATTTAAATATTTAATTTCAGTCTACAACTACAAAAGTTAAGTTATTTTGTAGTTGTATTCTGGTTAAATAATGTATTATAAACCCAGTTTAAAACGTTAATATTATTATTTTCGTGTATGTTTTAATAAGTATTATTGTTTACTCAAAAAAATTCTAATAAATATTGAAATGGGTTTGAAATGGTATTAATGATTTTGATATAACTAATATGGGCCTTATTTAAATTGGTACGAAAATTTTTGATGAGCTCCCAATTAAAATATATATATATATATATATATATATATATATATATATATATATAATTGACTCAATTTTTTGACTAGTTGAATTTTTGCATGAGTTAAAAATCCCCAGCCCCACTAAATAAATTTAAAAAAAGGAAACAAATAATGAATACTAGTACCTTGTAAACCTCACCAAATCCACCTCCACCCAGCCTGTTATCTTCAGAGAACTTGTTTGTGGCAGCTTGGATTGTAGCCAAATCAAATTGCAAAGACTCTATAGTTGTAATGTCACTGGCAGCTACGCACACAAATCGGGTAAACGTTGGTGAAATCTTTGGCCCATGCATGGGGAAGCATAGAAAAAATATTATAATTTTGAGCATACTGTTGGTGCTTTATGTGGAAAAACCCAAATGTACATGTATTCGTATTTTGGAAGGATGCTATGTTGATCATGCTTTGTAATATATTTTTTTTCTTTCCTCTAATAATTTTCAGTTTATCAAAAAATAAGGAAATACACGAATACACATCTCTCAGCATTTCTTAGATATTCATTTAAGCACCGTTACGATATTCTAGTCACTTCTACAGTTCTACTTTCTAAGATAACAAGTAGAAGTAATTACAATTATTTCCAGCAAACATAAGGGATTAGCTACCAGAGCAGTTAGAAGATATCTGGAAATCAAAGATTATAAATTCAATTAAATTACTCATTACCATTTTTATCCGGTAGAGAATTGTACTTCTTTTTTGTTCTCCTTCTTAGGAAGTAGTAGCTCAAAGCAAGTAGAGCCAAGACAGCAATTGAAGCAACAATGGCGAGAATTATTGGCCATGAGATTCCGCTTTTCCCTGCATAAACATAAAGATTTTTATTTCAAACTAAACAGATTAGTGCTTCAAAAGAGCTCAGTATTAGCTGAAGAGTAAAGAGTAGGATTATATTCTTGTCCATGTTTTAAATCCCTCTTCTTCCAAATATTGAATAACAATAATAATACTAATAAGAGTTTTGTGGTTCTTCGCTTAAAAACATGGTCTCTGGAGCTTAATCGACACTCGCACAACACTGTAAAATCAAAAGTTGGTAAATAAGTTTTGCACCTGGTGGAGGAGGAAGAAGCAATGGTATAGGTGTTGGTCCTGGTGCTGGTACCGGTGGAGCAACGGCTTTTATCTGATAAAACGGAGAAACCTCATACCTAATGGTACAACTAGGATACATAACTCTACCCCCTTGCTTTCCACTGCAACACGTAGGCACGTTTGTTATGGCTTCCCGAAGACACCTATTGCAATCAAAGCTGGATAGGTCAGGAGTGCACTGTACAAGGCTGTACATCGTTTGCAATACCGTAAAATTGACTTCTTTCGTAGCGAACTTTTTATCACCGGAGGAAGCGTTTGCGGCCAGAGGCACCAAGCCACTCAATGTTGTTTGCGCTAGCTTAAGGAAGCGATCTGGCTCTGTAATATCCAACACGTTCCACAGATACTTTCTTGGCTGGTCTTCCATGACAGAGAAGATTGATCGATTTGAGTAGCGTAACATGCATTCATCATACCATATCATAGCCACTTTCTCTACGGGGCAGTACTGCTGAACAATCTCGTTTGTTGCTGTTGACACGCAGTCTTGGCAGGCATCTGGGGTGAGGTCTCCACGGCAGAGGAAGAGGCCGTAAACTGAGGTCTCTGGGTTTTGTCCAACGGTGTTGTTGTAGAAGCCAATTTCACGCGTGGAATTGGAGGAAAGGGAAAGGAGCAGGTCTTTTAGGTTAGACTGGTAGGTGGAGTTGGGGATGAAGGTGGTCTCGTTTGAACAGATATGAAAGCGGTAACTTGGGACTGCTTCACTAGTAAGGCTAAGGAAGCTGAGCCAAAAAAGGACCAGATTTACCATGGAGATGCTTGAAGAAACCATGCCTACTTTTTTGTGTCTCGTATTTTGTTCTTACTTCGGGATTAGCTTTATAGGACGATACTCCCTCCCTCTCGCGTAAGAGTAAGTCTACTCCACCATTGACCCCTGTTAAGGGACTTGTTGACCTCAGTCAGTCAATTGTCATAGTCTGCTGCGTGGAGATAATTGAGAATTTTTTATCGTTGTGCTAAAATTTGTGTTCATTTGCCCCACTAGGGGAAAGGATGCCCCACGCGTTTTTATTATCTTGGTAATCATTACAACTTGTTATATTTCTAATAATTCTAGGATTAGTTTGTTGGGTGCGGCTTGTGTCCAGTGAAACTTATCACTGGACACAAGCCTTTCCCTAGTTTGTTTTGGCATAATTCTTTTTTTACTTTTTTTCAACCTTTTTTTAACTATGTTGAACCCATTGTTTTAAAACATGACCGGACTGACCGGTCCAACTGGTTCAGTAAAACCCCCTAAAACCGATGAAAACCGGTCAAAAATCGGAAAAAAATTGGGTTGAACCAAGAATTTTGAAAAGAAAGGGTTCGACTCTCGGTTCAATTTTTAAAATTATGGTTGAACCACTTGAAAAACTTATCAAACTGAAAACGTTTTCTATTAACTTTTTTTTTTTTGGAAAGAGACTAAATTCTCATTCAAAGGAGAAAAACCAAATACAATGAGCAACAAACACACCAGCAGCAAGTAGAACAGTAATAACATAGGCCAAAGACAAATAAACCCCGCCTAGACTGATCCCTCTAATCTAAGGAGGTCAAAAAAAATTTTGGGATCTCATTCCTCCAAACATATTTTTCTCTAGTTTTTTTTTGGCATGTTGGGTGAGTTCGTGGGCTATTTTCTTGTTGTCCCTATCAATATGTTTGACTTTAGCCTTTTGAAAGTTGCTACATCCTTAACCAATACCCTTTATAATGTGACCAACAACCCTCCTAACATCCATGAGTTCAACAGCTTGGACAACAAGAGGAGTTGCACTCTATAGTTATTTTCTCCAAGCCAAGTTCTTTAACTAGAACTAAACCTTGTTCAACCGCCATTGCTCTAGTTTCCTCAACAAAGTATCTTCTTGGAAGGGGCATAGACACAACAGCTATCACTCTGCTATTCCAATCTCGAATTATCATTCCCACCCTAAATTGTCCATTGGTCAAAGGGATGATGGATAGGGCCCACGACACAAATTACAAACCAAGACTCTGCGGGTGCTTCCTCGTGACAGTTTGCTAAGTATTATGTCTAAATAAAAGCCTTGATGTAAGCACATTTCTCCCCAACTTAGTTTCACATTTGCATTAAATGCTACCACCTATTGATAGCCACCTTGCATTATATATTGAATGACTCATCTAAACTATAGGGGTGGACCAAATATCCGGAGTAATGGAATGCTTACACTTTCTCTCTCTCTCTCTCTCTCTCTCTCGCAGAAGAAGAAGAAGAAGAAGAAGAAGAAGAAAAAAACGAGCTAGTTCTGAGCAACAAGAAAGTCAAGGATTCACACCATGCAATCGAAGAAAATAGCCCAACCCATTATGGGGGCTCAACCTACCCTCCCAAGCTCTCCTTCAAGGACAAGCTAGTGGGGGAAATATCGGGAGCCTACTCCCAAGATTTTGCTTTCTCAAACCAAATGGAAGTGGAATCAAATTCAGATGAGGAGATTGAGGAAGTTATGGAAGTCTTTTGGGAGAGTCAATATGGTAGACCTTGGTAGAGACTTTTTCTTGCTGAGGTTTTCGATCATAGAAGACTTAGAGATGGTGCTTAAGAAAGGACCGTGGTTTATTGGGGAACACTTCTTGTCCATTTGAAGGTTGGAAGCTAACTTCAAACCATCAGAAGAACTAGTATCTTTAGTGGCGGTTTGGGTTAGGCTCAACGAACTACCCATTGAATACTATGATGCGACAGTGTTCAGGCAGATCAATCAAGTGTTAGGAACAGTGCTTAGAGTGGACACGCACACCGTGATTTGGAAGCCAAGGGCAAATACGCTCGCATTTGTGTCCAGGTGGACATGAGCGGGCCTCTAACTACCATGGTGCAAATTAGTCGGCGCTACCAATCAGTTGAATACGAAGGGGTCAACAAGCTCTGCTCCTCCTACGGCCGCCTAAGCCACCGAAGAGAAGCTTGCCAAGACACCATCAAACCTCCGTCCTTGCCCCTCAAAAGATTCTCCTGTGCTAAACGACGCCGACAAAGTGGCTCATGCACCACCTTCAACCGAGGCCCGAGACATCTCGGGGGTGGAGTCAACTAATGCAACCTTTGGTCCCTGGATGGTTGTTTCATGTAAAATGAAGGATGCTAGAGTTCCAAAGAAAAATCACAACAACCCCTTCTCTGTTTTGAGCCATGCACATCCTCACGTAAGTCCTAAAGTGGCGTTGGGAAGCAATTCATTTGAAAAGGATTTAGGTGGGCTGAGTATCACCAAAGTGTCCGAAGGGCAAAAGGAAAGCCCATGCCGAGCTGGATTCAAGCCCATCAATTGAGGCTAAAGAGTTGATAATTTCCTCAAATAGACTAGCACACATGGGCTTAGGATAGGCATGTCTCGAGGATGTGGGCCACTTCAACAAAGGCCTATCAAAGACAAAACCAAACTCCAACTTAGTTAAGGGTAAAAAAGACTTTGCTTGCACTAGAGCATCTTATTCTTCTCCAAGCTCTACCATCATACCAAAAGAATGCCATTTCTCCAAATCAATGGTCTTTCAGCATCTCTAAGATCCATTCCGGCCCCAATGGTGAATTCAAGTTCAATAGCAAACCAGGAAATAAAAGGGGCGATCAATGTGGATGGCTTGATTGTGGAGATCCCATGAGTGATTATCGACGAGATCAGAGTGCACCCCACCCACACTTTGGGATGGTTCAGCCCCAAACTCTAAAAGATATGAAAGTTCTTGTTCCTTCCGACTTCGATGAGTGCAGCGGTAGGCTCTCCATCCGACAGGACCCCAGATGGGGAGGATGATCGACCCTTGGTGGAAGTTCCTCTCAAACACCCTAGGCCTGAAAGAAGCGAGAAAATTGGTTTGGGACACCATTCCTCAAGTATCAACAACTCCGACATTGTGCAAAGTGATATTGGAAGAGAACCTGTCCACAAGGAGAACGTTGGAAAACCAAGCCATTGCAACAACATTCATGGGAAACTGACATGCAATAAAGCTTTTGCAAGTTTTCCAACCTATTCAAGGGCAAATGACATGTCACCGAGAAAATGATGTGTGTTCTGGAACATTGCATGACATTGATGCTTGGCGGAGGTCGGACTAAAGAGATGGTGAGGATGATTGGATGGAATTTGATGGAGGAAGCAAAACTCCTCCCTCCGTTTGATGAGTGTCCGAACCCAACCACTATCTAGTCATGAATATTATAACTTGGAATTGTAGGGGTGCTTTGAAGCCCTTCTTTTAGAATCATGTGAGAGAGCTGGTGCACAACTATAACTCAGCTATTATGATTAATATAGAGACTCGTATTGGTGGCGATAGAGCCAGGGACATCACTAACAGGCTCCTATTCGATAGGGCCATCCATACGGACATTATTGGGTTTGCTGGCGGCCTCTAGCTCTTATGGAATTTAGATAAAGTCCAGGTCACCCAACTGGCCATGTCGAAGCAGGAAATCCACATCCTGGAAAAGGTAATCTCTTCTACTTTTGAATTTTTGTGCTTTGTTGTTTATGCTAGTCTTAGATTTCGTGAAATATGTATTTAGTGGAATAATTTAAAAAATGCTACTAACCTTCATGATGAACCTTGGATTATTGTTGGAAATTTCAATGAGGTTCTTGCGGATAAATTCGGGGATCGAGCTATCAATTTGAATAGGTCGCTTCTATTCAAAGAATGTCTTGACTACTACAACATAATTGATATGGGGTTTAAGGGACCTCGGTTTACTTAGACCAATAGGCAAAATATCAATGATCTCATCCAAGAAAGGATTGATTGATTCTTCGCCAACCTAAGTTTTGGTGTCTTTGCCCACCCCGATGCAAGGGTGACCCATTCTACTAGATGCTTGTCTGATCATTGCCCTATGCTCCTTGAACCCAAACCGAGCAATGGCCTCCACCTCTCTAGGCCTTTTAAATTCGAAAGTTTTTGGTTATCGGACTTGTCCTTTCCTAGGGTAGTCTCGAATGCCTAGGGTCGGACTTGCCCACTTCAAGAAGCTGTAGAATTTTTTACCAAAAAAGCCTCAAACTAGAACAAACACCATTTTGGAAATACTTTTACTATTGTGAGAAGATGGTGCAATGGAATTTCCTGCATAAAGAATGATATGGGGGAGTGGATTTAAAGTGAATTAGGGGTTATGAACTACATCAGAGGGGGCTTTGACAAATTATTCACAACAAGCTTGGAGTACACACCTCTCACTCCTCCCTAACCTTCTAGGCGACAAGCTACTCTCTCCAAGGAAGATAGGGTCAGCTTGAGCACCCAGGTCACGAACGCTGAAATCAAAGAAGGCCTTTGGGCTTTAAGGGCTTTTAAAGCTTTGAGACCCGATGGCCTTCATGCGAGCTTCTTCCAAAGATTTTGGCTCATTGTGGGTGACTCAATAAGGAAAGAGGTTAAAAAGGCCTCCGATGAGAGCAAAGTTCCTGAATACCTCAACATAACTAATATTGTTTTGATTCTAAAAATTGTTAAGCCGAAAAGTTTGGGAAACTATTGCACCATTAGTTTATGCAATGCAATGTATAAGATCATGACTAAGATCATTGTAGCCAAACTAATACCGCATCTTCATAAGCTTGTCTCCCCATTTTTTTTTTTTTTTTTTTTTTTTTTTTTCGGGTAGGAAAAGTGTGGATAATGCTATTGTGGTCCAAGAGCTTATTCATACCATTAGCAACAAAAAGGGCTAAGTGGTTATATGGCTATTAAAGTGGACCTTGAAAAGGCTTATGACAAGATCGAATGGAGCTTCATCAGAGAGGTTCTTATTAATGCCAACCTTCCTCATAGTCCGGTGGCCCTTATTATGAGTTGCGTGTCTTCAGCCTCCACCTCTATTCTTTTCAACGGAGGTAATGTGGACCTTATCTTTCCTACTCGGGCAATTAGACAAGACGATTTGCTTTCACTCTATCTTTTCATCCTCTGTATGGAAGTCCTCGGACATATCGTTGAAGAAAAATGCGGTGAAAGAAGCTAGACTCCTGTTAAAAGCTCCAACAATGGGGCTAGTTTCTCCCACCTTTTCTTCACTGATGACCTGGTGCTTTTTGCGAAAGCGGATCATGTTAATTTCCCAACGATAAGGGATGTCCTTGACGCCTTTTGCACTCGATTGGGCCAATCCATCGGTGAAAGCAAATCTAGGGTGTATTTCTCTCCAAATGTTGATGTTGACACCAGAGAATCCTTGTGTGATATTTTGGGGTTTCATTCAACCCTAAACCTTGGAAAGTATCGCTATTTTCCCATAAAAAACCGTGGAGCCAGCAACCAAGACCTCAATTTCATCTTGGACAGAGTTAAGCAAAAATTGGCGGGGTGGAAAGCTAATCTCTTATCTTTGGTAGGAAGAACAGTTCTCATCCAAGCATCCACATCCACTATACCTATTTATATTATGCAATGCACAGCCTTTCCAAAAAAATTGCTTGATAACATTGACAAAGTCAATCGAAACTTTCTTTAGGGCTCGTCGGATTCCTAAAAAAGAACCCATTGGGTAGGCTGGCACAAAGTGACGAAGCCTAAAGTGGAAGGGGATCTTGGAATTCAATTTGCTAAAAGAAAGAATCAATCCTTACTTGCAAAGCTTAATTGGAGGTTCTATATGGAAAAGGATGCTTTGTGGGCTAAAGTCCTCAAGAGCAAGTGCTGCTCTAACCAACGATTAAATGCCGTAAATAGTGATAAGCTACCCTGTTCCAAAATTTGGAAAGCCATGAAAAAGGGAGGTGAGGTCTTCAACAAAGGCATTAGATGGATACTTGGGAGAGATAGCAATCTGAGCCTTTGGCATGAAAATTGGATTACCAATGGTCCTTTAAGATCTCTCATCCAAGGCCCTCTTACTGCTGAAGAAGATTCTCTATAATTCAAAGATGTGTTTGGACCACAAGGGTGGGATTGGTCAAATCTATCTATTCATCTCCCTAACACAGTCCTCGTGGAAATTAATTCCATTCCATTTTCTGTGAGATCAATTAATGGGGAGGATAGACTGACCTAGAAAGCAGATAATCGAGGAGATTTTGACCTCAAATCTGCCTATGCTATAGCCACAGAATGCACTGATGAAGGAGGCGTGTTTGCTAGCACTTGGGTTTGGAAAGTAGACACTTTGCCTTAGATAAAAACCTTCATGTAGCAGTGTTTGCACAACAGCATTGGAGTGGGAGAGTGTCTTGTCGAAAGGTGTCTAAGTGAATTGGATATTTGCCCTTTATGCCAAAGGAAACTCGAAACAATCCTCCACAGACTCGTAGATTGCGAGGCAATAAAGAACACTTGGAGTAGATTGGGGATTATCCCTAACAACAACTTCTATGAGGGAAACCTTCACTGTTGGCTAGAAAAAAATTGTAAAGATAATGCTTGTAGACTAAATAACCAACCCCCGTGGAGGATTGCTTTTCCCTTTGCAATCTAGCTCTTGTGGAAGCATAGGAATAATGTTGTCTTTGGAGATTGCCATACTCGGTCCAATGTCCACAATGATACCTTGTTCAGTGCCTTGGAATTTTAGCTTTGTGTTCTCAATCCTAAGCACTTGGGTAGTAGAATGATGGTGCGAATCAAATGGGAGAAACCTCAACTTGGTTGGGTTCACCTAAACACGAGATGGCTCGACTTTAGGGAACCCGTAGAGAGGATGGATGTGGCGGTATCATTCGGAATGATCATGGGGATTGGATTGGGGGCTTTTCTAGGAGTATTGGTTTCACCACCAGCTTTATAGTAGAACTTTGGGCCCTTAGAGATGGACTCACCCTCTACAATAACCTCCATTTTAATTCTCACGATATTGAAATTGATGTGAAAGCAATTGTAGATCTTCTTACTAACCCCTTATATATACTAATCGGTTTGCCATGCCTATTGTTGATGACTGCAGACAGTTTATTTCCCAGATTGCCCAAGTTTAGATTGGGCATTGTTTTCGTGAAGCTAACTCTTGTGCTAATTTATTAGCTAGGAAAGGGACTCTCCAGGATAGGGATTTTATTTTGTATCATGATCCACCTATGGATCTTTTGGAGCTTATAAGCTTAGATAAATCTGGTTTGTATTAAAATAGGCTCATCCCTGAACCTTCTTTCCCCCTTTAGCGTTCTATTAATGCAATTTCCTTTTTACCAAAAAAAAAAAAAGAACTATAGGGGTGGTAGAATTAGACCTAACCCATTCCCTTACCTTGACAAAAGGTGACGAAAAAGAGGAAAGACTGAGGGACATTTCCAGATAGATAGATAGAGAAGTGTATGAACATCCATTTGTTATATTCAATAGCGAGGTTGTGAAGTTTTTAGTCTTTGTATGTGGTTCACTTATTGTAAAACAAATATATTGTTTCGAAGCTTTGTTTATTACACACTATTACACACACATTTATACACACGCAAAAAGTCAAAATCGTGACTTGGTCAGTTTTTATTTTTTTTGCATGTGTATCAACTTTTTCCCATTGTTTTGAGTTGATTCCGACCCACTACAAACATATTTCTATTTGGAATGAAGGTGGAGCATAATTTCTTATATACAACTTTTTAATACCTTACTTTTGCAAATATAATCATAATTTCCAACTTTAAACAACCAAAAAAGAAAATCGAAATACCAAATTAACCGGTGCCAAATGAACTAATAAACATGGCAAGCCCTTAGCAGTGTGACCCTATAATAGAGCTGTAATAGAGCATTCTCAAAAAAAAAAAAAGAAAAAAAATGAACTGTAATAGAGCTACTCAAGATTTGGTTGGTTTTGCAAAGGAGAACGAGAGGAGGAACTAATGATTAAAAGGGTGAACCTCATTTCTTCTCCCCTTCATAAATAAAGCTAGCCATTGTCTTCCATAAATTTAAAAAATAAAAAAATAAAAAAAAAAATTCCATGAGCCAAAATCAATTGAAAATTGTTAGTCACCATAAATTTTATTACCAAAAACTTACAAATAATATAGAATTTGATTGATATCAATTCTAGTGTCTCTTTTTTTTTTAATCAACCTAGTATCACTTAAACAATATAATACATAAATGTTTGAATTATATTTTGGTGATTGGTCATAAGTTAGCTTGTAAAATTTATGTAGTAAAATTTTTAATATCTTTACTATCACTCAAATAAATATAATAGGAAGGGAAGGGGGAAGAGCTATTACACAACTTGTTTTACACACTTTTACTCATACCCTAAAAAGTAATTAAAATTGTGATTTTTTAACTAAGAAGCAAGGGAGTCACTTTTGTACTTGAGAGTTGAGATTGTTAAGATTTGTTCAAGAGAACAATATATTGAAACATCAATCAATACTAGTGTACCATTTCAATATATATATATATATATATATATATATATTTCATTAACTTAAAAGTGTGTATATATATTTATTAAATTTATACTCAAGATATGTGTCCAATAAAAATTAAAAGTAGCCCGTTTTTATCTATGAAAAAAATTGAAAGTTGTAAGGGACAATTTGTAAATTTTTTTTGTTTTGTTTTGTTTTGTTTTTTTTTTTTTTTGGTAGAGTTTCAATTTATGGGTCTGTTCCTGGTAATAATTCTTTATCATCCAACTAAGATATCAATTAGTTTTTTTTGTAGACGAGAATTGAACCTTAAATCTCTTATATAACCATTAAAGACTTTATTAATTAAACTAATGAGAATTCACTGAAAATTGTAAGTTATTAGAAGGTACAAAAGACAATTTTTTTTTTTTTTTTTTTTCCATTCTTTTCTAGAGCACGCACACGCACCCACGGTCCCACACCCACGTGAGCTTCTTGAAAAAATAGAAGAAGCTGTTTTCCACAATTAACTTCATAAATTATGATACAAGGATTTGCATTCTTTTTTTTTTATTTTTTTCGTTCGTCTCCTTTCCTCTTCTTATTCATGCATATTGGCTGTTCCGGTAGGTACGAAACGGTATTGACCACTATTTAAAAAGTCGTGATTTTCAGCTGTTTTTTTAAGAAGGAGCTTAACCCAAATTTGAAAGAAATTACAATCAAACAAATAACAAATTACCTTTAGGTGATACTGTTGATCCTGGAACTTGTTCTTGAGGGGGCTTGGGAGCCAATGTATTTGCTCTCTTGTAAAACGGGGACACTGCATAACTAATAATACAGCTAAGAAACAGAATTGAGCCCATTTGCTTTCCATCACAACAACCCGGCAAAGTATTTATAGCTATTTCAAGACACCTATTGCAATCAGCACCGGTAATATCCGGCGTGCATTGGGCAGGGGTGTGCACCGTTTGTAACGCTGTGAAAGTCGCTTCTTTTATCCCAAACTTCTTGGCTCCAGCCCTAACGTTTGAAAGCTGGCTTGCCAAGTCGTTCATTGTTGCTCGCACTAGCTGGTTAAACCGGTCTGGCTCCGACATATTCAATGGGCTCCGTAGGAAACCGCTTGCGTCAGTAGCCACGCTGGAAAAGATATAGCGGTATGAGTAGCGTACCATGCACTCTTCGTACCAAACCACCGCAGATTTCTGCACTGGGCAGCGTATTACTATGTCTTTTGTTGCGCCGGCAACGCAATCTCGGCAGACATCGGCGGACATGTCGCCACGGCAGATGAAGAGGCCGTAGACCGTATCGGCAGAGCCCATGGCGGAGGCAGTAGCGTTGTAAAATTCAACGTTGCGGGTGGCATTGGAGGAGAGGTAAGCGAGGAGTTGATTGAGGTTTGATTGGTAGGGGGTGTTGACGGTAAACGTGGGTGTGTTTAGGCAAGAATGGTAGCTGTAAGTTGGAACAGCTTTGGTTCTCGATTGGCTAAGGAAGCTGATCAGCAGGGAGAGGACCAAAAGGGTCATGCAGAACTTGATGGAAGGAACACCCATTATGATGATCAAACCAAAGCTCTTTGCTTTTTGCTACTACTAGATTCAGAAAATTAATAGGATAGAAATTGCTAAGATATAGAGAAAGTCAAGGTTTGGAAAATGATAGTCTGATATGAACATAAAGTGGGCTAATTTATTCTGGTCAATGAATCAAGTCAAACTACCTCAAATTGTCTTAGTCTTCAATATGAGGAAAATTTAAGAACCGTGCGCAACTGGTTTTCTCTCATTTAAGAAAATATCGACTCACATTGGAAAAATATCTCAACAGGGTAAATGCTAATGTATTAATTTATGTGAGAGATATTAAACGGCTAAACTAAACCAAAAAAAGAAAAAAGAAAAAAAAGACCACCGTTTACTCCCAAGTAAAATCGAAAAAGAAAATAATAATAATAATAAAAGCACTAATGGTTTGTGCTGCCGCTGCAATGTGCTCCATCCAGTCGAAGACTTGACCAGCCAACCAAGGGACAGCGAATCTTGCCTCCACTCACCGACTAGTTTAATCTAGAGTGTAGGCCCCAATCGAACCACGTCTCCACTGATGTATATGATGCAAGAGAAATGCCAGAGATGCTTACAGATACAAAATTTTTTATAAATTTTTTTTTTAGAAATGGTTGATATAGTGATTGGTTATTGAAAAATGAAAAAATGATGTTAATAGTGAGTTTAAATAAAAACCATTAAGAAATTAGATGAATCAATAGTTTGTAAAAATTTTGTAAGATAGTTTGTGACTATAACATTACACATGAAGCAATAGCAACAATACAACTGTTAAGTGTTCAATTTGATTTTTAATTAGTCTCTTTGTTTTTTTAGTAAAGTAGCTTTATCGAGTAGAATTTATTAATTATTTTATTAATTCATTAGTGATATGATGTCGTGTTAATTTTATTTTATTAATGAGCATGACGTCCTTTTTCTTGTTGATTGATTGCTACTTGGTACGTCTAGTTCAATTAAACAAAACAAAAAAAATGAAGGCAAATACCATTTTGGTTACTATATTTTGAAGTTATAGTTAATTTAATCCGTATACTTTGATAGTAGTTAATTTAGTCTTTGTTAATTTGTCACACTCATCTAATTCTAACTCGCTAGCTCAAATAGATTTCATCGTTCACCCATACAGATCTATTACTATGTAATCAAACATTCCAAAGTCTTCATTGCCAATAAGATTTAGCAAATACCGATTTACAAACCTCCACCTTCACGTTCATCACTGGAGTGCGCAAATGATGCGGGATGCAAAAGTGTTAAGAAGTAGAACACATCTACTTCTAGAAAACAAGAAACAAAACACGTTTGCTTCTGAAAATAACCTTCAATCCACGAGGGTTCTTTGAATCCACAAGGATCTTTGAATCCATAAGTAGAAAGGGTTTTGGAATCCACAAAAGAAAAAATAGCCAAAAGTCCTAATTGTTATTAATATCAATAATACTTAAAACATTTACAGACTTAAGGACCTATTTAAGGACTTCGTAAAACTTGACAAAACAAGAAAATATATTCTAAAATAACTTCTAATTAATACCTAACCATAATAGGAACCAATTTGACCTAAAAAACATTAAAAACACCTAAAAACAAGGAAATAATAACTCTAAACCCAAAATAATGAAAATTAAAAATTAAATACCAAAATTAATAAAGTATAATATTTAAATAGTAAATTGTGTCCTACACCAACAAAATTGGGGTCAACTTTGCTGCCCACTCCGGAAGGTGTTGGCTAGGCTGCTATAGTAGAAGTGGGAGCTTTTCCTTTTTCTTTCTTCAACGGAGTATATTTTAAGCGTTTGCAATTTTTGCCAGAAGTTCATTTGATTGCCAGGAGAGTCTTGATTTATGTAATTGTGTTTTTTTTTTTAAAATTTTTTTTTTACAATTCTTTTAGCACTTTGATTCTGGGATATATCAACCAGCAATTAGTGGAACTTCGTATCGGATTTTGGGCTTTTTTTTTTTCTTCAATTTGTTGGTGCCATTTGTATTTGATGTTATTTTACAAATTAAAAAAAGAAAAAAAGAGAAAAGTCCTAGCTTCCCAAATCCCACTTAATCTCATCAAGCCTAACCCTCTTTGATGAACAAAACTTTATATGAAACTCAAGATTTGATCGAAAATGCCCAAACCAGTCATGGCACAACTGAGGTTTAAGATTTGGAATGGCAGCAAGGTTGAAGCGGCCATGGCACTCTCAGCAAAATAGGAGACATATTCTCAATTCATCATTAAATTTTTATTCAAAATCATCTAATTTCAGCATTACATGAGTACCAATTAAATATATTTTAGACATTTAGGGATTATACTAATATGGAGAATATCTAATCAAATCCCTTGAAACTCTCAACATTAAAATCAAATTAAATTTTTAAAAAAAAAAATTACATTAAGAAATAAAATATTAGACGATTCCAATGCTCCTTGCATCATCGTGAAGTCTCAGAGCTTTAAACAATGGTCTTATGTAACTCATCGTTCAAGTTTCCATGACTGATGAACAGATACTAATTCTAGTGAAGCCCTTTATCGAGGGTATACTTCAGTAATGGATGCCTCATTGACAGATAATGGAATCGATTTGCTTTTAGATTTATCTAACTTCAATTCCACCAATGGCCTGTTTTGCTCTGTTCGGAAATATGCTGGATTTTGAGGTGATGGCAGAGTATAGAGTAACTGTTTAGCATGAGGACTATTGAAGCCATTGTGGGCCTGTCAACTGGATTTTCATGTACACATAATAAGCCAATTTGAAGACATTGGGGAATATAAGAATTTATAGCATCCAACAGTTTATTCTTTACCATTTTCTTCCTGTATAGTTTTGCTCGCTTTCCTTCTTATAAGGAAGCTGTAGCCCATAAAGAATAGCACCAGATGCCTTTGTTTATGTTTTGCAATATAGGCGGTACTGTAGCTTGCAGCATGGACAATTATTAGCCACACGGCCCACACATGCATTGGGATCATTATAGGAAATACAGTTACAAATAGTCTATTCACAAAACTTTTGCACATCTAAACTCTCTATTATAGCCTCTGCAATAGTCATGTTTGCCTCCCAACCACAGTAGAATCTTTGAAATCTTCCTAACATAATCTCCTCGACAAACAAAGCTTGTCTAAGTGAACTAGAACCTTTAGCACTCCTAGGATCTTCTTGAAGATTTTCTGTAATGAACTTGTTGGAAAAGATCAATGCGGTTTCAAAATAACCTTGCAATCACTCTCTTTAGGACCACAAGGTGTGGGTAGTATCCCAAATATTTCTGTATAGCACGTGGAATAAAGGGCCACAGATTTTCTGTTTATTACTGGGAGACAACAACCTTTGTATCATCCTCTCGTTGAAAATTCATACACTAGGTGACCTATATAGGGAGGTTAAAAGGTCAACTTGAATTGAAAGGATCAAGTGTGGATTTCTTTCTTGAGTGAGTTAATTAGGATGACTTTTTATGCGTGTTTGAGCTGAGGTTGATAAGAATTGAAGATAGGGTTTCAGGTATGTGTGGGATTGATAATGGTGAAGAAGTTTATGCGTGCAGAATGAATGGATATTAAGAGAGCTGATTAGGGACTGCTTTGAGGGAGTCAAACCTCCAAGAAAAGAGAGAGAACCCAAATTGAGAGAGACACACTAAGAGAGAAGCACAAAATTAGCACTTAGAATTGAGATTATATACATTGACTAACACAAATTTTAATTTAGCTTAATTTAAGAATATATGTATGTGAAGCTCCCTCTTAAACACTTAAAACCAAATCTTTGCCCCCTTACTTCACTGAAACTTTTTACTTATAAAATGACCCTCAAACTATGAATGTGCAGTTGTACTAACATGTGCTAAATGAGGATCCCAATTGATCTTAACAAACCTAAATGTGTTAATTAATTCATTCATGTGCTAGAATTAACCAACTCTAACTTATAACCATGACAATTGAACGCAATTACTGTTGGCATAAGCTGTCAGTGATTGGAGAAATCGTAGGCCAGTTTGTTTAGAATCCCTTCTCTTAAGGGTCAACCATTATAGTAGCCATAATTTGTGTATAGCCTAGTTTAGCTTCTTGATCCTTCTCTTTGTATTGCTATATAACCATACTTGTCTCTGTAAAGAAATATAATGAAATATATGAGCAATCTTTTTGACATGGTATCAAAGCAAAATCCTAAGACTTGCTCTACAACCAAACCTAACCCTAAACACTAATCTGCAGCCATGGTGAACCCAACTGATGTGGTACAAACTGGCGACAATCCCATAGACTCTATCCTAGAAGATTTGACGGCAAGAATGACTGAAGTCTTGACCAAAAATCAAACCTAAACCCACCTACCGACCTATGACACTTCCGCTGCACAAATTGGCATTAAGTTGGATGGCATTAACTATGCCCTCTGGTCCCAAGTTATTAAGATGTATATCTCGGGCAAAGACAAATTGGGATATATCAATGGTGACTTTCTGCAACCTAAACCTACAAATTTGACTTTCTGACAATGGCAAATTGAGAATGCAATTGTCAAAGGGTGGCTGATTAATTCTATGGACCCGCCCTTGATCAGTAATTTCATTCGCTTTCGAACTGCAAAACTGGTATGGGATTTTTTTGCTACTACTTATTTTGATGGAACTAATACTTCACAAGTATATGATTTAAAAAGACGATTGACTAAAATGAGACAAGTCGGAGGATCCATTGAAAAATATTAAAATGATCTTTAAGGCTTGTGGAGAGAAATTGATTTTCGGCGTTCTAACCCGATGAACTGTGCTACTGATATACAAAAATATAATACAATCCTACAAGAAGATAGAGTCTATATCTTTCTTGATGGATTGGATGATTAGCTGGACAAGATTCGAAGTGATGTGCTACAGATACGTCCTTTCCCTACTGTAGAACAAGCCTATGCTCATGTTCGACGGGAGGAGATCCGGCAAGTGGTGATGCTCACAAGTACAGACACAACTGGAACTGTTATGGCATCAAAAGGAGTCAAGATAGGACAACAACAACCACCCTCTCCTCAGCTATCCAAAAATGGCTTTCTTTCTACAGGTTGTGGGAAACTGAATACCAACACTAGAGCCAAGGTTCAATCGAAAGGAGGAGGCTGTACTTATTGTGGGAACATGAAACATACCAGTGAAACTTGTTTCAAGTTACATGGGTACCTAGACTGGTGGAATGAGTACAAGGCTCGAAAAATCGTGATGTTGCCTCTAATGAAGGGCCTGGTCGTGTTGCCCTGATAACTGCAGCACCTCAATTATCTTTTACCTCACAAATAGAATCTTCTAGTGATGAAACTCCTCTTAATGATCAAGGTAAATGTGGTTATGCCCTACTTAGTTCTATCCAGAATGGTGACAATGGTTGGATAATTGACTCCGAGGCCACGAATCATATGACATTCAATTCAGATGATTTTATTGAAGTTACCCAACCAAGGCGAACTGATATTGCGAATGCTAATGGGGTTACATATCTAATTACAGGGGCTGGAACTGTTGCCTTATCACCATCTCTTTCTTTATCTAATACTTTATTAGTTCCATCCCTCTCAAATAAATTGATGTCTATAGGACAATTTACTGAGGAACTAAATTGTGTTGCACTAATGTATCCTACCTTTTGTCTTCTTTAGGATATTCTCACCAAGGAGATCATTGGATGTGGTACTAAGAATTGGGGGGGGGGGGATTATGTTACATGGATGATTTCAGCTCTGGTCGGGCTCATCATATGCACCACAAAAGCATTAAGGAGAGACAGATTTGGCTATGGCATCGACGCTTTGGGCATCCATCATTTAGCTATATGAAAGACTTGTTTCTAGATTTATTTCCCAAATTACCTGACTCTGGCTTTAAAAGTGATACTTGCATTCTAGCCAAAAGTCATTGTGTTTCTTATTCCACAAGTTTGAATAAAAGTGATATTCCTTTTGCTTTAATTCATTCAGATGTTTGGGGACGCTCTCCAATTACCACTTCTTCTGGCATTCACTAGTTTGTGACATTTATCGATGATTACACTTGTATGACTTGGCTATATCTGTTGAAACATAAGGATGATTTGTTTAGTGTTTTTCAATCTTTTCATACAATGATTCAAACTCAATTTTTAGCTAAAATTCAGATTCTACGTTTTGACAATGGTGGTGAATATGTCAATAAGAAATTTCATGATTACTTTGCGACCCATGGCCTTCTTCACGAAACATCATGTGCTTAAACACCCCAACAAAATGGGGTTGCCGAAAGGAAGAATCGACTTATCTTAGAAATAGCCCATTCTCTCTTGCTTGGGGCATATGTGCCGACTAGATATTGGGATGATGCTATTGCCATGACAGTACATCTATTAAATTGTATGCCTTCGAAAGTGCTGCAGTTTAAGACCCCATTGAGGTTCTTTCAAAACATGTTTCCTTGCCTACTATTTTGCTATTTCCACCACAAATCTTTGGTTTTGTTGCTTTTGTCCATCTCCATAAAAATCAATGAACCAAGCTTCATCCGTGTGCTGTTCGTTGTATTTTTTTGGGGTATGCTACACACCAAAAGGGATATAGTTGCTACCACCTTGCCACCAAGCACATCTACGTCACTAAGAATGTTACTTAGAATCATAAACTTTCTTCCCTTCATCAGTATCCACTTCATCTCTTCAGGGGGAGATACGAGATGAAGAGCTGAATTGGTGGAATTGGCTATGCTTTGAAGATAACCTAGTACAAATGAGTGACGACAATGAGGTAGTGGTTAGTGAGGAAAGGAGAGATAATCTTGATATTATTCAGGAAGATGAATTCGAGTCATCTGAACCTAAAAATGAAGAACCCTACTCCTCAGTACCTGAAGACCCTTCTCCTAAGAATACTCCTAAGGTAAGCTTTCCCATCACACCTATTAATGACTCGAATAACTCTACTAGTTATATTTTACCTTTCAGACACAATCGTGGCAAGCCACCACATCGGTACTTTTCAAATTCTGAGGAAAGAAGATCAAGATACCCGGTTGCCAATTATGTGTCTACTCAGAGATTACCAAAACCGCTCAAGGAGTTTATGCATAAGCTGCCCTCACACCATGTTCCTAGTAGAGTACAAGAAGCCTTATTAGATTCAAAGTGGTCTCAAGCCATAAAAGCAAAAATGGAAGCTTTGGAGAAGAGTAAAACATGGGCTCTTGTTCCATTACCGAAAGGAAAGAAGACTGTGGGGTGCAGATGGGTTTTCTCCATTAAACACAAGGCAGATGGATACACAAAAATATAGCATAGACTACCAAGAAACCTTCTCACCTGTGGCAAAGTTGAATACGGTCAAAGTCTTTTTATCTCCTGTAGCAAATTTGAATTGGCCATTACGTCAGTTTGACGTAAAGAATTCCTTTCTTCATGGTGATCTAGAGGAGGAAGTTTACATGGATATTCCACTAGGATACATGACATCTTCAAAGACTGAGGTTTTTTGTAAGTTACAAAAAGCATTGTACGGGCTAAAACAATCACCCCGTGCATGGTTTGGTCGGTTTAGCTTGGCTATGAGAAATTATGGTTTTACCCAAAGCAATTCAAATCATACTCTATTCTTGAAACACCGACTAGGAAACGTAACAGCTCTAATTATAGATGTAGATGACATGATTATTACAGGAGATGACATCAAAGAGATCTCTAGACTTCAAGGGCAACTGGCAACTAAATTTGAAATGAAGAACCTCGAAGGAATCAAATATTTTTTGGCAATTGAGGTAACCAGATCGAAACAAGGGATATTTCTTTCTCAAGGGAAATATGTGTTAGATTTGTTGTCCGAAGTGGAACTACTAGACTGTGTTAGAAATATTGAATGATTGTATTGTATTTCTTAAATGAAAGAATATACATCAACGCCTTTATATAGGAGGCATATGTGTGCAGTACAAGTAGAGTGTAGTACAAGTACAAGTGTGCTATACAAGTAACCTAATTGGGCCTAAAGCCCATAACATAATACACGTTAACAGCCCCCCTCAAACTCAAGGTGGATGTGAGACCAACTTGAGGTTGTCAACCAAATCACGAGTGCGTCCCTTAGGAAGTGACTTGGTGAAAATATCTGCAAGTTGATCTTTGGAGGAGACGGAGAAAAGCTTAAGAGCACCATGGGCAAGATGATAACGGATAAAATGACAATCAATCTCGATGTGTTTAGTCCGTTCATGAAAGACATCATTATGAGCAATATGAATGGCACTCTGGTTGTCACAATAAAGGGGAGTAGCGGAGGAGGTGGACACACCCAAATCCTTAAGGAGCCATCGTAGCCAAAGGAGCTCGGATGTGGTATCGGCAAGAGCACGATATTCTCGCTTGATCTTCGGAGCGGGCCACAAAAGTTTGTTTCTTGCTTCGCCAAGAAATCAAAGAAGAACCAAGGAGAAAACAAGAACTGTAGTAGACCCGCGATCGTGGGATCTCCCTTGCCCAATCAAAGCATCGAGAGAATGCACGGAGTACAAGAGGAGACTGAGCTGAGTAGAAAAGGCCATGAAAGAGGGTGCCCTTCAAGTATCGAAGAATGCGCGAGAAAGCAAGATAGTGAGTTGATCGTGGAGCGATGAGATCTTGGCTCACCTGGTGAACAAAGATAGGAGATGTCCGGGCGAGTAATCGTGAGATAAACTAGGCTGCCAACCAATCGTCTGTAAAGAGAGGGATTAGATAATGGTTTCCCCCCCACGGAGTCGGATGCGCATTAAGCTCAACTGGAGTGTCAACAGTCTTGCTATCGGTGAGTCCAGCTCGAGACAAGAGTTCAGAAGCATACTTAGCTTGAGTAAGATAAAGTCCATCAGTAGAATGAGTGATTTCAAGACCCAAGAAGTAGCCGAGATGTCCAAGATCTTTCATCTCAAATTGCTGATCGAGAAAATCCTTGAGTTCTTGAATGCCACCGAGGTCATCACCAGTTATGATCATATCATCCACATACAGGAGAAGTAAAATAGTGCCTTTGTCGGTGCGACGAAGAAATAAGGCAGAATCATAATGACTGGCCATGTAACCCAAATGAGAGATGGTAGAGCTGAATTTGGCAAACCAAGCTCGTGGAGCTTGTTTAAGGCCATAAAGTGCACGTCGAAGGTAACAAACCTTGTTTGAGTCAACAGAGAGACCAGGAGGAGGTTGCATATAAACTTCTTCATGTAAATCCCCATTAAGGAATGCATTTTTGACATCCATCCGAAAAAGGTCCCATTTACGGGCAAAAGAATAACAGCTAAAAGGGCACGGACAGATGAGATACGAGCAACCGGAGCAAAGGTCTCTTCATAATCAATCCCATACTCCTGTGTAAAACCTTTTGCAACAAGACGAGCTTTGTAGCGCTCAATGGACCCATCGAGCGAGTCTTAATCTTGTAGATCCACTTACAACCAACCACAGATTTCCGGGAGGGAGTGTCACCAAATCCCAAGTATGGTTTTTAGATAATGCATCAAGTTCCTCTTTCATTGCAATCTGCCATAAAGGGTCGATGGAAGCCTCACGATAGGTGTGAGGCTCATGTAATGTAGCAAGAGCAAAGTGTAACAATGATAGTCAAGTAAATGTGTAGGAATAGATCTTACTCGAGTTGAGTGACGAGGTGGAATGTCGTGTGCAAGATCTTCAAAGGCGGAGCAGGGAGCGGGGACCCAAGCTCGGGGTTGGGGTTGGGTAGCTCGTCTTCAACCTGTTCATCTTCCACCTGTTCATTAAAGGGTGAACTAGGAAAGGGATCGGTGATATCCGGTGGTTGGACAGAGAAGTCTACAAGAGAATCGGGAGCAACTACGGGAGGATCGGGAGCAGCTACAGAAGGAATATGTGCCTCATCCGGAAAAAGATCTAAAATAGAAGAGGAAGATAGGGAGGCACGAAAGTGGGAGAGCTCGACAAAGAGGCGATGTTCCCAAAAGACAACATTGCGAGAAATACGAAGACGATGAGAGACAGGGTCATAACACCGATACCCCTTTTGAGTTTCGCCATAGCCAAGAAAACAACAAAGCCTTGACCGAGGCTCAAGTTTGTTATGCTCATGTGGTCAAGAAGAACGAAACAAGCGAGAACCAAAGGAGCGAAGGTGGTGATAGTCCGGACATGACCCAAAAAGGCGCTCATATGGAGTTTGATTTTGGATAACCGGACTCGGAATGCGATTAATAGTAGTATGAACAAAGATGAAGAGCAGCTTCGCCCCAAAAAGGAGCAGAACTTTGGCAGAGAGAAGAAGAGCACGAACAAAGTGTCAAGAATATGACGAAGTTTCCGTTCGGCTCTACCATTTTGGCCGAGAGGTACCTGGACAAGTTAGTTGATGAACAAAGATTGCCATAGGAATGCAAAACAGCTTGGAAAGCATATTGAGTATATTCAAGAGCATTATCGGATCGAAAAATTTTGATGCGTTTGGAAAATCGAGTTTCAACCATTTTTGCAAAATTAGAATATACTTGCAATAATTCGAACGATGTTTCATATTAAAAATCCAGCTATAGCGAGAGTAATCATCAACAAAGACAACAAAATATCGAGACCCACCAATACTAGAGACAGAAGAAGGGCCCCAAACATCGAAATGAATAAGGTCAAAGATATCGGTGGATATTGATTCACTAGTATTGAAAGGCAAAGTCTGGTTGTTTTCCTAATTGGCACGAAACACAATCAAAATTTTTTGTAGACACCGAACCTAACAAACCTCTAGAAGCTAATTGTTGTACCCGAGAGGAAGATGCATGACCAAGGCGAGCATGCCAAAGTGCAAGGGAAGGAATTGAAGAAGTCAGAGTAGCAGCAGAACAATGAAACTGGAGCAACAAGTGGAAGACGAAGGTTGTCCACGGAAACATACGCCCAACTCGGGACCAGTCCCAAGCTCCCGTCCCGTCCTCGGATCCTGCACAATACACCCGAATAATCAAAGATAATGCGATAACCCAACTCACCTAATTGTCCAACAAAAATAAATTATAAGAAAGGTCAGAACATTAAAGACTCCAGAACCGAGAGATTGGAGGTCGCAACGGAACCTATACTATGACCGGACATTGTGGAACCATTTGTTTGTGCGAATATTAAGAGGGTGCGGTGCGGGTTTAAGGTCGAAAAATAAGGACGAGTGAGGTGTCATGTGATTGCAACAAGCGAGAATCCATAAGCCAAGAGGTAGGAGACATACCGATAAAGTCGAGAGAGAAGAGGAATAAGATGCATTACCAACCATACGAATGACATTGGCGATGATATTTATAAGGTCATCTCTCGGAAATGGTGAAAGTGGATCCGTAAGACCGAGACTTTGCGGAGACGGAGCCATAGGTTGGATACTCTCGATGTTAGCAACAGAGTAGCGAGAAAATGGAAACAAATGATTTGTTGCGTTGATAGCAAGTCTCAATATTATGGCCAAAACGTTTGCAAAAATTGCAAAAACGTTTGTTGGATTGTCGGCGACGATTATTGCAAAAGGAAGAAGACTTGTCCTTATTCTTCATTTTGAAGCAAAATATGCAAAAATAGACTGCAAAAATGAAATCTACGCGAAAAATCGGGTAAGGAGCACTGTCTCGTAAAAAGTCAACTCGCAAAAAGTCAACGGTCAACGGTCAAGTCAACAAATCAACGGTCAACGGTCAAGTCAACGGTCAACGGTCAACTCCAGTGATGACGCCAGTTAGGGCTGACGTAGATGATGACGACGGCAGAGATGACGTCGGCCGATGACGCCGAGAGATGACGCCGCCAGATGACCCAATGCGTGAGGCGCGTGAGCGCGTGGTCCAATCTTCGCCGAAACTTCCGCTCGGCGCGTGAGGGAAAAGCGCGTGCACGCCCGATGATGCTGATTCTTCGCCGGTGATGTAGATCGGAGCAAGACGAATCCGATGACTGCGGCGGTGAGATGATCGGAGCAACACGGATGGCGCGTGGAAAAGCGGCCGAATCTTTGACCGGCGCGTGGCGGCGCGTGGGAGGTCAGATGATGATGATTCCGGCGGCTATGTGTAGATCGGTTGAAAATCTATACGTTGATATTTCTTATGTCTTAATCGGAGGTCTGATGTGGAAGACCCGACGGAGGCGATGATCTTCGGTGGCGGTGATCGAGCTTCGACGGTGAAGATTCAACCTTGGCACCTCCGAGGGCACATAAGAAAAGGTTTACTTGACCAAGAAGTCGAGGCAATGGAAAACACCAACAAAGACAGGACTGCAAGACACAAGAAGGTTAGAGCAATGGCTCGATACCATGTTAGAAATACTTGAATGATTGTATTGTATTTCTTAAATGAAAGAATATACATCAACGCCTTTATATAGGAGGCATATGTGTGCAGTACAAGTAGAGTGTAGTACAAGTACAAGTGTGCTATACAAGTAACCTAATTGGGCCTAAAGCCCATAACATAATACACGTTAACAGACTGTAAACCAGTTGATACCCCAATTGTTCAGACTCATAAACTTGGAGAGTATTCAGATCATCTGCCAATGAATAAAGAGAGATATCAAAGATTAGTGGGTAAGCAAATCTATTTATCTCATACTCGCCCAGATATAGCCTATGCTATAAGCATAGTGAGTCAATTTGTGCATTGTCCTAGTGAAGATCATATGGATGCAGTAATTCGGCTTCTTCGCTATCTAAAGTCCTCTGTTGGAAAAGGGCTTATGTTCTCAAAAAATAATCATCTAGACATTGAGGGTTATATAGATGCAGATTGGGTGGGAAATATTTCTGACAGGAAATCCACATCAGGCTACTTTACTTTCGTAGGAGGAAATCTTGTTACATGGAGAAGCAAAAAGCAAAAGGTGGTGGCATTATCCAGTGCTGAAGCTGAGTTCAGAGGAATGGCCAAGGGACTCTATGAACTTCTTTGGCTTAAAAGGTTGCTAACTAAGATTGGCTTTGCTTATAGTTCTGAAATGGACCTGTTTTGTGACGACAAAGTAGCCACTGATATTGCCTATAATCCAGTCCAACATGACCGTACTAAACATGTTGAAGTGGATAAACATTTCATCAAACAGAATCTCGAAGAAAAGATAATTTGATTTCCATTTGTTAGGTCTAAAGATCAATTGGCAGACATTCTTACAAAGGCTGTTTCCAGCAAATTCTTATACAGCTCACTTGACAAGTTGCGCATGAAAGATATATATGCATTAACTTAAGGGGGAGTGTTGGCCTGAGCTGTTAGTGATTGGAGAAATCGTAGGCCAGTTTGTTTAGAATCCCTTCTCTTAAGGGTCAACCATTATAGTAGCCATAATTTGTGTATAGCCTAGTTTAGCTTCTAGATCCTTCTGTTTGTATTGCTATATAACCATACTTGTCTCTATAAAGAAATATAATGAAATATACGAGCAATCTTTTTGACAATTACATCCAACACTTGAATTAGCCCTAATTAAGCTCTAGCCACCAATTCAGCTGCAAACATGTGTCAAGGAATCAACCAATACTAAACTTATAACAAAAAAGCAAATATAACTTTCCTTTAGTTATTAGAAGGACAAAAAATATAGTTTATATTTGTTTACTATTATGCCATTTTTTTCATCAAAAAAAAAAAAAAAACTATTATGCTTTGTATAATATTACATATAAGGAGTAATATTTTCATTATTATATAAGGAAAAATTGTAAACAATCAATTTAGTAAAAGGGAATGACACCATATAAAAGCAGAAGAATCACATATATTATATTGTTTCATTTTCTCTATTCATTTATATATATATATATATATATATAAATCAAAGCCTCTGAAGCTCCTACAATTTTCCATGTTAGCACAATATTAAAAAAAAAAAATCATAAAAAAAAAAATCTAAAACCGAAAAAAAAAAAAAATAAAAAAAAATAAAAAAATAAAAAAACTTACACAAAATCGTAGAAGCCCTAAATTTAAATTCGATTGGCCTCTCTCACAAAAAGAAAAGGAGAACACGCACGCTATTCCTAACACAAAAAACCTAGAATGCCTACATTTTTTCAAGGAGACCATAAGGAGCTTCTATGCTAGAGCCTATCCTACGCCTTGGTTTTTCTTGCATCCTCAACTCCCGCTTAACCAGGTAGAGCCTTTTCATTCAACCATACAACTGTTGAGTTTTTTTGTAAGTTTGTGCATGGTGGTGGTGGTCTTGTAATTGTGGGATTATATTGTTTTTTACTTTTATTTTTTGGGATTTAATCTTTGAGATGATTCATAATTTACTTTGTTGTACACGGATTTGTTGATGTATGTGGTGGTGGTGGTCTTGTAATTGTGGGGTTATATCGTTTATTATTATTATTATTATTATTATTATTATTTTAGATTTTATCTTCAAGATGATTTACAATTTACAGTTATTTGAATTGTGGGATTAATTCTTTGATTTTTTAGGATTTTTTATGTTCGTGAACTATATCGTTTTAACAATATTAAACATGTACTTTGGTATCAACTAGGATTTTGACATTCACCTATTAGCCATTGTGAGATGAAAAGGAAAATACAAAAGAAAACCGTAGGGAGAGAAAGAAGGAAAAATATTCATAAAATATTTGGTATTAGCCTTTAGTTACTTACCATTTGGTATTTGCTTGTGAAATTATTGTAGAGCATTATATCACTTTGGTATCAACACTGAAAGCACAATTGGTATCAAGGCCAATTTGTGCGCTTCATTGCAGCCAAATTCATTGGGGAAGCTACCTAAACAGCTTTTGGAGTTTTAAAATCAATGGGTGTCAAATTGCTTCCTATTTTAGGATCCTCTCGAATTGATGCAATATTAAATAATAATTGATTGAGATCAAAGTATGAATCCCTTTACTGTTTATATATATGTGTGTGTGTATAATGTATTGTGTAATGCTTGAGTTCTAAAGATCTAATTTATTATAATTTTGTATAGATTATAAACCACTAGCTTCATGCTTTAACTTCCTTATTATCCGAATCAAATCAGGTACTGTATTTATAGCTTTTAAATTGCATCTTTAATAGCTCTAGACTCTTCTTGTGTTAGTCTTGACTGTTTCATTTGACTTGAATTGCCTTTTGCGTTGCTTTAAATACAAATTTTGTATTTGTAGAACCAATTTTGTAGTCAACATATGATCTCCGAGTTAATTACAGTTTAATTGGACTATAGTGAAAATTGGAGTTCTTATAAAATAAAAAGAATAGAAGAAGAAAAACATTTTGAATTGGACTATGCTGAAAAAATTGGTTAGATAAGGGTAAGTATGTTATGGAAATATTCTTAGATAAGTACATATTTCTATGATTACACTATATAGCAGATACATTACAAGACTTTTGTTTTTAAACTATTGATCACTTTGTGTGATAGATCTCTCTATTGAATTGGCTTTTACATGTAATTTCTTCCTTCTAATTTGATATACAATTTAAAGAATCTATGTGTAAAAAGTGCCTGAGACCATCTATCAAGTTACATATTAGATGAAAAGGACGAATAGATTCTTTATTATTATTATTATTATTATAAGTCCTCTCAATGCAAATTTAGCATTGGATTTTGTAGTTGGAAGAGTGGAAAAGAAGACTAGCCGATTGGAAGCATGGTAATACTCAAGGAGTATATTCCATCTCATTCTTTATTGTGATGTCTTTGTGATCTTCTTTCAAAGCAAAGTTGCTAATATCATATTAAATTGGTACTTTTCTCAGAGAGTTTTTTTTGATCCATTAGATAGAGAGGTTTTTCCGTGCTTTCTGTCTAATTTATTGGTCTCTATGATGTTTCTAGCAAGATGGTTTTCCTTTATTGGTGACTTTTATTGGCTTTACTTACACTAAGTTTTGTTTCTATGCCTATTAATCAAATAGTTCAATGAAAGCAATAGACAATTTAAATAGAATTTCATAGTGGGTTTGTGTGATTTTGTCTGAAATTGTAATTTTAAGATAGATTTGTTTGATTTTGATTGCTTGAATTTATTTGTCCTAAAGTAAATGTATCACAGCAATATTTTTTGGGTTATTGATATTGTTGGGTTCCTTAGAATAATGGTTAGAACTCTAAGCCATATGGTTGTGGTTGTAAGAAAATGTTTGCTCTACTCTCTGCCCTCTACAACACTCTAATATGTAACATTGGTTACACATTTTGGATTGGATATTAGCTTTAGGTTGTTGATTATAATGACAGAATTTTGTATAACCTTATACACATTCTTATGCAGTGACCACATGGCACTTCTTCAAACTTTTGAAGGATAGAAGGATGCAAACCGTAATGAAAAGTCCTGTTACCTTGCAAATGACAAAGGATATGGGAATGCAATTTGTAAATCTATTTAGCATTGGCTTTGTAAATAGATTGATGAGTGCTAATGTAAGTTCTTTAAGATTTTCAAGTTTCAAAGCATTTGATCCGATAAAATCTTATAGTTACTAAAAATTTTCCTATGCATCGCACGAGTTAGCGACTAGTTTTATATAATAAGAAAAAAAATTGACTAAAAGAATTATTTAATTGAATTTTTTCTGGTTTGAAAAGGTATGGAATGCATGTTTGGTATCTTTGAACATTTTTTATTGATAAATGTTACGTTCTTAATACTTTCACAACAAATTTTAAATGGAAAGTTGTTACTAGTTTTAAATTGAATTAACTACTTAAATTACTTTTTTTTCTATTAGTAAAAACCTAGCACCAAGAATTTTTTATAAAAATATTCTCAACATAGCATTTCTCTTTTTTATTATAATAACTATAATAAAAAATTAATCAATTGACACTTATAAATATACTGTACACATCAAATTGAGAGATATTAGAATTGTAATCCATTACATAAAATTCAAAAAATAAAAATTTCAAATTTTAATATGAACTTGAATTTCCCTTGTTTCTAAAAAAAAAAAAGTGATCTTAATTTATTTTTAATTAGATAAGTTTGGTACATTAAAAAAAATTTAACTCAATATACTTTATTAATAATTTCTACATAAATTTTTTTCTCCACATACTTTCACCCCACATACTTCCCTTTCTCTCTACTTTTCTTTTAACTATTTTCCTCACCGCATTTACTTTCACCCCAACCCCACGCCCATCTCCTTACTTTTTGTCTTTCTTCTCTGTCTCTTGACTCTTTTCCTTATCTTATTTTCCCATTTTTTTTTCTTACTCTAGGTCTATTTGAAATCCGTTTATTTTGCTGAAATTTAAAATTTTTTGCTAAAAATATTATAAATAAAAGTAAAAATTAGCTAAAATAGTATAGTGAAATCGATGAATAGTATCAAAAAGTGCAGTAAGACCCATGAATGATAGAAAAATAAGCTAAATAGTAAAATAAGTTTTGGCAAAATTAATCATGCCAAACAGACACTTCATATCTAATAAGTCAGAACTATCAATAGCATGAGCATTGGCAGCCACGTGGGATTTGTTGAAAGCTTTACCTCGTTGCGCTTTGTTGCTGTAAAATGTTTTATACCAAATATTTTCAGCATTTTACTATGTTTGTTTGGTTATAAATTTTGGTCAAACTTAAAACTGATTTTTGTTAAGAATAAAATCTTCTGTAAAATGTTATAAAATATTTGGTGTTGAGGGAATCTATCCAAACAAACGTAGGGTTAATCAGGCCTTAAAATATCAGTGAATAGCAAGCCACTGTCATACTATGTCAAACCACCAAGGCCATGGTAATACAATTATCTAGGCATGTTCTTAGCAATTCAAAATTGGAAGTACAACTTGGTCTTCTGAATATCTTTCTTATCTGTTATATCATTTATGCGTATTAAATTGCAAACTTCTTACAGATCGTGTGATACAGAACATAGTAGGAAAATAGAGATAAAAGAGGAACAAAAGAAACAACAGTACAAATCGTAGGCTTTACCACCTAGAATCTGCAAACCCTAGGCCACCACCTAGGGGCATTTAACATCACCACCAAACACAGAACAAAATAGGAGACATTCTCAACTCATCATAAAATTCTTATTCAAAATCATCTCCATTCACCATTACAGGCGTACCAATTAAATATGTTTTAGAGATTATACTAATATGCAAAACATCTAATCAAATCCCTTAAAACCCTCAATATTAAAACCAAATTCAAATTTTAAAAACGAAAATTTTAATTTTAATTTCAAAAATAAAATATTAGATAATTCTAATGCTCCCTGCATCATCGTGAAGTCTCGGAGCTTTAAACAATGGTCTTATGCAACTCAACGTTCAAGCTTCTATGACTAATGAACAGACTAATTTAAGTGAAGCCCTTTATCGAGGGTATACTTCAGTAATGGATGCCTCATTGATAGACAATGGCATGTTTCGCTCTGTTCGGAGATATGCTGGATTTTGAGGTGATGGCAGAGTAATAGAGTAACTGTTTAGCATGAGGACTATTGAAGCCATTGTGGGCCTGTCAACTGGATTTTCTTTTACACATAATAAGCCAATTTGAAGACATCTAATCACTTCATTTCTCAAGTAAGAATCTCCCAAAGTGGGATCCAAAAATTCCAGTAGTGTTCCGTCCTCCCAATGTTTCCAAGCCTACGCCAATTGGTAAGGTAATACTAGAAAGTTAACACTCTTTACACTCAATTGGATATGATGAAATTTGCAAAAACATGAGATCTATTCATACTCACAAAGCTCAAAAGGTCTGGTGGACCATCTGATTGATAAAAAGAATTGATTTTCTTGCCACTTAAAATCACTAAAATTAATATACCAAAGCTATACATATCAGATTTCGTCGAGAATTGTCCATGCATAACATATTCTGGAGACATATAACCACTGCAAAACAACACATCGATACCACATTAATATTGATAAAAAGAAAGTAATTCGATATGCTAATGCAATTATGTAAACATGCTATTCATGTAGTAAAGCTTATAACATTACTCCATGAATACATGCAAGCTGTAGCGACAGAAGTTTGGAGTAACTATGCAAAATCTAAATTATTTGATTTTTTTTCCTCAACTTCCTTGCCTTATAAGTATATTATTTGTAGGATAATCAAATGAATTCAGAACTTACAATGTACCAGCAACCCTACTAGTGTTCGCCTGCGTTTGGTCAACAGCAAAAATCTTTGCCATTCCAAAATCTGAAATCTTTGGATTCATGTTCTCATCTAATAAAACATTACTAGTTTTAAGATCACGATGTATAATTTTAAGTCGTGAATCTTCATGAAGATAAAGCATTCCTCGAGCAATCCCACCAATAATCTTGTAACGTTTTGACCAATCTAGTTTTCCATGCCTTTCAGGTTCTACACATTCATCAAAATTCCATATTCTAATTAGAATATAATCAATTAAATTCACATACACATTCAACTAAATCAATTAACTTCAGAATTTTTTTTTTTTTTTGAAAACTATATATAGAAAAGAAATTTAATCCTTTCATGTCTTGTATGTCACACAAGACCATGATGAATTTCTAAATAGCTAAGTAAACTGCAAGCTAGACCTCCCTTTGAGGTTAAAACTTAATCTCACATTTCCTGAGACAAAAAAAAATAAAATAAAAATATGATTGCAAGGAATAGACCATATAGAAAGTAGTCAAGGCTTTTGTTGGAAACAAATTCGTAGACAAGTATCTTTTCTTCTTCTTCCAAACAAAATCCCAAAAGCCGTACAAGATTTCTGTGTTGAAGCTTGGCTACCAATACAAGCTCATTTTTAAATTCTCCTACGCCTTGTCTAGAGCTTCGTGATAACCTCTTTACAGCTATCTCTTGTCCATTTGCAAGTGTGCCCTGAAAATATACATCAACTTAGAATTATTTACCTTTCTAATTCAATAATACAAAAGATTTAGCCTGCTCTGAATTAACTATACATAAATGAGTAGAATTATCAACGAAAAGTAACCAAATAATGAAAAACTATCATGTACCTTGTAAACCTGACCAAATCCACCTTCACCTAGTTTTTTATCATCTGAGAACTTATTGGTGGCAGCTTCAATGGTAGCAAAATCAAATTGCAAGGACTCTACAATCGAAATTTCATTAGCTGCTGCAGAAGAAAACAGTAAACGTAAGTCACTACAAGTTTGACATTAGGGAATATAATTTATAAAATCCAACAGTTTATTCTTTACCATTTTCTCCCTGTATAGTTTTGCTTGCTTTCCTTCTTATAAGGAAGCAGTAGCCCATAAAGAATAGCACCACTGAGACTATTATGGGAGCAACAATGGCAACAATTGTCAGTGATGAGATATGACTTTTCCCTGCATAAACAATATTCTGGTTCATTGGTAAGCTACGCTATAGAATGGTTTATATCTTTATAATTAGTGACGCTATTCAAAATAATATTATAAATATTATTTTTTTGATTGAATACTAACCAGTTGACACTCTTGATTAAGAACTACCAGAACAATAACCTATATTCTAAAATTGAAAATGGAAGGAAGCTGTAGCCAACGAATAAACCAACCACAATTTGTAGCACCCAGCAATGCTTTCTTCTTTGTTTGGTCCAATAGTATCTTCAATGCTTGCCATGATACAAACCCAAAATTTTCCCCTTTTAGCTTTTTTTTTTTTTTTTTGCTCAATTCAGTTAAATATGATGGCCGGTTCCCAACCATTATTTTGATATAGACATGGAATATTTGATTTTATAAGTAAGGGGAAAGAAAATATTAATTTTTTCTTCTCGTGTGTTTGGTAGGAGGATAGAAAATGAAAATTTTAGTTTAGAACCCTATGTGATCTAGACAGCGGATTTAACAAGTTAGTGATTTATTACACAAATTTTGATATATTGAATCCAGTTCAACCACAATTGCCAGGTACCAAATCTAATACAACAAATATAATGGAAGCAGTAAAAGTAAGAACACATGATTTGGTATCGAAGTATAAAACGAATAGAAAACCTCTTCAATGGAGAAACCACTCTAGGGTCCAATCCCATAAAAATTTCATTATAGGAAAAAAAGTTACAAATAGCCTATTCACAAAACTTTTGCACATCTGAACTCTCTTTTATCCCTCTGCAATAGTCATGTTTGCCTCCCAACCACAGTAGAATCTTTGAAATCTTCCTAGCAGAATCTCCTCCACAAACAAATCTTGTCTAAATGAACTTGAACCTTTAGCACTCCTAGGATATTCTTGAAGATTTGCTGTAATGAACTTGTTGGAAAAGATCTATTTGGTTTCAAAATAACCTCACATTACTCTCTTTAGGACCACAAGATGTGGGTAGTATCCCAAATATTTCTGTTTAGCACATGGAAGAAAGGGGCACGGATTTTCTGTTTATTACTGTGAGACAACAACCTTTGTATTATCCTCTCGTTGAAAATCATCCACTAGGTGACCTATATAGGGAGGTTAAAAGATCAACTTGAATTGACAAGATCAAGTGTGGATTTCTTTCTTGAGTGAGTTAATTAGGATGACTTTCTATGCGTGTATAAGAATTCAAGATAGGGTTTCAGGTATGTGTGGGATTGATAATGGTGAAGAAGTTTATGCGTGCGGAATGATTGGGTATTAAAAGAGCTGATTAGGGACTGCTTTGAGGGAACCAAACCTCCAAGAAAAGAGAGAGAACCGAAATTGAGAGAGAGAACATTACTTGTCGAGCTTTAGAATTCAGAATTAATATTATATACATTGACGAACACAGTTTATTTATTTATTTATTTTTTTGTTTTACAAGATACAAATTCTTCTCTAATCTAATCTATGAGTATATATATATGAAACTTCATCTTGGAGACTTAAAACCTGATCATTGCTCCCTCACTCCACAAGAACTTTGTACTTATAAAGTGATCATCACGCTAAGGATGAACAGTAGTACTAACATGTGTTAAGTGAGGTTCCCAATTGATCTTGACAAACCTAAATGTGTTAATTAAATTCATGCATGTGCTGGAATTAACCAACTCTAACTAACCCTGACAATTGAACGCAATTACATCCAACACTTGAATTAGACCTAATCTAAGCTCTAGCCACCAATTCAACTGCAAACACATGTCAAGTAATCAACCAATACTAAACTCATAACAAAAAAAAAAAAATATAACTTTTCTTTAGTTATTAGGAGGACGAAAAAGATAGTTTATATTTGTTTACTATTATGCCATTTTGCATAATATTACATATAAGGAGAAATATTTTCATTAATTATTATATAAGAAAAAATTGTAATCAATCAATTTAGTAAAAGGGAATGACAGCGTACAAAAGCAGAAGAATCACATATATTATATTGTTTCATTTTCTCTATTTCATTTATTTTATATAATAAGAAAAAAAATTGACTGAAAGAATTATTTAAATTACACCATGTTAATCATTTGAGAGATATGGGACAATATCGTTAATTTTCTTTTATTTTTCTTAGTAAAGGAAGTTTTCATCTCTGTGCTCTCTCCGTTTCGGAAGAAAAATATTATGTGGGGTCGAAGGATAAAATACTCCCTGCCCCTCTTTCTTTCTACTGAGTTTTCTTGTCTACCAAACAAAGAGAAAATGGCAATCACTACATTATTTCACTTCTCATTTTTCAGCATCTCCGTTTTTCACCCAAAGCAAATAGACCGATTGTGTTTTCAATTTTGTTATTGGCTTCAGCCTAACCCACTACTTATAGTTAAAAGAAGAATGAGAAGTGAAAATATCTATATATATATATATATATATATATCAATAATGAGAAGTGAAGAATAAGATTGGACTGAGCTTGTGCTACTCTTGAATGGAGGGAGTTGTTCCCACAAGCAAAGGTTCGTCACCTCCAAGCTGCCTATTCAGGCCATGACCCGACCTTGCTCTCAACCCAAGAGACCGGCCTAATTTCTAGAAGAAAGAAGATCCCAAAGCCGTTTGAGGAGAAGTGGTCCACCCATCCAGAATGTGAAAATATTATCTTGGAAGCTGAATAGAGAGACTAACTCAGGAAGCCCAATGTACAGTTGGTTCAATAAGATAAGACAATGCCGTAAGTCTTTAGTTGGGTGGAGTAGAACCCTTGGAAACTCAAAGTCTATGCTGGATGAGAAATATAAAGAGTTGGAGATCCTTACGGCTATGAATAATCTTGATAATCTTGCCCAGATTCAAAAGGTGAGAGACGAAATTAATTCCATCTTATTCTAGGATGAGCTATTTTGGAGATAGCGATCTAGATCTATTTGGCTACCTGCGGAGATAAGAATACAAGATACTTTTATCAAAGGGCTAGCCAAAGGCATCAAAAGAATCGTATTGTAGGATTTGAGGATGATGATGGAAGACGTGCACTTCTGAAGAGCATAAAGAGATGGTGGCTAAGACATATTTACAAAACTTTTCTCCATTGCAAATCCAAATGTCATGGGGCCAGTTTTGGATTCGGTTGAGAGGGTAGTTACACCAGATATGAATAACACACTCCTCCAATCTTATACTCCAAATGAGGTAAAGTGAGCACTATTTCAAATGCAGCCTTCAAAATCTCCAAGGCAAATAGTATGTCACCTTTCTTTTTCCAAAAATATTGGCATATAGTTGGTGATGATGTTACTAAAATGGTTTTAGTAACACATCCTTCAGAAGGGGGATTTATGGGACCTATGAAGTCTAGCCCCCAACTATGGAAAGGAGATGGAGTCATAGTTGGATGGAGGCTTTGGTGCCTGGTATGTATCTCATCTCCTTGCCTTTAACATTTCCTAACACTTCTTGGTGAAATCCTAGGCATCTATTTGCATGGTGGGCTAGTAGTATCCCTGGTGCAAAGTCATTTGCCATAACTTTCTGCCACCAGGGTGTCTTGTTGGCTCTCCCTCGTGCAAATCTGAGAGAATTCCCTTCACCTCTTTGTTGGGAATGCATGCCGCTCATTTCCCTTGGATGCGTCTTTTGAACAACTTCACATCCACCATCTTGAATCTTGTTGCATACTTCTTTAGCTTCTTTCCTTTTAACCGATCAACGAGTAGTACACCTTCTAAAAGGTATCTCAAATACGGGTCCTGCCAATCTTCTTCTTGTACTTCACTATTTAGCACTTTTGCTTGATCTGGGGGTATGATAGAACAAGTTTTGCACTTTATTTGCTCTCCCTTGGCATCATTGGCCATTTCTCGCCAAAAGACCCCTAGCCTCTACAATCTTTTGTACGTAAGACTCGTATAGGCCATCACAAAGGTTTACCCCATAAACATTATGGTGTAACCTATGCAGTTGTGTCAGCCCTTCTTGCCTTAAGACATACTTCATTAGCAACCCTTCTACTTCTCTGAAAAAAAAAAAAAAAAAATCCCCATTGATCTTGAGAAAGTCTTTCATATTTATTGGCAAACTTGTCCCAATGTCCCTACCTTGGATCATTACTTTTAATAAAGGTTCTCGCTAATCTTCGGGGAGGCACAACCCGCCTTTGATCAAGCTGGGTTGTTTCTCTACCTGAAGTGTCATCTTCTCTTTCTTCAATACAGTGGCTAGGGAGGCCAGTGAATCACCCAACTTGTTCTCATTCTGGTTAATCATTTTACATTCTATGGAGGTGAAGTGTCTCATGAATTCCTGTACTATGGCCTTGTAATCAGCCAAGTTAGGATTCTTCACCCCATAGGTTCCCTCAACCTGCTTAATGACTAAGTTGGAATCCCAAAATACTTTTAACCTTCTTATGCCAAGTCTCCTAGTAGCCTTCAGTCATACTACTAGGGCTTCATATTCTACTTCTTTGTTTGAATAGGGAAAATGTAGCTTATAAGCAAATGTGTGTTCTTCCCTAGGTGACTTCAACACTACTCCTATTCCCCCTCCCTAAGATGTAGAAGAGTCGTTGAAGTGCATAGACCATTCTTGCTCTTCTCTCACCAAGGCATCCTCTTAAGGAAGAGAGAAATCACTAATCCCCGGGAAGTTGGCTAGTAAGTCGGCCACCGCTTGCCCTTTAATGGCGGATGGTCTTATGCACTTGATATTATGGCACGATGTTAGGATGGCCTATTGAGCCATTCTCCCTGACAATTAAAGGCGGGTTAGGAGATACTTCACAGGGCTACTCTTGGTCACCAATTGTATACTATGCTTTAAAAAGTAATGATTAAATTTTGACACTAAAAATTCCAAGGATAGACATGCCTTTTCAACTGTGGAGTACCTCAACTTTGGCCTCTTCATAAGTTTGCTAATATAGGATACTTGCTTCTCCATAACTCCTTGCTCCTAAGCTAGCAAAGCCCTCGGTGATTGCTCCGTATTGGCTATGTATAACAAGAAACGCTTACCAGGTGATGGAGCAACCATGGTATAAAGATCTGCCAGATTAACCTTTACTTATCTTAACCATCCTTTCTCTTCCTTCCTCGTTGAGATTGATCTCAATGAGCTCTTCTTGAACGTTTTTCACAACATCATTCATGCATTCAGGGGCTTCCTTCATAGTTTCTTCAACTATGTGCTCCCCCTCTTGTCTATTGAGTAAGGCTAAAGGGGTTAGACCCTCCATTCTCCCAACCCCTTCCCCGTGACCGTTAGAACTCATAGACCACCTTGCCATCTGGCCTGGTGGTCCTCTTGATGTTAGGAGGTCTCTTAGGTTCTACAACCTCTCCATTATCTTCTTCCTCATTTTCTAAAACAGTGGCGTTGAAAGGAAGGATCCTATTCTCTCCCTCAGGTTCAAACTCCTAATACAAAGTCGCCTCTCGCATAGTGGAGCTTTGCCCGACCATAAGGCATCCTAGTGGCCTCAAAATAGTTATAGGCCTACCTCTCCAAATACCTTCACCCACTAAAGATACGTGGAAGCAATTCCTTTGTGCGCTTTAAGCCAAGGGTAGCCCAAAATAACACAAGATGAAGTATCACCATCCATTACATGCATGAGAGTATGTGCCCTAATGGGTCCTACCCTTAAATCCAAAAATACATACCCCAGAGTGCACTATTGCAATGATCCTATCCCTGCCCTTTAAAATGGCTCTTGAATGATTCTTTCTCGTGGAATGCCCATGGCATCCAATGTCGAGAGGGGTAAAATGTTGGAGGAGACATTGGTGTCCACTAAAACCCTCTTGATTTGGGAAGCTCACAAGAAAGCAATAACATACAAGGGTCTCTCGCCATCCACAAATCGGTTGGCCAAATCCCTATCAGAGAAGGTCATTGACTCTCGGGTCTCTTGAAATGCCACCTACAATAAGCTTCCCTTGGAAGTAGCTATTTCCTAGCTTTTTTCCACCACTTGAATCAGGGCCTAAACTGCCTCCCCTTTAGCTAATGGCTTGAGACCTATTCCTTAAAGAAAAATGTGAACTTTATCATCTTGCTGGATTCTCAATGTCATTTCTTCATCTTGCATTGGCGTGGGTATAGCACTATTGCTAGCTACATTCCCAGCCTCTTCTTCCATAAGGTCCTCACAACCTATGAAAAGGTCATTACTATCTTGGATCTATGCATCCATTGGTTTGTCACTTCCTATTCTTGATGACCAAATCACCATTGGCCACCTTTTCGTGGAATATGTTTCTTAGAGCATAACAGTCTATGGTGTGGTGGTCACTCCTTCTATGATACCTACAATAAAGCACACCTTGTTTCTCCTCCTTTATTGGCTCATGTTTGCACTCGGGCAGTACCACCACGCCACCCTTCACCCAGGCTTCTAGGATGCAGTATAGCTCTTCTGTTGAGACAGAAAAAGGGGGGGAGTAATGCCACTTCCCTCTCTCTTTCTGCCCTTGGTGGCTTTCTTTGGCTCTTTTACGATAGCTATTTCCACCTTTTTGCTCTCCTGCTTCCAAGGTTTTCTAGGAGCACTTGGGATTTGTGAAGTCAAGCCTTTGGTAGGCTTTCTAACCGAGATGCTTGTCCTCTTGGATGCTTCCACCAATCTTGTGAAATATGGGATCTGCAGGTTCTCTAGATAAGGGTGGTACTTGTATAGCATACCAACAATGCAAATATCCACCAATCTTTCTTCCTCTACAGGACCATAGCATATCAAGGAGAGGTCTTTGAACCTACGGATGTAATCCAAGAACCCTTCGGATGCCCTCTACTTCTCTTGTTGTAGATCTAACAAAGTAAGCTTCTCATCCGGAGCGAAAAAGTTCTTCATGAACTTGTTAGCCATATCATTCTAGCTCAAAACGGACCTTGGCAAAAGGCTGGTGTACCACATGAAGGCTCGACCCTCCAGTGATTTGGAGAACTCTTGAGTCTCAACTCATGGTCATGAGAGTGAGCCATCAAGGCATCCATATACCTCCCGATATGCTCTCTAGCATTCCCCATCATGCCATCGTACTTAGGGAAGATAAGAGGTGTGTAGTTGGCGTAATAAGGCTTCCTAGCCATCTCTTCAAGGTAAGTAGGCCTCATGTTGATATAAGCAGAACTCTCTACTTTCCTAGCCTCATGCAGGATGGGTGCGATGTCCTCCCTAGTTAAGTAAGGGGATGCCTAGGGTCCCTCAAGCTGCAAAGGTGCCCTCTGGTTGAGAGGTGGATCTTGGTTCCGAGGTGGAACAAGATTTGAACTTTTGGTCTCTCCTTAATGTCCTTAACCTCCCCGTGGGGTTTGAGGGGTAGTTGTCCTTTGGCATAAGGACTGGAACTCTTCCTACATAGTGGCTTGAGAATGTTGAAGGTCTTCAATGGCTGCCACGAGGTCCCTATTATTGAGCCGTCTAACCTCCTCGGATGATTCTGTGCCTTCAGTGTGCAAGGAGACATGGTCTACACTCGCTTCTGCTTGTTGGTTTTCTCATGAGCCAGAAGAGAATCTCCCTTACTCTCTTTTGTTTTCTATTATGTAAAGAAAATGAAGGTTTTTGTACAATGGTGGTGTTCTTTCCCAAAGAATGCATTTTTTCTCTACCTCAATTTCCTACCCAAACTTTCGGGTTTTTCTCTTGGTTTCTCTAGGTTCTTGCACTAATGATTCAACAACATGTCCCTCTTATAGTACATGGAATGTTGCTAAATAGACAAGGACAAGTGTCAAACCATGATTCCTCCATTTGAACCCTAATATAGCTATTGTACTATGCAATGGCTAGAGGAGAGAGAAAGCACACCAATGTTAGGGTAGTGCAACCGAGGGCGGCTCTGCTACTACATGGGGAGCAAGCCTTAGACAAGGGAAGGGACATCAAGGATGCTAAGAGTGACACACGTGCCTCTGACAGTGGTCCAACACAAGCTCACTCAATAAAGGGTGTTCTATAGCATTTGACCAAAGGAGGTCACTATCTCCCTTTTGTGTAAGTGCTAGGTGTCCATGTTAGTTGCAAATCTCACTCTTCCCCAAGATGGTCACGCCGTTGGCACAGACTAAAGATCCCCTCCTTTAGCTAGCATTCTTTTTCCTTTGCTCACAAATGCTCCATGTGTATGGTTTGGATCTAGCCATGCCAACACTTTCATGTACCTTGGTTGGTGTAATGTACAACTATAGACCAATTAGTCTTTCCTATGTGTCTCTAGGTTTGTTTCTAAGGTTTTAGCAAATTGGCTAAAACTCATCTTGCCTAATGTCATATTTGATTCACAGAGTGCTTTTGTTCCTAATCACCTAATTACTGATAATACTACTATTGCTTTTAAGGTTTTACACAAGATAAGGAACTAGAGGACAAGAAGGAAAGGCCAAATGATTATCAAACTTGATATCAACAAGGCTTATAACCGTGTGGAATGGGAGTTTCTAAGGTAGATTATGCTTAAATTAGGCATTGTTGACGGTGGATCCAACAAGCCATGGAAACAGTGTGTACTACTTCATACTTTATGCATATTAATGGTGAACCTAGAGGGTTTATCAATACATCATGTGGGATAAAGCAAGGGGATCCATTATCGCCATAACTTTTCCTCCTTTATGCAGAGGGCATTTCATCTTTGCTTAGAAAAGCGGGGGAATCACAACACTTACATGGTATCTTGTCATGCACAAATGGAGTTTGTATTTCTCACCTTCTATTTGTTGATGATAGCTTTATTTTCTATTGAGCTACTATGGTGGAATGTCAACACCTTTTTCAACTATTGGGTTGTTATGAGGAGGCTTCAAGTCAAGCAATAAATAGACAGAAAATTTCCATTTTCTTTAGTCGAAACACAAGATCGTAGGTCAAAGCAGAAATCCAAACATTGATGGGGGTGAGATATATGGAGAATTGTGAGAAATACCTTGGCCTTCCTATGGTGGGAGGAAAATCAAAGGTGAATATCTTTAAAGACCTCCAAGAGAAAATTATCGAGCCAATGATAGGATGGAAAGAAAAATTCATCTCCAAAGCAGGAAGGGAGATCCTTATCTAAACAGTTACTTAAGCCATTCCTACTTACTCTATGGGGATTTTTCGAATACCAAAGGCTTTATGTTAGACAATTAATTCTACTTTGGCTAAGTATTGGTGGGGGTAGACAAAGGACAAGAAAAAAATCCACTGGATTAATTGGAAGAAATTATGTACTTCAAAGAGGAGTGGTGGGATGGGTTTTTGGGATATTCAAGATTTTAATTTAGCACTACTAGCTAAACACGCATGGAGGTTGATTCACAATACACACTCTTTATTCTATAGGGTCTACAAATCAAGGTATTTCCCCAATTGCTCTTTTATGGATGCAGAGCTTGGTAATAACCCATCGTATGTGTGGAGAAGTCTGATGGTAGCAAGAGATATCATCACCGAAGGGTCAGTGTTGAGGATGGGTGATGGTTGGTGTATTGAAGTATCAACCCATAAGTGCCTGCCACATAAACCTATTTCCTTGGGGGAGAATCGGCCTAGCCTACATGTGAGTGATTTGATTGATGCTACTACAATGCAAAGGATAGGGAAAATGTTTTTGAGCTCTTTGCTCAATAGACTATAATGGAAATATTGGCAATTCCACTATACGTCCAAGACTAATTCACGAGACACTCTAGTATGGAAGGAAAATTCTACAAACATGTTTATAGTAAAGACTACATACCAAGTGGCTTTTCGCTTAAAGGAGAGGTCCCAAATCGAGCACTTAAGAGCAAACTCTAATTGGGCCATCTGGAAAAAAGATTTAGGCACTAAATGTTCCACCCAAGGATCGTATGTTTGAGTGGTGTGCTTGCCCCAATATCTGTGAATGAGAGCAAATTTGCATCAGAGGAAGGTTATGGTTGACCCATGGTGTGAGAATTGCTGTCAAAAACCAAATTTTGTTGGCCATCTTCTATGGGAATGTCCTTTAGCAAGAAATGTACGAGCGCTTTGCCTAGGTAAAATTCATAAATGTCCCAATGATTGGCTTCCATAGATGGAGTTGGAAAGATGGGCAACGATATCATGGGCGTTATGGAATGCTAGAAATAAATATAACTTTGAAAGGTTCAACAACATCCTAAAGTAATTTTGGAAGGGGCTCTCGGTTTCCTGGCAAAGTATCAGAGGTTGATGGTAGCATTTAAAAATTCTTAGTCTCTGTTTTTGAAAGCTTTGTATTCGTGGTGATGTTTTTCTGTTTCTCTTGGAATTTGTTTTTCCTTCGCATGGCTTTCTTTCCTTCGTGAAGTTGTTTAGCCTAAGGCTGTGTTTGTTTCGATAGTAAACATAATCCAGAAAATATTTTACACTACAGGGCATGTTTGGGTTGGTCGGAAAATTTGGTCAAACAGAAATCGGTTTACGTGTTAACTATAAAATAACCCTGTTTTGGATTAAAACGATTTCAGCTTTTATTTTACCTTCAAACCATTTACACCTCTCACACACTCTCTCAAGCTTCTCACACGAACACTCCAAGCTCGGTGAAGACCAAGCTCCATAGAGCAAGACACGCCAACGCAGGTCACCGTCCGACGACCTAGTTCGTGCTCCTCCTCCAATCTGTGCTCCTCTGCCGATCCATAGTCTGCCGATCCACCCACATTGAGTCTGGTCCACCCTTTATTTCACTCCGACAACCTCACCTCACCTCCGATCCACCCTCTACTCAGTCCAATCTAGTCACCTCACCTCCGATCCACACACCTTCGAGCCATCCTCTACAAAAGCCGATCTACCCACAGTCTTTCCCTCAATCTCTCAATCTTTCTCTCTTTGATCTCTGATTTTTTTTTTTTTTTTTTTTGTGGTGGATTTTTTGTGGGTGCTTGTGGATTTTTTGATATAAAATTTGTTTAGAAGTCGAGAAAATGTGAAAAATTTGAAGGAAAATAGCATTTTCGGGATGTTACCAAACACCGGAAATCATTTTCTGGACTATTTTCCATTGCACACTCAAATGCCTAGATTTTAATTTCCATACGGGAATTCATTTTCCCCTGCATTCATTTTACACTTGGAAATCGATTTACTTTGAACCAAACGTAGCCTAAGTGCTATACTGTTTCTTATACTTTTTGAAGTAATAAAATATCTATCTTTCATCTAATAACAATAATAATAATAATGGTTCCATATACAAATAATTATTCACCACTTACATATTATGGGCTCATGTATCAAGAAAGAAGCCTAGGAACGCAACTAATTCTAGAACTTTCTTCACAACTTTTAAAATAATGAATAGAAAACAAATAAAAATGATATTAATAAGATAATTTTTTCTTTTACTTTGAAGGGTAAAATGTAAATTTACATTGTAAGTACAATGTAAACATATAAATGTCCTATCAATAATTGCTCTTTATACAAATGATTATTCACTAGAATCAATCATATGTTAGATATTACAAGCTCACATTTAGCGTGATGATTACTCTACAAGTATAAATGCTTGTGGAATGCGGGTCGAAAAATAATTGGGGTTCAAGTCTCCAAAAAAGAGTTTCACACACGTACATTTAGAATTAGGTTAGTGTAAAATTTTATCTATATATATATGTATGTATATTAAATGCTCACATATTACTGCTTATTGTGAAAAGAACATATTATATCCATTTTGTCTATTTTTACCCGGTCTTTTTTTTTTTTTTTTTTAGAAATTTCCAATATTTAATTCTAAAATTTGGGATTATGCTAATTACGTCTAAGACTTTTCAAAACTGATCAATTTGATTCCTAAAACCAACTTAATTCCTAAGACAATTGAGAAAAAATTATTAATTGGCGTAATAATGTTTATGTACTAAGTTAGCTTTAACTACAAAATAAATCAATTTTAAAAGGTTTTGGATCCAGTTGGCTCAGAACTCATGTATATATTAATGGAATTTGAAACTTTTTTTTTTTTTTTTTTTTTTTTTGAAAGTGAATACCGAATTTAGAGCATCCAAAGCAGTAGAGCTAAAAATATAGCTATTTGGCACCTACAAAAGTCACTTTATCTATTTTACATGTTCACAGCCAACATCAATGGATCTATATTTTTAGCTATTTGATTAAAATAATACAAATAACTCATTAGAATAATAATAAAAACATCCACAACACAAAAAAAAAAAAAAAAAAAACCACCAACCCAAATCCTCAATATTTTTCCTCAACCTAGACCAAACAAATCACCAATCACAAACAAAATAAAAAATCACCGATCACAAACAAAATAAAAAATCACTAACATAGCACAAACACAACATGGGGCAGAAACCCAGCACAAACATAAACACAAACACACACCCAGCATAAACCGAAGACAAATCCAGCATAAACTGGAGACAAACCCAGAAATCAAGCTCCAATAGAACAAATGAAGATGAAGATCCAATAGAACAGATTGTCGATGGGGCTTAGGGAGATGGGTCTCGGCGAGATGGGTTTGGGGAGATGGGGTCTCAATGGTAGGCGATCTGGCCAGCGAGTTGAGGGATGAGGGAGACGAGGGAAGCACTAGGTGGCTAGAGAGAAAAAAAAAAATGAGAAGGAAAACAGTGATGTTAAAAATAGTAATATAACTATTTAACACCACTATTGCCGGTGATTGTATTTGCACCTAATTTTTCAATCTTTTGAAACGAACAATAAATAACAAGTTAAAGGCAGTCAAATGGTAAAATATTTGGTGAATCTGAAAAGTGTGAAACAATGACAACTTTTTATCTGCTGAAGTGAAATTAAAAAATTTTAAAAAGAAAAAGAAAAAGAAAACTTTACCTTTTGGTGTTGGAGGCGGGGGAACAGGCGTTGGCGGCGGCGCCGATGTGTTACCCGTGAGATAAAACGGGTAAATTTCAAACCTAGCAATACAACTGGGAAACAAAACTCTTCCCCCTCGCTTTCCCCTTGGCAGTTTCTGTTTCGCTAACCGAAGACAGCTAGTGCAATCGTAACCAGACAGGTCCGGCGTGCACTGGGCAAGTGTGTACACAATTCGCAGCGCTGTGAAATTCGCTTGTTTCGTCCCAAACTTCTTTGCCCCGGTACTAAAATTTATAATTCCACTTGCCAAACTTCTCAGTTTTGCTCTCACTAACTGATCAAACCGGTTTTGGTCCGAAATATTTTGTGGGTTAGACAAGATTCTGTAAGGGTCGGTGACCATGCTGCCAAAGAAATACAGGTCAGAGTAGTGCAACATGCATTCATCGTACCAACCCACGGCTACTCTCTCCGTGGGACAGCGCTGGACTATGTCTTTTGTTGCGTCGGCGATGCAGCTTTGGCAGGTGTCGGCAGGGAGGTCGCCGCGGCAGAGGAAGAGGCCGTAGACTGTGTCGACGGAGTTCCCGACAGTGGCGTTGTAGAATTCAATGTTGCGTGTGGCGTTGGATGAGAGGTATGTGAGGAGGTTATTGAGATTGGATTGGTAGGTACTGTTGGTGGTGAAAGTGGTGGTGTTTGGACATTTATGATGGACATAAGTTGCAACGGCCTCAGTTCTGGTATGGCTGAGGAAGCTGATCAGAAAGTAAAGGACCAAAAGGGTCATGCACAGCTTGAATCTGCCAGGTTGAGGCAAACCCATTATCACGATCAACTCAACCTCTTGTGCTTTCTGCAACGTTCTACAATGTTTTCTATAGTAACAAACATTTACACAAGGGGGTGAATTAAGGGTTTGTTTGGATAGAACCTATTTTGTTGAAACTGAAAACCGAAAACCGAAAATACTGTAGTAAAATAATTTTTAAATGTGTGAATAATACTGTGGGACCAATTTTAAATGAAAAAGTTGCTGAAAAGTGTAATTTGTGGGTTCGTGAACAGTGCACAAGTCACTGTTCATGGTTGAAAAATCAACAATATGCGGCTGAAAAAAAAAAAAAAGAAAAGGAAAACGCGCCCGCAGACGTGAAACGTGCTATCCAAACGAACACTAACATTTAACAATAGCTAGTCAACGAAATAATAATTCAAGCCACCTTGATCTTTTTATTAATTTTACCCAGGTTTAATCTCTCACGTGTTAAAAAAAAAAAAAAAATCAACAGAGTCAACAATTCACTAAGATAGATCTTTAGTTATTTGATATTTTAGTGTCCATTTGACATGATTAATTTTGTCAACTTATTTTATTATTTAACTTATTTTTGCTACTATTCATGGGTCCTACTATATTATTTCAACTAACTTTTACCTTTATCTACGATATTTTTAGCAACAAGTTTTCAGTTTTAGTAAATAAGCGGAAAACAAACCCTTAGTGTTAAAAAAAAAATAATAATAATAAATAACTGTAGACTCTCCAATTTATACCTACCAATATCTAGAGTCTTAGAGGGTGTTTGGTACTATATTTTAAACAACAATTTTCAATGTTTAAATACTAAAACCAGTATTTTCACAAAACTTTTTAACTCACACATATTTCCATAATATTTAAACAACAATATTAAAAATCTCTAACCAAACAACCCTTGATCCCTACCAAAACTAATATAGGTTAATGTTAGGCCCAACAACCCACTTCCCAAGGTTCAAGCCCATTTTTGACATGTTTTCTAAGTTCCTATGACAAAAACTTTGAGGCTAGAATGAAGAGATAAGGTGAGACTCACTTGCCTCAAGTCTTTTTTGGGATTTGGGTTCAAAGGATTTAGTGGTTACGTGGTTGCCCCATTAATCAACACTATATAAGTGATTGTAGTGAAACACTATGTTAGCAAGTGTATCTCGATGGCTAAACCCTACTAATGTGAGCACAACAGTGATGAAACTTATGATAAGCAAGCTAGCTCAAAAACTGATTTAAATATGGCCCATATCTTAGCTCAAACTTTTGTTTTGTTTTGTTGAGAGAGAGAGAGAGAGAGAGAGAGAGAGAGAGATTTTAGCTTCTAGTCACAAAAAAGAATTAACCATTTTAGTTTTTATTTTTAAAATATTTTGGGTTTAATTTATTACTCTTATATTGGGCCTTCTTTCCTTTTTTTTTTTTTTTTTTTTTTTTGGCTATAATTTTGGGTTTAATTTATTTTTAAAGAACTAACTAAATTGCTTAAAATTTGGGAAACTTCCCCAATTTGAAGGCCTTAAGCGATCGCCTAACTAGACTAAAGTAAGAGCCGCCCTGGATATGGGCTAAGCTATTGAAAAGCCAAAGTTGAGGTGGGTATTCTTGTCTTAAACCTCTTTTGGGATGAAGTGATTGCCCCTATTAATTAATTAACTTTTCATTAATGACTGTAGTGAAACACTGTGTTAGTAGGTGTATCTCATGATGGCTAAAATCCTACTGATTTGATCACAACAATGATTTAATTGCATCTCATCTTGTCACATGCTTTTGACCTGTCAATTTCTAGGGGTGCAGATCCTTATTTTCTTTCTTTTCCTTTGAATGTAGCTATAAATTTCGCATTTCAACCATTCATTATTAGCGATATCTCTATCTAGGAAAAGTCATTTTTGAAAGCTATGATTAATTATAGTTTTCAACCAATGTTTTAGTATCTTGACGACTTGCACCAATGGCGGAGCCAAAAAATCTTTACAGGGGAGCCAAGATTACTATTACAAAAATCTTATGTACAAAGACCAAAAAAAAAAAAATTACTTGATTTATAAGTTAACTTTAACCGATTAAAGTTGTGTCATTAGTTCCTTCATGGTACTAAATTTTTTTAAAAAAAAAAAAACACTTTTTTTATGTACACATTTAAAAGATCACTAAAAAAAACTCATTTCTATCTTGTTACAAAATTTCGTTTTGACAAGTTTCATGGCTGAAAATACAAATTCTATAAAAATGGTTGCAACTACAAGAGTAATAATAAACTTTTAAGCCCTTCTAGGGAGTTCAATATCTAAATATTTAACAATTGAGACAAAGGATTGAACATTAGTTTCTAAATATTGAACATTTTTCCTGCTTTACATCAATTATAGGCAAGTTACTTACAATTTGTGATTAGCAAAGTATAAACTACGATTAAGGGTCCGTTTGAGAATAACTTATTTAACTTAAATTGAAAACGTTTTGCTAAAAATACTGTTGATAAAGCTAAAAGTTAGTTGAAATAATATAGTGGGACCCATGAATAGTAAAAAAGAAACGTTAAACAAAAAAAAAAAAAAAAAAAAAAAAAGCCCAATATAAACTTACCCCAAACGCAACCTAAGTATAGTAAGAGAAAACTTTTTCTTTTTTTTTTGAGAAACCGATAAGACATTTTTATTACGTAAACATTAAACTTTTGTCAAGTATTACAAAATTGGTTACATCACAAAGGATGTCTTCTAATCATATTTGAGGTTTGTACAAGAATTTTGCCAATCACAGAAAAAGTTTATTACAAGAATTTTGCTAATCACAGTAAAAGTTTTTATCACATATGTAAGTTTATTTCTAAAGCATACATTTATGTAAGATTTTATTTTTAAATCACATAATGAGAAAACCTCTAGAGATGTAAAAGTTTTTATCACATATGCGTACCTGATATTCAATGAAGACAAAAGGGAAGCATGAGAGAAATATTTGTATGTAGTGTTCGGGATAAAGTGGAGGAATTGGTACTTGAAAGAGATGGATTAACAGTTCGTCTACTTCTACTACTACTTTAGGCTTGGCTTTTTCCCAAACACCTTCTATACTAAAAGAGCTTTGTTGCAATATCTCCTCCTATCAGAAGCCTATTCATAAACAAAATTTACATTTAAATAAATAAAAACTTGTCTTGATATCTTGCTCTCACTAAAAATATTCCTCACACAAACATCAAATACCAAAAAAATCATCACTCATCACCTTTACATAATAGCAAATAATGAATTTGCCTAACATAATGAAACACATCACAAAGAGGGGATACATTCAAACATTAACCAACAATGCAACATAGATAATCATAGAGGTTCAATTGAAACATAAACCAACAATGCAACATAGATAATCATAGAGGTTTCACAGTTTAAGTAAATAGAATTACTGATTCTAAAAAAATCTACATTAAGCAAAAGAATGGATCACAAAAGAAATTTGGATTTAGAGATATCTCAACTGAATCATCCAAACTTCTTTAGTATTTATATAGTACTGTGAGGAAAGGAAGATAGGAAGGAAGGAAGACAAAGAGGCTGCCGTTAGAAAGAAGATAGGTTGGCATGAATTAAATGTGAAACCGTAGAACAGAAAGTGGGGAAAGGAAAAGAACTAAAATGTGGGGAGAGGAAATTGAAACCGTGCAACAAAAGGAAAGGAAAACAAAAAGTTGAAACCGTGAAAACAAAGGGTTTTAAAATGGTTTCGAATGAAAAGGCTTTGGGTTTGGGCTTTATGGTGGAATTAAATTTATAAGAAGTGGGCTTTATGGTGGAGTTAGGGGTGGAAAATATTTTATATTTATTAGTATTTTAAAATTGATAAAAACTATTTTAAAATTGTGGGACAAATTTAGAAAAAATGATGTAAATGACATGGCTACTAATGTGGTTCAATATGAGCGTAGCAACATTAAATGCTACGCTTCAGTTTTTAGTAATATATAGATAAGGTAAATTTATGGGTTTTTAGAAGTTACCTTGAATTTAAAGTCACCCCATAAGTATTTTTTTATATTGTTCATTAAATGCTCATTTTAACTTACTTTACTTATTAACTGTATTGTGGTTTTGTGACTGGGAGCTTGGAAAACATTTTCCTTTTCTTTGTATTGATGGTTGTTTTAAGGTTATTTGTAAGTAATCACTTATTGAATTTTTTGCATAAATTGCTTTCTAATCTCTTTTTGAGAAATTTATTAAGACTAATACCCAATTGATATACTTAACTAAAATCAATTATTTTGAGTGTCTTTTAATTGCTAATGTGGCACTTGGTAGTAATACTAGTGATATTGTGTGATTTAGCTACTAACTCTGTTGTTTACTACACTAATCCATTGTGTGTTTCTTAATTCGTAGGATGGTGATGGTGATTCTACAAGTAGATATCCAGTCTCCCGGTGCTCAACACTTATCATTTGATGATACACAATAGGCGATACTTTTGGCACCTATTTTGGAGTAGTTATTATGATATTTTGATATTTATAATAAAGTTTCAAACTTTGATACATATGTACAAATCATAGTTGGAAACTTTATTATAACATTCTAGACAATTAGAATGTATTCTTTTGAGCAAGACATTCTATATAGTTAGAATGTATTCTTTTGTGTAGGACATTGTACATAATTGTTTAGAATGTATTATTTTGTTCATAACATTCTAGACACTTAGGATGTATTATTTTGTGTATAAAATTCTAGACATTTGGGATGTAATTATTGATATGGTGTAATTAAATATATATATTTATTTTCTTGGTTTAATGTGGTATGGTATTTGCTATTGGAAAATATGAATTGTAGTTCATTACAGTTGCTATAAAATAGGTATTGGAAAATATATTTTTTAGGTACATTACAGGTACTAAAAATTTGTTTAAAAAGGATATTGATTCAAGACTATGCCAACGCTTTCAAAAGCGCTAGTATAGGCCTTTTAGATTTTATTCGTTCAAGACCTATGCCTGCGCTTCAAAAGCGCTGGTATAGGTAGTAGAAAGCGCTGGCATAGGTAGTACCTATTCTAGCGCTTTCAAAACCGTTGGTATAGGCCTTTTTAATTTTATTCGTTCAAGACCTATGCCGGTAACTTCAAAAGCGCTGGCGTAGGTAGTAGAAAGCGCTGGTATAGGTTATATTCACATTTTCGTAAAGGCTGTCCCGACACAAGTAAAAACGCTGGAACAGGGTCCGAAAAGCGCTGGTACAGGTCCGGTGACCTTTTTCCGACATTCAAACCGCGACGGTTTGAAGCGCCGGGATAGGAATTTTGACCCTATCCCAGTGCTTTTCAAAACGCTAGGATAGCCCTGTTTTTTTGTAGGGCTTGTCCGCAACAATATTACCCTTACGCCTAACATGTGTGAAAGAAGCATTTCTCAAACTTGAGATTAGCCTACGTGAATCATCAATGATATGACCAAAGGCGGCCAGGCAGGGTGAGTCCAATATAAGGTGCTTGTGAATGATCTCAGAGTCTCCCTCGATGATGACATCCTATAACCCGAGTTCAATGGTGAATGAAATGGCTCCACGTCCTCCACCATGGGTGGTAAAGCAATGCGCTCCGATAATGCTGCTATCACCATCCCTTTGGATTCATGCACCACCACTCCCAAACCCGTCGTTCCTGAGTCCTTGAAAATTGCCCCATCACCGTTAGCCTTGTACTGATTTGGTGGAGGAGGTAGCCAATGGGTTGGGTGTGCCACAACTTGTTGCACTGAATAATCTTGTGCCATTTGAAATTCATGAAGTTGATCAACCGCATCACTATAGATCCTTCCCAAAGTCACAAAGGTTATTCCCACTCTCTATGCGTTCCTGTTAAGCAAGATGCTCCGAGAAATATAAGCAAATAGCTCAGCCAAGTGTGGAATGTTTTGTGCTAAAATTACTTGGAACAGGTCACGAAAGCAAACCAATGTTTCAGCCAATAAAGATCTACAACACTCCAGCTCCCACCAAACTGATTTAACTTCTGCACACCCCCAGTTTGCATGAATTGTGTCCTCTGTCTCACTCTTGCAATGGTCATAGAGGGCGTTCGCCGTGATGTTCCTTTGCAATAAATTCTTTTTTGTTGGCAAGGATTCGTTGGCTGCTCTCCAAATAAAATGTCGAATTTCAATCGGCACTTTTAATTGCCAAATATCCAACCAAAACTTCTTGTGGGCTGACATGTTTGATGGTCCAGGAATTTTCTTTGCTACCTCATTTGAAAGGAGGTGGTATGCTAACTTGGTGGAGTAGCAACCATTGGGTGTAGCCATCCAAATCAGTTTGTCCTCAGCCCGGGTTGAACTCGGGGGTATTCCGAGAATAGCAGTAGCTTCAACTATTAAGCAAACTAGTCGCTAACCCGTGCGATGCACGGGAAAACTATTAGAAAATAACAAAACATGCATATATTAAAAGACAATTTAAGTTCATGTGTGCTTGCAAGGGATACATACCTAAATAGTTCTTGCGGTAGAAATAAAAGTCTTATCTTTGAGATAAAGAACTGATGTAAACAAACTAACCTTGCATAAAACAAATTAAAAAAAAAAACATAAAACTGATGTCACGGGAAATTCAGCCATATAGTAGTAATATATAAATATCTTAAAACCTAAACCTAAACCTAAACCTAAACGTAAGGACTAAATATTTATGCGCCTTCTCTTGCTTTCCCGATGTATTTGGTTAAAAATATAAAACTGATGTCACGGGAAATTTAGCCACATAGTAGTAATATATAAATCTCTTAAAAACTAAACCTAAACCTAAACCTAAACGTAAGGACTAAATATATAAACAAACTAACCTTACAAAAGCTGAACTTTATAAGCTAAAATCTATATCTTAAGTTGTAGATCTTGAATGCTATACCGTGCGTTTAGGGCTTCCTACATCCGGAGAGAGAGAGTTTGCGAAAACCAAAGAAAATCTCTCTATAGCTTAAGAAACACAATATAATAAAATCAAAGAGATAAAATTTTCAGAGGACAAAATATTATAGATAATTTAAAAGAATTTTGGTTTAATTCTTGAACACCGCAACTCCATAAAATTCATATTAATAATAATATTTTACGATAGCGCAGTTAGAATTTTGGTGGAAAATTATGGTGCCAAAAAAGGCTTCGGTTTTATATATATATATATATATATATATAGATGAGTATTCAATGGTGAACAAAGTACTATGTATTAATTAATATATAAACAAAACTAACCTTACAAAAGCTGAACTTTATAAGCTAAAATCTATACCGTGCATTGTAGATTTTGAATGCTTTAGGGTTTCCTACGTCCGGAGAGAGAGAGAGTTTGCGAAAAACCGTGACTTTATATTTCTTAACTTGAGAGAGGGGTAAGGTTGCTAGGGTTTTGAGGAGTTATAATTTTTATTTATTTTTTATTTTTAAATATTGTCTTTGACGTGGAAAATTGTGGTGCCAGAAAAGTTTCGGTTTTATATATATATATATATATATATATATATATATATAGATAATAACTCCATACAAAAAATAAAGTAAAATTAAAAAAAAAAAAACCAAAAAGCATTATTATAAAATATAAGTTTTTGTATTTTTTGAAGATTATAAAATATAAGTTATATTTCAATAGTCAACACTCTTATATTTTTATAATCAAAATATCATATCAATAATGACTATATGAATACAGTCCACTCATTCAATAATAAATAGAAAGTAAAAGTCACTCATTTATTCATACCAGCCATATATTATATATAATATAAAAGCTACACATACAATCAACATTATTGTAGTGAACTGAGAGAGAAAGGGAGAAGTACTAGTGGTTAGCTACAGCCCACATGTGAGTGTGGACCGTTAGGCGAGATGCCTTGCAAGCGGCTCCTCGAGTTAGGGAGGCAACAAGGAGACTGCGGCAGAATGGGAAACAGTAAGACAAATTTGGGATTATTTTTCTTTGTAATTGGTGATTAGGAATTGGTTGAAAAAGACAGATTTGGGTTTATTTATTTGTAATTTAGGGATTTGTTTACGGAGAGAGGTTTTGTATTTGAACTCTGGAAGGGCCTCAGTTGGAGGAATGGGCTAGATACAGGTAATGATTTTTTTTTCTTTAGCAGGTATGGTTAATATATATTGGATTAATATTGGGTTTGGGTTTGTTGTGTCATTTCCGCCAATGACTAGCACCTTCTTTAAAGACCACTTTATATGTGAAATTGCAAGGTTTAGGCAGGGTTCGATCAGTTACCCAATCCTTGTTCAGTTTCATGGTTTTTTTTTTTTTTTTTTCGGATAATATATTTCTCAACGGGATAAAGGTATGATGAGGACATCGGTGGTACATATGGGGCCTCTTGATGCAGGTCAACAAAAGCGACTCGAGTATTCTATTTCTGCCAAACTCACTACAACTGGAGAGAGATGCCAAGAAAATCCTATTTATTTCCAACCTAATCCGAGTGAATTTATTTTCTTTAATGTTTTTATCGAGATATAAGACAATAATAAAGCAAATCTTACTTGAATCGTGAAGAATTACGAATTAGGATAGAGGTAAATGGATGTACACGCTATTATTAGAACCTTTAAATTATAGTTATCCACAACACCCCCACTAAATGAAAGTGAGTTTAGGCCTTATGTCTCAAAATCCTTGTCGGACTATAATTATGTCTCAAGATCTTTATCTTCTTGTAACAAATAACTCAAAGGTTAATTCTCCAACACAACCCCACTTCCTCCCCCCCACAAAGTTAGGTGCATAAATTGCAAATATGCTAAACATAAAAACTTCGTTTTACCTTTGGAAAAAAAAAAAAAAAAAAAAAAAAGTCTTTTATAATAAAATGAACATTCCAAATGTCCATGATTTATGAGTAACAATCAAGGGTCCCAAGTTTTTAAGCTAGCGGGGCCAGAGTATAAAAAGAAAAAACTCTAAATAAGCATCTATATAGTATTAAAAAAATTATAAATACACAAAATCGTTGTTTCTAAATACATTAAGATGCAATCATTTACTAATGGTGGTGCTAAAAATTTTAACTTTTAGTATATTGAAAAACTATTTTACAATACATCCAATATCAAACGTTCTATTTTTTTTACACTGCATTTAAAATAATATTAAAAAAAACTCATTAAAATAAAAAAGGAAGAGAGATAATTTGAGTTTTTTAATTGAAGGAAGAGATATAATCTTAACAAAATAAATATCAGTTGACTGTAGTTGAAAATAATTTAGCTTTAGCTTCTTTAGTAACACATGATTTTTTGTTTCTTTGGTGGTAAAATAGTTTTTTTTTTTTTTTTTTTTTTTGCTAAAATACAATCACCATTGTGAATGTTTTTATTATTTTTATTAAGTTTTTAGATTAGATAGTTGCTATTTGAATGAGATTAACTAGGCTTATTGAGGAGGAGAGGTTATAATTACAAAATTAAAATATATAATAACTATTAAAAAAAAAATTGGACCCAAGGGAGCGGGGCCCACTTAGGTCCGACCCTGTATATACATACATTCTTTTAGACTTTTAGTGTTTTTGTTAAAAATAAATCCATATCATAAAATCAACCCAGAGCATCTATTTTTATTTCATCCCTTTTAATAAAGAAATTAAATAAGGGGATTTGAAGGGGCTGAACTGAAATATGCGGGGAAGTAGATTGGATGCTCCTAACTAACAATCACATTCTCAATCTTTTTTTTTTTAATTTTTTTTTTAAAGATTTCACACATTCTCTCTCCGTGGGGAGAAATTATAGTCTTCTGGTGGATCACGTTATTTGTCCACAATTTCACTAAAAAACTTTCATTTGTTTAAAATTGCTTTGAGTCGATTAATTAATTTATGTTTAAAAAAAATTTCTAACTAACAATTTTAAACAAGTGGAAGTTTTTTAATGGAATGGTGAACCACATTACTTGTCCACCATGTGGATCTTATAATTTCTCCTCCGTGAGATAGCACTAGGCTATGTCTTTGGTTGTGTCAGCTATAACTACAACAAAGTTGACTTTTTTCAAGGGTCAAAATCCTTGAAAAAGGTATTAAAAAACCTCAAGAATTTTTTTTTTTAAGAGTCAAATCGACCCTTGATAACCTTCAAAACTTATACTGTCGAAAAATAAAATTTGAAGGCCTTCATGACCCTTAAAACAAGTGCTCTAATCTTATTTTAAGGGTTAAGAGACCCTTAAATAACCTTATTTACCAAGAGTTAAAACATCTACATGTACAACCTTTGATAAATAAGGTTATTTAACGGTCTTTTGACCCTCAAAATAAGATTTTCTAAATAAATAAATAAATAAAAACCACAATTGTATGGCACCGAGACCCCAAAGCCCATACCGGCCTTGAGCCCAAGCCCATACGGGCTCTAGGCCCGAGCCCATACCAGTTTTGGGCGTAGGCCCGGCGGAAAGGTCCAGTTACCCTACGCCCTTCTTGAAACTGCTTTAACGTGAAAACAAGTTTTGGGGTTTGAGTTCCAATAGGTGATCGGTTAAACTTTCTCGGGCAAGCGAACGGGCCGTGTCCAGGAAAGTCATGATATGCACGGGAAACTGAGTTGCCGATCATAATCGATCAAGCTAGAACCAAGTTCCAAGGCCATAAATGCTGCACCGCCCTCTCACCTAAACATCCACTTTAACCGGATAATATTGGACCTTTAGTAGCACTAACGGTGGCTGTAATCATAATCTCCCCACTAACCTTGGCTATAAATAGAAGAAATTTGGGAGAAGAAGGGGTTCAGAAAAACCGAAAGAAAACAGTCAAGTGAGAAAGAATAAATCGAGTGTTGCTTTAAGTCTCTCTGCCGAGAACGACCCAAAGTAGGAAATCCTCAAACCCACTACAAATAAATTGTGAGCCCAAGTAATTTAAGGCCCAGAAGTCTCATACTTGGTTCTTACAACAATCATGCACAAAAACCACATACTACAACCAAATACATCAAAAATATAATGTATACAACCAAATACATCAAGTCCAATGTACTAATTGTCTAACCAAGATATTTCCTGTATACTTGGGTGGCTCTTTTTTTCGGATTTGTATAATCTTATTATTTATCGAAAAAATAATTCTTCTTTGCACATACATAGATCTTATTCCTAGGGCATCGCAAAAACCGCTAGTTCATATAGAGCCATCAAATTGGCCGAACTAGCAACTAGAGCTCTATGCATTATATGGATAGATATCAATCAACCCAGATCATTATAAGACAAAAATTAACATCTGAAAATCAGGATATTGTAAAGGTACTGAAAGAGCATGACTTTGGAACTGAATTCTTTTGTCAAAAGCCAAGGAACCCATTTTCAACAAGGCAGCCAAAGTAGGGGCAGCAGCTGAACCAAATTCAAGTGCAGAAGCTAATAATGAAACTAACTATAGAAACAAGAAAACAAAAACATAAGCTGGCATTCAAAGACATTTCAAATAGATATATAACATTAGAATTTCCATGTCACACCTTTTTCAGGACAATTGGATGAGGAAGCCGCTCTGCTAAATTTGGAAGCTTGCGGAAGAAGGTATCCTTTTCAACACTGTCTTTTAAATTTAGAATCTCCATAAAATGTATTGTGTCCACCAGTTTATTTTGGAAATATTCTGCCAATCCATTGGTTGAAAAACTTTATAATAAGAGGAAAAAGAATGGCAAAGAAAAGAAAATCAAAGAAGCAACATTATGCCAAAAACAGAAAAGCAGAGCTGAGTATAAGAATTCATAGTGAATTTCATCAAATTAGGTACACAACTTGACATAGCCACCACTCACAAGGCACATCATGTAGCAGGTTACCAAGACTAGAGTTTCTCCAAAATTATTAAATACAATCAAGTTTAGGAACTCACCACTATTTTCAATAAGCTTTGATGTATTCAACCTATGAGAAAGCCGCTGATAATCTGGAAGCAAAGATTGTGAGGAAAGAAAACAGACGGAAATGAAAATTTAATCAAAGCAACCAACACATGCATAAACAAAATAACACAACAATTAATATATTACTACAAAATAGAGGTAATGAAGGCAAAGGTTGGGTGGAGATAGTGTAGTGAAGAAGCAGGGAAATAACTCATTGTAAGAACTCACAAAGCCCTACACAAAACCAATCCTAAAGGCCAAAAAAAAAAAAAAAAAAACCCAATTCCATTTAATCTAAGATTAAAATTTTTAAAAAATCTTCAATGAGGGACACACCTTAAGTTGTCCTTAACCGGAAAAGAGTACTAAATCCAACAGAAAAGCCCACATAAAAAAATATTTCAATGTTAGAGTTTCAATCTTGTTGAGGATCTATAGACTACTCCAATGTTTTGGGACTAAGAGTACGTTTGGATTGGGCTGATTTCCAGTGCGTCTGCGTCTGTGTTTCTCTCCCTTTTTTTTTTTTTTTTTTTTTTTTTTTTTCACGTGTTTTTGAGATTGTGGCTCTTGTTCATGCACTATTCAATGAATAGTAGCCGCAAAGTTTGACTTTTCTAACTTTTTTCAGCCAATCAGTGCACATCGTGTACTATTCACGGACCTACAAATTTCACTTTTCAGCATCTTTTTCATTAAAAATGGGTCCCAAGGTACTATTTACACATTTAAAAATTATTTGACTACAGTGTTTTTCAGTTTTCAGTTTTCAACTATATCCAAACAGACCCTAAGACTTTATATCAACAGTCAAAATCTATTTTACTATTGCTAACTCATATGACCTTACAAATTTTGCTCAAGATGTACCAACAAATTGAAATTGGTCCATCTTATCACTCACAGTGTGTTCAAGGTGACATTATGTTATCAAAAATATGATTTTATCAATCAATAGTGAATCATATGCCTTCGCTTGTCTCTATTGTGATCTCAATCTCCATCTTGCTTGTGAGTTGTGAGGAAGAAAGATACCCACTGTTTTACCCATTTATCGTTGTGCAGACTGTCATTTTGTTGCTAAACTTAAATGCACCATCTTGTTGTGCAGACTGTCATTTTGTTGCTAAACTTAAATGCACCATCTTTTAGGCAACTTGATAGATATAGAATCTTATTTTTATTTTTGAAGTCCCAAAATTTAAAACCATAACCTACTAGCTACTAGCGAAGATCTTTTTATTTCAGAATTGAAATCACTGAGACTTGAGTTGCATTGGTTCACATTCTAAGACTAAACAATTCTCTGTTAAAGATTCAACTGGAACTTGAATGCTATAACTACTTTCGACAAACAAATAATTAGACATTTTTTATGATTCAATAGTTACAATGGTGGGTGATTTACAAGGCCCGTGGGGACAAAATAATTAGACATCGAACATAAAAACTTCAATTTAGCAGTAAGATGCCAAAAACAACAATATTGCTTCCACAAATATACAGCTACATATACAAATCATAGTTTATGCAATTATGATTTCAAAAGAAATATACTGGAATAAAGAGATTTTGCAAAATCAAATATGACTAAGATGAACGTTTAATGCATAACTCAACAGCCAAAAATTCTTTAAGACATAGATTATTGTTGATTCACTTCCAAACCATTTGTTACAAGCGCAAGATTCAAAAACAAAATCAAATGAGTTCAAGAAATTAAATTGCGGACACACCTTTTTGCAATCTATCAAGGGAGAAATTGATGCCTTTATCTAAGATGTTGGGAAGCCATGCCGAAACTCGACTATGGGCTCTTGAGATGATACCCAAAAGCTTTCGGTGTGATGACAAAGCCTATCCAAGCAAGAAACAAAAGCTGCACATGACAAAACAGCAATAAAAGCGCAATGAAAAACACATTACAATATTTAATTAGTACATTAATGGTCCTGGTCCGATAGTTCAAATTAGTCCTCTAATGGTATGGTATTATCTCTAGTAGTAGGGCAATTTTAGGTTAATAAGTGTGTTTACATGGTAAAAATCATATTTTTTTTCCTTATTATTATTAAGTCAACATGAGGGAGAACTTCCATAGTTTCCAAAACATATGGCCTTCATCATAATAATAATAAACAAGGATTAAAGGCTCCATAGTTACAAATAAAAGAGGAAAAATAGGATGGAATGAAGGGAGAGAAAGATCTCCAGCTCGGTGCAGCAAGTATTAAACTAAAATTTTGGTGAGTATGTGTGCATAAGGCATGAATGAGGTGAATGTGGGCTATTTTGAGTGAGTGGGATGGGATTAATATTGAGATTGAAGCTTTTTGTGAGTAATGGGCTATTTGTGACTAGTTGGAGGACATTTTTGAGCTATGATTGTGTAAAGGGAGGAGAAGAATATCTAGGATTAGATGAGTGTAGGCTAAAGATGATGAGTGGTGAGCTTAAAGAGAGCTAAACCACCAGCAAAAATGGCAAATGAACCCCAAAGTCTCGTAGGGGGTGGCTATCCCTTTGTGGGCTAAGGTGCTCATGCTTTTATAATGGAGTTTAGAGAAGCATTAATTAACAAGCATCCAAAAAAACGTAGATCTGATTTAGGGGAGCAGGTCAGCTAAATTAATAACCAAGATTTGGCCTAAAAATGAGAGATTTGCTTTTGGGGCCATTTTGCTTCTTTGGGCAAGGTAGTATTTGGAGTAATCTTGCATTAAATGCTAAGATTGCTAAGATTGTGTTTAGCCAATGGGATTAAGGAAAGTATTAAGGAAGAATCCTAGTGCTACAACCGAGATTTAGACCCTAGGAAGTAGGATTCAACACCCCAAGCCAGGTATCAAAGTTTAAGTCCACTTTAGAGGGTTCCACTGGAGATCCCTTTATGCCCTCTAAACCACATGTTCCCAATTGTTTCCCCTTTAGGATTCATGGGCTTGGCACATGAATCACGTCTTGAATGTTTTTAACATTTATAGTATCAATTTGTTGAAGTTTGGGTGATTTGGTTTCAGCTCCTCTTTCATTGGAGGTGCAATCTTGAGGAAGATGATGTAGTTCCTTCATCCTTTTGACTTCAGTTGATATGACAGCCCTTGGGCAATTTATTCACGTCAGGTAGAGGGTGGCATAAAACTGATGGAACAGCCCCTAGTTCATCCTCAAAGGCTTGGTCCTCTTGTAGGGGGCTCTAGTTGTTTCTTTGGTTAGGGATGAACAAGGGCCGGTTGTGTGCACATGTTGCCATGGGTTTTCATTCCTTATGGACTTTTATTAGTAAATATTTTTGGGTTTTTTTCATAAATACTTGCAATGGGCCTTTGGGCAATTAGTTGTAATGTTTGAAACAATAGGACAAGTTTCAAAATACTTTTGTAAATAATATTTACTTTGATGAATTCCATGTTGCAATAATGTTCATGGTTTCTAATAATCGCATCATAACTTAAATGATAATCTTATGGGTTTGAATGTTTACCATGAGTGTCAAAGGTGTATATTATGGATGTCGCGATTTTATGAGAACATAATTTTCAAGATAACTCCCAATGAGTTTTTTTATAGGGCGATTGCCATGGTTTTTGTCATGGTAATATTTTACAATGATATTTTTTCTTTGCCAAGTATTGATAATCTTGGGCTCTTTTTTGACAAATAGTGCCAATGAGAATTGGGCTTTGATTTTGTCAATGAGAATTGGACTTTAAATATTGCCAGCGAGAACTAGGCTTTGATATTGCCAATGATAATTGGGCTTTGATGTTGCCAATGAGAAATTGGGCTTTGGATAAATAAATTGCCATGGGTTTAAATCATGGGCTTTGATCATGGATTTGAATTCCATTAATAAAATTGTTTTGCCATGGACTTGAATCATGGGCTTTTCAAATATTGCCAAGCATAAGTATTCTTGGGCTTTAAATAGAATAGGATGTGTTTATTGGGTTCATAGGGCTGGTTTTGGGCTTAGCTAAATAATGATAATAAAATTGGATAAAATATGAGTTTTTGGGCTTTTTTGTGATATTTTATATCATAACCCAATTTAGATGATGAGATGTGAAACATTTGTGATTAACATAATAATGGAGCAAAAAATATTTGGGAAAACCCAATAACTTATTAGCGGTATAAATAGGTGGTACTCAAATAAAATTAGGTGTTAAAAAAAAAGTACCCTAACACAATCATATTTTGCCATAACCTCATAAAGATTAATAGTGCCAATCAAATTGTTATCAAAATAACAAAGAGGGTTTGCAACACTCTCCTTATTAACAACTTTTAGGCCAGCAAAATGGATCAAAGCATCAAATCTGTCTCAAACAAAGCCAATGGCACAAAATTAAGCCAATTCTGAAAAAGTCTATAATTTTGTTTTTTTTCGTAGAAAATAGTTAACAATAAAATTGAATGAAAATAGTGGAAAATCATAGCACTGCTAATGTAATTGAAATCAAACATACTGTGTTTGAGAAAAGAGCTTCTCCAAGTCCTTATTCCTAAGATCACCCTGTAATCAAACCAACACGTAATGTAACCAAAAGCCAAAAACCTCAAAACGCCACCATTTGGTTGCCAAGAAATTGTTAATTTAAAAAAAAAAATACAAATCTCCCGAAAATTAAAACCAGCATTGCTCAAGATATTCAAGAATCTCTAATTTCTAACCTTCTTTTCCCTCATTTTCTTGGTAACCAAACAAAATAGAAATTTACACACACACAAAATTGAATACTAGGTGGAATTCAAGATTCTAAGAATGCTTAGGGCCGAACAAATCACGAACCCTATCAACAGCTTCTGTGATGGAATTATCAAGATTGTCGATGATCGAAACCCTAAAGCCTTCATTGAGAAGCTGAACCACGGTGTGAGAGCCAATGAAACTGGCTTCTTCGATAACTTAATCGTCTATTCCGAGAAAGTCATTTTCAACTCGAATTATAAAATACAAGTAGTTCGGATAATATGTTCAAACCTCATACATCCAACCCATACTTCAAATTCCAAAGGACAGGTATGTAATTCCATTTCCAAAGTATCCAAACCCTAGCCCCAAATTATATTATTGGGGAGGAAGAGAAATATCAATGGAGAGAATAAGAGAGAGAATACCAAAAATTCTTTGCAAAGTTCTACTAGGTAATTTCCAAATTCAATTTTTTTTTTCTCAGGAAACAAATAGAGAGTGTAAGGTTGAATTTATTCAACCATCTAATTGGCTTTATTCCGTGCCAAATTTGCTTGTATTTCAAAGATTCAAGAACCCCCGTATTTAGGTGGGTTTGATGTAAGGGTAGTGAGTGAGATAGAGTGAAGTTTGCTCAAAGTGTGCAAGAAAACAAAGACTCGCGGCTTGGCCTCGCGGGTGACTCGCGACTGCAAGCCGCCAAAAGCAGCACACGTGCCAAGCATGCCGGAAGGTGAACAGTCATGCTAGCTGGAGCACTACAGGACAAAACAGACAATCTGCCATATGGTTATCTCGCGATCGGATCTCGCAACTTAGTCAAGCCGCGAGGTCAAGCCGCGAGCCACCCTGTTTTGTAAATCCCGACGTTTCACATTCTGTCCCACTCCAAGATAAATACCCCTTTTACCCACAAATGTAAGAGAGCTTCCAGAAAGATTTTTGAGAGAGAAACCCTAAAGAAAAACAAGATTGATTCACCAACAATCTATACATTAGAGTCTCTTCAAATTCCTCAACTCTCTTCCTCTCCATTGTCAAATCCTTGAGAGGCATCTTACCAAACCCTGCTCTCACCATTTTTATTACTGTGAGAAGGTCATTTTGGATTTCTGGGAAGCGATTAGGAAGGAACCAATCTTCATTGGTTGATGCTACGGTCTAGTAGCGGAATCCGGGAAGTTAGAAAAGAAAAAGGTTCGACGCAACCTCGTTGGAGCAAGAAGCTTGGAGGGCTTAGGTGCTCTGGGTAGATTAGGCTTGGAGGGTCTATTGCTGTCCATGTATCCCAACTATATTTTCTAGTGGATTGTTTACCGCTTGGAGGGGGGCGGAGAGGTTTTACGCCGAGGGCTTCGGTTTCCTCTTCGATAACACATCGCATGTTGTCTTTGTGTTTGCATCTTCCTTCCTCTCTATCTTTGCCTTTTTATTATCTGCTGTGGGTTGTGTTTTAAATTTGGTTTAGATAGTTTTACCAATTTCATATTATAGCTTATGTTAAGTTTCCGCACACTAGTTGTTTGACATAATGCTTGAATTAGTTAAGTTGTAATTTGGGGGTCTAAACGTTCAAGGGTGTTTATACACATATTTGAACATTCAATTGGTATCAGAGCGGGTACACTCTTATTGGTTTCAGTACCATTGTGTGATCCTTGACTCCCTTTTGAGATGGATCGGTCTCAATCCCTAAATGCACCTCCATATTTTGATGGTAGTAATTATGCTTTTTGGAAGGTTCGCATGAGAGCTTTTCTCGTATTCTATTGATGAATCTGTTTGGGATCTTTGTTGAGATTGGTTGGACCAGACCGAGGCAGCCAAATCCACATGGGATAAGGCAGACTTGCTGCATCTAATGCTAACAAAAAAAGCACTCAATGCTATTTTCTGTGGTGTGTCTCCGGATGAATTTCACAGGATTTCTCACATTACCGTTGCCAAAGAAGCATGGGAGATTTTGGAAACCACCTACGAAGGCACGAAGAAAGTGAAAGACACCAAGTTGCAAATGCTGACCACTCGGTTTGAGGAGCTCAAAATGAGTGAGGATGAGTCCTTTGACTCTTTCTATGGGAAGCTAAATGAGGTGGTTGTCGGCAAGTTCAATTTGGGGGAGAAAACAGAGGATTCTAAAATTGTAAGGAAGATCCTTCGATCTTTGCCAGAAAGTTTTCGTGCTAAAGTGACAAAGCAATTGAAGAGCAAGGACCTTGATGACATCAAAGTCCAGGAGCTGGTTGGGTCTCTTCGGACTTATGAGATGTCGCTACCCAATCAACGGAAGAGCAAATCTCTTGCTCTTAAGACCATTAATGAGAAGGTGGAAGATCAAGACTCATCGGGAGAAGATGTGGTTGACAAAGATGTTGCATACCTTATTAAAAATTTTAGAAAATTCTTGAAATTCAAAAATAATGGCAAATTTGGTGATAAAGGAAAATTCCAAAGTTCAGGAAGGGAGAAAAAGGAATTCAAAAGGAAAGATGGAAAAGAATCCCAACCTACACAAGGTGTCACTTGTTTCGAATGTAACGGGCATGGACACTTTAAGAAGGAATGTCCGAATTATTTGAAATCGAAAGGCAAAGTGTATGCCACGACATTGAGTGACTCGGATTCATCTGACTCAGAATCTAAAGAAAGCTGTGATGGAGAGGGGAACTATTTAGCTTTTATGACTATTGCTCATGTTGAGTCTTCGAGAGGAGTTGAATCTGCTTGTACGAGACCTTGGAGAACATAGTGATGATGAATCACCGGGAATTGTTGAAGAATCAGATGTTGAAGAAGATGAAAGCATAGCCAATCTTCAAGAGAATTATAACTCACTTCTGGAGAAGTCGGGTGAGTACACAAGGATGGCCAAGGCTGCTGTAAGAAAAATGAAGAAGGCAGAGGAGGATTACAAAAGTCTCCTAATCTGATATAGGGAGGCCAAATGTGAGATAGAAACACCGAATGATGAGCTGTTCGAAGCTTACACAAAAGTGAGATTTCTTGAGCAAGAGGTTGTGCAAGCAAATGCTAAAATAGAGAGGGTCACCACCAAGAAGCTAGATGATGTTATTTCATCTCAAAAGAGTTTTTCAGACAAATCGGGATTGGGATATACCGGAGGAAGTAGCCCATCCGAAACAAATCACTAAAGAAGTGAAGTTTGTAAAGGCCAAAGATCCAGTTGTAGTTGACCTTGCTGATGAGAAGCTCAAGACGGAGGAGAAGAAGAATGTGGTGAACCAACGGTTGTTGAATTCCTGTAATCAATCTGTGGGCAGGTCTAAATCTCGTACCAAGTCACGTCCACGACCACAAAGAGGTCCTAGAACAACTTATGTGTGTCATTATTGCGGACTTCAAAGGCATACTCGACCAAATTGCCAAAAGCCGAGAGCAAAGAATAGTGCAACTCCTCAAAGGTCGGGAGGACCTAGAAATGATAGAAGAAATTGGGCAGGTGAACAATCTAGAGATCGAAATGGTGATCCCGGAATGATAAACGTAATGAAGATGATTGGTGCATTCACCAACTGCTTGGAAAGCTTCTCACGAAGGTTTGAAAGCCCTAACTTCCGTACCCAATCCTATAAGGAAATCACCCTAAACGCAGGTGACGTGTGGGTGAAAAAGGGTACTCATGCATAAGCATTACAACATGTCCATGCATTAATACTTCATATGCTTTGCGGCGATGTTTGTTTGTTTGCTTGCTGTTTTTGCTGTTGGTTGTTTGCTTGTCTTCTTGTGCATACGTTTAATTTATTTCGTTTTTGATCAATCTTTTTCTTCTAGTGTCAAAAATCCAAAAATCACATAAAAATTAGAAAATCAAAAAGTTTGATTGACATTGTTGAGCTTTTGTCTCAAAACCTGTTTTGCCTTGTACCTTTGTGCTAATGGCTTTGTGCATTTTCGAGCATTGCTTGTTTCTTTGCACTCATATCATTGTGGGAGAAATCTTGAAATCTATGTGATTGTTGTAAATAGATCTTCAAACTTGTCATGAATGATTAGTGAATGGTTATGATGATCTTGAAACATGCATAGACTTGTGTCTATATATCTTCCCACTCTTTATTTTTGTTTTTGCTAAAAAGTGCTCACCAAATGTAAATCTCCAAATGAAAAGAGATATTGAGCTGCAAAAGCCTATCGCACATTCTAGTATTCGACTAGGAAAAAGGGTAAGCGACCTTATATTAAAGAGAATGTTTATTCAAAAAGCCAAAGGCTTGTTCATTAAAGTGAAATATCAAATATCACTCTCACAATGAGAGGTGATTACCTCAAAAGATCAAAAAAATCAAATGTTATGGTTGAAAGTGGAGTCAAATGTAAAGCTCCAAGATATGTTATCAAGTTTTGTGAGAGGTCATATATACATATTTCTATAATTGAGATGGTTCACATGATCTAGTGCAAATTGTGTATGTCTTGGTTGAATTGATCATTGAAGTTTTACATTAGACTAAGGACTATCTCATTGTTGATATCCACACACAACACACAAGTTTATGTTCAATAAATGCCATATTCATTTGTGTGATTGTACTCGATGAAATGTGTTTTCACACGCTCAATCTTTGTTAATTCAAACACAAAAAGATTTTTGAGTGTTTTTAGGTATTTTTGGAAAGTATTTTTGGTTAAAAATCTGAAAATTTCAAAAACCCAGTTTTACCCTGTTTTGGCGACTCGATCGCGGGTAAGTCAAGTCGCGAGCTTCAGTCGCATCTTCGCGGGTCATTTTTGGCGACTTGTTCGCGAGCGGAAGGTCCATTTGCGAGGGTTACTCAGAGATTTTCGCGGCTCAGCTCGCGACTCACTCATGGGTAGACCTTCCAAGCGAAAAACACTTAGAAAATTTTTAAAAATTTTTGTCCTTGAGTGTTTTGGCGGCTTGATCTGGCGACTTTGTGGCGACTCACTCAAGTTGCGAAAAATGCGTGTTTGGCAAAAATCGAGGCAGTTTTTTAAATCTTTTTCAGTTTTCCCTCGAACTTTTGTGATTGTTCATCTTCTCTCTCAACTATTTCCTTCCCAAACACTCCATGCTCCCATCTCAAAACTTCATTGTTGCGTATTTTCTGCTCAAAATCTTCAAGTAACAGGTATGGGTTTTCATTCTTGGACTCCTTTCTACTTGTTTTTGTGTTTTTCCCCTTTGATTTTTCGCATTAGTTTATGTTTTTGAGATGGGTTTATGTTTCGGCTATAACTCTTTGTTCATGCTTAGCTTGTGGTTGCTTCTGCTTGAGTTTGAAATTTTTTTTAGTTGTTGTGTTTGGTCTTCATCATGTGCTTAGCTGAATTTTTTTGGTTACTCATTTTGACTAAACTTGTCTTTGATGGTTTGTTTCAAAATGTTCCTATTATGGATGTGTAGTTTCTTGTCTTTGAGTGTGCATGTTATATTGTGTGAATCCATTGGGAGCATCTGTTAAGTTTTACTATGCTGATTATGAGTCATGTCATTTTTCATTCCATTGTATGTCTCATTGACATATATTTGTCTTTAGGATGTTTTCTATCTCTGATGATTTAATTCTCCCTGTTGTTCTTGTGTTTCCTCTTTTAGGATTGTTTATCCATGTGGTGGTTCTAAGTAGCATAATGTTTAAGTGTTCCAGTTTATCTGTGTGGCTGCAATTTCTTTGTTAATTACATGGTACTGACTAGTTCTACTCATGTATTGTTCTATATTGTTGTGGCATCTTCTGATTGTTCACAAATGGCTCCCTCACCTCTGAAGAGGAAAACTCCTGCAAAGAAGGCTGACAAAAGATTGAAAATGGATTCTAAACTGTTTAGGTCAGTTCAACACTTTGAGAGATACAAGGATATCTTCTTGAAAGCGGGAATTATTCAAGAAAGATTTGTAGATTTGGAGGATTTAAGAAACTCCTTTATCCCAAATTTTGAAGGGAGAGGATGGGAAAAGCTTCTAAGTGATCTCCCTATAGTGTGTGAACCCCGATTAGGGAGTTTTATTCAAATCTTTGTGATAAGGGAGAATGATTTAAGTCATTGGGTTAGAGGTAAAGAATTCACTTTGGATGCACATGTCATTGATGATGTGCTAGGGCTTGAAGGATTAGAAGATCGGGAGTTTGTCAATTACAAGGATAGGATTGTTTCTATTGAAACTGTTCAACAAAGGATAGGTGGACAGAGAGAAGGGAAATGTCCGAATACCACAGACCCTTTCCAAAGGACATGAGGTGTCTAACAATAATCATGATGTTTAACCTCTACCCCATAAAGAAGTTGACTACAATCAACTCGTGCAAGAGCAATATTCCCGATGGATCTCAAAGAAAAGAATTTCATTGACATAAGTTCCCACATATATGACACCATTATGGATGAGACAAGAACAACCTCTAGGCCAAAATTGATCTTTCCTAGCTTGCTAATGAGGATCTTTAGAAAGAAGGGTGTTCCAATCCCTCAAGACATCAGTTCCATGTCCACACCCTCTGCAATTAACAAGCTTACCCGCAAAAGGATAAGTGTTAGGCTTCCAGGAGAAGAAGATGAAGGTGATGAAGGAGAGGGTGTCCCAATGGAGACCGAGGTAGAGGCAGCAGGGCATGCATCAACCTCAACACCCAAGAGGAGTGGCAAAAGGACTAGAGCATCAACTTCTTCGGATACACCTCCGGATGCTTTCCAAATCATTTTGGAAAGACTTGATGGGATCAAAGGAGTCCAGACCGAGCACTCTGAGAGGATGAGAGCCATGCAGGACCAGATTGATATTTTGTCTCGCAAACTTGATGACTTCACCACCCAAAGATGGGATGAAGTGACCCTTTGGCCATTCCGGTCAAAAAGGGAGATGTTTCTTTCTGTTGTTAATGACATTGTTGATGAGAAGCGGAAAAGCAACTCTTAAGGGGGAGTAATATGTTGAGGGGGAGTTGTCAAAATCAGAAACTTTGTTGACTTTGTTTATATATGCTTATGTTTTAATGTTTATATGGGTTTGATACACTATGGTTTTGGTGTATAGTTGTTTCTAACTCATAACTTATACTCTTGGTTTAATCTTTTATATATTTTGTTGATATTATTCAGAATATTTTGTATTTGTACCCATGTGCTTTTGTAAGCTTTTAGGGTTAATGTTTTATACATATTCTGTAGGCTTTATGGTTTGTACCTTACTTAATGCAGCCTTTTATGCTATGTTGAAATCAGTACTTATATCTAAATGTCTTGCATTTTGATTTATGTCTTATTACTCTTGTGCCCTTGTAGGATTGTTCCTAGATGCATATACCTTGTGTATTATGCATTGGTTGAGTGTTGAGCATACAAGTATCTTGCCTTGTGCTTGTTAACTTGTATGTCCTTGTGTTCATTCCAAGTGTGAATGAGCATTGTGATCACTACCTTGTAGTGATTACTTGGTTGATCAAGCCATGGTTTGTTTCTTAACTCCATCTTTGCTTGATCACATATTGCCTGTTTCATATGCATTTTACGATTTTCTGCTTTCAATGATCATGGTGTATTGTTGTGTTTCAGGAGTATTATGTTCATATGATTCAAGTGCTTCACAGCTTCTAGAGTTAGGTGTGAGTGAGTTTTGTTTAACTGTTCCCAACTCACATGTTAAATCTAGAGCCTGTTTTAGGGTTTTATCACGGAATAGCCAAAGGGGGAGATTGTAAGGTTGAATTTATTCAACCATCTAATTGGCTTTATTCCGTGCCAAATTTGCTTGTATTTCAGCATTTAGTAACCCCGTATTTAGGTGAGTTTGATGTAAGGGTAGTGAGTGAGATAGAGTGAAGTTTGCTCAAGAGTGTACAAGAAAATAGAGACTCGCGGCTTGGCCTCGCGGGTGACTCTCGGCTGCAAGCCGCCAAAAGCAGCACACGTGCCAAGCATGCCGGAAGGTGAACAATCATGCTAGCTGGAGCACTACAGGACAAAACAGGACAATTGGCCATACGGTTATCTCATGATCGGATCTCGCGACTTAGTTAAGCCGCGAGCCACCCCTGTTTTGTAAATCCCGACGTTTCACATTCCTCTCCCACTCCAGTATAAATGCTCCTTTTACCCACAAATGTAAGAGAGCTTCCAGAGAGATTTTTGAGAGAGAAACCCTAAAGAAAAACAAGATTGATTCACCAACAATCTATACATTAGAGTCTCTTCAAATTCCTCAACTCTCTTCCTCTCCATTGTCAAATCCTTGAGAGGCATCTTACCAAACCTTGCTCTCACTATTTTCATTACTGTGAGAAGGCTGTTTGGATTGGATTTACGGGAAGCGATTAGGAAGGAACCAATCTTCATTGGTTGATGCTACGGTCTAGTAGTGGAATTCGGGAAGCTAGAAAAGAAAAAGGTTTGGCGCAACCTCGTTGGAGCAAGAAGCTTGGAGGGCTTAGGTGCACTGGGTAGATTAGGCTTGGAGGGTCTATTGCTGTCCATGTATCCCAACTATATTTTCTAGTGGATTGTTTACCGCTTGGAGGGCGGCGGAAAGGTTTTACGCCGAGGGCTTTGGTTTCCTCTTCGATAACACATCGCGTGTTGTCTTTGTGTTTGCATCTTCCTTCCTCTCTAGCTTTGCCTTTTTATTATCTACTGTGGGTTGTGTTTTTAATTTGGCTTAGATAGTTTTACCAATTCCATATTATAGCTTATGTTAAGTTTCCGCACACTAGTTGTTTGACATAATGCTTGACTTGGTTAAGTTGTAATTTGGGGGTCTAAACGTTCAAGAGTATTTATACACATATTTGAACATTCAGAGAGAGAGAGAGAGAGAGAGAGAGAGAGAGAGAGCTGTATTTGGACAAAGGGGCGGAGGTGAGGGCTTTGATTATCAACGGCCGGTCGTCATCCGAGATAGGATCGCCAACCACCGCGCCTCAACCTATCATCGGAGATGAGATGAGACTTGAGAGAAAGAGAGAACTTTCTAAGAGTTCTCATTTAGTTTGGAGGATGGTTGAACAAAATGAAAATGAGTTTTCTAAGAGAGTGGGCAAAGACTTTATTCGAAAATTGGTTTTTTGAATTTTGAGTTCGTGAGAGGGAGAGACTTTATTCCAAGGGTTGTGTTAGAATTCCGTTAAGGAATGTAAAAATTTGGAGGAAACAACTATGCGGGATTTTAGTGTTTTAGTTTAGTTCAAGGGTTTTAATGACCATTGTAAGAAGATTAGTCAAATTTTTTAGCATGCCAGTTTTTAGCATTTGTTTCAACCATTTTTAGTGAACCCTTGGAAAAAATGGGCTGAAACAAGTCATGTTTTTTGTAGTGTATACAGCTTTGGCAGGTATCGGCGGGAAGGTGTTTGTGGCAAAGGAAGAGGCCATAGACAAAGTCGACAGAGTTCCCGACAGTGGCGTTGTAGAATTCAATGTTGCGTGTGGCGTTGAATGAGAGGTAAGTGAGGAGGTTATTGAGATTGGATTGGTAGGTGCTGTTGGTGGTGAAATTTATGCTGTTTGGACAGTTATGATAGACGTAAGTTGCAACGGCCTCCATTCTAGTATGGCCGAGGAAGTCGATCGAGAAAGTAGTAGAGGACCAAAAGGGTCATGCACAGGTTGAATTTGCAAGGCTGAGGCAACCCCATTATCATGATCAACTCAACCTCTTATGCTTTCTGCAAAGTACTACAATGTTTTCTATAGTAAGAAACTTTTAATACTAGCTATTCAACAAAATAATAAGTCAAGCCACCAGGGGCGACTGCACATTCACTTCAGGGGGTTCAATCAACCCCTAACTTGAAAAAAAAATTTATATATATATATATGAGATGGGTTTAAGTTACACCTGGTGTAACTTCACAAGAGTTATCCCTTTTTTGAACTATTGATTTGTATTAGATCTAAGGGTGAAAAAAACACTCATAGTCATATATTTATTGTTCCCTAGAAATTAGTAACTAAGTCATTAATTCTTCTTATTAAAAAATAAATAAATAAAAAACAGCATTAACTCTCTGCTTTCCATCATCTTCATCTTCTCTCCCTCCCACACATGGTCTTGTGTTCTATCTTGTGGGCGTCAATTGTGGGCTTGAAGACAAGACAATAACAATTGAAGTTTTGTTTTTCTGTTAAGTTTGCAATTTAAAAAATGATTTTGGATTGTTTAGTCATGTGTTCTGTTTTGATTAAATAATTCTCATTCCAAGTTAAAATTATTCCAAAGTTCATGAATGGTGTCGTTGAGTACTTGGTAAAGGACAAAAAGTCCTTATCTTATGCTAGAATTTTCGTAAAATATGAAACTTCAATCCTTATCCGATTCAAGTTAGTCGTGGTTGCGCTATTTTAGTTACTTGTGCAGGATTTCTTTTGATTACGGAATAAGAAATCAAACATGGCTTTTAAATTATGAAGCATGCTGTTTTTCCCTTTTTTTTTTTTTTTTTTTTTTTTTTTTGAGAGATAAAGACCGTGTGAGGGAGAGAAGATGAAGATGATGGAGAGCAGAGAGTAAATGCTATTTTTTATTTTTCTACTTTTAATAAGAAGAATTAATGACTTAGTTACTAATTTCTAGGAAACAATAAATACATGACTATGAGTGTTTTTTCCACCCTTAGATCTAATACAAATCAATGGTTTAAAAAATGTGTAACTTGAACCTATCTCTCTCTCTCTCTCTCTCTCTCTCTATGTATATAACATTACTTTACTAATTTAATTTACTCATAAAAATATTTTTGCACATCTTAGTTCAAATCTTGTATACCCTGATTACATATTAGCTTATTCTACAATCAAACAACAATTTAGTGTATTATTTATGTATAGATGAATGCAGTTGTATGGGTTAATAATTATACAATACAAGTAGGGTTGAGTTTTGTCATTTAGTTTAAAATATTTATATATAAAAAATGACAAATATATAACCACAATTGCATAAAAACAAAAATATTATACAAACTTAACAAAATAAAATTGTCATACTTTTATTGATAATAGATAATAACAACTAATAATAAACTATTATGAGACGGTTTCAAAATATGAAAACTTGTAGAAAGAAATTGTAAAACTTTATGTATTTGTGTGTGTATTTTTTTTTTTTTTTTTTTTTCATAACTCAATATATTCAAGTTCTTTTCCTTTATATTAAATTTTGTTTAATTTAAGTTTCTTAATGACCCCTAGAAAAAATTCCTAGAGCTGCTGTTGAGCCACCTTGATCTTTTTATCAATTTTTTCCTACGACTTTGTTGTCATTGAGGAAAAGACCAAAGAGTAACGAAGATGACAATAGTATCACAAATCTTACGCTACGGTGGATGGGGACAGAAGTGAACCTTTCGGCAGGGGTGCTTCTGTGGGCGGAATAGTCTCTGTTAGTTGGTCAAAGAATCACGTCTACGAGTTTACGTGTAGTAGCAATTGCATAGAAAAATTTATTTTAGGAGACCATCTCAATATCATCTCATAAGTTACATAAGTTATACTTGCATCTAATCACATGAGCCATCATGTCATAAAATAAAAAATTTCCTATCATTTATTATTCAATTTGACTTTTTTTTTTTTTAAATTAGATTTAAAATTTTTTATATATTTATTTTAAGGTTTTTAATGTAATTAAAATTATTTTTTTTTAGTAAGATACCATTTGTTTAAAAGAATTTTTACCCACTCAGCAAAAAAAAAAAAAAAAAAAAAAAAAAAAAACCCTTTTTTTTCTTAATTGACATAGAACAGATAATATAGGCTTTTCATGAACTGAAAAAACTGCAAAAATTTACACAAGAAATTCAAAAAGTATAAAAGTGTTAGTAAAAATCATCAATGCCTGTAACAAAATTGAGTGAAAATTGAGACACGAAGGGAAATAGCATTAGGAGCAAGCCTCGTGTCCAAAATCCCAGCTGCCTTTTGCACAAATTCCTTTGCTAAGGCCCTAAAATCTTTTTTTTTTTTTTTTTTCTGTGTTTTAGTGATTTTTTTTATTATAACTTTTAATTTAAAAATCAAAATAATTTCATAACATTTTCACAACAAATCTTAGGTAGCAAGTTATAACTCACTGTTAGTGGTGGGTAAAAAAGTAATTTCAATAAGAGGTTCAAATTAAAATTAATAACAAACTACCACCTAGAATTTGTTGTGAAAATGTTATGAATATAGCACTTCAAAAAAAAAAAAAAAAAAAAAACCCAATAGATGGATAATTCCTCAACCTATGGTCTTCCAAATACACTAAAAAATACCCAGATTCTTGTTAATCACATTCCAAATCACTAGAGAATTAGAGATCAACATTAAAAACAAAATAAAACAAAATAAAATAAAATAAATGTCTTTGTTACTATGTGTGCGCTATGCACTTGTCCCTTGCTTTGCCAGTCATCTTGTTGTGAGCACGTGGTTGTCAGCTCATTATTCCAATGGCAAGCTAGAACTGTTAGAATTTAGACCCTTGAAAATACAGATTGTTTAACCTAATTTACAAAGAAGTTGTTACTTAGTTCAATTAAACAGATCTAGGTTAAACAAGTATCAATCATATCAAAACAATGGAAAAGTAAAGAACACAACGATATGATAACTCAGGAAAACCAATAAAACAGTCTAGATTCAAGGTAAAAACCCTGAGGAGGATTTAACATAAAAAATCCACAAGGCAACAATTCACTAAGATAGGTTCTTTAGTTAATTGATATTTAGTGTTAAAAAAAATAATAAAATAAGAACTGTAGACTCTCCAATTTATACCTACCAATATCCGGAGTCTTAGGGGTCATTTGGTACTAGATTTTAAATAACAGTTTTCAGTGTTTAAACATTGAAACATGTATTCTTACAAAACTTTTTAACTCACACATATTTCCACAACACTTAAACAACGATACTAGAAATCTCTAACCAAACGACCCTTAATCCCTATCAAAACTAATATAGCTTAATTATAGGCCCAACAACCCACATCAGAAAGTTCAAGCCCATTTTAGGCATGTTTTCTAAGTTCCCGTGACAAAAGGTCGGAGGCTAGAATGAAGAGATAAGGTGAGACTCACTTGCCTCAAGTCTCTTTTGGGATTTGGGTTCAAAGGATTTAGTGGTTCAATGGTTGCCCCATTATCAACACTATATAAGTGACTATAATGAAACACTATGTTAGCAAGTGTATCCTGGTGGCTAAACCCTACTAATTTGAGCATAACAATGATGAAACTTACGATAATAAGCAAGCTAGCTCAAAAACCGACTCAAATATGGCCCATATTTTAACTTCTGTTTTGTTTTGTTGTGTGAGAGAGAGAGAGAGAGATTTCAGCTTCTAGTCTCAAAAAGAATTAACCATTTATGTTTTTATTTTTAAAATATTTCGAATATAATTTATTAATCTTACATTGAGGCCTTCTTTCCTTTGTTTTTTTTTTTTTTTTCTTTGACTCTTTTTCTCCTTTTTTTTTTTTTTTTTTTGGCTATAAATTTGGGTTTAATTTATTCATTTTACAAATCTTACTTGTTTAATTTTTTAAACTAAAGAACTAACTAAATTGGTTAAAATTTGGGAAACTTCCTCAATTTGAGAGCCTTAAGCGATTGCCTAACTAGACTAAGGAAGAGCTCCCCTGGATATGGGCTAAGCTGTTGAAAAGCCAAAGGTGAGGTGGGTTTTTGTGTCTTAAACCTCTTTTAGGATTAAGTGATTGCCCCCATTAATTAATTAACATTTCATTAGTGACTGTAGTGAAACACTGTGGTAGTACGTGTATCCCGTGATGGCTAAAACCCTACTGATTTGATTGCAACAATGATTTAATTCCATCTCATCTTGTCTCATGCTTTTGACATGTCAATCTTTAGGGTTGCAAACCCTTGTTTTCTTTCCTTTCCTTTGAATATAGTTGTAAATTTCTCATTTCAACCATTCGTTATCGGCGATGTCTCTATCTAGGAAAAGTCATTTTGGAAAGTCATGATTAATTAGAGTTTTCAACCAATGTTTTAGTATCTTGACTAGCACCAATGGCAGAGCGAAAAAATCTTTCCAGGGGGACTAAGATGACTATAACAAAAATATTATATACAAAGAAAACAAATACTTGATTTATAAGTTAACTTTAACTGATTAAAGTTGTGTCATTAGTTTTTTCATGGTACTAAATTTTCCAAAAAAAAAAAAAAAAAAACTTTTTTATGTACACATTTAAATAATCACTAAAAAAAACTCATTTCTATCTTGTTACAAAATTTCATTTTGACAAGTTTCATGGCTAACAATACACATTCTGTAGAAATGGTTGCAACTACAAGAGTAATAGTAAACTTTTAAGCCCTTCTAGAGAGTTTAATATCTAAAGATTTAACAATTGAGACAAAGGATTGAACACTAGTTTCAAAATGTTGAACATTTTTCCTACTTTGCGTCAATTATAGACAAGTTACTTAAATTTGTAATCAGTAAAGTATAAACTACGTTTAAGGGTCTGTTTGGGAATAACTTATTTAGCCGAAACTAAAAACGTTTTGTTGAAAATATTGTAGATAAAGTTAAAAGTTAGTTGAAATAGTACAATGATATTTATAAATAGTATCAAAAAGTGCAATGGGACACATAAATAGTAAAAAAATAAATTAAGGGACTGTTTGGGATACACTTATTTTGCTGGAACAAAAAACGTTTTGCTGAAAATAATGTAGATAAAGGTAAAAGTTAGCTGAAATAGTACAGTGTGACCTATGAATAGTACCAAAAAGTGTAATGGAGCCCATGAATAATAGCAAAAATAAGTTAAATAGTAAAATAAGCTAGTTTTTTTAAGTCGGAGCCAAACATACACTAAATAGTAAAAGAAACTATCCAATATAAGCTTATCTCAAACGGAACCTAGGTATAGTAAGAGAAAACTTTATCTTAGTACCTTGAACTTTTAAGCAAATAATAACTCCATATAAATAAATAAATAAACCAAAAAGCATTATTATAAAATATAAGTTTTTTTGGTTTTTTTTTTTTTGTTGTTTTTTTTTTGGAGAAGATTGTAAAATATAACTTATATTTCAACAATCAACACTTTTATATTTTTATAATCAAAATATCATATCAACAGTGACGAATACAATCCACTCATCCGATGGTAAATAAAAAATAAAAGTCACTCATTCATTCATACCAGCCATACATTATATATTATATAAAAGCTACACAAATACAATCAACATTATTGTAGTGAACTGAGAGAGAAAGGGAGAAACACTTAGGATAAATTTAAAAATTGCAAGGTTTAGGCAGGGTTCGACCAGTTACCCAAATCCTTGTGTTCAGTTTCTTTTTTTTTTTTTTTTTTTTTTTTCTTTTTTTTTGGTTCGGATAATATATTGCTCAACGGGATAAAGGTACGATGAGGACATGAGTGGTGCATATGGGGCCTCTTGATGCAGGACAACAAAAGCGACTATTCTATTTCTGCCACTATAATGGAGAGAGATGCAAAGAAAATCCTATTTATTTCCAACCTAATCCTCGTGAATTTATTTTCTTTAATATTTTTATTGAGATATAAGACAATAATAAAGCAAATCTTACTTGAATCGTGAAGAATTGCGAATTAGGATAGAGCTAAATGGATGTACACGCTGTTATTAGAACCTTTAAACTAGAGTTATCCATAACACCCCCCCTAAATGAAAGTGAGTGTAGACCTTATGTCTCAAAATCCTTGTCGGACTATAGTTATGTCTCAAGATCTTTATCTTCTTGTAACAAATAACTCAAAGTAAGTTTATTTCTCCTCCAAAATCCAAAAGAAAAAACAAAAAAAGAAAACAACAACAACAGAGGTTAGATGCATAAATTGCAATTCCTCTTAGGAGAGGATAAACTTTTACTAGTTTTCATCTAAATTTATTTTGTATATTAAATTATTGATCATAAATCTCTCAATATATAGCAGCTTTTATTGCTTTCATTTCAATAAAGTACTCAAATTACTTTTTAATTACATATTGTAATTTATTTGTAAATATGCTAATCATAAAAACTTCGTTTCACCTTTCGAAAAAGAGAGTAAAAAAAAAAAAAAGGGTCTTTTCATTAGTGTGTCAATAATCACATTCCAAATGTCCATGATTTTTGAGTAACAATCACATTCTCAATCTGTTTTTTTTTTTTTTTTTTTTTTTTTTTTTAGGTTTCACACATTCTCATCACTGACATGATTATCTGGTTCATTCTACATCCAAAGCTAGCCAGAGTGTGCAAGCTCATTGGATACTAAATCTACTATATGTCATTTATGCCAGTCCTCTACTCTTGGGTTTGTATTAGCCCAGGAAATAGCCCAATTAGCATTCACATATGTAACGACCACAATATGTGCCCTTACAAGTTTTTCCTTTATAATTGAGTTTTTGGCCGAAAGGGCAGAGAAAAGAGGAGATTCCAACATGTATGTACTTATTCTCGAACTAAAGGACTTGTAACTCAGACTTTTTGTCCTAAATTCAACACTATACATTCCTTAAACCAACCAAAGCCGTGTGTAGCTATAAGTTCTAGTTTCATCACATGGTAAAACAAAAAAAAAGTAATTAAAGCTGGATAATAGCTTGCTTCCTTACACTATCGAGGATACAGTTCAGTGATCGGTTCTCCATCAACTGACCATGGCACCGAATGGCTTGAAAAACTATCATGTTGCAGCTCCTTTTTTGGCATATTCCTGTTTGCTTTATTCCGAAGCAAAAATGCTGGCTGCTGAGGTAACTGCAAGCTAACAGAATAACTGTCAAGCATGAGAACTACCGTTGCCATTGTAGGTCGGTTGGCTGGGTTTTCTTGAACACACAATAACCCAATATTGATGCATCTAATGACTTCATTTCTTGAATGGGAACCTCTTATAGTTGGATCCAGCAATTCAATGGGTGTCCCACTTTTCCATTGTTTCCAAGTCTGCAAAGATAATATTCAAATCATTACAATTTTCTATTTACTGGACCCTGGCCAGCCAGAACCACCCCAATTATTTTCTCTTGAGCACTTGGAACTGATAATATTGGCATTCATAAAGTTTAACACAAAATTGAGATAATTTGATCCACACTCACATAGCTTAAGAGGTCCTCATCGTGTTCTGACTAATAGAAACAACGGTTCTTCTTGCCACTTATAATCTCTAGAATTAGGCCGCCAAAACTAAACACGTCAGACTTTACTAAGAATCATCATTGCATTGCATACTCTGGAAACATGTAACTAATGCCAACAAATACCATCAATACGACAATATCAAAAAGTAAGATTTTGGAAACCAATTATAGTAGCATAATTGTAAAGTCGTTTGTTTTTCAAGCTATCAATCACCTTAAAAAGTACAAATCTTTCCTTTTTCGATAATTCTAACATACTACAAAAGAAAATAAGTGATTTTGTTGATTTAGATTAAGTAAGGTCGAATAAAGCAATTAAAAACTTACTATGTTCCAACGATTCTACTTGTATTTCCTTGAGCTTGATCCGCTACAAATATTCTTGCCATGCCAAAATCTGAAATCTTTGGATTCATATTGGCATCTAACAAAACATTGCTAGCTTTAAGATCACGATGTATAATTCTAAGTCGAGAATCTTCATGAAGATAGAGAATCCCTCAAGCGATCCCTCCTATAATCTTGTAACGACTTGACCAATCTAGTTGCCCTTGCCTATCTGAGTCAGTTAAATTTTTTTTTTAAATTAAATATTCAACTCAGAAATGAATGAGACTCAAAAGGATGATAAAATTAATTGATTCAATTCAAAAGATCAACTTTATATATTCTCATTATTTTGTAAATTTTCAGCTTGTGGAAAGTTCAATGACAAGCAGATCATTGAAACATTTGTGCATCAAGATGTCAAGCGATTTTAAAAATAAATCAAGAACGAGTTCAAACTGGCCAAACCAAATAAAAAGTAATCAAGGCTTCTGTTAGGCACGTATTCATAAATATGTATCTTTTCTTCTCCTTCAAAGCAAAATCCCAAGAGTCTCACTAGATTCCCGTGTTGAAGCTTGGCAACCAACCCAATCTCATTCTTAAATTCTATTGCACCCTACACAAAGCTTTGGGATAGTCTCTTCACTGCTATTTCTTGTCCATTGGGAAAAGTACCCTGGAAATATATAGGGTTAGGAGTAACTTACACTTTGTGTAACTTTAAGCACTAGAATGCCATCTAATTAAAAACTATTTATTGAAATACATATATATATGTATGTATGTATAACTATATTTCTACCTTGTAAACCGTACCAAAACCACCTTTACCAATCTTATTATCATCCGAGAACTTGTTCGTGGCGGTTTCAATTGTAACCAAGTCATATTGCAAGGACTCTATGGCTGTTATTTCAATTCCAACTACACAACCAAACATTAAATATATTGAATTCTCAAAATGACAAAAATTTTACGGACAAATGTTTAAGGATAATGACATATATAATATGATCAAACAACTATTTTTTACCATTTGGTTCCAGAAATTTATTGTATTTCTTCCTTGTTTTACGCAGGAAGCAAACTCCAATGGCAAAAAGCACCATAGCAACAGAAATTGGGACAGCAATGGCGATAATTGTTGCAGATGACTTACTTTTTCTTGTAAAAACAATTAACCACATAATTGACTTGGCAAAAACTTTGATGGTCCATTATGGGAATTAAAGGTCCACATAATTCTGCTTCGTACTCATCCAGGAGACAAGATTATTACCCACATAAAAACAACCCCCCAAAGTACTCTTTCTATCATCAACATTCCCAACCTAGTCTGCATCGTAATACCCACTAAGACATCATTGATGTCCCCGCTATACCATACTCCGAAATTGGCAGTGGATTTGACATATTTTATGATTATTTTTAAAGCAATCATATAAGACTCTTTGGGGTTAGCCCGATATCTAGCACAAACTCCTACATTGTAACTAATGTCAAGTCTACTAGCAGTAAGGTAAAGGAGACCACCTATCATGCTTCTATATAAAGAAGAATAAACACTTTTGCCTAACAAATCAACAGTGAGTTTAACATTTGGGCTCATGGGGGTTCTAATAGGACTAGCAGATTCCAATTCAAACTTTTTCATAAGATTTTTAGCACATTTAGATTGAGATATGAGTATACATGACTCTTCTTGTGATTTAATCGCAATCCAAGGAATTGATTCAACTCTCCAATCATGCTCATCTCAAACTCGGCCTGCATAAGTTTTGAAAAGTTTTGAGCAAGTTCATCCTTTGTAGACCTGAAGATGATATCATCAACATAGACTTGAGCTACTATCAACTCATCATTCTCCTTTTTGATAAAAAGAGTTTGGTCTGTTGTCCTATTATGAAGCCAAGGGAGACCAAGTATTCTATAAGCCAGTCATACCAAGCTCTGGGTGCTTACTTTAATCCATAGAGAGCCTTCTTGAGGTATAACATATGATTCGGAAAGTGTGGATCAATGAATCCTTTTGGTTGAGCAACATAGACATCTTCTTTAAGAAACCCATGCAAAAAGATTGCATGTATGAGTTCTCGAATTCTTTACCATGATCACTTCGAATTCGATCAATCTTTATGTTCTTCTCATTTTGTTGTCTCGTACACAAAGCTTCAATGTGCTCGGGAGCATCCGAGTTGAATCTTAGAAGAATGACTTAAGTATACCTAGTGAAATCATCTACTATAACCATCATGTATCTCTTTCCTCCAAGAGATTCAGTTCTAGTTGGACCCATGAGATCCGGATGTAGTAGCAGATGTCCAAGTGCTTGGATGTTTTGCTTTCATTTGTTTCCCAAGCTGACACGATCCACACACAATATTGCTAACCCTGCTGAGCTTTGGTATTCCCAACACTGATTCATGCTTAGATACAATTGACAGATGTTTGTACACAATATCAACATCAATTACCAATCCATAGCAATTATCCAAGGTGCGGACTCCGCTTATGAGTTTCTTCCTAAACTCATTCAACACAAGGTATTTCCCTTTTGAGAACAGCACCATGAAGTCTTGATCACATATCCGACTTATGCTCAACAAGTTTACTCTCGGACCTTCTACATACAACACATTTGTAATGTCTAGCAGTCCAGGTAGAGAGATGGTTCCCTTCCCTTTTATTTGTGATTTGATCCCATCATCGAAAGTGACATTTCCACCATTCTTAAACTCGAAACCTTGAAGAGAGAACGGTCTTCAATCATGTGTCTTGAGCACCCACTGTTAAGGTACCACAAACATGTGTCCATTACCTTTATGTAGACTTCATCATAAAGCACACTTCATGCTTGCTTAACAAATCAGTAGGAATGGTTTTCTCTCTCATCCGGCATTTATGTACAAAATCTCGATTTATCACCCTTCTCAAATGTACTCCTTTGCACATTTCATTTTAAGGCAATCTAGTTTCTTCCTTGTCACACTAAGACCTTTTTCAACAATCATCAATATAGCTTTCAAATAACTTTTAGACATACATTTCCTGAAACACTCAATCAAATAGAGATTAGAAAAAGCAAGATGTATTTGAAATAAAAGATCTTTTCATACCACTTGTAGCCATGACAATAGGGGTCAATGGATCACACAACAAAGATTAAACTTAATCAGAGTGTGCTCGCTCTGATACCACTTGATAGACTAAGAATGTATTGACCCCTTTGGCAAAATAATTAATTAATTATCCAAGTTAATTGATTAAGTCAATTTAATCATGCAATAGCGTGGTAGCACAAACAAATCACCAACTAAACTAAATGCAGCGGAAAATAAATTTGACACGGGTGATTTGTTTACGAATGGGGAAAACCATCGAGGCAAAACCCCACCGGGTGAATTTAAGGACACCACTCCTGAGAATCCACTATTATCAAATACCAACCTATAGTTGGACCCTTACCCTAATACGCAATTGGACTTATATTGTAGCGGCAATCTCTCCATTCAATGCACGAATCCCAGTACATGACTAACCAATAATGCACGGATCCTAGTACGTGACTAACACACCAACTTGAGGAAGATATTGGCTGCAAAGTTCTTTAGTTCATCCAACAATGAAGATCGGGAAGCTCTTTGGTCACAAAATCCTTGGCATAAAGACGTAGTAGCTTCTAGAGAGAATATGATGAACTAGAGAAAATTCTATCTCCGGTCACAATATGCATGGGTTATTCTTTTGCTAGGCCTTGTATCCTTTTTTATGGCTCTTAAAATAATCCTATTAGCCAATTACATCACATATGTCCCTAACAAGAATTACCGTAACCATAGTAGGCCTGTCAATTGGATTGTCCTATATACGGTGTAATTCTATATGGAGACTTTTGATGACTTCATTTTTCCTGTAAGAGTCTCCTAAAGTTGGATCCAACAATTCCAAGGGTGTTTCATCCCTCCAATGTTTCCAAGCTGGCCTGCACCAATTGGTCAAGTAATGTTGCAATGTCACTATCTTTTTGCACCAACACCGATGTGATGATGTTGGCATTCATATAGGAAGACAAAATCTGAATGTTTGGTTTATACTCACATAGCTTAAAAGGTATTTAGAACTATTTGCTTGACAAGAAGCACTGTTCTTCTTAGCAATTAAAATCTCTAGAATTAGGACCCCAAAACTACACACATCAAATTTCGGAGAAAATTGTCCAAACATGGCGTATTCTAGAGACATGTAACCACTACAAATATTGCACCATTGATACAGCAAATGTTAGTGACAAGATATGCTGACGGGTTTGCCTAAACAATGTAATGCTCATAGTATATTTGACAACATTACTCATGCATAGATTCATGCTACAGGGGAGGTTAGAGTGCAACACATCCCTATATTGTTGAAAGTAGAATTTGTAGAATATTAGATTAGAGTAGTGCAGAGTTTTGGTAGACATTAGAACTTACAATGTGCTGACAATCCTATTGGTGTTTCCTTGAGTGTGATTAACCCCAAAAGTCTTTGCCATGCCAAAATCTGAAATTTTTGGATTCATGTCTTGATCTAACTAATATTACTAGCCTTAAGATCATGATGTATAACTTTAAGTCGAGAATCTTCGTGAAGATAAAGAATTCCTCAAGCAATGCCTTTAATAATTTTGTAATGTCTTGAACAATCCAATTGTTCTTGTCTTTTAGGATCTACACATCCATCAAATATATATATATATATATATATATATATATAGAGAGAGAGAGAGAGAGAGAGAGAGAGAGAGAGAGAGAGAGAGAGAGAGAGAATAAAAATTAGAATAATCAATTAAGCCATGCACATATTCAACCAATTCTTTGACTTTGGGAAAAAATATTACAGTATTACATAGAGACAATTTAATCTATTCATCTCTTGTGAGTTCCACAACAATAGTGACTTATTAATAGTTATGCAAACAAACTGAGCCCCTCTTGGATGGATTTTATCCTCCTTGAAGAAAAACCTTAATCCTCACATATCCTACGGCAAACTATAAAATCAGACATATGTGTATAAGGGACTTACCATATAAAAAGTAGTCAAGACTTTTGTTGGGCACAAATTCGTAAACAAGTATTTTTTTTTTCTTCTCCTTCCAAGAAAAATCCCAATAACCTTACAAGATTTCTGTGTTGTAGCTTAGCTACCGTTACAACTTCATTTTTGAATTCTCCTAATCCTTGTCAAAAGGTTTGTGATAGCCTCTTCACAGCTATTTCTTGTCCATTAGGAAGTATGGCCTGAGAATATACTTCAACCAATCTTAGAACAATTTACCCCTATCAATTTCATGTAATCTCAATATCAAAAATGCTTTGGCGTTGTTGGATTTTGCATGTATTAGATTATCTATATTTGATGCGTAGAATTCTCCTCCCCCTAAAAAAAAAAAAAAAAAAACACAAAATGTAGACAAATACTGATAACTAATCCTATACCTTGTAAACCACACCAAATCCGCCTTCACCTAGCTTGTTACCATCAGAGAGTGGCTCCTTCAATTGTTGCAAAATCAAACTGCAAGGACTCTGATGTAGTAATATCATTTGCAAGACAAAACAGTTATTTACGTAACTACAAGTGTAAAAATTAGGAAATATGAAAATGTTATGCAATCAAATCATTTATTGTTTACCATTTTCTTCCTGAATAACATTGTATTTTTTTCTCTGCCTCCTTCTAAGGTAGCAGTAGCCGGCAACAAATAGCTACGAAGAAACAGAAATCGAAGCAACAACAAAGACAATTGTCCGCAATGAGATTTGACTTTTTTCCTGCATAAACAATATAATGTTTCATTGCTAAGAAAAATCATAAAATGATTAATAATTAGAGGTCCTTTGTAGACAATAATGTTTCATTGAAGAGGGCTGTAAATGAGTTGAGCTGCATAGTAAAAGTTGATGGTTGTTCATTTAAATTTATTTCAAATACCAACTTAGCAAATTTATTATCAAATTAGATTTCATGTTCAACTCTAATTTATTTTCTAATCAAACAAGTTCGAGTCTATTCAAATTTTTTTTTTTTTTTTTAGTAAATAGTAATACTTATTAGAACATACAATAAAATGGTAATACTAGTGCTTTAAACCGGGTTTGTAATACTTATTTGATTAACTTATTATTTTCCTGTATATCGTAAATACTATTACTAAAGTTTTTACCTCTTCATAAATCTATGCTAATAATTGATAACTAAATTATAAATGAAATGAAATTATCTAAGTTAATTAGACAAAATGATTTTTGTTCATGAACTTATAACAATTAGATTCACCAACCCAATACTATTAGAAATTGTAAATAATTTTACTAGAAAATGGATGATTAATATCATCAATATATTACAAGTAATAATTTAATATCTTCTAAACATGACTACAAACTTATATAATCTAATCTCAAGTCTGTATCCTTCTAAAAAAAGATCTTATGTCTATATAACAATATTTTAAATACCTAAACATCTAAACATACAGTATTATAAATGTATTAATCGAGAATCATACTCACAAATTTGTTCATGAGCACATTATTATATTTGAGTCTGCCTTATTTTATACAGTATAATAATACTCTTAATTTGGAATAAAATGGCTTTATTTTATACAATAATAAATATAGTAAATCTAAAAGTCCATCCCATATGACTCTTTAAAATTTAAATCATGTAGTACCATATATCTTGTTGAATAGAAGAAATGAATGTCAAGCGTGAAATACTTTAAATTTAAATTACTCTAAATGCAGGCTTCTCCTCAGCTATTCTAGAATGCTCAAACCTAGCTTTGCACTCCTTAATTTCTTGAAAGGAAACATGTGTATCACCGGGATAGGAGTGAAATTAGAGGAGTTTGTGCCAGCCAATTAGACATTTTAAGTTTGTTTATTAAAAAAAAAAGGTTTGTTTTTGCTTCCAAGAACTGTAATAGAGCATTCTCAAAAAAAAAAAAAAAAAAAAAAAAAAAAGAACTTTAATAGAGCTACTCAAGATTTGGTTGGTTTTGCAAAGGAGAATGAGAGGAGGAACTAATGATTAAAAGGGTGACCGTCATTTATTCTCCCCCATTGTACAAAGAGAGATTTCATAAATAAAGCTAGCCACTGTCTTCCATAAATTTAAAAATTAAAAATTAAAAATTAAAAATTAAAAAAAAATATCCATCAGCCAAAATCAATTGAAAATTGTTAAAGTTACCATAAATTTTATTACCAAAAACTTACAAATAATATAGAATTTGATTGATAACATTTTTTTTTTTTTTAGAATCTAATGTCTCTTTTTTTTTAATCAATCTAGTATCACTTAAACAATATAATAGTGAATGTTTGAATCATATTTTGGTGATTGGTCATAAGTTAGCTTGTAAAATTTATGTAGTAAAATATTTAATATTTTTACCATCACTAAAATAAATATAATAGGGAGGGATGGGAAAACAAAAAAACAAAAACCAAAAATGCTATTACACAACCTGTTTTGCACCCTTTTACCCACACCCTAAAAAGTAATTAAAATTGTGATTTTTTAACTTAGAAGCGAGGGGGTCAATTTTGTACTTGAGATTGTTTCGATTTGTTCAAGAGAACGATATATTGAAATATCAATCAATACTAGTGTATCATTTTAATATATATATATATATATATATATATTTCATTGACTTACAAGTGTGTATATATATTTATTAAATTTATACTCAACCCATATGTGTCCAATAAAAATTAAAAGTAGCCCGATATTATCTATCACAAAATTGAAAACAACTTTAAACAAGAAGTTTCAAAACTGAAACTTGCAAGTTGTAAGTTGGAAGAGACAAAGGCAATTTGTTTATTTTATTTAGAGCACACACACGCACGGTCCCAGACCCACGTGAGCGTCTTGAAAAAAAGAAGAAGCTGTTTTCGGCAATTGACTCTACAAATTATACAGAAGATTTGTATTATTTTCATCTGGTTTCATTTCTTTTTTTTATCTCTCTTCTCCTTCCTCCTCTGATTCATAGATATTGGCTGTCCCTAGGCATGGCAAAACATGTCAGAATTTTCTGACCTATCCCGACTCGAAAAATACCTGACTAGAACCCAATTTTTTTTACCCGAAACAAAAAAAGATTGACCCGTGACCCGACCCGTGTTTTTTGCAGGTCAACCCAACCCAAACCCGAACCATTTTTTTTAAACTTTTTTTTCGGTAAAAAAAAAAAAAGTAAAATTAAGATAATATTGGTTTAATTATTTATTGTGAGGTTTAAGGAAACAATTGATACATTTACATAACTGTATGCAAATTAATTGAAAAATGAATGGTTGAGCATTCTGTAATGAGTAAAGATTTTTAAATATCAAATAGCAAGGTACATGCCAAGATAATCTAGTTACAATAAAGTTAAAAATATAGATTTCAAAATGTGTAAACATGTGTAAAAAACATTCACAAGTGTGAAAATAGTAAAATCAGAGTATCAAATTAGCATAAGTTATGAATGCTTAGACTTATTTTTTAACAATTTATGTCCAAAATAAATGGCTTTTCAAAATAAATTATGATATTTGCTAGAGTGTGTGTTGCTTAACAATGATATGATATTCATAAAAAAGACAACGTATAAATAAGTAATCAATCAAACTTTAATGTATATCTCAAATTGAAATAGAGTGCCAACCACAATTGATAATATATTATAAAATCAGTTTTCAAGATTGTAAATTTCTTATATATTTTTATTCTTTATCAAATGAGTTATCCAATAAGTCATTTGTAATTTTGTTTTATATTTTGGAATGTTGATATTGAATACAAATAAAACTTGTGTATTTGTTTTACTTATCTTTGTGTTACTTTGCTTTAGATAGCAATGTTAGGATTTGTATAATTTTAAAATTATTGAATAAGTATTAATAAGTTTAACTAAATTCATTTTTTATATAAGTGGTGAATTCAAAGTAATGCATTTTACATCAAGTAATTTGTTGCATAACTTTCCAAATGGAAAATACATGTTGTTTTCTTTAAAAAAAAAAAATTCATGTAAAAAATGCAAATACATGTTGTTTTCTTTTAAAAAAAAAATTCATGTGAAAAATACGGGTCAACCGACCCGACCCGAACCCTTTTTAACCTGCTTAAAATGATCCATTTTTTGACCCACAACCCGTTTGACTTGCAACCCAATTGATCCAACTTGAACCACCCATTTTTCCTTGTTTAGCCTATCCCGGTAGGTACGAAATGGTATTTATTGACCACTATTTTAAAAGTCGTGATTTTCAAATTTGTTTTTTAGAAGGAGCTTAACCCAAATTTTAAAGAAATTACAATCAAATGAATAAATAAATAAAAATTACCTTTAGGTGATATTGTTGACCCAATGTATTTGCTCTATGGTAAAACGGGGACAATACTAAACAAGAGGAAAAAATTGGCCTTTACCCTTTTTAAAAAAATAATCCAGTATTTTGCCCTCTTTCCCAAACTAATTAGGAAATGCCCTCTTTTTAGAACTCGAATTTCTCAAAATCGAGTTAAGCCCTATAGTGGCGTTTTTTAAGGAGCCTATAGTGACGTTTTGTAACTCGATCTCCATGAAGTCGAGTTATAGGTAAAAAAAAGAAAACAAATTGCATGTAACTCGACTTTATGGAGATCGAGTTACAAAACGTCACTATAGGTCCTTAAAATATCACTATAGACTCCTTAAAAACGCCACTATAAGGATCTAGAATTTTTTTTTTTTTTTTTATTTTATAACTCGATTTTGAGAAAATCGAGTTTCAAAAGTAGGGCATTTCCCTAATTAGTTTGGGAAAGGGGGCAAAATGCTGGATTTTTTTTTTTTTTTTTTGAAAGGGGCATTTGCCCATTTTCTCCCTAAACAATACAACTAAGAAACAGAATCGAGCCCATTTGCTTTCCATCACAACAACCCGGCAAAGTATTTATAGCTATTTCAAGACACCAGCCTATTGCAATCAGCACCGGTAATGTCCGGCGTGCCTTTGGCAAGGGCGTACAATGTTTGTAACACTGTGAAAGTCGCTTCTTTTGTCCCAAACTTCTTGGCTCTAGCCCTAGCTTTTGAAAGAAAAATACCATTTTGGTTACTATATTTTAAATTTATAGTCAATTTAGTCCATATACTTTAATAGCAGTTAATTTAGTCTTTGTTAATTTGTCACACTCATCTAACCCGCTAGCTCAAACAAATTTCATCGTTCACCCATCCGGACCTATTACTATGTAACCAAACATTTCAAAGTCTTCATTGCCAATAAGATTTAGCAGTTGCTATCGGAGCATTTTAATATTAATCAATTAAAATGAATAAATATTACAACATAAATGTAAAAATATGTGGGAGTGAATATGGAAAATGAGGAGTTCGTGAAATTGTTTATTCTCACATTGAAAATGAGAGAGACTTTTTATTCTTTTTAATTGTGGTGATTGATGGACTACTATGAATTGACTCAAATATTGAGTTAGATACGTGTGCAAAGGGGAGGTGAAGAGTGGAGGTGTAACATCCAATCCACGAGGGTTCTTTGAATCCACAAGGAGAAAGGGTTTTGGAATCCACCAGAGAAACAATAGCCAAAAGTCCGAATTTTTATTAATACCAATAATACTTAAAAACGTTTACAAACTTAGGGGCCTATTTAAGAGTTTCGTAAAACTTGACAAAACAAGAAATATATTCTAAAATAACTCCTAATTAATACCTAACCATAACAAGAACCAAATTGACCTAAAAAGCATTAAAAGGCACCTAAAAGTAAGGAAATAATAACTGTAAACCTAAAATAATGAAAATTACAAATTAAATACCAAAATTAATAAAGTACAATAATTAATTGTATCCTACATCAACGAAGGTGGGGTCAACTTTGCTGCCCACTCTAGAAGGTGTTAGCTAGGCTGCTATAGTAGAAGTGGGAGCCTTTCCTTTTCTTTCTTCAACGGAGTATATTTTTAAGCATTTGCAATTTTAACTGAAAGTTCATTTGATTGCTAGAAGATTCTTGAATTAAGTAATTGTGTGTGTGTGTGTGTGTGTGTGTTTTTTTTTTTTTTCAATTTTTTGGTACTTTAATTTTGGGATATTTCAACTAGCAACTAGTGGAACTTGGGGTCCATTTGGATACCACTTATTTTACTCAAAACTAAAAATTGAAAACACTGTAGCAAAATAATTTTTAAATGTGTGAATAGTGCTATAGAACCCATTTTTAATGAAAGTTTTGTTGAAAAAAGAGATTTGTGGGTCCTGTGAACAATGCACAGGACCCACTGACAAACACAAATTTTGTTGGTCAAAGAGATAGTGGGTTATGTGCACAGTGCACGGGACCCATTGACAGACAAACTCCCATGTGAAACCGCTTCTCAATTTAAATTAAAAAAGAAAAAAACGGAAAACGCAAACACAAACGCACAAACCAGAAATGCGAATCCAAACGCATACTTGGTATCTGATTTTGGGCTTTTTTTCTTCAATTTGTTGTTGCCATTTGTATTTGATGTTATTTTACAAATTAAAAAGGAAAAAAGAGAAAAGTTCTAGCTTCCCAAATCCCACTTAATCTCATCAAGCCTTACCCGCTTTCATGAACAAAACTTTAAATGAAACTCAAGATTTTATCGAAAATGCCCAAACCAGTCATGGCACTCTTAGTGAAATAGGAGACATATTCTCAGTTCATCATAAAATTTTGTGTGTAGTATAACTTGCCTCACCCTCCCTTAAAAGTTACCATGGCTTTTAAGTGAAGTTGTGGTGTGCCTTTGTGTTAGAACCATAGTTGTCGTTAGATCGCGATCGCGATACGTATCGTACGATACATATCGTATCATATGTAAAAAGTTTTGTATTGTATCGGCGTATTGTAAGTGCTCATAAATTGTACGATACGATTAATGCGTATCATACGAATCATATTGTATCGTAAAATCGTACGTATCGTACGATACAAAGACAAATGCTTGAAAATGAGATTTTTTGTTAAAATTTGTACTTTTATTTGAATCTAACAAGTTGTTAGGCTTGTTTTTAACACAAAATTATTAGGTTACTTAATTTGGCCTTATAAAATAACATGTTCAGAAGTTTTTTTCCCCTCTCTTTCTCTTATAAAATTTGGACTACACTAGTACACACTTACACTTTACTTTAATATTTGCAAATTTTTTTTTTATACTATTGATAAGATATTAATTGACAATATAATTATTTTTAATTTTTTTCATTATTGTTATAAGTCCAAGAAACTAGAATGCCAAGAAGAATTTTTTTTTTTAATTATTAAAATAAAAAGAACAAGAAGAGATAGCAAATGTTAATGACGATGAAGAAAATTTTAATGAAGAAACAAGTTTGCAAAATGATAAACATGATAATAGCATTGAGTTAGATTGGGTTTATTAGGCAATATGATGAAAATAAATTATTATTTTTGGGTTATTTGTAATATATTATCACTTTTGAATTTAAGCAATTTGAATGTGTATGTTATAAACACATGCTAGTTTGATTTATTTAGTTAATTTGTTAAATATTATTACATAAGTGATGAATAAATTAGTCATTAGTTGAATATATTTAAAATTTATAATAAATATACCATTTATATATGTATATCTATAATTTTTTATAAATTTTATTAAGTGATTGTGTATATTACGATACATGATACGATAAGATACATGATACGGAAAAATAAAAAATCGATTCGCGATACGATTCACGTTTTGAGAACTATGATTAGAACCTCCTTCCCTCTCTCTTGTGTGTGTGTTTGTTTAAAAAAAAAAAAAAAACATGAGTACCACTTAAATATATTTTAGAAATTTGGGGATTATACTAATATGGAGAATATCTAATCAAATCCCTTGAAACTCTCAACATTAAAGTCAAATTAAAAAAAAAAAAATACATTAAGAAATAAAATATTAGATGATTCTAATGCTCCCTGCATCATCGTGAAGTCTAAGAGCTTTAAACAATGGTCTTATGTAACTCATCGTTCAAGTTTCCGTGACTGATGAACAGATACTAATTCTAGTGAAGCCCTTTATCGAGGGTATACTTCAGTAATGGATGCCTCATTGACAGACAACGGAATCAATTCGCTTTTTGATTTATCTGACTCCAATTCCACCGAAGGCATGTTTCGCTCTGTTCGGAAATATGCTGGATTTTTAGGTGATGCCAGAGTAATAGAGTAACTGTTTAGCATGAGGACTATTGAAGCCATTGTGGGCCTGTCAACTGGATTTTCTTGTACACATAATAAGCTAATTTGAAGACATCTAGTCACTTCATTTCTCGAGTAAGAATCTCCCAAAGTGGGATCCAAAAATTCCAGTAGTGTTCCGTCCTTCCAATGTTTCCAAGCCTACACCAATTGGTAAGGTAATGTTAGAAAGTTACACTCTTTACTCTCAATTGATGTGATGAAATTTGCAAAAACATAAGATCTATTCATACTCACAAAGCTCAAAAGGTCAGCTGGACCATCTGATTGATAAAAAGAAGTGTTTTTCTTGCCACTTAAAATCTCTAAAATTAATACACCAAAGCTATACACATTAGATTTCATTGAGAATTGTCTGTGTAACATATTCTGGAGATATATAACCATTGCAAAACAACGCATTGATACCACATTAATATTGATAATAAGAAAGTAATAACATATGCTAATGCGATTACATAAACAATGCTATGCATGTACTACATCTTATACCATTACTCCATGCGTACATTCAAGCTGTAGCGATAGAAGATTGGAGTAACTATGCATCTCCAAATTATTTGATTCCCCCCCCCCCCCCCTAACTTCTTTGCCTTAGAAGTAGTTTAATTGTAAGATGACCAAATGAATTTAGAACTTACAATGTACCGACAACCCTACTAGTGTTTCCTTGCGTTTGGTTAACTCCAAAAATCTTAGCCATTCCAAAATCTGAAATCTATGGATTCATGTCCTCATCTAATAAAACGTTACTAGCTTTAAGATCACGATGAATAATTCTAAGCCGTGAATCTTCATGAAAATAAAGCGTTCCTCGAGCAATCCCTCCAATAATCTTATAATGTCTTGACCAATCTAGTTGTCCATGCCTTTCTGGTTCTACACAGCCATCAAAATTCCATATTCTAGTCAAAATAATCAACTAAATTTACATATATATATATATATATATTCAACCAATTCAAATAATTTTGGAAAAACAAATTTTAAATATAATATATATATATATATATATAGAGAGAGAGAGAGAGAGAGAGAGAGAGAACAGTCTAATTATGTTAAAACTATGGTTAAATAATTAAATTCACAACTTCTTACCTTAAGCTTATAAAAAAATCAGTAATTTATCAAAAATTCATTCATCTCTTGTAAGTTACACAAGGCCATGATGAATTTCTAAATATTTAAGAAAATTGCAAACTAGGCCCTTATTTTCCCTTTGAAGTTAATATTTAATCTCACATTTCTGCAGACACAAGAAAAGCGAACATATGATTGCAAGGAACAGACCAAATAGAGAGTAGTCATGGCTTTTGTTGGGAACAAATTCGTAGACAAGTAGATTTTCATCTCCTTCCAAACAAAATCCAAAAATCCATACAAGATTTCTGTGTTGAAGCTTGGCTGCCAATACAATCTCACTTTTAAATTCTCTTGCACCTTGTCCACAACTTCGTGATAATCTCTTTACAGCTATTTCTTGTCCATTGGGAAGTATGCCCTGAAAATATTATTCAACTTAGAATAATTTGCCCCTTACTATTTGAATATCCATGGCTTCAGCATTATCAGATTTTTGTTTGCTCTGAATTAGCTATACATAAACAAGTAGATGATCGTACAGCCAAAGAGTAAGCAAATAATGAATTTTTATCACGTACCTTGTAAACTTGACCAAATCCGCATTCACCTAGTTTGTTATCATCTGAGAACTTATTGGTGGCAGCTTCAATTGTAGCAAAATCAAATTGCAATGACTCTACAGTCGATATTTCATTAGTAGCTGCACAAGAAACAGTAAATGTAAGTCACTACTAGTAAAGCATTAGGAAATATAAGAATTTATGAAGTTAAACAATTTATTCTTTACCATTTTCTTCCTGTACAGCATTGTACTTTTTTCTTGCTTTCCATCTCATAAAGAAGCAGAAGCCCATAAACAATAGGACCACAAAGATAGAAATGGGAACAACAATGGCAACAATAGACTGCGATGAGATATGACTTTTTCCTGCATAAAAATTACTTTGGTTCACTGCTAAGCTACAAAGAAAGAGTAATGCCATAGGTACAAACTATTTTACAATATTTTTACAAATTATTGATGTGGCAAATTCTTATTAGTTCTAATTTGAGCCATAATTAATATCACATTTTTATTTACCAATAATCTATATATAAAATAATAGGTGAAGCAAAAAGAAACTCAAATTGCAATTTCAAATTAGAACTCTAATTTTGTGCCATGTGTCCAGATTGCAATTCCAAGTTAGAACTCTAATTGTGTGACATGCGTCTAAATTCATGTGAGGATCACACCAATTTCAATATGAAATTAGAGTCTAATTTTGAGCCATGTGTCCCAATATATTTTTCTAAATTTAGGTGTCAAGTGAAGACCACAACATACATACATATACAAATTTCCTCAAATCACGTAGGAGTCTTTAATGACTCTCTCGTCTCTTGGCTTTTCACGTTTGTTTGTTTGTTTTTTTTTTTTTCACATCAATCCCAATCACTCTAAAATCCTTTCTTAATTTTGGTGCCAAAGGAATTATATATATATTTATATTCTAAGTCACATCAGTAATTTGTAAAAATATTGTAAAATAGTTTGTGTTTGTAGTATTACTCTAAAAGAAAATGCTAAATATACTATAAATTTTTTTACAAATTGACATAATAATAAATGTGATTAGTGTCACTTCAAGAACAAATAAATATGTAAATTAACTTTTTGTAATTTGTAACACATTAGTTTGTAAGTTTTATATATATAAAAAATTGTAATATCAATCATATCATCACGCAATTTATAGTTAGAGGTGCTTTGCAAATAATATATATATATATATATATATATATATATAAAACAATTGAAAATGTTAAAAAAAAAAAAATTCATACCTTTGATATGTATATTAAGAGTGTGAAGAAAATGCAATTTAATGGTTAGATTTTCAAAATATGTAGTAATGTTTACTTTTGTAAGGTTGAATTTTATCAACCATCTTGTTGGCTTTATTCCGTGCAAAATTTGCTTGTATTTTAGCAATTAATAACTCTGTATTTAGGTGGGAATCATGTAAGGGTAGTGAGTGAAAAGAGTGTGAAGAAATGCTCAAAATTGTGCAAGGATGCAGAGACTCGCGGGTGAATCGCGATCGGCAAGCTGCCAAAGTTGGCACACGTGTGAAGCATACAAGGGAGCTGAAGAATCATGCCAACTGTTGCACTACAGGACAAAAGTCCTAGGCTGGCCAAGCCGTTAACTCGTGGCTTGAACTTGCGACTCAACCCTGTCGCGAGGTCAAGTCGCTAGACCACCCTGTTTAGGAAAAACTGACTTTTCGCATTCCTTCTCACCCTACTATATATAGACCCTTATACCCATGATATTTAGAGAGTTTCTAGAGAGAATTTTGAGAGAGAAACCCTAGAGAAAAACAAGATTGATTCATCCACAATCTTCACATAGAGACTCTTCAAATTCCACTACTCTCTTCCTCTCCATTGTTACATCCTTGAGAGGTACATTATCAAAACTTTTTCTCACCATACCCATATCTGTGAGAAGGCCATTTGGTGTTCGGGAAGTAGTTAAGAAAGAACCAATTTCATATTAGTTGATGCTATGGTCAAGTAGCGTAATCCGGTAAGTTAAAGAAGAAATAGGTTCAACGTAACCTCGTTGGAGTAGGAGCTTGGAGGGCTTAGGTACATTGGGTAGATTAGCCTTGGAGGGTCTTCTGCTATTCATGTATCCCAACTACATTCTTTAGTGGATTGTTTACCGCTTGGAGGGCAGCGGAGAGGTTTTACGCCGAGGGCTTCGGTTTCCTCTTCGATAACACAATGTGTGTTGTTCTTGTGTTAGCATCTCTCTTCCCTTAATCTTTTCCATTTAATTTCTACTGTGGATGTGATTTTATTTGGTTTAGATTGTTTATCAATTCTGTATTAAGCTTATGTTCATATTCCGCACATTAATTATTTGACATTAAACTTGAATTGATAATTTGTAAATTGGGGGTCTAAACGTTCATAGTGTTTTATACACTAATTGAATTTTCAACCTTATTGCGTAAGATTGTAGAGCCTTATGCTACAATCAATTTTGTAGCTAAATTTTGTCATTTTAAAACTTCTAGAAATTTTGCAATTATAGAAGATGTAGGAAGAAAATGTAATCTAATGGTTGATTTGTCAAAATTTACATCCAATAAAAATATATCAAGTGAAGCAGTAGTCTTAAGTTACAACCAAGTTTATTGGAAAACTTTGTCCATAGATTTATTTTGTTATTAAAATTACATATTATATTTGAAATAGATTAAATTCAAGATTCATTTTAAGTATCCGTTTGGCATGATTAATTTTGCTAACTTATTTTACTATTTAACTTATTTTTGCTACTATTCATGGGTCTATTTCAGCTAACTTTTATCTTTATCTACAAAGTGTTGCTTTCGAAAAAAAAAAAAATTCAGTTTTAGTAAAATAAGCAAATCCCAAACAGATTCTAAGCGTCCGTTTGGCAAAAATTAATTTTGCCAACTTATTTTACTATTCAGCTTATTTTTGCTACTATTCATGAGTCTCACTGTACTATTTCAACCAACTTTTACCTTTATTTACAATATTTTCAACAAAAAATTTTCAGTTTCAGCAAAATAAGCAAATCCTAAACAGACCCTAAATATTATAAATTCTTTTCTCAAAAATTTTTTTTAATATTATAAATCTAAAATCTATCCATTAATATTATATAAAAAAGTCTACTTGGTAGCATTTTATGGTCCACTAACTTATTTATAGGTCACTCGTAACATCCTGTCACACGCGTATTCATTTTATTTATTTATTTACATATAATAATAACTAATTTTCTTTTTAAATAAAATAAAATAAACACATAGCTTATTGCAAGTGAAATGATCTTTTGGTAAAAGTAAAAAAAAGTGAGAAAGTAACTGTTGTGAAATATTATCTTTTGACAATGTAAGGTTGAATTTATTCAATCATGTGTTGAATTTATTTCGTGCCAAATTTGCTTGTATTTTAGCAATTAAATATCTTGTATTTAGGTGAGAATCATGTAAAGGTTGTGTGTGTGAGAGTGTGAAGAAAACTTAAGAAGTGTGCAAATCAAAGGAGTCTCGTGACTGGATCTTGTGATTGACTCGCAACCGGCAAGTCGCCAAAGTGGCACACGTGTAAAGCATGCAAGGAACTAAAGGGTCACAATAGTTGGAGCACTATAGGACAAAAATATACAGTCTTACCAGGCAGTTAGCTCGCGACTCAAACTCGCAACTCATTCCATTTGTGAGGCTAAGTCACCAAAATGCCCTATTTGGATGAAACCCGACTTTTCACGTTCCTCACATACACTACTATAAATACCCTTATACCCACAAAATGTAGAGAGTTTCTAGATATAATTTTTGAGAGAGAAACCCTAGAGAAAAACAAGATTGACTCATCGACAATCTTCATCATTTGATTTTCCAAATTCCTCTACTCTTACCCTCTCCATTGACATATCTTTAAGATGTACATTTTGTCAAATTCTTATCTCATCATACCCATATCAGTGTGGAGGTATTTTGGTGCTTGGGAAGCAGTTCGGAGATGACCAATTTACTTGGTTAACGCAATGGGCTTATTGCGGGATCCAGAAAACTAAAGAAGACAAAGTTAGGTGTAACCCTGTTGGAGCAAGAAGCTTGGAGGGCTTAGGTGCACTGGGTATATTAGGCTTGGAGGGTCTTCTACTATTCATGTATCCCAACTTTATTCTTTAGTGGATCATTTGACCGCTTGGAGGGAGGCAGAGAGGTTTTTCGCTGAGTTCTTGAGTTTCTTCTTTGATAACACATGCCGGTGTTATCTTTGTATTTGTATCTCTCTTCCCTTACTCTTTACCTTTTAATTGCTGTTGTGTTTGTGATTAATTTGGTTATAGCTTATATACATCATTCTACACATATATTGTTTGTGTATAAGCTTGTGTTGGTATTGTTAAAATTGAGGGTCTAAACATTCATTAGTGTTTTACACACTAATTGAAATTTCAATTGGTATCGGAGCGGGTGCACTTGCTATGGTTTCATTACCAAAGTGCGATCCTAGACCGTTGTTGAGAAGGATAGATCTCAATCACTTAAGGCTCCATCATATTTTGATGGGAGAAACTATGCATTTTGGAAAGTCCGTATAAGGGCATTTCTATGCTCCATTGATGAATGTTTGGGATGTTTGAGAGAGGATGGACTAGCCTAGAGGCCACCAAATCCACATAGGATAAGGCAGCCCTTGTGGCGATTAACGCTAATAGCAAGGTTTTAAATTTTATTTTCTGTGGTGTTTCTCCCGATGAGTTTCATAGGATTTCTCGTGTTACAATTGCCAAGGAGATGTGGCAAATCTTAGAGACGACCTATGAAGGCACCAAAAAGGTGAAGGACACCAAGTTGCAAATGCTAACCACATGCTTCGAGGAGCTAAAGATGAGTGAAGACAAGTCATTTGACTCATTTTATAGGAAACTAAATGAAGTGGTGATTGGGAAATTCAACTTAGGAGAAAAGACGGACGACTCCAAGATTGTGAGGAAGATCCTACGATCATTGTCGGAGAGCTTCCATGCAAAGGTTACTACCATCGAAGAGAGAAAAGACCTTGATGAGATTAAAATTCAAGAACTCATCAGCTCTCTTCAAACCTATGAGTTATCTCTACCATCAAAAAGGAAGAGAAAATCTCTTGCTCTAAAGACAATCAATGAGAGAGTGGAAGCTCAAGACTCCTCGAATGAGGATGAGGTTGAAAAGGAAGTGGTGTACCTTGCTAAGAACTTCCACAAGTTCTTGAAGTTCAAGAGAGATGGGAAGTCCTTTGAGAAGGGAAATTTCTCAAATTTTAAGAAGGACAAGAAAGACTTCAAGAAGAAGGATTCAAAAGACTTCCCCCCATCTTACATGGTCTCGTGCTTTGAGTGCAAAGGGCATGGGCATGTAAAGAAAGAATGCCCCACTTATTTGAAGGCAAAGGGTAAAGTATTTGCCACTACCCTTAGTGACCCGGATAGTTCAAATTCAGATTCGGAAGAAACTTTTGATGGAGAAGGAAACTACTCTGCATTTATGACCATTTCACCCATGGATTCTTGAGAGATTTGAATGCACTAGTGGAAGAGCTCGGTTAGCACACTGAAGTGGAGTCAATGGGAGTTGGGGAGGAATTCGATGATGGTAAAAAATGTGTCCATGAAGGAACAAAGGGATTGCAAGAAATTTATAATTCTCTTCTAGAGAAGACCGGAGAGTATGCAAGAGTGGCTAAGACAGCCATAAGAAAAATGAAGAGAGCAGAGCAAGATTACAAAAGTCTTTTAGTGCCGTACAAGGAGACGTTGAGACGTTGAACAGAGAACTAACCGAAGCCTATTCCAAGATCAAGTTTCTTGACCTTGAAGTGATTCAGGCTAATGCTATAGTGGAGTGGGTTTCCTCCAAAAAGCTTGACGAAGTACTTGCACATCAAAAGCCCTTTTCTGATAAAAGTGGCTTCGGATACACCGAAGAGAGTAGTTCAAGCGCCAATGTGTCTAAGGGGATAAAGTTTGTTAAAGCAAAGGAACCAGTGGTAGCAACTCCAACTGTAGAGAAAGGGAAGTTTAAGAAGAAACCAAAGGTGGTTGCTCAACGGGTTTTAACAAAGTCTCCAAACCCAGTTGTGGCTAAATTCGAAGCGAAAGGAAAATCTCTTCTAAAGTCACAAAGAGGACCACAAACTCAACACTTTTGCCATCATTGTGGAATCCGAGGACACACTAGACCTAATTGCCACAAGCTTCAGGCATTAAAGAATGGCAGCTCTCAAAGGCCAAGAGGACAAAGAAATGGCAAAGGGAACCTCAAGCAATCAAAAGGGGGAGAAGCTGAGTCTAATATTGGTGATGTGATAAAGATGATAGACACCATCACTTCTTGTTTGGCAAACTTCACCCTAAGGTTTGAGAATCGTAACTCAAGTACCCAATTCTCTTAGAATATCACTCCAAACGCATGTGCCGTATGGGTGAAGAAGGGTACACATGCATAAGCATTAGAAAATGCCCATGCATCAATTCTTTCTATATGTTGTGTCTTGGCTTGGCTATTTTCCTAGTAATCATTCTAGCATATTTTGACAAATTTTTGTTTGTTTTTAAGTGCTTTGAATGTTTTCTTTTTTATCACTATTTACTTTCTTTTGTGTTAAAAATCCAAAAACACATAAAAAGTAGAAAATCCAAAAAGTTTAATCAGCATTATTGTGTTTTGTCACACGCATGTTTTGCCTTGTATCTTTGTACAAATGGCTTTGTGCATTTACAAGTGTAGCTTGTTCTATATGCACTCATATCATTGTGGGAAAAATCCCGACATCTATGTGATTGTTGTAAATAGATCTTCAAACTTGTCATGAATGATTAGTCAATGGTTTTGTTGATCTTGAGACTTGCATAGACTTGTGTCTATATATCTTCCCACCCTTTTATTTTTTTGCTTAAAGGGCTCAACCAATGTAAATCTCAAAATGAAAAGAGATAATGAGCTGTAAAAGTCGTTGCACATACTAGTATTTGACTAGGAAAAAGGAAAGGCAACTTTTATGAAAATGTATGGTTTCCAAAAGCCAAAGGCTTACTAATCAAATTGAAATATAAAAAAATTTAGGCATCGATCTCAAAATGAGATGTATTGCTCCAAAATGATCAAATGTTATAAAATGTATGAACCCAAATGAAAAGCTTCAAAATTATGTATTCAAGTTTTGTGGGAGGTCATATATGCATACTTCTATAATTGAGATTGGTCACTCTTCCTTGTCACTCTTTCTCATGCTAATTGTGTATGTCTTGGTTGAATTGATCATTGAAGTTTCACATTAGACTAAGGAGTATCTCATCTTTGGTACCCACACACATCACACTTGTCTATGTTCAATGAATGCCTTATTTATTCGTGTGATTGTACTTGATTAAATGTGTTGCACTTACTTAATCATATGTTGATCAAACACAAAAATATTTTTGAGTATTTTAATTATTTTTGGAAAGTTTTTTTGTTTTGAAAATTTTCAAATATTTCAAAAACTGTGTAACTCTGTTTTGGCGACTCACTCTTGTGGGTCAATCAAGTCGCGAGACCCTAGTCGCGAGCTTACTCAGAAGCTCTTGTGACTCTCTGGTGAGTCAAGCCCCGAGTCGCAAAAAAGACTTAGAAAAATTTCAAAATTTCTGTATTTTTAGCATTTTCGCGACTCACTTTGGTGACTAGTTCGCGAGTGGAAGCTCCAGTCGCGAGTTTACTCAGAATGCTTCGCGACTCCCTTCGAGACTTACTCGTGAGTGGACCTTCCAATCGTGAAAAAAACTTAGACAAATTTTTCAAAATTTCTCACACGGGATTTTGAAGACTTGACATGGCGACTTGCTCGTGACTCATTCCAACCACGAAAAACGCGTGTTTTGCACAAATAAGGTTAAATCCAATATAGTTTTCAAAAACTTTTCAGTTTTTCCTCGCATCACGTGCTGTTTCATTGTCTTGTCCGCCTCTCCCTCTTCCAAAACCATCATTTTCACTCACAAAACCTCTATTTTCTTCATCAATCCTTTACCAATCTTCAAGAAAAGGTATGAGTTTTCTCTTTTTCTCAAAGTATTTCATGTTTCTAGCCCTTGATTTCTTGGATTTTGTGTTTTTGTTGAGAATTGAAAATATGATGTTAGAATATGATTTGTTGACAAGGCTCTAATCATCCAAGAGCGATTTGCGGACCTTGTTGATTTGAAGGACTACTTTATCCCAGTGTTTTTTCAAGATAAGGGTTGGGAAAAGCTCTATAGTGATCTCCCCAAGGTGTGTGAACCATTGATTCTGGAATTCTATGCCAATGCCATTCTAAGGGAGGATGAAATAGATTGTTTGCTTAAAGGGCATGAGTTCACCATTGATGTGGAGGACATTGACGAGGTTCTTGGCTTCGATGACCTAGAACATGATTTCACTCATTTCAAGGACAGAATGCTTTCCATAGAGATGGTTCAATCCCATATCGGTGGTGTTAAAGAAGGAAGATGTCTCAACACAACTACTTTTCCACCGGTTTTGAGATGTCTTACATACATCAAGATGTTTAATCTGTACCCGGTGAAGAAGATTACCACCATCAACAATGCTAGAGCCATTTTTCTCATGGAGCTTTGGGAAAATACCTATATTGAAATTAGTGCTCATGCACTCTCCATCATTGCCGATGAAACAAGGACCACTTCAAGGGCAAAGCTTATTCTACCTAGTCTACTCACAACTCTTTCATGCAAAAGGTGTGGAAATTCCCCAAGACATCAGCCTCATTCCTACTCCTCTAGCTATCAATGCTCTAACAATCGCAAGGATCAAGGTTCGTCTTCCGGGTGATGAAGAGGAGGGTGATCAAGCACAAGGAGAGCCTATGGACATAGAGACTGAAGCAAAAGGACAACCCTCAACTGCATGAAGTCGTGGTAAAAGGAGCAGAGACTCATCATCTTCAGGAGAGACTCTAGATGCATTTCAGATCACACCTGAGAGGATTGACGGCCTGCGAGATGTCCGTAATGAGAACTTAGACAGGCTGATTGCTATTCAAGAACAGATCAACTTTCTTTCAGCCAAGTTTGATAGCTTCATTGACCAGCCTTAGTCCTTTGGCCATTCCGGTCAAAAAGGGGAAGATATAGATGGAGTAGCTCTTGAGGGGGAGCCCTACCTTGAGGGGGAGAAACGTTTATAAGTTTTTACAGTTTTTATGGTTTATGTTTGGATTTAGTTCTATTATGGGTTTTCATAGCACTTATCTTAGTATCTTGGTTTGGTTTTTAAGTACTCTATAACTTTAGTACTTGGTTTTAAAATATTTGGACATGGTGTGTTATGAATGCTTGAATGTTTTAGTTATTTATACTATGCTTTATTTTGTACCTTTGTTTTGTAGCTTATTAGTACTTTTAGTTAATCTTATGTATTTTCTTTAGTACTCCACACTTGTGCCCTTGTTGGATCTTCTATCCTTGATGTAAATACCTTTGTGTTTTTGTATCAATTACGTGTTGGACATGCAAATGACATTTTGGACATGGTGTGTTATGAATGCTTGAATGTTTTAGCTATTTAAACTATGCTTTGTTTTGTACCTTTGCTTTGTAGCTTATTAGTACTTTTAGTTAATGTCATGCATTTTCTTTAGTACTCCATACTTGTGCGCTTGTTGAATCTTGTATCCTTGATGCAAATACCTTTGTGTTTTTGTATCGGTTATGTGTTCGACATGCAAATGACATTTTGCATTGAGCTTATTTGCTTGCATGTCCAGATGTTCATTCCCTGTGTGAATGATCATTGTGATCACTATTTATAGTGATTGTTCATGTTTGGTCAAGCCATGCTTTATTGCTATAGTCATTATTGCTTGATAGCATTGTGCTTGTTCCATATGTATTTCAAGATTTCTACTTACAATGATCATCTTGTGTTATTGTTTTCAGGAAAACTTGTCCGTTTGGTTCAAGAGCTTCTAAGTTTCTAGAGTTTGGTGTGAGTGAGTTTTGGTAATCGCTCCCAACTCACATTTTAAGTCTAGAATCTGTTTTTGTCACAGAATAGCCAAAGGGGGAGATTGTAAGGTTGAATTTATTCAATTATGTGTTAGCTTTATTCCATGCCAAATTTGCTTGTATTTTAGCAATTAGATACCCTATATTTAGGTGGGAATCATGTAAGGGTTGTGTGTGAGAGAGTGTGAAGAAAACTCAAGATGTGTGCAAATCAAAGGAGTCTCGCAAATCGGGATCTTATAATCGACTTGCGGCATCGAAGTCGCCAAAGTAGCACACGTGTGAAGCATACAAGGAATCAAGGGTCACAACAACTGGAGCATTACAGGACAAAAATATACAGCGCCGGATAGTTAGCTCATGACTCAAACTCGTGACTCGTTTCGGTTGCGAGGCCGAGTCACCAATAATGCCCTGTTTGGATGAAACCTAACTTTTCACATTCCTCATATACACTACTATAAATATCCTTATACCCTTGAAATGTAGAGAGTTTCTAGAGAGAATTTTTGAGAGAGAAACTCTAAATAAAAACAAGATTGACTCATCCACAATCTTCATCATTTGATTCTCCAAATTCCTCTACTCCCACCCTTTCTATTGACATATCCTTGAGAGGTACATTTTGCCAAATTCTTATCTCACCATACCCATATCAGTGAGGAGGTATTTTGGTGCTTGGGAAGCAATTCATAGATGACCAATTTCTTGGTTGACACAATGGGCTTATTGCGGGATCCAGGAAGTTAAAGAAGACAAGGTTAGACATAACCCTGTTGGAGTAAGAACCTTGGAGGGCTTAGGTGCATTGGGTAGATTATGCTTGGAGGGTCTTCTACTATTCATGTATCCTAACTTTATTCTTTAGTGGAACATTTGACCGCTTGGAAGGCGGTGGAGAGGTTTTTTGCCGAGTTCTTCGGTTTCTTCTTCGATAACACGTCTTGATGTTATCTTTGTGTTTGCATCTCTCTTCCTTTACTCTTTACCTTTTAATTGCTGCTATGTTTGTGATTAATTATGGTTTAGAGTGTTTTACCTATTTAGTTATAGCTTATATGCATCATTCTACACATATATTGTTTGTGTATAAACTTGTGTTGATATTGTTAAAATTTGGGGTCTAAACATTCATTAGTGTTTTACACACTAATTGAACTTTCAACAAAAATATATATTTATCTTTAAAGTTTAAAGTTATTTTTATTTTGTCCTTTTAAGCTTCAAAATTTGTTTTTAGTTGTTCATATTTGATTCTGAATTTATATAGGTTTAAGGCGTCTAGCCATATATTTCTATTAGTAATCTGATCATCCATGATTTGTTTTTGTGTTTACAACAATGAACTTCCTACAATATTGCACAATAATTTAGAATTAGTATTTTATAAAATATTTAAACAGTGACATTTTATACTCAAATCACTCAAGAAAATTGACAGCAGAATCAGTGTTTGTTTTTCATATACTTTTACCTTCTAGCTCCAATTTTTTCTAAAATTTTACAAACCTAGTCCATTTATTATAAAAATATATATATTAGTTTGCTTTTAGCTTTTTATGACAAATTTTGCATTAAACTATCAAAAGCTATAACTTTTTAATAAATATCATGCATAGTTTCTGATAAATAAATGAATATCGTGTAAATAAGTTATGGAAAACTACAAAATACAGAACTTATATCAATTATGAAAACCGAATCAAATTAACATAAAATATAAAAATACAACTTTAAAACGAAAAAGATCAAAAATGAAAACAAACCCCAACCTTATGTGTTAAAAATTAAAGGCATTAAAAATTAAAATTTTAAAAATAAATTAGGAAAAAATGAGCATTACCTTTCTGTATTGTTTCTAAATCGAAGGTGGAGGAACAAGCGATGGCGGCGACCCCCGACGTGTTTCCAACCTGGTAAAACAGTAGACTTCAAACCTAGCAAAACAACTAGGATACAGAACTCTTCCCCCTAGCTTTCCACCACAACCCGACAGAGTCAGTATTGCTATCTGAATACACCTATTGCAATCGTATCCCGACAGGTCTGGCGTGCACTAAGCAAGGGTGTACAACATTTGCAACGCCGTGAAATTCGCTACTCTTGTTCCAAACTTTTTAGCCCCAGTCCTAACATTTGAAATCCCACCAGCTAATTAGTTCATTAGAGATATATATTAGACATATTAGCCCAATGTAATAAGTCCAAGCTCATTCCTGCTTGTACTAGTAGTCTAGGGTTTAGTCGCCTATATATACTCATGTTAGGGTTCATTGTAACACGGAGGTTAATGTACTACACTCTCATACAATAAAGATGTAGCCCTTAAGGGGTTCCTCCGTGGATGTAGGCCGTCAAGGCTGAACCACGTAATCCTCGTGTTCTCGGTATTCCTATTCTATGTTTCCTCTTCCGCATCCACTCTAGCATACACAACATGGTATAACACATCACATTGCTAATATTGTTAATAATATTTTTTTTAACATGGTATCAGAGCCAAACTTCGTTCTTGACATCAAACAAACATCTCTAGCAAGCAAAGAAGATTCTCACGTGCACACCATCATCAGAAGTCACACACGCTTGTTTGCTGCATCTAGACTCCACGGCATCTCGCAGCCGCCATGGCTCACCGCCGTGTCCGGACCCACAAACTCAAGCAAAGCCGTGACTTAACTTTTCAGATCTGTGCACATCAAGGCTTCGCCTGTCCAAACCAACACCATAGACGTGCTCCTCGGCCTCCCATGAGGAAAACCCGTAAATCCGGTCTCCCGAAGCCCTGCCACGTGCCTCGCTTGTCATCGAAAATCTTCCACGCGCCACCTCGGTTCTCAATTCGGATCGTGTTCTTGGTACGCGCGCCGCCATGACGGCCTCCTCGTCCACCGATCTACAAAACCGAGGCACCCGACCTCCAATGGCAGCAGCACGCGCCACCACGCGCGAACAATGGTTCCCGGAACTCTCACATGCGCTGCGGAACGTTCTTGACTCCCGGCTTGGATCTCGTGCACGCGCCGCCAAGACGGCCTTGTCGTCCTCCGATCTCCGAACACCGAAATTATGGGCCTCAACCGAGCTTACACGCGCCTCCACGCGCCTCCCTAGTTTCTCGGATTCTCCTCCACGCGCCGGTGAACATTGCACGCTCCTGCAGTGCCGGAAACTACTGCGATGTCATCGACGTCATCACTCCATGTCAACACCATGCAAGCACCTCCACATCGCCCTTAGTCCACGCCGGGCGACACGTCATCGCCCACATCGCGGTGTCGTCTCGTCGGCACCACGTCACCTAGCTAATCGTTGACCGGACCGACCCGACCGGACCACCCGGATCTGACCCGTGAGCACTTTGACTATTGACTTTGACTTTGGACCAGTTGACTTTGACTTTTGCGTTGACTTTTAACCAAAAGTCAAAATTTCCAAAAGGGCCTATCTTGCTCGATTTTTCGCGTAGATTTCGATTTTGGGCTCCGTTTCTGCATTTGAGACTTCAAAATTGGTCAATTGGCACATTTTTCATTATGGTTTCTTCAAAGGCATTCTTCAAGGCATCTCCAAGTGATCTTCTCATACTTATCCAACCTCAAACTTTCATCGAGCTTCCGCCTTGAGTTTGAGGGAGGGTGTTAGAGATATATATTAGACATATTAGCCCAATGTAATAGGCCCAAGCCCATTCCTGCTTATACTAGTAGTCTAGGGTTTAGTCGCCTATATATACTCATGTTAGGGTTCATTGTAACACAGGAGGTTAATGTACTACACTCTCATACAATAAAGATGTAGCCCTTAAGGGATTCCTCCGTGGATGTAGGCCGTCAAGGCTGAACCACGTAACTCTCGTGTTCTCGGTATTCCTATTCTATGTTTCCTTTTCCGCATCCACTCTAGCATACACAACATGGTATAACACATCACATTGCTAATATTGTTAATAATATTTTTTTTAACACGTTCATTGTTGCTCTTACTAGCTGGTCAAACTAGGCTGGGTCCGAAATATTCTGTGTGTTTACCAAGCGCGCGCCAGGGTCGGTGACCATGCTGCCAAAGAAATACTTGTAAGAATAGCGTAACATGCACTCGTCGTACCAAGCCACCACCTCTCTGTCTTGGGCAGCGCTGGACTATGTCTTTTGTTGCACTAGTAACGCAGTCTCGGCAGGTGTTTGCGTCGAGGTCGCCGCAACAGAGGAAGAGGCCGTGGACCGTGTCTGCAGAGTTCCCACTGGAGGCAGTGGCGTTATAGAATTCAATATTGTTGGCTGTGGCGTTGGAGGAGAGGTAAGTGAGGAGGTGATTGAGATTGGTTTCGTAGGTACTGTTGGTGATGAAAGTGGTTGTGTTTAGGCAGACGATAGAGGTAGGTTGCAATAGCTTCGGTTCTAGTTTGGCTATTAATGCTGATCAGAAAGTAGAGGACCAAAAGTGTCACGCACAGCTTAGGCAAGCCCATTATCATGACCAACCTCTTGCTTTCTACAACTACAATTTTTGGTGGAAGATACAAACATTAATAAGGGGCTGATTAACAACATGTAACGCTCAGTAGTCAATAAAGTAATTAGTCAAGCCACCTCAATTTTTTTGTTGACTAAAGAAAAGACAAAAAAGTAACGAAGATGAGAATAAGCTGTCCGATTCATCAAGGCGAAAAAAGTTTGAACTTTTAAAGTTTCAAAATTCCAAATCCTACGTTCTTCTCATAAAAATTTAATAATAATCCTACGTTGAACATGTATCTTATATAGACCACATTAATTTCCATATGGTTTTGTTATAGAACAGCCCAATGGATAGGGACAGAAGTGAACCTTTCAATAAGCTTGCTTATGTGGGCTGAATAATCATCTTTTAGTTGGTTGAAGAAAGTCCAGTCATGCAAGTTATGTGAGTAATATAGTTCCTTCACATTTCATTCTGTCTATTATAGATGCTCATCTAGATTCAGCGTCCCGTGATAAGCTCATCTTTCCTTCCGCTATCACGAGGATCTTACGCCATTTTTCCGTTCCTCTTCCCTCTTTCGACCATTTTACCGTCATGTGTGCCATAGATTACGCTACCGTTAAACGTAGTGAGGCCCGGCTTCGATCGCGGCGGTCCCATTCAACAGTTCCTTCCTCTCATTCAGCTCCATCCCGTTCGACTCCATCCACATCGGCTCCTCCTTCTTCTTCTTCGGGCGATGTGTCTTTAGGAGACATCATGGCGCAGCTGCAGGTGCATGGATGCTCGCCTCGATACACTCTTTATGGAGTTGTATCGGTGAACATTCGTGTCGGTCGTATTGCATGACGACAGTGTCCGTGGGTGGTTTTGCTCCCGAGGCTACTCCTTCACCACCTTCTCCTGTGGCCTCTAATTCGACAATGAGGATGATGATAATGGTGATGACGATGATGCTTCGGATGATGTTGATGGAGGTGCTAGCTTTACCGATGAGATGTCTACTTGACACTCTTACCCTTTGTCATTCGTGACAAAAAGGGGGAGTAGTTTTGGTATGAGAGTAGTCCATCTTAGGGGAGAGTTAGTATAGGACCATTTTGTTTGGGGAGTGTTGATACATTTTGAGCGATGTAGTGAGCATAGTATGTATCTTTTCTTTTCTGTCTTTTTAGATACATCACTCTTGTAAATGAGGTCTTGTGACCATTTATAGACATACATTGTACTTATCTCTTTCTTTATATTGATGTATGTTTTTCTTTCACCTACCCCTTCATGTGTTGTTTCTTTTCTCCCTTAATACACATGTTTCTTATACTTGTATGCAATCTATTATTTATGTTTCACACAAAGATGCCTTGATGAGTTTTGTTTAAAGTGTTTTAGAAATACAGGTTGTCAAAGTCTACTTGCCATAAACTCTCTTCTTGCAAAGTTTTTCAAGAGTTTGTGTTAGGATAGATTTTATTGTATTCAACAAGTGAATATGAGTTGAGTGATTTATGACTTCTCTCAAATGTTCATTTATTTGTTGTGGTTTTGTCATGGATTGCCAAAGGGGAGATTGTTAGGACATATGTGTTTCACATGTTAAGAACATATGTCATGATTTTATATAATTGGCTTATCCTTTGACAAAACGCACTTTACTTGTAATTGGGTAGATTTAGGATGTCTTTAAATACTTTAAGAAACCTTGTTTCAAGATCAAGTATTGAAGTCTTTAAGTCTATTCAAGAAAACAAGTTCATAGTGCAAAATCATTAAAGCTCGACAACTGCATCTATCGAGCTTAAGGAAGTCATTTCTACATTCGGTGTGCTCAACACCGCTTTCGACAAATGCTCGACACCAGCTATCTGTCGAGACTTAAGATTTTCAGAATTCCAATCTGATTTTCTTAGGATTCGTGAATGTGTCTTTGAACTTTCTTTTCTCCTAACGCTAGACATACAAAAGGATCAGTTTAAGGGCCGTCAAAGAGATCACAAGTTGCACAAGTTTTGAGCAAACTTTGTTCAAGCAAATTGTGACCGGAGACGAACTTCTTGCCCTAGTTCATCTCTTTCTCTTGAAGAAGTTGCTTTGTGTATGTGCACTTTGTAGGGTTTTGTGACCAAGTATCTTCTTGATCTTCATCGTGTGGATGAACTGAAAAAATTTGCAACCAACAACCTTCTTAGTTGGTGATTGAAGTCGCGTCTTTGGGATTTGCACAATTGGCTAGTCACGTCTTCGTGAGTCGTGCATCCGAAAGGGGAACTATCACTACAGAACAAGTTCAATCGGGGATTGGCATAAGGGTTCAACCGTAAGTTGGTAAGGTACTTGGATTCCTTTACTTGTAACCGGTTGTTGTGATAATAGTGGAGTTTCGTGAGTGGTGACACGAAAATCACCCGGTGGGGTTTTTGTCGTTAGGTTTTCCCCATTCGTAAACAAATCAACGTGTTATTTATTTTCCGCAGACATATTTAGTTTGTTGGTGATTTGTTTGTGCTGCCACGCATTTACATGATAAATTGATTAATTAATAACTTGGCTAATTAATTAATTAATTTCTATCGCAAGAGGTCATTCAGTTTGTGGTCTTTCGGTGTTGAAATCTTTAAATCTGTCCAAGAAAATAAGTTAATAGTACGAATTCATTAAAACTCGACAAATTGCACCTATCGAGCTTAAGAAAGCTGTTCAAAGCCCGGTGTGCTCGACACCTACTGACAAACTTTTCGACACCGCTATCCGTCGAGGTTTAAGAATTTCAGAATTCTAATCGGATTTTCTTAAGATCCGTGAATATGTCTTTGGGCTTTCTTTTCTCCTAACCCTAGACATATAAAATGATTTTTTAAGGGCCAAAACAGTTCACAAGTTGCACAAACTTTGAGCAAACTCTGTTCAAGCAAATTATGATCGAGACGAAGTTCTTGCCCTAGTTCATCTCTTTCTCTTGAAGAACTTGTCTTGTGTATGTGCACCGTAGGGTTTTGTGACCAAGCATCTTCTTGATCTTCTTTGTGTGGATGAACTGAAGAACTTTGCAACTAACAATCTTCTTAGTTGATGATTGAAGTCGTATAATTGGGATTTGCGCAATTGGTTAGTCATGTACTTGGGAGTCGTGCATCAAAAAGGGAACTGTCACTCTGAGAACAAGTCCAATTGGGTATTGGGGTAAGGGTTCAACTGTAAGTTGGTAAGGTACTTGAGATTCCTTTACTTGTAACTGGTTGTTGTGAGAATAGTGGAGTTTCGGGAGTGGTGACCGAAAATCACCCAAAGGGGGTTTTGCCATTAGGTTTTCCCATTCGTAAACAAATCACCGTGTTATTTATTTTCCGTTGTATAATTAGTTTATTAGTGATTTGTTTGTGCTACCACGTTTTTACATGATAAATTGATCAATTAATAACTTGGCTAATTAATTAATTAATTTCTATCACAAGAGGTCATTTAGTTTGTGGCCTATCAAAAATTCCTATGAGCTAAGTGACTGATTCTGCATTCAAAAGCCATAAGTGGCTAAGTCGGCATAGCAAACAATTATGCATCTTGAATGTATCTTTAGAATTTTCACAAGACACTCACATGGTACACTATTAAAGGCTAAAAACTTCTCATATCTGACCTCCATAGTGTTGCTTGCTCATGCTATTTTATATAAAAACTTATGAGAAGAAAATACAAAAACCAAAAAAAAAAAAAAAAATCATAAGTTAAAGCTTTAATCAGGTTAAATATGTTTAGTGCCAATCACCCCTACTTCAATATATGTTTCAATATAGAGTTGCCAATGAAAAATGGAGCTGATATTGAATGTGCTGTGGAAAGAGAGAGAAAGAGAGAGAGAGAGAGAGAGAAAAATAGGATATGCATGGGATGAACAAGAGGCTACTTATTATTTTAGACATGGTACTAATTGCCATACCCCTTACTAATCAATGGAAAGTAAAGTGCTCCTATTTATTGCACATTTTCTTTGAATATTAATCTTAGGTTTTTATAGTTTCCAATGAAGATACTTGAAGTTTTAAATTACACACATGACCCTGCCATCCCATTAGCGTACACCGTTATTCTCACAGAAACTTAAGGTGCTTGGGTACTTTGGACCTTAATAAAGAATATCTCAGTCTCCTTCTGGTTTCTAGTGTAATCAATCTTAAATATGCATCTACCCAAAACATAGTTAAAAGAATGTGAAAAGAAAGGCAAAAGCAATCTTGAGCACTTGAAGATTTAAAAGGGTACACACAGATGCCTAATTACGTTTAATGCATACACCAAAGAAGCATAGGGTGACAAAATCATTTAGAAAAAATTATATGCGTAAGATGAATGATCAATATTATACCTTATGGATAGTAAAGTTTGGCAGTAAGTGTTTGAACCCAAGTAAGGGAGCTCGAGAACAACTAGTCACAAATTTAAGAAGCATACAACGTTCCTTTAGTTCAAATTCTCGAATAACCCGTGACACGATAATCGGGAGAAACTCAATGGAAACATAAAAAAGATTATAGAATTCCCCAACCAGGGTCCACCTTTTAGACAAGAATACAAAAAGAATCAACATAAATGTAGGGTGAAGGGAATTCAAATCATGAAGTGAAATAATAGAACATGACAACAAAGATGGAGACATTGTGTAAACTAGAAATTTAGAGATATGAGGAAATCTGGAATTCAAAAAAGAAAGATATCTAAAATCCAATAATTGGATTATAACATGGCAAAATTCCTGCCAGGTCATGCAGATAAGAACTAATTATGCATTATTACAAGTTTTATAGAAAGGAATAAGTGTTCTGATATAGGCAAGCATAAATTTGGAAGTTTTAATCCATTAAAAATTATCCAAACAAAGAGGATCAATATATATGCTAGTTGGTGTGCATAAGTTTAAAAATTGTCATGTAAGCGAGAAGGGTAAACCTGATGCACAAAGATCCAAAGCAATAACTAATAAATCCAAGTAAAAACACAAAATTTCAAATACCCAATTCATCAAACTGCTCTAAAAAAAAACCCGGATAATAAATTATTCTTACCTTCAACTTATTCCCTTGTTCCATTATATCTATCAAGAAAAAATCCAATCTGCTTCAGATTTCTTCAGATTACAAACATTCTCCGTTATCTCAATTATTTGATACTCTGAGATTCGACCTCCCAAATACACAACAATACACCAAAACCACTAAATCAAATTCAATGCAATAAATAAAAACCCACATACTCAATTCTTAAAATTTAGCAACCTAGATGAAAAAAATACAATAAAGTTACCTTCTTGGGATCGATCTCGACTTGCTTCTTCGAACCTGGTGGTACAATCGTGCTGCGAACTTTTCACAAACTTGGCATTTGATGTACGGAATGTCACCCAAATTCGGATGGGAGGAAGGGGATTTGGAGATTTGGGTGGAAAGGAAATCGAGAGGGTGGAAGTGAGGGAAGGAGGGGAGAAGGTGATTTCAAGTGGGGAGTGTGTTGGATGGAGAAGGAATGGAAAGGGAAATGGGTCGAGCATGGAGGCATCGAGCTACGTGGCATAAAGCACGATGGCGAGATTAGGGATCGAGAGCTAGGTTGAGAGTGAGCTAAGAGTTTTTGTGAATTTAGGATTTTTTTCAACTCGAGGTTTTTTTTTTTTTTTTTTTTTTTTTTTTTTTTTTTTAATTTATAACAAACCCATGGCTGCATTTGATAAAACCCAGCTCTTCCCCTGTTTAAGCCGCGTTTAATTAAACACAACACTATAAATATTTAAGTTGCGTTTAATAAACGCAGCTCCAGACATGTTTAAGCCGCATTTAATAAAACCCACTCAACTACATTTTTAAGCCGCATTTAATAAACCCAGTTTTGGGATATATTGAAAAAAAAATCCTCGGATAGGTTTATAGCTGTATTTTTAAAAACGCGGCTTAAGCCCTACCCAGCTAAACGCAGCCTCAACATCACAAAATGCGGCTTCAGAGCTGGTCTATAGCCGTGTTTAGTAAACGCTATACATCCAAAGTGGTGGAGATGCGTTTGTGTAAAACCCAACTCAAACAGTACCCTATAGCTACGTTTTTGTAAACGCAACTCCAAAGCACGTTTTTGTAATGTACATGAAAAAAATTATTTTATGAAACTAACTCATACACTCTCATCAATTACTTTAACTAGTATTTAATTTAAGTTTATGTACAGGAATGATGAATTATAATGGTGCTTCTAATATTAGTTAAGGTTATTAACTATATAGGATATTAGATCAACCAGGACATTTGGAGGTACTAAAATAAGATTTTCTTGCAATTTTAAGGATATTGGTTATGCAAAGTTTCTCATTACACTATTGTTATGTATAAAATTTTGAAAATCACTATTGAATTAATTCACCATCATTGTTCATGAAATTTTGCTAAATATAACAAAATAAAAGAATAAATTGGTTCAATAGTATCTCCTAAATTGAATGGGGATAGGTGCATGGGATTATTTAGCTCAATTACATTTTGTTACATTCAAATTCTTCACATATCTAAATAGAAACAATATAAAAAATATAGTCATTAGTTCAAAAAAAAAAATTAATAACAAAAATCTAAACAATTTAATTTGTATGAAAAACTAACAAGAGCAAAATCTAATTTTGATTCTAATCAAATATTCTCTAAGCTTTGGTTTTATATATATATATATATATATATATATATAAATAAATACTACCTAGGTTTATTTATATTGGACTCCTCGTTTTTTACACTGAATTAATTCATTTGGAACAAAAATTTAAAAAAAAAAGATTAGATGGGACAAGTGGCACAAAGTTAAATTCTAATTGAAATCCAATTTTTACACTAAATTAACTCACTTAGCACAAAAATTTAAAAGCTTAAATTTGAAGAGTGATAGTTTTTAGACCCCTTAAAACTAATTGTTTTAACCTAGGTAATTACTCAAGTTGTTACTTAGTCCAATTTAACAAGTCTAGGTTATCACAATAACAAAGATCAAATCATGCAAAGCAGCGAAAAATAAATAACACAAGATATGATCACCTAGGAAACCAAACCGGTAAAAACTTGGGGAGGATTTGACCTAGCTATCCTCAAGGTAAACTTGAATCCACTATCTTGAAAGAATCGAAGTTCATACAATAAGACTTACAAGCCCCCACGCTCGACTTCTTATTGCTACCAACCAAGAGAACTTACTGCGACACGACTACGTGCAAGTTCCGAATCCACGGACTCCTTCTTTCTTGGATTCACCACCGGATACAAGCATACCGCTTGTGTTTTCTTTAAACTTCAATGGCAGAATCGAGTTGATCATCAAGGTGTAGATAAATCTTCTCCTTGAAAACCCTAAGCTTTGTGTAAAGGAAAGCTCCTCTAGATCTTACAAGAGATTTACACAAACCGCAATATGAGCAACACTAAAACGTGGCTAGGGTTTGCCTTTTATACTTAGGACAAATAAGAAACCCTAAAAACGTTTTAAAACAATCAAATGAGTTGGAAAATTCTGCGAAAAAACATTCTGCCCGAGCTTTGATTGATCGAGCCTAAGCTTCGATCGATCGAGCCAGGCCGAAATGCATTAATCATTTCTGCATTAAGCTTGATTCCAACTTTACATAAATGCACAACTTTGAGCAAGACTAAAACACTTCTAAACACATTGTTTTGATCATGGTTTGCCAACAATACAAATTAGAGTTCTAAATACATAAAATCCTAAGCCTTTAGAACCTAACAATGAGACACATGGCGTAAAATTAAACTCTAATTGAATTCTAATTTAAAATCTATTTGGATTTTCTCTCACCTTTACTTATTATTACTATATATATATATATATATGATAATCGCACCTAATTACATGAGCCACCTTTACCTATTATTAATATATATATATATATATATATATATATATATATATATATATATCTCGCACCTAATTACATGAGCCATGATGTCGATCAGTAAAATCTTTTCAATAATTTTTGTGCGATTTGATTTTTCTAAATAAGATTTTAACTTTTTATTTTTCACAATTTTAAGGTTTTAATTAAATCAAAATAATTTTTTGTAAAATATTCATTTGTTTAAAAATATTTTTACTTATTTTCTAAATAAAAAAATTTATTTTTATTTAAAAATTCATTTTTCTTAGATCTTTAGATTAATCATAAACTATGATAACAATTAATATTATCCCCCTTCCGTCCCAAAAAGAATCATATCATACACTATAGTGTAGTTTAGGAAATTTTATGTTTGGGAAATTTTTATAGAAAAATTTTTAGGGAAAAGAAGAAAAATAATTAATTACAGTTTTTTATAGTTTTCATAAATGTGATATAAAAACTTTTAATAATGGTCCATTAATAAATGTCATAAGGAAATCTGGTTATAATTAGACCCTTATTTTTATTTAATCAATTATTACATCATAATAGTTCAACCTCCAATCAAACACTAGTCTAATCTCAAAAACTTTTTTTTTTCTTTTTTATAAATCATTGTTTATAATGGAGAGGTGGATATGAACCTTATATGTCTCTGTATAAACATCAAGATGTGTTAAAAAATTGAGTTACAAGACTCTTAGTCTTCAAATGTAGGATTTGATTTTTAAAGCAGGGGGTACTTAAGTAAACGTAGTATTTGGTTTTTAAAACACAAAATACTTGACTAAATAAGTGAATATACCAAATAAAAGACCAAATCAATGCCTATGAATAATATTATCTGCCATTATGTTCATAATATTGGTATCACCCATCATAATATAAGACAACTTTTTTTTTTTTTTGGAAGAAAAATCTGTGACAAATTGAATGTTACTTAATCTAACATAATAGCATATTTGTTTTATTTTCTTCCAAAAATTCCATAACAAATACTCACCCAATATCTACAGTCTATTATTATGTATCTGGCACATCAAGCAAGAATTATCAGGCCCCCAAGAGTGCGGTAGAATGAAACAAACAAACCATTGACATGGCAGCCAATGCATTAATTTTGGCAACTTTAATTACACATAATAGAAATGATGAGAATGGAAATATTGAGAATGTGTCATCCCCCACCCAAAATTATCCAACCTATTAGTTCTAAAAGTTTAGAACAATTGGCAAACCGTGAATACAAACTTTTCTAGGTATAGATCTTAGAGTCCATAGGTTTGGTTAGACAATACTTAAGGTGCTGCAAGTCGAAATACAAGAAAAAGGAAGCTGCAGGTTCAAGAATTCGGAACTTGCCAAGTTCGACCGATCAAGAAACAACTTTGACTAATGGAGACACAGATTCTGCAGAATTTAATTAAAGCCCATCAGCCTATTAAGCCCATTAAGTGCTTAAGGTCTCAAATCTATTTCACATAGTATTTAAAGGAAACCCTAAGGCACGTTTTGTGGAGACTTTGGAGGTGCTCTTGTGAGATCTAAAAGGTACCATGTCTTCTCCTTTCAATGTCACTACTTGAATTCCACCTACTGATTATTAGAACCAGTAGATTTGAAGTTGTTACAACAAGATCATACATAGGCGATGATCTAAACTTTCAAGAGTGGTGATCTTAGAGTCACAAATTGGAGATTTTGTGTTGCTATACCTTTGAGTGGGATCTCTGAGTCACAAACGTGGGAGTTTGTGTTCAGCATTGTGCTTGTTCCATATGTATTTCAAGATTTCTACTTACAATGATCATCTTGTGTTATTGTTTTCAGGAAAACTTGTCCGTTTGGTTCAAGAGCTTCTAAGTTTCTAGAGTTTGGTGTGAGTGAGTTTTGGTAACTGCTCCCAACTCACATTTTAAGTCTAGAATCTGTTTTTGTCACGAGAATAGCCAAAGGGGGAGATTGTAAGGTTGAATTTATTCAATTATGTGTTAGCTTTATTCCATGCCAAATTTGCTTGTATTTTAGCAATTAGATACCCTATATTTAGGTGGGAATCGTGTAAGGGTTGTGTGTGAGAGAGTGTGAAGAAAACTCAAGATGTGTGCAAATCAAAGGAGTCTCGAATCGGATCTTGTAATCGACTTGCAATTGGGAAGTCGCCAAAGTAGCACACGTGTGAAGCATACAAGGAACTCAAGGGTCACAACAACTGGAGCATTACAGGACAAAAATATACAGCCTAGCCGGATAGTTAGCTCATGACTCAAACTCGTGACTCGTTTCGGTTGCGAGGCCGAGTCACCAGAATGCCCTGTTTGGATGAAACCTAACTTTTCACATTCCTCATATACACTACTATAAATATCCTTATACCCTTGAAATGTAGAGAGTTTCTAGAGAGAATTTTTGAGAGAGAAACTCTAAATAAAAACAAGATTGACTCATCCACAATCTTCATCATTTGATTCTCCAAATTCCACTACTCTCACCCTTTCTATTGACATATCATTGAGAGGTACATTTTGCCAAATTCTTATCTCACCATACCCATATCAGTGAGGAGGTATTTTGGTGCTTGGGAAGCAATTCATAGATGACCAATTTCTTGGTTGACACAATGGGCTTATTGCGGGATCCGGGAAGTTAAAGAAGACAAGGTTAGACATAACCCCGTTGGAGTAAGAACCTTGGAGGGCTTAGGTGCATTGGGTAGATTATGCTTGGAGGGTCTTCTACTATTCATGTATCCTATCTTTATTCTTTAGTGGAACATTTGACCGCTTGGAAGGCAAAGGAGAGGTTTTTTGCCGAGTTCTTCGGTTTCTTCTTCGATAACACGTCTTGATGTTATCTTTGTGTTTGCATCTCTCTTCCTTTACTCTTTACCTTTTAATTGCTGCTATGTTTGTGATTAATTATGGTTTAGAGTGTTTTACCTATTTAGTTATAGCTTATATGCATCATTCTACACATATATTGTTTGTGTATAAACTTGTGTTGATATTGTTAAAATTTGGGGGTCTAAACATTCATTAGTGTTTTACACACTAATTGAACTTTCAGACAAAAATATATATTTATCTTTAAAGTTTAAAGTTATTTTTATTTTGTCCTTTTAAGCTTCAAAATTTGTTTTTTAGTTGTTCATATTTGATTCTGAATTTATATAGGTTTAAGGCGTCTAGCCATATATTTCTATTAGTAATCTGATCATCCATGATTTGTTTTTGTGTTTACAACAATGAACTTCCTACAATATTGCACAATAATTTAGAATTAGTATTTTATAAAATATTTAAACAGTGACATTTTATACTCAAATCACTATTGAAAATTGACAGCAGAATCAGTGTTTGTTTTTCATATACTTTTACCTTCTAGCTCCAATTTTTTCTAAAATTTTACAAACCTAGTCCATTTATTATAAAAATATATATATTAGTTTGCTTTTAGCTTTTTATGACAAATTTTGCATTAAACTATCAAAAGCTATAACTTTTTAATAAATATCATGCATAGTTTCTGATAAATAAATGAATATCGTGTAAATAAGTTATGGAAAACTACAAAATACAGAACTTATATCAATTATGAAAACCGAATCAAATTAACATAAAATATAAAAATACAACTTTAAAACGAAAAAGATCAAAAATGAAAACAAACCCCAACCTTATGTGTTAAAAATTAAAGGCATTAAAAATTAAAATTTTAAAAATAAATTAGGAAAAAAATGAGCATTACCTTTCTGTATTGTTTCTAAATCAGAAGGTGGAGGAACAAGCGATGGCGGCGACCCCGACGTGTTTCCAACCTGGTAAAACAGGTAGACTTCAAACCTAGCAAAACAACTAGGATACGTAACTCTTCCCCCTAGCTTTCCACCACAACCCGACAGAGTCTGTATTGCTATCCGAATACACCTATTGCAATCGTATCCCGACAGTCCAGCGTGCACTAAGCAAGGGTGTACAACATTTGCAACGCCGTGAAATTCGCTACTCTTGTTCCAAACTTTTTAGCCCCAGTCCTAACATTTGAAATCCCACCAGCTAATTAGTTCATTAGAGATATATATTAGACATATTAGCCCAATGTAATAAGCCCAAGCTCATTCCTGCTTGTACTAGTAGTCTAGGGTTTAGTCGCCTATATATACTCATGTTAGGGTTCATTGTAACACAGGAGGTTAATGTACTACACTCTCATACAATAAAGATGTAGCCCTTAAGGGGTTCCTCCGTGGATGTAGGCCGTCAAGGCTGAACCACGTAATCCTCGTGTTCTCAGTATTCCTATTCTATGTTTCCTCTTCCGCATCCACTCTAGCATACACAACATGGTATAACACATCACATTGCTAATATTGTTAATAATATTTTTTTAACATGGTATCGAGCCAAACTTCGTTCTTGACATCAAACAAACATCTCTAGCAAGCAAAGAAGATTCTCACGTGCACACCATCATCGAAGTCACACACGCTTGTTTGCGCATCTAGACTCCACGGCATCTCGCAGCCGCCATGGCTCACTATGCCGTGTCCGGACCCACAAACTCAAGCAAAGCCGTGACTTAACTTTTCGGATCTGTGCACATCAAGGCTTCGCTGTGTCAAACCAACACCATAGACGTGCTCCTCGGCCTCCCATGAGGAAAACCCGTAAATCCGGTCTCCCGAAGCCCCGCCACGTGCCTCGCTTGTCATCGAAAAAAATCTTCCACGCGCCACCTCGGTTCTCAATTCGGATCGTGTTCTTGGTACGCGCGCCGCCATGACGGCCTCCTCGTCCACCGATCTACAAAACCGAGGCACCCGACCTCCAACGGCAGGCAAAGACGCGCGCCACCACGCGAACAATGGTTCCTGGAACTCTCACATGCGCTGCGGAACGTTCTTGACTCCCAGCTTGGATCTCGTGCACGCGCCGCCAAGACGGCCTTGTCGTCCTCCGATCTCCGAACACGAAATTATGGGCCTCAACCGAGCTTACACGCGCCTCCACGCGCCTCCCTAGTTTCTGGATTCTCCTCCACGCGCCGGTGAACATTGCACGCTCCTGCAGGTGCCGGGAAACTACTGCTGATGTCATCTGACGTCATCACTCCATGTCAACAGCCATGCAAGCACCTCCACATCGGCCTTAGTCCACGCCGGCGACACGTCATCGCCCACATCGCCAGTGTCGTCTCGTCGGCACCACGTCACCTAGCTAACTGTTGACCCGGACCGACCCGACCCGGACCACCCGGATCTGACCCGTGAGCACTTTGACTATTGACTTTGACTTTGGACCAGTTGACTTTGACTTTTGCGTTGACTTTTAACCAAAAGTCAAAATTTCCAAAAGGGCCTATCTTGCTCGATTTTTCGCGTAGATTTCGATTTTGGGCTCCGTTTCTGCATTTGAGACTTCAAAATTGGTCAATTGGCACATTTTTCATTATGGTTTCTTCAAAGGCATTCTTCAAGGCATCTCCAAGTGATCTTCTCATACTTATCCAACCTCAAACTTTCATCGAGCTTCCGCCTTGAGTTTGAGGGAGGGTGTTAGAGATATATATTAGACATATTAGCCCAATGTAATAGGCCCAAGCCCATTCCTGCTTATACTAGTAGTCTAGGGTTTAGTCGCCTATATATACTCATGTTAGGGTTCATTGTAACACAGGAGGTTAATGTACTACACTCTCATACAATAAAGATGTAGCCCTTAAGGGATTCCTCCGTGGATGTAGGCCGTCAAGGCTGAACCACGTAACTCTCGTGTTCTCGGTATTCCTATTCTATGTTTCCTTTTCCGCATCCACTCTAGCATACACAACATGGTATAACACATCACATTGCTAATATTGTTAATAATATTTTTTTTAACACGTTCATTGTTGCTCTTACTAGCCGGTCAAACTAGGCTGGGTCCGAAATATTCTCTGTGTTTACCAAGTGCGCGCCAGGGTCGGTGACCATGCTGCCAAAGAAATACTGGTAAGAATAGCGTAACATGCACTCGTCGTACCAAGCCACCACCTCTCTGTCTTGGGCAGCGCTGGACTATGTCTTTTGTTGCACTAGTAACGCAGTCTCGGCAGGTGTTTGCGTCGAGGTCGCCGCAACAGAGGAAGAGGCCGTGACCGTGTCTGCAGAGTTCCCACTGGAGGCAGTGGCGTTATAGAATTCAATATTGTTGGCTGTGGCGTTGGAGGAGAGGTAAGTGAGGAGGTGATTGAGATTGGTTTCGTAGGTACTGTTGGTGATGAAAGTGGTTGTGTTTAGGCAGACGATAGAGGTAGGTTGCAATAGCTTCGGTTCTAGTTTGGCTATTAATGCTGATCAGAAAGTAGAGGACCAAAAGTGTCACGCACAGCTTAGGCAAGCCCATTATCATGACCAACCTCTTGCTTTCTACAACTACAATTTTTGGTGGAAGATACAAACATTAATAAGGGGCTGATTAACAACATGTAACGCTCAGTAGTCAATAAAGTAATTAGTCAAGCCACCTCAATTTTTTTGTTGACTAAAGAAAAGACAAAAAAGTAACGAAGATGAGAATAAGCTGTCCGATTCATCAAGGCGAAAAAAGTTTGAACTTTTAAAGTTTCAAAATTCCAAATCCTACGTTCTTCTCATAAAAATTTAATAATAATCCTACGTTGAACATGTATCTTATATAGACCACATTAATTTCCATATGGTTTTGTTATAGAACAGCCCAATGGATAGGGACAGAAGTGAACCTTTCAATAAGCTTGCTTATGTGGGCTGAATAATCATCTTTTAGTTGGTTGAAGAAAGTCCAGTCATGCAAGTTATGTGAGTAATATAGTTCCTTCACATTTCATTCTGTCTATTATAGATGCTCATCTAGATTCAGCGTCCCGTGATAAGCTCATCTTTCCTTCCGCTATCACGAGGATCTTACGCCATTTTTCCGTTCCTCTTCCCTCTTTCGACCATTTTACCGTCATGTGTGCCATAGATTACGCTACCGTTAAACGTAGTGAGGCCCGGCTTCGATCGCGGCGGTCAGATTCAACAGTTCCTTCCTCTCATTCAGCTCCATCCCGTTCGACTCCATCCACATCGGCTCCTCCTTCTTCTTCGGGCGATGTGTCTTTAGGAGACATCATGGCGCAGCTGCAGTGCATGGATGCTCGCCTCGATACACTCTTTATGGAGTTGTATCGGGTGAACATTCGTGTCGGTCGTATTGCATGACGACAGGTGTCCGTGGGTGGTTTTGCTCCCGAGGCTACTCCTTCACCACCTTCTCCTGTGGCCTCTAATTCTGACAATGAGGATGATGATAATGGTGATGACGATGATGCTTCGGATGATGTTGATGGAGGTGCTAGCTTTACCGATGAGATGTCTACTTGACACTCTTACCCTTTGTCATTCGTGACAAAAAGGGGGAGTAGTTTTGGTATGAGAGTAGTCCATCTTAGGGGGAGAGTTAGTATAGGACCATTTTGTTTGGGGGAGTGTTGATACATTTTGAGCGATGTAGTGAGCATAGTATGTATCTTTTCTTTTCTGTCTTTTTAGATACATCACTCTTGTAAATGAGGTCTTGTGACCATTTATAGACATACATTGTACTTATCTCTTTCTTTATATTGATGTATGTTTTTCTTTCACCTACCCCTTCATGTGTTGTTTCTTTTCTCCTTAATACACATGTTTCTTATACTTGTATGCAATCTATTATTTATGTTTCACACAAAGATGCCTTGATGAGTTTTGTTTAAAGTGTTTTAGAAATACAGGTTGTCAAAGTCTACTTGCCATAAACTCTCTTCTTGCAAAGTTTTTCAAGAGTTTGTGTTAGGATAGATTTTATTGTATTCAACAAGTGAATATGAGTTGAGTGATTTATGACTTCTCTCAAATGTTCATTTATTTGTTGTGGTTTTGTCATGGATTGCCAAAGGGGAGATTGTTAGGACATATGTGTTTCACATGTTAAGAACATATGTCATGATTTTATATAATTGGCTTATCCTTTGACAAAACGCACTTTACTTGTAATTGGGTAGATTTAGGATGTCTTTAAATACTTTAAGAAACCTTGTTTCAAGATCAAGTATTGAAGTCTTTAAGTCTATTCAAGAAAACAAGTTCATAGTGCAAAATCATTAAAGCTCGACAACTGCATCTATCGAGCTTAAGGAAGTCGTTCTCTACATTCGTGTGCTCAACACCCTTTCGATGTTTGCCGACACCGCTATCTGTCGAGACTTAAGATTTTCAGAATTCCAATATGATTTTCTTAGGATTCGTGAATGTGTCTTTGAACTTTCTTTTCTCCTAACGCTAGACATACAAAAGGATCAGTTTAAGGGCCGTCAAAGAGATCACAAGTTGCACAAGTTTTGAGCAAACTTTGTTCAAGCAAATTGTGACCGGAGACGAACTTCTTGCCCTAGTTCATCTCTTTCTCTTGAAGAAGTTGCTGTGTATGTGCACTGTAGGGTTTTGTGACCAAGTATCTTCTTGATCTTCATCGTGTGGATGAACTGAAAAAATTTGCAACCAACAACCTTCTTAGTTGGTGATTGAAGTCGCGTCTTGGGATCTGCACAATTGGCTAGTCACGTACTATGAGTCGTGCATCCGAAAGGGGAACTATCACTACAGAACAAGTTCAATCGGGGATTGGCATAAGGGTTCAACTGTAAGTTGGTAAGGTACTTGGATTCCTTTACTTGTAACCGGTTGTTGTGATAATAGTGGAGTTTCAGGAGTGGTGACACGAAAATCACCCAAAGGGGTTTTTGTCGTTAGGTTTTCCCCATTCGTAAACAAATCACCGTGTTATTTATTTTCCGCAGCGTATTTAGTTTGTTGGTGATTTGTTTGTGCTGCCACGCATTTACATGATAAATTGATTAATTAATAACTTGGCTAATTAATTAATTAATTTCTATCGCAAGAGGTCATTCGGTTTGTGGTCTTTCGGTGTTGAAATCTTTAAGTCTGTCCAAGAAAATAAGTTAATAGTACGAATTCATTAAAACTCGACAACTGCACCTATCGAGCTTAAGAAAGTCGTTCAAAGCCCGGTGTGCTCGACACCTACTGATTGCTCGCCGACACCGCTATCTGTCGAAGTTTAAGAATTTCAGAATTCTAATCGGATTTTCTTAAGATCCGTGAATATGTCTTTGGGCTTTCTTTTCTTCTAACCCTAGACATATAAAATGATTTTTTTAAGGGCCATCAAACAGTTCACAAGTTGCACAAACTTTGAGCAAACTCTGTTCAAGCAAATTATGACTCGAGACGAAGTTCTTGCCCTAGTTCATCTCTTTCTCTTGAAGAACTTGCTGTGTATGTGCACCGTAGGGTTTTGTGACCAAGCATCTTCTTGATCTTCATTGTGTGGATGAACTGAAGAACTTTGCAACTAACAATCTTCTTAGTTGATGATTGAAGTCGTGTACTGGGATTTGCGCAATTGGTTAGTCATGTACTTGGGAGTCGTGCATCAAAAAGGGGAACTGTCACTACAGAACAAGTCCAATTGGGTATTGGGGTAAGGGTTCAACTGTAAGTTGGTAAGGTACTTGGGATTCCTTTACTTGTAACTGGTTGTTGTGAGAATAGTGGAGTTTCGGGAGTGGTGACCTGAAAATCACCCAGTGGGGTTTTGCCATTAGGTTTTCCCATTCGTAAACAAATCACCGTGTTATTTATTTTCCGTTGTATAATTAGTTTATTAGTGATTTGTTTGTGCTACCACGTTTTTACATGATAAATTGATTAATTAATAACTTGGCTAATTAATTAATTAATTTCTATCACAAGAGGTCATTTAGTTTGTGGCCTATCAAAAATTCCTATGAGCTAAGTGACTGATTCTGCATTCAAAAGCCATAAGTGGCTAAGTCGGCATAGCAAACAATTATGCATCTTGAATGTATCTTTAGAATTTTCACAAGACACTCACATGGTACACTATTAAAGGCTAAAAAACTTCTCATATCTGACCTCCATAGTGTTGCTTGCTCATGCTATTTTATATAAAAACTTATGAGAAGAAAATACAAAAACCAAAAAAAAAAAAATCATAAGTTAAAGCTTTAATCAGGTTAAATATGTTTAGTGCCAATCACTCCTACTTCAATATATGTTTCAATATAGAGTTGCCAGTGAAAAATGGAGCTGATATTGAATGTGCTGTGGAAAGAGAGAAAGAGAGAGAGAGAGAGAGAGAGAGAAATAGGATATGCATGGGATGAACAAGAGGCTACTTATTATTTTAGACATGGTACTAATTGCCATACCCCTTACTAATCAATGGAAAGTAAAGTGCTCCTATTTATTGCACATTTTCTTTGAATATTAATCTTAGATTTTTATAGTTTCCAATGAAGATACTTGAAGTTTTAAATTACACACATGACCCTGCCATCCCATTAGCGTACAACGTTATTCTCACAGAAACTTAAGGTGCTTGGGTACTTTGGACCTTAATAAAGAATATCTCGGTCTCCTTCTGGTTTCTAGTGTAATCAATCTTAAATATGCATCTACCCAAAACATAGTTAAAAGAATGTGAAAAGAAAGGCAAAAGCAATCTTGAGCACTTGAAGATTTAAAAAGGGTACACACAGATGCCTAATTACGTTTAATGCATACACCAAAGAAGCATAGGGTGACAAAATCATTTAGAAAAAATTATATGCAGAAGATGAATGATCAATATTATACCTTATGGATAGTAAAGGTTGCCAGTAAGTGTTTGAACCCAAGTAAGGGAGCTCGAGAACAACTAGTCACAAATTTAAGAAACATACAACGTTCCTTTAGTTCAAATTCTCGAATAACCTGTGACACGATAATCGGGAGAAACTCAATGGAAACATAAAAAAGATTATAGAATTCCCCAACCAGGGTCCACCTTTTAGACAAGAATACAAAAAGAATCAACATAAATGTAGGGTGAAGGGAATTCAAATCATGAAGTGAAATAATAGAACATGACAACAACATGGAGACATTGTGTAAACTAGAAATTTAGAGATATGAGGAAATCTGGAATTCAAAAAAGAAAGATATCTAAAATCCAATAATTGGATTATAACATGGCAAAATTCTGCCCAGGTCATGCGATAAGAACTAATTATGCATTATTACAAGTTTTATAGAAAGGAATAAGTGTTCGATATAGGCAAGCATAAATTTGGAAGTTTTAATCCATTAAAAATTATCCAAACAAAGAGGATCAATATATATGCTAGTTGGTGTGCATAAGTTTAAAAATTGTCGATGGCGTAAGGGTAAACCTGATGCACAAAGATCCAAAGCAATAACTAATAAATCCAAGTAAAAACACAAAATTTCAAATACCCAATTCATCAAACTGCTCTAAAAAAACCCGGATAATAAATTATTCTTACCTTCAACTTATTCCCTTGTTCCATTATATCTATCAAGAAAAATCCAATCTGCTTGATTTCTTGATTACAAACATTCTCCGTTATCTCAATTATTTGATACTCCGAGATTCAACCTCCCAAATACACAACAATACACCAAAACCACTAAATCAAATTCAATGCAATAAATAAAAACCCACATACTCAATTCTTAAAATTTAGCAACCTAGATGAAAAAAATACAATAAAGTTACCTTCTTGGGATCGATCTCGACTTGCTTCTTCAACCTGGTGGTACAATCGTGCTGCGAACTTTTCACAAACTTGGCATTTGATGTACGGAATGTCACCCAAATTCGGATGGGAGGAAGGGGATTTGGAGATTTGGGTGGAAAGGAAATCAGAGAGGGTGGAAGTGAGGGAAGGAGGGGAGAAGGTGATTTCGAAGTGGGGAGTGTGTTGGATGGAGAAGGAATGGAAAGGGAAATGGGTCATAGCATGGAGGCATCGAGCTACGTGGCATAAAGCACGATGGCGAGATTAGGGATCGAGAGCTAGGTTGAGAGTGAGCTAAGAGTTTTTGTGAATTTAGGATTTTTTTCAACTGAGGTTTTTTTTTTTTTTTTTTTTTTTTTTTTTTTTTTTTATTTATAACAAACCCATGGCTGCATTTGATAAAACCCAGCTCTTCCCCTGTTTAAGCCGCGTTTAATTAAACACAACACTATAAATATTTAAGTTGCGTTTAATAAACGCAGCTCCAGACATGTTTAAGCTGCATTTAATAAAACCCAGCTCAACTACATTTTTAAGCCGCATTTAATAAACCCAGTTTTGGGATATATTGAAAAAAAAAAAATCCTCGAATAGGTTTATAGCTGTATTTTTAAAAACGCGGCTTAAGCCCTACCCAGCTAAACGCAGCCTCAACATCACAAAATGCGGCTTCAGAGCTGGTCTATAGCCGTGTTTAGTAAACGCGGCTATACATCCAGTGGTGGAGATGCGTTTGTGTAAAACCCAACTCAAACAGTACCCTATAGCTACGTTTTTGTAAACGCAACTCCAAAGCACGTTTTTTGTAATGTACATGAAAAAAAATTATTTTATGAAACTAACTCATACACTCTCATCAATTACTTTAACTAGTATTTAATTTAAGTTTATGTACAGGAATGATGAATTATAATGGTGCTTCTAATATTAGTTAAGGTTATTAACTATATAGGATATTAGATCAACCAGGACATTTGGAGGTACTAAAATAAGATTTTCTTGCAATTTTAAGGATATTGGTTATGCAAAGTTTCTCATTACACTATTGTTATGTATAAAATTTTGAAAATCACTATTGAATTAATTCACCATCATTGTTCATGAAATTTTGCTAAATATAACAAAATAAAAGAATAAATTGGTTCAATAGTATCTCTTAAATTGAATGGGGATAGGTGCATGGGATTATTTAGCTCAATTACATTTTGTTACATTCAAATTCTTCACATATCTAAATAGAAACAATATAAAAAATATAGTCATTAGTTCAAAAAAAAAAATTAATAACAAAAATCTAAACAATTTAATTTGTATGAAAAACTAACAAGAGCAAAATCTAATTTTGATTCTAATCAAATATTCTCTAAGCTTTGGTTTTATATATATATATATATACTACCTAGGTTTATTTATATTGGACTCCTTGTTTTTTACACTGAATTAATTCATTTGGAACAAAAATTTAAAAAAAAAAAGATTAGATGGGACAAGTGGCACAAAGTTAAATTCTAATTGAAATCCAATTTTTACACTAAATTAACTCACTTAGCACAAAAATTTAAAAGCTTAAATTTGAAGAGTGATAGTTTTTAGACCCCTTAAAACCAATTGTTTTAACCTAGGTAATTACTCAAGTTGTTACTTAGTCCAATTTAACAAGTCCAGGTTATCACAATAACAAAGATCAAATCATGCAAAGCAGCGAAAAATAAATAACACAAGATATGATCACCTAGGAAACCAAACCGGTAAAAACTTGGGGAGGATTTGACCTAGCTATCCTCAAGGTAAACTTGAATCCACTATCTTGAAAGAATCGAAGTTCATACAATAAGACTTACAAGCCCCCACGCTCGACTTCTTATTGCTACCAACCAGTAGAACTTACCGACACGACTACGTGCAAGTTCCGAATCCACGGACTCCTTCTTTCTTGGATTCACCACCAGATACAAGCATACCTGCTTGTGTTTTCTTTAAACTTCAATGGCAGCAAATGAGTTGATCATCAAGGTGTAGATAAATCTTCTCCTTGAAAACCCTAAGCTTGTGTAAAGGAAAGCTCCTCTAGATCTTACAAGAGATTTACACAAACCGCAATATGAGCAACACTAAAACGTGGCTAGGGTTTGCCTTTTATACTTAGGACAAATAAGAAACCCTAAAAACGTTTTAAAACAACTCAAAATTTGAGTTGGAAAATTCTGCAGAAAAACATTCGCCCGAGCTTTGATTGATCAAGCCTAAGCTTCGATCGATCGAGCCAGGCCGAAATGCATTAATCATTTCGCATTAAGCTTGATTCCAACTTTACATAAATGCACAACTTTGAGCAAGACTAAAACACTTCTAAACACATTGTTTTGATCATGGTTTACCAACAATACAAATTAGAGTTCTAAATACATAAAATCCTAAGCCTTTAGAACCTAACAATGAGACACATGGCGTAAAATTAAACTCTAATTGAATTCTAATTTAAAATCTATTTGGATTTTCTCTCACCTTTACTTATTATTAATATATATATATATATGATAATCGCACCTAATTACATGAGCCACCTTTACCTATTATTAATATATATATATATATATATCTCGCACCTAATTACATGAGCCATGATGTCGATCAGTAAAATCTTTTCAATAATTTTTGTGCGATTTGATTTTTCTAAATAAGATTTTAACTTTTTATTTTTCACAATTTTAAGGTTTTAATTAAATCAAAATAATTTTTTGTAAAATATTCATTTGTTTAAAAATATTTTTACTTATTTTCTAAATAAAAAAATTTATTTTTATTTAAAAATTCATTTTCTTAGATCTTTAGATTAATCATAAACTATGATAACAATTAATATTATCCCCCTTCCGTCCCAAAAAGAATCATATCATACACTATAGTGTAGTTTAGGAAATTTTATGTTTGGGAAATTTTTATAGAAAAATTTTTAGGGAAAAGAAGAAAAAATAATTAATTACAGTTTTTTATAGTTTTCATAAATGTGATATAAAAACTTTTTAATAATGGTCCATTAATAAATGTCATAAGGAAATCTGGTTATAATTAGACCCTTATTTTTATTTAATCAATTATTACATCATAATAGTTCAACCTCCAATCAAACACTAGTCTAATCTCAAAAACTTTTTTTTTTTTTTATAAATCATTGTTTATAATGGAGAGGTGGATATGAACCTTATATGTCTCTGTATAAACATCAAGATGTGTTAAAAATTGAGTTACAAGACTCTTAGTCTTCAAATGTAGGATTTGATTTTTAAAGCAGGGGGGGTACTTAAGTAAACGTAGTATTTGGTTTTTAAAACACAAAATACTTGACTAAATAAGTGAATATACCAAATAAAAGACCAAATCAATGCCTATGAATAATATTATCTGCCATTATGTTCATAATATTGGTATCACCCATCATAATATAAGACAACTTTTTTTTTTTTTTTGGAAGAAAAATCTGTGACAAATTGAATGTTACTTAATATAACATAATAGCATATTTGTTTTATTTTCTTCCAAAAATTCCATAACAAATACTCACCCAATATCTACAGTCTATTATTATGTATCTGGCACATCAAGCAAGAATTATCAGGCCCCCAAGAGTGCGGTAGAATGAAACAAACAAACCATTGACATGGCAGCCAATGCATTAATTTTGGCAACTTTAATTACACATAATAGAAATGATGAGAATGGAAATATTGAGAATGTGTCATCCCCACCCAAAATTATCCAACCTATTAGTTCTAAAAGTTTAGAACAATTGGCAAACCGTGAATACAAACTTTTCTAGGTATAGATCTTAGAGTCCATAGGTTTGGTTAGACAATACTTAAGGTGCTGCAAGTCGAATACAAGAAAAAGGAAGTCTGCAGGTTCAAGAATTGGAACTTGCCAAGTTCGACCGATCAAGAAACAACTTTGACTAATGGAGACACAGATTCTGCGGAATTTAATTAAAGCCCATCAGCCTATTAAGCCCATTAAGTGCTTAAGGTCTCAAATCTATTTCACATAGTATTTAAAGGAAACCCTAAGGCACGTTTTGTGGAGACTTTGGAGGTGCTCTTGTGAGATCTAAAAGGTACCATGTCTTCTCCTTTCAATGTCACTCTTGAATTCCACCTCTGATTATTAGAACCAGAGATTTGAAGTTGTTACAACAAGATCATACATAGCCGATGATCTAAACTTTCAAGAGTGGTGATCTTAGAGTCACAAATTGGAGATTTTGTGTTGCTATACCTTTGAGTGGGATCTCTGAGTCACAAACGTGGGAGTTTGTGTTCAGCAAGTCCAAGATAGAAGAGTCCATGGTAACGGAGTTGCACGTGGTCATGTTAGTATGTTCTACAAGAGGTAGCTTTAGATTTAGGATTTAAATTTATTGTAATCTTCCATTCTATCATAGTAGATTTGTTTACCTTAAGAATAGCTAGGTTAAATTCTCCCTAAATTTTTACCTTAAAACGGTTGGTTTAATTGGTTTTTCTAAGTAATCATATCGTTGTCTTCTTTATATTTTCACACTATATGATATGATTGCATGAGTTTAACCTAAATCCAAATAACTACTTAGCTAATTCATTAGGTTAAAATAATCTAATTCTTAAGGGGTCTAAACATAAACAAACACAAGCCTATGAGAAATACAATTAACACTCTACATTGATATTGTTCTAATGTCAGAACTAATTGACAGGGAACTTATATTTACAATTGTTTATAGATCGATAAGTCACTATACAAGGGCTATCTCAAAACTAGAAAAGAAGTTCCACCACACTACACCAAAAAAAAAAAAAAAAAAACTGCCTATATTAGCGTTTTTTTTTTTATTATTTTACTGGCATTTTTAGATAAAAAAGCTATCCAAAAAAAAAAAATTTTAAAAAGAGCTATAGCAGCGTTTCATAAGCGCCACTATAGGCCTTGGTCTTACAAGAGGCTATAGTGGCGTTTGTAAAACGCTGCTATAGGTCCTTTTTAAAAATTATATATATAGAAAAAAAAAACCTACAAAAATTTTTCAAAAAAAAATTTCCATCATATATATATATATATGGGACCTATAGTGGCGTTTGTAAAACCCTGCTATAGCCCAATCCTAAAAAATTTTAAGGGCCATATAGCAGTGTTTAATAAACGCCACTATAGACCCTTTGTCTTACAAGGGCTTATAATGGTGTTTGTGAAATGCTGCTATAGCCCAACCACACAAAAAAATTGAGGGACCTATAGCAGTGTTTAATAAACGCCACTATAGGTCGATTTTTTTTTTTTTTAAAACCGCAAATTTTTTAAAAAACTTCCCTTATATATATATATATATATATATGAGAGACTTATAGTAGCGTTTAACAAATGCCACTATAGGCCCTTTGTAAATTGAGGGACCTGTAGTAGTGTTTCATAAACGCCACTATAGGTCCAATTAAAAAAAAAAATCCAAAATTTTTTTGAAAATAAACAAAGGGCCTATAGTGGCATTTGTTAAATGCTGCTATAGCCAAATCCCAAAAGAAAAACAAAATGAGGGTCCTTTAGCAGTGTTTAATAAACGCCACTATAGGCCCTTTGTCTTACAAGGGCCTATAGTGGTGTTTGTGAAATGTTGCTATAGCCCAATCACAAAAAAATTGAGGGACCTATAGCAGCATTTCATAAATTCCACTATAGGTCCTTTAAAAAAAACTAACTGATTTTTCTTTTTTCTAAAAGTTCCCTCATATATATATATATATAATAGACCTATAGCAGCGTTTGTGAAACACTACTATAGCCCAATCCCCAAAAAAAATTAAGGGTCCTATAGCGGGGTTTAATAAATGCCAATATAGGTCCTTTGTCTTACAATGGCCTATATTGGCGTTTGTGAAACTCTGCTATAGCCCAACCGCACAAAAAAATTGTGGGAGCTATAGCAACATTTCATAAATGCCACTATAGGTCATTTGTCTTACAAGGGATATAGTGGCGTTTGTGAAACACTGCTATAGCTCTACTAAAAAAAAATAAAAAAAAATTAAGGGACCTATGGCAACATTTAAAAAATGCCACCATAGATCAAATCTAAGGAAGTAAAAAAAAAAAAAAAAAAAAAAAAAAAAAAAAAAGAGGTGGTTGCCATCATAACCACAAACAAAGTCCAAAAAAAAAAAGTATGTCAAAAGAATGACTTGACAAGTCATTCATAACCACACACAAAGTTCAAAAGAAGAAGAGTAAACGTGTGTCGTCTTCTTCTTCTTCTTTCTTTTTTTTTTTTTTTCCTTAAATCTATAACCACACATTGCCACCTACCCCAAATCAGATTCAATATTTCAAACTCATTTTAATCAATTCAAAGTTTCAAACTCCTTTTATCCCGATGTTTTCATTCTAAGTTTCAAACTGTTGGAATGCTCTCTCTTAGTCTCTCCTCTCTATCGCTTTCTTGTTATTCTTTCTTTCTTTGTTGCTTCTATTTCATTTTGTTCTTCATTTTTTTTTCATCTTGTGTTTTAAACAGAGATGAAGGCAATGGATTTCTTTTTTTCGGAAAGGTAGTGGCTTAGACATCAAACACAGGGAGAAAAAACACTACAAGAAAATGTATTTTTAGTGACGAAAAAATTCGTCACTAAAAGTCCTGTTTTTCGTCACTAAGAACCTTTAGTGACGAAATTGGACTTTTAGTGACGAAATTCGCTTCGTCGCTGTAGCCCCGTCGCTAAAAGTCCTAGCGACGAAATTTTTCGTCACTAAAAGTCCGATTTGTTTTTAAAAAAAAAACTTTTAGCGGCGAAAACGTTTCGTCACTAAATGTTTTCTCGCTAAAAACAAGATTTAGTGACGAAATATTTTCGTCACTAAAACTATTTCATTTATTAAATCATATTTAGTGACGAAATATTTCGTCACTAAAACTATTTTCGGTACATTTAGTGACGAAAAAATTCGTCACTAAAACTAGTTTTAAGAAAATTCAGACACATATAGTGACGAAAATTTTCGTCACTAAAACCATTTCTTACAAAATTCATTTGCATTTAGTGACGAAATATTTCGTCACTAAAACAATTTTTGTTGCCATATTTGTGAAAAAAATTCGTCACTAAAACTTATTTTCTATTTTTATTATTTTCATAGCGTTGATATTAACCTATAACCTGTCATTATATTATTAAAACCTCACATTTGATTAACATATTTATTTTAACAACACATTTATAAAAATCGATCCATACATTCTACAAGTTAAAATTAAAGTAAGTATCCAATTCAAACTCCTTCCATACAATAAGTGTTTGCAACACATACAATAATTGTTTGCAACACATACAATAACTTAAGATGTTTTATAACAATACAAAAATGTGGCACAATATACTTAGAACTAACGGAAGATGTCCTCATATGTCTTCAAATAATGCCTAAAGGAAATCCCTAAATCCACCAATAAGAAATCTGCACAAATATAAATCTTGATTAAATATAAATCTTTAGTCAAATATAATTCTACATAGTGCCAACAGAAAAAATTCACTTCTATATCTTCAGATCATAAACTAAAGATTAAATAACCTATCACGTGACAAATATTAGTTTCTAATGATACATAAAAAATGAAGTGTTTTAATTTAAAGATAAAGTACTAACCAATAAGTGATTTAGCTTGAAGATGAACCACCTCCATAAGTAAAAGCATCATCATAACCCTTGCTCCTCAAAAAATTAAGAATATTGTTTTGGACCTCATCTTGCTTAGCTCGTGCCTCTTGCTCCTTAGCTCGTGCCTCTTGCTCCTTAGCTCGCTCCTCTTCGTCCCTGGCTCTTGCCTCTTTGAGCTCAATTATCTCACTTTCTAACCGATGAATATACTCCACCAAGGAATTAGATGAGGCAGTGGTTACTAGAGAAGAGGAAGGTCTCATGCCAAGTCCTTTTACAATACCGGATTTCTTCTTAAAAACCAAATTTGAGATCTCCTCTTGTGTAAGGGGAATTGCATTAGGATCTTGACAATGATCCTCTTGCACTTTAAGAATAGTTTCCTACCATTTGAAAGAGAAAAAAACAAGCAATCACAACATTAATAATACATATGCTATAACTTTACAAACATGATAAAGATGAAATAATAGGGATGGAATGATATACATACATATGTCGCTTCATCCTCAGTTTGTATCCACCTATTTGTATTTGGATTGAAATGAACATCTTTGTAGATTTTTGCCAATTCAGGAACTTGACCGTCATTATTATTTGTCTAATTAAGTAACATTCGAGTATTAGTTATTTATACTTAATTAATCACAACATATAATACACTTAAGGTTTGAGAAAATGAAAAAACACACCTCCTCATCAACCCTAACAGCAAGTGCCTTTGTCCCGCATCTATGTTTGCCTGAAGTTTTGCTCCTATTTTCGAGTTAATTCTTGATTTTTCCTAATAAAGAACATTCAAGATATTTATTAGATCATGACTAAAACAATATACATTTACTTCATCTAAGTATTAATCTAATCATTTGACAACATAATATAGTAAATATTAGATAATAATAATATACGCAGAAATAATTTACCAGCCAATCCTTATTGGTCCATCTCCCTTCAATGAGTCCAGTCCACTGCGCAAGTGTGGCATTCTTTGGCGGATGGGTTTTTGCATAGTCAGCACCATGAGATTGTACGAGCTTTTTATAAGTCTGATACAACTTGTTAGAGCCGCTACTCAATAATCTTCCACATTTTGTATTTATTGCTTTCGTTACTAAGTTGGAATCACCTTCTAGCTCAAACTGATCCTGTAAATTAAAGTATATATGTATTATAAAATTATTATTATATTAATTTAATATGCTTAGTAACAACAAAGACGAGTTAGACGTTATCAATATAAATTTACCTCGATACTTTGAAGCACCACATCTTTAGTAGCAGCATCAACACTTTTCCAATTTTTTACGTTATAACTTGACAAATTACTTCGTACTTGTACACCAATTTGATTGACAAGCTTGCACGCATTCTTCCCAACAGGAGCATCATACTCTGCAGACTATACGTCTTGGCGGTTTACCACTTTTTCAACAAGTGCCCGTCTTTGCTACACCACGTGTTGTTCCACGGGTATTTCGCTAGTAGATCCTATTTAAAAATTATCAATGTTATAAAATAATACATTCTATGTACATTAAGTATAAGTTCAATAGTAAAGACAAGGTGCAGTTGTAATTAAGTATGTTTTATGTAATTACCAAATCGTGCTAGTTAATGCGTCGGTAGCCTCTCGCACTAGAAGAACTTTGGACGAGAGGATTTGCTTCAAGAGGTGTTTCCGTAGATTGAACCGTAGATTGGACCACCGGGATAGATGCCTCACCTCGTGAGCGTGTAAGTCGTCCTGGTGCCATCTCAGAACTAACAAACATACATATAATGGAACAACAAAGTCATTATAAATAATAGAACGACAAAGTTATTATCTATTGTATCCTATGGAACATCTATTGTACCTTATGGATTAAAGAGTTAGATGACTCAACATCATTCTCATCGTCACCAATAGGTGGTACATAATCATCATCTACCACAACACTAGCTCTACTTCTTTTCCTTTTTGCACAATTGGGTGAGCGGAATCCTTTAGAGAAGTTGAGATGTGCTTCAATCCCAAAGCATCAATTATCTCTTGATTTTGCCTCATTCTATCCAATCTTGCCATCTCATACCTCGGTATATTATGAGTGTATTTGGCCTTTTTGGGCATTTTTGAAACTATGTATTGACATGAAAGATAAGTATAATTGCTACTAACTTAACATTATAGTTCACATCATTATCCATATCAACCAATTCACAAGTGCAAAATTTGACCACAATTGCTACTAACTCAACACAACAAATGACCACATTAATATCCATATCAAGTTTAAGATAAGCACAAAATATCTCAATAACAATTGCAACGTAGACAAGCATAAAACTTTAAAACAAGTATAAAACTTTAAGACAAGCACATAACATTTAAGATAATTGTTATAACTCTACATATCATAATCCATATCAAGATCAACATCGGGTATGTCATGCTCTTCATTTTCATTAGCATCTCTTGAAGTTCCACCTTCAGAACAACCTCGATTTCAACATCACCCATACAATACTCAATAATATTGTCTTCAACATTGATAGGGACAACATCAAGAATTGCTTCTTGTTGGAATGCGTCACTATCTTCTCGTATTATCATTGGATTCTCCGCCCCCGACTTCTGGGACATCAAACACTCCCCTATCTTGGATGTATTGCACAATTTTCCAAGGGTCACGCAATTTCGTATCTTGAAGGTAGAAAACCTGTTTCGCTTGACTAGGAAGTATAAAAGGGTCATTTTGATACCATCGACTTGTAACATCAATGCTTGTGCAGTGTGCATCGGTTCGTATCGTTCTCCTTCGACCATTAGTACCAGTATTGTACCATTCACACTGAAACAAAACAATTTTATGGCGAAACATATACTCTAATTCCCAAATTTTGCACACATGACCATAGAAGTCGTGCATTTCTCCCTCATGGTCTCCTTCGGTACATACACCACTGTTTTGGGTTACACGACGATTGTCTAAATCTCTTGTATGGAACTTTACACCATTGACCATACAAGCTGTGTACTCCTTCACATACGGTTTAGGACCATTTGCTAATGACCATAACTGTTTAGTAGCTTCTGATGAATCGTTAACTTTCAATCTATTCATCTATAATGACATACGACAAGTGATATTAATTAGTAATAAGCAATGACGAATACAATTAAATGTTTAAATTTACTAGTGCGTGATTAAATTTCAAATGTCTTACACGTTCTCTAAACCACTTAGGAAACTCTTGTCGTTGGATTTGAGTTATGGCTTCTCTAGTAGGATTATGCAATGTGCTTTTGTGTTCACTGTTAAAAATAAGATGATTTATTTTCAGCTAAGTATTATACATAATATTCAAAACTTGATTAAATAATATATGCATATGAAATCACATACTTTAAATAAGGCTCTAGTTCAGGACTATTGTACAACAAGTACCAATGAGCGAGATCAAGCAATGCACGAGAGAAGTCGCCATCATTTCGCCTACCACCGTAGGTCGGGCGATCTGTGAAAAAACTATCAATCCTTCGCTAGATTCACCAAAATCTTCATTTCTTTCTCTTCGATTATGAATAGTTTCGATCCCATCAATATACAAAGACCAGTTGTTAATACATTCTTTAAGAATGTAAGCCTCTCGCTGTCGAACCTTCTCGTCGAGCTCGGTTGGAAACGTATCTTTTCAATTTTCCAAGATACCTACGAGGAAAAAATACGCACGAGAATGTGATTTTATACCACGTGGGAAATATGCAATTGATGAATGCATCAAAAGATCTAATTACCTTTCAATTGGATACATCCACCGATATTGTACCGGGCCTCCTAGAATTGCTTCTCGAGGCAAGTGAACAGACAAGGTGGACCATAACATCAAAGAATGCTGGAGGCAAGAACCTCTCAAGCTTGCATAGTATAAGAACTATACGTTCTTCTAGTTTCTCTAATTCACTCCGCTTTAGGGTCCTTGAGCATAAGTCTTGGAAGAAATTGCCTAACTCAAACAATACAATACTAATGTCTTTATCTGCAAACCCTCGCAACCCAATTGGAAGAATTCGTTGTAGTAACACATGACAGTCGTGGCTTTTCAAACCAGATAATCTACCATTTTTGCATTCACGACCTTGATATGTTGGCTGCATAGCCATCCGGATACTTGACTGATTTCAAAAAGTCATAAAAACCATCTCTTTCATTGGGGCTTAATGAAAAGAAAGCCCGAGGTTTATCATATGATCCATCGGGACGTTGTTTCAAATGCAACGTGTGCCTGAAGTTCATATTTTGCAAGTCTATCCGTGCCTTATCGGTGTCTTTATTTTTCCCCTCAATGCCCAACAAAGTACCATAAGTACTCTCACTAATGTTCTTCTCCACATGCATGACATCAATGTTGTGCTTAAGCTTCTTATTTTTCCAGTATGGAAGCTTGTACAAAATACTTACCTTTGACCAATTTGGCTCCCCAATGAGTTGTCTCTTCTTGTTACTTGGATGCTTTCCTAAAATTATATTTGGCATTCTATCTAGTTGCTCTTGTATCTTTCCCACTTGTAACTCTAAAGATCTCTTCCGTTTCTCCGGTAAACCATTATGCAACCGACTATGTCTCCAACGATGTTCCATAGGTAAATAAGCTCGATGATTAATGAATCCAATTTTACTTTCCAAAGCTTCTGAATATGGTTGATCGTTGCAAGTGTAACAAGAATGATAACCCTTTGTCCTCCACCCGGATACGTTACCAAATCCAGGATAGTCATGTATTGTCCACAACAAAGTTGCACGCATCTGAAAATGCTCTTTACTATAAGCATCATAAGTTTCTACACCTTCTTCCCACAACTCCTTCAACTCATCAACCAATGGTTTCAAGTAAATATCAATATCATTCCCCGGTTGATGGGGACCGGGAATAAGCAAGGACAACATAAAATATGGCTCCTTCATAACCAACCAAGGCGGTAAATTATAGGGGATAAGTATGACAGACTACATACTATAATTATTGTTCATATTCCCAAAAGGATTAAATCCATCTGTAGCCAACCCTAACCTTACATTGCGAGGTTCGAGGGCAAAATCGGGATGTTGCAAATCAAATTCCTTCCACTCTTCACTATCAGCCGGATGCCTCATTATCCCATCGTCCACACGTTTGTCTATATACCATCTCATGTCCTTAGCTCTTTGGCTTGACATGTACAATCTCCTCAATCTCGGTGTCAACGGAAAGTAACACAATACTTTATGAGGAATCTTCTTACCTTGGGTACGTGTATCTTTGTACCTAGGCACCTCACACACCGGACATTTATCAAGATTTTCATTTTCCTTCCAAAATAATGCACAATCATTTTTGCATGCATCTATATGCTCGTATGACATACCCAAGTCACGTAATATCTTCTTTGCTTCATAAGTTGACCTTGGAACCAAGTTACCTTTCGGTAAAACCTTTGTCGACAATTCTAGCATCATATCAAGTCCCTTATTACTCAAGTTGGTCATTACTTTTACATTCAACATCTCAATAACAAACTTCAAGATACTATAATCAGTGCAACCCGGATACAACTCACGTTTTGCATCTTCCTCAAGTTTGTCAAAACGACGCACCTCCTCATCTTCGGTTGCATTTCTTGGTTCCCCTCTAATTCGGTCATCTACCAAGGCATCGATACCATCCATATGATCACCATCCGACATTTCATTATCATGAATGTTCTCGTTCAATACACGAGGTTCTCCATGATTATACCAATTAATATAAGATTGCATAATTCCACGATGAAGCAAATGGATACGCACAATTTGAGGAGATTGTCGATAGCAATTCACACAAAGTGAATACACGGACACGGAATATTACCACTCAAGTCCACAACCGCTCTTGCAGAATTAATAAATGCATTCACCCCTTCAATATATGGATGACTTAATCGCCATCGGGTGTCTTACCCATTGTCATCCAACTTTTATCCATGTTTGACTACAATTATAAAATGAATCCTACTTTAGTAAGATAAGGACAACTCATGCATAATGTATTCTAACATCTAAGTCTATAAGCCACTGAGATAAAGTTCTATCACATTCATGAATGCACAAGTCTATATTAATACTTAAACAAATATACGTTGCACACACAAATATACACTTCCAATATGAATTTAAACCACCTTATAGCACCATGCAAGCCACCCGCTTGCTCCAATACAACAACCCACCATAAAACCAATCACAAACATCACAAGTATAGAGTGCTTACAAGTATTGAAATTGAATAAAGTAATATTCATTATATCTAATTAACAAGTTCCATTCACATTTTCAAGAAACTAAAAACACTCCCAATATGAATTTAAACAACCTTATAGCACCATGCAAGCCACCCGCTTGCTCCAATACAACAACCCATCACAAAATCAATCACAAACATCACAAGTATAGAGTGCTTACAAGTATTGAAATCGAATAAAGTAATATTCATCATATCTAATTAACAAGTTTCATTCACATTTTCAATAAACTAAAACCAATCACAAACATCACAAGTATAGAGTGCTTACAAGTATTGAAATCGAATAAAGTAATATTCATCATATCTAATTAACAAGTTCCATTCACATTTTCAAGAAACTAAAAACACTCCCAATATGAATTTAAACAACCTTATAACACCATGCAAGCCACCCGCTTGCTCCAATACAACAACCCACCACAAAACCAATCACAAACATCACAAGTATAGAGTGCTTACAAGTATTGAAATTGAATAAAGTAATATTCATTATATCTAATTAACAAGTTCCATTCACATTTTCAAGAAACTAAAAACACTCCCAATATGAATTTAAACAACCTTATAGCACCATGCAAGCCACCCGCTTGCTCCAATACAACAACCCATCACAAAATCAATCACAAACATCACAAGTATAGAGTGCTTACAAGTATTGAAATCGAATAAAGTAATATTCATCATATCTAATTAACAAGTTTCATTCACATTTTCAATAAACTAAAACCAATCACAAACATCACAAGTATAGAGTGCTTACAAGTATTGAAATCGAATAAAGTAATATTCATCATATCTAATTAACAAGTTCCATTCACATTTTCAAGAAACTAAAACCAATCACAAACATCACAAGTATAGAGTGCTTACAAGTATTGAAATCGAATAAAGTAATATTCATCATATCTAATTAACAAGTTCCATTCACATTTTCAAGAAACTAAAAACACTCCCAATATGAATTTAAACAACCTTATAACACCATGCAAGCCACCCGCTTGCTCCAATACAACAACTCACCACAAAACCAATCACAAACATCACAAGTATAGAGTGCTTACAAGTATTGAAATCTAATAAAGTAATATTCATCATATCTAATTAACAAGTTCTATTCACATTTTCAAGAAACTAAAACCAATCACAAACATCACAAGTATAGAGTGCTTACAAGTATTGAAATCGAATAAAGTAATATTCATCATATCTAATTAACAAGTTCCATTCACATTTTCAAGAAACTAAAAACACTCCCAATATGAATTTAAACAACCTTATAACACCATGCAAGCCACCCGCTTGCTCCAATACAACAACCCACCACAAAACCAATCACAAACATCACAAGTATAGAGTGCTTACAAGTATTGAAATCTAATAAAGTAATATTCATCATATCTAATTAACAAGTTCCATTCACATTTTCAAGAAACTAAAAACACTCCCAATATGTATTTAAACCACCTTATAACACCATGCAAGCCACCCGCTTGCTCCAACACAACATACCATCACAAATCCAATTTCCAACATCACAAGTATAAAGTTTTATAAGGTTTTCAACTAAAATTTACTTACTTTGCTCAAGCTAAAGTAATATTCTTACAACTTTCAAAAAAATCCAAAGTTATTGCAAACAATGTGAATTTAGCCTGCAAAAGAAAAGTTAAACTTATAAGTACTTCAGTCTTTATAATGAATAGCTCTTATGAAAGGCTAAATATGTTCTGTGACAACATCCAATCCAAGCACAAAAAAAGAAAAAAAAAAGAGCCAATTCGACAATCTTACCAAAACCATCACAAGGAAATCTGATTGTCATCTCTAGCATCAAACAATACAAATTCCTTCAACATCGGACTAGAATTCTAGGGTTATTAAAGGCTATACTAAATAGCCTCTTTTGAGTCATTGTAGATGGCCTTTTCTTACTACTTATCAAAAAATAAATGGCCTTTTCTTACTACTTTGAGGTAAAATTCTCAAAAAATTAAGAATAATCTTTTGGACCTCTTCTTGCTTAGCTCGCTTCTATCACATTCATGAATGCATAATGCTTACAAGTATTGAAATCGAATAAAGTAATATTCATCACATCTAATTAACAATATTCATTCACATTTGCAAGAATTGAAAAACACTCCCAATATGTATTTAAACCACCTTATAACAACATGCAAGCCATCCACTTGCTCCAACACAACAACCCACCACAAAACCAATCACAAACATCACAACTATAATGCTTACAAGTATTGAAACCAAATAAAATACTATTCATCACATCTAATCAACAATATTCATTCATATTTGCAAGATTTGAAAAACACTTCCAATATGTATTTAAACCACCTTATAACACCATGCAAGCCACCCGCTTGCTCCAACATAACAACCCACCACAAAATCAATCACAAACATTACAAGTATAGGGTATTATAGGTATTTAAACAGAGTTTACTTACTATGATCAAGCTAAGAGTACAAGTCTGATTTGTTGGCTAAACTTTAGTCTTTTACTTTCACAGATCTAAGCCTCTTTCTATTCCCCCACAGCAACCCAAACAATCACTAACCCTGTCATCACATTCAACCAAAAACCTTGTCACCAATACTAAAAATAAAAAGCCTTTACAAACTATATGCAAAGAAAATTCAATTGATGGGTCTCCTATTCACCAAACCCATATAGCCAACAATACTAATAATATCAACAAAGTGCGCAGAGAGATAAACTCCAAAAACAATTTAATTATGTCACTATGTCCTTTCCTAAAGTATTAAACATTAATTTGACTTACAAAAGGTTCCTATCGAAAAGGCATTTCCTGTAAAATGAAAAAAGAAGAAGAAACCAGTCAGTATAGCTCAACCAACCAGAGCATATATAAGGCAAAATTTCATCTCTCTCTTTTCCTTTCTAGTATTTAATTGATCAAACAGTTGGTGAGCACAAAAAACATTGCAGACGCATAAATTTCAAATATCAAGGCAAACATGTATCCCAACGATTACTCGGTTGGGGTAACCAACACATCAAAAATCATATAAAAGTAGCAGAAAATGCAACAAACAAACTACTAAAAGAAACCCATAAATTTAGCATCTTTAACACTGTATAAGCAGTAGCAAGCTAACATTTCTTCAATCGCAAAACAGAAAATGGGCATAAAGCATGTGGATAATTACTCCCACAAAAAATCCCAACAGCCCAAATAAGAAAAACCCATTAAAATTAAAGCCTTTCACATTACAAATTCACGTATTTACCAATGAAGCGGAGAAATGGGAAAAGGAGATGGAGATGGAGAAATAAGTAGAAAAAGAGTGAGTGACGTACAATAAGCGGTGAAGATATGCTCAAATCGGTGATGAAATGCTCTCAAATAGGCAACGGAATGCTCATCGGCGACGGAATGCTCAATCGGCGACGGAATGATCCAAAATCGGGCGACGGTTGGGTTTTTTTTGGGTTATCGGTGACGGTTCTCTTCTCTTAACGGCGACGGTTTGCTTCTCTTCTCTTAACGGCGACGAATGCTCATCGGTGACAGAATGCTCCCAAATCGGCGACGGAATGCTTGCCGGCGACGGAATGATCTGAATCGGGCGGCGACGAAATGACCAAATCGGCGACGGTTGGTTTTTTTTTGGGTTATCGGCGACGGTTCTCTTCTAATAATGGCGACGGATCTCTTCTCTTAATGGCGACGGTCCGCTTCTCGATGACGGTGCCTTATCGGCGACGGTTGGCTTCAGCATCGGAAGGCTTCGACACCGGTTGGCTTTGGTGGCACTTGCTTCAGCGTTGGTTGGCTTCTTCAGGTGACGATGAAGACACAAACTTTGCTGTTTGTGTTTGGTGTTCAGAATTTAGGAGTGAAATGAAATGAGGGGTATGTGAACTAAAAGGATATTTATATAGGGGTCTTTAGCGACGTAATATTTTCGTCGCTGATGCTCATTTCGTCGCCGCAAAAGGCATTTTTTTATGTTTTTTAGTGACGAATGCCAGCTTCGTCACTAAAGAACCCAAGCTTGTTAAAATTTAGAGACGAAATTCATATTTCGTCACTAAAGCATACTTTTAGTGACGAAATGTGATTTCGTCGCTAAAAACATATAAGTGCAACACTATTATTATTTTTAGTGACGAAATTCATATTTCGTCACTAAAACATACTTTTAGTGACAAAATGTGATTTCGTCGCTAAAAACATATAAGTGTGAAACTATTATTATTTTTAGTGACGACTATTTTTCGTCACTAATTCTTACTTATAGCGACGAAAGTATTTTCGTCACTAAAACTATCCACAACAATACCTACGGTGACGAAATATTTCGTCACTAAAAATTTCAACTTTTAGCGACGAAATATTTCGTCACTATAGATTAATTAAGCTGGCGCCAAAGTTTCCCTCATTTGGCGCTCATTTTTCAGATCACAATAGCGACGAAATTTATTTTTCGTCGCTAAATGTTATAATTTTTTTCATTATTAGTGACGAAATTCATATTTCGTCACTAAAGCTGTATTTTTAGTGACGAAAAATATTTCCTCACTAATTTTCGTCACTAAAAATACATTTTGTTGTAGTGAAAAGCCAAAAATTTATACTAGTATTAATAACAATGTGTGGAATTTCATTGTTTTTGATTGTTTAGGCATGTATCTCTGTGTATTGGTATGTGAAACTCTTTCATTTCTTGGATTTTTTTTTTTTTTGGCAAGGCAGTGGCTCAAATATCAAACACAGGGAGGAAAAAAAAAAGCCAAAAATTTATACTGGTATTAATAACAATGTGTGGAATTTCATTGTTTTTGATTGTTTAGGCATGTATCTCTGTGTATTGGAATGTGAAACTCTTTCATTTCTTAATTCTTTTAATGTGTTTCATTGTTTGTTTCTATTAATTTTATCAATAGAGTATCTGGTTCTTTGTGATTATTGATTTAACTTAACTTTTGTCCATGTTTCTCTTAATTGCTTATTATAGGTGTGGGATTTTGAAGGGTTTTTTTTTTTTTTTTTTTTTCCAGTTACTATTTGTATATACTTGTGCATTTGTTTTCCTTGAATAGACTGTGCATTGGATTTGGGTTGGTTTCACTCAAGAAGATGTGTTTGTGTTTTTGTATTTTGGAGTTGAGTTTGTATTGTGGGCATGTTGTGTTTGATTTTGAATTTTCAAGGTTTGTGTTTTATTTTGAATTATATTTGTTTTTTTTTATTTTTTCTTCTATATTTAATCTTTCAAATTTTAAAAATTAAAAAAAAAAATTGATTACCAAAAATTAATTTTCGGTAATCAATATATATATATATATATATATATATATTTTGTCAATGCATTTTGGCTATAATTGCATTTTGAAACGCTGCTATAGCTAAATTAAAAAAAAAAAAATATATATATATATATATATATATATATATATATATATATATATAAGGGACTATAGTAGGAGAAATTACAAGGTCCTCATGGTGGATAAGTGATGTGGTCCACCATTCCAGTAAAAGGCTTTCACTTGTTTAAAATTGTGGAATTTTAAATAAAAACTAAATACTGACTCAGCACTTTTAAATAGGTGGGAGTTTTTTACTGGAATGGTAGACAAATGACATGGTCCACCATGAAGACGGTATAATTTCTCCTATAGTAGCGTTTTAAAAATGCTACTATAGGGTATGGACCTATAGTGGTGTTTTAAAGCGCTGTTATAGCCTAATTAAAAAAATAAATAAATTTGGCATGTAGCAAATATTTTTACAAATGCCACTATGGGTCCATACCTTATGATGGCGTTTACAAAAACACTGGTATAGCCTTTTTTTTTTTTTTAAGAAAAAAAAAAATTGGGCATAGTCGCAGTACAATAGTAGTGTTTACAAACACGCTATAGTTGTGTTTACAAACGCCACTATAGGAAACGCTGCTATAGCCCAAATGGGCCTATGGTGGCGTTTTTTGGACCTATCTAGTAGAATGATTATTATTTTATTACTTATTTTATTAATTCTTTAGTGATATGATGTCTTGTTAATTTTACGATAGGGTTCTGGAACTTGGTATCTGATTTTGGGTTTTTTTTTTTTTTTCTTCAATTTGTTGGTGCCGTTTGCATTTGATGTTATTTTACAAATTAAAAATGAAAAAAGAGAAGAGTTCTAGCTTTCCAAATCCCACTTAATCTCATCAAGACTAACCCCCTTTGATGAACAAAGCTTTAAATGAAACTCAAGATTTGATTGAAAATGCCCAAACCAGTCATGGCACAATTGAGGTTTAAGATTTGGAATGGACAAGAAGGTTGAAATGGCCATGGCACTCTCAGCATTACATGAGTATCGTTAAGGACATATTTTGTGTAATTGGCTAATCCTTTGAAAAAACACACTTTACTTGTATTTGGGTAGATCTAGGATGTGTTTAATACTTCAAGAAACATGTTGTTCAAGTCTAGTATTAAAGCCATGAAGATTGGACCAAGAAACAAGTGAAGAAAAGTTGTTCACTAAAGTCGGACAGATAGCTCGACACCTGCAGACAGATAGCTCAACAATTTGCTCGACAGATAGCTATCTATCGAGGTTTAATGAGGCTTGACAGATACAATCTATCAAGGTATCTATCGTGGTTACGGGAATTCAGTTTTTTAGATTTGATTTTTGGCCCATGCTTATGTATTTGTGTAGGGTTTCTTTTTTCACAACCCTAGACATATATAAGGCTTATTATAGAGGCCATTACATAAGAGAATACAAGGAGAACGAATGAAAAAGGTGACTGATGCCTTATTCTCTCTGAAATAAGCTACTGCATCTTTACGCCTTAGGGTTTTGTAACCAAGTGCTTCTTGATCTTCATTGTTGATGAAGTGAAGAACTTTGCGATTAACATCTTCTTCAAGTTGGTGTGTTAGTCACGTACTAGGAGCCATGCATCATTGGTTAGTCACATACTCAGATTCGTGCAAAAAGGGTGGCGTTCATATATTGAAGAGTTTAGAGGTTCTGATGCGGTAGAAGGTTTCTGCTATGAGTTCATCTACGGGGATTGTAGAGTCTAAGGACAAAGGTTTTGTACTAAATCTGAAACTTCTCTTTACTATAGTGGATTGCTTTTCGGGAAGGTTTCCCCCAGGTTTTTCTTTGTGAAATTAGTTTGTTTCATTGGTTTTCCTAAGTCATCATATCTTGTCTTATTTAATTTTCCGCTGTGCATGATTTTAACATGATATTGAAGTTAGTTTGTTTTAATAAGGTTTATTCATAATAAATCTAATTAACAACTTGGGTTCAAAACTTGTTAATTCTATCAACCGGGGTCTTAATTTCCCAACAAGTACCAATTAAATATATTTTAGACATTTAGGGATTATACTAATATGGATAATATCTAATCAAATCACTTGAAACTCTCAACATTAAAATCAAAATAAAAATTAAAAAAAAATTACATTAAGAAATAAAATATTAGATGATTCTAATGCTCCCCGTATCATTGTGAAGTCTCAGAGCTTTAAACAATGGTCTTATGTAACTCATCGTTCAAGTTTCCATGACTGATGAATAGATACTAATTCTAGTGAAGCCCTTTATCGAGGGTATACTTCAGTAATGGATGCCTCATTGACAGACAACGGAATCAATTCGCTTTTTGATTTATCTGACTCCAATTCCACCGAAGGCATGTTTCGCTCTGTTCGGAAATATGCTGGATTTTGAGGTGATGCCGGAGTAATAGAGTAACTGTTTAGCATGAGGACTATTGAAGCCATTGTTGGCCTGTCAACTGGATTTTCTTGTACACATAATAAGCCTATATGAAGACATCTAATCACTTCATTTCTCAAGTAAGAATCTGCCAAAGTGGGATCCAAAAATTCCAGTAGTGTTCCGTCCTTCCAATGTTTCCAAGCCTACACCAGTTGGTAAGGTAATGTTAGAAAGTTACACTCTTTACTCTCAATTGGATGTGATGAAATTTGCAAAAACATAAGATCTATTCATACTCACAAAGCTCAAGAGGTCTCTTGGACCATCTGATTGATAAAAAGAAGTGTTTTTCTTGCCACTTAGAATCACTAAAATTAATACACCAAAGCTATACACATCAGATTTCACCGAGAATTGTCCATGCATAACATATTCTGGAGACATATAACCACTACAAAACAACACATTGATACCACATTAATATTGATAAAGAGAAAGTAATTAAATATGAAAGTTCAAAAACGTGTACAAATACACTTTTGAACGTTTAGACCCCCAAAAACCAACTTAACCAACACAAGCAATATGTTAAACAATTAATAATGCGGAAACTTAACATATGCTATATCATGTAATTGGTTAAACAACTATCTAAGCCATAACAAATTAAACCACAAAGCAGATAATGTAAAGGCGGAGATAGAGAGGAAGGAAGATACAAACACAGCGATAACACCGGATATGTTATCGAAGAGGAAACCAAGACCTCGGCGAAAAACCTCTCCGCCGCCCTCCAAGCGGTAATCAATCCACTAGAAAATATAGTTGGGATACAAGGACAGACAAAAGACCCTCCAAGCCTAATCTACCCAATGCACCTAAGCCCTCCAAGCTTCTTGCTCCAACGAGGTTGCGCCGAACCTTTTTCTTCTCTAGCTTACCGGATTCCGCTACTACACCGTAGCATCAACCAATAAAGATTGGCTCCTTCCTAATCGCTTCCCGAACTCCAAACGTCTGTCTCACGAGAGATGATAATGGTGAGAACCAGGTTTGGTTATAATGGCCTCTCAAGGATTTGACAATGGAGAGGAAGAGAGTGAGGGAATTTGATGAGACTCTAAGGTAGAGATTGTGGGTAAAACAATCTGGTTTTCTTTAGGGTTTCTCTCTCAAAAATCTCTCTGGAAGCTCTCTTTCAATCGTGGGTTAAAAGGGTATTTATACTTTGGAGTGGAGTGGAATACGAAACGTCGGGTTTTTCCAAAACAGGGGTGGCTCGCGGCTTGACCTCGCGGCTTGACTCGATCGCGAGTTCCGGTCGCGAGATAACCGTATGGCCGATTGTCCTGTTTTGTCCTCAGTAGTGCTCCAGCTAGCATGACTGTTCATCTTCCAAAGATGCTTGGCACGTGTGCAGATTCTGCGGGTTGAAGCCGCGAGTCCAGCCATGGCGAGTCCCAGCCGCGACACTGCTTTTTCTTGCACACTCTTGAGCAATCTTCACTCTATCTCACTCACTACCCTTACACAAATCCCACCTAAATACGGGGTTACTAAATGCTTTGAATTACAAGCAAATTTGGCACGGAATAAAGCCAATTAGATGGGTGAATAAATTCAACCTTACAATCTCCCCCTTTGGCTATTCCGTGACAAAACCCTAAAACAGACTCTAGACTTAAACGTGAGTAGGGAACAGTTGAACAAAACTCACTCACACCTAACTCTAGAAGTCATGAAGCACTTGAAACATATGAACAATATACTCCTGAAACACAACAATACACTTTGATTATTGTAAGCAGAAAAATTATAGATGCATATGAAACAAGCTGAAAGTGATCAATCAAAGATGGAGTTTGATAAACAACCCATGGCTTGATCAACCAAGTGAACACTACAAGGAAGTGATCACGGTGTTCATTCACACTTGGAATGAACACAAGAACATACAAGTTAGCAAGCACAAGGCAAGATACTTGTATGCTCAACACTCAACCAATGCATAGCACACAAGGCATATGCATCTAGGAACAATCCTACAAGGGCACAAGAGTGACAGTACATTAAACCACAATGCATAACATTTGGAACAAAGTACTGATTTCAACAAGCATAAAGGCTGCACTTAAGCATGGTACAAACCACAAGGCCTACAAATATGCTTAATCCCATTAACCCTAAAAGCTTACAAAAGCATATGGGTACAAAACAGAATTTCTGAATAACATCATCAAAATGTATTAAAGATTAAACCAAGAGTATATGAAAAGAGTTAGAAACAGTTTATACACCAAAACTCGGTGTATCAAAACAAAAAAAAAACTAAGATACCCAAATCATAAACACATTACTCCCCCTCAACAAATTACTCCCCCTTAATAGCTGCTTTTCTGCTTTTCAATCATCAATGAACTTTCTCCCCCTTTTTGACATGGAATGGCCAAAGGATCACTTGTCATCTTTGAGTTGTGAAGGCTGTCAAGTGTAGCAGCCAAGACATCAATCTGGTCTTGCATGGCTCTCATCCTGTCGAGTGTTCATTGAACTGCCTGATCCCATCAAGCCTTTCCGAAATGATCTGAAAGCATCCGGAGGTGTGTCTGCAGAGGTTGAAGCTCTGTGTCTTTTGCCACTTCTCCTAGGTGTTGAAGAGGATGCAAGCCCGGCTGCATTCTGCTTCGATCTCCATTGGAGCAGCCTCTCCTTCATCACCTTCATCTTCTTCCCCTGGAAGCCTAGAACTTATCCTTTTGCGGGTAAGCTTGTTGATTGCGGAGGGTGTAGACATGTGACTTATGTCTTGAGGAATTGGAACACCTTTACTCCTAAAAATCCTCATTAGCAAACTTGGAAAGATCAATTTAGGTCTAGATGTTGTTCTTGTCTCATCCACAATGATGTCAAAGATGTGGGAGCTTATATCTATGAAGTTCTTCTCTTTGAGGTCCATCGAGAAAGATTGCTCTAGCACAATTGATTGTGGTCAACTTCTTAATAGGATAGAGGTTAAACATCATGATTATGGTTAGAACCCTCATGTCCACTTTGGAAAGGCGGTGGTATTCAAACACTTCCCTTCTCTCTGCCCACCTATCCTCTGTTGAACTGTTTCAATAGAGACACTCCTATCCTTGAAATTGATAAACTCCTCATCATCCAAACCTTCAAGCCCTAGTACTTCATCTATGACATGTGCATCCAAGACAAATTCTTTACCCCTCACCCAAAGAACTCAATTCATTATCCTTTATAACACATTTGAGTAAAATTCCCTAATTAAGGGTTCACACACAGCAGGAAACCACTCAAAAGCTTTTCCCACCTCTTCCTTCAAAACAACTGGGAATAAAAATTGCCTTAAGTCTTCCAAATCCACAAATCTTTCTTGAATGATTCCTGCATTCAAGAAGTTATCCTTGTATCTCTCAAAATGGTGAACGGACCTAAACAGTCTAGGATCCATCTTTAATCTCTTGTCACCTTCTTTGCGGTGGATTTCTTCTTCCGAGGTGAGGGAGCCATCTGTGAACAATCGAGAAAAGGCCACAACAACATATAGCAATATATGTGCATAACCAAATAAGACATGAAATAAACAGAGAGAGATATCAACCATTCAACTGAGCTTCAAAACATAACACAAGCTACTTAGTTCAAACATATGGATATATCACGTCTTAGGATAGGACACACATGAACTATATGGAGAAACTTTCCCAAAGGCAGAAAAAAACGACATTGAGGCGGATAATGGAACAATGCTATGACATTCAATATATTGATCCTAACAAGAGATTCCCACAGATTAACAAACTAGAGACATGCGGATCTATCACAAGAAAACTCACATTCTCGAACAAACCAATAGAAATCACTTAACACTCAAAAATCAGATTGGAGTAGAATAAACACTTAGCTAAACACAAGATGAAGGGCAATAAGCATATACCAATCATTAAACACGAACTATAGCAACAAAGCATCCACAAGCGAAGCAAGAACAAAGAGCAGAGACCAAAACACAAACCCATTTCAAAAACACACTCATATGCAAAAATCAAGTGTAAAAACCCAAAATCAAGTAGAAAAGAGTGTAAAACAGAAAACCCATACCTATAACTTGACGATTTTGAGCGACAAGGGTTCAACACAAGAGATTGGAAAAGGGAGCACGGAGTGTTTTGAGAGGAGAGAATTTTGAGAGGAGATGAACAGTCACAAAAATTCGAGGAAAAAACTGAAAAAGTTTAAAAACCGCTCCTGTTTACGCAAAACACGCGATTTTCGCGATCGGATCAAGTCGCCACACGATCCGCCAGACTCAAGCCGCCGAAAACACAAGACCAAAATTTTGAAAAATTTTCTAAGTGTTTTTCGCGACTGAAAGTCTACCCGCGAGTGAGTCGCGAGATGAGCCGCGAAAATCTCTCGAGTGAACTCGCGATCGGACCTTCTACTCGCGAACAAGTCGCCAAAAATGACCAGCGAAGATGCGACTAAGGCCCGCGACTTGACACACCCGCGATGAGCCGCCAAAACAGGGCAAAACTGTATTTTTGAAATTTTCAGATTTTTCAACCAAAATACTTTCCAAAAACACCTAAAACACTCAAAAAAATCTTTTTGTGCTTTAATTAACAAAGATTGAGCATGTGAAAACACATTTCATCAAGTACAATCACACAAATGAATATGGCATTTATCGAACATAAACTTGTGTGTTGTGTGTGGATATCAACAAAGAGATAGTCCTTTGTCTAATATGAAGCTTCAATGATCAATTCAACCATGGCATACACAATTAGCACTAGATCATGTGACCAATCTCAATTATAGAAATATGAATATATGACTTCCCACACATAACTTGATAACACAACTTGGAGCTTTTCAATTGACTCCACTTTTAATCATAATCTTTGATCTTTTTAGGCACTCATCTCTCATTGTGAGAGGGATATACAAAGATTTCTCTTTGAAGAACAGGCCTTTGGCCTTTTTGAAAGAAATTTCACTTTTAACATAAGTCGCTTACCCTTTTTCCTAGTCAAATACTAGAATGTGCGACAGGCTTTTGCAGCTCAATATCTCTTTTCATTTGGAGATTTACATTTGGTGAGCTCTTTTTATCAAAACATAAAATAAAAAGTGGGAAGAGATATAGACACAAGTCTATGCATGACTCAAGATCAACATAATCATTCACTAATCATTCATGACAAGTTTGAAGATCTATTTACAACAATCACATAGATTTCAAGATTTTTCCCACAGAGATATAGGTGCATGAAAACAAGCAATGCTCGAAGATGCACAAAGCCATTAGCACAAAGGTACAAGGCAAAACAAGTTTTAAGACAAGACTCAACAAAGTCAATCAAACTTTTTGATTTTCAAATCTTTTATGTAATTTTTGGATTTTTTTTTTTGACTCAAGGAACAAAAAGATTGATAAAACACAAAAAAATAAACACGGAGGATAAGCAAACGACCAAAGAACAAAAACAGCAAGCACACCAACCAAACATTGTCACAAGGCATAGGAAGAATTAATGCATGGACATGTTGTAATGCTTATGCATGAGTACCCCTTTTCACCCACACGACACTTGCGTTTGGGGTGATTTCCTTAACGGATTGGGTGCGGGAGTTAGGGCTTTCAAACCTTCGTGAGAAGCTTTCCAAGCGTTGGTGAAAGCACCAATCATCTTCATCACGTTCGTCATTCCGGGATCTTCATGTTGCTCTCTAGATTGATCACCCCCCCATGTTCTCCTATCAATTCTTGGTCCTCCCGACCTTTGAGGAGTAGCACTGTTCTTTGCTCTCGACTTTTGGCAATTTGGTCGAGTGTGCCCTTGAAGTCCGCAATAGTGACACACATACATTCCTCTAGGACCTCTTTGTGGTCGTGGACGTGACTTGGCACGAGATTCGACCCTGCCCACGAGACGATTACGGGGATTCAGCACCCGTTGGTTCACCAAATTCTTCTTCTTATCCACCTCTAGCTTCTCACCGGTATGTTCATCTACAACTGGATCTTTTGCCTTCACAAACTTCACTTCTTTAGTGATATTCACAGATGAACTACTTCCTCCGGTATACCCCAGTCCGGTTTGTCTGAGAGAAGCTCTTTTGAGATGATATAACATCATCTAGCTTCTTGGTGGTGACCCTCTCTATCTTAGCATTTGCTTGAACAACCTCACTTTCAAGAAATCTTACTTTTGTGTAAGTTTCGGACAACTCACCATTTAGAGTTTCAATCTCACATTTGGCCTCCCTATACCGGATTAGGAGACTTTTGTAGTCCTCCTCGGCCTTCTTCATCTTTCTCACAGCAGCCTTGGCAACCCTTGTGTATTCACCGGACTTCTCCAAGAGTGAGTTGTAGTTTTCTTGAAGAGTTGCTTTGTGCTTTCTTCTTCTTGACTTCGACTCTTCAACAATTCCTAGTGATTCATCATCACTATGATCTCCAAGGTCTTGTACAAGCACACTCAACTCATCCAGAAGACTCAACATGAGCAATAGTCATGAAAGCTGAATAATTCCCTTCTCCATCACAGCTCTCTTGATTAAGTCGGATGAGTCTGAATCACTCAAGGTCGTGGCATACACCTTGCCTTTCGACTTCAAATAATTAGGACATTCCTTCTTGATGTGTCCATGCCCGTTGCATTCAAAACAAGTCACACCTTGTGTGGATTGGGATTCTTTTCCATCTTCCCTTTTAAAATCCCTCTTCTCTCTTCCAGAATTTTGGAAATTTCTCTTATCATCAAATTTTCCATTGTTTTTGAATTTCAAAAACTTCTTGAAATTTTTAACAAGATAGGCTACATCCTTGTCCACCTTGTCTTCTCCCGATGAGCCTTCATCAGCCACCTTCTCATTAATGGTCTTTAGAGCAAGGGATTTACTCTTCCGTTGATTGGGAAGAGACATCTCATAGGTTTGCGAGAGAACCCACCAGCTCTTGCACCTTGATGTCATCAAGGTCCTTGCTCTCTTCTATGGCTGTCACTTTAGCACGAAAACTCTCCGGCAATGATCGGAGGATCTTCCTTACGATCTTTGAGTCCTCCATCTTCTCCCCCAAGTTAAACTTACTGACAACCACTTCATTTAACTTCCCATAGAAAGAGTCGAAAGACTCATCCTCACTCATCTTGAGCTCCTCAAATCGAGTGGTCGCATTTGTAACTTGGTATCTTTTACTTTCTTCGTGCCTTCATAAGTTGTTTCCAGAATCTCCCATGCATCTTTGGCAATGGTAATGTGAGAAATCTGTGAAATTCATCCGGAGACACACCACGAAAAATAGCATTTAGTGCTTTCTTGTTAGAATTTGATGCAGCAAGTGCTGCCTTATCCCAAGTGGATTTTGCTTTGCCTCGGGTTTTGTCCAACCAATCTCAACAAAGATCCCAAACAGGACTCATCAATAGAACATAAAAAGGCTCTCATACGAACCTTCCAAAATGCATAATTACATCCATCAAAATATGGAGGTGCATTAAGGGATTGAGACCTATCCATCTCAAATAGGGAGTCAAGGATCACACAATGGTAATGAAACCAACTGCTTTGTGTACCCGCTCGATACCAATTGAAAGTTCAAAAACGTGTACAAATACACTTTTGAACGTTTAGACCCCAAAAACCAACTTAACCAACACAAGCAATATGTTAAACAATTAATGTGCGGAAACTTAACATATGCTATATCATGTAATTGGTTAAACAACTATCTAAGCCATAACAAATTAAACCACAAAGAGATAATGTAAAGGCGAGAGATAGAGAGGAAGGAAGATGCAAACACAGCGATAACACCGGATATGTTATCGAAGAGGAAACCAAGACCTCGGCGAAAAACCTCTCCGCCGCCCTCCAAGCGGTAATCAATCCACTAGAAAATATAGTTGGGATACAAGGACAACAAAAGACCCTCCAAGCCTAATCTACCCAATGCACCTAAGCCCTCCAAGCTTCTTGCTCCAACGAGGTTGCGCCGAACCTTTTTCTTCTCTAGCTTACCGGTTCCGCTACTACACCGTAGCATCAACCAATAAAGATTGGCTCCTTCCTAATCGCTTCCCGAACTCCAAACGCGTCGTCTCTCACGAGAGATGATAATGGTGAGAACCAGGTTTGGTTATAATGGCCTCTCAAGGATTTGACAATGGAGAGGAAGAGAGTGAGGGAATTTGATGAGACTCTAAGGTAGAGATTGTGGGTAAAACAATCTGGTTTTTCTTTAGGGTTTCTCTCTCAAAAATCTCTCTGGAAGCTCTCTTTCAATCGTGGGTTAAAAGGGTATTTATCTTTGGAGTGGAGTGGAATACGAAACGTCGGGTTTTTCCAAAACGAGGGGTGGCTCGCGGCTTGACCTCGCGGCTTGACTCGATCGCGAGTTCGATCGCGAGATAACCGTATGGCGATTGTCTGTTTTGTCTGTAGTGCTCCAGCTAGCATGACTGTTCATCTTCCAAAGCATGCTTGGCACGTGTGCGGATCCCGCGGGTTGAAGCCGCGAGTCCAGCCGCGAGTCCCAGCCGCGACACTCTGTTTTCTTGCACACTCTTGAGCAATCTTCACTCTATCTCACTCACTACCCTTACACAAATCCCACCTAAATACGGGGTTACTAAATGCTGAATTACAAGCAAATTTGGCACGGAATAAAGCCAATTAGATGGGTGAATAAATTCAACCTTACAAAATATGCTAATGCAATTATGTTAACAATGTTATGCGTGTAGTACCGCTTATAACATTACTCCATGAATACATGCAACCTGTAGTGATAGAAGTTTGGAGTAACTATGCAAAATCTAAATTATTTGATTTTTTTCCCCAATTTCTTTGCCTTTAAAGTATTTTATTTTTACGATGATAAAATGAATTTAGAACTTACAATGTACCGACAACCCTACTAGTGTTTCCTTGAGTTTGGTCTACTCCAAAAATCTTTGCCATTCCAAAATCTGAAATCTTTGGACTCATATCCTCATCTAATAAAACGTTACTAGCTTTAAGATCACGATGTATAATTCTAAGCCGCGAATCTTCATGAAGATAAAGCATTCCTCGAGCAATCCCACCAATAATCTTGTAACGTTTAGACCAATCTAGTTTTCCATGCCTTTCAGGTTCTACAGGTTCATCAAAATTCCATATTCTAATTAGAATAATTGAATAAATTCACATACACATTTAACTAACTCAATTAACTTCAGAATTTTATTTTTTTGAAAACTATATATAGAAAAGAAATTTATTCCTTTCATCTCTTGTATGTTACACAAGACCATGATGAATTTCTAAATAGCTAAGTAAACTGCAAGCTAGACCCTTTTTGAATAGATCGATTTAGTCTTCCCTTTGAGGTTAAAACTTAATCTCACATTTCCTAAGACAAAATAAAAATAGAATATTATTGCAAGGAACATACCATATAGAAAGTAGTCAAGGCTTTTGTTGGGCACAAATTAGTAGACAAGTATCTTTTCTTCTCCTTCCAAAAAAAATCCCAAAAGTCGTACAAGATTTCTATGTTGAAGCTTGGCTACCAATACAACCTCGTTTTTAAATTCTCCTGCACCTTGTCTAGAGCTTCGTGATAACCTCTTTACAGCTATCTCTTGTCCATTTGGAAGTATGCCCTAAAAATATACTTCAACTTAGGATTATTTACCTCTTTCTATTTCAATAATACAAAAGATTTAGCTTGCTCTGAATTAACTATTCATAAATGAGTAGAATTATCAACAAAAAGTAAGCAAATAATGAAAAAACTAGGGTAAATTGCAAAGTATACCCCTAAAGTTTGAGGTTACTTGGATTTTATATCCTGAAGTTTGAGAAGTTGGATTTTACACATTGAAGTTTTGTTCCGTTAGCAAAATCCAACCCTCTATTGGTGATTCACCTATGTGGCTATTAAGTGCCATGTTGGTAGCTGACATGTCAAAAAAAAAAAAAAAAAAAAAAAGGCACTACTGGCTGCTTCCAAAACGGCGATGTTTTGGATGAAGACAAACCACAATATCAGCAAGCAACGACCTTGTTTCAACAAAACTAAATTCCCAAATTATCACCATCGATCTAAAGCAGATCTCTCGCCATCGCGGGCAAGCTGGAACAAACAAGATGGAGAGGTTTTGTGGGTGACGAGGGTTCTTGGGGATCATGGGGAGCATTTGCAATAATTATTGGTAATTCAAATTTCTAATTCTTCAAAGTAGACAAAACAGAACCTTAGATACTAAAAGAGAGCTTGTTGTACTAGATGAGATGAAATCCATTGAGGTGAGTGGGGAGCATCAGCAAGTTTGGGAATGGGGTTTTTATTTATGGTGAAGCAGCGACACAATACTTGTTTTGTATTTTGAGCCAAAACGGCATAGATCAGTAACCCAGGTGTTTTTGAATTCAAAAACATGTGAAACGAACTCATTTTGGGGGTGTGATTTGGCAAAAAAAAATTTACACATTAGCCCCAGCATGTCGTTTAACAGCCACATAGGTGAGTCACTAATGAAGGGTTGGGTTTTGCTAACAAAATGAAACTTCAAGATGTAAAATCCAATTTCTCAAACTATCATGTACCTTACAATTTACCCAAAAAACTATCATGTACCTTGTAAACCTGACCAAATCCACCTTCACCTAGTTTGTTATCATTTGAGAACTTATTGGTGGCAGCTTCAATGGTAGCAAAATCAAATTGCAAGGACTCTACAATCGAAATTTCATTAGCAGCTGCACAAGAAAACAGTAAACGTAAGTCACTACAAGTTTAACATTAGGGAATATAAGAATTTATAAAATCTAACAGTTTATTCTTTACCATTTTCTTTCTGTACAGTTTTGCTTGCTTTCCTTCTTATAAGGAAGCAGTAGCCCATAAAGAATAGCACCACCGAGACTATTATGGGAGCAACAATGGCAATAATTGTCAGCGATGAGATATGACTTTTTCCTGCATAAACAATATTCTGGTTCATTGGTAACCTACACAATAGAATGGTTTATATTTTTATAATTAGTGACGCTATTCAAATAATATTATAAATAATATTTTTTTGATTGAATACTAACCAGTTGACACTCCTGATTAAGAGCTACCAGAATAATAACCTATATTCTAATTAAAGTTGAAAATAGAAGGAAGCTGTAGCCAACGAATAAACCAACCACAATTTGTAGCACCTAGCAATGCTTTTGTTAGTTTGTTTAGACCCCTGTTTACTCAAATTTTTTAACCTAATTAATTAACCAAGTTGACACTTAGGTTTATTATTCGAATCTAGGTTAAACACAAACAATTATATCACTAAATGCGGAAAAGTAAAGAAGACAAGCGATATGATGACCCAAAAAAATCAATGAAACCGTCCATTACAAGGTAAATAATCTGGGGAGAATTTAACCTAAACTATCCTCAAGACAACAAATTCACTATGATAGTATGAAAGTTTTACAATAGACTTTCTCCCTAAAATCTAAAGCTATCTCTTGTACTTACTCACATGACTACACGCAACTCCGAATCCATGGACTCTTCTATCTGAATTTGTTGAACACAAACACTCACGTTTGTGACTCTAAGATCCCACTCAAAACTTTAGATCATTAGCAGTTTTTGATCTTGTTGCAGCAACTTCCATAGCATCGGATCTCGAGTTTCTTCAAAAAATATTGTCGGTAGAAGATTTTAAAGAGTTCTGGATACAAAAACCTTAGATCTCAAATTGGCGGCACAAGACGCACTCTTCTCTCTCTAAAAACCCCACCTAGGGTTAGCTTATAATGTCCTTTAAATACTACAAAAAACGGATCACGATTTGGGCTTGAAACGGTCTAGTTATTGGCCTTTTATGTTTGCTGATTTGCGATTTTCGATCGATCAAACAACAATCGAGAGCAATCAAACAATGTCGATAGAACCATATTGCACCTCACTTTTTTCATCCGAAACTTGAGTTTTTTTGTCTTAGATTTGAAAGTACATTATTCTAACTCAATAAGACTTACTTTTCGTCATGGTTTACCAACACTACAAACTCAATGAGGCTTACATTTTTGGTCTCTGTGTTCTCTCCGTATAGGAGGGAAATATTTTGTGGGGTCAAAGAGGCTTACATTTTTCGTCTCTGTGTTCTCTCCGTATAGGAGGGAAATATTTTGTGGGGTCAAAGGATAAAATACTCCCTGCCCCTCTTTCTCTCCACTGAGTTTCCTTGTCTACCAAACAAAGAGAAAATGGTAATCACTACATTATTTCACTTCTCAGTTTTCAGCATCTCCGTTTTTCACCCAAAGCAAATAGACCCATTTTGATTTAAATATTGTTATTGGCTTAAGCCTAACTCACTACCTATAGTTAAAAGAAGAAGAATGAGAAGTGAAAATAATGAATTGGAAGCCCAGGAACGCAACTAATTCTATAACTTTCTTCACAACTATTAAAATAATGAATAGGAAACAAATAAAAATGACATTAATAAGGGAAATTCTTCTTTTACTTTGTACGGTAAAATGTAAATTTATTCACCTGAACCACTACAATATAAATATATAATGTCCTATCAATAATTTCTTTTTGTACAAATGATTATTCACTAGAACTACTTGCATATTAGATATTATAGGCTCACCTCTGATGTGATGGTCACTTCACAAGTATAAGTACTTGTGAGGTGTAAGGCGAGTAAATGTTGAGATCCAAGTCTCTCAAAAAGAGTTTTACGCACATACACTTAGATTAGGTTTGTGTATAATTTTATCTCATATATATATATATATATATTGTAAGGACTGAATTTGGATTGGACCCGAGATAGGATTGGGTTTTAGCCCAACAAGCCCAAAAAATGAATTTGTAGAACGTGGGTGAAAGAACTAGTTTTATTCCAAAGAAAGACAATAATAGTTGCTAATTTAAAAGCATTAAACACAAATAAGATAAGAAAATCTATCCTCGGCACGGCCTGAGGAGCTATGTTATAATGTCTTATTTATGAACAAAGTTACAAGAGCTCAAAGTATTATTACAAGGATTTCTTAGTTTTTCTGATCCTTTTCCTTTAGGCCACCTTCCCATGCTATATACTACAATCTTGGTATCATCTCTACCATACACGTGTAGATTAGATTCTAGGCACTCTTTCTTGTCCCATCCAACACCTCCCAGAATCATCAACTAGTAGGTGTAAGGCTGCTTGACCATTGTTTAGGTATCACCTCCACATTAATGCGGCCGGAGAGTTAGTTGGAAGGCATTTAATGTGGAGGTAGCAACTTTTGAAGATATTTGTTGCCTCCCTTTGCTCATCCCTAATCCAATGTCCGACTCCTAGTTATGATGCAACCTTCAAGAATGTCCAGGATGATAAGACATTCTTATTGACCTCGGATCTCCGTTTCCGAGATGACTTTTCTCCTCGAACGTATTTTGGACTATCACATACAATCTTTATTTCTTCTTCTTATACCATTCCCATTATAACTTTACTTAACCATCCTTGGATTGGCCAATTGGGCCATAGGCCCAATTCATACGATTTTAATAGTACCTTCTAGATAATTGGCCTCCACAATAACCCTTCAAAATCTTGTTTTTTGACTTCTCGAGAGGAAAGGAGGATTTTGATATCCTCAACCCATCCCGTTCATGGTGATACCCTGTTTACCCAAACTCCCAAATGCCTTTCTACCTACTCAAGGCACGCTCTTGACGCTTCGGCATCCAAAGCGTGCCATCATTAAATTTTGATGGCTCCCATGTCCCCCACGTTCAATGGCGGGATGTAAATCCAACGGTGGAGGATTTTCCTAGGTTTACAAGCGGGAATTTTCCCGCTTGTAACTTCTGCGCCACTATACATAGCTTTTCAAATCAATTCATTTTCCTATTTTCAACAATCACACAGTCCTAGAGCTCATACGCTGAACCTGTCACTCTCTCTCACCTCCCCGTGCGTCTACAAATACTAAAAAATTTTCCGAGGACCTTCTTTTCAAACCTGTAAGTTTTCTTGAACCCTCTTAGTTTTCATTTCAAAATTGTTAATTTTTCTTCAAAACTTCTTAGAAAATGGGTAAGTTCAAGCGTTTAGTTGAGTCCGAGGAGGGTATGGAAAGGTTTAGGGCTAAGTACAGGATCCCACCAACAGTGGGCATGAGATACTCTGTCCAGGGAGAATGGGTAGATGCTAGGAAAACAGGAGAGGTGGTCATCCCCATAATCACCTTCACAGAGGGAGGGATGACCATTCCTATGGGTACCATCACTAGGAACTATCTTAGGTTCTTTAGGCTATCTCCCACACAGAGCGCCCCAAATATGTTTAGGGTATTAGGGAGTATAGAAGTTCTAAATGAGAGAATGAACTTAAATTTGACCCATCATGAACTGGGTATACAACCTACATCATTTGACGTGACAAGGATATTACCTTAAGTCAAGGTATCCCGAAATAAGGTTAATCCAGTGCCTCCCTACATCAAACAAAGGCTTAAAGGAAGACTTTTTAATCTTTTCTCGGGAATGGCATGATGGCCTACCCTGTCCGACTAAAGAGGGAGAACCCTTGTGTTTCTCTTTTTATTTCCCATTATCTCTGCTTCTGACAAAATTTTTCTTCCATTTTAATGATTTTGCAAATAAACGTTCTACCAAACCCAGCTCGGCTTAGTCAATAGAGAGAGCCTAGATAGAATTTTACGGTCTGAGGCGTACATAAATGAAGGCGACGGTCAATTGCGAGCGACGCATCTAATTCTTGGGTACACACCCATTTCTCTTGTATTTCAAGCCCCCAAGTGTGTGATAAAAGCCAATGATCCTCGGCTCCACCGTATTAGTGTTGCCTATGAAGGATTCATCATTCTAGAGGGTATTCCAATTCCTGAAGGTACACCCCTCACTCGACCACTCTTCGTAGCCACCCCTTTACTAGGAGCATCTTCATCCCATCTCATTCTTGAAGAAGAAGAAAAAGAAAAAGAAGAAGAAGAAAAAAGTCCAGAGGGGATCATAGATTTGTCGGACTCCTTAGAGGAATTTGAAGTGTTCAACCAAACTCCATCTCCCGAGGGTATATCGGCTGACGTTGACTTCCAAAGATCAAGCGAACTCATCACTTCGGACGAAATGGGTATCCAAAGGAAATCCCAAAGGAGTTTAAGGGACTTAATAGAATCTCGACCTAGAAAAGATGCACCGGGGAAATCCACACAGCCAAAACTTCCTCCTTCTCCTCATAAATCTCCTCTTCCTCCTCCTCGGCCGTCTCTACCATCCGGACCTGATCCCGCTGATCCGAAAAGGAAGAGAGAGCAGAAGGGAAAAGATGTGGTGGATGCTGGGAGGTCTCGTCCTGCTCATGAGGACGAGACCCAAAGAGCTGCAAAGTAGCAAAAGACTAGCCGGACATCGTAGAGAGGTGTGGAGAGGGAAGATAATCGGTCTCGAGAGCCTTAGGCTTGGCCTCCGGCACTCATGCTCAGTGGTGAACCCTTAAGGGATGATGCATCACTTAGGGATTTCAATGGGAGTATTGGATGCCATGTTGCCTCGGCTTTGGAAGGGGCTTTGCTACTCCCGAATGATATGGCCGAGTAGCAGAATATCGGGAGGAATAAGGTTTTCCTCAACCTCAAAAGATATTTGGGCATGGTATGATGCTATCCTCTTTTCTTTTTCTTTTTTCTTTTTCTTTTTTTTGTTATTTATTATATTATTAACCCTTTTCTTTTAGGCTGTCCAAGCCACTTTCGGGGTTGAGGAGATCACCAACTCTTGCTATCGCCAGCTTGGACGACAAGAGGAAAAGGTGCGTAGCAGCGGTGTGCGATCGTTCAACATTTCTGATCAAAGCAATAAAGATTTAAGGAATAAGTTGATTGAAGAGGAAAGGGTGCTAACTCGGCTCTAGAGAGTGCACAGAGTCAGGCCGAGGATCAGAGGCGGCCCCTACGTGAGGCCAATGATCAACCGACTTCTTCCAAGGAGCAAATAGCATCCCTTAGGAAGAGACTAGAAGAAGCCCAAAAGCTCATAGATCAGGCTGAGAAGTTGAAAGTCGAGGCCGAGAAGGCAAAAATAGAGGCCAAGGGATGAGGCTGAATAGCATGGTTGCAACATCGGCATAGTCGAGACCGAGGATACCCTCCGGGTAGAGGTTCCTACCGTATGTCGAATCCATCGTGCTTAGACCTGGGAGGAAGCTCTCAACCGAGTCGAGGTTGAGGCTTCTTCCGAGCCGAGAAGGCCAGAAAACATATACTTCCCACCAGCCATACGAGTCTCGGACCTTCCTTCCACTCAAGGTAAGGTGGCCTCTGCGATTGTTGACCCGGTTGAGGAAGCACGGCCTCGGGATCCTCTTCCTCCCAATCAGCAGGAGCAAAAAAAGGAACATGAAGTTTCAAAGGAAACATCCTCGGACAAGGCCGCAGAGGTTCCATAAGATGGGGCAGCTTCCCCAGGTTTTGAACAGGCCTTAGCTTCAATTACTATGCCTGCCGAGGGAGCCCCCAAAGAGAGGAGAAAATGATTCCTACTCTTTGCGGATAAACCAGCTAACAAGACTTCCAAGGACAAGCTTCGGATAAAATTGAAACATTGAATCTGATAGTTTTTAGACTCCTTAAAAACAATTGATTTAACCTAGGTAATTAGCCAAGTTGTTACTTAGTCCAATTTAACAAATCTAAATTATCATAATAACAAAAATCATATCATGCAAAGCAGCGGAAAATAAATAAAACAAGATATGATCACCCAGGAAACCAAATCAAGAAAAACCTGGGGAGGATTTGACCTAACTATCTTCAAGATAAACTTGAATCCACTATCTTCAAAGAATCGAAGTTCATACAATAAGACTTACAAGCCCCCATGCTCGACTTCTTATTGCTACCAACTAGTAGAACTTACTGACACGACCACGTGCAAGCTCCGAATCCACGGACTCCTTCTTTCTTGGATTCACCACCAAATACAAGCACACCCGCTTGTGTTTTCTTTAAGTTTCAATGGCAGAATCGAGTTGATCATCAAGGTGTAGATAAATCTTCTCCTTGAAAACCCTAAGTTTGTGTAAAGGAAAGCTCCTCTAGATCTCACAAGAGATTTACACAAACCGCAATATGAGCAACACTAAAACATGGCTAGGGTTTGCCTTTTATACTTAGGACAAATTAAAAACCCTAAAAACATTTTAAAACAACTAGGGCTGAGTTGGAAATTCTGCAGAAAAAAAAAAAATTATGCCCGAGCTTCGATCGATCGAGCCTAAGCTTCGATCGATCGAGCTAAGCCGAAATGCATTAATCTTTTCTGCATTAAGCTCGATTCCAACTTTACATAAATGCACAACTTTGAGCAAGACTAAAACACTCCTAAACACATTGTTTTGATCATGGTTTGCCAACAATACAAATTAGAGTTCTAAATACATAAAATCCTAAGACTTTAGAACCTAATAGAATCTTCATTTTGTAATGTAATTATGATTTCTGTAATGGAATTTGTTTTTTCCAAGACATATTTTAATGAAATATGCATTTTTACTTTCTCAAATTTGTATGAGTTGTTATTTACTTTATTTTTATTTTATTTGTTTTATTATATATATATATATATATATATATATATAGATAAATTTTTTAAGTAATTTTCATTTTGACTGTCCTTTGTTTGAACATAATCATATGCCAAGAAAGTACAAAGTTGCTTACACAAGAAAAACAAAGTTTACACATATTTTTAATTGGTAATCAGAGTGGATTGTAACCATTGAATCCATAGTACTATTAAGACATATTTTGAATCTATCAATTCTAACAAGTTTAACTTCAAGAAAATGTTCTAATGTTTGATCAAATAAAGCTAAGTCCAGGGAACCCCAAAATACTTTAAGTGATGCTCATGGGATTACTGCGGTCTACATCTTTATTAGATGATAACAATCCTTGTGATCCGAGAAAGGGAATCAGGGGTTTATTTCCTTTAAATACTTAAGTTCATGTTGGACTAGCATTTTAATAGGTACCAGAGTGCATTAATTTCCACTAAGTTTATGGTCCGAGGAACCCGACATAACTTAGTTTCTGTTTAATACTTCAATTAATGTCAAAGGGTATTAATTTCCACTAAGTCTGTGGTCCGAGGAACTTGACATGACTTAGTTTCTGTTTAATACTTCAATAGATGTCAAAGGGTATTAATTTCCACAAAGTCTGTGGTCCGAGGAACCTAACATGACTTAGTTTTTGTTTAATACTTCAATAGATGTTAGAGGGTATTAATTTCCACTAAGTTTGTAATCTGTGGAACTTGACATGACTTAGTTTCTGTTTAATACTTCAATAGATGTCAAAAGGTATTAATTTCCACCAAGTCCGTGGTCCGAGGAACTTAACATGATTTAGTTTTTGTTTAATGTTTCAATAGATATCAATGGGTATTAATTTCCACGAAGTCTGTGGTCCGAGGAACCCGACATGACTTAGTTTCTGTTTAATACTTCAATAGATGTCAAAGGGTATTAATTTCCACCAAGTCTGTGGTCCAAGGAACCTGACATGACTTAGTTTCTATTTAATACTTCAATAGATGTCAAAGGGTATTAATTTCCACTAAGTTTGTGGTCCGAGGAACTTGACATGACTTAGTTTCTGTTCAATACTTCAATAGATGTCAAAGGGTATCAATTTCCACTAAGTCTGTGGTCCGAGGAACCTAATATGACTTAGTTTTTGTTTAATACTTCAATAGATGTCAGAGGGTATTAATTTACACCCGGTCTGTGGTCCAGGAAACCCGACATAAGTTAGTTTTTGTTTAATACTTTAACAGATAGGGGAAAACATGATACATGATTGGGACAAATTAAAGAAGAACTAAACAGGGCTATTTTTATTAATAATAATACCTCTTTAGGTTGTTTACATTCCAAGGGTGGAGTACAGTTTTTTCGTCTAGATCCTCCAAATAGTACGCACCTATTCCCGCCGCCGAAGTGATTCGATACAGTCCTTCCTAGTTAGGCCCTAATTTTCCCCAGGCTAGATTCTTGGTAGTCCCCAAAACCTTTCTCAACACCAAATCTCCCGAGGCCAACGATCTTAGCTTTACATTGGTATCATAATCTTACTTGAGCTTATGTTGGTAGTAGGCCAGTTGGACCATTGCATTCTCTCTTCACTTTTCGATCAAGTCTAGACTTTTTCCAAAGAACCTATCATTGCCGTCCGAGGTAAATGCATTTGTTCTCGGCATCGGGAAACCAGTTTCGAGAGAGATTACAGCCTCGGCCCCATATGTCATTGAGAAACGGGTCTCTCCTATTGACCGTTGAGGTGTTGTTCGACACGTCCAAAGAACATGTGGTAATTCCTCCACCCATTTTCTTTTTGCATCATCCAACCTCTTTTTAAGTCTATTCACTATAACCATGTTGACAGCTTCAGCTTGCCCATTTCCTTGTGGATAAGCTGGAGTGGAATATCTATTCTTTATCCCTAGATCAAAACAAGATTTCTGAAGGCTTTGTTATCAAATTGAAGGCCAGTATCCTAGATAAAGGTATGGAGAACCCCGAATCGAGTAACGATATTCTTCCAAATAAACCTTTTGACATCCATATCTCTAATATTAGCTAAAGGTTCAGCTTCGACCCACTTGGTGAAATAATCAGTGCCGACAAGCGGATACTTTTTATTTCCTAGTGCTTTAGGGAAAGGACCTACACTATTCAAAACCCATTGAGCAAAAGGCCAAGGGCTGAAAAGAGGATTAAGAACTCCTCCCAGGCTGGTGAATGTTTGGAGCGAATCTCTGACACCGATCACATTTTCTAACATATTCTTGTGCTTCCTTTTGCATGCTCGGCCACCAATAACCTTGAGTAATGGCCCAAAGAGATAAAGATCTTCCTTCTGTGTGACTTCTGCAAATTCCTTCATATAGTTCTTCTAGGAGTGATTCTGATGCATTGGGACGTACACAAAGCGTATATGGTCCAGAAAAAGAACGTTTGTACAACTTTTTGTCCTCGGACATCCAAAACCAAGGAGCTTTCCTTCGTATCTTCTCAACTTCTAACTTCTCATCAGGCAATATATCCCTTTCAAGGAATAACAGTATAGGATCCATCCAACTCGGCCCTAACTTGATTTGATGGACCTGGAGCAAGTCTCTCTTTATTAGGGTAAGGGTGCATGAGTCCTCGACAAGTATCACTCGGGGTAAATCTTGTGCCTAGGAAGTGGCAAGGGTAGCCAAGGAGTCCGCATGGGTATTTCCACTTCTGGGGATATACGATAAGTCGAAGAATTCAAATTTTGTTTGTATACGCCTAACTTGGCCCAAATATTCCTACATTCTTGTATCTCGAGCTTCCAATTCCCCTTTTACTTGGCCTATGACCAGTCTTGAATTTGAGAACATTTCCACTGTCTTTCCACCCATTTTCTGGACCATCCCCATTCCCATCAACAAAGCTTCATATTCAGCTTCATTGTTTATAGTCGAGAATCCCAACCTCAAAGATTTTTCAATGGTGATCTTCTCAAGAGATACCGAAACTAGCCCCACTCCCGATCCCCGTTGATTTGCTGCCCCATCCACATATACTTTCCAGGGTGAGGGGTATTGCGTGGAGATTAGGCAAACCGATTTTTCATCCATGCCATATTGCTTTACATCTATTTCTTCAGGAAATTCAGCAAACTTGACTACTAGATCAGCGAGAACCTGGCCTTTTACAGAGGTACGAGACATATACTTGATGTTAAAAGCCCCTAGAATCATGCCCCATTTGGCAATCCTCCCGGTATAATCCGCACTCACAAGTATTGACTTGAGCTGAAACTGAGTTATAACAACCACGGTGTGCGCCTGGAAATAGTGGAGGAGTTTTTGTGTAGCATACACTATTGCCAAGATGGCTTTCTCTAGTGGTAAATACCACACCTCGGCTTCATGAAGTGACTTACTTACGTAATAGACTAGTCGTTGGATATCACCGTCTACGTATCAAAAAAAACTCACCGCATGGGAGGCTACCACCTAGTAGGCAAATAGGACCTTATCCACCTCGGGACGGGACATGATGGGCGGCCGAGATAGGTACTCTTTGAGCTGTTGAAATGCTACAACACACTCCTCGGTCCATTCAAATCCCTTCCATTTATGCAGCAGAAGGAAGAAAGGTCCGCACCTATCTACCGATCTAGAAATAAATCGATTTAAAGCGTGATCATCCCGGTCAACTTTTGGACCTCCTTGGGGTTCCGAGGTGGTTACAAGCTATTAATGGTCTTAATCTGATCAGGGTTCACCTCAATTCCCCCGTGAGTCACCATGTAGCCCAAAAACTTTCCCGAGCCTACACCAAATGAACACTTAGAGGCTTTCAGGCGCAACTTGTGCTTTCTCGTAATTCCAAAAATGTTAGTAAGGTCTCTCACATGCTTAGACACCACCTTGCTCTTTACAACCATATCATCAATATAGACTTTAATGCTCCTACCCAACTGTGGTTCGAAAATTTTAGTCATCATCCGTTGATAAGTAGACCCTGTATTTTTCAAATCAAAAGGCATCACTTTGTAGTGATAGTTTCGAAGGGGAGTGACAAAAGTTGTCTTTTCCCGATCATCCAACGCTAATGGTATTTGGTAATATCCTTAAAAGGCATCCAAAAAACTCATCCGAGAATGGCCTACCGTCGCATCCACCAACCGATCTATCCGAGGCATAGGGAAAGGATCTTTGGGACAAGCCTTATTGAGGTCCGTGAAGTCTACACACACACGCGGGGCTTCATACGCACTCCATGCGAACACATCAACATTTTTTCTAAGGAACTCAACCAATTGTTCCCTCTCCTACAGAGGCAGTTGAGCTCTAACTCAAAAAAACTTCTCCGGATCATCGCCAACAATTACCGTTTCTAGATCTTCACATTTCGCTTCGTCGGCTGGTTCATTGAAGGGAAATGCTGGAGTTTCTGATTGCTATAAGCCATTATCAATAGTGGCCGAGATTTTAGCCTCGGATCGATGTTGGATGGCCGCTACCAGGCATTGTCCGTCAGACTCGATTTCCTAATATCTCCAAAACCTGGCCTCCAAATGGGTACTTCATCTTCCGGTGAAGAGTAGAGGAGACGACCCTCGGGGTATAAAGCCGTGGTCTGCGCCATAATGGCCATGTATGGAGAGAAAGTATCTACAACAATGAAGTCCACCTCCACCACATCCGAGCCGGTCTCACATGTGTAATCTGATCTAACCTTTTGGAACGACCATTTTACCTTCAAAACTCACCGGAGGAGAACTGTAGGCTATTAAGTTTTCAGGTTTCAAATTTAGCCCCTTATATGGGTCGGGATACATTATCTCAGCTCTGCCGCCTTCAAATCATTACCCTTTTCACATCGTACCCACCAATTCTAAGTGTAACCACTAAAGCATCATTATGGGGCTGTATGGTTCAAAGTTTGTCCTCATCCGGAAAACCTAACACTAGTGGGATGCCCATCTTGACTTTTTTAGGCATTGAGCTGGATTTCTCAACTAGGTAACGAGATACTGACATTACTCTGGAAGGACAAGATCCAGTCCTCCTTGTGGCAGTAAAAATGACATTTATTGTGCCAAGAGGGAGTCTTGAAGAAGCATCTCCCCAAAGCTCTAAACCCTTTTGACTTCCCCGACCACTGGAATGATGCAAGAGTTGCTTTAACTTCCCGTCTCGAAATAGTTGGTCTAGATGGTCCCACAAGTTTCTACAATCTTCGTAATGTGTCCATGATCTTGATGATATTGGCGGTAAAGGTTTTGATTGCGCCTCATAAGATCTCCTACCATCTTGTTCGGCCATTTAAAGAACAAGTCGTTTTTAATCTTCTCCAGAACCTGTTGCATTGGTTCTCGGAATACGGCATTAACCACCTGGGTGTTGATAGATCTTGGCTGCCCAACAAAATCTTTTCGAGATCGGATATTATTGTACCGATCCGACCTGAAATCTCTCCTCTCCCGAGGGATCATCTTAGCCTTTCCTTTCCCTTGTATTTGGTCTTCCTCTACCCTTTTGTACTTGTCAATCCAATCCATAAGTTGGCGCACACTGTAACAAAGCTTACTAGTCAAAGATTTCTCGTGTCATGCTTTGCTGAGAGGCCAGCCGTGAAAGTACTAATGGCCACATCGTCATAGTCTCCGTCTATTTTGTTAAACATCTCCCAGTATCTATCTAAGTAGGCCTTCAGAGTTTCCCCCTCCCGCATGGACATAGATAACAAGGATCCCAAAGGCTAAGGAACCCTACTACAAGTGATAAAGCGAGAACCAAAGGCCCGGGTGAGTTTCTTAAAAGAGTCAATAGAATTCGCCCTTAAACCATTGAACCACCTCATCGCCACTAGGCCCAAGCTAGATGGAAAGACCTTACACATCAAAGTCTCATATTTAGAATGAACGCCATCCTTTGATTGAAATGACTGACATGTTCCACTGGATCTGTTCGACCATTATAAATGGTGAATGTGGGTTAATGGAATTGCCGAGGAAGACTCGTACCTTCTATGTTTCGCGTGAAGGGTGACTTAGAAACCTGACTCAACGCCTTGTTCATGGCATCGTTCCCTAGGCCTCTGCAAGGCGGGCTCTTATATTTACGTTTATGGTGATACTTCTCGCCGTAGGAGAAAGTCTCGCCGGCGCGAGTTCGGATCTTCGTCTATAACTAGCACCATCCGTCTCCTCGGAGGATAGCTCAGAGTTGGGAGATGAATGTCTTCGCCATGCATGGCACAATTCCCTCTTCAATTCATCGATTTCACGTTGCGGGGTCTCTATCATTCTTTGCATGGAAAACATGGCTCTTCCCTCGAGATTGGCTTTTACTAGTATGAGCTGTGTGCACACTTCCCTACGTGGATTGCTATGTTGAGAACCCCTTGACTCTTTCAGAATAGATCAAGTCTTCCCACAGACGGTGTCAATTGTAAGGACTGAATTTGGATTGGACCCAGTACAGGATTGGGTTTTAGCCCAACAAGCCTAAACAATGAATTTGTAAAGCGTGGGTGAAAGAACTAGTTCTATTCCAGAAGAAAGACAATAATAATTGCTGATTTAAGAGCATTAAACACAAATAAGATAAGAAAATCTGTCCTCGCACGGCTGAGAAGCTATTTTATAATTTCTTGTTTATGAACAAAGTTACAAGAGTTCAAAGTATTATTACAAGGATTTCTTAGTTTTTCCGATCCTTTTCCTTTAGGCCACCTTCCCATGCTATATACTATAATCTTGGTATCATCTCTACCATACATATGTAGGTTAGATTCTAGGCACTTCTTCTTGTCCTATCTAACACCTCCCGGAACCATCAACTAGTAGTCAGAAAGTCGCTTGACCACTGTTCAGGTATCACCTCTACATTAATGCGGCCAGAGAGTTAGTTGGGAGGCATTTAATGTGGAGATAGCGACTTTTGAAGATATTTGTTGCCTCCCTTTACTCATCCCTTATCCAATGTCCGACTCCTAGTTGTGATACAACCTTGAAGAATGTCCAGGATGATAAGACATTCTTATTGACCTCGGATCTCCGTTTCCGAGATGACTTTTCTCCTCGGACGTATTTTGGACTATCACATACAATCTTTATTTATTCTTCTTATACCATTCTCATTATAACTTTACTTGACCATCCTCGGATTGGTCCATTGGGCCATAGACCTAATTCATACAATTTTAATAGTACCTTCTAGATAATTGGCCCCCACATATATATATATATATATATATATATATATATATATATATATATATATATATATATATATATATATATATATATATATATATATAATATAATGCTCACATATTTCTACTTATTGTGAAAAGAATCATATCATACCCATTTTGTCTATTTTTACCAAGTCTTTAATTTTTTGGCAAATTCCAATAACACGCTCTAAGATTTTGGCTCATGCTAACTAAGTGTAAGACTTTTCAAAACTAACTAATTTTTTCCCTAAAACCAACTTAATTCATAAGACAGTTGAGAAAAAAATTAATAATTAGTCTAATAGTATTTGTGGATTAAGTTAGCTTTAACTACCAAATTAATCAGTTTAAAAAAATTTTGGACTCAAAACTCATATATATTAATGGAATTTAAACTTTTTTTTATTATTGGTCTGGGTCTATAAGTATTAAGTACACATTACTCATCATGACTTTCATGTCTGCGCTTTGCCGGTGATTGTATATTTGTATTTGCACCTAATTTCTCAATCTTTTGAAAAGAACAATAAATAAATAATTTGAGGCAGTCAAAAGCTAAATACTTGGTGAAACTGAATAGTGCAAAACCACGACAACGACTTTTGATCTGCTGAAGTGAAATTAAAATAAATAAAAATAAAAATAAAAAGAAAGCTTTACCTTTCGGTGTTGGAGGTGGAGGAACAAGCATTGGCGGCGGCGCCGATGTGTTACCCGTGAGATAAAACGGGTAAATTTCAAACCTAGCAACACAACTGGGAAACAAAACTCTTCCCCCCTGCTTTCCACTCGGCAGATTCTGTATTGCTGACTGAAGACATCTGTTGCAATCGTAACCCGACAGGTCCGGCGTGCACTGAGCAAGTGTATACACATTTTGCAGCGCTGTGAAATTCGCTTGTTTCGTCCCAAACTTCTTTGCCCCAGTACTAAGATTTATAATCCCACTTGCCAAATCGTTCGTTGTTGCTCTCACTAGCTGATCAAACCGGGCTTGGTCCGAAATATTCTGTGTGTTACCCAATATCGCGTTAGGGTCGGTGACCATGCTGCCAAAGAAATACTGGTCAGAGTAGCGTAACATGCATTCGTCGTACCAACCCACGGCTACTCTCTCCGTGGGACAGCGCTGGACTATGTCTTTTGTTGCGTCAGCGATGCAGCTTTGGCAGGTGTCGGCGGGGAGGTCACCGCGGCATAGGAAGAGGCCGTAGACTGTGTCAACGGAGTTCCCGGCGGTGGCGTTGTAGAATTCAACGTCTCGTGTGGCGTTGGATGAGAGGTATATGAGGAGGTGATTGAGATTGGATTGGTAGGTACTGTTGGGGATGAAAGTGGTGGTGTTTGGACAGTTATGATAGAGGTAAGTTGCAACGGCCTCAGTTCTGGTATGGCTGAGGAAGCCGATCAGAAAGTAAAGGACCAAAAGGGTCAGGCACAGGTTGAATCTGCAAGGCTGAGGCAACTCCATTGTCATGATTAACTCAGACTCTTGTGCTTTCCGCAACGTCCTCCAATGTTTTCTATAGTAAGAAACACTTACACAAGGGGCTGAATTAACATTTAATAATAGCTAGTCAACAAAATAATAAGTCGAGCCACCTTGATTTTTTATTAATTTTTTCCTACGAATTTGTTGTCATTGGCGAAAAATGCAGAGAGTAACGAAGACGGCAATAGTATCACAAATCTTACGCTAGGTGGATGGGGACAGAAGTGAACCTTTCGGCAGGGATGCTTCTATGGGCGGAATAGTCTCTGTTAGTAGGTTAAAGAGAGTCACGTATACAAGCTTACGTGTAGTAGCAATTGCATAGAAAAATTTATTTCATGAGACCATTTCATAAATAGGAATGGCAACAGGCTAGGTTTGGGCTGGGTTTTTGCATATCCGGACCTGACCCGTGGGCCTAGACCCGCAACCCAGACCCAGCCCGATTATTAAATAGATTTCTTTTATAGGCCCAGACCCACCCCGTCGGGCTCCGCGGACCTGTTTAGCCCAACCAGATTTGGGTAGCAAAAGGGAAGCTTTTCTTGCTAAAAGACCTAAAAGTCCCAGCTATTGTAGCAGACTCTGGGATGATGTTAGATGCTGTCCCTCCTTGGATTATGGCAACAGAAACCACAACTCAAACAACTAAAAAAGCCAAATGCTTTAAAACTTGAAATTGCTGCTAAATAACACATGGGGATCAAAATCCACTAACCTCCTAAAGCTTTTTTTTTTTTTTTTTTTTTTTTTTTTTTTCTTTTTTCTGTACATGTTATAATTATCCAAAAAGCAATCTTAACCAAATATAAAGATCACCCACTAAGCAAATGGTACAAAACACTGAAAAAAGTTTCGTCAGAAACCAAGGCATCTACGAAGTAAAAGTTCAATCTGACGGAAAATTGTATGAATCAAACCCAATTTCTTCAAAGAACCCACTGTTTATCAAAACCAAACCTATTCAAGAGCTAATTGCAGTAATCTAAAGCAAAATCCAGCTCAGAAACACAAATTTTTGTAATAAAATATTACATTTTTTGTAATAAAATACATGACGAAACTCAACTCCATTGTAGACTAAAGGGTAAACCAAATGATCAACTTCATTTCATGGGGGTTTAGACCATAAAATTACAATTAGCACCTGAGGATCTAAAGGGTCTATCTCCCTTGACACAATATTTTGCAAGCCGATTACTAATGTTGATACAGCCAAAAGGATCAATGGACCGACGATGACAACAGAGAACAGATCGGCAGTGACAGATGGGGACGAGACTGGCTATGAGAGGCAGAGAGCTTGGGCGGCGCCGTGGTGGTACTTGAGAGTGAGTGAGACGGAGGCCGTGTGAGTTGTGAGATTGAGAGTGAGTGATAGAGTGCTCTTGTGCGTGCTCTTGAGTGACTGAGTGAGTGACAGAGAGAATGAGCGTGCTCTTGTGTGAGGCGTGAGTTGAAATGAGAGATGGGTGGGTTAGGGTTTACCATTATAAATATATATATATATATATATATATATATATATATATATATATATAAGGGGTTTTTTGTAATTTCAGATTAACCCGGTATGGGTCCGGGCCGGGTTTCGAATCGGGTTTTGATAAAACCCAAACCGGGTCTCGGACCCGATTCGGATTATTTTATAAAAAATCTATACCTGACCCTATTCTTTATCGGGCCGAGTAAAATCTGGTCCATTAGAGTCGGGTCGGACCGGGTATCCGTAGGTCGAATATAAATTGTCATCCCTACTCATAAACATGGTAAATGGTCAAGGTTAGGTTGGGTCGGGTCGGGTCGGAGCAGGTAAAAACAGGTCATTTTAAATATGTTATAAAAGAGTTTATGTCAATCGGGTTGTGGTTGGGTCAGTCAGGCTGCTTGTATTTTTCACATGATTTTTTTTTTTTTAATTATAAAAAAAAACAACATATATTTGTCATTTGAAAAGTCATGCAATAAATTACTTGATGTAAAATGCATTATTTTGAATTTACCAAGTATATCAAAAATGAACTCAATTAAACTTGCTAAAACAAATATGCAATTTTTATTTCTACACAATATCAACATCCCAAAATATAAAACAAAATTACAAATGACTTATTGGATAACTCATTTGACAAAGAATAAAAACTTATAAGAAATTTGCAACCTTGAAAATTAATTTAATAATCTATTATCAATTGTGGTTGGCACTCTATTTTAATTTGAGAATATACATTAAAATTTGATTGTTTACTTATTTATACAGGGTCTCTTTTATAAATAACATATTATTATTAAGCAACACACATTTTAGAAAATATTATAATTTTTTTTTTGAAAAGCCGTTTATTTTGGACATAAATTATTAAAAAATAGGTCAAAGCATTCATAATTTATACTAATTTGATACTTTGGTTTCACTATTTTCACACTCATAAATGTTTCTTACACATGTCTACAATTTTAAATCTATGATTTTAACTCTACTGTAGTTAGATTATCTTGGCATGTACTTTGCTATTTGATATCTAAAAATCTTTACTCATTATAAAATGCTCAACCATTTATCTTTCAATTAATTTGCATGCGATTATGTCAATGTTTTAATTGTTTCTTTAAAGCTCACAACAAAACATTAAACCAATATTGTCTTAATTATATATATATATATATATATATATATATTTTTACCAAAAAAAAAGTTTTAAAAAATGGTTCGGGTCACAGGTTGGGTCGCGGGTTGACCTGCAAAAAACACGGGTTGGGTCACGGGTCAACCTATTTTTGCTTTAGATAAAAAATTTCGGATTCGAGTCAGATATTTTTTCGAAATGAGTAAGAAAATTCTTACTCGATTTGCAATGTCTACCATCTCATACCATCTCACAAGTTACATAAGTTATATTTGCATCTAAACACATGACCCACCATTTCATAAATTAAAAAATTTCCTATAATTTTTTATTCGATTTGATTTTTTTTAAAATTAGATTTAAAATTTTTTATCTATTTATTTTAAGGTTTTTCATGTAATTAAAATTATTTTTTAGTAAGATACCATTTGTTTAAAAGAACTTTTACCATTTTTTTTCTTCCTTAATTGACATAGAACAGACAATATAGGCTTTTCATGCACTGAAAAACTGTAAAAATTTAAACAAGAAATTCAAGAAGTATAAAAGTGATAGTAAAAAATGATCAATGCCTGTAACGAAATTAAGTGAAAATTGGCGACATGAAGGGAAATAGCATTAGGAGCAAACCTCGTGTCCAAAATCCTAGCTGCCTTTCACACAAATTCCTTTGCAAAGGCCCTAAAATCTTCATTTTTTTTTTCTTTTATTAGTGATTTTTATTTCCATTATTAACTTTTAATTTAAAAATCATCATAGTTTCATAACACTTTCACAACAAATTTTAGGTGGCAAGTTGTTACTTGCTGTTAATAGTGGGTAAAAAGAGTAATTTCAATAAGACGTTCAAATTAAAATCAATAACAAAATACCACCTAAAATTTGTTGTGAAAATATTGTGAATGTAAAACTTCTCAAAAAGAAAATACCCAATAGATGGACAATTAGTCAGCCTATGGTCTACCAAATACACTAAAGAATATCCAAATTCTCGTTAATTACATTCCAAATCACTAGAGAATTAGAGATCAACATTAAAAACAAAATAAAACAAAGTAAAATAAAATAAATATGTGTTTGTTACTATGTGTGCGTTATGCTCTTGTCCCTTGCTCCGTCAGTCACCTTGTTGTTAGCTCGTGGTTGTCAGCTCACTATTCCAGTGGCAAGCCAGAATTGTTAGAATTCAAACCCCGAAAACACAGATTGTTTAACCTAATTTAGAGTGAAGTTGTTACTTAATTCAATTAAACAGATCTAGGTTAAACAAGTATCAATCATATCAAAACAACTTAAAAGTAAAAAACACAATGATATGATGACTTAAGAAAACCAATGAAACAGTCTAACTTCAAGGTAAAAACATGGGGAGGATTTAACATAAAGAATCCGCAAGACAACAATTCACTAAGATAGGCTCTTTTGTTATTGATATTTTATGTTAAAAAAAAAAAAGAATTGTAGATTCTCCAATTTATACCCACCAATATCCAGAGTCTTAGGGGCTATTTGGTACTTTAAACAACAATTTTCAATATTTAAACACTAAAACATGTATTTCTACAACACTTTTTAACCCATACATATTTCCACAACATTTAAAGAATGATACTAGAAATCTCTAACCAAACGGGCCCTTAATCCCTACCAAAACTAATATAGCTTAATGTTAAGTCCAACAACCCACTTCCTAAGGTTCGAGCCCATTTTAGACATGTTTTCTAAGTTCCTATGACAAAAGGTTAGAGGCTGGAATGAAGAGATAAGGTGAGACTCACTTGCCTCAAGTATCTTTTGGGATTTGGGTTCAAAGGATTTAGTGGTTCGGTGGTTGCCCCATTAATCAACACTATATAAGTGACTGTAGTGAAATACTATGTTAGCAAGTGTATCTTGATGGCTAAACCCTACTAATTTGAGCACAACAGTGATGAAACTTATGATAAGCAAGCTAGCTCAAAAACTAACTCAAATATGGCCCATATCTTAGCTCAAGCTTTTGTTTTGTTTTGTTGAGAGAGAGAGAGAGAGAGAGAGAGAGAGAGATTTCAGCTTCTAGTCACAAAAAGAATTAACCAATTCTGTTTTTATTTTTAAAATATTTCAGGTATAATTTATTAATCTTACACTAGGGCCTTCTTTCTTTTTTTTTTTCTTTGACTCTTTTTCTCCTTTTTTGGCTATAATTTTGGGTTTAATTTATTCATTTTACAAAATTACCTTGTTTAATTTTTTTTTTTTAAACTAAAGAACTAACTAAATTGGTTAAAATTTGGGAAACTTCCTCAATTTGAGGGCCTTAAGCGATCGCCTAACTAGACTAAAGCAAGAGCTGCCCTAGATATGGGCTAAGCTGTTGAAAGCCAAAGGTGAGGTGGGTTTTCTTTCTTAAACCTCTTTTAGGATGAAGTGATTGCCCCCATTAATTAATTAACATTTCATTAGTGACTTTAGTGAAAACTGTGTTAGTAGGTGTATCCCGTGACGGCTAAAACCCTATTGATTTGATCACAATAGTGATTTAATTCCACCTCATCTTGTCACATGCTTTTGATATGTCAATCTCTAGGGTTCTCGACCTTTGTTTTCTTTCTTTTCCTTTGAATGTAGCTGTAAATTTCGCATTTCAACCATTCGTTATCAGCAATGTCTCTATCTAAGAAAAGTAATTTTGGAAAGTTGTGATTAATTAGAGTTTTCAACCAATGTTTTAGTATCTTGACTAGCACCAATGGCGGAGCCGAAAAATCTTTCTTGGGGGGCTACGATGACTATAACAAAAATCTTATGTACAAAGAAAAAAAAATTACTTGATTTATAAGTTAACTTTAACCAATTAAAGTTGTGTCATTAGTTCCTTCATGGTACTAAATTTTCTAAAAAAACACTTTTTTATGTACACATTTAAAAAATCACTAAAAAAACTTGAAAGTTCAAAAACGTGTACAAAACACTTTTGAACGTTTAGACCCCCAATAATAACTTAACCAACACAAGCATTATGTCAAACAACAAGTGTGCGGAAACTTAACATATGCTATAATGTGAAATAGGTTAAATACTATCTAAGACATAACAAAATAAAATCACAGCAGATAATATAAAGGCAAAGATAGAGAGGAAGGAAGATGCAAACACAAAGACAACACGCGATGTGTTATCGAAGAGGAAACCAAGTCCTCGGCGAAAAACCTCTCCGCCGCCCTCCAAGCGGTAATCAATCCACTAGAAAATATAGTTGGGATACAAGGACAGAATAGACCCTCCAAGCCTAATCTACCCAAAGTGCACCTAAGCCCTCCAAGCTTCTTGCTCCAACGAGGTTGCGCCGAACCTTTTTCTTTTCTAGCTTCCCGGATTCCGCTACTAGACCGTAGCATCAACCAATGAAGATTGGCTCCTTCCTAATCGCTTCCCCGAACTCCAAACAACTGTCTCACAGTGATGATGATGGTGAGAACCAGGTTTGGTATAATGCCTCTCAAGGATTTGACAATGGAGAGGAAGAGAGTTGAGGAATTTGAAGAGACTCTAAGGTAGGGATTGTGGGTGAAACAATCTGGTTTTTCTTTAGGGTTTCTCTCTCAAAATTCTCTCTGGAAGCTCTCTTTCAATCGTGGGTAAAAAGGGTATTTATACTTGAGTGGGAGAGGAATGCGAAACGTCAGGTTTTACAAAACAGGGGGTGGCTCGCGGCTTGACTAAGTCGCGAGATCCATCATGAGATAACCGTATGGCCAGTTGTCCTGTTTTGTCTTGTAGTGCTCCAGCTAGCATGACTGCTCATCTTCCAAAGATGCTTGGCACGTGTGTAGCGGCTCGCGGCTTGCAGCCGCGAGAGTCCACCCGCGAGTCCCAGCCGCGACTCTCTTTTTTCTTGCACACTCTTGAGCAATCTTCACTCTATCTCACTCACTACCCTTACAACAAACTCACCTAAATACAGGGGTTACTAAATGTTTGAATTACAAGCAAATTTGGCACGGAATATAGCCAATTAGATGGTTGAATAAATTTAACCTTACAAAACTCATTTATATCTTGTTACAAAATTTCGTTTTGATAAGTTTCATGGCTGAAAATACACATTCTATAGAAATGGTTGCAACTATAAGAGTAATAATAAACTTTTAAGCCCTTCTAGAGAGTTCAATATCTAAAGATTTAACAATTGAGACAAAGGATTGAACACTAGTTTCTAAATGTTAAATATTTTTTCTGCTTTGCGTCAATTATAGATAAGTTACTTACAATTTGTGATCAGCAAAGTATAAACTACGTTTAAGGGTCCATTTAGGAACAACTTTTTTAGCTGAAACTCAAATTTTTTTACTGAAAGCACAGTAAATAAAGCTAAAAGTTAATTGAAATAGTACAGTATATCTATAAATAGTACCAAAAAGTGCAATGAGACCTATGAATAGGTAAAAAATAAGATAAATAGTAAAAAAAACTATCTAATATAAACTTATCCCGAACGTAACCTAAGTATAGTAGAAGAGAACTTTATCCTAGTACCTTCAATTGATATAATAATGACAATGAAATTGTTTGGCTGGAGGAGGATCCTCCACCTGCCGTGGATGCTTTGTATTTGGATTCTTCTTTTCTTAATTAATGATATTGGTTCCGGTTTCAAAAAAAAAAAAAAAAAGCATTATTATAAAATATAAGTTTTTTTTTTTTTTTTAGAAGATTATAAAATATAAGTTATATTTCAACAATCAACACTTTCATATTTTTATAATCAAAATATCATATCAACCGTGACTATACGAATATAATCCAATCATTCAATGGTAAATAGAAAGTAAAAGTTACTTATTCATTCATATCAGCCATACATTATATATTATATAAAAGCTGCACAATTACAATCAACATTATTGTAGTGAACTGAGAGAGAAAGGAATAAGAACTAGTGGATAGCTACTGGTGAGTGTGGACCCTTCAGTGAGATGCCTTGCAAGCAGCTTCTTGAGTAAGGGAGGCAACAAGGAGAAAGTGGCACAATGGGAAACCGTAAGACAAATTTGGGATTATTTTCTTTGTAATTGGTGATTAGGAATTGGTGTATGATGAGGACATCAGTGGTGCATATAGGGCCTCTTGATGCAGGTCAACAAAAGCGACTCGACTATTCTATTTCTGCCAAACTCACTACAAACTGGAGAGAGATGCCAAGAAAATCCTATTTATTTCCAAACTAATCCGAGTGAATTTATTTTCTTTAATAATTTTATTGAGATATAAGACAATAATAAAGAAAATCTTACTTGAATCGTGAAGAATTACGAACTAGGATAGAGTTAAATGGATGTACACGCTGTTATTAGAACCTTTAAACTAGAGTTATCCACAACACCCCCACTAAATGAAAGTGAGTGTAGGCAACAACAGTGGTTAGATGCATAAATTGCAATTCCTCTGAAGAAAAAATATATATTTTAATACTTAGAATAAACTTTTACTGGTTTTTATCTAAATTTATCTTGTTTATCAAATTACTGATCATTAATCTTTCAATATAGAGCAACTTTTATTGTTTTCATTTCTATAAAGTATTCAAATTACTTTTTAATTACATATTGTAATTTATTTGCAAATATGCTAAACATAAAAGCTTCGGAAAAAAAAAAAAAAAAAAAAAAAAAAGTCTTTTATAATCACATTCCAAATGTCCATGATTTATGAGTAACAATCACATTTTCAATCTTCATATTTTTTTTTTTTTTAGGTCTCACACATTCTCTCTCCGTGGGACTGCGCTGGGCTATGTCTTTGGTTGCGTCGGCTATGCAGCTTTGGCAGGTATCGGCGGGGAGGTCTTTGCGGCAGAGGAAGAGGCCGTTGACAGTGTCGACGGAGTTCCTGGCAGTGGCATTGTAGAATTCAATGTTGCGTGTGGCGTTGGATGAGAGGTATGTGAGGAGGTTATTGAGATTGGATTGGTAGGTACTGTTGGTGGTGAAAGTGGTGGTGTTTGGACAGTTATGATAGACGTAAGTTGCAACGGCCTCAGTTCTGGTATGGCTGAGGAAGCTGATCAGAAAGTAGTAGAGGACCAAAAAGGTCGTGCTCGTGCACAGGTTGAGTCTGCAAGGCTGAGGCAACCCCATTATCATGATCAACTCAACCTCTTGTGCTTTCTGCAACGTACTACAATGTTTTCCATTGTAAGAAACTTTTAACACTAGCTAGTCAACAAAATAATTAGTCAGGCCACCAGGGGCCGCTTCACATCACTTCAGGGGTTCATATCAACCCATCTGACTTGAAAAAAAAATTTATATATATAAAATATTACTTTATTAATTTAATTTATTCATAAAAATATTTTTGAACACCCTAGTTAAAATCTTGTACACTCTTTACACATATTAGCTTACCCTACAATTAAATAACAACTTATGGGTTGATAATTATACCGTGCAAGTGAGATTGAGTTTTGTCATCTAATTTAAAATATTTATATATAAAAAATGACAAATATATAACAAAAATTACATAAAAACAAAAATATTATACAAACTTAACAAAATAAAATTGTAATATTTACATTGACAATAGATAATGACAACTAATAATAAACTATCATAAGACGATTTTAAAATATAAAAATTTATAGAATAAAATTATAAAATTTCATGTATTTGTGTGTGTGTTTTTTTTTTTAATAACTCAATATATTCAAGTTCTTTTCATTTATATTAAATTTTATTTAATTTAAATTTCTTAATTACCCTAACAAAAAAGCAAAAATTTCTAGAGTCGCGGTTGAGCCACCTTGATCTTTTTATTAATTTTTTCCTACGACTTTGTCGTCATTGAGGAAAAGACCAAAGTGTAACGAAGATGACAATAGTATCACAAATCATACGCTACGGTGGATGGGGACAGAAGTGAACCTTTCGGCAGGGGTGCTTCTGTGGGTGGAACAGTCTCTGTCAGTTGGTCAAAGAGAGTCACGTGCACGTCTGCAAGTTTACGTGTAGTAGCAATTGCATAGAAAAATTTACTTTAGGAGACCATCTCAAATCATTCACAAGTTACGTAATTTATATTTGCATCAAATCACATGAGCCATCAAATCATAAAATAAAAAATTTCCTATCATTTTTTATTCAATTTGATTTTTTAAAAATTAGGTTTAATTTTTTTTTTAAGGTTTTTAATGTAATTAAAATTATTTTTTAGTAAGATACCATTTGTTTAAAAGATTTTTTACCATTTTTTTTCTTCCTTAATTGACATAATATAGACAATATAGGCTTTTCATGAACTGAAAAAAAACTGCAAAATTTTACACACAGAAATTCAAAAAATATATAAGTGTTAGTACAAATCATCAATGCCTGTAACGAAATTGAGTGAAAATGACCGACATGAAGGGAAATAGCATTAGGAGCAAACCTCGTGTCCAAAATCCCAGCCGCCTTACGCACAAATTCCTTCGCTAAGTCCCTAAAATCTTGATTTTTTTTATCTGTGTTTTAGTGATTTTTTTTTCATTATAACTTTTAATTTAAAAATCAGAATAATCTCATGATACTTTAATAACAAATTTTAGATGATAAGTTATTACTTGTTGTTAATGGTGGGTAAAAAAATTAATTTTAATAAGAGGTTCAAATTAAAATCAATAACAAACTACCGCCTAGAATTTATTGTATAAATGTTATGGACGTAGCACATCTCAAAAAAAAAAAACCCAATAGATAGACAGTTCCTCAGCCTATGGTCTTCCAAATACACTAAAAAAATATCCAGATTCTTGTTAATCACATTCCAAATCACTAGAGAATTAGAGATCAACATTAAAAACAAAATAAAACAAAGTAAAATAAAATAAATATATCTTTGTTACTATGTGTGCACTATGCACTTGTCCCTTGCTTCGCCAGTCATCTTGCTGTTAGCTCATGGTTGTTAGCTCACTGTTCCAATGGCAAGCCAAAACTGTTAGAATTTAGACCCCTGAAAACACAGATTGTTTAACTTAATTTAGAGCCAACTTGTCACTTAGTTCAATTAAATAGATCTAGGTTAAACTAGTATCAATCATATCAAAATAGCAGAAAAGTAAAGAACACAATGATATGATGACTCAGGAAAACCAATGAAACAGTCTAGTTTCAAGGTAAAAAAACCTAAGGAGGATTTAACATAAACAATCCACAAGGCAACAATTTACTAAAATTGGTTCTTTAGTTATTTGATATTTATTTATTTATTTTTTTTAAAAAAAAAAAACTGTAGACTCTCCTATTTATACCTACCAATATCTAGGGCCTTAGGGGTCATTGGGTACTAAATTTTAAACAACAATTTTCCGTGTTTATATACTGAAACACGTATTTCCACAACATTTAAACAACGATACTAGAAATCTCTAACAAAACGGCCCTTCATCCCTACCAAAACTAATATAGCTTAAATATAGGTCCAACAACCCACATCACAAGGTTTAAACCCATTTTAGACATGTTTTCTAAGTTCCTATGACAAAAGGTTTGAGACTAGAATGAAGAGATAAGGTGAGACTCACTTGCCTCAAGTCTCTTTTGGGATTTGGGTTTAAAAGATTTAGTGGTTCAGTGGTTGCCCCATTAATCCACACTATATAAGTGACTATAGTGAAACACTATGTTAGCAAGTGTATTTTGATGGCTAAACCCTACTAATTTGAGCACAACATTCATGAAACTTATGATAATCAAGCTTGCTCAAAACCCGACTCAAATATGGCCCATATTTTAGCTCAAACTTTTGTTTTGTTTTGTTGAGAGAGAGATTTCAGCTTCTAGTCACAAAAAGAATTAACCATTTTTGTTTTTATTTTTAAAATATTTCGGATATAATTTATTACTCTTACATTGGGGCCTTCTTTCCTTTGTTTTTTTTTTTTTTTTTTTTGAATCTTTTTCTCCTTTTTTTTTTTTTTTTTTGGCTATAATTTTGGGTTTAATTTATTCATTTTACAAATTTCACTTGTTTAATTTTTTAAAACTAAAGAACTAACTAAATTGGTTAAAATTTGGGAAACTTCCTCCATTTGAGGGCCTTAAGCGGTCGCCTAACTAGACTAAAGCAAGAGCTGCCCTGGATATGGGCTAAGTTGTTGAAAAGCCAAAGGTGAGGTGGGTTTTCATGTCATAAACCTCTTTTAGGATGAAGTGATTGCCCCCATTAATTAATTAACATTTCATTAGTGACTATAGTGAAACACTATGCTAGTAGGTGTATCCCGTGACGGCTAAAACCCTACTAATTTGATCATAATAGTGATTTAATTCCATCTTGTAAAATTGTTATTTACAACTATTTTGTGTTGGCTCTAATTCTGTGTCAAATTTAATTGTAATTCTATTCAATCATTTTTTTCCTGTATTTATGTGGGATTTTTATTGTAAGGGTTGTGTGTGAGAGAGAGTGTGAAGACTCAAGCTTATATTGAACATCAAGTGGATTTCGCAAGAAGCTCACGAGAAGCTAACCCACAAAGTAACCTCGTGTTGAGAACATGTCCGGAATGCCAAGAGTCATGACAGCCTGGAGTTTTCGCGAGTGTCTCGCGAGTAAGGCCTTCCCACGAAATACTCGTGAAACATTTTGTTTTGCTATTTTGTCATTTGTGCTCCACCAAGTCTTTACTCACACTATATATACCCTCATTACCCACATATTGTAAAGAGTGCTTTTTAGAGAGAAAACCTTAGCATACATACTTGAGAGTTAGAGATTGTTACACCCATAATCATCAACACATTTTCTTGTGGTTTTCCTCTACTCCTACCTCTCCATCTCTATATCCTTGAGAGGTTGATAGCCAAAACACTTATCACACCCAATCTAAGTGTCAAGTGAGGTTTTGGTGCTGCTGGGAAACATTGAAATAAGCCAATCGTTGGCGGATGCAATTGGACCGAATTGCGGGATCCGGGAAAGTTAGAGAAGACAAGGTTCCAAGAAGCTAGTTGGTAGCGGGAGCTTGGAGGGCTTAAATACATGGGAGGTAGACTAGGATTGGAGGGTCTTTTGTTATTCGTGTACTCCAACTTATTCTCTAATGGATTGATTTATCGCTTGGAAGGCAGCAGAAAGGTTTTTTGCCGAGTTCTTCGGTTTCCTCTTCGATAACATGTCTCAGTGTTATCTTATGTTTGCATCCTTTTTCCCTACTCTTTAAGCTTTTCTTTTATTATTGATATTAAATGAATATGGCTTAGAGTAGTTTATCGATTGTTCGCATGCATTTACTCTTATTCTGCAGTTAGTTTAAGTTAGGGTAAAAGCAAATGATCCATAACTTTTAATTGGGGGTCTAAACAAGCTCTTGTGTTTATACACAAATTCGAGCTTTCACGTCTCATTTTGTCACATGCTTTTGACATGTCAATCTCTAGGGTTGCAGACCCTTGTTTTCTTTCTTTTCCTTTGAATGTAGCTTTAAATTGATCATTTCAACCATTCGTTATCAGCGATGTCTCTATCGAGGAAAAGTCATTTTAGAAAGTTGTGATTAATTAGAGTTTTCAACCAATGTTTTAGTATCTTGTCTAGCACCAGTGGCGGAGCCAAAAATCTTTCCAGGGTGGCTAAGATGACTATAACAAAAATCTTATGTACAAAGAAAAAAAAAATACTTGATTTCTAAATTAACTTTAACTGACTAAAGTTGTGGCATTAGTTCCTTCATGTTACCAAATTTTCTAAAAAAAAACACTTTTTTATGTACACATTTAAATAATCACTAAAAAAAAAAAAAAGTCATTACTATCTTGTTACAAAATTTCGTTTTGACAAGTTTCATGGTTGAAAATACATATTCTATAGAAATGGTTGCAACTACAAGAGTAACAATAAACTTTTAAGCCCTTCTAGAGAGTTCTTTATCAAAAGATTTAACAATTGAGACAAAGGATTGAACACTAGTTTCTAAATATTGAACATTTTTCCTGCTTTGCGTCAATTATAGACAAGTTACTTACAGTTTGTGATCGATAAAAGTATAAACTACGTTTAAAGGTCCATTTGGGAACAACTTATTTAGTCGAAATTGAAAAATTTTTGTTGAAAGTACTGTAAATAAAGCTAAAAGTTAACTGAAATAGTACAGTGAGATTTGTGAAAAATACCAAAAAGTACATTGGGACACATAAGGAGTAAAAAAATAAGTTAAATAATAAAAGAAACTATCTAATATGAGCTTATCTCAAACGCAACCTAGGTATAGTAATAGAAAACTTTATCATAGTACCTTCAACTATTAAGCAAATAATAACTCCATATAAAAATTAAAATTAAAAGAAAAATACCAAAAGGCATTATTATAAAATGTAAGTTTTTTTTTTTTTTTTTTTTAAAGATTATAAAATATGTTATATTTCAACAATCAACACTTATATTTTTATAATCAAAATATCATATCAACGGTAGTGAATTCAATCCACTCATTCAATGGTAAATAGAAAGTAAAAGTCACTCACTCATTCATTCATACCTGCCATACATTATATATTATAAAAGCTACGCAAATACAATCAACATTATTGTAGTGAACGGAGAGAGAAAGGGAGAAGTACTTAGGATAAATTTAAAAACTGCAAGGTTTAGGCAGAGTTCGATCAGTTACCCAATCCTTGTTCAGTTTCATGTCTTTTTCTTTTTTTTTTTTTGTTCGGATAATATATTGCTCAACGGGATAAAGGTATGAAGAGGACATGGGTGGTGCATATGGGACCTCTAGATGCAGGACAACAAAAGCGACTTGACTATTCTATTTCTGTCACTATAATGGAGAGAGATGCCAAGAAAATCCTATTTATTTCCAACCTAATCCGAGTGAATTTATATTCTTTAATATTTTCTTGAATCGTGACGAATTACGAATTAGGATAGAGGTAAATGGATGTACACGCTGTTATTAGAACCTTTAAACTAGAGTTATCCATAACACCCCCACTAAATGAAAGTGAGTGTAGGCCTTATGTCTTAAAACCCTTGTTGGACTATAATTATGTCTCAAGATCTTTATCTTCTTGCAACAAATAACTCAAAAGTCATTTCTCCACCCAAAAAAAGAAAGAAAAGAAAACAGAAAACAACAACAAAGGTTAGATGCATAAATTGCAATTCCTTTGAAGAAAAAATATATATTTTAATACTTAGGATAAATTTTTATTAGTTCTCATCTAAATTTATCTTGCCTATCAAATTATTGATCATAAATCTTTCAATATATAGCAGCTTTTATTGTTTTCATTTCAATAAAGTACGCAAATTAATCATCAACACTCCCATAAATTGTATTTCTTTTTTCCCTGCCCTGCTTGAAAACTCAAGCCTAGAGAGTTCTTTTGATAGGTGATTCAAGCTTAGCCAGAGTGTGCAAGCTCATTGAATACTAAATCTACTATATGTCATTTATGCCAGTCCTCTACTCTTGGTTTTGTATTAGCCCAGGAAATAGCCCAATTAGCATTCACGTATGTGACGACCACAATATGTGCACTTACAAGTTACACATTTTTCCTTTATAATTGAGTTTTTGGCCCAAAGGGCAGAGAAAAGACGAGATTTCAACATGTATGTATTTATTCTCGAACTGAAGGACTTGTAACTCAGACTTTTTGTCCTAAATTCAACACTATACATTCCTTAAACCAACGAAGCCATGTGTAGCTATAAGTTCTAGTTTCATCACATGGCAAAAAAAAATGTAATTAAAGTTGGATAACAACTTGCTTCCTTACACTATCGAGGATACAGTTCAGTGATCGGTTCTCCATCAACTGACCATGGCACCGACTGGCTTGAAAAACCCTCATGTTGCAGCTCCTTTTTGGCATATTCCTGTTTGCTTTATTCCGAAGCAAAAATGCTGGCTGCTGAGGTAACTGCAGGCTAACAGAATAACTGTCAAGCATGAGAACTACTGTTGCCATTGTAGGTCGGTTGGCTGGGTTTTCTTGAACACACAATAACCCGATATGGATGCATCTAATGACTTCATTTCTTGAATGGGAACCTCTTATAGTTGGATCCAGCAATTCAATGGGTGTCCCATTTTTCCATTGTTTCCAAGTCTGCAAAGATAATATTCAAAATCATTACAATTTTCTATTTACTGGACCCTGGCCAGCCAGAACCACCCCAATTATTTTTTCTCTTTGAGCACTTGGAACTGATAATATTGGCATTCATAAAGTTTAACACAAAATTGAGATAATTTGATCCACTCACATAGCTTAAGAGGTCCTCATCATGTTCTGACTGATAGAAACAATTGTTCTTCTTGCCAATTATAATCTCTAGAATTAGGACGCCAAAACTAAACACATCGGACTTTCATCGAGAATCGTCCTTGCATTGCATACTCTGGAGACATGTAACCACTACCAACAAGTACCATCAATACGACAATATCAACAAGATTGATTTTGGAAACCAATTATAGTAGCATAATTGTAAAGTCTTTTGTTTTCCAAGCTATCAATCACCTTAAAAGGTATACATCTTTCCTTTCTCGATAATTCAAACATACTACAAAAGACAATAAGTGATTTTGTTGATTTAGATTAAGTAAGGTCGAATAAAGCAATTAAAAACTTACTATGTTCCAACGATTCTATTTGTATTTCCTTGAGCTTGATCCGCTACAAATATTCTTGCCATGCCAAAATCTGAAATCTTTGGGTTCATATTGGCATCTAACAAAACATTGCTAGCTTTAAGATCACGATGTATAATTCTAAGCCGAGAATCTTCATGAAGATAGAGAATCCCTCGAGCAATCCCTCCTATAATCTTGTAACGACTTGACCAATCCAATTGCCCTTGCCTCTCTGAGTCTATTAATTTTTTTTAAAATTAAAAATTCAACTCAGAAATGAATGAGACTCAAAAGGATGATAAAATTAATTGATTCAATTCAAAAGATCAACTTTAAAGTGATGTCAAGAGATCTTCAGCTTGTTAATTAGCAGTATTCAGCTTGTGGAAAGTTCATGACAAGCAGATCTTTGAAACATTTGTGCCTTAAGATGTCAAGAGATTTTAAAGTGATGTATCATGTATGTCATTGTATAAACTTTTAGGCTACCATGCATTTCCTTGGACTCAAAATTGAAAATAAATCAAGAGTGAGTTCAGATTGGCCAAACCGAATAAAAAGTAATCAAGGCTTCTGTTAGGCACGTATTCATAAATAAGTATCTTTTCTTCTCCTTCAAAGCAAAATCCCAAGAGTCTCACTAGATTCCTGTGTTGAAGCTTGGCAACCAGCACAATCTCATTCTTAAATTCTATTGCACCTTGCACAGAGCTTTTGGATAGTCTCTTCACTGCTATTTCTTGTCCATTAGGAAAAGTACCCTGGAAATATATAGGGTTAGGAATAACTTACACTTTGTATAACTTTAAGTACTATAATGCCATCTAATTAAAAACTGTTTATTGAAATACATACATACATACATATATATATATATATATATAACTATATTCCTACCTTGTAAACCGTACCAAAACCACCTTTACCAATCTTATTATCATCCGAGAACTTGTTCGTGGCAGTTTCAATTGTAACCAAGTCAAATTGCAAGGACTCTATGGCTGTTATTTCAATTTCAGCTACACAACCAAACATTAAATATATTGAATTCTCGAAATGATAAAAATTTTACGGACAAATGTTTAAGGATAATGACATATATATGATGATCAGACAACTATTTTTTACCATCTGGTTCCAGAAATTTATTGTATTTCTTGCTTGTTCTACGCAGGAAGCAAACTCCAATGGCAAAAAGCACCATAGCAACAGAAAGTGGGACAGCAATGGCGATAATTGTTGTAGATGACTTACGTTTTCCTGTAAAAACAATTAAACACATCATTGACTTGGCTTTGATGGTCCATAATGGAAATTAAAGGTCCATGTAGCTAAGAGAGTAGTACAAGGCCTGTTTTCTTTAAGGTTATGTTACAGAAGTGGTCAGCAATTGGCCAATCAGATCAATAAAGAAAGTGAGCCACAGGAAGCCATATGTATATGGGTATGTACTGAAAACTTAATTGGTAAAAAGTTTATGAGATATCGAAAACTAAAACCCATTTCCGATGTATTCACCATACTATACACTAAAGATTATATGACACGAGACAGGGCAGGAAGAGAGAGTCTCTTGATCATCTATTCTTTTCCTACACTACAAATCTTGAAAAATTAGGCCATATACGGTGGAGATACAACAACTAATTAAGTAATCAATATGAATCTTTAGGTATATATTATATTTTTTTATAGTCACATTTTAAAATAAATAACAACTATCAAAATCATTAAAAAAAAAATATCTTAACAACTATTCCCAACGAGATACAGTGAGACTTATGAATAGTACTAAAAATTATAACGAGACTCATTAATAATAGTAAAAAGAAGCTGAATAGTAAAATAAATTAGCAAAATTAATCATTACAAATGAACACTAGAGGTATGAATATTTAACCCCCTGTTAGTACAGAGAACTCAAAGCAATGGCTCAAAGCAATTGCAATTGCTTTTGTGATGTCTTCCACTTTATTACTACGAGCCTACGACAAAGTTGGTATACTAGTTTTTCTAGTAGCTTATTTAATAAAAAGGTGAGATAGAAAGAAAGAAGTTAGTTTATTTTCCAAAAATTTAATTTTATTATTATTATTATTATTTTATAATTCGATATTTAGAGAGAGAGCGATTTGAACTGAAGGTCTCTTTTTAAAAATATTAAGAAAGTGATAATTTGATCTAAGATGGGAGACAAAAAGGGGATTTAAGGAAAAGGCAATATTCTTTCTAAAAAAAAAAAAAAAAAGAGCAAAAAGCAATATTTACTGACCATAAATACCTTCAACAAAAAGGACAAGAAATATTCATGCATAATAACAATTTTGAGTTCTCTGTACTAACACTAGTATACCAAATATTAACTATACATCTATAACTCTCAAGAATTGGACAAATTAATGGTATTTATGAAGGACTATATCACTCAGCAATTTTAAACAAAGACGAGTCTTTAAGTAAAATAGTTAACAATTGGCGTGGTCCATAGTATAATTTCTCCTTGAATTGAAGCCAGAAACGTTAAAAATCTTAGAGAAAATTAATGATGCTATTGATGTAAAAAAAAAAAATAATAATAATAAATATAGCGTACCTCGAGGCGGAAGAGGAAGTGGAGTAGATGATGCCGTGTAATTAAAAAATGGATAAACTTCATATCTAATATTAGAGCTCGGAAGCACAACTGTTCCACCTTGTTTTCCAGTGCAGCACATGGGAAGAGAACCGATGGCACTTTCCAAAACTGTCAAGCATCCACTGACAGACAGCTCCGGTGTGCACTGCACCAAACAGTAGAGTGTCACCGAGCTCGTAAACTTTACAGCCGCCGTTGCAAATTTCTTGTCCGATTGGGAATTGGCAGCTTGTTGCTTCAATGAATTCATGGTGCTTGCTAATAACCCGTTGAACCGGTCTGGCTCGATGACATTCTGGGCTGTAGTGTTAAAGTTATCAAAGGGAACTAAGTTGTTCAGGTCTGATTCGTTGGTGTAACGCAACGTGCACACATCGTACCAGATTAGGATGATTTTGTCGAAAGGACAGCGGTTTCGTATGTCTTTTGTTGCAGTAGAGATGCAGTCTTTACAAGCAGCTGGGGTGACATCACCACGGCAGAAAAGAAGACCCAAGGCCACGTCTGGAGGGTTTTGACCCACACTGGTTTTGTAGAACCCATCTAGGCGTGTGGAGTTGGAAGATAGATCAGAGAGGAGGAGATTGAGATTGGCTTGGTAGGTACTGTTGGGAGTGAAAAAGCTTGAATTGGAGCAGTAATGAGCGGCGTAAGTTGGTGCTCCTTCACTTCTGCTGAACAGGTTAAGCAAGCTTAATAAGAGCAACAGGGATATAGGAATTTTGAAGTCGGCCATTTTTGCCTGCAATTTGCTAGTATCTGTAGATCCACTTTACCAATATTTTCATCTACTTATTGTAGTCTTGGTTTGTGCATTAGGTAAGATATTATAAAATGAGATGGAGAAAAGATGAGGTGGCAATTACCAAACGAAACGAAAAAAGATGAGGTTGGAGGTTCCCCCTTAACGCACCACGGTTTTGACTAGTCAGCACGTGATGACGAAAAAACAATTCAGAAAAGTTTTTTTTTTTTTTCTTCGTCCAAATCTTATCACATGAAATTCTGACTTTGTTCGCGGTCATAAAATGAAGTTACTGATGGTTAGGTTTAAAAAATTAGTTTTCTACTCGATTGAAAAATTAGTCCATATGTTGGGAATAGTATTCATTTCTTTCCAACAACCACATTATTCTGTTATGTGTAATGACTCGAAAGGCCACGTGTATTGTAGGCCTAACTAGAATTAACCTAATCTCTATACATATATCTTGCTTAAGGTTCTTTATAACTCACCGTTCATTACTATTAGAGATATATTAGATATATTAGCCTAATGTAATAGGTCTAACCCCGATCCTACCTGTATTAGTAGTCTAGGATTTAGTTGTCTATATATTCTTATATTAAGGTTCATTGTAACATAGGTTTTGTACTACATTATTATACAATAAACAGGGGCGTAGCCGGGAATAAATACTTGGGAGGGTCGGGTTGTAACAGAGATATACTAAATATAATTCTTAAGTCTATTGGATACAAAATTATCAACTTTCATATATCATTATATACTTGAACATGTTGGGAATTCAACCAAAATTCCAAACCTGTGAGAAACAAAAAAATAAAGAAAACAAAACGCCAAAAGAAAAACAATCACACACACAAGATAGTATTTACGTGGTTCGGCAATTTGCCTACGTCCACAGAGTTGTAAGGATTTCACTATTATCAAAGAAAATCACAATAAACTATATTGCTTTAATTTATTTGTCATTAATTATCTTGCTTTAATTTGTTATATTGTTTAGCCTCTTGTACATATTACATTAAAAGAGCTGAACATTATACATTCCATGTGTAAAGACAATAATTAAAGCGAAGTAATGTGCTTTACATTACATTGCTTTAATTATTATTTACCCGGCCCTATGAGCCCATCTACCCCCTCCCCACCCCACTCAACGGACAACAGACAAGCACAACATGCACCCCAATCACAATAGCCACCTGCAATCAGAAAATTTCGCAATGCCAATCACAAATCACAACATACGTTACACTAAATGACAATCAATATTTCACCAACACCAACACATTGACCAACAAAAAGGGATAAGATAAAGCCAAATTTAAAAAGACAAAAACAGGAAAAAAGCAAAAGCCAGCTAATAAGAGACTCACAATTCAAAAGAGAGAGAGACTTACTAAGATCAGATAAGCTATTAAAGAATAAAGAGAGAGACCCATTCATAAATTTCATTTCATTTTTTCATTCAGAGAGATAAAGAGAGAGAGAGACCGAGAGAGTCAGAGAGAAAAACCTTGAGGGAGGGTCGGACCGCGAGAGGGAGCAACGAGCACCGCCGCACCGGAGCAGAGGCAGAGCAATCTGCGATCTTCGATGACCAATCTACGATCTGCGAAAATTTCATTTCATTTTTTCATTTCGGTGAGATAAAGAGAGAGAGACTAGGAGAGAGTCGGAGAGAAAAATAGAGAAATACCTTGAGGGAGGGCTAGAGGGAGCACCGAGCACCGGAGCAGACACAGAGCGATCTGCGATCTTCGATCTACGATCTGTGATCTGCGATCTCCGATCTAAGATCTGCGATCCGTGATGAGGGGTGAGCGACGGCGACGACGACGAGCGAGCTGCGACGACGTGACCGTGGGTTCTTGGGTTTTGGTTTGCTGGGGTTTGGTTTTGGTTTGTGTATTGGGGATTTTTTTTTTTTTTTTTTTTAGATGAACACCTCTGTGTTTGGTTTGGTCTTTGAGTTTGTATAGACAGTATTGGGGTTTGATTTCTCTGCCAACGACGTGATGGGTTTCATTTCTGATTCTCTGTATTGATTTTTTTTTTTTTTTTTTTTGGTTGAGAATCCATGGGCTTGCCATGAGCGAGCTACCTCTGTAATCTATTGGGCTCGTCGTGGGCTTGGCTTGCCGTTGGCTTGGCTCATTACAATTTTTTTTTTTTTTTTTTTTTTTTTTTCCAGTTTTTAGTTCAAATTTTTTTTGGGCTTTTAATTTGAGGGTGTTCCTAATTTTTGATTGAGGGTTGGGAGAATGGGTGAGAAATGGGTAGGGGTCGGATGTCTAATGTTGGGGGGGCCCATTTATTTTTTCTTCATAGTCTAATGGGAAACTTTTTTTTTTTTTTTTTTTTTTTTTTTTTTTTTTTTTTTTTGTGCGGGGACCATGACCCCCCCAAGCCACTATGTGGCTCCGCCCCTGACAATAAAGATGTAACCCTTAAGGGATTCTTCTGTGGATGTAGGTTGACAAGGCTAAACCATGTAACTCTCGTGTTCTTGATATTCCTATTCTATACTTCCTCTTCTACTTCTATTTTAACATATATAACATGGTATAACACATCGTGTTGTTAATAATATATTTAACATGGTATCAGAGCCAAACTTCGTTCTTGGCATCAAACAAACATCTCTACACATTAAAGAAGATTATCACGTGCACACCACCATCCGAAGTCACACATGTTTGTCTCTTGGATCTAGACTTCACGGCATCTCATAGCCACCATGGCTCTATGTTATGTCAAAATCCAACAACCAAGCAAGCCGTGACTTAACTTCTTAGATTTGTGCACAATAAGCCTTCGCATAACAAAACTAACCACAAAGACGTGCCCCACGACCTCCCTCAAGAAAAACCCAGAAGTCTAGTCTCTACTAAATGCTACACGTGCCACCACACGCTAAGGCCGTTTCGACCAACTTCTCCATGCATTGCAGCAGATTTCTCAAGTTCAAATCCTACTATGGTTACACATATATAAAATTTGAAGGTCATCGAGTGTTACACATGCCACCTGGGTTTCGGCTTTTCCTTCACATGCCTTCCACGTGCCAAAATTTGTGATGTTGTCATCCATGACGTCATCTCGATTATGTCGACAAATGCCATGTCGCCTTGATCCACGTTAGCCCTAATCCTAGTCGGCGCCACGTCATATGATGATGTCAACATCTCTGCAGTTGATTCGTGACCCGACTCGGAAACCCAGAACCGACTTCGTTTGTATAGCCCGTTGACTTTTGTTGACCATTGACTTTGACCAGTTTATTAACTTTGATTTTGGGTTGAGCTTTGACCAAAAGTCAAAATTTCCGAAATGGCCTATCTTGCTCAGTTTTTCGCGTAGATTCCAATTTTGGACTCTATTTCTTCATTTGAAACTCTAAAATTGGTCAATTCACATATTATTCATTTTGGTTTCCTCAAAGGCATTCTTCATGGCATCTCCAAGTGATCTTCTCATACTTATCCAACCGCAAGCTTTCATCGAGCTTCGGCCTTGAGTTTAAGGGAGGGTGTTAGAGATATATTAGACATATTAGCCCAATGTAATAGGCTCAAGCCCAGTCCTACTTGTACTAGTAGTTTAGGGTTTAGTTGCCTATATATACTCATGTTAGGATTCATTGTAATATAGATTTTGTACTACACTCTTATACAATAAAGATGTAACCCTTAAAGGATTCCTTCGTGGATGTAGGCCGACAAGGCTGAACCACGTAACCCTCGTTTTCTCAATCTTCCTATTCTGTACTTCCCCTTCCGCATCCACTCTAGTATATACAATATGATATAACACATCGCGTTGTTAATAATATATTTAACAATTACAATAAAGATCTACCCGTTAAATGCTTCCTCTATGGACATAAACACACTAGACTGAACTACGTAATCCTTTGTATTCTCTCTTTTTCACTTCTAGTTTCCTATATCAATTTTCTATTATCTATAGTTTCTTATAATATAAGGTAGTATCAAAGCCACTTTTCTATGGCCTTCAATTGCTTGTTAGTTTAATGTTTTAAAGACCATTGTTTTCGACAAGAGTCCTTTGTCTCAATCGATCAAACATAAATAAAAATAAAAATAAAAATAAAAAATCCAAAAACCCTAGTTGCTACAACCATCAACAAAAACCCAAATCAATTTAAGACAACCTAGTCAAGCTTCCCAATCAATATATATATATATATATATATATATATATATATATATTGCTTTTATGGTCTTGATTTTCACTCAAACTTTTAGAGCCACCACTACAATCATTGTTAGAAATACTGAATGATTGTATTGCATTTCTCTAAAATAAAATATGCATGAGTGGCTTTATATAGGAGGCAGAGTGTGCAGTAAAAGTAAGTGTGCTATACAAGTAAGCAAGGTTGGCCTAAAGCCCACATACCCTAATACACATTAACAGCCCCCCTCAAATTCAAGGTGGATGTGAGACCATCTTGAGGTTGTCAACCAAAGTACGAAGGCGTCCTTTAAGATATGACTTGGTGAAGATATCTGCAAGTTAATCTTTAGAGGATACTGAGATCAGCTTGAGAGCACCATGAACAAGATGATAACGAATAAAATGACAATCGATCTCGATGTGTTTAGTTCATTTATGAAAGACATCATTGTGAGCAATATGAATGACACTCTAGTTGTCACAATAAAGAGGAGCAGCAGAGAATGTGGACACACCTAAGTCTTTGAGAAGCCATCATAGCCAGAGGAGCTTAGATGTGGTATCAACAAGGGCATGATATTCTGCTTCAATACTGGAGCGGGCCACTTGAGTTTGTTTCTTGCTTTGCCAAAAAATCAAAAAAGAACAAAAAAAAAAAGCAATAACCAATGGTGGACCCGAGATCAGTAGGATGTCTTGCCCAATCAACATTAGAAAATGCACGAAGAATAAGAGGAGACTGAGCGGAGTAGAAAAGACCATAGAAGAGAGTACCCTTTAGGTATCAAAGAATGTGCAAAACAAAGAAATAGTGAGTCGATCATGAAGCAAACAAATACTGGTTCACATGGTGAACAGCATAGGAAATGTCTAGACGAGTGACAGCGAGATAAACTAGGCTACCAACCAAGTGTCTGTAAAGAGAGGGATTAGACAATGTTTTTCCCCCTGAGGGAGTCGGATGCGCATTAAGCTCAATTGGAGTGTCAACAGTCTTGCTATCGGTGAGTCTAGCTCAAGACAAGAGTTCAGAGGCATACTTGGCTTGAGTAATATAAAGTCCATCTGTAAAATGAGTGATTTCAAGACCCAAGAAGTAGCCGAGACGTCCAAGATCTTTCATCTCAAACTGCTGACTGAGAAAATCCTTGAGTTCTTGAATGCCACTAAGGTCATCACCAGTTATGATCATATCATCCACATACTAAAGAAGTAAAATAGTGCCTTTGTCAGTGCGATGAAGAAATAAGGCAGAATCATAATGACTAGCCATGTAACATAAGCGAGAGATGGTAGAGCTGAATTTGGAAAACGAAGCTCGTGGAGCTTGTTTAAGGCCATAAAATGCACGTCGAAGGTGACAAACCTTATTTGATTCAACAGAGAAACTAGGAGGAGGTTGCATATAAACTTCTTCACTTAAATCCCCATTAAGGAATGCATTTTTGACATCCATCTAAAAAATGTCCTATTTACTGGTAGCAACAATAGCTTAAAGGGTTCGAATAGATGAGATACAAGCAACCGAAGCAAATGTCTCTTCATAATCAATCCCATATATAGGAGGCAGAGTGTGCGGTACAAGTAAGTGTACTATACAAGTAAACAAGGTGGGCCTAAAGCCCACATACTCTAATACACATTAACAACCATCATAGATCGAAGGTGAAAGGACTCTTGTCACACACCACACTTGGATATTCCTTGGCCTTTAAAAACCAAAGCAACAACAAAAAAAATCAACCTAAAACAAGGACCCAAGTGCTCTCACAATTGTCCTAAGTCTCCTACCTTGCGTTGATAATTCAACAACGCCATTAGGGTCACTCACACAGCACAGGTGCTTGCTAAAGTTTCTTACGCACATATGTGCCACATTATTAGACACTTGAACACTATGTTAGTACCACGTCACTCATCATGGTAGCACTACCATGTCATTGCCACACCATCACCATGTTAGTGACACATAATTACCACATTAGCAGAATCTAGGTCCTACCCAATTACCACATTAGCAGAATCTAGGTCCTACCCAACCATACCATGATTGAAAAAGCTGGCCTAACTTGGTTAAAACATTGAACCAGATCTTTGGTCAAATCACTGATTCAGACTGGACCAAACTGCTAGACTGAATTTGAAACATTGACTTTTGATCAAGTTGACCAAATGTCTTTAACAAAGTTGACCTTTTCAAATTAGGCATATCTTATTTTATATGCTTATGCTTTTTTCATGTATATAGATTCTAATTTTGGGGTCTATTTACCCAAATGAGGCACCAAAGTCACTCAAACTGGCACATTTATCAATTGTTTTTTAGTTAACGTGCACAAAATTCACCAACTCACTCATCTATTCATAATCAATAATATTCAGTTTCTATTTAGAGAGACAGAGAGAGTCCTGAATTTTACAAGTTGCGTGACATACTAGGTTGATATAGGAAAGACATTCGGTTATAGCTTCAGTTGACAATGTAGGGTCCATTTGGATACAACTTATTTTTGCTGAAATTAAAAACTGAAAACACAGTAGTAAAATAATTTTTTAATGTGTGAAAAATTACTGTTCACTCTATTTTTTATTGTTCATAAGCCTAAAATCACTGTTCATGGACAATGAACAGTGACACAGGCGCTGATTTTTTTAAAAAAAAAAAAAAAAAAAAAAAAAACGTGGGTTTGCTAAAAACGTAGACACAAGACGTGGATCCAAACCGTCTCGTAGGCTAGAAAGAGTAGCACTTTTTGGTAAAGTAATGAAGTTTAATTTTTTCCTGTAATCTGTTATTCCCGTACATGCTTTGATTATGTTGTATATGCTAGATTCACTCAAAGTAATTAGTTATTGACTTATTTCCTTCGAGTAATGTTACAGTTACAAACTATTTTACAATATTTTTACAAGCTATTAATGTGACAAATTCTTATTAGTTCTAATATGGGTCCACCACTAATATCACATTTATGTTTATTAATGATTATTTGAAAATTACTAAAATCACATCAGCAATTTGTAAAAATGTGGTAAAATAGTTTGTGTCTGTAGCTTTACTCATTTCCTTTGTTAGTGGGTTTTGTTATTAATTTTGAGTAATCCCTTGCATTAGCAAGGGTACAATTAATAGTGTGCAAATTACTTATTCTTGATTGTCCTATCTATATATATCTAAAAGCTCAAGCGTAGCATTTATTGTTACTTAGCTCCAGTTGAGCCACATCATCGCCCATGTCACCTTTCCCCCCCCCCCCTTCATTTTTTAAACAATATTAATATATAAATAAATAGTGCAACTTTACACATTCTATAACTCATTAAATCCAACTCACCATGAACAACCTAACACATTCTTTAATTCATTAAATCCAACTCACCATGAACAACCTTACACATTCTTTAATTCATTAAATCCAACTCACCATTAATTTTGCCTTCTTCCAATTCTCAATTCTTCATTTTCCCCTTCAAAACCGTTTTGCTCTTTTGAAGTTCAAACCCTTCAATTGCCACTCCTATAATTAAGTATGTTATTTTTAACACTATCAAATTTCCAGTTGCTTTCTTTACCTCCACCTCCGCAAAAGTTGCTAAAGTGGCATTAGATTTGAAAAGTCCCTTTGAGGAGTGTTCTTTCCCTTCTTTATTTTTTCTTTTCCCCCAACTTCATTTTTTCCATTGGATTTCTAAAGTTTGTGGATGATATGTTTTTTTGTGGGTTGCCAACAATGTGATCACTTTAGGGCTATGAGTGGCTAGGATTGGTTTGTCGGTTATTAGAAGGGTTTTCAACAATTAGAAATCTCTACAACAACTTCTTACTTTATATTCATGTTGTACAATTTTTATTTTATATTTTTATTTTTTACCCGATCAAATTGTTTATCTTTGACATTTTAGTTTTCTTACATTTGAAATTTGTTTAACTCTATTATTAAAAAAATAAATAAAAAATAAAAACCCAAAGTTTAATGTATTTACTTCTATTAGTTTTGAAACAATAATACAGTATACTCTGTAATTACACTCAAATTATTGCTTTCATATTTTTTAACTCAGTGGTTCTTTTTTGTTGTGAGATCTTTCTCAATTTCTGTTTGGTTTCGACAAATATTATATTTAGCACACTTTTTCTTATTATGTGTAACACATAATAATTTGATTTTGCAATTCAATAGATAAAAAATTTACCTCAAAAGTTTGGTCACAAGGAAATAGAAAATCTCAAAACATGATTGGGGGTTTAATTTTTATATGAATTTGATAATGCTAAATGTGGAATTTGGTTCTTGCAAGGTTTAGGATCATTGACCTAGATACATGAGAGTTTGACAATGAAAGTTTCTTAAGTGGTCAGAGACATTTCTAAGGAACTTTAAGGGAAGAAAGTTTTTTTTTTTTTTTTTTTTTTTTTTTTTTTTTTCAATACTTCCATTATTATATATAGTATAGATATGTGTAGACATTGTTTTTGGTTTTTGATTCTTCATTGATTTCATGATTTAGTTATTTAAAAAAAAAAAACCCCAAAATAATAACGAAAATGGATAATACTTTTAAAAATAGTTCAATTTTCAATAATTTTTAGAGAATAATATATATTCATGCATATCGCTTAGATCTGTGACTAGTTTTAATAAAGTGGAAAACAGAGGTAGTCTATTGAACTATTTACATAGTTTTTGAAGTAATTTTTTTTTATTAAAATACAATGAATTTTGTTAATTTGCTTGAGAGTCTAGGGGGGAAAAGGTTTAAACTGCGGAATTAGCAGCATGTTGTATTTAAAAAAAAAAAAAAAACTTCTACTTTAATTTATTACTATAGATAGATGAGAACCCAAAAAAAGAATCTTAAATCATGGAGGCCCACCGCCAACCCCATTTATTCATGTTCAGAGCTTAAATATTATAATATACGCAAAACATAGAAAGGGCCAGGACTAATCTTCAAACTGCACGACTGGGAACTCTTTTAACATATTTGAGTTTCGATTTCGAAAGCAAATGTAACATGCGATTGTAATTTATAGTTTTCTCACTTTGTAAAACAGAGACTAATAAAGCAGGAACTATAATTATCGAGGATGTAGTTCAGTAATGGATGCTTCATTAACAGACAATGGTATTGACTTTCTTGTAGATTGATCAGACTCCAGGCCCTTTCTTGGCATGTATGTGTCTGTTTTAAGAAAAAATGCTGGCTGTTGAGGTGATGGCAACGTAACAGAGCCGCTATTAAGTGTGAGAACTATTGTCTCCACGGTGGGTCTTTCGGCTGGATCTTCCTGAACACATAATAAACCCATGTGGATGCATCTCATGACTTCATCTCTCGAAAAGGAATCTCCCAAAATTGGATCCAACAATTCCAAGGGCCTACCATCCCTCCAATGTATCCAAGCCTGCATCAATTTAACATCTAGTGTTCAGAATGTCACAAAGTTCTCTTCTATGCACTTGGAGTAGAAGATATAGACATTAAACCAGGAAAAAAAATACAATATCTATTTCACACTTACATAGCTTAAGAGGTCCTCAGCACCTTCTGATTCATAGAAATCACTGTTCTTCTTGCCACTGATAATCTCTAGAACCAAGACACCAAAGCTATACACATCCGACTTCACAGAGAATTCTCCATGCATTGCGTACTCTGGAGACATATAGCCACTACAAGCCATCACCAAGAACATAACAATGTTAATAAGGAGTCTCTAACCAAATTCTCATAATTCTAATTATTTAAGTTTGAGTTCATAGGCCAAAGCCGACTCTTTACTGGTTTTAAAAATGACGTCGTATAACTAGCATTTCTAATCACATTGCTAAAAGCATATATTTACTACCTATGTGTTTGATTTCAGTGATATATAAGATGGGATGAGCTTGAATTCATTCATCAATTTTGGTAAGTAAAGCAGAAAAAATTCAGAACTTACTATGTTCCCACAATTCTACTTGTGTTTCCTTGAGTTTGATCAACTCCAAATATCCTTGCCATGCCAAAATCTGAAATTTTTGGGTTCATATCTGCATCTAATAATATATTGCTAGCTTTGAGATCACGATGTATAATTCGAAGTCGAGAATCTTGGTGTAGATATTGAATTCCTCGAGCAATCCCGTCAATTATCTTGTAACGTCTTGACCAATCAAGTAGTCCTTTTTTTTTAGGGTCTACAAGTTCAACAATTACTTCATGTTAGCAACAAAAGATTATAAGAATGAATCTTGATTAGAAATGACAATTTAGTTATCATACTAACATATCACTACTAGAAAAATGTTCTAGTGGGCATACCGTATAGAATATAGTCAAGACTCTTGTTGGGCACAAATTCATAAACAAGTATCTTTTCTTCTCCTTCCAAGCAAAATCCCAATAGCCTTGCTAAATTTCTGTGTTGAAGTTGGGCTACCACTACAACCTCGTTCTTAAATTGTTCTGCACCCTGTCCAGAGCTTTTTGATAGCCTCTTCACAGCTATCTCTTGTCTATTAGGAAGTGTTCCCTAAAAATATATATTAACCAATATTTAAAACAATTTTACTTTGTATAACTTATATATTCCAACGTCAAGAGCTTTCGATCTTAAAATTATTCATATTTCTATGTTTTTAATTTGTTATTATACCTAACTATTGTTGTCCTGAAATAAAATAAAATAAATTGGCTATTATAATTACCTTGTAAACCTGACCAAATCCACCTTCACCAAGCTTGTTATCCTCTGAGAATTTGTTTGTGGCACTTTCGATTGTAACAAAATCAAATTGCAAGGACTCTACAGTTGTAATATCATTTGCAGCTACAAATCAAACAATTAAAGTAAGATATTACACTACAAAGAGCATTGTGTTCAGACATGAGGACATACAAGACTCTTGTATATATCCAAATTACTTATTATTTACCATCTGCTTCTTCTGCAACATTGTTGTTCTTCTTTCCTCTCCTTGTTATGAAACAGCAGCCCACAATGAACAGAACCACGGCAACAGAAATTGGAGCAACTATGGCGACTATCATTGCTGTTGACAGTTTGCTTTTTCCTGCACAAATATCATCATATGATTACTTTGTTATTGCCGAAATCCATTGTGCGTTACCAAATGGGCTAGTGATATGCTAAGAGACTAAATTTACTATTTCCCATTAACTTAAATTTTGGAGGCATGTGGTAATTTATCATAGTATTAGAGGCACTGTCATGAGTTCGAACTGCAAAATAATTTCACCATTTTCCATCTGCTTAAACATTTGAGATAATTCATATAGTTTATTGCAAGTATATTTCTTTCTTCTTTTTTCCGCAAGTACAAGGGGGCACACACACTTTATCTTCTTAAAGGTAAAATCAAGTTATGCACTACGGAACAGAGGAGATATTATTTGGCCCAAATACCAATAACCACAAATAATCACACAAACACATAAATGTAATGTAATTTGAAGGAAAAAAATAAAATAAAAAATAAAAACCAGCTCATTGACTTAACACTTCTCAGCATCCAAAAACGTCAATTTTTATATTATTTTGGTAATAAAAGTTTGTATATATGAATACAGAAAATTTCAATTCTTGAAATCATGAATTGTTTCCTAGTTGTGTTACAGTGTTCGTACAATTGATCTACAATATGGAACACGTATAATGGCGGGTCCAGAACCTAAGATGACCTTTTAATCTAATGTCGACATATAGAAATTAATGAGTAATTAAATGACTGTTAATTGCCACTTGCTTATGTTAAAGTTTCTGTTGTTTATGTTATTAGCCTACCAGTCAACATTGCAACTCAGTTGGCCATTTTACCTAAATTTTTAATTCACACCAAGATCAAACCGATAGAGAATACATCTTATTATAGACTAGAAATAATTTCATAAAACTCTTCAAAAAGCATGCCGTGAATATAAGTTAATTAATTAATAGTTAAGAACAAAAAAGCTGTCACTTTACCTTCTTGTCTACTTATAGAAGCTGGCGGTGGTGGAGGTTGAAGCCCAGGTGTAGGCGATGGTGCCTCTGGTGTGTTGTAAAATCTGTACAATTCGTACCTAACATTACAACTAGGAAACAGTACTCTTCCCCCTTGTTTTCCACCACAACATATTGGAAGACGGTTTATAGCTGTTTGGAGACACGAATTGCATTCAGTGCTTGACAGGTCCGGTGTGCACTGTACAAGGTTGTACAGCGTTTGAAAAGCAGTGATATTCACTTCTTTGGTCCCATATTTCTTAACACCGATTGGAACATCCGAGGCCTGACTTGCCAAGCTGGTCATTGAGGTGTTCACTAGCTTATTAAACTGTTCCTGGTTGGTAATATTTTGCGTGTTCAACAAGGACACTCTTGGACTTACAATCACAGTAGAGAAAATAGACTCATTTGAGTAACGTATCATGCATTCATCGTACCAAATCACAGCAATCTTTTCTCTGGAGCACCTTGTGGTGAGATCTTTGGTTGCTTCGGCCACGCATTCTCGGCAGACTTCAGAAGTTACATCACCACTACAGAGGTAGAGGCCGTAGACAGGGTTGGAGGTGTTTTGGTTTGTGGTGGTGTTGTAGAATTCTAAGTTGCGTGTGGCGTTGGAGGAGAGTGAGGAGAGGAGGGAGTTTATACCAGTTTGGTAGAGGCTAATGGCACTGAAAGTGGAGTTTGCACAGAAGTGGTATAGGTAGTTTACGCCAGTTGCGGGAGTCGTCAGGTTGAGGAAGCTAAGTATGGAAAGGAAAACGATGGGAAGAGAGAAGGAATTGAAGGAGGTGATCATTTTGATGAATCAATCAATCTCTTGCTCTCTGCACCTATGCGAGATATTCACTAGTATTTTATTTATGAACATTGTTTTGGTGAGTATAAATGAGATTTTGACAACCAATAGGGGAGTGACCCTGTTTTTTAGACAATATATTAATGGGAGAAATAATAGTATAGAAGATGTTCTCACAGACTCCATAAACCGTTCCAAAGTCACCTTACCTCTACAAGTCTTAGTGGACTAGTAGATTATTAAAATAAATTATCATACTAAACACTTTTTTTATTTATAATAATTATCAAATAATAAACTTAAGGATTTATGTATTATTCAAATTTTATCTTTGACTGATTTTTGGATTTTGTTCTTTCATTAAGAAAGATGAAAAAAGAGTTCAGAAAAATTTTTAAAATTTTTTTTTTTATAGTAAAATACAAGTCATTTTGGATTGACCTGACCCATCAAAATCCAGATAAGGTTCATAAAAATAGTGACTTATTTTAGTTCGACCAGTTTTTGGCCTCAATCTAACTCGAACTCAACCAAATTGAGTTTTGAATATCAATCTGCCACGTTTGCCAGGCCTAGAAGAGAGCAAGCAATAAAAGCAAGTTTTTACACGCAAGATCTAGTGTTAGCGGGAGGGCTGTTGGGTATGTAGACGCAATTAAGTCAGTCAAGCAAGTAACTTCAACCTTTTTTATTTTTCAAATATGTTGCAAAAGTTTCTCTCTTCTTAGGGAAACCAAAAATATATATTACAAGTGTTAGTGATTTCCTTTGGCGTCAGAATATACGATTCGAACCTCACCTCATCATCTCTCATTATCCCTTCTCTCACTTAGGGGCAGAATCATGTTTAAACCAACCCCCCCCCCCCCCCCCAAAAAAAAAAAAAAAAAAAAAAAAAGTAGTAAGCAAATATAAGACTCACCAATTTTTTTATATAGACTTGCCCCCTAAGAAAATAATTGTTTCCCAGCTATATATGACATTTCCATGTAATGAATTAGAAAAGTTTTGTATACTTAATAGTGTTTAGAAAGATGTAAATCTTTCATATAAAATAATTTTGTAGAAATATAACTTTTGTGTGCAATATATATGAGTTTTGATTCACTTTGGAATTAAAAATGCAAGACTTGTGTGTGGGGTACTTTAAGTTTTTCTTGAATTGTAAACTGTACGTTTTTAGACCCCTTAAACACAAATAAGATTAACCTAGTTATTTAGCCAAGTGATTAACTTAGGTAAATTATGCAGATCTAGGTTAACATAAATAAATTATATCATTGAAAACAATCTGAAAATAAAGAACACAACGATATGATAACCTAGGAAAATCAAACCAGTAAAAAACTTAGGGAGAATTTAACTTAGCTATCCTCAAGATAAAACAGATCCACTATGAAAGAATTGAAGTTTTACAATAGCAACTTAGACCACTAACATCTTATTGCTACTTCGAGTAGAAAACTTACTACCACGACCACGTGACAGCTCCGAATCCACGGACTACCTCTTTCTTGGATTCACAGCAATCACAAGTGTTTCTCTTTAAACTCTTTGTGCAAAGAATCAAGAGATCATCAAGTTCTTGACATGAATCTTGATTCTTGATAACCCTAAGTATGTATGAAGGCAAACACCTCTAGATCTCACAAAAGATTCATACACACAGCATAAACAACAACCATAAAACGTGGCTAGGGTTTTTCCTTTTATACTTAAGGCAAAACATAAAACCCTACACGCCAAACGGGCTTGGGCTGAGTTGGAAAATTCTGTAGAAAAATAATTTGCACGAGTTTCAATCGATCAAGTCTAATTTTTGATCGATTGAGCCTTGCAGATTTACACAATAAATCTTGCAAGACACTCGATTCCAACTTTACATAAAAACATATATACTTTAAACAGCCTAAAACTAGACTAAACGTTTTGATCATGGTTTGCCAACATTACACATTGAAGTTCTAATACATTAGTTCTTAACTTTTTAAAACTTAACATAAACTAATGTAATAGTATATATATATATATATATATATATATATTAACGAAAAAGGTGAATTGGGGAAGATGAGGTGGTGACGAAATATGAGGATATAAACAAAAGGTCATTGATGAATGGTGACTGAAATGGAAAGTGATTTTTGTCTGCAGGGATAGAAACGCCCTCACCCAAATACCAATGGCGATTTCTAAACCAGTCTTCTAAAACAGTGTATTTTTTTGTCATTCTTTGGCTCGGAATTCTTTGTCCAGTATTTTTACTTTCTTTAAAGCAAGAAGACAAGAGATGAGATGGGATGGGATGGACCCTAGCAATTGCAAGTCTTGTTGGATTTATTTTCAAATCCAAGGTATCTTCCAGATATTTTGGTTTTGACTAACACAATTCTAGAGCTCCTCCTTCCCAATTTTCTCTGGCATTGACGAATGATGTTTGATGGGGCAAATAACCAAACTAAAACTCTGAACTAACTACAAGTCTACAGCTAACCCATTTCCTGTAATTGAAGGAGTTTAATTTTCTTCGGGTCATAATCATCTAGTGGTTGGGTTCATAATTTCATTCAGTCATGTTTTTGTGGGGTCTGGAAAAGCACGTGTATATTATCATGTCCCAGCCTAGGCACCAATTAGGACCGAATCATCCTACGCTTGAGTCAACTAGCAGTCCTATACGGTTATCTCTCCCATATGAATGCTATCCACATATTTGTTAGGAATTTAAGCGACGAAAAGTAAAAGAAAAACTGCGCAAAAGAAACTATCACACACGACAAAACTTTTATTTGACTTAGCAATGTGCCTACAACATGCACGCAGTTGCAGCAATTTCATTATTTTAGGGAAAAAAATTTAGAAGTGGCAATTACAATACATCAAACCCTAATATGAAGTAACAATATGTATATATATAGACTAAGCCTTAGAAAATCTTTCATTTAAAACTATAAAGCTTCCAAGTTAAGACAGGTCATAAGCCAGATCAAATACAAAAACTGGCTCCATATAGCTCAATAATATTTTCATGGGATTTAAGTATTGGGAGAGGTACATAGGCATGTTGGATATAAGTATAATTATTATAGGAAAAAGTTAATAGACATGCTAAAGGTATTGATTTAAAAACTATTTTTTGAAACTTTTTGCCGGGGGAAAAAGAATAATTTACTTTTTTGGCAACTTTTTTATATTTCTCATAAATGTGGTTTTAAAACGTTTTATAAAATAGTTCATTAACAAATATCTTAAGGACATTCGTTATATTGGGAGAGTTACGTTACATATGTATTGGAAGAGGTACGTTACATATGTAAAATACATAGAAATTATGTAAAATACATCTTAAGAGAGAGAGAAAGGAAAACTGAAGTGGAAAAATATATATAATGCTTCCAATTCATGCATATAACTTTACACTCTTAATATGTAGATTCCAATTAGCTACAAGTCTCACACAGTGTGTGCGAGTAATTACATGCATAGGATATACCATAAATATCCTTGGTGGAGGTCACGTTGAGAGAAAATAATTTGTAGTTTTAGATTGAAAATCAGCTAGACAATATTGCCGACATTAGACTAAGGAACCAAGAATGTAACATGATGAAACAATGTTATGTAAGACTAAAGAATGCAACATGCTTTGTCCGTTGCTTAAGAGAGCACCATTTCACCATACTTTAGAAGTACTTAATATAAAGGGAGCACCATATCACCATACTTTAGAAGTACTTAATAATTTTTCCTCCCCATCCTTTTCATTTGCACATTTCTCTCAACTAGCCACAATTGAGAGAGAGAGAGAGATGGTACTAATTTTGGGTTAAAGACCTGGTTACATATTACCCGCTTAGAGAGAGAGGGGAAGGGGGGGAAGGGTATTAAATCATTTATTGTGGTTTAAAGAGAGAGAGAGGGAACAAAGGGATTTGTTGATGAAAAATAGGATTTGATAGGCCAAAAACGAATTGACCCCTTGTGATAAATTAATTGATTAATTCGCCAAGTTTATTAATTAATCAAATTAACAAGCAAAGCACGTGGTAGCACAAACAAATCACCAATAAACTAAGTATGCAGTGGAAATTAAATTGATACGGTGATTTGTTTACAAATTGGAAAAACCAACATGGCAAAAGCCCCACTGGGTGATTTTAAGATCACCACTCCCGAGTATCCACTATTATCAAAACTAGTGTTTAACCCGCGCAATGTGCGGGATCGTTTTACATATTAACAAATTTTACATCCAACATAAACTTAATTATCATACTTATACTACATATATTCAAACTTAAATAACATAGTATATTTAAGCATATAGTGTCCAATATCCCCTAAATTTTTTTAAAATTAGTTTCTTCAAATCACTCGTGTGTTCTTCCTTGTTATGAGAGACTTAAAAAAAAAGAATCTGACATTAAACAGTTAAAACTTACAGGACAATTTCAAATAGCAAGTCTGCTATTTCTAGGAACCACAATGAATCACACCGAACTAAAACTTGCAAGACAATTTCAAATACCAAATCTACCATTCCTAGGAACCACAATGAATTAAATCATGAGATTAGAGAATTTTACAACCAAAAAGTTTAAAAGAGAAAAATGGCTACTGGTTTGTGACACAAAAAGTCGGAAATATATTAGTCAAATAATAATATGCATAATCAATAGTACATTGAAATCTCAAATTGTAAAACCAAACCAATATATAACCCTTAAAAGGGACATTGAATCCAACTTTTTCATCGCAAAAGAAAAAAAGAAAAAGTTGTAGTGCATAATCAAGCCACAATATATAAACAAAACAGAATTTAACCTACAACATATAAAATGCATAATCAATAGTAGATGGGAATCTCAAATTCTAAAACCAAACCAATTCATAAGTCATAACCCATAAAAACAACATCGAATCTTAATCTTGACCCTAAATTTCAATTGCAAAACAGAAAAAGAAAGAAAGAAAGAAAAAGAAAAAAGCTCACAATCCCCAAAATGCTGCAATGATATAGAGAAAATTTGTTAACAAACCTCATCATGATAAATAAAACAGATATATTAGATTATACACACACCCAAGTTATGGAATTCATGAAACTTTTCACCCATTATTATGTAATCATCTATTCATAAAATAAATAAATAAAAGTAAATCATCTATAAGTACTCAAATCCAAAACACTAAGACATACACAATAAAAACAATCATACCGTAGATTATTCTTTTAAAGGTAGTCATATATATATTTTTTGTTTTATTTCAATAATCTATAAGAAGTGAATCTTATGATTCACAATATTCAATATTGTGGAATTGACTAATATTTGTCTTATTTATACTAAATGTATCGCTTTTTGTAAATACATGACTTCGAGTCCATTTTCTATTGTCAGTCCTACTTAAACTATGGAAGCTTTCCCTCCAAAAAGCAGCTAAGGTGGGATTCTGCATCTAGGAACTTGCAAGATGGAAAAGCACATGGAACCTATCCTCATCTTAACTCACTATAGAAAAGCAAGGTTCCTATACAATTGTAGATTCCACATAACACAATCAATCAGTTTGACCTGAGGAAGAAAAAAATTGATAAGAGAATGATTGGAGGAGAAAAAAAGTTATCACAATGAACCAACTGCAAATTATCTACCACCTCAAGCATCAATGCTACATAATGAAATATTGCAGATATTTTTTTAGTATTCTCCTCAAAAAAATTCCAAATCTTCATTAAAGTAGAAGAGCCCAACAATCTGACATACATCATCCAAAATACGATGCCTATCAAACTCTAACGTGCATACTATAAGCCAATTAACAATGTGTCTCATTACCAAACCAAACCACCTTTCAAACCCAAGAAAAACCAGAATAAAAGGCTTCCAATCAGACCGACGAAGGGTACATACAAAAAATGTACATAACTCTACAGTGGAGGAGAAGTCACTAAGAAAGTCCTCACAAATTTCGTACACAATCAAAATTAATCCCACTTCTATCTCAACATAAAATACTTCAATGCTAAATAACAAAATGATACTAAAAAGTATAAAAATATACCTTAATATAAAAATTTAAAAAAAAATGCTATAGGAGACTATTTATTTTTTATTTTTTTGAGAGAAACCATTAAAGCCAATTTGAATCATTACTCTCCACTTGAAATGAAACTACTTGAAATGAAACTAAATGGAAATTAATTTGAGCTATAAATACTCCGTGACAATTTGCTGTCATTGTATGTGGGGTTTGATACAGGACACTTAGATTATTGTATCCGAATTCAGAGGAATATTCTTGAAGGTATTTTTACGGTGAGGGAGATTCGATTGTGTTATTTTTAACACAATACTTCAACTCACAGGTGAAAACATTTATAATAAAATTAATTAATAAAAATAACAACATAGGTATCACAACATCAATCAATAACAATAACAATTTTTTATAAAATCAATCAATAATCAAAACAACATACACTAATAACCTGAATAACACAGCCCAACAAAGGGAGGCGGGTAATCTCAAAAGTATTCTCACACAATCTTCAAATCAAAGGGTGGCCCTTAGATGAATAATGAGTAATTATAATTAACCAATACTGCTATTAACTCATGATGATGAACAAACTTGGCTAATAAATGAACATAAATTATTATAAGGCGCTTTATGGCCTGATGGGTTAACATATTGAACAAAGAGTGGTATTCTCTTAATATTAGGAAATTAGGCGATTGATAATTTGCTAATATAATGTCAGTGGTAATTTGCCAATGAGTAATAATTTCTAATTTGTCACTTTTTTTGAGCTTATAATCATAAAGTCATAATAACTAGAAACCTATTGATATCTATAGCCATCAATAGAAATTGTGAGTTTATAATTGCATCAACTCACTCAAACATTTGTAGGATAAACTCACATCAATTTCAACATGGGCCTAGTGGATTTCAAGATATCTATTGTAGACGATCATTCATCTAATTTGAGAAAGAATTACCAATATTTCCCTATGCATGCCATTATTAATGATTATAATAAATCAATATTAAAATTTTTAAAATAGGAGATTAGTTACATTGATAATCATGTAGAAGAAATTGTCTAAATAATGTAACTATGCAATTAAATCACTAAGCAAGCACAAATAAGAAAACTCAGTATCCATATAAAAGAATGGATAAATAAACCCATCAAACAACCTCGCCCACATCTATGGTATCAATCTTCCCTAAAATGGCCCATTCATTCTTCCATCACCACAGAGAGGAAATCATCTATACATAAAATATATCCATAACAAAACAAACAATATCAGAACTTAAAAAAAAAAAAAAAAAAAAAAAAAAAAAAAAAAAAACCTATATCAGAACTAAATCTCCACAAACCATAACAGAACAAATAACCTAAAATAAAATTGGAAACAAAAAATATATAACAGCAAAATGTTCAATCCTATTCTAATAGGATCCCAAAAATATCTTCAAGATTAGTTACATATATAAATGTTTAAATTATGTTTCTTTACAAAGTGAATAACCAAAACCATTTTTTTCGTTGTTGTAATTTCGTAAATCTATAATAAGAAATAAGAAAAGAAAATATAATTGAAAAGGTTTATTGGCAAAAATCAAAACAAAACTGAATGCAATTCAAATACCTTAATATAAACCAATCCAACCAAAATATCCAAAAACTAAGTCATATTTAATACCCAGATCTAAGAAAAAAAAACGACCGAACTAAGTGATGCGGCTTATTTCACCATTAGCGAGTAACACAATTATTCCGATTCCGAAATGTAGAATGTGAACAATTGAGGAAGAAATACATTGAAATCGGAACATTCAAAGTTGAGTAATAACACCACCAATAAACAAAAGCAATATATTCATCCAAAAAGCATATGATAAACCCTAGATCCAACCAAAAAATAAAAGTAGATCCAAGCGATCTAGAATCTAATCGATCTGAAATTGGTACCTGGCTAAACTTGAGGGCGTGCTATATTGTTGACGGTGGTAGAAGCTTGGATTGTCTTACATCTTGACACAATTGGCGTACAGGTTTCTCAATTTTTTGCTCTTTCCATCTTCCATGCCTTCTTTGTTTAAAGGATCGTCTAGGTATGGGTTTGCAAACCGTTTTTGAACTTTTTATATCTTGTCTTTAGTGAAACGATAGTATAGATTAAAGGGTACTGAACCGGTGTAGTGTTTGGGTTTGAGATAGACGGTGTATTAGTGACACTGTAATTCAGTATTCAAAACGATATAACGATCGCTTTTGTAACTTTTTTACAGTCAACGTGTCAAAGTTTTAAGTGGGCATTTTTCCTACATATCACAACCGCCTTAATTGTAGGAAAAGGCTTCTACTATTATATATAGTATATGACAATCTGTTACAAGTAAAGGAATCTCGGTACTTTATATCAACCTACGATTGAACCCTTATCCCAATACCCAATTGGGCTTGTTCTATAGTGACAATCTCTCTTTGTAATGCATGGTTTCCAGTACGTGACTAACCAATTGCGCAGATCCTAGTACGCAACTTCAATCATCAACTAGAGAAGGTTATTGGCTACAAAGTTCTTTAGATCATGAAGTTGCTGGTTACAAAATCCAATGGTGTACAAACACAGCAGCTTCTTCAAGAACTAAGGCAAAGCTAGGTTTCCGGTCACACTTCTTCACTCTTGTGAAATTTTCTCTTGTGTTATTGTGTGTAACCTTTTACGGCTCTTAAAATAATCCTTATATATGTTTAGGGTTATGAGAAAAGCAAGCCCAAACATACAATCACGGATTGGAGTCAAAACAGACCTGAAACTCTGTTCTTCATAAACCTCGATAGATGCCTATCTATCGAGCTACTATCGAGCCATGGGTTAGGATAGCTCTTCAAGGCTCAGTAGATGGCTAGCTATCAAGCTTTAATAAACAACACTTTCTGCACTTGAATCTTAGACAGACTTGCACGGCTTTAACACTTGAACTTGAAACAAGGTTTCTTGAAGTATTAAACACATCCTAGATCTACCCAAATATAAGTAAAGTGCGTTTTGTCAAAAGATTAGTCAATTACATAAAATAGTGACATATGTTCTTAACAAGTGAATCACATATGTCCTAACAATCTCCCCCTTTGGCAATTCGTGACAAAACCACAACAAACAAATGAGATATGAGAGAAGTCATAAATCACTTAACTCATATTCATTTGTTGAATACAATAAAATCTATCCTAACACAAACTCCTGAAAAACTTTGCAAGAAGAGAGTCTATGGTAGGAAAAACTTTGACAACCTGTATTTTTGAAACACTTTAAACAAAACTTATCAAGGCATCTTTGTGTGAAACATGATAGGCCAAAAACGTATTGATCCCTTGTGATGAATTAATTGATTAATTAGCCAAGTTTATTAATTAATCAAATTAACATGCAAACGTGTGGTAGCATAAACAAATCACTAATTAAACTAAGTACGATGGAAAACCTACACGGTAAAAACCCCATCGGGTGATTTTAAGGTTACCATTTCTGAGAATCCACTATTATCAAAACAAGCGATTACAAGTAAAGGAATCCCGATACCTAATACCAACCTACAATACCCTTACCCCAATACCCAATTGGACTTATTTTGTAGTGACAATCTCTCTTAGTAATGCACGGCTCTCGATGACGTGACTAACCAATTGCACGAATCCCAAGATGCGACTTCAATCACCAACTAAAGAAGGTTGTTGGCTGCAAAGTTCTTGAGTTCATCACACAATGAAGATCGAGAAGATGATTGGTCACAAAACCCTACGGTACACAAACACAGTAACTTCTACACAAGAAAGATGAACTAGGGCAAATTCTATCTCTGATCACAATTTGCTTGAACAAACTTTTCTTAATACTTGTGCAACTTGTTCCACCTTTAACGGCCCTTGAATTAATCCTTTTATATGTCTAGAGTTGTGAGAAAAGAAAGTCTGAACATACAATCACGGATTGGATGAAAAATAGACCAAAAATTTTGAGTTTCATAAATCTCGACAGATGGCTATCTGTCGAGCTACTGTTGAGCCACAAGACTGGAATAGCTTTTCTAGCTCGATAAATGGCTAGTCATCGACATTTAATGACAGGCACTTTCTCGGCTTGAATCTTGGACAGACTTGCATGGCTTTGACACTTGATCTTGAAAAAAGATTTCTTGAAGTATTAAACACATCCTAGATCTATCCAAATACAAGTAAAGTGTGTTTTGTTAAAGGATTAGCCAATTACATAAAATAATGGCATATACTCCTAACAAGTGAATCACATATGTCCTAACAATCTCCCCTTTTGGTAATCCGTGACAAAACCACAACAAAAAAATGAGATATGAGAGAAGTCATAAATCACTCAACTCATATTCACTTGTTGAATACAATAAAATCTATCCTAACGCAAACTCTTGAAAACTTAGCAAGAAGAGAGTTTATGGCAAGTAGACTTTGACAACTTGTATTTAAAAATACTTGAAACAAAACTCATCATGACATCTTAGTGTGAAAGAGAAATAATAGATTGCATACAAGTAATAAGAAACATGTGTATAAAGAAACAACACATGGAGATATAGGTGAAAGAACTGTAATAACAACCTCAAATGTATATATATAAACAAGTACAAGGTTTGCTATCACAATGTGATCACAAGATCTAAGGTACAAGATATAAATGTATCTAAAAATGAGAAAAGAAAAAGATACAAATAAGCCTCACTACATCCCTCAATGTGCACTCTCCCCCTAACTAAAATCTCCTATACTAACCCTTCCCCTAACTATGACTACTCTCATAACTAAGACTACTCCCCCTTTTTGTCACGAGTGACAAAGGGTAAGAGTGTCAAGTCTCTCATCAGAGCTAGCATATCCATCCTCACCATCATCATCGTCATTAGAGTCGTCATCGTCCTCGGATGCCTCGGGTGCCTCGGGAGGAGGAGAGGCGGACTCCACAAAACCACCAAGGCGAGCCTGCCATCTAGCAATACGACCGACACGGGTGTTCACCTAAAACAACTCAGTAGAGAGTGTATCAAGGCAAGCATCCATGCACAAAAGTTACGCCATGATAGCATCCAGAGTCACACCTCCCACTCAAGAAGAGGGAGTGGAGGTGGATGAAGCTGAAAGAGTGGGAGGAGTTGCCATACCGGACCGCCTCGATTGAAACTGCGCCTTGCTCCGTTTAATGGTAGTGTAGTCAATGGCACACATAACGGAGAAGTGGTCGAAAGAGGTAAAAGCAACAGAAAAATGGCATAAAATCCGTGTGATAGCTGAAGGGAAGATGAGCTTATCACGGGTCACCGTATCCCTATACACATCTATAATAGAGAGAATAAAATGTGAAGGAAAATCTATAGTGAGATGCTTAAGAAGGGAAAGCAAAAATCGAGCACGAGGCTTTGTGATAGAGTTATAGTGAGAAAGAGGGTGTAAAGCAAAAGTCATCACCACGTTCATAAATCTAGGACCTTTAGCAAAGGTCAAACATGGTGTAAATTGACGATTGTCCCAATCAGCAAGACTCTCGCGATGGCGAAAATCATCTCGTCTTTGAACATAGTCCTCAGACGCTTATAACCGGGGTAGTTAGGATGCTCTACCCTCGGGACACGGAGCACATCGAATACCAACTCCGGTGTGACGACTATGCACATACCTCGAACGCGAGTATGAAAGAAAGGTACAGAAGAATCAAGTCCATACATGTTGGAGTAAAACTCTTGGATCAAGACGGATGGACAAGTGACCAGGACGTCACACAATGACTCCTAACCCCGACTGTGAATGACAGCGGGTAGGTCAATGTCGGAGAAGTCCAACAAAATGACTCGGCATTCTGAATGAACACCTCGTCATGAAAAGTTCTCTGAGAAGTCCTTTTGAGCATCCTCATCACGGAACCGAATAGAAGAAAGGGTAGGATCAGAAAAAGATGATGCCCCAGAACGAAAAGGGTTCCAGGATGGAGCGGACTTATTTTTAATCGCCAATGACGCCTTGACATAAACTAGAGAGTGAGGGGGAAGAAAGAAAACACTCAGAAAAGTCCCAAACAATTCGAATATAGAAAACTACATTGAATGTAAAGGACGTATGCATGAAAATGCATGAGCATGTGACGTGCAACAATAATATCATTATGGGCTCAACTCAATCCAAACCTACTAGCACACAAACAGTTTAACATATATAACACACATCTAAATGCATGAAAATATAGTTATAATGCACATGGAATGCAATGCATGAAGTTTTTAAGATCAAATCTTCAAAACCCATCCCAAAAATTGCATAAAAACCTCTTTGATTTTGAAAAAACCCCAAATTTTACAAAAATCCCAAAAACTTAGGTTACAAAGTATGAAATGCATGAAAATGAGGGATTAGAGACTTACCAAGCGAGGAAAAACTTGATTAAGCTCAAAAAAAATCCTTAAGGAAGGGGTTTAGAGAGAGAAGTGAGTGTTTGGGAGATGAACAGCCACGGACGGATCGAGAAAACCAAGTTCGGATCGCATATGAACCTATATATAGAACCTCAGTAAATCTCGACATATAGAGGTGTCAAGAGGTATCAAGATAGGTGTCGAGATTTAAAAGTTTCGATAGATTCAGCTTTCGAGAGGTGTCTAGGTCTCCACAACAAAGTAGGCTTGATGGATCAAGGAGGTATCGAAGAGCTATTAAGGGGACATGAGATTTCTCGATCGATCCACCTAGCTATCGGGAGGTATCAAGATTGTGATAAAAATCAACTGAAAAGCTCGATAGATAGGCCAGGTGTCAAGAGGTGTTGAGGAGGTGTCGGGATTGCTTAAAAACAGTTCTTCAAGAAGGGAAAAACACAGATATGAATGCAATCAAACATGCAACTCAACCAAAGATCCAAACAACATTTTAAACTCTCAAAAACATCTCTCAACCAAAAATTTTAAGCACATAGATCCTTAAAAAACACACACACACACACTAAACAAGTCTAACCAATTTTATATTTCAAAAACAAGTAAGACAGTTTAGTAAACATACATTAACACATGTAAACCTTATGATGGCCAAATCACATTGTACCTACACATGTATCAAGAGTAGTAAAGAATATTGCATGTTGTGTGTGAAAAATATCGCAATATTGCATAAGTGTATACATGTTATGAAGATTTGAGATATGAGAAAAACACTTTAACTCACATATAATCATAACTATTTGGTGGGGACTATCACCTTCGAGGTACATCCTATAACTCCCACATCTCCTAGAATACACGCTTGCAATCATATTTAAAAGCATTTTGATCTTTTTTCTTTTTGTTTTTCTTTGCATATTTTTCTTTTTAAGCAAATCATGCATAGGCATATAAGAAATAGAGAAGAAATACCCAATTATGTTAAGCATTTGACATTCCAATTTTGCTATGTTGAAGCACACAAATGTCATTCATGATTGGCGGGCAACATTGTTGAGATGGTTATTTATGCCTTTCTCTTAAGATTTTCTAGTTCTTCCTGTTAAAAAGAGTGATATGAGTGTTAAGTACAAGAGATTACTTAATCTTACTCATCACAAACACGAGCCACAAAGCTCACTTGTTTAGTTGTGCATAAAGATGCTCATCTAAGCTACAAAGGATACAAAGTTTAGAAAAACTTTGCTTTAATGGACATCCAAGGTACACAAGTACCAATGTACACATAAACACACTGTTTTTGTTTTTTGTTTTTTTTTTTTTTTTAATTTTTTTTTTCAATTTCAATTTTTTTTTATATGAAAAACAAAATAAATAAAACTGAAAAAGAAAAACAAAAACATGTTAAGCACAACAAAGCGTAAAAACTAGACTGACTCAAAATGAAAAAAGCAAAACACACAAGTAATGCAAAAACAAAAACATGAAGAGAGAGAAGAAAGTGATAGAATCACTTGGAGCCCTTTTCCTTCCACACCTTAGAAGAACATTTCCTTTGAGTAAACCCTTGAATCGGTAGTGAGGGGGAAGAATTAAAACCGTTCAAGTTTGAAAGAAAAGTGAGGGCTTTGAGAAGATCTCCAAGAGGAGCAAAAGAGGATGGAAACTGATTCTGGTTTCCTGATGCAATCATGCTGTTGCTCTGTTGAGTGGCTAACCACTTATAGCAATTAGGTCGAGTATGACCGGCAACTCCATAATGATGACAGAGATGCTGCTTCTTTTGTTTAGGCTTTTGAGAGTTAGCCTTCTTAGCCCTAGGGTTTTTAACTTCTTTCTTATCCCGCTTAGAGGGTGCTCCTAAGATAGATTTACCCTTGTCTATGTTCTCACTAGCTAAATCGGTTTTGACATTAGTGTTCTCAGTTTCAACATTATTAGTAGGAGGAACAAAAATAGTAGAACTAGTAGAAGTAATACTAGGAGAAGAGAAATCATACCCTAAACCAATTCGATCAGAAGCAGATTTATGAAGACCGAGCATCTCATCAAGCTTTGCACTTGAAGTCCTCTCCAATTGAGTTTTAACTTGGAACAGTTCCACTTCAAGCTTCTTAGTCTTCTCGGCCAAGAAATTATTCTCAAATCTCGGTGTTCCAATAGTCCGATTGGCTTCATCAAACTTTATGGAAAGCTCTTTTCACTCAAGCTCCACATCATTAAGCTTCTTGGAGGCCAACCTATACATCTTCTCATGCTTCTCTGAGACCTTGTATAAATTTGCATATGCTGTGTGGATGTCATCTTGTTCATCCATTTTCTCAAACTTGGACTCCACCAATTCCTCTTCTTCATCCACATCTTCAAAAATCCCTTGATGGGATTGACAAAGTGGCGATGAAGGCATTCAAGATTCCGTCATCCTCATTGTCGGAATCATCTTCAAGCTCAGTGTCGCTCAAAGTAGCAGCAAGTGCCTTACTCTTCCCAATACTCTTCAGATATGTAGGACAATCCTATTTCATATGTCCAAAGCCTTGACACCCAAATCACTTTGGTCTTGAAGGAACAATATACTGACAGCCATCCCTAGCATCCTTCTTCCCTTTATCTTGGCTTTTGATCCGTAAGGAGCTAGATTGCCTACGGTTCTTGTCGAAGCCCTTCTAATTGGCGTTCTTCATGAACTTTTTGAATTGCCATGTAACGTAGGAATTCATCTTAGAATCGTCATTTTCTCAAGACTCATCTGTGTCACTACTCTTGGCCTTCAATGCCATGCTCTTGCTTTTACCCATCTTACCAATCCTCGTTAACCCTAGCTCGTAGGTCTATAGATTACTACCTAGCTCTGTCATGGGGATCTTGTCAATATCCTTTGATTCCTCATTTGCCATGATTTTGGCATGGAATCTCTCAGGTAGAGATCTAAGCACCTTACTCACAATCTTGGGTTCAGGAATGGTTTTCCCAAGGTTGAAGGCTGAGTTCACTATGTCCTTGAGTTTGGCATAAAACTCATCAAACTACTCATCCTCCTCCATCTTGATTTCTTTAAAGTTTGCAAAGAGCCTTTGAAACTTTGAATCCTTGACAGCCTTAGTTCCCTCATAGATTGTCCGGAGAATGGTCCATGCCTCCTTAGTAGTTTCAGTAGAGGATATCTTCTTGAACTCCTCATTAGTGACCGCACTGAATAAGGCATTCAATGCCCTTCTGTTGAAGTTTGCCGCCTTAATCTTAGCATCATCCCAATCGGCGGGTGCTTCCTTCGGCTTGGTCCAGTCTATCTCAACAGCTTGCCATACTTTCTCATCTAAAGACTGCAAGAAAGCTCTCATGTGTACTTTCCAATATGCATAGTTAGTGCCATCAAATAAAGGAGGAATAATTAAAGACTGTCCCCTATCCATGACAAATAGGGGTTAATGGATCACACAACAAAGATTAAAATCTAATTAGAGTGTGCCTGCTCTGATACCACTTGATAGGCCAAAAACATATTGATCCCTTATGATGAATTAATTGATTAATTAGCCAAGTTTATTAATTAATTAAATTAACATGCAAATGCATGATAGCACAAACAAATCACCAATTAAACTAAGTGCAATGGAAAATAAATTGACATGGTAATTTGTTTATGAATGGGGAAAACCTATACGGCAGAAACCCAACCAGGTGATTTTAAAGTCACTACTCCCGAGAATCCACTATTATCAAAATAAGCGGTTACAAGTAAAGAAATTCCAGTACCTTATACCAACCTACAATTGAACCCTTACCCGAATACCCAATTGGACTTGTTCTGTAGTGAAAATCTCTCCTTTTAATGCACGGCTCCAAAGATGCGTAATTAACCAATTGTGCGGATCCCAATACGCGACTTCAATCACCAATTAGAGAAGGTTGTTGGCTGCAAAGTTCTTGAGTTTATCACATGATGAAGATCGAGAAGATGCTTAGTCATAAAACCCTACAATGCACAAACACAGCAACTTCTGCACAAGAAAGATGAACCAGGGCAAATTCTGTCTCCGATCACAATTTGCTTGAACAAACTTTGCTCAATACTTGTGCAACTTGTGAGAAAAGAAAGCCCGGACATACAATCACGGATTGGATGAAAAACAGACCAGAAATTCTGAGTTTCATAAATCTCGACAGATGGCTATCTGTCGAGCTAGTGTTGAGCCACGGGGCTGGAACAGCTCTTCAAGCTCGATAGATGGCTAGTTGTCGAGATTTAATGGTAGGCACTTTCTCAGCTTGAATTTTGGACAGACTTGCATGGCTTTAATGCTTGATCCCGAAACAAGATTTCTTGAAGTATTAAACATATCCTAGATCTACCCAAATACAAGTACAATGTGTTTTGTCAAAGGATTAGCCAATTACATAAAATAGTGACATATGCTCCTAACAAGTGAATCACATATGTCCTAACAAAACAGAAATAATAGATTGTGTACAAGTATAAAAAACATGTGTATAAAGAAAGAGAAGAAACAACACATGGTAAGGATGGGTGAAAGAAAAACAAACATCAATATAAAAGGAATATAAGTACAATGTATGTCAAAACGGTCACAAGATCACAATATAAAGGTATGATGTATCTGAAATAGAAAGAAAAGAAAAAATACATCAAGTCCTCACTACATCCCTTAATGTACACACTCCCCCTAACAAAAATTTCCTATACTAACCTTCCCCGTAACTATGACTACTCTCATAACCAAAACTACTCCCCCTTTTTGTTATGAGTGACAAAGGGTAAGAGTGTCAAGTAGACATCTCATTAGAGCTAGAAGAGTTAGCATATCCATCATCATCGTCCTCGGATGCCTCGGGTGCCACGGGAGGAGGTGATGGAGATCAAGGCACCGCTCCGAAGGATCTCGTTCAAGTACCAATTGGGCCGGTTACAAGAGCATGAGCAAAGAAGTTTAAGGATGTACTCAATGGACTTATCCAAGAGTTATGGGCTCAAGCAAACAAAAAATTGGCATGAAATATGGGCAACATTGAGCAAAAACGTGGAGGCCCATTGAGCATGATCCATATGGGCAACAAAAAATCGTCACCTTGATTCAAGTTCTAGAAGGATCCGGTCAAGGCTAAGAATTGGCATGAAATATTTTGGGTCTATGAAAAAAAACGTTATTCTAGGTTTAGGTGATTTATTTCCTTGTTTTTAGGTGCATTTAATGTTTTTTAGGTCAAACTTTATTCCTAATATGGTTAGGTATCAATTAGGAGTTATTTTAGAATATATTTTCTTGTCTATCAAGTTTTAAGGAGCCCTTAAATAGTCATCTAAGTCTGTAAACGTTTTTCAGATATTATTGATAAAACTTGTGAGGTTTATTCTCTTTGGTTCTTTGAAGAACTACTCGAACTGATCGGGAATTCCCGTGGCGTTCATCTCGACTTATCAAACGGAGTTTCCACCACCGTTTGTGGCGTCTTCCTTATACCAAGGTTCTTGTTTGTCATAAATAACGGGTCAATGTCTCCCATTTGAATCTGTCCATAGAACGATCTTGGGTTCCTTTTCGTTGTTGGGTCTCGTTATTCTTGACGGGGTTCACATCATTTGGTATTAGAGCAGGTTTCTAGTTCAGGTTTGCCTATCCTTTAACATATTTATCTCTTCTTAGCCGAATTTCCTTTACCCTATCTGTTCAATCTTTCTTTGTCTTGTTGATGTCTAAACTATTGGTCCAGTCGCACATCTCTTAGTTATTTCAAAATCTTATTTCATTATTCTCAAAAGCTAGTTGTTGATCATTAAAAAAAAAAAAAAAAAAAAAAAGAGAGACTCAAAGAAGAAGACAGAAAGGAGTCCAAAAAAAAAAAAATTTTCACTATTCTGTGCTTCCAAAATTCCAAACTGCCATATTCCTTCTAATTCTAATCTGAAAATTTCCATATTCCTTACGTTCAAATTTGAGATTCCTTGATTAGTTCTTGGTGAATTGTTGCTGGAAATTTTGAGTTATTTGTTTAGTTTCAAAAGAACTGAAAGAGAATTATCGAGTGGAAAAAGACAAGAGTGGTGAGAACATCGGAGGGTAAAAGCCATATTATTTTGAGTGAAACACGAGTGGAGAGTGATCCACATTCTTGAGTGTAAACACGTAAGGGAGTGATTCGTGAGGTTCCTTTTTTTTTTTTTTTTTTTTTTTTTTTTTTTTTTTTTTTTTCTAACCTTTGTTTTGCAGCAATCATGTCTCACGATAGTGGTAAGAGCATTGCCGAAGATGATATAAAATTGGCTGATCCGAAAGCGTTTTTAGAGGCCATGACGAGTGAGATGAGGCGTGTGATGTAGATGGAGATGATGCAGGTTCACGAACGAATAGATCAAATGGAGAATAGACGTGAGGAGCAACCACAAAACGGTCGTAATTTGCATAGAAGGGAAAGAGTTCCACCGAGGGAGGAGCGATGAGAAAGCGATTCGTTCCAAGTTACTACTACCGAGAGTTGTACAAAAAGCTACAAGGTCTTAGACAAGGGAATCGAAGTGTAGAGGATTACTACAAGGAGATGGAGATTGCTATGATCCGCGCTAATGTAGAGAAGGATCGAGAGGCTGCAATGGCTAGATTTTTGCTTGGCTTAAACTGGGAGATCCATGATAAGGTAGAGATGCGGCATTATGTGGAATTGGAAGATATGGTGCATATGGCTATCAAAGTGGAACAACAACTCAAGAGAGGGAATGGGACACATGCAGGCCATAACTCTAGTTCTACCTCTTGGACATCGAGTCATGCTAAGCCACCGGACAAGTCACAAATGCCCAAACTCGAGCCCAAGTCCACGACCACCAGCCACGTTCCTCAAGGTAAAACCGAAGCCTCTACCTCTAGGAATCGTGATATTAAATGTTTTAGATGTCAAGGCAGGGGCCACATAGCTAGTCAATGTCCAAACAAGCAAGTCATGGTGTTGCAAGCCAATGATGAAATTGTGACCGATGATGAAGATTCCGACACCGACGACATGCCGCCATTAGAGGATGTTTCCGAGGAGGAGTATTTAGCCCCTGGCGCATTGACATTGGTGGCGAGGAGAGCATTGGGCTTGCAAGCAAAAGGAGTTGATGAAATACAATGGGAGAACATCTTTCACACTAGGTGCTACGTTAAAGACAAGGTATGTAGTGTGATTATTGATGGTGGTAGTTGTACTAATGTTGCAAGCACAATTATGGTGGAGAAATTGGGATTGCCCATGGTAAAGCACCCTAGACCGTACAAGTTGCAATGGCTAAATGATAGTGGTGAGATCGGGGTGAACAAGCAAGTGTTAGTTGCATTTCGAATCGGTAAATACGAAGATGAAATGTTGTGTGATGTAGTACCGATGCAAGCGGGACACTTATTGCTAGGGCATCCATGGCGATTCGATAGGCAAGTGAAGGATGATATCTTTACGAACAAGTGCTCTTTTGTACTTAATTAATGATCAATCACTCTTGTACCATTGACACCGCAGCAAGTATACGAGGATCAAGTAAGATTACAAAAGGAGAGTGATTAAAAGAAAGAGAGTGAGCAAAAGAAAAAGAATCAAAGAGAGGCCGAGAAAAATGAGGGAGAAAAAGAAAATCAAAGTTCGGCCCTTGAGAGAAAATAAGAGAGAAAACAAAAGAATTTCTATGCAAAAGTGAGTGAGATCAAGCGAGAAATGTTTTCAAATAAGCCGATGATTGTACTTTTGTAGAAAGAGGCACTTTTAAACACTAACAAACTTGACTTTGCCTTCCCTAGTTCTATTGTTTCTCTTTTGCAGGAGTATGAGGATGTCTTCCCCGAGGAAACACCACATGGGTTACCTTCAAACCGAGGGATTGAACATCAAATTGATTTTGTTTCCAGTGCAACCATTCCAAACCGACCAGCTTATAGGAGCAATCCCGAGGAGACAAAGGAGCTTCAACGATAGGTAAGTGAATTGTTGGAGAAAGGGCACGTGAGGGAGAGCATGAGTCCATGTGCGATTCTGGTCTTACTTGTACCTAAGAAGGATGGGACGTGGAGAATGTGCGTTGATTGCCGAGCCATCAACAACATAAGGGTAAAGTATCGTCATCCTATCCCACGCTTAAAGGATATGTTAGATGAGCTGCATGGTTCTTGCATATTTTCTAAGATTGATTTAAAAAGTGGTTATCATCAAATTAGGATAAAAGAAGGAGATGAATGGAAAACTGCCTTTAAAACAAAATATGGTTTGTATGAATGGTTAGTTATGCCTTTTGGTTTGACAAATGCTCCGAGCACCTTTATTAGACTTATGAACCATGTTTTGCATGCATTTATAGGTAGATTTGTTGTTGTCTATTTTGATGATATACTCATTTATAGCAAAAACATAGACGATCATGTAGTACATTTGAAATCCGTTTTAGATGTGCTAAGGAAAGAAAGGTTGTTTGCTAATTTAAAGAAGTGCACTTTTTTCACCGATAAGCTTGTATTTTTGGGATTTGTTGTTAGTGCACAAGGTATATAGGTTGATGAAGAGAAGGTACGTGCCATCCAAGATTGGCCGAGCCCCACAAGTGTAGGTAATATTCGTAGTTTTCATGGACTTGCTAGTTTCTATCGGCGGTTCGTGAAGGACTTGAGTAGCTTAGCCGCATCGCTTACCGAAGTGATCAAGAAGAACGTTGGATTTCGGTGGGGAGAAGAACAAGAGAAGGCATTTCAATTAATCAAAGAGAAGTTGACTAACACACCTTTGTTGTCTTTACCCAACTTTTCTAAAACGTTTGAAATTGAATGTGATGCTTCGTGTATTGGTATAGGCACCGTTCTTATGCAAGAAGGATGACCAATTGCTTACTTCAAATGAGAAACTCAACGGGGCAGCCTTAAACTACCCAACTTATGACAAGGAGTTGTATGCATTGGTTCGGGTTTTAGAGACGTGGCAACACTACCTATGGCCTAAGGAGTTCGTGATTCACACCGATCATGAGTCCTTGAAACACTTGAAGGGCCAACACAAGCTAAACAAAAGGCATGCGCGATGGGTGGAGTTCATAGAGACGTTTCCATACGTCATTCGGTACAAGCAAGGTAAGGAGAATGTAGTCGCCGATGCACTTTCTCGTAGGTATGCCTTACTCTCCACACTTGATGCAAAATTGCTTGGTTTTGAACACATTAAAGAATTATATACTGAAGACCATGAATTTTGTGAGGAATATCGAGCTTGTGAGAAAATCACCTTTGGTAAGTTCTTTAAGCTTGATGGATTCCTATTTCGAGAAAATAAGCTATGCGTGCCTAATTTTTCTATGAGGGAGTTATTAGTGCAGGAATCACATGGTGGGGGATTAATGGGACATTTTGGAGTTGCAAAGACTTTAGCTATTTTGCAGGAACACTTCTATTGGCCTCACATGAAACGAGATGTCGAACGGATTTGTGGTAGATGTGTCACATGTAGGCAAGCTAAATCCAAAGTGTAGCCCAACGGTTTGTATACTCCTTTACCAATTCCTAGTGAGCCTTGGATTGATATCTCAATGGATTTTGTGTTAGGATTGCCTAGGACTAAACGTGAAAGAGATTCAATTTTTGTGGTTGTGGATAGATTTTCTAAAATGGCACATTTTATTCCATGTCACAAAATGGATGACGCTTCGCATGTTGCTGATTTGTTCTTTAGAGAGATTGTGAGATTACATGGCATGCCTAGGACAATTGTTTCGGATAGAGATGCTAAGTTCTTGAGCTATTTTTGGAAGACTTTGTAGTGTAAGCTAGATACTAAGTTATTGTTTTCCACTACTTGTCATCCACAAACCGATGGTCAAACTGAAATAGTAAATAGGACTTTGTCTACTCTATTGAGGGCAATCATTAGAAAGAATATCAAAACATGGGAAGAATGTTTACCACATGTTGAGTTTGCATATAATAGAGCTATTCATTCTGCTACCAATTTTTCACCATTTGAAATTGTGTATAGGTTTAATCCTTTAACTCCATTGGAATTTGAGTCCTTTTGATGCATGTGATGATTTGAGGGTAAATCCTTTTCAAGAGGAGGGGAATGATGGAGATCAAGGCACCGCTCCGAAGGATCTCGTTCAAGTACCAATTGGGCCAGTTACAAGAGCACGAGCAAAGAAGTTCAAGGATATACTCAACGGACTCATCCAAGAGTTATGGGCTCAAGTAAACTTGTGGAGGCCCATTGAGCATGATCCACATGGGCAACAAAAAATCGTCACCTTGATTCAAGTTCTAGAAGGATCCGGTCAAGGCTAAGAATTGGCATGAAATTTTTTGGGTCTATGTAAAAAACGTTATTCTAGATTTAGGTGATTTATTTCCTTGTTTTTAGGTGCATTTAATGCTTTTTAGGTCAAACTTTATTCCTAATATGGTTAGGTATCAATTAGGAGTTATTTTAGAATATATTTTCTTGTCTGTCAAGTTTTAAGGAGCCCTTAAATAGTCATCTAAGTCTGTAAACGTTTTTCAGAGATTATTGATAAAACTTGTGAGGTTTATTCTCTTTGGTTCTTTGAAGAACTACTCGAACTTATCGGGAATTCCTGTGGCGTTCATCTTGACTTATCAAATGGAGTTTCCACCACCGTTTGTGGCATCTTCCTTATACCGAGGTTCTTGTTTGTCATAAACAACGGGTCGAGGTCTCCCATTTGAATCTGTCCATAGAACGATCTTGGGTTCCCTTTCGTTGTTGGGTCTTGTTATTCTTGACGGGATTCACATCGGGAGGAGAGGGAGACTTCACAAAGCCACCAAGACGAGCCCGCTGTTTAGCAATACGGCCGACACGGGTGATCACACAGGTGGGATCGAAAGAAGAAGATGTCCCGGAACAAAGAGGGTTCTAGGACGAAGCGGACTTACGTTTTGGTGCCATGACGCACTAATGTAAACTAGAGAGTGAGGGGGAAGAAAGAAACACTTAGAAAAGTCCCAAAAACAGTTCAAAAAATATAAAAATTTATTGAATGTAAAGGACGTATGCATGAAAATGCATGAGCATGTGATGTGCAAAGATAATTGCATCATGGGCTCAGCCCAATCCAAACCTACTAGCACACAAGCAATTTAACATATATAACACATATCTAAATGCATGAAAATATAGTTATAATGCACATGTGATGCAATGCATGAAGATTTTAAAGCATTTTCACAAAAACCAAGTAATGAGAAACATGATTAAGGCCAAAAATCAACTTAGGATGAAGTTTGGAGTGAGAGAGGGAAGTTTGGGAGGTGAAAAGGCATTGACTGATCGAGAGAGATCAAGTGAAATGAAGTTTGAATCACGATGAACCCTTATATAGAAGTTCAGTAAATCTCGACAGATGGAGGCGTCGAGAGGTATCGAGAGAGGTGTCGAGCTTTAAAAGCGTTGATAGATGTAGCTATCGAGAAGGTGTCCAAAGGTTTCCACAAAATTAGCACGATGGATCGAGGAGATATCGAGGGGACAGGAACTTTCTCAATCAATCCACCTAGCTATCGAGAGGTGTCGAGATTGCGATAAAAAGCAAATCAAGAGCTCGATAGATAAGCCAAGTATTGAGAGGTGTCGAGGAGGTGTCGAGATTGCTTAAAAATAGTTTTTCAAGAAAAGAAAAACACAGATATGAATGCAATCAACATGCAACTCAACCAATGATTCAACCGGCATTTTGAACACTCAAAATCATCTCTCAACCAAAAAAATATTAGCACATAGATCCCAAAAACACACACACACACACACACACATAACAAGTCTAACGACCAAATCACATTGTATCCGCACATGTATCAAAAGTAGCAAAGAATATTGCGTGTTGTGTGTGAAAAATATCGCAATATTGCATAAGTGTATACATGTTATGACGATTTGAGATATGAGAAAATCACTTTAACTCATACACAATCATAACTGTTTGATGGGGACTATCACCTTCGAGGTACATCCTATAACTCCTACACCTCCTAGAATACACGCTTGCAATCATATATAAAGCATTTTGATCTTTTTGCTTTTTATTTTTCTTTGCATATTTTTCTTTTAATAAGCATATCATTCATGGGTATATAAGAGATAGAAAAGAAATACCCAATGATTTTAAGTATTTTGACATTTCACTTTTGCTATGCCGAAGCATACAAACGTCATTTCATGATTGGCGGGCAACAATGGTGAGATCATTATTTATGCCTTTCTCTTAGGATTTTCTAGTCCTTCCTGTCAAAAAGAGTAATACGAGTGTTAAGTACAAGAGATCATTTAACCTTACTCATCACAAACACGAGTCAGAAATATCACTTGCTTAGTTGTATATAGAGATACTCATTTAAGCTACAAAAGATACAAAGTTTAGAAAATTTTGTTTCAATGGCCATCCAAGGTACACAGGTATCAATATACAAAAATACACACTGTTTTTGTATTTTTCAATTTATTATTATTATTTTTATATGAAAAACAAAATAAACCAAAACTGAAAAGAAAGAAAACAAAAACAAATTAAACAAAGCAAAGCATAAAACTAGACTGACTCAAAACAATAAAGCAAAACACACAAGTAATGCAAATAAAAACAAGAAGAGGAGAGAGAAAAAGTGATAGAATCACTTGGAGCCCTTTTCCTTCCACATCTTAGAAGAACCTTTCCATTTGGCGAACCCTTGATTCGGTGGTAAGGGGGAAGAATTGAAATTGTTCAAGTTCGAAAGGAACATAAGGGCTTTGAGAAGATCTCCAAGGGGAGCAAAATAGGATGGAAACTGATTCTGGTTTTCAGATGCAATCATGCCATTGCTCTGTTGAGTGGTTAACCACTTATAGCAATTAGGTCGAGTATGACCAGCTGCTCCATAGTGATGACAAAAATGTTTCTTTGTCTATTTTGGCTTTTGAGTGTTGGTCTTCTTAGCTCTAGGGTTTTTAACTTCTTTCTTATCCTACCTAGGGGGTGCTCCTAATATAGATTTACCCTTGTCTATGTTCTCACTAGTTAAATCATTTTTAACAACATTATTCTTAGTTTCAACATTATTAGCAGAAGGAACAAAAACAGAAGTACTAGTAGAAGCAATATTAGGAGAAGGGAAATCATACCTTAAACCGATTTGACTAGAAGGAAATTTCTAAAGACTGAGCATCTCATCGAGCTTAGCACTTGAAGTCCTTTCCAATTGAGCTCTAACTTGGAATAGTTCTACCTCAAGTTTCTTGGTCTTCTCTGCCAAGAAATTATTTTCAAACCTTAGTGCTCCAATAGTCTGATTGGCTTCATCAAACTTTGTGGAAAGCTCTTCTCATTCCAACTTTACATCACTAAGCTTCTTGGTGGTCAACCTATACATCTTCTCATGCTTCTCTAAGACCTTGTATAGCTTTGCATAGGCTGTATGGATGTCATCTTGTTCATCCATCTTCTCAAATTTGTACTGCACCAATTCCTCTTCTTCATCCACGTCTTCAACAATCCCCTCAGTAGGATTGATAGTGGTAGTGAAGGCATTCAGGATTCCGTCATCCTTATTGTTGGAATCATACTCGGGCTTGGTGTTACTCAATGTTGCAGCAAGTGCCTTGCTTTTTCCATTGCTTTTGAGATATGTAGGGCACTCTTGTTTCATATATCCAAAGCCTTGACACCCAAATCACTTTGGTCCTAAGGGAACAGTATATTGACCACTATCCTTAGCATCCTTCTTCCCTTTGTCTTGGCTCTTAGATTGAGAAGAACTTGACTGTTTATGGTCCTTGTCGAAGCCCTTTGCATTGGCATTCTTCATGAACTTCTTGAATTTCCTATGATTTAGGACTTCATCTTAGAATCTTCAACATTAGAAGACTCATTAGTATCATTGCTCTTAGCTTTCAACGCTATGCTCTTGCTCTTACTAGATTTCTCGATTCTTGTCAACCCTAACTCATAGGTCTGTAGATTTCTAACCAGCTTAGTCAAAGGAATTTTGTTGATGTCCTTTGATTCCTCAATAGCAGTGATTTTGGCATGGAATCTCTCGGGTAGAGATCTGAGCACCTTTCTCACAATCTTGGGTTCAGGAATAGTTTCCCCAAAGTTGAAAGCTGAGTTCATTATGTCCTTGAGCCTGGCATAGAATTCATCGAATGACCGATCCTCCTCCATCTTGATCTCTTCAAAGCTTGTAGTGAGCCTTTGAAGCTTCGAATCCTTGACAACCTTAGTTCCTTCATAGGTGTCCGGAGGATGGTCCATGATTTCTTTGCGCTTTTAGTGGAGGATATCTTCTTGGAATCATCCCAATAGGCTGGCACTTCCTTTGGCTTGGTCCAGCCTATCTCCACAACTTGCCACACTTTCTCATCTAGAGACTGCACCGAGTATTCAATGCCCTATTGTTGAAGTTTGGCGCCTTGATCTTGGCATCATCCCAATCGGCTGGCGTTTCCTTTGGCTTGGTCTAGCCTATCTTCTTGAATTTCTCATCTAGAGATCTCGAGAAAAGCTCTCATGCATACTTTCCAGTATGCATAGTTAGTGCCATCAAATAAGGGAGGTACAATGAGAGATTGTCCTCTATCCATGACAAACAGGGGTCAATGGATCACACATCAAAGATTGATCCTAATCAAAGTATGCCTACTCTGATACCACTTGATAGGCCAAAAACTAATTGACCCCTTGTGATAAATTAATTGATTAATCGGCCAAGTTTATTAATTAATCAAATCAAAATGCAAAGTGCGTGGTAGCACAAACAAATCACCAATAAGCTAAGTATGTAGCGAAAATTAAATTGACACAATGATTTTTTTACAAATGGGAAAAACCAACATGGCAAAAACCTCACCGAGTGATTTTAAGGTCACCACTTCCGAGAATCCACTATTATCAAAACAAACAATTACAAGTAAAGGAATCTCATTACCTTATACTAACTTACAGTTGAACCTTTACCCCAGTACCCAATTGGACTTATTCTGTAGTGACAATCTCTCGTTGTAATGCACGGCTCCTAATACGTGACTAACCAATTATGCGGATCCCCATATACGACTTCAATCACCAACTAGAGAAGGTTGTTGGCTGCAAAGTTCTTCAGATCATAAAGTTGCTTGGTTACAAAACCCTATGGTGTACAAACACAGCAACTTCTTCAAGAACTAGGGCAAAGCTAGGTTTCCGATCACACTTCTTCACTCTTATGAAATTTTCTCTTATGCTATTGTGTGTAGCCCTTTACTGCCCTTAAAATAATCCTTATATATGTTTAGGGTTGTGAGAAAAGAAAGCCCAAACATACAATCACAGATTAGAGTCAAAATAGACCTAAAACTCTATTCTTCATAAACCTTGACAGTTGCCTATCTGTCGAGCCACTGTCGAGCTACGAGCTAGGACAGCTCTTCAAGGCTCGATAGATGGCTAGCTATCGAGTTTTAATGAACAACATTTTCTACACTTGAATCTTGAACAGACTTGCATGGCTTTGATACTTGAACTTGAAACAATGTTTCTTGAAGTATTAAACACATCTTAGATCTACCCAAATGCAAGTAAAGTGCGTTTTGTCAAAGGATTAGCCAATTACATAAAATAGTGACATATGTTCCTAACAAGTGAATCACATATGTCCTAACAGGATTTATGTAATTTCAATTGCAATTTGGTTGTTCAACCACAGGATTTGTTAGAATTTGAAATTTGAAATTTGAAATTACATTGAGATCAATTTATAAATCCAGCATTTCAACAAGAACAAATACTTTAAAAAAAAAAATATTAATATTCTTCTAACCAGAACTCACAAATGCCCAAGTTCATCCATCTCTTTTTTTTTTTTTTTTTAAATAAAAAGGTGAGATCTTGAAGTTAGTCACTTCTCACCAGTCGGATAATGTGATAAACCCTTTTATGCATGGTCCGTGTTAGGGCATATGTGATTCACTTGTTAGGAGCATATGTTACTATTTTATGTAATTGACTAATCCTTTGATAAAATGCAATTTACTTGTATTTGGGTAGATCTAGGATGTGTTTAATACTTCAAGAAACTATGTTTCAAGATTAAGTGTTAAAGCCATGCAAGTCTGTCCAAGAAACATGCTGAAGAAGTGATGTTCATTAAAACTTGACAGCTAGCTACCTATCGGGACCTGTAGAGCTGTTGGAGCCCGTGGCTCGACAGCAATGAAATCGGCAGATAGGGTATCTGTCGAGGTTTATGAAATACAGAATTTCAGTTTTATTTTAACTCCAATCCGTGTTTATGTGTTTGTGCTTTCTTTTCTCACAACCCTAGACATATAAAATGATTATTTTAAGGGCCATCAAAGTGTTCACAAGTTGCACAAGTGTTGAGCAAAGTTTGTTCAAGCAAATTATGACCGGAGACAGAATTTGCCCTAGTTCATCATTCTTGTGAAGAAGTTGCTGTGTTTGTGCACCGTAAGGTTTTGTGACCAAGCATCTTCTTGATCTTCATTGTTGGGATGAACTCAAGAACTTTGCAGCCAATAACTTTCTCTAGTTGGTAATTGAAGTTACGTACTAGGATCTGCGTAATTGGTTAGTCACATACTATGAGCCGTGCATCGAAAGGAGAAATTTTCACTATAGAACAATTCCAATTGAGTATTGGGGTAAGGGTTCAACTGTAGGTTAGTATAAGGTAATGGGATTCCTTTACTTGTAACCGTTTATTGTGATAATAGTGGAATTTCGAAAGTGGAGACCTTAAAATCATCTAGTGGGGTTTTTGCCTTGGTGGTTTTTCGCATTCGTAAAAAAATCACATGTGTCAAATTTATTTTCTGCTGCATACTTAGTTTATTGGTGATTTGTTTGTACTACCACACATTTGCATGTTAATTAACTTAATTAATTCACTTGGCTAAATTAATTGGTTAAGTTATCAAACGGGGTTAATTCGTTTTTGGCCTATCAAGTGGTATCAGAGCAGGCACACTCTGATTAGGTTCTAATCTTTGCTGTGTTGATTCTTTGACCCCCGTTGTCATGGCTGCAATCGGCATGAAGAGATCTTTTAATTCAAATACATCTTATTTTTCTAATCTCTACTTGTTTGAGTGTCTCGAAAAATACAAGTCTAAAAGTTATTTGAATTCACTTGTGAAAACCATTGTAAAATATCTCGGTTTGTCTAAAAAGAAAGTAGACTGTCTCGAAATGAAAATGTGCAAAAGAGTTCATCTAAGAAGAGTGAAAGTTAATGGTTTAGCTCGTAAAAGGCACATGAGAGAAAGCACCATTCCTACTGATCTGTCATCTAAGCACGAAGTGTGTTTTATGATGAAGTCCACATTTAAAGTTATGGACACGTGTTTGTGGTATCTTGATAGCGGTTGCTTAAGACACATGACTGGAAACCGATCTCTCTTCAAGGTTTTCGAGTCTAAGAAAGGTGGCAATGTCTTTTGGTGATGGGAGCAAGTCACAGATTAAAGGAAAGGGAATTATCTCTCTACCTGGATTGCCGAACATTGCGAATGTTCTATATGTGGAAGGTCCGAGGGTGAACTTATTGAGCATAAGTCAGATATGTGATCAAGACTTTATGGTGCTATTCTCAAAAGGAAAGTGTCTTGTCATGGATGAGTCTGGAAAGAAACTCATAAGTGGTGTTCGCACTCTAGACAAATGTTATGGATTGGTCCCCGATGCTGATATTGTATGCAATAGCATTCGTTTGCCAAATGAAGATTTATGGCATCGACGAATGGGACATGCTAGTTACAAACATCTTTCTATTGTATCTAAGCATGAATCAGTCTTAGGGATACCAAAGCTTAGTAGAATGAGCAATGTAGTGTGTGGACTATGTCGACTTGGGAAACAAACGAAAGCTAAGCATCCGGCCACTCGGACATCAGCTACATCTCGACCATTGGAGCTTCTACATCTGGATCTTATGGGTCCAACTAGAACCGAGTCTCTTGGTGGTAAGAGATACATCATGGTTGTTGTAGACGACTTCACTAGGTATACTTGGGTCATTCTCCTACGATCCAAGTATGATGCTCCCGAGCATATTGAAACTTTGTGCATAAGACTGCAGAATGAGAAGAGCCTAAAGATTGATCGAATTCGAAGTGACCATGGTAAAGAATTCGAGAACTCGTATATGGAGTCCTTTTGCACAAGATCAGGTATATTTCAAGAGTTCTTTGCTTCTATTACTCCTCAGCAAAATGGTGTAGTAGAAAGGAAGAACAGGGTTATTCAGGAGATGGCCAGAGCCATGTTACACAACAAGGATATGGCTAGAAACTTGTGGGGAGAAGCCGCTAATACTGCTTGTCATATGGTTAATAGGGTGTACTTCGGACCCGGTACCAAGAAGACTCCATATGAATTATGGAAGGGAAGCAAGCCGAATGTGAAGTATTTCAGAATCTTTGGAAGTACTTGTTTCATCCTCAAGGATAGAGAGAATGTGGGAAAGTTTGACTCTCGGAGCGATGAAGGTATATTTCTGGGCTATTCCTCCACAAGCAAGGCTTATCGAGTATACAACAAAAGAACTATGAAGGTAATGGAGACAGTGAATGTTGTTATTGATGAGTCTTCAAATTCCAGTTTTGAGAAAGGTATTGAGGAATTTCCCAAAGAAGTTCTTCCTCCTAAGCCTAAGGAAGTTCAAGAAAGTGTTGAACAAGAACCCGCATCTCCAAGTACTCCTGGTACTCCCAGTGTTATGGAAGATTCTGCAGATATACCCACTTCACCAGATTCTGAATTTCATGAAGAGAAAGGACCTTCCTCCAGAATTAAATTAAATCATCCTCCGTGGTTATTGTGGGAAATATGAATGAACTCACATTAAGGAAACGTACAGTTGATAAATGTGTTGCTAACTTTGCGTCTTATTTTTTTATTTGTCACAAGTTGAACCCATGAAAGTTGAGGAAGCTCTTCAGGATGAAAGTAAGGTCGAAGCAATGCATGATGAACTCGCTCAGTTTCGGAGGAATGATGTCTGGACTTTAGTACCTAGATCGGAGGGTGAGAACATCATCGGCACAAAGTGGATATTCCACTATAAGACCGATGAGGAGGGCAATCTGATTCGCAACAAGGCTCGACTTGTAGCTCAAGGATACTCACAAATGGAGGGAGTAGACTATGATGAAAAATTTGCCCCAGTTGCCCTTATGGAGTCCATCAGAATTCTCCTTGCCCTAGCATGTTATTTGAAATTCAAACTTTATTAGATGGATGTAAAAACTGCTTTCTTGAATGGGCTACTTAAAGAAGATGTCTATGCGGCTCAACCAAAAGGATTCACTAATCCACACTTTCCGCACCATGTGTTGTATCTCAAGAAGGCACTTTATGGCCTAAAGCAAGCCCCTAGAGCTTGGTATGATCGGCTCACACAATACTTGGTGTCACATGGGTTCATAAAAGGAAAAGTCGATCGACTCTCTTCATCAAAAAGGAAGATGGTAAGTTGATAGTTGCTCAAGTCTATGTTGATGATATCATCTTTGGATCGACTAAGGATGAACTTGCTCATGCCTTCTCAAAACTCATGCAAGCCGAATTTGAGATGAACATGATTGGAAAGTTAACTCACTTCCTTGGATTGCAGATTCATCAACAAGATTCAGATATATTCCTATCTCAATCTAAATATGCTAAGAATCTTGTGAAAAAGTTTGGTTTGGAATCTACTAGTTCTTTTAGAACCCCTATGAGCCCAAATGTTAAACTCATTATTGACTTGTTAGTCAAAAGTGTAGATTCATCTCTATATAGAAGCATGATAGGTAGTCTTCTTTACCTTACTACTAGTAGAACTGATATTAATTACAGTCTTGGAGTGTGTGTTAGATATTAGGCTAATCCCAAAGAATCTCATATGACTACTTTAAAAAGAATTATAAAGTATGTCAAAACCACTGCTGAGTTCGGTGTGTCGTACAACAAGGACACAAATAATGTCTTAGCTGGGTATTCTGATGTTAATTGGGCTAGGAATGCTGATGATAGAAAAAGTATATCGGGGTGTTGTTTTTATGTTGCTAACAATCTTGTCTCCTGGATGAGCAAAAAGTAGAACTCCATCTCTTTATCCACCGCAGAAGCCGAGTACATCATCGCAGAACTCCATCTCTTCAAGAAACTGTGTTTCAAGATCAAGTGTTAAAGCCATGCAAGTCTGTCCAAGAAACATGCTGAAGAAGTGATGTTCATTAAAGCTCGACAGCTAGCTCTTTATCGAGACCTGTAGAGTCATTGAAGCCCATGGCTTGACAACATGTACTCGGCAGATAGGGTATCTGTCGAGGTTTATGAAATATAGAATTTCAGTTCTGTTTTAACTCCAATCCTTTTTTATGTGTTTAGGCTTTCTTTTCACACAACCCTAGACATATAAAAGGATTATTTTAAGAGCCATCAAAGTGTTCACAAGTTGCACAAGTGTTGAGCAAAGTTTGTTCAAGCAAATTGTGACCAGAGACAGAATTTTCCCTAGTTCATCATTCTTGTGAAGAAGTTGCTATGTTTGTGCACCTTAGGGTTTTTTGACTAAGCATTTTCTTGATCTTCATTGTTGGGATGAACTCAAGAACTTTGCTGCCAACAACTTTCTCTAGTTGGTGATTGAAGTTGCGTACTAGGATCCACGCAATTGGTTAGTCATGTACTAGGAGCCGTGCATCGGAAGGAGAAATTGTCACTACAGAATAAGTCCAATTGGGTAGTGAGGTAAGGGTTGAACTGTAGATTAATATAAGGTACTGGGATTCCTTTACTTGTAAATGCTTATTTGTGATAATAGTAGAATTTTGGGAGTCGTGACCTTAAAATCATCCGGTGGGGTTTTTGCCTTGGTAGTTTTCCCCATTCATAAACAAATTACCCATGTCAAATTTATTTTCCGTTGCATACTTAGTTTATTGGTGATTTGTTTGTACTACCATGCGTTTGCATGTTAATTAACTTAATTAATTCACTTGGCTAAATTAATTGGTTAATTTATCACAAGGGGTTAATTCGTTTTTGGCCTATCAGTCCGCACCCTAGGTGTAAAGGGTGGACGAACGAAGGCCAACCACTTGACTCCTCACATGGTTTCAGTTTGTTCATCATTATGCTATTGAGTATTAACTACCAAAGAGTGCAGTTCCAAAACATCATCTTGAATTCCCAAGCCACAAATATTTACATTCTGGCAGCTAGTGCGCCTACTTTATTACGCTAAAATTCATACCATCTATATAGTAATGTTAAGCACACAATTCTTTTTCACTAACTTTTTCACCACTTATCACTGTGAAAATTGTTGTGAAAAACTTTGTATCCTGTGCTTATTATACAATCTAATGTCCTAACTACGAACATTCTTCCCTCCTCCATTTGCACCTTGCTTTTGTAGACTATCGAGGATCGAGTTCAGTAACGGATGCTTCCTTGACAGTAGATTGATCAGTCTCCATAGGCATGTTCGGGTCTGCATTACTGTGAAGGAAAAATGCTGGCTGCTGAGGTGATGGTAGGGTGACGGAGTGGCCATTAAGCATGAGAATTATTGATGCCATAGTGGGTCTGTCAGTTGGATCCTTTTGAACACATAATAAACTAATTTGGATGCATCTAAGTACTTCCTCTACCGAATTTGAATCTCGCAAAGTCGAGTCCAGCAATTCGAGGGGCCGCCCATCCCTCCAACGTATCCAAGCCTTCACATTTTATGATTAATTAGCGTTAGAATGTCTCGTTACATGACTTGTAGGACATGATATTGGCATTAAGAAAGGGAAGCAAATTACACTATTTGGTACTACATATATGAAAAATAAATTTCACTATTTGGTTCATACTCACATAACTCAAGAGGTCGTCTGCACCTTCTGATTCAAAGCTACTATTCTTCTTGCCACTAATAATCTCTAGGACTAAAACACCGAAACTATACACATCAGATTTCTCAGAAAATTCTCCGTGCATGGCATATTCTGGAGACATGTAACCACTACAAACCGGCACCACAAACATAACAGTGTCACTAAAAGGCAATAAGAACCTTTATGGTTTATTCTGTTTAGATCAAAGTATCAAGATGACATTTTATTTTATTAAATGATGCTTAAATGAATTCATTAATACTAGTGATGTAACGAAGAAGAAAAGACTTTGAACTTACTAAGTCCCCACAATTCTGCTTGCGTTCTCTTGAGTTTGCTCAACTTCAATAATCTTGGCCATGCCAAAATCTGAAATTTTTGGATTCATTTCTGCATCTAACAATATGCTACTTGCTTTCAAATCACGATGTATAATTTTAAGTTGAGAATCTTTGTGAAGATATTGAATTCCTCGAGCAATCCCTCCTATTATCTTGTATCGCTTTGACCAATCTAGTTGTCCTTGTTTTTTGGGTTCTACAAGTTCATCAAAAGAGAATTTTTAGATAATAACAAATTCAAATCAATTAAGAGTGACCTATTACGCAATTCTATTCACATAAGAACATTGGATGTATGTTTAGATGGACAAACCATGTATAAAATAGTCGAGACTTTTATTGGGCACAAATTCAAAGATGAGTATCTTTTCTTCTCCTTGGAAGCAGAATCCCAATAACCCTGCTAAATTTTTGTGTTGAAGCTTGGCTACTAGTTCAACCTCATTCTTAAATTGTTCCACTCCTTGTCCACAGCTTTTCCATAATCTCTTTACAGCTATTTCTTGTCCATTAGAAAGTGTACCCTGGTAATATATATGTACTTAATAAAATCTTAACTTGAAAAGAATTAAGTACCTATTCATGGTTTGTACGCTGTAAATTTGCTATATATACTTATTTTGATTTCTACAATTAAAAAATGGAAAATTAGAAGAAAATCAAGAAATGACTTTTGATTTTGTACCTTGTAAACTTCACCAAATCCACCTTTACCAAGCTTGTTGTTATCTGAGAATTTGCTTGTGGCAGCTTCAATTGTTTGAAAATCAAATTGCAAGGTATTGATAGGTGTTATTTCACTTTTATCTATACATCCAAGAAAAAATTAAAACATAAGAGATTGCTTTATAGGGAGCAATGTGTGAAGATATGATGATACATAATTTTTTTTAATGAACAAATAAAAGATCATGTAAGGATGATGACTCGTGCCAACCCTACTTAAACATGACTATAATACTGGAACCCTCACTCAAGAGGTGACATTTTTTATATTATCAATTTATTCTTTGTTGCTTTTCTAATAAATTACCAAAGATCCTAAAATTTTAACGAACTAAATAGAGAAAAATACAATAATTTATTTCATATTTTAACACTCCCTCACACATGTATCTAAAATTACGACTTAAAGTTACTATTTCAGTTCAAAAAGTGCAACAACCATTGTAAAACAAACTTTGCTAAAAAAATTAAAAGGGAAAAAAGAAAACCCTAACGTGCAGCTGAAGACACCACCTTAATAATGGATTTCATCAGGTGGACTTTCGAATTTAAATTAGAGTGAGATAAGAACACTTGCATATATACCATGATAAATTAGGACATCATCAGATTTCTTCAGACTCTTTTCATTTACAGCATCGAACTTCTTTCTTGCTCTCATCCTTAGGAAACAGTAGGACAGAATGAGTGGCACCACAGAGGCAGCAATTGGAACAATAATGGCGATTATTGTTACCGTTGAGATTTTTCTTTTTCCTGCATAAAAAAATATCATGTCTTATTGACATGCTATACAAATACCAAAATAGTCAAGAGGAAGTTAATCAATTCCTTCTTATTTTTAAATTATGAATTGATTAATTAGGAACAGAACAATTTAAATACTAAAAAGTTTTTTCCCCATCTTTATTGGGAAGGAATAAAAAAAAAAAAAAAAATCTCTTACAACTTTCTCATATCTATTTATACATGAAATTAGTCTTTATCTTTCTTAAGGGATATTCCAATAATTCAATAAAACAAGGAATTCTCCGATAGTTCCACAAGATCAAGTACACTTGATGGCCAATCCAAAACCTACTATTCAACCTAGCCATAAGTAACAGAAAACGGGGACAATTGGCAAATTATTGTTATTAGCCAAATAAATTATGCACTTGGGGTTAGAATAGAACAAATTATACATTAAGGAATCTGGATCTTTAAAAAAGAAAAGTAAAATAATAATAAATAAACTAAATTTGTTCAATTCCTCCATAAACAATTGCTTATTTTCTGGTCTATTGTGTATATAATATCTATATCACAATGAATAGGGCTCCCACCCTAAAGTTTTCCTGCATCACTAATAGCATCACTCATAGTTGTAACCCACTAGCTTGACTTTGTCCCTAGCTAACTTTCAACACTACTTTTTTATACATAATTACAAACGGTCAATCTCACAATTATAAAAGAAAAGGTTGTAAAATTTATTAGGTAAGTACACATTTCGGCTAAAAGAAAATGAATGATCATAATTTATATGCCACAATTTTCGCCATAATTTTGACGTGCTGTTAGTGATAAAAAAAGATATAGATTTATGTATATAAAAATTATAAACAATTACACATAGTTTGTCATGTCAAAGTTATGATAAAAAATTTATGATTTTATAATAATTCAAAAATTAAGAAGAGAAAGTCTATAGACAACTACAAATTAACAAAAAATGTATACATCTGAAACTAATGTTAGTGTGATGATGTATTCAAACAAGAACCAAGAAAAACTTGCAAACTCAATTATTTTGAAAAATATAGTGAATTTTGTTTATGTTTAGCGTTACTTAATTAAAAATAAAAGCTCTATGACTTATTAATTTACGAGAAAAGTATAAGGAACCTGGAATTGGAGGTGGAAGAGCCGGTGTAAGTGGGTTAGGTGTCGCATTTACTGTCTGGTAAAAAAGGTACAGTTCGTACCTAACATTACAACTAGGAAACATTACTCTTCCCCCTTGCTTTCCACCACAACATATTGGAAGACGATTTATCGCTGCTTGAAGACACCTATTGCAATCGGTGCTGGACAAGTCCGCTGTACACTGTACAAGGTTGTACAGTGTTTGAAACGCAGACATAGTCACTTCTTTGGTCCTAAACTTCTTAACACCGATTGGAAAATCCGAGGCCTGAGCTGCCAACTCAGTCATCGTGGAGTTCACTAGCCTATTAAGCTGGTCCTGGTTAGAAATATTCTGAGTGTTCAACAAGGCCACTCTAGGCTTTACGTCCACAGTAGAGAAAATAGACTCGTTTGAGTAACGTATCATGCACTCGTCGTACCAAATCACAGCGACCTTTTCTCTGGAGCATTTGTTGGCAACATCTTTGGTTGCTGCAGCCACACATCCTCGGCAGATTGCCGGCGTGACATCGCCGCGGCAGAGGAAGAGGCCGTAGAGAGGGTTGGAGGTGTTTTGGCCAGTTGTGGTGTTGTAAAATTCGAGGTTGTGTGTGGCGTTGGAAGAGATTGAAGAGAGGAGAGAGTTGAGACTTGATTTGTAGAGGCTATTGGCGCTGAAAGTGGTGTTTGCACAGAAGTGGTAGAGGTAGTTTGCACCGGGTGCGGCTGTCATGGGGTTGAGGAAGCTTAGCATGGAAAATAACACAAGGGAAATGGCGGAATTCAAGGTCAAGGGTGTCATTTTGATAAATCAAGTCTCTTCCTCTTTGGTTCTTTGTTACTCTTGACCAAATTTTGTGTTTATATTGATGTGATGACTGGTGAGTATTGATAAGATCGATTTAGTCAGTGTCCACATGTTGAAGTTTAAAGTCAGTTTGTTTGGTTTATTGATAAGATATTTAAATATTTTATATACGGCCAAAAGCTTTGTAATTCAAGGCATCTTTTATTGTTTTTAACTTTATTTAAACCTTACACATTAATTTTAATTTTTAAGAATGAGTTAAGTAAATCACATATTTTAAACCATATAGAAAATGTTGTTTTGGAAATGTATTTCTTCTGTCCATACTCCATATCTCTTATTGGTAAGATTGATTTTGAGTTAAAAATTAAAATCAATAAAATATATAATTAATATTACACATGAGAAATGTCTAAGGAGGGCTTGTAAAAATTATACATATGTATAACACTATCAATAATAACAGTAGCAATAGTAGATAAAATAACATTCGTGTTCATAATATAAGAAGGTGACACCAAATACCTTATAACTCAATGGCAGTATATTCTTCTTCTTCTTCTTCTTCTTTTTTTTTTTTTTTTTTTTCCTTTTTTTTAAAGAGAAAAATCTTGGTTCAACTTCAATTCCTTAATATCCATATTGTTGTAACTATTAAATTATTAAAAATAAAATAATAAACATAAGAAGGCCAAGACAAAAATATAATTTTAGACCAAACGGAGTGGAGTAGGGAAAAAAGAAGAAGAATGGAATAATTAAAAAAATATACGCATCATCAATCCTGATATACAACTTGAAAAAGACAGTAGTGGTGCAGATTAGATGCAAACTTTTGTCTCAGGAATCAGGATACTGGTATGCATGTCGAGTCAAGAAACTTTAATTAATTTCTATATGCTTTCTAGAAGGGAAAGAACAAATGATAAAGTGAAAAATGTAAGATTCTGGTCAGAATTGTTGTGCTGCTTGAGCGGTAAAGTCATCGATGGGTGTAGACTGAGTAGGACTATGACCGAAGCATGGAGTTTTTTGCCAATTTCCAATGGGCTGTGTTTGTCTTACACAAACGGTGTAACAGGATTTCCTATATGGTGAAAGTCCGGAGCTCGAGCGGTGGGTTCATTAGTCTTGAGCGTAACGTAAACACCTAAATTGCACGTTTGATCCACTGCCCTATAAGTTCATGAGATTTTTAAGGTGTTTTATGAGTACTTATAATTGTTTCACTAAAAGTTAGTACACCGCTTCCATACATTAACAAAAATAAAAATAAAAATGCAATCTATAATCTGGTTCAAGAAAAACAGAGTGCGGTCTATAATTAATAGCGCTTTTGTTTGTGTTCCATGCCCTATGCATGAGTCTTTTCCCCTTGTTATGATATTGCTCGGCATAAAATTCTATATAGTTCTTTTTGGACTAAGATTTGGTGCAAGGATTGAAATTAAAAATTAAAAATTAACTTTCTCCCTTAACCATTAGATTAGATGATTATTATTATTATTTTTTATAACTTTTTAACTTTCCGATCTAATAGCTACGTGAAAAAGTTCAAAAATTAACTCTTAATCTCAGCTCTTAAATGTTACAATACCATCCCAATTGGTTCTTTCTAGGGATGGCGATGGGACAGGGCATGGCCGAAGGATGGGATCTTCGGTCCTACCTCACATAGTTTTGTCTTATCTATCCCCGCCTCGCACAACAAGAAAAATTTTCTTGCCCCATTCCCGCCTCTTGGGGCTCCGCAAAACCCCATCTCATCCTGTAAAACTCTACATATCTCCCACAAAAATAATATAAAATAATGGGAAAGAACGAAAAAATTACATGAATAAAATGAAACAATGAGTTTTAAACTTCCAAGCCTAATAAAATCTATGATAATGGAATAAATAATTACATGAGTAAAATGTTCAATATAGGTTACATGTCTATCAGTAGATTATGAAAATGTCTATCAGTGTAGGTTAATATAGAATAACAAAAGTTTGCCCATTAGATTACGAAGATGAAATCTGGAAAGAATCACAATTTGTATTTCAAAAGACAATAATCGGTTGCATAGCCGCACAGCCACAAAGAACTACAAATAGAAAACATATTATTATGTTCATGATAAAATCTGTTGAGAAAGATGTTGAATGGAATCAATGATTCAATAGTATATAATTTGTTTCTTAGAAAGACGAAAGAAAACTTTAAAATTGGTATCTTATTTCCAGTCTTGCTAGAGAGAAAAAAGAGGTAGAGAAAATAAGTTGATGATATATTTGTTTAAATAGTAAGGTTTTAAGGTATAAAATTTTTACAATTTAACCTTTATTAATGCAGAGCGGAGCAGGGAGGTTCAAAAAAGTCTAAACTCATTCCCGTCCCGCCCCGTGGTGCAAGGCTAAAATCTCATCCCATCCCCACCCCACCAATGCAAACTTCCACATATAAGCATTTTTGTATTTTTTTTTAAAACTCAGTTTTAAGAAATTAAGGCCAATCTTTAAAAAAAAATTATATAATTCTAATATTTGAGAGATTACAACCATATTTCGAGTGAGGTTTATCACAAAATATTTATGGAGGTTCCTTGAAGTGCTAGCAAGGATGTCAATATCTGCACGAGGCCATACCGATTTGGCCACCGGTGCGATATATTTTGGATATCGGTCAATACCGTACCGCTTTCGGTTTACCGATTGTTGGCCGATACGGTATATTCGTCGCCGATCGACCGACGGGCGATTTTAATCAATAACCTTGAGTGCTAGAGATTATGGTTTATGTGAACGAGGAGTTCATGAAGCAAATCACTATAAAATGATAGTTTTGACACTATTGCGGTAGGATGGCAAGCAGAGAATTTTCATAGATTGTATTGAGGCTTTATACTTAAGATTTTAGATATTACGAGTTTGAGATTTATACAAAATAGATTGTTCCAAAATGGTTTGAATGGACGAATTGGAACAAATTGAACAAAGTGGACCGAATGGACCAAGTACAAACAAGGTAAAATGAATAAGATCAAATGGACCAATGTGGATAGAATGGACCGAACGGGACCCATTTGGACCAAAAATGTACAAACTGGACCGAATAGGACCAATGTGGATTGAATAGAACTGAAATGGACTGAATAGAACCAAAGTGGACTAAATAGATCCGAATAGGACCGAAGTGGACGACAGTGGATAGAATGGACTAAATAGGACCAAATAGAACCAAAGTGGGCCAAATAGGACCGAAGTGGACTGAATAAGAACCAATGTACTGAATTGGACCGAATAGAACTTTAGCGGATAGAATGGACTAAATAGGACTAAATGAACCGATTAGGACCGTATGGACCGAATAGGACCAAACTAGATTGAATAGAACCAATGTGGACTGAACGAGACTTTTGAATATTTCTTTTTCTTGGGCTCATATTTCTAATTTATAATGTCTATTTTATTTTTATTTTTCAACTCAAAACTATAGAGTTTAACCCAAATATAATAAAATTTCAAACTTTTCAACCCAAAAATTAAGAATTTTTTTTTTTTTGGAGCTAAACCTAAAAAGGCAACCTACAAAAAGAATCAATTTGACACCCAATTAGTCTAAAATGGATTAATGGAGACCAAAATTGACCAAGCGGACTGAATTGGACCGAATGAGACCGAAATAGACCTCATTGGACCGAATAGAAATTTTTAAATTTTTAGGGAGAAAATATTATCTTAAAAAAAATTTAGAGAAAAAATTACACATTATATTATTATACAAAATAATTATTTATCCCACGCATTGCGTGGGTCTACAACTAGTTCCTTCAATTGTCAAGAGTCTTGTAGCTTAATTGGTTGACAACTTTGGTGTTTCCAACCAAGAAATTAAGGGTTCAAATCCCCTTACCCCCAACTATTGATGTATTAAAAAATAAAATTTCCTTTACCTTTGTTAGTTGGATAGGCCAATAGAAATATTGATGATTTCAAATCTTAGCATAATAGTAAAATTAGAGAGAAAAAGAGGGCAAATTCACATAGAGATTTACGTAGTTAGACAAATAAGTGCCTACATCCACAGGAATTAGTGCCAAAAAATTCACATAAAAGGTTTACAATAATCTATGGTGCCTCCATATATGACTCGTACATTAGAAATTTCCAATATACCCTTGCAATTATTGGGGATGAATTCCCCTAAATTAGATATTGTTACTTCCCATTGAGAATATGAGTACTTGTTGGATTATTTAGACCCTTGTATACTCAGATTGTTTAACATAATTAATTAGCCAAGTTGTTACTTAGTTTTATTATTCAAATCTATGTTAAACACAAACAATCATATCACTAAGTGTGGAAACGTAAAGAAGACAAGTGATATGATAACCCAAGAAAACCAATGAAACCATCCAATTTTAAGGTAAAAACCCTGAGGAGGATTTAATCTAAATTATCTTAAATCTAAAGCTACCACTTGTAATACTTACTCATGTGATCACACGAAGCTCCAAATCCATAAACTCTTTCTATTTGAATTTGATGAACACAAACACCCTAGTTTGTGACTATAAGATCCCACTCAAAGCTTTAAATCATCAACTATGTATGATCTTAACAACAACTTTAGATCTATTGGTTCTAATAATGTGCAGATGGAATTCCAGTAGTGACTTTGAAAGGAGAAGGCACAAGATCATTTAGATCTCAAAAGAGCATCTACAAAATCTCTTCAAAACATGCCTTAGAGTTTCCTTTAAATACTAGGAGTATTATATCTGAAACCATAATCACTTAGTGGGTTTAATTAGTTGTTTGGCTTTAATTAATTTCTACAAAAATGCAACTCAATCGGTTGAACTTGGTATGTTTTGAATTTCTTGGACCTACAGCTTCCTTGTTCTTGTGTTTTGACTTGCAATACCTTGAGCATTGTTTAATAAACCATATAGACTCTAAGATCTATATCTAGACAAGTTTGTGCTCACGGTTTGCCAATTGTTCTAAAATTTTAAAACCTAGCTAACAATCTCCCCCTTTGGTAATCCATGATAAAACTTAAATACAAAATGAAAGGCTCAAATACAAGAATAACCCAATTACAATAAAATTCTCAATTACTTCACAAATCTCAATCTAAAACTTCAAACCTAAAAGTTGCAAGAAGAGTGCGAAGGTCTTGATTAGAATGTACCTATCTTTCTTGAAACACTCAAAAGAGCACATTAATGCATGTGTGGAAATATAGATAGATAAATGAAAGTTCAAATAGTGTATAAAACACCCTTGAACGTTTAGACCCCCAATTACAAAATTACCAATTCAAGCTTTATGACAAACAACTAGTGTGCGGAAAATGAACACAAGCTATAACCAGAATTGGTAAACAATCTAAGCTAATTAAAATCACATTCACAGAAAAAAATAAAAAGCAAAGATTAAGGGAAGGAAGATACAAACACAAGGACAACACACGATGTGTTATCGAAGAGGAAACCGAAACCCTCACGTAAAACCTCTCCGCCGCCCTCCAAGCGATAAGTAATCCACTAGAAAATGTAGTTGGGATACATGAACAAGAATAGACCCTCCAAACCTAATCTACCCAGTGTACCTAAGCCCTCCAAACTTCTTGCTCCAACGAGGTTGCGCCGAACCTATTTCTTTTCTAGCTTCCCGGATTCCGCTACTTAACCATAGCATCAACCAATGTAAATTGGTTCCTTCCTAATCGCTTCCCGAACACCAAACAGCCCTCTCACAGTGATGGATATGGTGAGAAAAAGGTTTTGGTAAAAGGCCTCTCAAGGATTTAACAATGGAGAGGAAGAGAGTTGAGGAATTTGAAGAGTCTCTTATGTGAAGATTGTGGATGAATCAATCTTGTTTTTCTCTAGGGTTTCTCTCTCAAAATTCTCTCTAGAAGCTCTCTTTCTTTCGTAGGTATGAGGGGTATTTATACTGGGGTGAGAATGGAATGTAAAGAGTCAGTTTTTTTCAAAACGGGGCTGGCTCGCGGATTGACCGAGTCACGAGATCCAGCCACGAGATAACAGAACGGCCAGTTGTCCTATTTTGTCCTGTAGTGCTCCAACTAACATGACGCTTCAACTTCTGGCATGCCTGGCATGTGTGCATCTTCCGGAGGCTTGCAGCCACGAGATCCAGTCGCGAGTCTCTGTTTTCCTTGCACACTCTTGAGCATTTCATCACACTATCTCACTCACTACCCTTACAACAATCCCACCTAAATATAGGGTTACTAATTGCTGAAATACAAGCAAATTTGGCACGAAATAAAACCAATAAGATGGTTGATTAAATTCAACCTTACAATCTCCACCTTTGGCTATTCCGTGACAAAACCCTAAAATAGACTCTAGACTTAACATGTGAGTTGGGAATAGTTGAACAAAACTCACTCACACCTAACTCTAGAAACTGTGAAGCTCTTGAATCATATGAACATGAATCTCCTGAAACACAACAATACACCATGATCATTGTATGCGAGAAAAGCATGAAATGCATATGAAGCAGGCAATATGTGATCAAGCAAAGATGGAGTTAAGAAACAAACCATGGCTTAATCCAACAAATAATCACTACAAGGTAGTGACCACAATGCTCATTCACACTTGGAATGAACACTTGGACAAACAAGCTAACAAGCTTAATGCAAGTCACTTGCATGCCCAACACTCAACCAATGCATAATACACTAAGCATATGCATCTAGGAACTATCCTACAAGGGCACAAGAGTGACAAGATTTAACAAGAAAATGCATGACATTTAGTTAGAAGTACTGATTTAACAAAACATAAAGGCTGCATAAAGCATGGTACGTACGACCATAAAGCCTACGATAATGAACATAAACCCTAAAAGCTTACAAAAGCAACATGGGTACAAACTACATTATATACTAAAAAACAATAACAATATATATATATATATATATATATATATATATATAAAGTAAACCAAGTTCAAAAACATCCAAGAGCTATGAGTTTGAGTTTAAACCAAACATAAACCATAACCACAGTGTATCAAATCCATAGTAACAACAAATATCCAAACCATAATACTATAACCATAAACATTAACCAAGTAAACAAGATAAACACGCTTTTTGACCGCTCCCCCTCAAATTAGTACTCCCCCTTAAGGGCTGCTCCAAAAGAAACTTCTCCCCCTTTTTGACCTGAATGGCCAAAGGGTCATTGCCCATGATGTGTGGTGAAGTCACAAATTTTGCTGATAGAACATCAAGCTGGTCCTACATGGTCGCTATCTTCTCAAACCGCTTGGTCTGGACCTCTCTGATTCCATTAAGTCTTTCCGCAATGACCAAATGCATCTGGAGGTATATCTAAAGAAGTTGATGCTCTAGTCCTCTTGCCACTCCTTCCGGGTGTTGAAGTTGATGCCCCGACCTGCCGCCTCCGCCTCGCCCTCCATTGGGACACCCTCTCCTTCATCACCTTCATCTTCTTCACCTGGAAGACGAACACTTATCCTCTTGAAGGTTTGCTTGTTAATTGTTGAAGGTGTAGACATGGGAGAGATGTCTTGAGAAATTGCAACACCCTTCTTTCTGAAAATCCTCATGAGCAGACTAGGGAAGATCGGTTTAGGCCTAGAAGTGGTTCTAGTCTCATCCACAATTGTATCAAATATGTGGGAGCCGATATCAATGAATGACTTTTCTTTGAGCTCCATCAGAAAAATAGCTCTGGCATTGTTAATTGTAGTCAACTTCTTTATAGGATATAGGTTGAACATCATGATAACAGGGAGACACCTCATGTCCACCGGAAAGGCTATGGTATTGAGGCATTTCCCTTCTGTCAGTCCACCAATCCTTTGCTATACAATTTCTATAGAAAGCATCCTATCCTTATAGTTGATGAACTCATGATCTTCTAACCCCTCAAGACCTAGCACATCATCAATGTCATGTGCATCTAAGGTAAATTCTGTTCCTCTAACCCAGCAGCTCAACTCTTCTTCCCTTATCATAGCATTGGAGTAAAACTCCCTAATCGTGGGTTCACACACAACCGGTAAATCACTCAGCAACTTGTCCCATCCTCTCCCCTCAAAATAACTAGGGATAAAGGTGTTTCTCAAGTCCTCCAAATTCAAAAACCTTTCTTGTATGATTCTTGCCTTTAAGAAAAATTTCTTATATCTCTCAAAATGGGAAACAGACCTAAACAAATTAGGGTCCATTTTCATTCTCTTATCTCGCTTTCTTAGCAGGTGTTTTCTTCTTTGGGGATGAAGGAGCCATCTCAGAAACAAGCGAAAAAGGCCACAACAACAAAGGACAAAGACAGTAAAAACAAATCGAGACTCGATAGTGTCAAAAAGATATGAGTGTAGAGCAACAAGACCAAAGATGGCCTAAAGACAGGTATAAAGGAAAAGCCTCAAAACTCAAACCAACAACTCAAAAGAGTGTACCCATTGGTAGATACTCAAGAACAACCAACAATCAGTAGAAGAGTTCTAATGTTGCAAAGTATAATATCACCCACATGACAAACATATGTCAATGAGACATATATTTTGATGAGAATGAGATGACACAAAATACTTAAGACAGAAGCACACATATGATCTACAACCACAAAATCAAATCAATAAAACCTAACAAACAAAACCCAAACATTTTGAAACAACACACCAAAATAAGATCAAACAAGATGGGTATAAGTCAGTCAACAAACCTTAAGCTAAGAGAAAGACAAATGATAAAGAACAAATCTAGCAACCTAAACAAGTTCATAAAAACCAAGAGCCTCAACTAGCTAAGCACGAACAGAGAACAATACCGAAATACTAACCCAACGCAAATTAGAATATCAACACATATAATCAAAAGGGAAAAGCTCAAAAACAAGAAATACCGAGTGTGAGAATGAAAACTCATACCTTTTTCTTGAAGATTTTGAGTTGAGATGAAGCAAAAATGGAGTTCGAAGAGGGTGACATGGAGTGTTTGGGAAAGAGATAGTTGAGAGAGAAAGTGAACAGTCACATAAAGTTTGAGGGAAAACTGAAAATGGTTTTAAAATCTGCCTTCACTGTGCAAAACATGCGTTTTTCGATCGAGTTAAGACGCCAGATAGTCGCCAGATACATCCGCCAAAACACTTCAAGCCAAAAGTTTCGAAAAATTTGCTAAGTGTTTTTCACGATCGGAAGTCTCACTCGCGAGGGAGCCACGAGCTGAGCCGCAAAAATCTATGTGTACCCCTCGCGACTAGACCTTCCACTCGCGAACAAGTCGCCAAAACTGACCCGCGATCTCACGATCGTGGCATGCAACTTGATCGACCCGCGATCGAGTCGCCAAAGCAGGGCAACACTAGTTTTTTGAAATTTTCAGTTTTTGAAGAACAAAATACTTTCCAAAAACAACTAAAACACTCAAAAATCTTTTTGTGTTTGAATCAACAAAGATTGAGCATGTGAAAACACATTTTATCAAGTACAATCACACAAATGAATATGGCATTCATTGAACATAAACTTGTGTGTTGTGTGTAGGTATCAATAATGAGATAGTCCTTAGTCTAATGTAAAGTTTTAATGATCAATTCAACCAAGGCATACACAATTAGCACTAGATCATGTGACCCATCTCAATTATAGAAGTATGCATATATGACCTCCCACAAGACTTGATTACATAATTTGGAGCTTTACATTTGACTCCACTATCAATCATAACATTTGATCTTTTTAATCCTTTTGAGACAATCGCCTCTCATTGTGAGAGTGATATTTGATATTTCACCTTGATGAGATAGCCTATGGCTTTTTGAATAATCATTCACTTCATTTTTTGGTCGCTTTCCCTTTTTCCTAATCGAATACTAGTATGTGCGACAGGTTTTTGCAGCTCAATATCTCTTTTCATTTGGAGATTTACATTTGGTGAGCTCTTTTTAGCAAAAACAAAAATAAAGAGTGGGAAGATATATAGGCACAAGTCTATGCATGTCTCAAGATCAATATAACCATTCACTAATCATTCATGATAAGTTTGAAGATCTATTTACAACAATCACATAGATTTCAAGATTTCTTCCACAAATGATAAGAGTGCAAAGGAACAAGCTACGCTCAGAAATACACAAAGCCATTAGCACAAAGGTACAAGGCAAAACAAGTTTTGAAACAAAAACTCAACAATGTCGATCAAACTTTTTGATTTTCTACTTTTTATGTGGTTTTTGGATTTTTAACACAAAAGAAGGAAAAGATTGATCAAAATCAACAAAAAGAAATAAATGATAGAATGCAAAAACAAACAAACAAATTTCAACCCACACAATAAGTAAGCAAACAACTAAACAAAGTCACAAAGCATAGGAAGTATTGATGCATGGACATGTTGTAATGCTTATGTATGAATACCATTTTTCACTCACACGTCACTTGCATTTGGGGTAATTTCCTTATAGGATTGGGTACGAGAGTTAGGGCTTTCAAACCTTCGTGTGAAGCTTTCCAAGCAGTTGGTGAAAGCACCAATCATCTTCATCATGTCCATCATTCCGGGATCACCACTTTGATCTCTTGATGGTTCACCCGCCTAATTTCTCTTGTCATTTCTAGGTCCTTGTGACCTTAGAGTAGTTGCATTATTCATTACCCTCGGCTTTTGACAATTTGGCTGAGTATGCCCTTGAAGTCCACAGTGATGACACACATAGTTTGATCTAGGACCTCTTTGTGATCGTGGACGAGACTTGGCTCGAGATTCGACCGCCCACGATTGATTACGGGGGTTGTTCACCATTTGTTGGTTCTCCACATTCCTCTTCTCCTCTATCTTGGGCTTTTCAAAGAGAGAGCCAACTTCAACTGACTCTTTAGCCTTTATAAACTTCACTTCTTTAGTGATATTGTCAGATAAGCTACTCCCTCCAGTATATCCCAACCTGATTTTTCTCAAAAGTTATTTTAAGATGAAATAACATCATTTAGCTTCTTGGTGGTGACCCTCTCTATCTTAGCATTTGCTTGCACAACCTCTTACTCAAGAAATCTCACTTTTATGTAGGTTTCTGACAGCTCACCATTCAGTGTTTCTATCTCACATTTGGCCTCCTTATAGCGAATTAGGAGACTTTTATAGTCCTCTTCTGCCTTCTTCATCTTTCTCACAACTGCCTTGGCCACCCTTGTGTACTCACCCGACTTCTCCAGGAGTGAGTTATAATTCTCTTGAAGATTGGTCATGCTTTCATCTTCTTCAAAGATCTCGATTCTTCAACAACTCCCAATGATTCTTCATCACTATGTTCTCCAAGTTCTCGTACAAGCAAATTCAACCCATCCGAAGACTCAACATGGGCAATAGTCATAAAAGCAGAATAATTTCCTTCTCCATCACAGCTTTCCTCAAAATCTGAGTTGGATGAATCCGAGTCACTCAGTGTCGTGGCATACACCTTGCCTTTCGATTTCAAATAATTCGGACATTCTTTCTTAAAGTGTCCATGCCTGTTGCATTCAAAACAAGTGACACCTTGTGTAGATTGGGATTCTTTTCCATCTTTCTTTTTGAATTCCCTTTTCTCCCTTCCCGAACTTTGGAATTTCCCTTTATCACCAAATTTGCCATTATTCTTGAATTTCAAGAATTTTCAGAAATTTTTTACAATGTATGCAACATCTTTGTCAACCACATCTTCATCCGATGAGTCATGGACTTCCATCTTTTCATTAATGGTCTTAAGAGCAAGAGATTTGCTCTTCCGTTGATTGGGCAACTACATTTCATAAGTCCAAGAGAACTAACCAGCTTTTGGACTTTGATGTCATCAAGGTCCTTACTTTCTTCAATCGTTTATTTTGACATGAAAGCTTTCCGGCAATGATCGAAGGATCTTCTTTACTATTTTATAATCCTCCGTTTTCTCTCCCAAATTGAACTTGCCGACAACCACCTCATTCAACTTGCTATAGAAAGAGTCAAAGGACTCATCCTTACTCATTTTTAGCTCCTCAAACCGAGTGGTCAAGATCTCAGCCTTGGTGTCTTTTACTTTCTTCGTGCCTTCGTAGGTGGTCTCCAATATCTCCCATGCTTCTTTGGCAACGGTAATGTGAGAAATTCTATGAAACTCATCCGGAGACACATCACAGAAAATTGCATTAAGTGCTTTATCGTTAGCATTAGATGCGGCGAGTGCCGCCTTATCCCATAAGGATTTGGCTTCCTCGTGCCTGGTCCAACCTATATCAACAACATCCCAAACTGATTCATCAATGGAACATAAAAATGCTCTCATGCGAACCTTCCAAAAAGCATAATTACTACCATCAAAATATGGAGGTGCATTTAGGGATTGAGACTGATTCATCTCAATAGGGGGTCAAGGATCACACTATGGTAATGAAACCACTAAAAGTGTATCCGCTCTGATACCAATTGAAAGTTCAAATAGTGTATAAAACACCCTTGAACGTTTAGACCCCCAATTACAAAATAACCAATTCAAGCTTTATAACAAACAACTAGTGTGTGGAAAATGAATACAAGCTATAACCAAAATTGGTAAACAATCTAAGCCAATTAAAATCACATTCACAGCAGAAAATAAAATGCAAAGATTAAGAGAAGGAAGATGCAAACACAAGGACAACACACGATATGTTATCAAAGAGGAAACTCAAGCTCTCTGCGTAAAACCTCTCCGCCGCCCTCCAAGCGGTAAGTAATCCACTAGCAAATGTAGTTGGGATACATGAACAAGAATAGACCCTCCAAGCCTAATCTACCCAAAGGTACCTAAGCCCTCCAAGCTTCTTGCTCCAACGAGGTTGTGCCGAACCTATTTCTTTTCTAGCTTCCCGGATTCCGCTACTTGACCATAGCATCAACCAATGTAAATTGGTTCCTTCCTAACTGCTTCCCGCAATAGCAAACAGCCCTCTCACGGTGATGGATATGGTGAGAAAAAGGTTTTGGTAAAAGGCCTCTCAAGGATTTAATAATGGAGAGGAAGAGAGTTGAGGAATTTGAAGAGTCTCTTATGTGAAGATTGTGGATGAATCAATCTTATTTTTCTCTAGGGTTTCTCTCTCAAAATTCTCTCTAGAAGCTCTTTTTCTTTCGTGGGTATGAGGGGTATTTATACTGGGGTGAGAATAGAATGTGAAGAGTCAGGTTTTTTCAAAACAGGGTTGGCTCGCGGCTTGACCGAGTCGCGAGATCCAGCCGCGAGATAACAAAACGGCCAATTATCCTATTTTGTCCTGTAGTGCTCCAGCTAGCATGACGCTTCAACTTCTGGCATGCCTAGCACATGTGCATCTTCTGGCGGCTTACAACCGCAAGTCACCTACGAGATCCAGTTGCGAGTCTCTGTTTTCCTTACACACTCTTGAGCATTTTATCACACTATCTCACTCACTACCCTTACAACAATCCCACCTAAATACAGGGTTACTAATTGCTAAAATACAAGCAAATTTGGCACGAAATAAAGCCAACAAGATGGTTGATTAAATTCAACCTTACAATAAACAATATATAACAAATATGCAGACTAAAGCAGACTAACTCTCCCCCTTAGTTAGATACGTCAAAAACTTTTATTTTCTCCCTTTTTCAAAAACAATTTCATCTCCCCCTAATTACAAAAAATTAAAGACCTTTTCCAAATTTCGTCTATTTCTCCCCCTATTTTTCATGTATTGACAAAGACAACTCAAACAAAAAGCAAATAGTAAACATACACAACAGAGGACAAGAGAAAATAGAGAACTAAGAGAACACAAAAGAATTCAGCTCTATAGAAATAGAGGCAACTCTCCCTATGACGAGCAACAACTCTCCCATGAACAACACAAGTTTTAAAAACAGCTTTCTCCACCTACAAAAATAGGAAAAACAAAACAAGTTTTGAGAAAAACAGTTTTGGGTAAAATTTAAGAGGTGGGGGGAAAAACCAAACTTAAAAAATAATTTGAGGATACACATGAATACAAATATTCTCTCTTTCAATATATGCAAACTCGACAATACGTGACCCACAAACAAATGCATGCAAAAACTTCCCGACATAGTCAATTAAGATTATACAATATAGATCTTAATGATATAAAAATTAACATGCAAAGTGTTTTCATGTGTCAAGGTGTTTTGAACTCAAATCAACCTCAAGAGTAGAGATATTATTTGCACATTTATTATCTACCATATCTCTTAAAAAATATTTTTTTACAGTTCACACATCAAGAAAAATAGCATATACTAAAACGTATAGAACTCAAAAATTAGTTAATTAATATTTAGATCTAGTTGAGTAGCCAATTTAACAAAGTGTATGCGTGTTGTGTGTGAAAACAATGAGGAATATTGAGGAAGTTTAGTACGGAAAAGAACACAGGGGTAACGGAGGAATTCAAGGTCAAGGAAGCCATTTTGATAAATCAAGTCTCTTTCTCTTTCTCTTTGGTTCTTTGTTACTCTTACCAAATTTTGTGTGTATATTGATGTGATGCTTGTGAGTATTGATAAGATTTAGTTAGTGTCCACTTGTTGAAGTTTAAAGTCAGTTTGTTTGGTTTATTGATAAGATATTTAAATATTTTAATACGGCCAAAAACTTTGTAATTCAAGGCATCTTTTATTGCTCTTAACTTTATTTAATTATTATGCATTAAATGTGATATTGACATAAATTTCAATTTTTAAGAATGAGTTAAATAAATCACAAATTTTAAACCATATAGAAAATGGTTTTTTGGAAATGTATTTCTTCTATCCATATTCCATATCTCTTATTGGTAAGATTGATTTTTATTTAAAAATTAAAATCAATAAAATATAAAATTAATATTACACATGAGAAATGTCTAAGAAAGGCTTGTAAAAATTATACATATGTATAACACTATCAATGCAATAGTAGATAAAATAACATACATATTAATAGTATAAGAAGGTGACACCATATACCTTATACCTAAATGTAGGGCTGTCCATTAACCCGCAAGACCCGACCCATCCGTCCGACCCGATCCGACCCGAAGACCCACAGGTGAATCCGAATGCTTAAATGGGTCGAGTGCGGGTCTGATTATTTTCAAAATTGGTTTTGTGGGTCGGTTACGGGTCCCTTGAATTCTAACCCGTATAAACCGACCCGACCGCCCAGAATTTCAAAAGGGAAAATCATGGACCTGGGTTCTCACTTCTCACTTTCTACGTTGAACACGCCTGCCCTTTCTCAACTCAACCCGTTTCAGAAAATTTTCCCACTCTCCGATCTCTCACCCTCTTTGATCTCTCTCAAATCCCTAACCCTTTGCCGTTGCCGCCGCGCCAAGTTGGGCTCTATTACCGCCTTAACCCTAGCCTCATTCATTTGCCGTCGCCGAGTTGGGTTTATCGCCGTCGTTCTTGACTTAAAGTTTAACCCGAATCTCCACATATTGATGAATCCTTCCACCGATCTTCTACACTCTGTGCCTCTGGGTTAGTAAAAAAAAAATTGTTTTAAAAAAAAAATTGTACTGATCTTGTGGATGTGGTGATGGTGGGGGAAGGAATGTTGGTGTGGGTTTAGTCTTATATACCTCCTTTTCGTTTCAGTCTCATGGATCTGGTATTTTTGGTTTTGGTTTGTGTTAATTGAACTTTGATTTCTACGTTGTCCTGGGACTCGGGTTTTGATTTCTTTCTGGGTGGTGTTGGTGTGGGTTTAGTCTTATATACCTCATTTTCGTTTCAGTCTCATGGATTTGGTTTTTTTGGTTTAGGTTTGTGTTATTTGTACTTTGATTTCTTTGTTGTTTGGGACTCTGGGTTTTGATTTCTTTCTAGATTTTGATCTTTGTTTAGTTGAGATTCAAACCTGAAATCACCCGACGGTTTTGACTCGCTTAACCGATGACCCGTGCCATCGGGTTCGACCCGAACATCCGGTCGGCCGCGGGTCCATTTTCTGTTCACCCGATTCCGTCGGGTCGATTATGGTCAACCCCAAACCCGATCCGACCCGATCCGTGGACAGCCCTACCTAAATGGCGATCTCTTCTTCTTCTTTTTTCTTTTTCTTTTTTTTTTTTGTGTCCTTTTTTTTTAAGAGAAAAATCTTGGTTCAACTTCAATTCCTTAATATCCAACTTCAATTCCTCAATATTCATATTTTTGTAATTATAAAATTATTAAAAATAAATTACAAACATAAGAAGGCCGAGACAAAAATATAATTTTAGACCAAACAGAGTGGAATAGGGAAGCAAAGAATGTAATGATAAAAAATATAGGCGAAAATGCACATTTGGTCCCTACATTTTGGGTATATTCTCATTTTGGTCTCTAATTTGATTTTGCACCTACCTCAATCCCTAAAAATGAAAAACCATGTACATTTTGGTCCCTATCACAACCCACTAATCGAAAATTCATATGTAGCATACAAAGTGTACTATTTGCACGTAAAATTCATACTGACTTGGCTAATAAAATAATAATAAAATTTATTTGGCTTTTAAAAAATAACACATCACCATTTTAATAAATTAAAAAAAAAAACACTTTCCAAAACCAAACCCATTACAAATATATATATATATATATATATATATATATATATATATATTAAAATAAAAACACTATTTTCTTTCTCTCTATATCTCTGACTCTTAGGGCATGTTTGGTAGATCAGAACAATAATTACACAAGAATAGGAATAGATATTACAAGAAATACAAAATGTTGTAATGTAATGCTTATTACTATTCATTTGTTTGGTGACAACACAATAATAGAACCCTCAAGATAATTGAATAAAAGCATTTTAAATCAAATTTAAGATATATTTTAGGAAATATCTTACTCATATAACTATATTTCCTAAAAAAAAAAAAAAAAAAAATTTGAAAGAGAGATTAGTTATTTTTATGATTTTTTATTTTAATAATTGTTATATGCATATTGAAAGTTTGTTTATTTAGAAATATATTAATTGTAGAAATTAATACACTTACTAAGGAATACCATTATATCCCTTTTAGAAATGAATTGTTATTCCTCATTTTAAAGAACAACTATTCATAAGGAATGAATATTTCTAGTAATAAAAACATAACCAAACTACTAAATAGCTAAACCATAAAAATAACTATTACATTACAATATCTATTACAGTCTAACAAACATATCCTTAGTACTAAGAAATCATCACCATGAAAACAATTCGAGCTAAACCACAAGAAAAAAGCAAGAGCATCTATCGAAAAAACATGAAAGAGACGTAAAGTTTGAAAATTTGGAAATTTAGAAAAAGAAACAAAAACCTTCAAAGATAGCGGTTTGGATTTCGGGGCACTTGAGAACAACATTGTGGTTGTTAAGTCCTTCCTCTTCTTTTTCAGTCCCAATACATCTCAAGAAGCCAAGGAAGAGATTTTGGCTAACCTTGGCCCAATGCAAGATACTAGACATACAAAGTATTTGGGCCTCCCATCCTTTATTGGGAGATCAAAGACACAGGTATTTGCTATTCTCAAGGAGAGAATTGGGCAGAAACTTGTTGGATGGAAAAGGAAACTCCTATCCATGGGTGGGAAAGAAATCCTCATTAAGGCGGTTGCCCAGGCAATCCTTACATACACCATGGGGTGGTTCCTTCTCCCCCAAAGCCTATGTGAGGAAATTGAAAGTATGATGAGGAACTTTTGGTGGGGCCAACGGCAACAAGAAACTAAAATGTGTTGGGTCAGTTGGAAAACCATGTGTAAACAAAAGGCTAGTGGAGGTATGGGCTTCAGGAATTTGCAAGCTCTTAACAAAGCTTTGCTAGCAAAGCAACTTTGGCGTATTCTCCAAAATCCTAACACTCTTGTGGCAAGGGTTCTCAAGGCTAGATATTTTCCCACCAGGGACATCCTAAATGCAACCATTGGAAACTCCCCATCATACTCTTGGAGAAGCATCCACAGCAGTCTTGAAGTTATAAGGAAGGGAACTCGGTGGAGAGTGGGGAATGGGAAGCAAATTCACATATGGGATGACAAATGGCTGCCAACACCATCTACCTACAAAGTCATCTCACCTCCAAACAATATCCCTCAATTCCCAATGGTCTCCTCTCTAATTGATCCAATGACAAGGTGGTGGAGAGTGAACACAATAAGGGTTGCCTTCCTTCCTTTTGAAGCGAAAACAATCCTAAGGATTCCCTTAAGTCATGACCTTCCTGAAGACAAAATCATTTGGATTGGAAATAGCCGTGGCAACTTCACCGTAAAAAGTGCCTACCATCTAGCTTACAACATGCTGGATTCAAATGGGTGTGAAGAATGTTCAACCGGAGACCCGTGCAAACTAATTTGGAGGAAGCTTTGGCACTTAAATCTCCCACCTAAAATTAAGATCTTTTCTTGGAGAGCTTGTATTAATGGCCTCCCTACAATGGAAGCCGTAAACCAGAGAGGGATTTCCCATTCTAAGTCCTGCCCGGTTTGTAAAAAGGAAGCTAAAAATCTTGACCATTCTCTCCTCGGCTGCACTTCCTCATCATTAGTCCGGAATTTTTGGCTGGAGAACCCACCGAATACCCAAGAAACAAGGTTGTTCATGAGGGTTGTGGGCTCCTCCCAATCGTGTGTGGCTTCTGGTGAAGAGTAATGTTGAAAATTATGTAGGCTCGGCATTGTGGGACTTCAATCTCCCAAGGGCAGCCCCAACTTGCTGGGTTCCCCCTCCCCACGGCTTTCATAAAATAAATGTAGATGGGGCGTCTTCTCAATTGGAAAATTCTTCTTGCATCGGTGTTGTCATTAGAGATAGCTTTGGCAATGTTGTAGCTGCTCTTAGCAAGCCTTTTCAAGCTTGCTTTACTACTGAACTTTCGGAAATAATGGCTCTGGAGCATGGTGTTCTTTTGGCTCGGGAGCTTGACTATCCAGGATCATAATTGAATCGAGTTCGCGAACGTCATTCAAGCGGTCAAGACAAGGCCACAGGCGGCGACTATGGGCACATTGTGCGAGTATTCTTCAGTTTTGTGAACCTTTTGAGACCTGCATCTTCAAACATTTAAGTAGAAACTTCAACTCCGTTGCTCATGAGCTTGCTCGGTTCGCTAGAAGAACTAGGTCCCAAAGACCTCTGGATTGGAGTCACGCCCCCTTGTGTAACTTCTTTTATTTCTAGCTGATATGTTGTAATTTGAGCTTCTATCCCGCTCTGCAGGTAGTCTCTGTATGACTCTTGGTTTGGTTTAAATTCCATTCCTTTTCCCTTTCAAAAAAAGATAGCGGTTTGGATTTCTGGGCACTTGAGAACAACATTGTGGTTGTTGAGTCCTTCCTCTTCTTTGATGAGGTGATCGGCGAATCCATTCTTTCCAACGTTGTTAATGGCCGCAGGCACCAAGGAGGCCAACGAAGGTGGGTGTGTGTGAGAACATTCTTTCCTAAATCATGATCTACATGTGAAAACATAGATATAATTGAGTTCAGATAGATGGTGGTGAAGGTGGAGATCGGTGGTTGCAAATCAATAGTAAAGGTGGAGAGAGGGGCTTAGATTGGTTGTGGTGGTTGTGGAGGTGAAGATCGACAGTTGTGGGTTTGATCTACACTCGGATCGGTGGGGTGTGGCCATGGGTCTTCAGCGATGGATTTCGGCCATGGGTCTGTGGGGAAGATGGGCTTTCAGCCACGAGTCTTAGGGAAGAAAAACAAGAAAAACCATGGAGATTTCGGGGTGTGGCTTTGTTACTTTCTTTGGGAAAAACAATCCAATCAGTGAAATTTAGACCCCGGTTGATAGAATTAACAAGTTTTAAACCCAAATTGTTAATTAGATTTATCATGAATAAACCTTGTTAAAACAAACAAACATCAATATCATGTCAAAATTATGCACAGAGAAATAGTAAATAAAACAAGATATAATGACCCAGGAAAACCAATGAAACAAACTAGTTTCACAAGAAAAAACCGGGGGAAATCTTCCTAAAAAGCAACTCACTATAATAAAGAGAAGTTTCAGATCTAGTACAAAACCTTTATCCCTAGACTCTACAATCCCCGTAAATGAATTTACAGAAAAAACCTTGTACCGTTTCAAATCCTCTAAACTCTTCAATATATAAGCGCCACCCTTTTGCACGAATCCCAAGATGCGTGACTAACTCCAACAACTTGTAGATGTTGTTGGCTGCAAAGTTATTCACTTCATCAATAAGTACTTGGTTACAAAATCCTAAGGCGCAAAAGACGCAATAACTTCTTGCTAAGAGAATAAGGCACTAGATCACTTTTTGCATTTGTTATCCATGTATAACGACCTTTAAATTAAGTCTTATATATGTCTAGGTTTGTGAGAAAAGAAACCCTACACATATATGTCGACTAGGGCCAAAAATCAGATCTTGAAATTCTGATTTTGTAGAAAAGAATCCCTACACATACATGTCGAGCTTCGTTCTTATATCTTGATAGATACTGTTTTTGTCAAGGTATCTCTCGAGTTTTAATGAACAGCTTTTCTTCACTTATTTCTTGGTCCAATCATCATGGTTTTAATACTTGACTTGAACTATTGTTTCTTGAAGTACTAAACTCGTCCTAAATTTACTCAATTACATGTAAAGTGTATTTTGTCAAAGGATTAACCAATTACATAAAATATGTCCTTAACAATCTCCCCCTTTGGCAATTTGTGACAAAACCACAACAAAACAACTACTCATGAGAGAAGTCTTAAATTACTTAACTCATAACCACTTGTTGTATTACAAAATAAATTTATCCCTACTACAAACTCTTGAAAAAATTTGCAAGAAAAGAGTTCATGGGATGATAGACTTTCACAACCCATCTTTCTAAAACACTTAAACAAAACTCATCAAGGCATCATGTGTGAAATGGAAATAAAGATTGTGTACATAAAGAAACATGCGTATAAAGATAGAGAAGAAACAACACATGTAAAGATAGGTGAAGAAGACATACATCATATATATATATATATATATATATCAAAGATAAGCGCAATATATGTAAAAATGGTCACAAGACCGGTGTACGAAAAGTTAAAAGAAGCTCCTAAAACAATAAGGAGGTAAACACTCCCCCTAACAAGATGAAACACAACTCACCCTTATAAAGGCATGTATTTCTCCCCCTAACATGTAGATACTTAAAAACAAACCACATTTTCTCTCCCTTTTTGTCTTGATTGACAAAGGGTATAAGAAGCTATAAAACTTCACCCGAGAAACATAAAGATGATCAAAGATGATCAAGGGGGCACAAGGAACCCATATAAATGCATGAATGTAATGAAACAAGATGATATGGATGACAAGATAATAGAAAGATGCAAAACATGTGAAAAACAATGTGATAGGCCAAAAACGAATTGACCGAACCCTTGTGATGAATTAATTGATTAATTAGTCAAGATTATTAATTAATCAAATTAACATGCAAATGCGTGATAGCACAAACAAATCACCAATTAAACTAAGTGAAGCGGAAAATAAATTGACACGGTGATTTGTTTACGAATGGGGAAAACCAATACAGCAGAAACTCCACCGGATGATTTTAAGGTCACCACTCCCGAGAATCCACTATTATCACAACAAGCGTTTACAAGTAAAGGAATCCCAGTACCTTATACCAGCCTACATTTGAACCCTTACCCCAATACCCAATTGGACTTGTTCTATAGTGACAATCTCTCCTTTTGATGCATAGCTCCCAAGACATAACTAACCAATTACGCGGATCCTAGTACGCGACTTCAATCACCAACTAGAGAAAGTTGTTGGCTGCAAAGTTCTTCGATTCATCACACCAGATCTACCCAAATAGATCTTCAAGCCCAATAGATGGCTAGTTGTTGAGCTTTAATGACAGGCACTTTTTAGACTTGAATCTTGGACAGATTTGCATGGCTTCAACACTTGATCTTGAAACAATGTTTCTTAAAGCATTAAACACATCCTAGATCTACCCAAATACAAGTAAAGTGCATTTTATCAAAAGATTAGCAAATAATATAAAATATTGACATATGTTCCTAACAAGTGAATCACATATGTCCTAACACAATGCAGGCAAAAGGGTATCTCGATCGATCAAGGAGGTGTCAAGAATCTATTGAGAAGAAGCCAACCTCAATGGATCGAGAATCACCGAGGAATTGTCGAGCAGACAGAGAGCACAAGATTTTGGCTCAATGGATCGACCTATCTGTCAAGAAGCTATCAAGGTCAAACCCATAAATCTCGATAAAAGAGGTATCTATCGAGATTCTATCAAGAAGCTATCGAGGATGCAGAAAAGAGGTTTTTTCAAGGGGGGAAAACACATAAGATGAGAAAACAACAAGATGGCTACTCAAACAAGCATCCAAGAAACATGTTAAGTACTTAAACCACACCCCAACTCTAGTTACACACTAAACAAGTCTAACCAATTTTATATTTCAAAAACAAGTTAAGACAGTTCAGCAAGTATATATTAACACATGTATCTCTTGTGATAGCCAAAACACATTGTACCTGCACATATATCAAGAGTAGCAAAGAGTATGTGTGTTGTGTGTGAAAACATAACAAGTGTGCACAAGTTTCTCATATATGATGATTTGAGATATGAGAACATCTAATACACTTGCACACAATCATAACTGTTTGATGGAGACTATCACCTTTAAGGTACATCATATAACTCTCACATCTCCTAGAAACTCACTTACAATCATTTTAAAAGCATTTTGATTTTTTTTACTTTTATATTCTTTGCATATTTTCTTTATGAACATATCATGCATAGGTATATAAGAGAGAAAAGAAATACCCAATTACGTAAGCCAAAACATCACAATTTTGTTATACGGAAGCACACCGATGTTATACATGATTGGCGGGTTTTAGTGGTGAGATGGTTATTTATGTCTTTCTCTTAAGGTTTTCTAGTCCTTCCCATCAAAAAGAGTGATATGAGTATTAAGTATAAAAAGATTAATTAATCTTACTCATCACCAACCCAAGCCACAAAGCTCACTTGCTTAGTTGTGCATTAAAATGCTCATTTAAGCTATAAGAGATACAATGTTTAGAAATTTTGTTTCAATGGCCATCCAAGGTACACAAGTACCAATATACACAAACACACTATTTTTGTATTTTTTTCCCCTTTTTACTTTGAAAAACAAACAAAATAAAGACTAAACAACCAAACAAAAATAGACAAACAACATGAAAGCATGAAAGAAAGATGCAAAAGTATGAAAGCATGATTCTAAAAGCAGATAAGAAATCAAGCAAGAAAGTCCAACTTTAGATAGAAATAATTAAAGTAGGGGACAAACAATTAAGTCTTAGGATCCTTCATCACCCACACAGCACGAGTCTTTGGCTATGAAGATAAAAAGGCACGTGTCTTAGTATGTCTACTAAAGGACATAGAAGAATTAGAATTCTCCTGAAATTGAGTTAAAAAGCTCAAAGCTTTTAATAACTTTCCAAACAAAGGTGTTGAACCTTGAGAGGGAACCTGTAACCGTTTGGGCACTTACTTACGAGGATACAACTTGAAGCAATTAGGACGAATGTGTCTAGAAACACCACAACAAGAACAAACATGAGTAGTTTTTGAACTACTAGACTTCCTAGAGTGAGGTCTAACAAATGATTTAGAATTAGCCAAATTAGTTTTGGATTTCATACCTTTATCACCTTTCTCAAATTAGGGCACAAAGACAGTCTATGATCCAGAAGTCGTGGAAGAGGAGGGACCGGAGGAAATAGCATATCCTAAGCCAATCTTGTCAAAACTAGGCTTTTAAGCACTCAATACCTCATCAAGATTTGCACTAGACATCCTTATTATTTGAGTTTTAGCTTGACTAAGATCAACCTCGAGATTCTTGACATTCTCTTCTAATGAGGTGTTCTCCACAACAAGAGTCTCGACTAACCTTGTAGTCTCATCTAGTTTGACTAACAGTTCAGCTTTTTTAGTTTTTACCTCATTAAGCTCTTTTCTACCAAGATAAGAAATCTTTTCAGATTTTATAAATACAGTGCATAGCTTATCATAGGCTTCCTAAAGGGCCAACTTCTTGAGTACTTCATCATCAGAAGAATCCTCATTGTCACTAGCACTCTCCACAATCACCTTATCTCTTGTGGCAGCAAAAGCCATATAATGACTACATTCATCCTTATACTCATCGAAAAGATCACTCTCAGAATCACTCAAGGTAGCAACCAACACTTTACATTTTGAATTCTTGGTCTTTTCCTTCATAAGATAGTTTGGGCACTCTATCTTTATATGACCAAAACCTTTACACTTATGGCAATGGATGAGGGGTTTCTCATTCTTGCCCTTCCTAGAGGATTCAAATTTCCTAGGGGCTTTGTTCTTATCATTTTTCCTATATTGGAGAAGCTTGATAATCTCATTAACTATGAAGGTTTCACCTTATCGCTTGTGGTAACAAAAGCCATATAATGACCACATTCATCCTCATACTCATTAGAAAGATCACTCTCGAAATCACTCAAGGTAGCAACCAACACTTTACCTTTTGAATTCTTGGTCTTTTCCTTCATAAGATAGTTTGGGCACTTTATCCTCATATGACCAAAACCTTTACACTCATGGCACTGGATGAGGGGTTTCTCTTTCTTGCCTTTTCTAGAGGATTCAGATTTCCTAGGGGCTTTGTTCTTATCCTTTTTCCTTATATTAGAGAAGCTTGATAATCTCATTAACTATGAAGGTTAAGTCCTCATCTTCATCTTCATCTTCAAAGTCATCACTCTCTTCCTCTATACCCTTAAAAGCCATGTTCCTACTCTTTCCACCTTTTCCCATTTTACCTAATCCCATCTCATAGGTTTGAAGGTTCCCTACAAGCTCACTCATAGGAATTTGATCAATGTCCTTCACTTCTTTAATGGCAGTGATCTTGACATGAAATCTTTCAAGTAGGGACCTAAGGAATCTTTAATGGCAAAGAAGGCAGAATTCACAATATCCTTAAGTTTAGCTTAGAAATTATCAAAGGTTTCATCCTCCTCCATCCTTATTCCTTCAAAACTTCTGGTGAGTCTTTGAAGCTTAACAATCTTCACCGCCTTGGTACCTTCATAGGTGGTCTCATGAATAGTCCATGCTTCCTTAGCAATTTTCATGGATGATATTTTCTTGAATTCCTTATTGCTCATACCACTAAATAGAGCATTCAAAGCCCTACTATTGAAATTTTCCGCTTTGATCTTTGCTTCATCCCAATCCACCGGCGCTTCCTTTAGCTTAACCCAGCAAGCTTCAACAACTTGCTATACTTTTTCATCAAGAGCTTGCAAAAAAAAATTCATATGAACTTTCCAGTACGCATAGTTAGTACCATCAAACAAAGGAGGAATCAAAAGATATTGTCCATGATCCATGACAACGGGGGTCAAGGATCACACTTAGGAAATTAATCCAATCAGAGTGTACCCACTTTGATACCACTTATTGAGAAATTTAGACCCCGTTAATAGAATTAACAAGTTTTAAATCCAAGTTGTTAATTAGATTTATTATGAATAAAACTTGTTAAAACAAACAAACATCAATATCATGTCAAAATCATGCACAAAAAAATAGTAAATAAGACAAGATATGATGACCTAGGAAAACCAATGAAACAAACTAATTTCACAATAAAAACCCTGGGGGGAAACCTTCTGGAAAAGTAATTCACTATAATAATGAGAAGTTTCAAATCTAGCACAAAACATTTGTCCCTAGACTCTACAATTCTCATAAATGAACTTACAGCAAAAACCTTCTATCGCCTGCACATCTCTAAACTCTTCAATATATGAACGCCACCCTTTTGCACAGATCCCAATACATGACTAACTCCAGAAACTTGAAGATGTTATTGATCGCAAAGTTCTTCACTCCATCAACAATGAAGATCAAGAAGTACTTGGTTACAAAACCCTAAAGCGCAAAAGACGCGATAACTTCTTGCAGAGAGAATAAGGCACTAGATCACTTTCTACATTTTAGCTTCTGATTTGGTAGATCTTGACAGATTGAGCTTCTGTCGAACTTCGTTCTTAAATCTCGATAGAACTACTTTTGTCGAGGTATCTGTTGAGCTTTAATGAATAGCTTTTCTTCACTTGTTTCTTGGTCCAATCTTCATGGTTTTAATACTTGACGTGAACTCTTGTTTCTTGAAATACCAAACTCATCCTAGATCTACCTAATTACAAGTAAAGTGCATTTTGTCAAAGGATTAACCAATTGCATAAAATATGTCCTTAACATAGTCCACTGTCAATTTTATGAGTTTTTTTGTGTTTGTTTCACGAGAAAATTTCTAGGTTTGGGTTTGTTGGAGATTAGTTTGTTTATAGAGTTTATGAGTTTGATTTTGTGGAGAATTCGGTGTTGATTGTGTTATAATTTGTTGAGTTTGATAATCCAAATGGGTTGGCTTGGATATGTTGGGGAAGAACATGAAGAACATGTTCTTATGTTCTTCCAAAAAACTAATGAAATGTAATAAAAAAAAATTTAATTAGATTTAAAGTTTTGCTTTTTATTTTATTTTTAAATTTTCTGACATGGTTTTTTTAATTTATTAAAATGCTGATGTGTCATGTTCTAAAAGCCTAACAAAATTTATTATTATTATTTTATTAGTCACATTAGCATTTCTTCAAAAGGATAAAGTGCATTCTATCTATCACGTATGAAATTTTTGTTAGTGAGTTGAGGGCAGGGACTAAAATGGATATAATTTTTTGTTTTAATAGACGCAAAATCAAATTAGAAACCAAAACAAGAATATGTCCAACATGTAAGGACTAAAATCGCATTTTCACTAAAAATATACGCATGCCCAGTCAAGAATACTTTAATTAATTTTTATATGCTTTCTAGAAGGAAAATAACAAATGATAAAGTGAAAAATGTAAGATTCTAGTCAGAATTGTTGTGCTACTTGAGCGGTAAAGTCATCGATGGGTGAAGACTGGAGTAGGACTGTGACCGAAGCATGGAGTTTTTGGGCCGATTTCCAATGGGCCGTGTTTGTCTCACACAAACGGTGTAACAGGATTTCCAATATAGTGAAAGTCCGGTATTCGAGTTGTGGGTTCATTAGTCTTGAGTGTAACGTAAACGCCTAAATTGCAGGTCTGATATACTACCCTATTAATTCAAAAGATTTTTAAGATGCGTTATGAATACGGAGTAAAATGGTCTCACTAAAAGTTGGTACACCGCTTCCATACATTAACAAAAAAATAAAAATAAAAATGCAATCTATAATTTGGTTCAAAAAAACAGTGTGATCCATAATTAACAACACTTTTGTTTGCGTTCCTTGCCCTATGCATGAGTCTTTTCCCCTAGTACATAATTAACAACGCTTTTGTTATTTTATAAAAATAAATATATAAATAATGCTTTTGTTATGATATTGCTCGGCATAAAATTCTATATAGTTCTTTTTGGACTAAGATTTGGTGCGTACAATCCAAGAATTGAAATTAAAAATTAAAAAGTTAACTTTCTCCCTTAACCATTAGATTCTATTATTATTATTATTATTATTATTATTATTATTATCTATATATATATATATATATATATATATATATAAAACCGGAGCTTTTGAAGCTTCCACAATTTTCCACGTCAAGACATCATTTAAAAAAAAAAATAAGCCAAAAAAATAAAACTTTTCTAAAACTTAAAAAAAAAAAAAAAAAAAAAAAAAAAACATTAACGCAATAGCTTTTCTAAAACCCTAATCCATTATATACTCTGCCTTCTCTTTCTCCAAAATTTCCTTCTACTAGCTCCCTCAACCCAAAGCTCCTCCTCTACCAGCTCACCCAACGTTCGGACCCACGGCAAAGACACCATACCCACAAACCAACAGAGATCTCCTTCCCGAGAACAGAGATTTCTTTTTTGTGGTTGTGGGTGATTTGCTTTGGCGTTTTGGGTTGCTGTGGCTGAATGGTTGGCCTTTGGTTTGCCGGCATTAAAAGGTTTATTTATTTATTTATTTTTTTTTTTTTTTTTTTTTTTAAGGTTCTGGTGATTTAAGGTGGAAAATTTATTTTAGGTTTTGAACCAAAATTGGGGTTTGGATAGTTTGGGTTGTTGTCTTTACCAATATAAACTATGCAAATATGCAATAAATTTAGTCCGATGCGGCTTCAAATATTTTTTGGTTTAATTCAATCTTTATCGGGTAAAAACTACTTGAGTAAAAATCCAAGGGTTTGCTGGTGATTAGATTAGATGAGCTTTAACATGTGATTTTAATTAAATCGCAAACTCATTCCTATACAGACTATCAATTTCGTTCCTTTGTCTTGGGATCTTTATTGAAATTTCTTATATGTGTGTAATCCAAGTAATAGGGTAGTATATGTATATGCTAAATTGCTAAATTTCTTCTAAACGCACAGCAAATATATGGTTGCTGTTTTAAATCTTCTTTTATGGGACGGAGTTTAATATCATTGAACAATTTCTTATTCTTTGACATAGTTGATGTTAAGCTCTTTTGGAAAGTAAAAAAATCAAAATTTGATGATTTTTGATGCATTCATTCATCTTATGCATTTAATTGTAGGAAAAGGAAACTAGGTAGCTGATTATTTCAAGAAACAACAAAGGATCCTTGAAGGTTGTTTGGGTATGCTCTCTTCTAAACACACAAAGAAATATATGGTTGCTTTTTTTTAAATCAATATTCTATTTTTTATAGTTTGATTGTAGGAACATGAGAGAGTTTGAATGTTAATGTTGATTATAATTTCTCTCAGACTGATTTTGATGTTGGGTTTCTCCCAATTATGAATATTCATTGGTTAGAAAAGTAAGTGAACATAAGCAGAAACACATCCGGCATATATCACTAAATCAGTTATATTAGTTTTGCAAATGGAGAATCTTGATCCATTTAATGTAGTGCATAGTAGCTCAAAAAGCAATTTATAAATGGAGGATCTCGATTTATTTCATTTTAGGTTCTTTACATCAAACCGAAAAGCTATGAATTTTTTTTGTAGAAAAAATACAGCTTCATGGTTTATGTTTTGACTGTTTTAAATTTAGACTTAGAATAGTTTGGATTTCTTAGGTTTCTTTTAGTTTGGATTTTTAAACATGGATTGAGGTTGCAAATTCTTTTTAGTTTGATTACTTTATGGTAATTACCTCTTACTAAAACACTTCTCTCTAATAAAGAATAAGATATTAGGGGTGAGAAAATTGGATGGGGTAGATTTTTTGTAGGCCATGTGACCCAAGTTTTTGGAGATTGTAGAAGAGTGTTTAAATTGATTGGGAGACCATATGCAATTAAGAGCATGATTTATATCAATAGGCTACCTATTTAGATAATCTTAATTTTTTGGCGAGTTTTTTAATTCTTGGTAATTCATGTTGGCAATGACACGATTTTGGGTTGCATATGGTCTCTTCTATTACAACTAAAACCCAAAACCCATGTTGACAATGACACTGATTTTGGGTTGCATATGGTCTCTTCTATTACAACTAATTCTTGGTATTTCATGTTTTACACTGATTCTCTTCTATTAATGTTTCTTGAACGTTGGTTAAAAATTGGATTTTTACTATTTTGCAGGCAGGGATTTGGCATTTTGTTATCTAGGTTATTTGGTAATACAACATCAAGATGAGAACAGTCATGAATTTACCGGTCTTTCCTTTATTTTGTACTGTTTATTGCATATTTATTGGTAATATGTTTCTAGAAAGAATTTGAAATTGGAATATGGTTGCATATTTAAGTTTCTTGGTTATCTCAAACTTGGTTTTATGTTTGGTTTAATTGTTTCATCTCAAGATTTCCATTGTTTTATTGCTTTTATGCACAATTTGGTTTTAAATTGGATACAACTCTACTTCAAAGTTTTTTTTATAAAGTTCTGGTCTTTCTCGCATGCTAGGAATTTTAGTATTTGAACATATATTGAAGACTAATGGTACCCTTGGCCTCTATAGAGGTTTTGGCACTTCCTGTTGGATCATTGCCTGGTAGAGTCCTACCTTTGACATCACTTGAAATATCAAAAGATATGATGTTAAAATATATTGAAGGTTTAGATATAGCTGAATCATCATTAATTATTTTATTGTCATGTGAATTACATGTGACCGTTAATTTTAATCATCATTCAAAATATGGGGTGCAATTTCCAAGTTTAGGTGCAATTGGGATGGTAATGGAAAGTTATTTATATTTTGGAGTGCAAAGTGAAAGTATCCCTTTGTTTATGATGGATTTCTACAATTAACCCTATTTGTTTGTTTGTTTGAATATAAAAATATTTAATAGCCAACTATGTGCCTTTGGATGTGGTAGGTGAACTTATTCTTTCCATTATATACACTCCTTTTGTGTCATTTTTTATATCTAGAAATATGGGAATGATATTTGGAAGGAGAAAAATGGCTAGGAACACCCATAATGTATATTTTGTTATTACTTGATGGCTGTTACAATTCTAATGTCACATCATTTGGAGGTTTATCTTAATGTTCCAGTGATCTATTTTTTTTTTCCCTTCACAGTTAAAATGTGGACTAATGTGTTCTCCTCTTTAACATTTCTTATCACTTTAGGAGCTTGAGCTCCAGGGATGATATGGACAAAAAACCATCTCATATTTTTAGTTTAATTGTTTTGAGTAAGTAGTTTTGCATAAAAAATAAAAAATAAAATAAAAAAAGAAAGAAAAGAAAAGAGATGGCTGGAATGAATAATACGAGTTAATGTTTCTACTATAGTTGAGTTAATGTTTCTACTATAGTTGATGCTCATCTTTTGGGACAGTAATGATACTTCATATCCTTTTATTATGGATATAATTTTTATCTATTTTTAATTTTAAAAATTGGTAGTATTCTCGTGCATCATACGGGTTAGCGACTAGTTATTATTAAACTGAAGCTTTTGAAACTCCCACAATTTTCCATGTCAAAGACAAATATTAAAAAAATAATAAAACAAAAAAAATAAAACCAAAACAAAAAAAAAAGGTCCTTTCCCATTCCCTTTCACGATGCTTTTCATGATGCTTTGCCTTTCCCAATCCTATGCCTTTCCCACCATCTACCATCGATCATCTACCTTCTTCAGACCATCGATCTCCTTCATCAGACCACCGACGATGGCATCGCAACGTCATTTCCCATTCCCTTTCACGATGCTTTTCACGATGCTCTGCCTTTCCCACCATCGACCATCAATCATCTACCTTCTTCGCACCATCGATCTCCTTCATCGGACCACCGACGACGGCATCGCATCGCATGTAAAGATCCACCATACCCACCATCGCATCTAAATACCCAACAGGCAACTTTCTCAAACCACCGATATCTCCTTCCTCAAACCACCAATTTGCCTCGGGCCATTGATCTCCTTCCTCAGGCCGCCGATCTCCTTCCTCGGACCACCGATTTGCCACAAACCACCCACATCCACCTTTTACAACCCAGAAACGGCGGCCCATTTGCCATGGGTCTCATCAAGCCCATGGCCACAGATCCCACGATACCCATCTCCACTTCGCTCGCCCCACTCTTCCTCGTAATGCAAATGGAGCCCCATTTGCCGTGGGTCTCATCCAGCCCATGGCCCATCAACTATGTCGGTCAACAATACAACCAACCCAGCCCGTCGAGACCGGCCCAAAGGTATTATCTTATAAACCTATAATATATATATATATATATATTTTTTTTTTTTTTTGAATCCGAACTCTATAACTAGTAGGACTTTATAACTATTATCTTATATATAAATAGTTGATTATTATTAGGTTTTTTTTTTTTTTTTTTCCATGGCTGTTCAATTTCTAGGTTTATTGCTATTGCCTTTCTCTTCATTCTTTTCCTCCATTCGAATCAGGGTTAAAGGTATGGTATTCGTTTGCCTCTGTGATAATCTATGTACATTTGATTTCTAACTATTTTAGTGTGGATTTCTTAACTTTTTTTTGAATTTTAGTTATATGTTTTTGTGTGGAAATTGAGCTATTGGTTAATTTGAATTATTTTTGTGTGGAAACTAAGCTATGGTTTATTTTTTACCCCAGCCTATTTTGTATTCTAGAGTTGATTGAATTGTAGTTTTTGTGCAGACACTTAGATAATCAATTTGAATATATGTTTTTCCGTGGAAACCGAGCTATTGGTCAATTTGAATTGCTTTTGTGTGGAAACCGAGCTATGGGTTTGAATTTGTTTAGTGAAAACTGAACGAGGTGGAGTTATCGACTTGCTTCCTGATAATCTTAGCGAAATTGGTGTGGAGTACGTTGAGGTTAGTTATTCATTACATTGTTCATACTGAATTATATGTCTTTTTTTTTTTTTTTTTCTTTTCTTTTCTTTACAGATATGGAGCAAGTTTTTAATAGTTACAGCAAATATTTGGTTGTTGTTTTAAATCTGCTTTTATGCTTGGAGTTTTAATATCATAGTATATTGTAGTGTTCTGTTCACAAATTGTGATGAAGAAATTGCTGTATATATATATATATATATATGTTTCTTTTCATAGATATAATATAATTTTCTGTAACATTTTCTTCTTTGGTATATTTTGTTGTTAGAAGTATGGCTTTGATAATGTGTGGTTTATATGTAAAATTTGAAGTATATGTGCAGCTGCCCCTGCCTGATATCAGTGATATGACATGTCATGTTCTTTGAGAAGTTCCTTGTGATGTTCACATTTAAGCAAATCTAATATATGTTCAAATATGGAGTCGCTTGGATGCATGACTTGGTACAGGACAATATATCAAATAGTTTGCACTTAGCACAAGTAAACATAAGCTGATGAGCAAGCTTATGCTTGACTAATTTAAATGTGTCAAATTGGATGATAGCTGATACATCAGCCATCAAAGAGGGCATTTTCCTGAACAAATTTGTCTTTTATTTAGTTCAAGAAACATGCTAATTCTAAATTTGGCAAATTGTTGTTGGTCATTGAAGAACCATAGTCAGTAGCCACAAAGCCATCATAAAGGACTTAAATACAAAAAAATTGGAGTCCCAAAGACCTAAATTTCCAAGCTCATATTGAATTTTACAGTCTAGGCTTTTTTGTATAATACATTGTTGACTTTCATCATAAGCTCACTAAACAGGTGATGCTGTTCTTCTCTATATAATGTGACCCCAATTAGTCATCATTAAAATTAACCACTCACCCTGAAATGTGTACAACTTATCGTTTTAATAATGATTAACATTTATTGGTAAAATTATTTTATTTTATTTTATTTTCATGTTAAGCAACAATAAAAACCAGTTGGACCTAATTTTTTTTCCTCTTTGTTGTTGCTTGTGTAAGGTTGAATTTAATCAACCATTTTGTTGGCTTTATTCCGTACCAAATTTGCTTGTATTTCAACAATTAGTAACCCTGTATTTAGGTGGGATTTTTGTAAGGGTAGTGAGTGAGATAGTGTGATGAAATGCTCAAGAGTGTGCAAGAAAAACAGAGACTCGCGACTGGATCTTGCGGGTGACTCGCAGCTGTAAGCCGCTGTAAAAGACACGTGCCAGGCATGCCGAAGTTGAAGCGTCATGCTAGCCGGAGCATTACAGACAAAATAGGACAATCGGCCTCAGGTTATCTCGCACTGGATCTCGCGACTCGCCAAAGCCGCAAGGCCAAGCCGCGAGCCAGCCCTGTTTTGAAAAACCCGACTCTTCACATTCCATTCTCACCCTAGTATAAATACCCCTTATACCCACGAAAGAAAGAGAGCTTCTAGAGAGAATTTTGAGAGACAAACCCTAGAGAAAAACAAGATTGATTCATCCACAATCTTCACATAAGAGACTCTTCAAATTCCTCTACTCTCTTCCTCTCTATTGTTAAATCCTTGAGAGGCCTTTTACCAAAACCTTTTCTCACCATATCCATTACTGTGAAAGGGTTGTTTGGTGTTCTGGGAAGCGATTGGAAAAAAACCAATTTACATTGGTTGATGCTATGGTCAAGTAGCGTAATCCGGGAAGCTAGAAAAGAAATAGGTTCGACGCAACCTCGTTGGAGCAAGAAGCTTGGAGGGCTTAGATACATTGGGTAGATTAGGCTTTGAGGGTCTATTGCTGTTCACGTATCCCAACTACATTTTCTAGTGGATTACTTACTGCTTGGAGGGCGGTGGAGAGGTTTTACGTCGAGAGCTTCGATTTCCTCTTCGATAACACATCGTTGTGTTGTCCTTGTGTTTGCATCTTTCTTCCCTTAATCTTTGCCTTTTATTTTCTGCTGTGGATGTGATTTTAATTGGCTTAGATTGTTTACCAATTTTGTTTATAGCTTGTGTTCATTTTCCGCACACTAGTTGTTTGTCATAAAGCTTGAATTGGTTATTTTGTAATTGGGGGTCTAAACGTTCAAGGGTGTTTTACACACTATTTGAACTCTCAGCTTGATATTACGGGAATTTGATGGGATTGTCAATGGATAGTTGCAAATAACAAAGGGAGGGTGTATACTCGAAAGAGTCAAACCAAAACTTGCTTTGGGGGAGGTAAAGCTGCCATATGAGGCATTTTCAGAGGGTTGGGGACTTTACTAAGAGCACATATATGGGTGAATACTGAATTCTTTATATTAAACGCAATACAAACTCATTGACTAGGCCATATATATCAAATACCATTTGTTTGTTTCCATAAGAGGGCTTGTAGAAGCAGCTAGCATCATTGAATACAAAACAGAATTCTTAATAACCATGGTGTAAAAATATAGCTAAAAAAGGCACATGTGATTCTGTGCCAGCACATATTCACAGCCACTCAATGTATGGATCGGTTGCTCACAATTTTATACACCAGGCCTAAAGAATTCTCACTAAAAGGAATTGCTCTCGGCAAACAATGCACCTACAAAATGTGCGAGAAACTTTTAACCAAACAAAAAAATCTAACTATTTGAAACTGATTATCATTAAAATTTAATGAGAATTCATATACAGGGAATCATTGTGGACTATACTTGATCTTATAGAGCGAGTCATTATAGACTTTAATGGAGCTTTTGCATTACTTGATTCTAGCTCTGCCGCACATCTAACAATTCAAGAAGAAAAATTTTGACTGCTAACTTATTAAAGCCTTGGATCCCAATTCCTTATTAGTTTTTCCAATCTTAGTTTGATATGTAGCTCCTCTGTCAACTTCAAGTCTGTAATGTATCCAGCCTTGGATCTATGTTGTTGGTGAGGTAAATTAGTATTGGTAAATTAGTATTGTATTAATTTGTGTATGTGTGTCGTGAGTGTTTTTTTTTTTTTTTTTTTTTTTTTTTTTTTTTTTTTTTTTTTTTGCATTTGTGATGAAGAAATTGCTGTATATATGTGTACAGCAGCAAATATATGGTTACTGTTTTAAATCTACTTTTATGCTTGGAGTTTTAATATCATAGTATATTATAGTGTTCTGTTCGCAAATTTGGATTCTTTTTTCTATTTGTAAGTAATAATTATGGTCATTCAATATGGTGCAATGGATTTTTTCTTCTTTTCATTTTGCATTTGTGATGAAGAAGTTGCTTTATATATGTGTATAGTGTAATGGGGTGGTAGTATATTGCTTATTGTATTAATTTGTGTATGTGTGTGGTGAGAGTTTTTTTTTTTTTTTTTTTTTTTTTGTTTCTTTTCGTTTTGCGTTTGTGATGAAGAAGAACCAAAAATTCCTGATCCAATGTTCTATTTTCATTTTACTTTTGAATCTATAATAGTCTCAAGTCAAAGTTTCTTTATTGTCTATTTTTAACCTCTAAGACTTTGTCTTTTGTTATTTTTTTAAGCATAAAAATACACCACTATAGCAATTGATCTTTTTTTGTGCAACTCCCAAAAAAAAAAAACTTGGATCTAACAAGACTAACCTGTAGTGACTAACATATACCCATGCACAAAAAAGACCTCTTTTAGATAACCAAGTAGTACCAAATACCAATCCTTATTTTTTTAAAAAAAAAAAAAAAAAAAATCAAATAGTATCATTGTGTGTGTCAAGAGTTTTTTTTTTTTTTTTTTTTTTTGGCTGTATCTATAATAGTCTTAAGTCAAAGTTTCTTTATTGTCTATTTTTAACCTCTTAGACTTTGTCCTTCGTTATTTTTTTAAGCATAAAAATACACCGCTATAGCAATTGATCTTTTTTTGTGCAACTCCCAAAAAAAAAAAACTTGGATCTAACAAGACTAACCAGTAGTGACTAACATATACCCATGCACAAAAAAGACCTCTTTTAGATAACCAAGTAGTACCAAATACCAATCCTTATTTTTTTAATTAAAAAAAAAAAAAAATCAAATAGTATCATTGTGTGTGTCAAGAGTTTTTTTTTTTTTTTTTGGTCAGTATCTATAATAGTCTTAAGTCAAAGTTTCTTTATTGTCTATTTTTAACCTCTTAGACTTTGTCCTTCGTTATTTTTTTAAGCATAAAAATACACCGCTATAGCAATTGATCTTTTTTTGTGCAACTCCCAAAAAAAAAACTTGGATCTAACAAGACTAACCAGTAGTGACTAACATAACCCATGCACAAAAAAGACCTCTTTTAGATAACCAAGTAGTACCAAATACCAATCCTTATTTTTTTAATAAAAAAAAAAATCAAATAGTATCATTGTGTGTGTCAAGAGTGTCTTATTTTTTTTTTTTTTTTTTTTTTTTGTTGGCTGTAGATATGTGTACAGTTTTAATATGCAGTATATATGGTTGTTTGTTTAAAAATCTGCTTTTATCATTGTCATGAAAAAGTTGCTGTATATATGTGTACAATAGCAAATATATGGTTGTTGTTTTAAATCTTTTTTTTTTTTCTGCACTGTACTATTTGTCTTCTATTAATGATTCTTGGCTGAAAATTGGATTCTTATGTTTTGCAGGTAGGGATTTAGCATTTTGATATTTGGCTTATTTTGTAATACAACTACATGACAAGGAAAGTCAGGTATTTACCAGTCTTTCCTTTATTCTCATCGTTTATTGCATATTTATTGGTAATATGTTTGTAGAGAGAATTTGAAATTGTATAATCATATCTTTATACAAATTGTAATACAATTTGCATTTTATCAAATAATCATATCTTTATGTTTTTTAAATTCTGAAGTTAGTATGTGAATGCTATATTTTTCTTCAATTTTCCCCCTTTCTATAACATCTAATTGTTAATTTGTTATATATGTTTTTGCTATATAGTTATATTTATGAATTAAAATTTTGTGAATTCTTTGCTTTTAGTTTATTCCCCAAGCATGGAGTCTGCTTTCTATGCAAGATTGAGACAAAGATTAATTTTATCCGAAAAGAGAAATAGAAGGGGTACGATATTGACATATAAAAAAATATTTTTCTTTAAAAAACTCATAATTAGTATGTAACCTAGGCCAAACAAGAACAAGAAATGACGAGCCATTTGAAAGGAGTATTCGACGTAGACAATATAGCATTAATGATGAAAGCAGAAAACAACGTAAGTGTTACATTTTTTAGTTCTCCCAAAAAAGTTCTAAAATTATGAAGAAAAAGTGAATTTTTGTTTTTGTTGTCATAGGAAAATTTATGGAACCATTGGATTTAGGACCTCCAACAATAGTATGTGAACATTGTGGAGCTCAACTTTGGTATGAAGAGAGAACTGTAAAGTCAAAAACGCCTACAAAACCGAAGTTTAGTTTGTGCTGTTCTAAAGGAAGAGTTGAACTCCCTCTATTGAAAGAACCTCCTGTAAACACAAAATTTTCCAATTGCAGAAAATTAAACAATTGAATAGAAATATGGTTTGCAAATATAAATTTGTATTGGTGAATAATGAATACAATCTCTATTTCAATTCTTTTACAAAAGAATACCCTCCGATTCTATCTTCTTTGAACTTGACTCAAACAAGAGATCTTCTTAACTTTGGTTGGAAGATGGATTGAACGGTCTTCACAACAAATCTCTAGCTTTGAGCTTATTAGAGATTTATTGTTCTTCAAGTCTTCGAATGTGAAGGCTCTTAGGTTGAAGTTCTTTGGGGCTTTAGAGGCTTGATCCCTTGAGCTTCAAAGATTTGGGTTTGTTGAGGTTTATGGAGGCTTTTTAGCTTAGTTCCAATAGAACTTCAAAAAACTCGAACAAGAGATCTTCTTGACTTTGGTTGGAAGATGGATTGAATTGTCTTCACAACAAATCTCTAGCTTTAAGCTTATTAGAGATTTATTGTTCTTCAAGTTCTTCAAGCCCTTTGCATGTTCTATTCTTCAAGTTCTTCAAAGATTCTTGAGACAGAATTTCTCCAGAGCTTGGGCCTCTTGAAAACTTGGTGTTGAAAATGAGAGGGGATGTCCTCTATTTATAGTGATTTCAGAGGATAAGTTCCACTATGAATTGATATGCTTGAAAGTATGTAGCAGACTTTTGATTGGTCCAAATTCTTCTTAGAGATAATTATCTTTATTTATCTATTTTGATAAAGATCATATTTTGATAAAGATAATAATCAACAAAGATAAATAATTATCTCTATTTAATTTATTTAATAAAGATAATTATCTACCAATTTTGAATAGAAAATTTATCTTTATTTTATTTATTTATTTATTTTAATAAAGATAATTACCCATAAACTTTGAATAGGAAATTTATCTTTATCTTGTGGGCCAAATGACACATGGAAAATTTTGATATGCCAATGTGATGCCAATTTGGATGACACATGTCATTATCTAATTTAATTAATTTAATGACATTAATTTAGAATTTGCCACTAAACTTTGATGTGGCATTTTATAATTGGCATAAAATTTTGCCTCTTACACCTCCACCCTTTCTTGGAAACTTACTCAATATTACTAGTGATCAGAGATCAATAAACTTTCAACTAGGGATAAGAATCTACAACTCTCTCTTTGCTTTCACTTCTTTGGGGGGTAATGTTAATAGATCAGTGAATAATGGTTCTGGTCCATATGTGTTTCGTGTAAATGGTCAAACTCATCACAGAACTGGATCACTTCTTCCCGTCCATGGCTAAAAACCTAAGTATGCACATCTTTATATTTATGAAACTAATAATGAAGTTAAAAATAGAATTGATGTAGTTATACATGAAGATGATACAAATTATGTGGATCCAGATATTGTTACCGGGTTAATGGAAATGTTAGACCAGTGCAACCAATTGGTTAAATGTTTTAGAATGGTCGGGGACAGATTTGATGAATCGGATATACATAATGTCAGAATTCGTTTAATACGAAGTCGCAATTCTCGTGAAAGGCAATATGACTTACCTATAATGTTTGAGATAGCTGCTCTTATTGTTGGAGATTTTAATATTGAAAGTTCTGATAGAGATATTATTGTTGAGAATCGAAGTTTAGGATTGCAACGTATAAATGGGACTCATCCAAGCTTTATGGCATTGCAATATCCATTACTTTTTTCGTATGGTGAGGATGGGTATATGCTTGGTATAACTTGTAGGAATTTGAATGGGAGCAATTCTAGAAAAAGGGAATCAATAACAACGAGAGAATACTATGCTTATAGGCTTCAACAACGCTTTCATGAGGGCAAGACATTGTTGCTTAGTAGAAGGCTTTTTTAACAATTTATAGTGGATGCATACACTTCTATCAAAGAAGAAAGACTACAATGGGTTAGATTCAATCAAAAAAACATTGAGGTCAGAGCTATACTATGGTTTGAAAGATGCCGTTCTTCGTGGTGATACAGATCCCATTATCGTAGGCAAACGAATAGTCCTACCATCCTCATTTACTAGAAGTCCAAGGTACATGGTTCAAAATTATCAAGATGCAATGATGATATGTAGATGGGCAAGTTACCCAGATTTATTTCTTACATTTACTTGCAATCCAAAATGGCCAGAAATCAATCATTCCTTTGAATTTATAGAAGGCTTGAAATATGAGGATCGGCCGGATATTGTAGCAAGGGTTTTTAAGATAAAATTGGATGAACTATTACATGATTTGAGGCATAAATCTCATTTTGGAAGAGTTATTGCAATTGTGTATACAATTGAATTCCAAAAAAGAGGACTCCCACATGCACATATTCTTCTATTCATGGATCCAAAGGATAAGTGTCCAAGTCCAACAGACATTGATGGTATCATTATGGCTGAGATACCAGATCCAGATGAGGATCCTGTTGCTAATGAAGTCAGAAACAATTCATGTTGCATGGGCCATGTGGATTTGCAAAACCAAAATCACCGTGCATGATGAATGGTAAATGTACAAAACATTTTCCGAAAAGATTTTATGAAGAAACAACAATTGATGAAGAACGCTTTCAAGATATAGAAGGACAAATGATGGAAAAACAATAGAGATGAACAAAATTCTTTTGGATAACCGATATGTTTTACCTTATAATGTAGATCTTTTAGTGAAGTTCCAATCCCATTTGAATGTAGAATGGTGTTATAGATCTCGATCGATCAAATATTTGTTTAAATATATAAACAAGGGATCAAATAGAGCAACAATTGTTGTAGAAGAGAATTTGCCAAATATTGGGAGTGATGGACAAGAGACCGACATTGTTGTTGATGAGACAAAAGCATACTTGGAAGCATGTTGGAGAATATTTGAATTTCCAATTCAGTTTCAATATCCACCTATTGAAAGATTAAATTTTCATTTGGAAGACGAACATCCCATCATTTATCCGAAAAATACAAGCTTGGATAATGTTTTAAATATACACAGTATTGAAGAAACAAAGTTTACAGAATGGATGAAAACAAATGAGGCTTTTGAAGATGCTCGAGAGTTGACTTATGCTGAATTTCCTACAAAATGGGTATGGCATGGTAATGATAAGCAATGGCAAAGAAGGAAATCTAAATATTGTATTGGAAGAGTGTATTACGCACATCCATCAAGTGGTGGAAGGTTTTATTTGAGAATGTTGCTTAACATTGTCAAAGGTCCAAGAAACTTTAAAGAATTAAGGACTATAAACAATGTTACTTATCCAACTTATAAGGAAGCCTGTTATGCACTTGGACTTCTTGATGATGACAAAGAATGGCATGATTCCCTAATTGAAGCTTCGAGTTGGGCCAGTGGGCAACAATTGCGTCAACTATTTGTTACAATGCTATTGTTCTATGAAGTAGCTGATCCATTAAGTCTTTGGGAATCCAACTGGAAACTAATTACGTAAGATATACTAAATAGGCAAAGGCGTATCCTCCAATTCCAAGAACTAATTTTATCAGATGACCAATTGAGAAATTATGGATTGTATGAAATTGAACAAATCCTCCAACAATATGGAAGATCACTTAGAGATTATCCACAAATGCCCCAGCCAAATATGGATCTTATTCAAAATGGGAATAGACTTATTCAAGAAAAAATGTCGTTTGATGTATCAAGTTTGAAAAGAGAACATGAGATCCTAATTTCTGGCCTAAACAATGAACAAAGAATAATCTACAATTCTATAATGGAAGTCATTGCTCTTTGAAAGAGGGGGAATGTTTTTTGTCTATGGACATGGTGGAACGGGTAAAACGTATTTTTATAGAACCATCCTGTTTGGTATAAGATCAAAAGGCAAAATTGCTCTTGCGGTTGCGTCTTCAGGAATTGCTGCTTTGTTGCTTCCTGGTGGAAGGACTGCTCACTCAAGATTTCATATCCCAATTAATGTAAATGATGACTTTACCTGTGACATAAAGCAAAGAACACAAGCGGCGGAACTTCTCTCAAAAACAAGTATTTTACTTTGGGATGAAGCACCGATGGCACATAGGAATTGTTTTAAAGTTGTTGACCGCACGTTACAAGATATACTACAAATTGAAGATCCTCAAAATGCTGAAAAACCCTTTGGTGGTAAAGTTGTAGTTCTAGGGGGTGATTTTCGACAAATACTTCCAGTTGTGAGAAAGGGAAGATGAGAAGATATAGTCCAATCCTCAATTAGCAAGTCATATCTATGGAATGATTGTAATGTCTTTAGACTCCAAACAAATATGAGGCTTCTACAGGAATCAAAGATGAGTGGAATAGAAACATCATCTATAAAGGACTTTAGTGAGTGGATTCTTCAAATAGGTAATGGTGAATTGGAAGAAGGAGATGGGGATTACAACATTTCAATTCCAAGTGATTTGATTATCCAACCTTTAGAGAATCCAATGCAAGATATTATTGACAACACATATCCAAGTTTGGAAAATAAATACACAGATCTAAGTTACCTATAGGATAGGGCAATTCTTGCCCCTACAAATGAAGTTGTAGAAGAACTAAATGACTACATTGTGTCATCCTTAAATGGAGAAGTTCATGAATATCTAAGTTCAAATTCTATATGCAAGGCTTCTTCAAATGTTCCCGACCAAGATGTCCTATATACTGTTGAATTTTTGAACACGTTGAGATTTCCTGAATTGCCAAACCATAAACCGACATTAAAAATAGGTTTGCCTGTAATGTTGCTTAGAAACTTGAATCAAAATGAAGGTCTTTGTAATGGAACAAGACTCATTATAACAAGATTAGCTACATGGGTGATAGAAGCAGAAATCATAACTAGCACTAATATAGGCAAACGTGTGTTCATTCCAAGAATAACATTATCTCCAAGTGATTCAAAATGGCCATTCATGTAAAACCCGATGATGTGGAGGTTGTTAATTGTGAGCTTGCCACCGAGTGGCACAAGACTTTCCACTATATGTGATTTAGTCAGTTATCATCGTTATGATATCTATCCCTAATGTTGTAGTGTATGATATTTACATACAAGAGTTATTTGATAATTGATTTTGGATATGAGTTGCTTCTCTCTCTCTCTCTCTCTCTCTCTCTCTCTCTCTCTCTCTCTCTTCAAACCTGTATTCTTTTGATATTTTTCCCTTTAGCTCTTATTTTATAACTTTATTGTCATCATGTAGAATATAAGTACAATGTAATATTCTTAGTTCTTCTATCATTTTGCAATAATTGATGTGCAGCAATTTAATTTTGTTAAACTATGCATAAGAAGAGAAAAGAGGCCAACCCTATCACCCTCAAAGTGTTCGACAAAATGCCTGGCTTGGAGGCATGGCTTATAAAGATAGTTTTTGACCTTAACATAGTCCAAGTTTGTTTTGGATTATGTTTATCAGTGTACATGTTACAGGTATACTTTGTCTCAAAGCTATTCGATTACTTGATTACTATTAGGTTTAATTGTAAAGAAACTAAAGTTGAGTTTCTTGGATTTTATTAGGACATATGTGAATTGATGTTAGGAACATATGTCAATTTAGAATTGGCTAATCCTTTGACAAAATGCATTTTACTTGTAATTGGGTAGATCTAGGATGTGTTTAATGCTTCAAGGAACAAGGTTTCAAGTTCTAGTGTTAAAGCCATGCAAATCTGTCCAAGAAACAAGTGAAGAAGTGTTAGATTTTAAAGCTCGATAGCTAGAATCTATCGAGGTTTAAAAAGTCAAAGGCCGATGCTCAAAAGCTAGCTTGATAGATACCCTACCTGCCGAGATTTATGAAATTCAGTTTTTCAGAGTTGATTTTCCTCCAATTCGTGTGTATATGTTTGGGATTTATTTTCTCACAACCCTAAACATATATAAGGATTATTTTAAGGACCGTCAAAGGTTACGCAAGTGTGAAGCAAAGTTTTGTTCATGCAAATTGTGACTGGAGACAAAATTTGCCCTAGTTCATCTTTCTCTTGAAGAAGCTGCTGTGTTTGTACACCGTAGGATTTTGTGATCATCATGTGATGAATTGAAGAACTTTGCAGTCAACATCTTTCTCAAGTTGGTGATTAAGTCACATATTGGGATCCATGCATCTATTAGTTAGTCACGTCTTCGAGTCAGTGCATTAAAAGGAGAGATTGTTACTACAAAACAAGTCCAATTAGGTATTGGGGTAAGGGTTCAACTGTAGGTTGGTATAAGGTACTAGGATTCCTTTATTTATAACCGCTTGTTGTGATAATAGTGAATTCTCGGGAGTGGTGACCTTAAGATCACCTAGTGAAGTTTTTGCCGTGTAGGTTTTCCTCATTTGTAAACAAATCACCGTGTCAATTTAATTTCCGCTGCATTTAGTTAATTGATGATTTGTTTATGCTACCACGCGTATTGCATACTAATTGAATTAATTAATTAACTTGGCTAATTAATTTGTTAATTCATCATAAGGGATCAATACATTCTTGGCCTATTAGATTTTAAGGGGAAATTACTCATCAAGATTGTGTAGGCCATAAGGGTACAATTGGACCTGGTGATGTGCAAGTAAGACATATCGATTCTTTCAAGAATGAATACACACACACACACACACAGAAATGGAGTGGGTTTTTGCTCTTTTGGGTTGTAAAATAGCAAATCAAGTATTTACACCCTCAATGTTAGTACTCTTATATTGTAGCTAAGATAGAAAAATGTTTAGGTTTACATACCTGATATATATATATATATATATATATATATATATATATATATAAACCCAAATGGAGTGGGTTTTTGCTCTTTTGAGTTGTAAAATAGCAACTAAGGTGCTTACACCCTCAATGGATGGAGCTTGCTTTAAAGGATCTAATTGTTGAAATAGGAACTGGAGTTTTTATGCCCCAATACTAGTGCTCTTATGTTGAGACCAGTTAATATTATTAAAATAAGGTTGGTTGAAATTTCAAATTCCCAAATCGCAATAGGTGAGCAGTGAACATCATAGATAACCTCAACCATATGATTTTGTCATTGAACAAGACATGGTGGGGACAGAAGTGAACCTTTTGACAAGTGTGCTTCCGTTGGCTAAAGAGAATAGTCTTCTAATATATATATATATATATATATATATATATATATAAAACCAAAGCTTTTAAAGCTCCCACAATTTTCCACGTCAGCACAATATTAAAAAAAAACATAAAAAAAAAAAAAAAAAACTTTTCTAAAACCCAAAAAAAAAAACTTAAACGCAAAATCGTAGAAGCCCTAAGCCTCTAACACACTCTACCTTCTCCTTCCTCCAAAATGCAGACCATGCTCTGCCGTTCCCCCACACGCAAATCGCAGCTTAACGGCTCCACCCTTCTCTAGTTCTATATTTGTCGGCCAACCATAAACATTTTGTTTCTAAACATTCTATTTTTAAAGCCCCACCGTTTGATTATATCTTCAGCCCTCAAGTATACTCATCCAAAACCTTCTTCTCTCTAACCATTTCACCCCTTCCTAACGCAAACCTCCGGGTTTCACCAAGAAAAAAACATGCAATACACAAATAGTGAGAGAGCCGATCCGATCTACTAGCTTTTTCTATTTTGTGAGCTTTGCAGAATTGGGATTGAAGGAGCAAAATCAAGATGCCGTGGACGTCCTTTTTTGATTCAAAATCGTAAAAGCTTTCTTACTCTCTTTCTCTCTCCAAGTGGTGTGAGGTCAAATATTTGCTTTCTTTGTTCTATTTTTAAAATTTTAAATATCAGATTCGTATGTTTTTTCTTTTCATATTTCCCTTTTATCTTCAATTTGCCCTCTTTGTTTGTTTGTTTATTAGTTTTTCAAGAGATTGCTTTACAACTCTGTGTTAATTTGTGCTAATTTGGAATTCTTGCAGGTTATGTGGGTTAATTTACAACTGTGTGAATTCTTTAATTCTTATGAGTTCCAGTTGGTAGAGCATTGCTTTTTAGTTATGAGGGATATAACATTTTTGTTCCTTAGAATGTACTAAATTCCTTGGCAGTAGGATTTGCCCGCATGGCCCCCTACCCATGATTGGGTGCCTATAAGAACTGTATGTATCATGGTAAGTTTCTTATGAAAGTAGGTGCATTAGATTTTTCTTAACAATGATTTATGAACATTATGTGTCATGTTAAGTTTATGTTGCATGATACTTATTTAAAATATGCAAATTGATGATTGTTGAAGTATTGTTAAGTGCCCACGTCTCTTAATGGTTACTTTTGATGCAGAGATCATATTCAAGGGGAGTCACTATCCAATGTAGAAACAAAAAGAGAGCAAGGCCTTCCTTTGTGTATTTGAGCAATGGAAAAAGTAAGTCCTTCAAGTTGTTGCTTTGAAATAGTTGAATTGCTAAATGAATAGATAAGAAATAACTAAATGAAAGGAGTTGCAAAAATTGGTTTGTCTTATAACCCCAGTTATTTCTTTGTGATTTGGTTGAAGTTTGCATACAGAATGCTATGTATATGCTCTAACTTGATTTCAATATTATAAAACTAGGAATTAGACAATGCATTATCTTTTATTTGAGAATGGAAATTGATTTGACATAAATAGCTCTAATAATCTAATACAGGACACTTAGCTTTTGACGTAATTATTGCTTAGATTGTGAAAATTAGTTGGATATGTGGATTTAGATGGATGTGTTTGGTAGATTGTCACTTGAAGATATAATTTATAAAAAATTATAACACTAATTATTCTTTAATTTTATGCAGGCTTTGAGGTTGATTAAAATGCAAAGACATTCAGTGGCAATTTGCCAATTATTTCACCGTAAGGGACATTTGGATCCTCGAAAAATGGATGCACTTAATAAGGTCATGTAGGACACTCGCCCATGAAGATGTCTCATCTATTGTTTTGAGTTTTGTTATTGCATTTACATAGCTGCCAAATATGTGTTGATGGACTTAATGGTTGTGTCTTTAATTTATTTAACAAGAGATTTGAAATACAGATTAATAACAATTTATAGAACTCAATGTTTTATGTTGAATACATATATGATGTACTCTTCTATATAATGCAGATGTGTTGTATTATGTTTTCTACTCTTTTTAAGTCATAGAAAAAGAATATGACATCGGTGACTATATTCTATTTATTTATTATGAAAATAAGGTTGCGATCATTATTGCAATTTGTTTATTTGTTTATTCACGGTATATATGTAACTATGAAAATAATTACATTGTCAATGAACTTATGGTAGTGGTATTAATCTTATTGGCATGTTTGTATTTTTATGGAGCTGATATACAAGATTTCTTTATCCCTTATTTGTCTTTATAATTTTTTATTGGGCACAAGCACATTGTGTACTAGGTTTGACAATGTTTAATATTTGAATTAGTGAAGATTTTATGTTATGCTTGGGTCTTCTGATTTAGTGCAGCAAATGATAATTGCAATATTGTTTTTTTCTTTTTAATGAATCTCATGCATCGCACAGGTTAGCGACTAGTAGTTACTAGTTACTGATATTTTTTACTTTTTTTTTTTTTTTTTGAGAAACAAATACACATCATAAGGAAGAGAAAAAGAAATTCTAATACAAAAATACATCACAATTCTCTTCAAAATTCATAATTATTAGTTATGAGGTTACTTAGACCTAATTACATGAGCCATGGGACCCATGACATAGGACCTCCTACAATCAAAATTTTTGCTATAATTTTTGTGTGATCTGATTTTTTTTTTCTTTTAAATAAGATTTTAAATTTTTTATTTTCATGCTATTATGGTTTTTAGTTAAACTAAAATCATTTTTATTAAGATATTCATTTGTTTAGAAATAGAAACATTTTTATTATTATTTGAGAATTAAGTTTTTCCCAATCTTTAAATTTACCCATAAAATATCCGACAAATCTAAAAGAAAAATGCCTTTTAGCGGCGAAGAATTTTTGACAGACCAAAAAAGCCCTCTCAAAAAATCCTATTTCCGATGGCAAAATAAAGCCCTCGCAAATACTTGGTAAAATGTGAAACATTTGTGACCAACAAAAAAAGTTGTAGCAATTATGTGTTGTAGCTGTCACAAATGCTAATATTTTGGAGGGAAATTTTCCCTCCATATTATTTGCGAGTGACAACTAAAATTCTCTCATAAAAAGTGTATTATTTATGATGGTTAAAAATATGTTGTCACTAATACTAAATTATTTACGAGGGTCAAGATCAACCTTCTCAAATAATCATTAAAATGTCAAAATTTTTGGAGGGAAATGTTCCCACCAAATTATTTCCGGGGGACAATAAAAATCCCCTGTAGAAATTTTTTTTTTTTTTTTTTTTGTGGGTTAAAAATATTCCCTTACTAATACTATATTATTTGTAGGGGATTCTAGCATTTTACCCTTATTTTTTTAAAAATTTAGCAATATGTCCCTGTTTTAAAACTATTTAGGTATATGCCCTTGTTTTGAAACTCGATTTTACTAAAATCAAGTTTCGATTAGTTTAAAATCAAGTTATGCCCAATCAAACTTGAAAAAAAAAAAAAAAAAAAAAAAAATTTGCATGGAACTCAAGTTCCATACCTATAGCTATGTTTTGATTGTCCTATAGTGGCATTTTAAATGGAACTCAAGCTCCATGAAATCGAGTTCCACGCAAATTTTTTTTTTTTTTTTTTTTTTTGATCGGGCCAAACCTATAGCTATGTTTTGATTGTCCTATAGTGGTGTTTTATATGGAACTCGAGCTCTGTGAACTCAAGTTACATGCAATTTTTATTTTATTTTATTTATTTATTTTTTTTCTTAAGTTTGATCGTTGCCAAACCTATAGCTACATTTTGATTGTCCTATAGTGGCGTTTTAAATGGAACTCAAGCTCCATGAACAAGAGTTCCATGCAATTATTTATTTTTTTTTAAGTTTGATCATCCGATACTCAATTTTCTATAAATTGAGTTTCAAAACAAAAGGCACAGACCTAAATAGTTTCAAAATAGGGACATATTGCTAAATTTTTTTAAAAATAAGGGTAAAATGCTTGAATCCCCATTATTTGCAAGGACCAAGATTGGCCTTTGCAAATAATCATTAAAATATAAGCTTTTTTTGGAGATAAAAGTTTTCGTCAAATTATTTGCGAGGGGCAATGAAAATCCCTCGTGAAAAGGATATTATTTGTGAGGGTTAATAAAATGCCCTCACTAATAATAATTATTTGTGAGGACTGAGGACTAAGATTGACCTTTGCAAATAATCATTAAAATATAAAAACTTTTGAAGGGAAATTTTTCCCTCCATACTTTTTGCTAGGGACAATAGAATTTCCTCAAAAAGTGTATTATTTGTGATGGTTAAAAATATACACTCACTAATAATAAATCATTTTAATGTCCAAGATTAGCCTTTCAAATTAATCATTAGAATATCAAATTATAAATTAATGCTTCTCATAACACATTTACCAAACATTTATTCATTGTAGTTTTTATTTTATCTTGTTTTTTAAAAAATTAAAAAGTAAAATTATTATATGTGAAGCTATAACTTAAACAAAAATAATATTTCAAATGCATACCTACGGAATTGATTAAAAATGGCTAAGACAACCAAAATCGATTGAAATTTGAGTCAAAGTGGAACAAAGGGGGTTTAAGTGTATTGGTTTAGTGACTAGAATGAAATATTTTGTTAAATTAAACCGAAATAGAACTAAATGATTACTATGTTTCTAGTAATATGTTTTTTTGTAATAAATATAATAGACTAGTTGAAAATATTTTTCTACAAAAGATTCAAGATAAATTTATGCCTGGTAATAATTTGCCCATATAATAAAGGGTAAATTTTAGGTACAGTATTTTAGGTGTAGTACATTAGGTTTTTTTTTTTTTTAATTGAATTCAAAACCTTGGGGCATTAACAAAAAAATAAAAATAAAAATAAAAATAGTCTTGTCTTTTCCAATGACAATTAAGTTCAATGCAACCAAACATTTGAATTCAATTGGAGATCCTAATATAGTGCACCTAATGTATTGTACCTAAGTTTTATCTTTTGATAAATTGGTTTAATGATATTCACTATTTTATTACCCATTTGAAGTGGGCATTAAATGGTTTACCATTCAATAACTTTTAAATAATTGACTTTGCTCAATAACACTAACTCTTCAAAATAACCATCAGATCGACATACGGCCTCGGGCCCATTGGGCCTTGGGCCTTGCCCCAAACACATCCCTAAGACTTTCTTAAGCCCAAACCCAATGGTATGACCGTTCTATTGATCACAAGTTAGATAGGCTCATGCCAATCATGTATGGATTAGTCGGGGGCTGTACTTACCAGGGCCAGCCCGCAACCTCGGCTGACTCGGTATTGCCTTGGGGAATATCACTCGGTATTGTCAGGAATAATCGGATCGGGCCCCACCCACACGAGTGAGACCAAAAGGTAATCATGAGCACCCCACCAACCTCAAGGTATAAATAGTAAAAAGGAGTAGAGAGAAGGGGTTGGTCATTCTGAGCGAAAGAGAGAGCAAGAGAAAGAGAGAGAACACTAATAAAGGGAAAGTAACTTAAAGGGAGAAGAGAGCTCTACTAAGGAAAAGCAACACATAATCTAGGCTTGGCTAGGAATTACCTATAGTAGGAAATCCATAGCCACATTATAAATTAATTGTCACCCCAATTCCGAATCTAAAATGATTCAAATACCTTTGATATGCCTAATATGATCAAAATATCCTCAAAACTTCAAAGATTGAAATATCGGTAAAACAATTAAAATGACAAAGATACACATAAAATTTCAAAAAGTCTCATTGGAACCAAACACCACCACCACCACCACCACCACCATGCATCCTCACTAGCACGCATCCTCATTGCCACAGATATAAAATTGGATTAGTCAATATTCTTGCATTTTCTTAGCAACCAAACACCAAAACCCATTGAGAACAAAACCCAGCAAACACCAAAACATCTCAAATCCAAAAGACCAAAACCCATTGAGGCCAAAATCAAGCAATCAAAAAACCCACCCCACGACTCACCACTGGACCCAACCGACCACCACTTCCACAACCACCAACCACCACCACTATGGAAGGACGAGGCAAAAAGAGAGAGATCATCGAGAGAGAGACCCACTAAAAGAAAGACATTTATTTGAGCAAAAGAAAGAGTGAAGCACCAATCTTTGAGAGAGAGATATCGATTTGAGCGAGAGAGAGACCCACTGGTTTGAGAGAGAGAGAAACCGATCTAAGAAAGGAGAAGTTTGAGACATTTGAGTTTGATTTTTTGTTTCTTTTCTTGCATTTTCTTAGCGACCAAGCACTAAAACCCATTGAGAACAAAACCCAACAAACTCCAAAACACCAAAACATCTCAAATCCAAAACACCAAAACCCATTGAGACCAAAACCAAGCAATCAACAAACCCACCCCACGACTCACCACCGAACCCAACTGACCACCACTTGCACAACCACCAACAACCACCACCATGGAGGGACGAGGCAAAAAGAGAGAGATCCATCAAGAGAGAGCCCCACTAAGAGAGAAAAATTTATTTAAGAGAAAGAGAGAGTGAAGCACCAATCTTTGAGAGAGAGACATCGATCTAAGTGAGAAAGAGGCCCACCGGTTTAAGAGAGAGAGAGAGAGAAACCGATCCGAGAGCGGAGAAGTTTAAGACATTTGGGTCTAATTTTGAGCAAAATTAAGAGATAGAGAAAGCGGATCGATGAGCGATGAGCGAAGAGCAAAGATGGTAGTGCTCGGTCATGGAGTTAAAGAGAGATCTGGTGGTGGCGATGTGATGAGCGAAGGTGGCGGTGCTCGGTCATGGAGTTAGAGAGAGATCTAATATTTTTGGAAAGGTTAGAGAGAGGAAGGATTGAGAATGTCTTAGAAGATTTGGAAAACCGGTTTGAGAATGAGGTTTTAGGGCTAAAGTTTTCTTTTGAGTGTGTGATTGTGTGAGAAAATGCTTAATAAAATATTATTTTGATTAATTATTATTGATTTAAGAATATGAGTTATATTTTGGGAAGAACACAAAGAACATAAACATGGTCTTCCAAAAAATTAATAATAATGAAATGAATAAAAAAAAATTTAATTATCTTATTTTATTTTAAAAAAATTAATTAATTTTTAAAAAATTTTATGTGATTTATTATTTATTTTAATGCTAAATAAATTAAACTAAATGATTTCAAATATTCATATATTTTTAGAAGTATTAATTACATGGTATGGGTTAGATTGAAAGTTTTGTCAACAACTCCAATTTTTGCATTTTTAAGAGAATCTATCAACTCATGAAAACAAATTTAAAGTATCGTGTTGGGTTAGATCATGTTGGCTCTAATTTATTTAGTCGATGGGTTTAATACCTACTCATTATCCCATGAGAAGTGTTTTGTCTATAATATTTTCATAACAAATAAGTTGTTATTGGTTTAAATTTGAATCTATTAGAGCATTAGCATTGAAAAATTCCAATTCTACTCTATTTTACCATTCCAAAAAGTCACTTTATCATTATACCATACCATTTTACAATATCTCAACATCCCAAAACTCTATTTTTATTAAAATATTAATTTTTAATCTGTCTTTATTATTTCTTTCTAACTGTCACTTGTTCTCTATTTCTTCATTTTCCCTCTCCTTTGCCCAGAACATAAACACCACCTCATTCACTCACTCTCAAGCTCAAACCAGTATCAAAGGATGTACATGACCATGTATTTAAGAAACATATAGAAAAATGAAATCAAATCAGTATTCATTTTCCAAAACCAAACCTAGTCTCATTGAGGGAAAAAAAATTTACTGAGCATTCAAAAATAAAAACAAAAAATCTACAATTTTGTTCCGATAAATTTCTTTCAGTCTTTCTCTCTATCATTTTCGCAACGAAGCTCCCTTCTTGTAATGAAAACCATCATTCAATCCCAATAAGCCGCAAACTTCTTTTCCCCAAAAAGACCCAAAAAACTCGAAAACAAAAGGCACCCTTTGCATCTATTTTGCTAGAATTGAGATCGAAGATTGCTGACTCTATGTTTTTTTTTCCCCGAAAGAAAACATAGATCAATTCAACCAAACAAACCCAAATCAAAAAAATTTCAAAATAAAATCCCATACCCACAATCGCAAGAATAGTGAGACCCACAATCGCCGTCCACCATGGCACCAACCATCACTACCCATCCATCCTCCTCAAACCCAAACAATTTCAACCATCCAACATCACATAATTTACTGTTCAAACCCAAATCAAATCTTAAAAGTAAAAACTCATACCCATGATAGCTAGCTCCAAATTGTGACCTTGCCACTACCGCCCACCACTTGTCTTAACCCAAAGAATCGCCACCACCATCCTTGTAGATCCCTACCTAATCACCGGCCACCATCCTCGTATGGCATGAGTTTTGTGGGTGAATCGGCTCTGAAATAGTTCCGATGGCAGAGTTGGTCATTTACTTGAGTATGAAACCCTTGTGGCTTGTTTTCGGTGAATGGGTGAGGGTGAAGCTTCAAATGATGGAGATCGGAATCGGTTGAGATGGGTGAGGGTGAATCGGGTGAGAAATTTCGGAGATGGAGATGGGTGAGAAATTTCGGAGATGGCTGAGAAATTTCGGAGATAAGAGAGCGGATGGAGAAACAGAGAAGGAATAGAGAGAGAAGTGCCCGCGCAGAATGTGTTGATGAGAGAGAAGCTTCGGGGAAACATGCTAATAAAATATTATTATTTTTTTACAATACTGTATACAGTACAATTCTATGTTTAGAATTGTACTATAGCATTATTGCAAAAAAATTTGCAACACTGCCTTTGACAATTCCCTAATGCAAGAGTTTTTAAGGCTTTAAATGTCAAATTTTCCTTAAATTGCTAATGCTCTTACTGAAAGTCTGAAATTACTTTTTCATCCACAATAAACAAAATTTTCCCTTTTCACTCTTTCCCTCACAAAATTTCCCTAAATTTTTTTCCCTCTCAGTCTTTTCTCTCTCACGGTAATCTCTCTTTCTTCCCTCACTCCTCTTCTCTCTTTTTCCCCTCCATCGGACCCATCTGCCACCGCCACCCATTGCACAGCCACCCATCTGCCACCGCCACCCACTGCACAACCACCCTCTGCCACCGATGCTAGCCACCGCCGCCGCCGTCGTCGACCTCCAATGTCGCTGTTAGATGCGACTTGGTTTCAGTATTTGGTCTTTTGGCCTTCAATCCAGCCACTTTCCCTTATCCTTTCAGCCAATTATATATCACACTCAAGCATTTTACTCATTCGATGCCATTCTGCTTGGAGCGTTTTATCTCCTTCTCATAGCTACTTTCCCTGACTCAATCGGAGCATGTTTTGGTCACATTGATTTCACCTTCTAATTCAAGGTTTGATTATTTTCTATTCTATAAAGTTTAATTTGTTTCTCTCTCTGCAAATCACCCCCTTTTCTCAAAAAAAATTTGCTGTTGCTGGGGTGGACTTAACTAGCAAACTTTTTATTACATGCACAGAAATTGTTTGATAGAATACCTGAATGTTTTCTTCTTTTTGTAGAATCTAACTTTGTAAAATTTCCATTTTGCAGGTCTATTACGGGGACATGTTTATTTCTTCCTACAGTATATACAAGATTTGGTAATCAACGTTATTTTTCTTGGATGTCTAATTAGCCGTGACTGAATTTTTCCAGGTCGCGCTAGATAAATTGGTTAAACCATCAAACACTGTCACTGACTACAACACCAGGTACACTTTCGTTTGAGCTTCTAGTAGACATTTATACACTTTTGTTTGAGCTTTTGGTAGACATTTATTTGGATATTTTTGAGCTGATTTTTAAGAAATGAACTCAACAGAAATATTTGGGTTTTGGAAATCTTGTGTTTTCGTCATTAAAGCAAGCTGTAATGCTAAGAAACTTTGTTGGAGTTTTAGCAACTTCCCATGATACATATTAATGTTCCCAGTATGTATCATCAATACTGTCTTTTTATTTATTTATTTAATTTTTTTTTTTTTTTAAGTATGACTGTTTTCTTATTTTATATATCATATACTATATAATAAAAGTTGAGTCTTACACACTGTGACTGTGCCAATTGGATGTCCTCTCTCTCTGTATGTATGTTATCAGTTTTCATGTCCAGAGTGTTCATCATCATGAACACGATGTTCATTTTATTCAATAAAATTTTTATTTCCTATATATATATAAAAAAGCATATATGTTATCAGTGTGTCAAAAGTGATTTGACTTGACTATTTTCCATTGATCATAATTCATTGTGGATATTCAGGTTTAGTGGAATCACATGTGAGTTGCTAAATGGGGTGACTACAAGCCTTAAGGAAATTCAGGTTTGTTACTTGGGTGTATGCTTACTTGATTAACATGATTGTATGCTGTTGCTTCACTGATTGATTGCATGTTAAGACTACTTTATATATATATATATATATATATATATATATATATATATATTTATTTATTTATTTATTTATTTACAGTTGCTTCCATGTTCAGGAAGATTTTCTAAAGCTGGTTTACAAAGAGACCATCCTTGTTGGGCATTCCTTGGAGAATGACTTGTTAGCATTAAAGATCTCTCATGGTTTGGTGATAGATACTGCAGTATTGTACAAGCACCCCCGTGGTGTATCTTACAAAACTGCTCTAAGAGTTCTTGCCAGGAAATTTCTTTCTCAGGAGATACAGCAGTCAAGCAATGGTCATGACAGTATTGAAGATGCAAAAGCTACTATGGAACTAGCACTTTTAAAGATTCGATATGGCAAGTACTTCTTTTCCATTGTACCATTAGCAAATGGAAATTTGAGCAATAGTGGAGATTTGGAGAATTAATAGTTTGATTATTTGATAGTTCCAACTTGGAAGATCTTTAAGAAAAAAAAAAATAGCTTATATATATATATTCATTAAGAAAAGCAGGTGGAAGATATTAATTATCATCTTTGCAAGTTTTTTTCTACTTTAAAACAAAATTGGGCTCATTACACCAAACGCGGTCCTTGTGAAGAGCCAAATTTCAACTAAATGAGGTTCCCTATGAAATGAGGCAGGGAATGGAGCCACTGTGTCCAGTGTCATGGAGGATACTAGTGGAGATATAAATGTAGATGTCATTGTCATTGTGGCTATATAATACTCATATCTTGTCTGTAACAACCTGTGTTCTGAGTAACTTATTATGAAACATAGGGATAATATTTATCTGTTAAAATATATTTAATTTTCTTTGGTAACCCCTTTAGAGGTTATAGTTTACATTTGTACTTGCTCTTATATTCTTTTCTTTTGGAATTAGGACCTGAATTTGGATGCTAGAATCCGCAGCCTCTATGCCACGTTACCCACTAATACCATGCTTATAATTTGCACTGGCCATGGTGATACAGCAATTGTCCATAGGTAATGCTCGTTGGACCTGTTTTATGCATTTACTATGCCATGTTTCCTTTTTTTGTACTCCAAACAAATATAACTTTTTATTTAAATGCCAATAGCCAAGTAATTGACAACATATTTGGACCAATATTTCCTTATACCCGCATTCAGATGGTTTTTGATATATTTGGAATCCGTACATTATCTAGAGGAAGTCAGCCTTGTATTCTTCTCTTGCTTTAAAAACACACACACACACACACAACTATCATGTTTAATTTGGTGCCACTGCTACCAGCTTAGAAGAATGATTATCAACTTAACCTTATTGTGAGCTCTATTTTAGTGTTTCTCTGCCTATGAGTTTCAGCGTCTCTTTTTTATTTTTAAATCTTATTTTGATCTGTCAGATTATGGAAAATCCATGACCTGGACAATGATTGAGTATTTTAGGTGATGAATCTAGTGATAGGTTCTGCTAGTGTGGTGGAATTGGATCTGGGTCGCAGCTTTTGCCAATCACCTCTCTCTCTCTCTCTGTGACCTGCTGAACTTTGGTGGGTTATTGAGTATAATGGAAAGTGTCTGGGTGAATTTCACTTATTTCCTCACCACCAAAGTTCATTTACTGTTTTAGTGACGAGCAAATTGAGAGATGAAGTCCCCCCCCCCCCCCCCCTCTTTTCTTTTTTTAATAGACTTTATCTTCATTCAAATTTAAGGAGGTTGGAAGGAGATCATGGAGTCATACTAAAACAGTGACCCCTGCTGTTCCAACTTTGCCTCTTACAGACACCCAACAATTTAGCTCCGAGTTTTCTTCCTTTTTACAATTTTGTATCAACTTATTTTTTATCTTATTTTTATGTAATGTACTTTTATGTTAAAAAGTAGGAGCAAGCGTGGGCAAGTTAGAAAAGCTACGGTCTTTCCCCCTTTAGTTGATTATATAGACACTCATTTGCTTGGACTCAAGCTCAATGTCTAACAAGCAGTACACCTGCCAATTCATGTTCCCTTTTTTAGAGATAACCAATATGAAAATTGATTTGCAATTTTCTGTCAACCCATTTTATGTATAGCATTAGATGAAAGCTATTTTATTCTTGGTCTCAAGTTTTTAAATAGTTCTTTGAATTGTCTATATAAATTTTTTTTGTAAAAATGCTCTCTAATTTTATAAAGAACATTCTGGTTTGCTTGATCAGAGTTGGGATATATGTAGTCTGATTTAAATCTAACAAGCATAGGTTAGAGGTTTGTGATGATGCCTTCTTAGTTCTTAGTGTCCATCTATTATTTTCTTTGGAAAGTAGAGTAGACACCTAGGCTACAGGGATTAGTCTTTTGCGACAAGGACCAATTATACTTTTGGATTCCAACTACAATGCTAAGGTAAAATTTATTTTAAAAAACATTGTAGTCTATGATTTCCTTTATAAAATTCTTGAATTTGTCTTATATATATTGCTACTGAACATTTTAATTATCTTCCATTTAAGTTATTTAACTCACTGAAGCTCTCTTTCTTTCTCACATTGTCTGGAATCAGCTTTCAGATTTTGGTCTTCCAGTGTCCAATGGGGCCCAAAACAGGAACAACATTCAGCTTTCAGGAACTTTGGGTTATGTAGCCCCAGAGTATCTTTTAGATGGTATACCAACTAAAATTGTAATAATTTCTTCCCGTATTCTTAAGTCTGACTGGTTGCTAATGTCTATAAATATATAATTTTTCTTTGCTAACTATATAATATAATAAAATCGTTTCGATCCTAACAATTACAATAATGTTATGAGACTGTGATGAGTGTAATATACATTTTAAAATCAGTGTGTCTTTTGATTAAGCTATCTTAAGCACATGCACATGCACTGCCACTTAAGGGCTGATCAATCATGTTGTGAATTTCTCCTAGACAAACACTTGTGCCTAAAGTTGGCACTTGGTAAGGATATCAATGTTCAGTTTTCATTTCATGTGGTAGTTTGAATCAATAGGTTTCATAACTACAAATTTTGATTGAAGTTCAATTGATACTGAGGGTGGGGAACACTATGTAAGTGGAATTTATTCCCTGGTAAAATCAGTGCTGCGTAGTTGGATGTGCAAAGAGCAATTGTAAGCCAAAGATTTTTAGATATAAATATGGATGATGTGACAGTGGACTTGTAAGTTTAATTTCGTTGGAAAGTTGTTTAATATGGTTCCCCGCAAACAAGAGTATGTTTTCAACTTTTGAAAACAAAATTCAATGGACCGAATCAGACCAAGTTGTGCGGAATTAGAACAAACGGACCAAAGTAGACTAAATAGAACCATAGTAGACAAAATGGACTAAATATAACCAAAATAGACCAAATGGCCCGAATATGACTAAAGTAGACTAAAGTGGATGGAATGGACCAAAAAAGACTAAATAGAACCAAAGTGGACCGAATAGAACCAAATTGGACCAATATGGACCAAATAGAGCCAATGTGGATTGAATGAAGTGAATGGACCAAATACGAACAAGGTGGACCAAATAAGAACGAATGGACCGAAGTGGACTAAATAGAACCAAAGTGGACAAAATGGATTGAATATGACCAAGCGGACCAAATGGCCCGAATAGGACTGAAGTGGACAAAATTGACGGAATAGGACCAAATAGAACCAAAGTGGGCAAAATGGGTTGACTAGGACCAAAGTGGACAAATTAGGACCAATATGGACCAAATAGAGCTAATGTGGACTGAATGGACCGAATAAAACCAAAGTTGACTGAATAAGAACCAATGTACCGATTTGGACCAAATAGAACTTTAGTGGATAGAATGGACTAAATGAACCAATTAGGACCGTCTTGACTGAATAGGACCAAACTAGACCAAAGAGGATAGAATGGACCGAATAGAATCAATGTGAACCGAATGAGACTTTTGAATATTTATCATTTTTAGGGCTCATATTTCCAATTTATAATGTCTATTTTCTTGGTATTCATTAACTCAAAACTATAGAGTTTAACCCAAATATAATAAAATTTCATACTTTTCAACTCAAAAATTAAAAAAAAAAAAAAATTGTAAGCTAAATCTGAAAAGCCAGCCTACAAAAAGAATCAATTTGAGGCCTAATTAGTCTAACATGAACTAAAGGAGACTAAAATTGACTGTGTGAGTTGAATTGGACCAAATTGGACCAAAATATATCTAATTGGATAGAATAGAAATTGTTTAATTTTTAGGGAGAACAAATTATCTTCAAATAATTTTAGAGAAAAAATTACACATTATATTACCAAGCAAAATAATTATTTATCCACATTGGCTCTACGACTAGTTCCTTTGATTGTCAAGAGTCTTATAATTTAATTGGTTGACAACTCTTGATGTTTCCAACCAAGACATTTAGGCTGCGTTTGAATCGACTTCAAAGTGATTCCGGAAATGATTTTCCGGAAAATGTATGCGTTTGGCTCACACGGAAAACATTATTTTCCGGAAAATAATTTCCGGTTGACCACAAATTTCCCCTTTGACCACGGAAATCCATTTCTGCCTTCATTTTCACTTCAATTCACTTCCGGGAAGAGAGAGAGAGAGAGAGAGAGAGAGAGAGAGAGAGAGAGAGAGAGAGAGAGAGAGAGAGAGAAGAGAGAGCCTAGATCAGAGAGAGAGAGGGACGATCGCGCCGCTCGTCTGACGATCGCACCGCACAGCAAAAAGCGGCGGCGGTGCACGATCGCGATCGACGAGCACGCTCGTCTCTCGTCGATCGACGATCGCGATCGACGAGCGCGCTTCGTCTCGTCGATCGGCGACGAGACGAAAGCGTTCGTCCGACGAGCGCGCTCGTCGATCGACGAGCGTCGCTCATCGAACGCTTGTCGGACGCTCGTCGGACGAGCGTTTTGCCGGATTTGATGCATTTTCTGGTAAAATTATGAAATGAACCAAACACCAAAATTAATTTTCCGTAAAATGAATTTTGTGACAGCCAAACACATGAAAACGTTTTCCTTTCCTGAAAATAGCAATTTCGGAAATGATTTTACGCGAACCAAACACAGCCTTAGAGTTCAAATCCCCGTACCTACCCCCAACTACTGATGTATCAAAAAAAAAAAAAAAAAATATCCCTTTACCTTTGTTAGCTAGATAGGCCAATAGAAATATTGATGATTTCAGATCTTAGCATAATAGTAAAATTAGAGAAAAAAAGAGAGCAAATTCACATTGAGATTTATGTAATTTGACAGTGTGCCTACATCCACAAGAGTGAGTGCCAAAAAATTCATATAGAAGGTTTACAATAATTTATGGTGCCTCCATATATGACTCGTACATTGGAAATTTCCAATATACCCTTACAATTACTGGGGGTGACCCCTAAATTAGAGACTGTTACTTCCCATTGAGAACATGAGATACTATCTCTAACAAAAGAGTAGAGACCATTGTGACCGTGTTGAATTTTCACAAATATTAACATTTCTTGCGGTGAGAACATCCATTATTATGCTCTCTTGATTACAAGTGAATCCAATTCCTCAAAATTAGCGTGCTTTTTTCTTTGGTTAAATAACCAATTTTTTTTTTTTTTTTTAAAAGATAGTTTCAACCTATGACGTCCACTCCTGATAATAGTTTTTTATAGTTAGACCAAGACACCAATCAGTTTTTAGTGTAGGTAGAGATTGAATTCCAGATATCTTATTCAACCATTAGATATTTTATCGCTTAAACACTTAAACTAACTAGAACCCACAATAAATAAGCCAATTGGTTATTTCATTGTAAGAGTAATGCGACATAATTTTTTTATAATTACTAACATGAGATGTTGAGATTGGAATTTTGAATTATATTTCTACTTCGGTCCATCAGTACCGATGCCACATTTATTACATACAATAAAAACAGCTCATGTCAGTGATCGTAAAAGATGTTTTTAAAAATGTAATGGCCTTGGACTCGTTGTACAAAAACCCAAATAATTTAATGTCTTAGCTTTAAACTTTATGCCCACCCGTTTGCCCAAAACTTGTGCATTCCTTGCTTCTGTAAACTATCGAGCGTGTGGTTCAGTAACAGATTCTTCATTGACAGACCATGACATGGACATGCTAGTAGATTGATCAGACTCCATAGACATTTGGAGCAAGTTCTGGTCTGTGTTGCGAAGGAAAAAAGCTGGCTGTTGCGGTGCTGGTAGACTAACAGAGTGGCTATTAAGCGCGAGAACTATTGATGCCATAGTGGGTCTGTCAGCTGGATCCTTCTGAACGCATAATAAGCCAATCTGGATGCATTTAATGGCTTCATCTATCAAATAAAAACCTTCCAAAGTTGGATCCAACAATTCCAAGGGCCTCCCATCCCTCCAATGTATCCATGCCTGCACATTTTATAAAGCAGAATGTCATGCTACTAGTGGTGATCCTAGGCATTAAGAAAGGGAAACAAATTACACTATATGTTATATACTCACGTAGCTCAAGAGGTCCTCAGCCCCTTTTGATTCAAAGTTACTATTCTTTTTTCCGGTTATAATTTCAAGGACAAGGACTCCAAAACTATACACATCGGATTTCTCAGAGAATTCCCCTTGCATTGCGTACTCTGGAGACATATAACCACTGCAAACCAACATCACAAACATAATAGTATTACTAAATGACAATGAGGAACCTCATGATTATGTTCTTCAAGTTCAATGTGTCAAAATTACCTTTTTTTGCATTTTTTATAAATTTTTTTTCAGTGATTTATTAGTTGGAATGGGACTGGAATAAATGCATTAATTCTAATGATGCAAATTAGAAGAAAAACCATTTGGAACTTACTATGTCCCCACAATTTTACTTGCATTTCTTTGAGTTTGATCAACTTCAAGAGTCCGTGCGATACCAAAATCTGAAATTTTTGGATTCATTTCTGCATCTAACAATATGCTTCTGGCCTTTAGATCACAATGTATAATTCTAAGTTGAGAATCTTCATGAAGATATTGTATTCCTTGAGCAATCCCTCCAATTATCTTATATCGTGTTTCCCAATCCAATTGTCCTTGTTTTTTTGAATCTAACGGTTCATCAAAAGAAAAATAAAATAAAATAAAAACAAAGAATTCCAAATGCACATAAAACTATTGGATGCGTGTTTAGATAGACAAACCATATATAAAATTGTCAAGACTCTTATTGGGCACAAATTCGTAGATAAGTATCTTTTCTTCTCCTTCCAAGCAGTATCCCAATAGCCTTGCCAAATTTTTGTGTTGAAGCTTGGCTTGTAGTTCAACCTCGTTCTTGAATTGTTTAAATTGTTCTACTCCTTGTCCAGAACTTTTCCATAACCTCTTTACGGCTATTTCTTGTCCACTAGGAAGTGTACCCTGGTAATGTATGTATTTTAAATAGCTTTAGAATAGTTTAATTCATGGAATTTATTAAATTCCAGTACTTCGAAAGCTTTTCAAAAAAAATTTTTTCTGATAATTCGACAATTGGGGATAGGGATAGGGGATTTAAACTTTGAATGTTTCATTAGAAATACTAGAAGGTGTCAACTAATTAAGCTATAAGGTTCATGGTAAAACTTTTCACATCTAAATTGTGATTATATATATGCAGTAAATTTGCTACGTATGCTTATTTGAGTATCCAAAAAAAAAAAAAAAAAAAAAAAATTGATATATACCATGTATACTTTACCAAATCCACCTTCACTATTCTTGTTGTCATCTGAGAATTTGTTTGTGGCGGCTTCAATTGTCCCAAAATCAAATTGCAAGGACTCCACAGTTGTTAATTCACTTGCAGCTAAACATCCAAAAAATAAAGTAAGATATTACACTAGAAAGAGCAATGTTAGCTTATCATAAGGTGAGAGTTAATTTGAACATAATCAATAAGTTCTTTCTCATTTTCTGAAAAACAACCATATATCCTAGAAATTTAACCTACAAGTAGTTTTTAACACTCCCTGGAGAACAACTTAAATCGTAGGCTCCAGTTAAGTCAATTGATAAAGTCTCTTATTGTCGAATAAGAGATCTAGTTGTTTTAAAACCCCACTTATACCAAAGATCAATTGGTATTTTGGTGTGATCCAAAAATCAATTAGCGTCTTGATCTGATATTAAAAAATAATTATCATAGAGCAAATATTATAGATTGAAATTCTATCATATAAATATATATTAAAACAAAAAAATGTCTTAAATTAATGGGTTTAAGTCCAATTAATTTTTTTCTTTATATATAAATCTAATTATGTTATATTAACCACTTATTTTTGTGGTTATTATCTAATGTGGAACTCGAAAATTTACCTAACTACACCACTCACACTTGAAGTACACCACTCACACTCGAATATGTTAACATCATTTTCATGTATACTTGAAAATGAGAAGAAAGTGACATATGATGTAAATATAAGACTACTTGCTTACCTTGATAATTTAGGATATGATTAGCTTTCTTAGTACTCTCTCCCTTTATGGCATTGGTCTTCTTTCTTGCCCTCCTTAGGAAACAGAAGGATAGGATGAGTAGGACTAGCACCAAGGCAGCTATTGGAACAACAATGGCGATTATCGTTGCTGTTGAGCTTTTGTCCTTTCCTGCGTAAACAATATCATGTTTCATTGACAACAGTTTACAGCTCGTTAGAAGAGAGTTTCCCAATAAAATATATAGGGTTAAACTTGTTTTACAGAAACTGTTTTACTCAGTTGTATGCACACTCCAAAAGGCAGTGAAAATCGTAACTTGTGTGTAAAATTTGTGTAAAACAGTTTATGTTTAATAAACATTACTCAATTATTTAGGTCCAATAAGTCTACTTTGAGTCATTTTTCTTTTTGTTTCCCCTTTAAAAAATTGAGGATGCGACCCCAGTCCTTTCCGTACAAATGAAGGCAAAAGTGCCATTTGACTATATAGCAAGATTGGCTGGTATGCTTGAGTTTTCTTTTTCTTTTTTTTTTTCAATATATTTTTTAAAAAATTCTGGATACATTGCAGGTGGAGAGGGGAATTTGAGTCGTATGCCAGACCACTTCCTCCCATTTAATCCTCCAATTCCTTACATTTTCTTTTTAGATGAAATAGATGTAGATCAAATAAATGTTATTTGTCACATATCTGACTAAAAATGAGAGAGTTTAATGTATCAATAGGAGGGGATCATTTCGCTCATTAATTTAGGAAAATGGACAGTCATCACTCACAGTAAGAAAAGAAGATAGCTATAGGTGGAAAATCAACCAACTCAAGAGCTGAACAACTTTTTTTTTTTTTTTTTTGAGAAACTTAATATCAAACAAAACATTCTTCTTCTTCTTGTTTCTTTGATGTAAGAGGAAAAAAAAATTCTCTAAAAATGTTTTTCATAAACTGAATGATTTAAATTTCTCACATGGAATCAGAATTTATTTATTAATTTTTTTTTAGTTAGAATGTTGATCAAGAAGAGAAGAGAGAAAAATATATCTCATGCATCATCCCTCTCACAAAATGTGGGCCTCACATGACTTTGGAGTCCACACACTGTTACTGGGGAGGAAAGGATGTTCAATAGATCTACCATATTGATCCAAAACCTATTATTCAACCTAGGCATGGTACGTTTCTCAAAACCTATTAGTGTTTATGTGTGTGACTTACACTTAGGGTCATCAACAGTCCGTGGTTCAGGTCAAATCGGACGAGCTCTGACAAATGATTGGGTCGGTTCGATTGAAACCAATGAAGGAGCGGCGGTGGGTGGAAGGTGGTAGATCTTCGTTCGATCTAAGTGAAGGAGAGAAAGATTTGACCAGATTTAAGTCAAACCTTGTCAAATCTATGCCAAATGTCACCGGATCCGAGACCAACATCATTGGATCTAAGTAGATTTAAGCCAAACATTGTTGAATCTTAGAAAATCTAAGTTAAACATCGCCGAATTTAAGTGGATTTAAGCGGAGAAAGGCCAAACGTGGCTAGATCTGAGCTTTGAAGACCTAATAGTCGCCGGATCGGGATAGAATCTGGTAGATTTGAAGGTTTCTTAAAGTGGTTTTCCGATCGGGTTGGGTGGTTTAGATTTTGGTGGAGGACACCTACCACTTGACCTGCCGAAGTCGGTTTTTGAGAGAAGGAACCCGTGGCTGACTAACGAAGGGATTAGTTCGGGCCACCGGCGGTCGGTTTCGATCGGTTCCATCGGTTCTATCGGGTAGCCAAGTTTCTTGGATAGCCCTACTTACACTTGACTTGGTATAAGTTGCTACAAGAATTACTTTCTCAGGAAAGTGAATCATAGAGGGATATCAGCCTTGCCAATGGTTGGTCTACATTCTACCCCTCACCGAACAAAGTTGGTGGGCAATGGTCCAATGGAATGGCTTGTTGCCTACTCCATAGTGTTTTTTTTTATCTAAAGCCTCCATCCTTTAGAGTTGTAACCCACTTGGACCTGACTTTGTACATAGCTAATTGTCCCTATTCGTTAAAGAGAGAAGGACTCGCAGTAAAATCGTACACAACAAAATTATCAGTAACGACAAAGAATGATAAAGTATGCCGTGAAAATTGAAGCACCGTTCCAATAGCCAATATTACAGAGTAATATTACAGTTATAAACTATTTTATAATATTTTTATAAAATGTTGAAGTGGTTAACTTCTTTTTAGTTTTCATATAAGTTCATCATTAATATCACTTTTTTCATTTGTAAATAATCGCACATAACTTCAATAATTTGTAAATTTTTTTATAACAAAATTTGTATCTATAGCATTACACAATTAAAAAGGGAAAAAGCATTCAAAGTTCAGTTACCGAACCTGGATGTGAAAATGTATGAGCTGATGTAGGCATGAATGTCGCATTTTCCTTCCGGTAAAAAGGGTACAATTCGTACCTAACATTACAACTCGGAAAAATGACTCTTCCCCCTTGCTTTCCACTACAACACCATGGAAGAAGATTTATAGCAGCCTGAAGACAAGTACTACAATCGTTTCTGGACAAGTCCGCTGTGCACTGTACAAGGTTGTACAGTGTTTGAAAAGCAGAGATATTCACTTCTTTGGTTCCAAACTTTTTGGAACCAATAGGAGCATTAGAGGCCTGAGCTGCTGTCTCATTCATTGACTTAGCCAGTAGCTTGTTAAACCTGTCCTGTTCAGTGATATTCTGCGTGTTCAATAGGGCAAACTTTGGCTTTTCGTCCACTGTGGAAAAGAATGACCGATTTGAGTAACGCAACATGCACTCATCGTACCATATGACGGCAACCTTTTCTCTGGAACATTTTTTGGTTATCTCTTTGACTGCTGCAGCTACACATTCTTGGCAGAGTTGAGGAGTGACATCACCGCGGCAGAGGAAGAGGCCGTAGACGGGGTTGGAGGTGTTTTCGCCACTGGTGGTGTTGTAGAATTCAAGGTTGTGTGTGGCGTTGGAGGAGAGTGAAGAGAGGAGGGAGTTGAGATTGGATTGGTAGGTGCTATTGGAGCTGAAAGTGGTGTTTGCACATACCTCATTGAGGTGAATTGGGGCAGTTGCATGAGTGGTCAAGCTAAGGAGGCTAAGCATGGAAAGGAATAGAAGGGTGATGGAGGGATTCAAGCTCAAAGAAGTCATTTTGATAGTTCTGTCTCTTCCAATGTGTGTAACTGTAGCTGATTTTCGGCTTTTATTGATGGAGTGAGTGAGAATTGATAAGATTTTAGATAAGGAAATGCTGTTTTGGAGATGAATTTTTTGGTCCACATCTCTTATAATATCTTGAAACACGTGGGAAATATGTGCGTATTTGCATTAGATTTTTGTTTTGTTTTGTTTTTATTTATACACAAAAGAACAAAATAATTTGTTTTTTTTAAGAAGGTTCACAAAAATATAATTATACTTAAAAATAGTGGATAAGTCGTGCAATATACAAATAAATAAATATATATATTTGCTTTGTTTTTTGTTTTTTTTTTTTTTTTGTCTTAAAAATAAAATTGATACCTATAGAACAATTAATAGGAATTTATAATAATTTTATTTGTATATGCATTTATCTATTCTAATAATGTGGTAATATTTTAGAGGAAGGTTTATATATAGAACATAATCTAAATTCAGTATTTGTTAAAATATTAACGTGTCAGATTTTGAGGTTTCAAAAATTTATACGAAAAATTATTATGAAGTCAACTAAAGTTAAACTATTTTAAATTAATGAAACTTTAAGACATATATAATAAACAAATAGTAGGATAGGAACGATACCAACCTTTGATATATATATATATATATATATATATTTTTTCATGAGATAGAGATGGAGATATTTTTCCTTTTATTGTCCTGTTCTGTTTTATTTTAATTTGTGTTTTCGTAAGTGTCATCTAATAAAAAAAATTAAATAAGTGCAGTCAACTCAATTGCTAAAAATTCTCTTATTTACCATTAAGAAATTTGGGATTTGAACATTACAGATACTAAAAATTGATTAATCTCTTGTGGTCGAATAATATATTGAGAATTCGAACTCCACTTATACTCAAAATTAATTGATATATTACCAATTATATGCCATGATAATAAAAAAACAAATATCATTAATTAGACACAATAAATTAAAATTCTATAATATTTGTAAAATAAAAAAAATCTCTACGAAGAAGACATAAGTGGTGTAGAGGCAGCCATTTGCTTAAGGATAAGGTTAGATTTTTTATTATTATTATTATTATTATTTATTTTATTTTTTTTTTTTTGAGAATCAAGGATAAGGTTAGTCGTTGGAACTTAGGATACCTTTCACCGCCTCTTAGATCAGGATAGGACTTAGGGTAGGACTTAGGACAGGACGTAAGTCATGTAAACTTTAGTAATTATATAAATATATATATATATATATATATATATATATATATTTTTTTTTTTTTTTTTGATAAACTTAGTAATTATATTTATATTTTTTGATAAACTTAGTAATTATATTTATATGTCCTCACTCCTCTCTGGGACATACGAAAAAGTAAAACGCGTTAAGAATATTCCGTTGATGGGTGGAGATTGGAGTCGAACTGTGACGGAAGCATTGCCCAAACTGATTTACTTTCTACTGTAGTGAAACCGTGGTCTATAATAGCACTCTTGTCTAAATTATCTATCTAGAGTTGAAATTCAATTCCTCCCCTTAAATGCTAGCCGAAAAATTGCAAATTATATTCTTAAACTTTGAGAGTATTTAAATTTTATATCCTAAATTTTAGAATTTACAATTTACTCTTTAAAATTCTATTTCGTTTGCATAAATAGTTATTTTATTCATATTTTTCATTAAATGCCACATAAACTTATTATGTGTGTTTAGTTTGTTCAAAAAAATAATACATCACTTTTGCAGACTAAAAAAATTAAAATGACATGGCATAATAAAAATGACATAACATTAATTTATTGGATAAACTAAATTCGCATGACAAGCTTATATGTCACTTAATGAAAAATATGAATGAAATGACTATCGATACAAATGGAATAGAACTTCAAGAGTTAAATTCCAAATTCTTAAACTTCATGGTATAAAATACAAACTCCCTCAAACCTTAGGTGTGTAACTTACCATTTAGCCAAAATTAAAATGCGAAGACTTCTTTTGTGGGTCAAAGAGTATGCTAGTGGCTCGGAAGGAGACCAATGTGGAAGGCATTTGCATTGGTTAACAACTTGCATATGCGAGTCCAAAGACCCAAATTCTCCTTCATGAATGAATGATAATTCTTTTTAATTGGCCTCCTCTATCTAAAATAAGATACATTTCTGTTAGTCTATGAATAAATTTCCATATGTGACATAAACGTATTTAATTCCATATATTAATTATTTGTATAAATAAAATTTGGTTAAAAACTTTATTATAACTAATTTCTACAACTACATTTAATATTTTTTTATTGGATATAAATTTTGACAAATTTACCATTAGATTACATTTTCTTCTTATTTTTTACATGCTTGAAAAAATTTTAAAAGGTCAAATCTTAATAGCTATATTATCAATTAAATATTTAAAATTCAAGTTTTTGTAATTTAAAATTATGCATAGAAAATAAGTTTATAGATCAAATAGTAAATAACATCTAATAGACTCATAATTTGACATGCATGTTAAGAACATATAATCTAACGGGAAAATTTTCAAAACATGTAGTTATTTTACTACTATTAGTAGGACAATCAAATTTATCCCCAAACTTTTTCCTATCTATATATATATATGGTGTTTCAATTATTTATAATAAAAAAATGAATTTATAGGGTTAATTTCATAAAATTTAAATAAAAATAAAAACTTATTTGAAATATGACATTCTTTCTCATGTTTTGTAGCTTTGGAAACCAACAATTGAAAGAAATACCATCTAAAAATAAAAACATTTTTAGTAGCACATGCAATAAAAAATATTAAAAATAATTCTATGCTTAAATTAGTTGAAACAATTAAATATAGGTGAATTTTCTAAAGTAATGTGTGTGTGGAGTCAACATTGAAGTAGTCTAAATTGGGTCCAACTCCTCTCCTATTTATTATTCTCCCGTTCTCTCCCATTTTAATATGCATAAAAGCCACATGGGGAAAAAAATCCAAAGGCCAAAAATAAGCCCCAAAATTCTCTCTCTCTCTCTCTCTCTCTCTCTCTCTCTCTCTCTCTCTCTCTCTCTCTCTCTCTCTCTCTCTCTCTCTCTCTCTCTCTCTCCAGAGGCACCAAAACACTAATCTAATCTCAAAACCTTGAACATCTCATTCTTTATATTGTCAACGTATGATTTTTTTTTTTTTAAAGATAATTTAATGTTTACAATGGAAAGAGAGAATTTGAACTTTATATGTCTCTGTTATAAACACCAAGAGATAGTAATAAGTTGAACTACAAGCCCCTTGGCTTTCAAACATAGGATTTGGTTTTTAAAACATGGGATACTCTTCTTCTTATTTTGAAAAACACACACATGCACATACACACGCAAAGGAGAGGGAAAGAGGTTTTGTGTATAGTATAACTTATCCCACCCCCCTTAAAAGTTACCATAACTTTTGAGTGAAGTTATAGTGTACCTTTATGTTAAAACATTGGATACTTAACTAAACGTATGATTTGGTTTTTAAAACATGGAATACTTGACTAAATAAGTAAATATACAAAGCCAAAAACTAGATCAATGCCTATGAAAGATGGATTTAGATCTTCTAGATTTCCTTAAATCTTAACCATTCTTTAATGATTTAATGGTCTAAATTTTACCATATTAGCATTCCACTAACAATAATCTTAATTGTTTTATTTGCAACATTATTTTATTATTTTAAGAATATTGTTAGTGGAATGTTAACATGACAGAAATTTAGACCATTAAATCATTAAACTATTGTTAGGATCTAAGGAAATTTATTGATAGAGTATCCTAGAAAATCTAAAGGATTTGAATCAGTTAGATTCTAAAGATTTAGGTTTAAATGTTTAGAATCATGTTTTCATTATGTTGGCAAACCAAGAACAAAACATATCTAGTCTAAGTCTTTAGGCAATGCTTAAAAGTGGTTGTTTCAAGGTTCAAGTCCAGGTGATTGCAGAAAAATGAAGTGTGGTTTTGCCTTACTTGATTGATTGAAAATCATAGGTCTAGTTTTTCTGCAGAATTTTTAAATAGGCCCAAGCTCGCGAAAACGTTTAGTGTTTCATCTAAACTTCTCCACATATAAAAGGGAAACCCTAGCTATGATTTTCAAACTTTCGAAAGACTTGTGTGTTACTCTTTGTGAGATTTGAGAGGTTTTGTACCTTTTAACTACACAAGAATCTATTAGAGCAAAATCTACAATCAAGCATAAAATAGAACATAGTTGCTACATCAAGATCATTACTAATGGTGATCTGAAACCTTTGAGTGAGACCTCAAAGTCACAAGCAAAGCAACTTGTGGTGCTGTAAAAATTTCAATTCTCTTATAGTAGATTTGTTTTGCCTTGAGAGTTAGGTCAAATCATCCCCAGGTTTTTATCTTGAAACAATCTGTTTCATTAGTTTTCCTAGGCCATCATATCGTGATGTTATTTACTTTTCACTATTTTGCATGATATGATTAATTATTGTTTAACCTAGATCTGAATAATAAACATAAGTAATCACTTGATTAATTTATTAGGTTAAACAATCTGGTTTAAGAGGTCTAAATGAACAAACAAAATCCTATGAATGATATTATCTGCAATTATGTTTGGAATATTAGTATCACCCATCAGAATCTAAGACAAATTGAATGTTACTTATAAGTTAACATAATGGTCAATATTTTTTTTTTCTTCCAAAAATATCCATAACAAATACTCAGCCAGTATCTACAATTTATTATTATGTATCCGGCACATCAAGCAACATTTTTTCAGTCCCCCAAGAGTGGGGGTAAAATGAAACAAACAAACCATTGAGACCACAGCAGCCTGTGCTTTTGTCGACTTTAATTACACAGAATAAAAATGATGAGGATGGAAATATTAAGAAAGTGTCATCCCCATCCAAAATTAACCAACCCTATGAGAAATACAATTGACACACAACATCGATATTGTACTAATGTCAGATCTAAATGACAGGGAACTTATATTTACGATTGTTTACAGTTTTCAATCCATAAACAAGGGCTATCTGAGTGCTAGAATAGAAGTTCCGCCACTTACTAATATATACTGATTTTGGAAAGCACCTTGTCTAGTCAAACTATCAAGGATACATTTCAGTGAATGATGCTTCATTAACAGACCATTCATGATTGGCTGTTATGTTGACCAGACTCAAGCTCCGTCATCGGCTTGTTTAGCTTTGCTCTGCTTCGATGCAAAAATGATGGTTGCTGAGGTAATGGTAGCGTAACAGAATAACTGTTAAGCATGAGACCTATTGTTGCCATTGTTGGTCGATTTGCAGGATTTTCTTGAATGCACAATAAGCCAATATGGATGCACCTAATAACTTCATTTCTAGAAAAAGAATTTCTCAGAGAGGATCCAACAATTCCAAGGGCGTTCCATTCCTCCATTGTTTCCAAGCCTGCAGAAACCCGTTAAAAATGTGAAGTTCAACTTTCTTCCTCACGACCACAGCCAAAATAATTTCCTTAAATAACCCAAAATTAAAATAACTACTTCAGACTTACATAACTCAAGAGGTCCTCAGAAATTTCTGATTGATAGAAATGGGTATTCTTTTTTCCACTTATAATCTCTAGAATCAAGACTCCAAAGCTAAACACATCGGACTTCACAGAATATCTTCCATGCATGGCATACTCCGGAGACATATAACCACTACAATCAAGAACCATAAAAAATTTTATTAAAAAAGTAAAAAATCTTAAGTAAAATATGAGAAGAAAATTTCAGAAGGTCAATCATAGTATCAAATTTGTAAATTTTGAAGCATCTCATGCTAATCAATGTCCTAAGATAATCTCTTTGACACTCTCACAGCATTGCTATTTACACAAGTTAGAGCATGGATTGGCTATGTTAAAGTAATTATATCTATTTTTCATTTCAATAAATCTTGAATGTAATAAGAAATAAATAAATTTGTTAATTTAGATTATTCAATGGCAGATATAATGATTAAGAACTTACAATGTTCCAACAATTCTATTTGTATTTGCTTGAGTTTGGTCTTCTACAAATATCCTTGCCATGCCAAAATCTGAAATTTTTGAGTTCATATTGTGATCTAACAAAACATTGCTAGCTTTGACATCGCGATGAATAATTCTAAGTTGAGAATCTTCATGAAGATAAAGAATCCCTCGAGCAATTCCTTCTATAATCTTGTAACGCTTTGACCAATTCAATTCTCCTTGCTTTGCTGGCTCTACAATTTTGTCATGATAAAATACTCAAGTTAGGAATGAGATTCAAATGGACAAGGAAATAATTTGATTCAATACGAAAAATATATATATATTCTCGTTATTTCATTAGAATTTCAGCTCCTTGGCATTGATTCAATTTGTCAGAAGTTCATGACAAGTGAATTTTGAAGGATTTGTAAAGTGATTAGAATCGTGTACTCTGATGCTAATCATGCCATCCTTAGACATAAAACCAAGAAAGAAAAATAGCAAAACCAAGAAAGAAAATTAGCTGGATATAAGTTCATATGGGCCTAACCAAATAATAAGTGATCAAGGCTTTTGTTGGGCACATATTCATAAATGAGCAACTTATCTTCTCCTTCCAAACAAAATCCTAATAGTCTCACTAGATTTCTGTGTTGAAGTTTGGCTACCAATACAACTTCATTCTTAAATTCTACTGCACCCTGCCCAGATCTTACAGATAATCTTTTCACAGCTATTTGTTCTCCATTGGGAAGGGTACCCTGAAAATATATTTGAACCAAGATTAAACAATTTTTGTGTGCATACAAGTCTTATTGAACTTCAGTATTAACTAAAATTTTACCTCGTAAACGGCACCAAATCCGCCTTCACCTATCTTATTATCATCTGAGAACTTGTTTGTGGCAGCTTCAATTGTATCCAAGCCAAATTGCAAGAACTCTACATCTGGAATTTCGACTTCACCTAGACAACAAACAGTAATATAATGATTATTAAAAAGAAATTTAAATTCAAATTGTTTATAGTTATACCACAGAGACCAAAAAGAAAAAAAGAAAAGTGATCAAATAATCTTTTATTCTTCACCATTTTCCTCCGGTAAAGTATTGAACTTCTTGCTTGCTCTCCTACGAAGGAAGCAACAGCCAATGAAGAAAAGAACCACAGAAACAGCAATTGGGATAGCAATGGCGACCAAAATTGTTAGCGATGACATTTTGTTTTCTCCTACATACAACAATATGCATCATTTACTTAGAATGTTAGATAGTTCATCATGAGAAATACTACTTTAATGTTGGAAATGGTAAATCAAAAGGTGCCTCTTGATTATTATTCCTTTAGCAGTTTGTGTCTCTTATTTTTCCATAATATTTTTACTTATTGCCATTCCTTAATGTTCGTGTCCTTTGTGTTTTTCACATTCTAGAATTTTCTGTTATGAACTGAGGAGTCATTAGAACATATATTAGTAATAATAAACTAGACAAATAATATGTCAGTGACAAGGCAGCCAATTAGTAATATAGTAATAGTTCAGTAATGAAACTAGAAAAAAAAACAATAAAATCATTTATAATGAAAAATAAAGGAAAGTGTGATATAACATTAAGATTTTTCTTTTTTTTAAAAAAAAAAACTTTGGTTATGATTTCTACTTTATCTATTAATAATTCTATAAAGCATGAGATGCCCAAGGTCTTTAATTCGAAACCTCAATCTAGCATTTGGGCAGAGATTCCTTGTTGTGATTATGGGTGTGTTTGGATAGAACTTATTTTGCTGAAACTGAAAACTGAAAACTGAAAACACTATAGCAAAATAATTTTTAAATGTGTGAATAATGCTGTGGGACCCATTTTTAATGAAAAAATTGATAAAAAATGAAATTTGTGGGTCCATGAACAGTGCATGAACCCACTGATTGACAGAAAAGTAAAAAAAAACAGGGCTAAACAGAGCGCAACAGTACTTTACTGTTGCGCTTGTCCCCTGAAACGTGTGTAGAAAAAAAAAAAAAAAAAAATGCAAAACGCAAAACGCAAAACTTGGACGTGGATCCAAACCCAGCCTATATGTGTATGTAAGAGGGAGAAGTGGAGAACTATACACTCCTGAAATGGTTTGGTGCTCAATGAATTCTCGACACCTTCCTCTAAAAATATAGAAATAAAAATACTAACCCTTCAATAACAGAAGAGAGACAGGGGAGGTCTATGGTGTGACTCTCGTGTGGGCCGGGCTCACTCTTTTTGTGAGAGCCCGAAATAATACTCCGAAATTACCTAAATTTTTTTCTCTCACTAGTGTAAAACCCAATCGAGCTGGACATATTATATGGTCTAAAATTCAAAGATCTGGAAAAATAATGTTCTTAATTACCGTACCTGCAGGAGTAAGAGGAGGAACTATAGGCGAAGCAGATGTGATGTTGTAAAATGGGTACAGTTCATATCTAATATTACAACTTGGGAGCAGAACTCTTCCACCTTGTTTTCCATTACAACACGTAGGAAGAGCTCCTATGGCACTTTGAAAACACCTAGAGCAATCAGACACAGTCAAGTCCGGCATGCACTGACCAAGACTGTACAGCGACTTTGAACTCGTGAATTCATCTTCCTCCGTCGCAAACTTCCTACCCGAAACAGAGTTCGACGCTCTCGTCGCCAAAAAATTCATCGCTTTGGCCAATACATAGTTAAACCGATCACTCTCTGCCTCTGCAATATTATCCGTACTGACCAAGTAAACCCCAGGCACTTCGTTGATGGTAGCAAAGATGGATTGGTTTGAGTAACGCAAAAGGCACTCGTCGTACCATATTATAGCGACTTTGTCTAGAGGGCATCGCCGCAAAATGTCTTTGCTTGCAGTGGCGACGCAGTCTTGACAGACGATGGTGTTGACGTCTCCACGACAAAGGAAGAGACTAGAGACCACGTCGTCAGCTGGGTTGTCCCCAGCTGAGGCGTTATAGAATCCATTGTTGTTGTTGTTGTTTGAGGAGTCTGAGGTAAGAGAAGAGAGGACGAGGTTGACGTTGGTTTGGTAGGTACTGTTAGCGATGAAGAATGTTGAGTTTGAGCAAAGGTGAGCGCTGTAAGTGGGTGCTGATTCAGTTTTGGTAAGGCTAAGCAAGGTAATTAACCAGAGAGACAAAAGGAGCATGGGAAATTTGAAATAACGCATTTTGGTTATACCTCTTACAAGTACACCGATTGCAAGATCACCCAATATTTGTTCAATTTCATGTGTAATTATTTTTGTGTTTTTTGGCAAGTTGGACAATGGAATAAAGTCATAAAGATAAAAGATTTGGTGGATATGATGAGGATACGGGTGATTAGGGGTGTCCATGCAAACCGAAAACCGGCCGGAACCGACCAACCCGGCCGGAACCGACCCGTCACGGGCGGGTTGACACCTCCGACGGGTCGATGACGGGTCTGAAACCGGAGTCGAATCGACTCCGTGGGTCGAGTGGCGGGTCGAGTGGCGGATTTCGTCCTCAAGGAACCGAGCCACCCGACCCGCCCGACAAAAACTCAAAGAACCCAGAAAATCACCAAGATCCGGCGACGATCTAGCGCTTCGTAGCTCCGATCCGGCCACGTTTGGGCTTCCTTCACTTAGATCAACTCAAATCCGGCCAAGATCTAGACTTTTCCTAACTCGGACATGCTTAATTCCGGCGAATCCATCCCAAATCTACTCAAACTCGGCCAAAACTCCGGTAAGCCCGACTCAACTCAAAATTTTCATAGATCCAAAGGAATCTCGCCCAACCCTCGTTAGATCCGGCCGGATCGACAAGATCCGGCCAGATTTCGGCCAAAAACCAGTGAATCGGAAAACCCAAAACCGACCGATTTACACCCGAAAACCGATGCGACCCGACCCGGTGATCTGAAACTTTCGGTGGGTCGGTTGCGGGTCGAAATCTTCCCCACCCGATAATGTCGGGTCGAGTCCGGGTTGGGCACAAACCCGACCCGGCCCGACCCGTGGACACCCCTACGGGTGATGAGCATTCAGTGGTGCGGGTGGGGTCTCTAGACGCAAGTGAACAAAAGCAACTTCGCAGTTCCTCGTTGACCATAAGTTTGACTGACTTTGGCTTATTTTGTGGAGCATTGACCAGAAGTCAAAATTTTGAAAGAATCTATTTTGCTCGGTTTTTGCATAGATTCTAATTTTAGATTCCGTTTATTCATTTGAAGTTCCAAAATTGTTTAATTGACATATTCTTCGTTGCGGCTTCAAGGCATCTTTTCATGTTTATTCAATCTCAAACCTTCATCAAGCTTCCACCTTGAGTTTGGGAGGGTGTTAAAGATATATGAGTCTCCTATATATATTCATGTTATGTTTTATTGTAACACAGACTTTGTACTACACTCTTACATAATAAAGATATAGTCCTAAAAGATTTCCTCGGTAGATATAGGCCATTAAGGCTAAACCACGTAACCCTATATTCTTGTGTTCCCATTCTATATTTCCTCTTCCGCATTTACTCTAACATATACAATATGTCATATAAAGCAATGCTAATATATTTAATAAAAGTCACTTTAATTGGAGAAGATGTAAAGGAAATCCTATTTATTACCAACCAAATACTAGTGCTTTATTTTTCTTTAATATTTTTTTTATTCTGATATAAGACAATAATAAAGTTCATCTTAATTGTAACCGTGGATTATTATGAATTTGGATAGAGGGGAATGGAAAGTTCTTATTTATGGAAAGTTCCTATTTCAGAGCCTAGGAGAAAGGAATAGTTCTAGTATTAGAATGAAGGCAATAAAATTCTACACATGGGTTTTTTAGGCGAAAAAGGCACAAAAAATAGGTATACCTTATACGGGAGATATTATTGGGTCTCAGGATAATTGCTGACATAGTCTTCTATGACCTCTTAACTAATAAAATGCTGCTATATAAGCATATATAACATCACTTGATAATCTTTTATTTTTTATTCTTTATACTGATTAAAAAATTCACTCATACATTTACATAAATAACAATTAAAAGAACTATGTCAACAATCATCCCAGTAGAATTAATAATTTTTCCTTTAAACAGAAAGGTTCACAAAATTAAAAGTTGGCGTGTATAGTCGCGCAGTGGGCAAGCAAATAATTTTGCCACTGAAACGGTGTTACCTTCAACTTCTCAAAAAAAAAAAAAAAAAATACTGGAGTTATCCATAACACCCCACTAATAAATGATAATTGAAAATAGGTATAGGCTCCTATACCTCAAAATACTTGTCTTCTTGTGACAAATATCTCAGAGACCAGATGTATAAATAGAATTCCTCTAAAAAAAATAAATAATGCAAGGATTATAATACTTTCATTATAAGGTGTGTCTCAGAAATCTCAGTCACCATCACTTTTTTTTCAAAAAAATGTTTATTCTAATATGATGTGATAGCAGGTCGATTTTAGAAGAGACCAGTTAAAATACCTCATCCTCCACCATGATGAGAATGGAATATTGAGAAAAGTGTCATTCACCCCATCCAAAATTAACCAGCCCTATGAGAAATACAATTGACACCCAACTTTGATATCGTACTGATATCAGTTCTAATTGACAGCGAACTTATATTTACGATTGTTTACGGGTTTCAGTCCATAAATAAGAGCTATCTGAGAACTGGAATAGAAGTTCCACCACTTACTAATATATACTGATTTTGGAAAGCATCTTGTCTAGTCAAACTATCGAGGATATATTTCAGTGAATGATGCTTCATTAACAGACCATCCATTTGATTGGCTTGTATGTTGATCAGACTCAAGCTCCGTTATTGGCTTGTTGAGCTTTGCTCTGCTTCGATGCAAAAATGCCGGTTGCTGAGGTAATGGTAGCGTGACAGAATAACTGTTAAGCATCAGAGCTATTGTTGCCATTGTAGGTCGATTTGCAGGATTTTCTTGAACGCACAACAAGGCCATATGGATGCACCTAATAACTTCATTTCTTGAATAAGAATTTCTCAAAGAGGGATCCAACAGTTCCAAGGGTGTTCCATTCCTCCATTGTTTCCAAGCCTGCAGAAACTCGTTATAAATGTGAAGTTCGTCAAGTTCATCTTTCTTCCTCACAACCAAAGAAAAATAATTTCATTGTAAAAGTGACAAATTTAAAATATCTGATTCATACTTACATAACTCAATAGGTCTTCAGCAAGTTCTGATTGATAGAAATGGGTATTCTTTTTGCCACTTATAATCTCTAGAACTAAGACTCCAAAGCTAAACACATCAGACTTCACAGAATATCGTCCATGCATAGCATACTCCGGAGACATATAACCACTACAATTAAGAACCATAAAGAAAAAGCCTTAAGTAAAATAAAAGAACGAATTTTTAGAAGGTCAATCATGGTATCATATCTGTAAATTTTGGAACATCTCAAGCTAATCAATCTCCTAAGATTATCCCTCTCACAGCATTGCTATTTACACAAGGCAGAGCATGAACTGATGGTGTTAAAAGTATATCTATATTTCGTTTCTGTAACTCTCACATGTTATAAGAAATAAATAAATTTGTGATTAAGAACTTACAATGTTCCAACAATTCTATTTGTATTTGCTTGAGTTTGATCTACTACAAATATCCTTGCCATGCCAAAATCTGAAATTTTTGGGTTCATATCATCATCTAACAAAACATTGCTAGCTTTGACATCACGATGAATAATTCTAAGTCGAGAATCTTCATGAAGATAAAGAATCCCTCGGGAGATTCCTTCTATAATCTTGTAACGTTTTGACCAATCCAATTCTCCTTGCTTTGATGGCTCTATAATTTTGTCATAATTAAATACTCAAGTTAGGAATGAGATTCAAATGGACAAGGAAATATTCTGATTCAATTCGAAAACAAAATTTTATTATCATCTTAGAATTTCAGCTCCTTGGCACTGATTCAATTTGTGAGAAGTTCAAGACAAGTGAATTTTGAAGGATGTGTAAGTGATCAGTATCATGTACTCTGATACTAACCAGTAACCACACATACCTTAGAGACATTAAACAAAGAAAGAAAAAAATAATTGGATTTAAGTTCAGATGGGCCTAACCAAATAGAAAGTAATCAAGGCTTTTGTTGGGAACATATTCATAGACGAGTATCTTCTCTTCTCTCCCCAAGCAAAATCCTAAGAGTCTCACAAGATTTCTGTGTTGAAGCTTGGCTACCAATACAACCTCATTCTTAAATTCTACTGCACCCTGTCCAGATCTTACCAATAATCTTTTCACAGCTATATGTTGTCCATTGGGAAGGGTACCCTGAAAATATATTTGAACCAAGATTAAACAATCTTTTGTGTGCAAAAAACTCTCATTGACCTTCAGTATTAACTTAATTTTTACCATGTAAACGGCACCAAATCCTCCTTCACCTATCTTATTATCCTCTGAGAACTTGTTTGTGGCAGCTTCAATGATATCTAAGTCAAACTGCAAGGACTCTACATTTGTAATTTCGACTCCACCTAGACAACAAAGCAGTAAATATAATGATTTTTTTATAATAAAAATTCCAATTGCGAATTGTTTATACCACAAAGACCAAAAAGCAAAGTGATGAAATAATAATCTTTTATTCTTCACCATTTTCCTCTGGTAAAGTATTATACTTCTTCCTTGCTCTCCGACAAAAGAAGCAACAGCCAATGAAAAGAAGAACCACAGAAACAGCAATTGGGATAACAATGGCAACAATTGTTAGAGATGACAATTTTTTTTCTCCTGCATTCAACGATATGCATCATTTACTTTAGAAAGTAAGACAGTTCATCGTGATTCTTTAATATTAAAAATAACATTATATATAATTAGTGATAATAAACTAGAAAAATGATATGTCAGTGACAGCCCAACCAATTAGTAATAGTTAAAGAATGAAGCAGGAAAAAGACCAATAAAAATTCTGTCCCAATTATAGATACTTAAAAATTGTGCGCCTAATATTTTCTATTTTCCTTTTCTTCAAGTACTGATTTTGTCAAAGCAAAAGAGATATACAGCAATATTTACAGCGTACCTGGAGGAAGTGTAGGAGATGATGCAGTGGAATTAAAAAATGCGTAAATTTCATATCTAACATTAGAGCTCGGAAGCAGAACCTTTCCACCTTGTTTTCCATTGCAGCATGTGGGAAGAGAAGCGATGGCACTATCCAAACATGTCAAGCATTCACTCACAGACAACTCCGGTGTGCACTGCACCAGGCTATACAGTGTCAACGAGCTCGTAAACTTGTCCACCGCCGTGGCAAACTTCTTATTCGATTGTGAATTCGCAGCTTGCTGAGCCAACGATTTCATGGTGCTAGCCAACAACCCATTAAACCGGTCCAACTCAACGACGCTCTGGTTGTTAGTGAAAAAGTTCACATAAGGTACTAAGTTGTTGAGGAAAGTCTCGTTTGAGTAACGCAAAGTGCACTCATCGTACCAAATTAGGACAACTTTGTCTAAGGGACAACGCTTTTGTATGTCTTTTGTTGCAAGAGAGATGCAGTCTTGGCAAGCAGTTGGGGTGAGATCAGCACGGCAGAGGAAAAGGCCTGTGACTATGTTGGGTTGGTTTTGACCCACTTGGGTTTTGAAGAAACCATCTTGGTTTGTGGAGTTGGAGGATAGAGCGGAGAGGAGGAGGTCGAGATTGGCTTGGTAGGTGCTGTTGGGTGTGAAAAAGCTTGAATTGGAGCAGGAGTGAGAGGCGTATGTAGGTGCTGACTCAGTGGTATGGTTAAGCAAACTTAATAAGAGAAAGAGAGACACAAGCTTAATCGATATGGGGATTTCAAAGTCGACCATTTTTGCGCACATCGCTTAGCTTAGCTTCACTGGTCCTTTAGATATAAACGAGAGAGACAGTTCCAACTAATGTTTTAGGATAAAAGAGAGAGAGAGAGAGAGAGAAAATAAGGTAGCGGTTTACCAAAAAAAAAAGAGAGAGAGAAGATAAGGTAGCAAGATTTTTTTTTTTTCTTTTTAAACAAATGAAAAAGATAAGTATATGTCACGTCTCTTAAATCACTAAGATTTCATATAAGATGTCCTAAGAGAGATTATTTAAAAAGTATTTTTTAAAAAAATTTATGGTAAACAAAAATATGATTAATTTTTTAATATTAAATTTTTATGTTTTTCATAAATTTTGTATCAAATTTATTTTAAATTATCATCAAATTTATGTTAAAAAAACAAACAAAAAAAAAAAAAACTATTGTGAGAAAGAGGAGGATTAACTGCATGGTCCAATTGCGCCGGATCACGAGGCACAACTGTTTTGACTATTCTGTCAGAACGTGCAGAGAAAAAATATAAAAACAAAAGAAAGAAAGAGAAAGATAACGACTATAACCTTTGGGGGTATTAAAAAGCCACTAGTTGATTAGCTTGATTGGACTATTACGTGTTCTAGAATTTGGAGATATTTAACATTTTTTTGCATATTTGATCTCTGGTATTTATTTCATTTCACTATATTTATTTGATGTTATTTTATTTGCCAAAAGAATGGGACTGCAGATTACAAGAGCCTCGTTGGTTTTTAACTGATTCAAAATGAAATAGTTTTGGAAACTGTTGACTTTAATTGCAACATTCTTAAATAATTGAAGCCCATCCCATATATTCATCTTCAGAGAAAAACTATAATATACACCAAACATACAGAGGATTTGGATAGATGTTCGAACTGAACTACTGAGCACTCTAAACGTATTGAATTTTTATTCCATAAGCAAATGTCATATGCAACCATAACTCAACTTTTTAAGACTTCATCACTTGGTAAACAGAGACTTAAGTTTGAAATATAACTATCGAGGGTCTAATTCAGTAATGGATGCTTCATTAACAGACCACGGCATTGACTTGTTCGTAGATTGATCTGATGATTCCAGGCCCTTTATTGGGATGTTTGTGTCTGTTTTGGCAAAAATGCTGGCTGTTGAGGTGCTTGCAGTGAAACTGAGCCGCTTGTAAGTGTGAGAACTATCGTCGCCATGGTGGGTCTGTCAGCTGGATCTTCTTGAACACATAATAAACCAATATGGATGCATCTCATGACTTCATCTCTAGAAAAGGAATCTCCCAAAGATGGATCCAACAATTCCAAAGGCCTACCATCCCTCCAATGTATCCAAACCTGCATCAATTCATCATGTTGTGTTCAGAATGCCACACTTCTCTTCTAAACAACTTGGAGAAGGTGATATAGACATTTAAAAGGGAAAATATTTACAACATCAATTTCACACTTACATAACTCAAGAGGTCCTCAGCAACTTCTGATTCATAGAAATTACTGTTCTTCTTGCCAGTGATAATCTCTAGAACCAAGACACCAAAGCTATACACATCCGACTTCACAGAGAATTCTCCGTGCATTGCATACTCTGGAGACATATAACCACTGCAAGGCATCACCAAGAACATAACAAAAGTTAATAAGAAGTCAATATCCTTATTCTCACGAGTCTAATCATTTAAGTTGAGTTCATAGCTGACTCCTGACTGATTTCAGAAATGAGGTAATGCAAAAAATTTCAGAACTTACTATGTCCCTACAATTCTACTTGTGTTTCCTTGAGTTTGATCAACTCCAAATATCCTTGCCATGCCAAAATCTGAAATTTTTGGGTTCATATCTGCATCCAACAATACATTGCTAGCTTTGAGATCGCGGTGTATAATTCAAGTCGAGAATCTTCATGTAGATATTGGATTCCTCGAGCAATCCCACCTATTATCTTGTAACGCCTTGACCAATCTAGTAGTCCCTGTTTTTTTGGGTCTACAAGTTCATCAAAAATTACTTCATGTTAGGAATAAAAGCTTAATCAAATGATTCTTAATTACTACTTTGTTATCATAATTCAAATGGACAAACCATATAGAATATAGTCAAGACTCTTGTTGGGCACAAATTCATAAACAAGTATCTTTTCTTCTCCTTGCAAGCAAAAACCCAATAGCCTTGCTAAATTTCTGTGTTGAAGCTGGGCTACCACAACAACCTCATTCTTAAATTGTTCTGCACCTTGTCCTGAGCTTTTTGATAACCTCTTCACAGCTATTTCTTGTCCATTAGGAAGTGTTCCCTGAGAAAATACTTTAACCAATCCTTAGAATAGTTTACTTTGTATAATTTGAAAATTTCAACATCAAAATGTTGTGAACTTTAAATTACTCATATTTTTATGTGTTTAATTTTTTATGCTTAACTAGTACTGCCCTGTAAAATAGCATGGTAATAAAAATAAAATAAGTGAAGTATTCTAATTGCATACCTTGTAAACCTGACCAAATCCTCCTTCACCAAGCTTGTTATCCTCTGAGAATTTGTTTGTGGCACTTTCAATTGTAACAAAATCAAATTGCAAGGACTCTACAGTTGTAATATCATTGGCATCTACAAATGCAAAGAATATACGTGAGATATTACACTCCAAAGAGCATTGTATTTGGACACGAGGACATAAAAGACTGCATATATCCAATTTACTTATTGTGTTATTCATTACCATTTTCTCCGTCTACAGCTTTGTACTTCTTTCCTCTCCTAATTAGGAAACAGCAGCCCACAATGAATAGAACCACAGAAGCAGAAATTGGAGCAACGATGGCAACTAGTTTTGATGTTGACAGTTTGCTTTTATCTGCATAAACAACATCGTATGATTACACTTGGTACAGCTCAAAGTCATTGTTGATTACCATTTGTTTCAGACATGCTCAACAATACAATGGTCAGAGATGATAAGCACTTACTTGAAAATGATTAAGTTGCACTGTATAATTGATAGTCATAGGGATCAGTTTTTTTTTTTTTTTTTTATTTTTTTTTTATTTTTTTTTTAATTCTACATTCTCCAGTTAAATGTACATAAGAAATAAATTGTCACAATAATGATTGAGTGACTAGATTCACCATTTCTTATCAGCTTAAATTTCTAAAACATGTGGTAGTTTATCACAATATAAGAGCAGGTAGGAGTATATATTCCTATTCCCTCCCTCCTCTTCAAGTACCATGTGGGCACACACATTTTGTTTTTTTTTTTTTTTTTTTTTTTTTTTTTAAGGTAAATCAAGTTGTGCACTACGGAACAGAGGAAATGGTCCAAAAGACCATCAACCACTAAGAATCACAAAAACACATCAAAAGAATGTAACCGTAGGTTAAAATAAAAACAACTAATACTCATGAACTAAACATTTTAGTATTCAACCTTGTCAATTTTTATTTTTTAATTTAGAGTAAATAGAAGTTTGTCCAAATACAGAGGATTTGAATTCATGAAACATTATGTAATTCAATTTATCATATCAAGTCAACTTTCACTTCAATTTTTCCTCGTTTGTCTGTTGTTGAATTTTGGTACAACTGATCTGCTATATAGAATACACATATTGGCGGGGTCCAGAACCTAAAATAGTATAATGGACTCTATAATCTAATGTCGAAATACAGAAACACTTGCTTATTCTAAAGATATAATTTGTTGTTTATGTTATCAGTACCAGTCATAATTACAACCACTCATGGGCACGATCATCACATTGTACTTAATTATTCCATATTTCTTAAAGATAAAGAGAGTGATTCACACCAAAACCAAACCGATAGAGAATACATATTATTATAGACTATTGTACTATGAATAAGATAAAGCTCTTCCAAAAAGCAAGCTGTGAAATGTTGACATAAGTTAACACCACCTAATAGTAATAACTAATACTAATCAAGAATGAAAAAGAGTTCAAATGGGATTAATGGGTGAACCACTTTACCTTTTGGTCCAGTCACGGAACTTGGACTTGGAGGTGGTGAAGATTGAACCCCAGGTGAAGGTGTTGGTGCAGTGGCTACCATACGGTAAAAAGGGTACAATTCGTACCTAACGCTGCAACTGGGAAAAACAACTCTACCCCCTTGTTTTCCACTACAACACCAGGGAAGAAGCTTTATAGCATCCAAAAGACATCTACTACAATTGGCGCTGGACAGGTCCGGTGTACACTGTACAAGGTTGTACAGTGTTTGAAAAGCAGATATGTTCACTTGACTGGTCCCAAACTTTTTAGCACCTGTTGGAACACCCGAGGATGTTTTATTTGCTAACTCAATCATCGAAGAGTTCAGTAATTGATTAAACTTGGCCTGATCAGTAACATTCTGAGTGTTTAACAAACCGAACATTGGTTTTTCATCCACTTGTGAAAAGAAAGACCGATTCGAGTAACGCAAAATGCACTCATCGTACCATGTGATTGCAACCTTTTCTCTTGAACACTTGCTGGTTATTTCTTTCACTGCTGCGACCACGCAGTCTCGGCAGACTTGAGAGGTTACATCACCGCGACAATTGAAGAGACCGTAAACACGGTTGGAGGTGTTTTGGCCAATCGTGGCGTTGTAGAATTCGAGGTTTTGAGTGGTGTTGGAGGAGATTGAAGAGAGGAGAGACTTGATATTGGTTTGGTAGAGGCTATTGGAGCTGAAAGTGGAGTTTTCACATACGGTGTTGAGATTAACTGGGTCAGCAGCATGAGAGGTTAGGCTGAGGAAGCTGAGTATGGAAAGGAACAAGATGGGAAGAGAGAAGGGACTGAAGGAAGTCATTTTGTTGAATTAATTTCTTCCTCTTGGTATTTATGCAGAGATTTTTTTATTGTATCAGTACATGTTTTGATGAGTATGAATGGGATTAGGTTCTTGTTAGAGGATAGGTACGAGCAATGAAGATGTATAGTTTGCCTTCAGGATGAGGGCGTCTCTTAACTAAGAGCACTCACAGCAGTGATACTATATAGGTATAATGCTACTTTTTAGCTCCAAATATCAAAAATCCTTCACGCAGCAGAGGAGCTAAATCTAAAAAATTTAGCTCCTCAGCTACAATGCACATCTATCTTTAGATGTGCACTGTAGCTCAAAGCTAAAAAAAAAATTATTTTTTTATTACACTCTCTCTCCTCTCTCTCATTAAAATATTCATTTCATTTTCTCTCTGTCTCTCTCTCTCCGGCTTCTCCTCTTTCTTCTTTCTTCCTCAAATTTTTTTTTTCTCTCTAGCTCACCGGTCTCTCATCTCCCTCATCCCTCGGCTCGCCGGTCTCTCCATCTCGCCGGTCTCTGTCATCCCCAGCTCGCCAGTCAATTTTTTTTTTTCTGTAGCTCGTCGGCCTTCCTCATCTCCCTCATCCCTCATCTCTCTAGCTCGACCGCCCAGCGCCGATCAAAGCCCGACCCGATGCCGACCACTCCTCACACTGGGTTGGGAGCCGAGCTTCGGTGGATTTTTGTACTCGTGCTCATTCCTTTTGCGCCGACCGAAGCCCATTCCTTTTGTGCTCGTTGTGGATTTTTTTTTTTTTTTTTTGTGGACTGCCGGTAATGGTGGTGGTGGTGGTGGTGTTGGTGTTTTCCGATCTGTTGTGGGCAAGTGGGCTTGTGTTTGTGTTTATGGCGGTGGGCTTGTGCTCGTTGTGGTTTTTTTTTTTTTTTTTGCTATGGATTGCCGGTAGTGGTGGTGGTGGTGGTGGTGGTGGTGTTGGTGTTTTCCGATCTGTTGTGGGCAAGTGGGCTTGTGCTCGTTGTGGGTTTTTTTTTTTTTTTTTTTTGTGGGACTGCCGGTGGTGGTGGTGGTGGTGGTGCCTGTGGTTGATGGTACAGGTGGTTGAGATTGGTGGTGTAATATTTTTTGGTAGTGGAATATATTATTTTATTGTAGTGGTTATAATATTTTATTGTGATGTTTATATTATTTTATTATGTTGAAAGGTAAAATAGATCCACTGCCGCAGTATGTGTGTAGGTAAAATAGATAAAGTAACTTTTGGTGAAGCTAAATTGCTAAAAATTTAGCTCCACTGTTGTGGATGCTCTAACGGAATAAGTCTTGTGGCACGTAAAGTGGCACAACAGATGCACAACTTGCAAGTCAACACGTCAACCAATTCTGCCAAAAAACCTTTAATGCTGTGTCCTTGTTACCGATGGGGTCAAATGATCGTGGAGTTGAAAACAGCGGTGTGACCAAAAAATGACGTCGGCGATTATGTGTCCGTTTAGATTCCACTAAAGCTACGTGCGTATGCGTGTTTGTGAAGCTGTGTTTTCGTTTTTTTTTTTTTTTTTCTTTTTCACGCATTTTGGAGTAATGCGGTTCTTGTTCATTGAACAAGAACCGTAAATATTGACTTTTTCACCATGAACAGTACATCCGTGCATTATTTACGGATCTACAAATTACACTTTTCAGCAACTTTTTCATTAAAAATAGGTCTCATGGAACTATTCACATATTTAAAAATTATTTTACTACGGTGTTTTCGGTTTTCAGTTTTCGATTTAAAGAAAATAAGTTTTATCCAAACAGACCATATGAAAAGAGTAACAGTAGATAACAAATGGACCATTGGTAAAATTTATTAACAAATCGAGCATTTATTATTTTAGTAAAATTTTGATATTATCTTTATGAAATAAATAAATAAATAAAAATGTAGACTCAATTATGTTTGTTTGTTTATTTGTTTTTTTTTTTAATAAAAAATTTGTAAAAATATCCATTAACTTTTTCCAGTTAATTTTTCCAATAATATTTTTAGGATTTGAGCTCTTAGAGCATCCACAGCCGGAAATTTCATCCTATCCTATTTTACCATCTCAAAAAATTACTTTATCAATTATACAATACCATTTTACAATACACTCAACATCCCAATTTCTATTTTTACCTATGATATATTAAAATAATATAAATTACAGAATAAAATAATATAAACAAATCTCTCTCTCTTCTCTCTTCTCTCTTCTCTCTTCATCTCTATTCTCCCTCACTCTATTTTTCTCTCTTTCTCATCCACCCACCACCAACCTAAACCCCGAACAACCACCCAACAATACACGCCTTGTTGAAACTTGAAAAAAAGCCTTCATTTTTTTTTCTCCCCCATGCCAATTCAGCCATACTCACAAAGAAAGAAAGAGCAGAGATAAAATTCAGTCACCATCCATATCAAACCCATACCCAATTCAGCCATACCCACCGGCCAGCAACTCGACCACCACCCACACGTCGGACCCACAAATAACGCCAGAAAATTTTTGCCACCATCGCAATAAAATCTCATCAATAAACCCTAAACAAAAAACTAGCAATAAAATCTCAGCAATAAACCCCAAACAAAAAAAAACAGCAACCATAAAAATTCAAAGATAAAAAAGCTAGCAATAAAATCTCAGCAATCCCTCCCTCTGAACGATACTGACCAAAGTATGATCCTCACTCCACGACAGACCGATCAAGCGACCGCCGGGGTTCTTCCAAACGACGTCGGAGAGAGAAATGTTTATTGGTGATTTGTTTGTGCTACCACGCATTTGCATGTTAATTTAATTAATTAATAAACTTGGCTAATTAATCAATTAATTTATCACAAGTGGTCAATTCATTTTTGGCCTATCAAGTGGTATCAAAGCAGGCACACTCTGATTAGGTTTTAATCTTTGTTGTATTGATCCATTAAACCCTGTTGTCATGGATAGAGGACAGTCTTTAATCATACTTCCTTTATTTGATGGTACTAACTATGCATACTGGAAAGTACGCATGAGAGTTTTTTTTTTGTCTCTCTAGATGAGAAGGTGTGGCAAGTCGTTGAGATAGGCTGGACCAAGCCAAAGGAAGCGCCCGCCGATTGGGATACTGTCAAGATCAAGGCAACAAACTTCAACAAAGAGGGGCATTGACTGCTTTGTTCAAAGGTGCGATCACTAATGAGGAATTCAAGAAGATATCCTCCACTGAAACTGCAAAGGAGGCATGGACCATCCTCCGGACAACCTATGAAGGAACTAAGGTTGTCAAGGATTTGAAACTTCAAAGGCTCATTACAAGCTTCGAAGAGATTAAGATGGAGGAGGATAAGTCGTTCGATGAGTTCTATGCCAAGCTCAAGGACATAATGAACTCAGCTTTCAATCTTGGGGAAACCATCCTTGAACCCAAGATTGTGAGAAAGGTGCTCAGATCTCTGCCTAAGAGATTTCATGCCAAGATTACAGCAATCGAGGAATCAAAGGACATTGACAAGATTCCTTTGACAGAGTTGGTTGGTAATTTGTAAACTTACGAGCTAAGGTTAACAAGGATTGGTAAGTCAAGCAAGAGCAAGAGCATGGCCTTGAAGGCCAAAAGTAGTGACACAGATGAGTCTTGAGACAATGAAGATTCTAAGATGAAGTCCTACATCACCTAGCAATTCAAGAAGTTCATGAAGAATACCAATGGGAAGGGCCTCGACAAGAACCGTAGGCAATCCAGTTCTTCCCAATTCAAGAGTCAAGACAAAGGGAAGAAGGATGCTAGGGATGGCGGTCGATACTCTTTGTTCCCGCAGGACCTAAGTGCTTTGGGTGTCAAGGTTTCGATCACATGAAACAGGAGTATCCTACATGTTAGGTTCTAAGGATTAGGAACTAATGTATTAGAACTCTAATTTGTATTGTTGACAAACCATGATTAAAACAGGTTTTAGTCTTGTTTAGACTTGCTCAAAGTATATACGTTTTATGTAAAGTTGGAATCGAGTTACTACAGAATTTATTGTGCAATTCTGTTTGGCTCGATTGATCAAAACATGGGTAGAATATTTTTCTACAGAATTTTCCAACTCAACCCAAGCCCGTTTGACGTGTAGGGTTTTATGTTTTGTCTTAAATATAAAAGGGAAAACCCTAGCCACGTTTTTTGTTGTCCATTATGTTGTATGTGTGAATCTTTTGTGAGATCAAGAGGTGGTTGCCTTCACACATATTTAGGGTTTCCAATATTCAAGACTATGTCAAGAACTTGGTAATCGATTCAGTTGCTACATTAAAGAGCTTAAAAAAATACAAGCAGGTGTGCTTGTATTTGATAGAGAATCTAAGAAAGAAGGAGTCCGTGGTCTCGGAGCTTGCACTTAGTCATGTCGGTATGTTTTTCTTGGTAGGTAGCAATAGGATGTTAATGGTCTAAGTCCTATTATACAACTTCGATTCTTTCATAATGGATTTAAGTTTACCTTGAGGATAGCTAGGTTAAGGTTTACCGGTTTGGTTTCCTAGGTCATCATATCTTTGTGTTCTTTATATTCCGCACTTTACATTGATATGATTATATGATTGTATTAACCTAGATCTGAAATTTGGATTAAGTAATCACTTGGCTAATTTACTAGGTTAATTCAATTGTGTTTTAAGGGGTCTAAAAATATACAAGTGGTATCGGAGCGGGTTGCTCTTTTTGTTGAAGATTTTTGATCTCTCGAATGATTCTTAACCCCTGTTGTCATGGAATACGGTCACTCTCTTGTCATTCCACCTCACTTTGATGGGAATAATTATACTTATTAGAAAGTAAGGATGAAAGTTTTCCTGAAATCTATTGATGAGAGAGTCCGGAACTTCGTTGAATATGGATGGGAGAAGCCTACTACTCCTGTTAGTGAGTGGCAAACTTCTCAAAAAGAAGCAGCCACGTTCAATAGCAAAGTTATGAATGTCATCTTTAACGCTGTTTCTATGGAGGAATTTAAGAGAATTTCTAATGTTGAGGGTGCTCATACTGCTTGGAATATCCTCCAAACTGTGCATAAAGGCACAAAGGCTATTAAAATTAATAAGTTGCAGCAATTAACTTCTATATTTGAAAGCATTAGGATGTCTGATGATGAATCTTTTGATGAATTCTATGCTAAACTCAATGATGTTGTTAATTCTGCTTACAACTTGGGTGAAATTTATGATCAACCTAAAATTGTTAGGAAGATTCTTAGATCTTTAACTAAAGATTTTAGACCCAAAGTGATAGCCATCATTCAGCTTACTATAGAAAGAGTCAAAAGATTCATCCTTACTCATTTTCAGCTCCTCAAACCGAGTGGTCAGCATCTACAACTTGGTGTCTTTAACTTTCTTCGTTCCTTTGTACGTGGTCTCCAATATCTGTCATGCCTTCTTGGCAATGGTAATGTGAGAAATCCGATGGAACTCATCCGGAGACATGCCACAAAAAATAGCATTAAGTGCTTTGCTATTAGCATTTGACGCCGCGAGGGTTGCCTTATCCCATGTGCATTTGGCTGCCTCCGGCTTTGTCCAACCTATTTCAACGGCATCCCAAACAGCCTCATCTATTGAACATAGAAATGCTCTCATCCGCACCTTCCAAAAGGCATAGTTTCTACCATCAAAATATGATAGAACATTTAAAGATTGAGACCGATCCATCTCAATATGGGGTCAAGGATTACACTAAGGTAATGAAAACAATATAAGTAAACCCGCTCTGATACCAATTAAATGTTCAAAATGTGTATAAAACACTATGAACATTTAGACCCCCAATTTCCAAATTATCAATTCAAGCTTATTATCAAATAATTAATGTGCGGAATATGAGCATAAGCATATAACAGAATTGATAAACAATCTCAACCAATCTACCCAGTGTACCTAAGCCCTCCAAACTCCCACTCCATTTAAGTTATGCCGAACCTATTTCTTCTTTAGCTTACCAGATTCCGCTATAGCCCAAAGCATCAACCAATATGAAATTGGTCCCTTCCTAACTACTTCCCAAGCACCAAATGGTCTTCTCACGGATGTGGGTATAGTGAGAAAATGTTTTGGTAATGTACATCTCAAGGATGTAACAATGAAGAGGGTGAGAGTAGAGGAATTTGAAGAGTGTCTATGTTAAGATTGGGGATGAGTCAATCTTGTCTTTCTCTAGGGTTTCTCTCTCAATATTCTCTCTCAATATTCTTTCTGGAAGCTCTCTACAATTCATGGGTATAAGGGGTATTTATACTTGTTTGTGTATGGAATGTGAAGAGTCAGTTTTTCAAAATAGAGCTGGCTAACGGCTTGTCCTCGCGACTTGATTGAGCCGCGAGTTCCAGCCACGAGGTAACTGAACGGCCGGATTGGACTTTTTGTCTTGTAGTGTTACATCCGGCATGACGGTTCAGCTTCTTTGCATGCTTGGAACGTGTGCAACGCGAGCTACCCGCGAGATCCAGTGGCGAATCCCTAATTCTTTGCACAATCTTGAGCATTTCTTCACATTTTCTCATACACTACCCTTACATAATTCCCACCTAAATACAGGGTTACTAATTGCTAAAATACAAGAAAATTTGACACGAAATAAAGGCAACAAGATGGTTGATAAAATTCAACCTTACAACATCAATGCTAATATATTTAACCTAAGTCACTTTAATTGGAGAAAGAAGTCAAGGAAATCCTATCTATTTCCAATCTAATTCTAGTGCTTTCTTTTTCTCTAATATTTTTTTTTTATTTTGATATAAGACAATAATAAAGTTCATCTTAGATGGTTATTATTTCAAAGCCTAGGAGAAAGGAGTAGTTCTGTTATTAGAAAAAAGGCCATAAAATTCTATGCATTGGCTTCTTAGGCCAAAAAGGCACAAAAGCAACAAGTATACTTTGTAAGAAGAAATTATTAGATCTACCACAATGATTGCTAACACAGTCCTCTCTGACCTTCCAACCAATAAAATGTTGTTATTTATGCAAATGTGACATCACTTGGTAATTTTTTATTCCTTATGCTGATTAGAAAGTTCACTCACACATTTGCATAAATGATCATCTCATTAGTTGAAAGGACTACATCGAACTAATAATTTCTCCTTATTCGATTTGATCTTAGACAAAAGGTTCACAAAAGTAAAAGTTGGCGTTTATAGTCGCGCAATGGGTAAGGCTTTACTAGAGGTCATTTGGAGAAAATAATTTTGCCACTCAAACGGTGTTCTTCAACTTCTCAAAAAAAAAAAAAAAAAAAAAAAAACTACCACAAGGTTGGATGAAGCTGAACATTGATAATTCGGCTAATGGGAGTCTCGGTTTACTTCTCTTGAGATTGAGCTTGATGCCAAAGCTATTGTGGACATTTTAAACAAGCCATCCTATGTAAATAATATCATTTCTCCTATTTTGGATGATTGCAGGTTGTTGTCTTCCCGCATTCCATAGATTCGTGTTAAGCATTGCTTCTGTCAGGCGAATAAGTGTGCGGATAGTCTTGCTAGGATGAGTTTTAGTTTAGATGATGATTTTTCTTCTTTTCATGGTCTGCCTGTGATGTGTTTGAGGATGATCTCAATGGGGTGTATGTTAACAAGATGTGTCATGAACCTGATGTTCTTATTTAGTTGTTTTTAATGAATTGTCTTTCACCCGAAAAAATAAAATAAAATAAAAATTTCTCAAAAAAAAAAAAAAATACTGGAGTTATCCATAACACCTCACTAATAAATGATAAAAGAAAATGAAAATGAGTATAGGCTCCTATTCCTCAAAATACTTGTCTTCTTGTGACAAATATCTAAGAGACCAGACGTATAAATAGAATTCCTCTTAAAAAAAAATAGTGCAAAGATTATAAAACATTCATTATAAGGTGTGTCTCAGAAATTTCTCAGTCACCATCAAATTTTTTTTTATAAAAATGTTTATTATAATATGATGTGATAGCAGGTCGATTTTAGAAGAGACCAGTTAAAATACCTCATCCTCCACCATGATGAGAATGGAATATTGAGGAAGTGCCATTCACCCCCATCCAAAATTAACCTACCATATGAAAAATACAATTGACACTCAACTTTGATATCGTACTGATGTCAGTTCTAATTAACAGGGAACTTATATTTACGATTGTTTACAGTTTTCAGTCCACAAACAAGGGCTATCTGAGAACCGGAATAGAAGTTCCACCACTTGCTAATACATACTGATTTTGAAAAGCATCTTGTCTAGTCAAACTATCGAGGATATATTTCAGTGAATGATGCTTCATTAACAGACCATCCTTTTGATTGGCTTGTATGCTGATCAGACTCAAGCTCCGTTATTGGCTTGTTTAGCTTTGCTCTGCTTCGATGCAAAAATGCCGGTTGCTGAGGTAATGGTAGCGTAACAGAATAACTGTTAAGCATGAGAGCTATTGTTGCCATTGTAGGTCGATGTGCAGGATTTTCTTGAACGCATAACAAGCCCATATGGATGCACCTAATAACTTCATTTCTTGAATAAGAATTTCTCAAAGAGGGATCCAACAATTCCAAGGGTGTTCCATTCCTCCATTGTTTCCAAGCCTGCAGAAACTCGTTAAAAACGTGTAGTTCATCAAGTTCATCTTTCTTCCTCCCAACCAAAGAAAAATTATTTCATTGTAAAAGTGACAAATTTAAAATATCTGATTCAAACTTACATAACTCAATAGGTCTTCAGCAAGTTCTGATTGATAGAAATGGGTATTCTTTTTGCCACTTATAATCTCTAGAACTAAGACTCCAAAGCTAAACACATCAGACTTCACAGAATATCGTCCATGCATAGCATACTCCGGAGACATATAACCACTACAATTAAGAACCATAAAGAAACAGCCTTAAGTAAAATAAAAGAAGGAATTTTTAGACGGTCAATCATAGTATCACATCTGTAAATTTTGGAACATCTCAAGCTAATCAATCTCCTAAGATAATCCCTCTCACAGCATTGCTATTTACACAAGGCAGAGCATGAACTGGTGGTGTTAAAGTATATCTATATTTCATTTCTGTCACTCTCACATGTTATAAGAATAAATAAATTGTGATTAAGAACTTACAATGTTCCAACAATTCTATTTGTATTCGCTTGAGTTTGATCTACTACAAATATCCTTGCCATGCCAAAATCTGAAATTTTTGGGTTCATATCATCATCTAACAAAACATTGCTAGCTTTGACATCACGATGAATAATTCTAAGTCGAGAATCTTCATGAAGATAAAGAATCCCTCGGGCGATTCCTTCTATAATCTTGTAACGTTTTGACCAATCCAATTCTCCTTGCTTTGATGGCTCTATAATTTTTTCATAATTAAATACTCAAGTTAGGAATGAGATTCAAATGGACAAGGAAATATTCTGATTCAATTCAAAAAAAAAAAAAAGTTTATTATCATCTTAGAATTTCAGCTCCTTGGCACTGATTCAATTTGTGAGAAGTTCAAGACAAGTGAATTTTGAAGGATATGTAAGTGATCGGTATCATGTACTCTGATACTAACCAGTAACCGTACATACCTTAGAGACACAAAACAAAGAAAGAAAAAAAAAATAATTGGATTTAAGTTCAGATGGGCCTAACCAAATAGAAAGTAATCAAGGCTTTTGTTGGGAACATATTCATAGACGAGTATCTTCTCTTCTCCTCCCAAGCAAAATCCTAATAGTCTCACTAGATTTCTGTGTTGAAGCTTGGCTACCAATACAACCTCATTCTTAAATTCTACTGCACCCTGTCCAGATCTTACCAATAATCTTTTCACAGCTATATGTTGTCCATTCGGAAGGGTACCCTGAAAATATATTTGAACCAAGATTAAACAATCTTTTGTGTGCATAAAACTCTCATTGACCGTCAGTATGAACTTAATTTTTACCATGTAAACAGCACCAAATCCTCCTTCACCTATCTTATTATCCTCTGAGAACTTGTTTGTGGCAGCTTCAATGATATCTAAGTCAAACTGCAAGGACTCTACATTTGTAATTTCGACTCCACCTAAAAAACAAAGCAGTAAATATAAAGATTTTTTTAAAATAAAAATTCCAATTGCGAATTGTTTATACCACAAAGACCAAAAAGCAAAGTGATTAAATAATAATCTTTTATTCTTCACCATTTTCGTCTGGTAAGTATTATACTTCTTCCTTGCTCTCCGACAAAAGAAGCAACAGCCAATGAAGAGAAGAACCACAGAAACAGCAATTGGGATAACAATGGCAACAATTGTTAGCGACGACAATTTTTTTCTCCTGCATACAACGATATGCATCATTTACTTTAGAAAGTAAGACAGTTCATCGTGATCCTTTAATATTAAAAATAACATTATATATAATTAGTAATAATAAACTAGAAAAATGATATGTCAGTGACAGCCCAGCCAATTAGTAATAGTTAAAGAATGAAGCAGGAAAAAGACCAATAAAAATTCTGTCCCAATTATATCTTCTTCTTTCCTAAACTCTGGTTATTTTATATTATAGCAACAAACCAGGAATTTAATCAATAAGATTCCTATTTTATCTGTCAACAACTCTTAGCATGAGGTGCATCAAAACCTCAATCTAGTATCATGGGTGTCATGCCAGGATTCCTCCTGTATTTACTCGGTGTGTAAGACAGTAAGACTAAACAAATTAATAATTCTGGACACCCAAGATAATTGTTTAAAATTTAAATAAATAAATAAACCATCTTCAATAGCAGAAGATCGAGACAGGACCATCTCTCAACTCAACTGCAGATCCAATTAAGGCCTCATAGGGTCTGAAATTGTTAAGAATCACAGATCTGGAAAACAAAATAAAATGTTCTTAATTATCGTACCTTGTGGAGCAAGCGGAGGAAGTATAGGCGAAGCAGATGTGATGTTGTAAAATGGGTACACTTCATATCTGATGTTACAACTTGGGAGCACAACTCTTGCACCTTGTTTTCCATTACAACACGTAGGAAGATCTCCTATGGCACTTCGAAAACACCTATAGCAATCAGACACAGTCAAGTCCGGCGTGCACTGCCCGAGACTGTACAGCTTCTTTGAACTCGTAACCTCATCTTCCTCCGTCGCAAACTTCTTGTCCGAGTTAGAGTTCGACGCTTTCGTCGCCAAAGAGTTCATCGCGCTGGCCAACACATCGTTAAACCGATCACTCTCCGCCTCTGTGATATTCTGCGAACCGGGCAAGTCAAACCCAGGCACTTCGTTGATGGTAGCGAGGATGGATTGGTTTGAGTAACGCAAAAGGCACTCATCGTACCATATTATAGCGACTTTGTTTAGAGGACACCGCCGTAATAGCTCTTGTTTTGCAGTGGCAACGCAGTCTTGACAGACTGTGGTGTTGACGTCGCCACGACAGAGGAAGAGACCAGAGACCACGTCTTCGTCAGGAGTGTTCCCTCCAGCTGAGGCGTTGTGGAATCCACTGTTGTCTGTGGAGTTTGAGGTAAGAGAAGAGAGGACGAGGTTGAGGTTGGTTTGGTAGGTACTGTTGGCGGAGAACAACGTTGTGTTGACGCAGTAGTCAGCGCTGTAATTGGGTGCTGATTCTGTACTACTGGTGAGGCTAAGCAAGGTAATTAGCCAAAGACACAAAAGGAGCCTGGGAAATTTGAAAGAACATTTTGGTTACCTCAATTGCAAGGTCACCTAGCATTTGTTCAATTTCATGTTTGTTTCAAATTTCTTTTTTCTTTTTTTTTTTTTTTTTTTTTTTTGGGTGGGGGGGTGGGGGTGGGTAAGTTGCATAAGAAATAATATGATGAGGATATGGGTGATTGATGGCTGGTTCAGGTGGGCTCTCCAGACTCTCCAGAGGCAAGTCAACAAAAGCACCTGGCCTAAAGAAGTCAAAGTTAATGGGAGAAAGTATGTCAAGAAAATCGTATTTTTTTCCCAACATTAATTACCTAATTCTAGTGCTTTCTTTTTCCTTAATATTTTTTTTTTATTCTGACGTAAGACAATAATTAATAAAGAAAATATTATTTGAATAATGGATTATTATGAATTTGGAATTTTGGATAGAATTTCAATGGCAGACTGGCAGTACAGGAGAAAGTATTAAAAAAAAAAAAAAAAAGCCGCACTAAGTCCTGCACGAGGCCTTTTAGGCAAAAAAAAATAAAATAAAAAAAAAAATACAAAAACAAGAATACAGTATTTTCTGTGTTCTATTTTATATTTTATTAATCACAACTTATCATGTATTTATTTGATTTTCTTTATAAAATAACAAAAGCTTAAAATTCAAAAAACAAAAACAAAAATAACAAATGACAAGTTGTGATTAGTGAAATATAAAGTAAAATATAAAATGTGGTAATGGTACGTATGATTTGTATTCCAAAAACAAAAGTTAGATGACTTGAACTTGGCCTAAAGGTGCACAAAAGTAAAAGGCATCGTGCATAGTCATGGGTAATATTAAAAAAAATGTTAAAACCACAATTTTTACCATAATTTGTTCATGTGACAAGTTGTGAGTAGAGTAAAAACGATGAGTCTACAACTCTACCACTCACAATTTGCCATGTGAACAAGTTGTACCAAAAGTTGTCATCTTAGCATTACTCTAATCCTTTACTAAAATGCATAAGTTGAATGTTGCATATCACTCACAACATGTGACCCAGACATCATGAGTGAGCAGACATAGCATATCCTTTGTTTCTTTACGATGGATTAATTGAAAATATAATTTTGTAACTGAAGTACGATGTCCAATATATTATATACAACATAGTAGTAGCATCAAACAAGAGGATTTTATCCGTAAAACTTGCAATTGTCCATTTAACTTGAAGACCTAATGAACCTACTCGACCCAAATCGACTTGTTGGGATTCAAATGGTTTCAATGGCAAGAGGTAGTTGGAGGTAGTTATCCTTGTCCAAAACTCGACTAAAATTGGTCGAGTGTCAAATTTACTCTTTAGGAACCAATGGAACCCAATGTTTTCAATATCCTCCTCTTCCTCCTTTTTCTAATGATTTATCTTGCCAAATCTAGCATAGATCTCGAGTTTTTCGACAATATCTGGTGACGATCTCTTCTCTTGCCATTTTACTGAATTTGACTGCCACCCATCAAGACCGAGCCATCCAAACCACCATTCATTTTGAGTCAACAATGACTTTTGTTCTTCCCCTCCCTAAATGTTTGAGTCGAGTTCATGCTGTACATTTTTAGACTCCTAAACACAAGTTGTTTAACCTAGTTATTTAGCCAAGTGATTATTAGATAAATTATTTAGTTCTAGGTTAACACAATAATATCATATTATGCAAATAAAGCGGAAATATAAAGTATACCACAATATGATGACCCAAGAAAACCTAAACGATAAAAAACTTGAGAAGGATTTAACCTAACTATCCTCAAGATAAAAATAGATCCAATATGAAAGAATTGATGTTTTACAATAAAACTTAAACCACTAACATCCTATTGTTACCTCGAGTAGAAAACTTACCGCCACGACCACGTGACAGCTCCGAGTCCATGAACTACTTCTTTCTTTGATCTACAACAACCACAAGTTCTCCTACTTGTGACTTTGAGACTCAATTCAAAGGTTTCAGATCTTCTTTAAAGTTCTTTGTGCAAAGAATCAAGAGATCATCAAGTTGTTTATGCAAATCTTGATCTTGACAACTCTATGTGTGTGTATGAAGGTAAACATCTCTAGATCTCACGGAAGATTCAACACACAACTCTCCAAAAGACTTCTAAAACATAGCTAGGGTTTTTCCTTTTATACTTGAAGTAAAGCACTTAACCCTACACGTCATATGGGCTTGGGCTGAATTGGAATTTCTGAATTGAAATTTCGATCGATCGAGCCTTGTAGATTTTGTCCAATAAATCCTGCAATCACTCGATTCCAATTTTACATTAAATCACACTTTGAGCAAGTTTAAACCTAGATTCTATGTTTTGATCATGGTTTGCCAACATAATACATATTGAAGTTCTAATACATTAGTTTCTAAAGTCTTAGAACCTAACACATGCTGAGCATAAATCTAGCCCGGACCGACCTATGTACACCCCTTAACTAAATGAAAGTGAGTATAGGCCCTTATGCCTTAAAATGCTTGTCTTTTTTCTTGTGTCAAATTTCTCAGAGATCAGATTAATAAATAGAATTCCTCTAGAGATATAATAATACAAAGATTATAAAATTTTCAATATAAGGTGTCACAAAAAATACTTTTAAGTCACTATCATTTTTTCTACAAAATATTTATACAAATAATGCAAATCTTTTTTTTTTTTTTTTTTCCTTTTCTATCCACCCACCCAACCCAACCCTGGCAGCCGCCAGTCCTCTACCCTTGGCTTTGTATTTGCTCATGAAATAGCCCAATTAGCATTCACAATGAGTACTTACATTTATTTTTTATATATAAATGAGATTTTGGCCGCAAAGGGAGGCAAAACTTTAATAGAGGAGATTCCAACGCCATATGCAGCCATGAGTTCAAGTTTCTTCACTTGGAAACAAAAAATTAATTTAAGTTGGATAACACCTTGCTTCCTCCCGCTATCGAGGGTATAGTTCAGTGATCGGTGCGCCATCCACGTACCATGGCACTGTCTGGCTTGAAAAACTATCACCTTGCGGCTCCTTTGTTGGCTTGTTCCAATTTGCTCTACTTCAAAGCAAAGATGCTGGCTGCTGAGGTTACTACAGGCTAACAGAGTAACTGTCAAGCATGAGAACTACTGTTGCCATTGTAGGTCGACTCGATTGGTTGGGTTTTCTTGAACACACAATAAGCCAATATGGATACATCTAATGACTTCATTTCTTGAAAAAGAACCTCTAATAGTTGGATCCAACAATTCCAAGGTGTCCCATTCTTCCATTGTTTCCATGCCTGCAAAGATAATATTAAAAATCAGTACTTTTTTTCCCTTCTTCAGGACCCTCTCTAGAAATAACCCAATTAATTTCTCTTCAGCATTTGGAACTGACTGTATTAGCATTCATAAAGTTCAATCAAATTTGAAATAATTTTATCCACACTCACATAGCTTAAGAGGTCCTCATCACGTTCTGATCGGTATAAGCAATTGTCCTTCTTGCCACTTATAATCTCTAGAATTAGGACACCAAAACTAAACACATCGGACTTTACCGAGAATCGTCCTTGCATTGCATTCTCTAGAAACATATAACCACTACGAACAAGTACCATTAATACAACAAAATCAACATGTAACATTTTAGAAACCAATTATGGTAGTATATTTGTAAAAAAAAAAATAAATAAATAAAATAAAATAAAATAAAATAAAATAATTCAAGCTACCAATCACCTTAAAATGTACATGTATTATCCTTTTCGGTAATTCTCAGGTGCAATATAAGACAATAAGTGATTATGTTGATTTTTCCAACAATTCTACTTGTATTTCCTTGAGCTTGATCCACTACAAAAATCCTTCTAGATGAGTTAGATCCTTCTATTTGTAGGAATCTAGAGTCTAGAGGTTGGTTGCCTCTCCATCATGATCTTATACCCCCTCTTGTTGCTTTGATTAGAGAATTCTACTCGAATCTCTCTATTCAGTCTGATTCATCCGATGGTTACATTTTGATTGCTTGGATTCGAGGTGAACAGTTTAAGATTACTAAGCAAATAGTATCTGAAGTTCTTGGTGTGCCTCTTGTCTATAGACCTACTTATCCATATTCTGAGTCTCCTCTTATTGATGATGTCATGACACTTCTTTGCGGAAGATTTGTCACTCGGGGAACTGAACAAAGACTTAACTCTTATAAGTTGATAGAGTACAACTACCTGTTGTTTAGGATAGCATGTCACAATCTATTTCCTATCTCTCATGTGCATACTATTCCTATTGATAGATGTGTATTTCTGTATGCTCTTAGTACTAACGTATGTGGACACAAGGGTCTTTGGAGTCGCCACTTAGTTTTTGCAATGGTCTAGGAACCATATATATAGCGTCCTCTCAATGAAGGACCTTGGATCTTACTACTAGAGTATGGGTTCGGAGTTTAGATACGCTCTTGGGAAGGTGTTAGGCACCTAAGATCGCACAACCCTATGGTTGGCCTCACATCGTTATGTCTTATGTCTTAACCCTATTAAAAACTAATTCAACATTTGCATTCTAAACTCACACACACACTAACATGTATCTAACATACAATCATGGCATCTTTATCCCAAAACAACACTTATCTAACTTAAAGCAAAAGAGAGCCAAACCCAAACACATCTAAGAACCCCAACATGTGAAACCCTATCATATATCAAACAAAGTAGCCACCCAGGCATGGCAACAAGCATATCATCATGAAATCATGAAAACCTTTAGGTATTCTATTCTTATTGCATACTATTCCTATTGATAGATGTGTATTTCTGTATGCTCTTAGTACTAACGTATGTGGACACAAGGGTCTTTGGAGTCGCCACCTAGTTTTTGCAATGGTCTAGGAACCATATATATAGCATCCTCTCAATGAAGGACCTTGGATCTTACTACTAGAGTATGGGTTCGAAGTTTAGGTACGCTCTTGGGAAGGTGTTAGGCACCCAAGATCGCCCAACCCTATGGTTGGCCTCCCGTCGTTATGTCTTATGTCTTATGTCTTAACCCTATTAAAAACTAATTCAACATTTGCATTCTAAACTCACACACACACTAACATGTATCTAACATACAATCATGACATCTTTATCCCAAAACAACACTTATCTAACTTAAAGCAAAAGAGAGCCAAACCCAAACACATCTAAGAACCCCAACATGTGAAACCCTATCATATATCAAACAAAGTAGCCACCTAGGCATGGCAACAAGCATATCATCATAAAATCATGAAAACTTTTAGGTTCAACACCACACGAACATGTTCATCACAAAATATGCATGTTCATGTCAAGATATGACTTACCTTACTTACCTTGCAGCACCTCAGCACTTATGGCATCATGAATGGGCATGTGAATGCATGGTCATGTCATCAAAGTAAGAAACAAACATAAAACCCTAATCTAAGCAAGTTGAAGACAAACAAGCATATAAGACAGAGACTCAGATACGTATGAACATAAGCAAAGGATTTAAAAAAGAAACAAAACATGTGAAACAAACAAACCAAACAACATAAGAAATCTGAATTAGGGTCTCTAGGCAAGCACCTGCGTATGCATGCTCATTGCATGTGTGCCTGGACTTGTTCAACAACCCTAACCTTAAAAACGTGAAACAGAAAATAGAGGACAAACAAAAAACCAAATTCTAACTACAAAACATGCTCAGAATGTAAAAGAACTATGAAACTAACCTAAGAAAACATGCATAAACCTAAACTAAGCAAAGAAACATGATTAAAACAGAAAAGAAAAAAAAAAAACAGAAAAATAAAAAAGAAAGGGTTGAAGCTTGATACCTCAAAAGGAGTTCCTAAGCTTTAATTTTGATTGTTCCTCTCAGTCAAATCTATCATAGTTGATATCTTTCTCTTAATTATGTTTTGTGAATTCAAGTTCAGTTTTTTAGTTTTTGATTTACACTGTATTTTTCACACATGCATTTATGGTTTGTTTTGAGTATTTCAGGAATTTACAAGTTAATTCTTTCATCAACTGCTGCCTATTTTAGCAACAAATAGATAGTAGATTGTGATAGAATTGTATTAGGGCAATACTTTGTAATTGGGTTAGTTCTTGAGTTAAGCAATTCATGTTTATGTGTGTTTTGTCACGAATTGCCAAAGGGGGATATTTTTAGGTTCTAAATATTTAGGATTAAATGTTTAGATTTTTATTTTGTGTATGTTGGCAAACCGAGAAGAAAAAAAATGTCTAAATTAAGTGTTAGACATTGCTCAAGATTGTACAAGTCAAGATTCAAAAACATTCAAGCTGCAGAAAGGAGAGTTCAAGAAAATTAGACTCAACCGATCGAAAATCGTAGATAAGTTAATTTTGTAGAATTTAAACCAAATCCAAACCTGCAAAATTGTTTAAGGTTTCAGTCCAACACTACAAGGTGTAAAAGGAAAATCCTAATTACATTTTAGAAGCTCTTGGAAGACTTGTGAGTTACTCCTATGAGATTTGAGAGGTTTTTGTACCTTCTAACTCAACAAGCATCTACTAGAATGAGATCTACAATCAAGAACTGGTGGAAACAAGTTGCTGCATAAAGATTTACTACTGATGGTGATATGAAACCTTTGAGTGGGATCTCAAGGTCACAAATGGGGAGTTTGTGTTCAACAAATCCAAGATAGAAGAGTCCGTGGAGTCGGAGCTGCACGTGATTATGTTAGTAAATTCTACTTGAGGTAACTTTAGATTTAGGGTTTAAATCTATTGTAATTTTCCATTCTATCATAGTGGATTTGTTTAACTTGAGGATAGTTAGGCTAAATTCTCTCTAGGTTTTTACCTTGGAACGGTTTGTTTCATTGGTTTTCCTAGGTCATCATATTACTATCTTCTTTACTTTTCTGCACCAAGTAATATATTTGTATATGTTTAACCTAGATCTCATAATTAACCTAAGTAATTACTTGGCTAATTCATTAGGTTAAACTAATCTTTTTTTAAGGGGTCTAAACAAACAATTAGAAACCATCTTGGTTTGTGGAGTTGGGAGGATAAAGCAGAGAGGAGGAGATTGAGATTGTCTTGGTAGGTGTTGTTGGGTGTGAAAAAGCTTGAATTGGAGAAGGAGTGAGAGGTGCATGTAGGTGCTGACTCGGTGGTATGGTTAAGCAAGCTTAATAAGAGATAGAGAGACACAAGCTTAAGTGATATGGGGATTTCAAAGTCAACCATTTTTGCACACAACCCTTAGCTTCACTAGTCTTTTAGATATAAACGAGAGAGAGAGAGAGAGAGAGAGAGAGAGAGAGAGAGAGAGAGAGAGAGAGAGAGAGAGAGAGAGAGAGAGAGAGAGTTCCAACTAATGTTTTAGGATAAAAGAGAGAGAGAGACAGGGGATAAGGTAGCAAGATTTTTTTTTTTTTTTTTTTTTAACAAATGAAAAAGATAAGTATATGTCACGTCTCTTAAATCACTAAGGGTCTGTTTGGATACAAATGAAAACTAAAAACTGAAAAACACTGTAGTAAAATAATTTTTAAATGTGTGAATAGTACCGTGGGACCCATTTTTAATGAAAAAGTTGCTGAAAAGTGAAATTTGTGGGTCTCAGTGAACGATTACACGATGTTCACTGATTGGTTGAAAAAGTGAGAAAAGTCAAACTTTGAGGCTACTGTTCATTGAACAGTGCATGAACAATAGCCGCAAGTCTCACAAAAGCGTGAAAAAAAAAAAAAAAAAAAAGGAAAAACACAGACACAAACATGGGTTTTCATTTAATCCAAACATAACCTAAGATTTCTTATAAGATGTTTTGAGAGCGATTATTTAAAAAGTATTTTTAAAAAAAATTTATGGGAAACAAAAATATGATTAATTTTTTTTATATAAATTTTTATGTTTTTCCCAAATTTTGTATCAAATTTATGTAAAAAAATTGTTCTAAGAAAAAAGGAGATTAATTGTACAATGCAATTGCATCAGAACATGACGGTTTTGACTATTCAGTGAGAACGTGTTAAGAAAAGTATATTAAAAAAACAAAAGAAAGAAAGAGAGAGATAACGACTGTAACTTTTGGTGGTATTAAAAAGCACTAGTTGTTGAAACTTTCGGACAACCGTAGCAGTTGATTAGCTTGATTTGACTATTACGTGTTCTGTTTGAAGTGTAATTTGGGTGTATATTGTTTGTATTTTTTGAAATATGTGTGGATGAAAAAGTATATAAAAATATGTATAATATTATTTAAAAATTGAAAACTTATGTTTAAAATACTCTACTAAACAGAACTCTAGAATTTGGAGATATTTAACATTTTCTAGCATATTTGATCTCTGGTATTTATTTCATTTCACTACATTTATTTGATATTATTTTATTTGCCAAACAGAATGGGACTGCAGGTTACAAGAGCCTCGTTGGTTTTTAACTGATTCAAAATGAAATAGTTTTGGAAACTATTGACTTTAATTGAAACATTCTTAAATAATTGAAGCCCATCCCATTTATTCATCTTCATAGCAGAACTATAATATACACCAAACATACAGCGGATTTGGATAGAGGTTCGAATTGAACTACTGGGCACTCTAAACATATTGAATTTCTATTCCATAAGCAAATGTCATATGCAACCATAACTCAATTTTTTAAGACTTCATCACTTGGTAAACAGAGACTTAAGTTAGAAATATAACTATCGAGGGTCTAATTCAGTAATGGATGCTTCATTAACAGACCATGGCATTGACTTGCTTGTAGATTGATCTGATGATTCCAAGCCCTTTATTGGGTTGTTTGTGTCTGTTTTGGGAAAAAATGCTGGCTGTTGAGGTGCTTGCAGTGAAACTGAGCCGCTTGTAAGTGTGAGAACTATCGTTGCCATGGTGGGTCTGTCAGCTGGATCTTCTTGAACACATAATAAACCAATATGGATGCATCTCATGACTTCATCTCTAGAAAAGGAATCACCCAAAGCGGGATCCAACAATTCCAAAGGCCTACCATCCCTCCAATGTATCCAAACCTGCATCAATTCATCACGTTATGTTCAGAATGCCACACTTCTCTTCTAAGCAACTTGGAGAAGATGATATAGACATTAAATGGGAAAATATTTACAACATCAATTTCACACTTACATAACTTAAGAGGTCCTCAGCAACTTCTGATTCATAGAAATTACTGTTCTTCTTGCCAGTGATAATCTCTAGAACCAAGACACCAAAGCTATACACATCCGACTTTACAGAGAATTCTCCGTGCATTGCATACTCTGGAGACATATAACCACTGCAAGGCATCACCAAGAACATAACAGAGTTAATAAGAAGTCAATAACCTTATTCTCACAAGTCTAATTATTTAAGTTGAGTTCATAGCTGCCTCCTGACTGGTTTTCAGAAATGATGTAATGCAAAAATTTCAGAACTTACTATGTCCCCACAATTCTACTTGTGTTTCCTTGAGTTTGATCAACTCCAAATATCCTTGCCATGCCAAAATCTGAAATTTTTGGGTTCATATCTGCATCCAACAATACATTGCTAGCTTTGAGATCGCGATGTATAATTCGAAGTCGAGAATCTTCATGTAGATATTGGATTCCTCGAGCAATCCCGCCTATTATCTTGTAACATCTTGACCAATCCAGTAGTCCCTGTTTTTTTGGGTCTACAAGTTCATCAAAAATTACTTCATGTTAGGAACAAAAGCTTAAACAAATGATTCTTGATTACTACTTTGTTATCATAATGACATAAGACTATTAAACATATGTTCAAATGGACAGACCATAAAGAATATAGTCAAGACTCTTGTTGGGCACAAATTCATAAACAAGTATCTTTTCTTCTCCTTGCAAGCAAAAGCCCAATAGCCTTGCTAAATTTCTGTGTTGAAGCTGGGCTACCACTACAACCTCATTCTTAAATTGTTCAGCACCCTGTCCTGAGCTTTTTGATAACCTCTTCACAGCTATTTCTTGTCCATTAGGAAGTGTTCCCTGAGAATATAATTTAACCAATCCTTAGAATAGTTTACTTTGTATAATTTGAAAATTTCCAACATCAAAATCTTGTGAACTTTAAATTGCTCACATTTTTATGTGTTTAATTTGTTATGCTTAACTAGTACTGCCCAGTAATATAGCATGGTAATAAAAATAAAATAAGTGAAGTATTCTAATTGCTTACCTTGTAAACCTGACCAAATCCTCCTTCACCAAGCTTGTTATCCTCTGAGAATTTGTTTGTGGCACTTTCAATTGTAACAAAATCAAATTGCAAGGACTCTACAGTTGTAATATCATTGGCAGCTACAAATGCAAAGAATGTACGTGAGATATTGCACTCCAAAGAGCATTGTATTCGGACATGAGGACATAAAAGACAGCATATATTCAATTTACTTATTCATTACCATTTTCTCCATCTACAGCATTGTACTTCTTTCCTCTCCTAATTAGGAAACAGCAGCCCACAATGAATAGAACCACAGATGCAGAAATTGGAGCAACGATGGCGACTATTTTTGATGTTGACAGTTTGCTTTTATCTGCATAAACAACATCGTATGATTACACTTGGTACAGCTAAAATTCATTGTTGATTACTGAAGGGGTAAGAAATCGCGGAACATTGGGCCTGACGGATTCGGACTCATGGGCCAATATTAAGCGTGGGCTGAGGACTTAGCGTCACATAAAATACTTGGTGTACACGTTTGGAATCCGAGGGAACCCTAGGAAAATTAGGATGTTCGCACAAAGATAATTCTAGAAGATCCGCCTTAATGAAAAACCCACTCTACAAGGAAATACTTGTCCATCACGCTTGGGATTGTTAGAGGAAGAGTCCCATAAGGAAAAGACTTCTAGTCCAAGGAAGGGAAGCCGATTTTCTTCTACTGTAAAAGCTTCAATACCCTCGCAAATCAAGGTACGCATAATTTACCCTCTCTAGCACTCTAGAGTTGAGAACAGTTCTAACTTGACCGTCGGAGGGTATTTGGTCGACACCACACCGGTGCCCACGGCGAGATCACTTTTTCTTCTTGCAGGTTGTTAGCGGGAGCGAGTGTGGATTGTGTTGCTCACTTGTGATATTACAAACATCATCGCTTGGCGCCGTCTGTGGGGAAGCGAAAAGTTTAAGCCGGACCATCGCCTCCCGAACATAAGAGTCGCATGGTACTCACTCGCTCAATGGCTACCACCAACAACGCTCAAGAAGACGAACCACCGAGATCTACCGCATTAGAAAGGCAGGTCCGGACACTCATGACAGCAGTAGAACGACTCACAAAGCAGAACCACGATCCGGAGGAGCAGCTACGACAAAGAGATGTAGGACCCAACCTTCGAGCAAAACCAGGAAGGTAACAGATCTGCGGCGAAGGGAGCAGGAGAAGCCTGGAGGCAGCAATGCCCAAGCCGACCAAAGCGGCAAAACGTGAGCCTTCCATCTCTCATGGATTTTGCCCCCCCGCCTATCGTCGCCAAGATGCAGGCGATGAAGGAGCAGATGGAGGTCATGATGAACGCACTCAAGGGGCGAGTATCTTCTGATCTCGACAATTTGGTGAACAGGACCGATTCACCATTCACCATGTCCGTCAACTCATTCCCCCGCCACAAAAGTTCCGGATGCCACAGATCGAAAGTTACGGCGGGGTTAAGGATCCACTCGATCATCTAGAGACCTTCAAGACCCTGATGCACCTTCAAGGTGTACCAGACGAGATCATGTGCGGGCGTTCCCGACCACACCGAAGGGGCCTGCGAGGGTCCAGTTCGAGGGTTGACACCAAACTCCATCAATACTTTCAAGGAGTTGAGCGCCCTGTTCACCTCACACTTTATAGGCGGACATCGATACAAAAAGTCCACCGCTTGCTTAGTGAACATCAAGCGGCGAGAAGACGAGACGCATGAGCCCTATATAACTCGTTTCAACAAAAAGCCCTTTCGATTGATGAAGTCGACGATAAAATACTCGTGAGTCGCGTTCACTAGCGGGCTACGGAAGGGTAAGTTCTTGTTTTCCCTATACAAGAATGACCCAAAAACCATGACGGACGTCCTCTACAGGGCTACCAAGTACATGAATGCAGAAGATGCGCTGCTGGCCCGCGAGGAAAGGCCTAAGAAGAGGGAAAGGCAGGAAAACACGAGACAAGACAGAGGGCGAAAGGTTGCTAAAACCGGGGATCAACGTGATGAAAAGCGCTCCGGACCGCCCACTGGAAGGTTCACCAATTTCACCCCGTTAACCGCCTCAATCGACCAAGTATTGTTGCAAATCAAAGATGAAGAAGCATTGACTTTCCCTGGAAAGTTGAAAGGAGACCCCAACAAAAGACCAAGAGACAAGTATTGCCGCTTTCACCGGGACCACGGTCACGACACGCCTAATCTGCTACGACCTGAAGCAGCAGATTGAGGCCCTAATCAGGCAGGGGAAACTACAGAGGTTCGTCAAATAGGAAAGAACTGATACGCCGGAAGAACAGGCTCCACAAAGGGAGAACGACCGCCCTAGACCACCCATAGGAGACATACGAATGATCGTAGGGGGCACAACTGCAGCCGGATCTTCCAAGAAAGCCCGCAAGACCTACCTCGGGATGGTCCATAGCGTCCAACTAACAGGATCAGTACCAAAGATGCCGCGGCTAGATAACCCCGTCATAAACTTTTCAGAGGATGACGCTCGGAGACTTCACCATCCTCATGATGACGCGCTAGTAGTCACCCTGTAGATTGGGGATTATAATATGCATCGGGTCCTCGTCGACAATGGCAGCTCAACAGACATCCTGTATTATCCAAAGATTCCAAACAGATGAGGATTGACAAGGAACGGTTGTCCCCAACGAATGCCCCACTCTTAGGATTTAGGGGTACGAAGGTCTTCCCATTGGGCGCAATAACGCTAATCGTGACGGTAGGTGACTATCCTCGGCAGATCACTAAGGAGATAACGTTCCTCGTAGTCGATCGCTCGTCCGCTTACAACGCCATCCTCGGGCGACCCACTCTCAATTCCCGGAAGGCGGTAACCTCCACATACCACCTAATGATCAAATTCCCGACGGAATATGGGGTAGGAGAACTGTGGGGGAATCAAGTAGCAGCACGAGAATGCTACATCGCCATGTTAGAGATGGAGGATCAACAGCAGACAATGTGCATCGGGAAACAAATGAGCATTAGCAAAGCCGGTTGAAGAGCTAGAAGAAGTAAGACTTGACGACACACGGCCTGAACGGATGACTAAGATTGGCACACTTGCTAGTTGGCCCGTACGCCAGACGATCACAACTTTCCTAAGAAATAACCAAGACGTATTTGCGTGGAATCATGAAGACATGCCGGGAATTGACCCATCGGTCATGGTCCACAAGTTGAATGTGTCGCCCTCCTTCCCTCCAGTCCGGCAAAAGAAACGAGTCTTCGCTTGGGAACGGGATAGGGCGATAGCCGAGGAAGTTCGGAAGTTACTAGAGGCGGGTTTCATCCGGGAAGTATATTATCCCGACTGGCTGGCGAATGTAATTATGGTTAAGAAGGCCAACGAAAGTTAGAGGATGTGCGTAGATTTCACAGACCTCAACAAGGCTTGTCCCAAAGACAGCTACCCGCTCCCACGGATAGATACCCTTGTGGATTCGACCGCAAGACACCAGCTCCTCGCCTTCATGGACGCTTTCTCTGGCTACAACCAGATCGGGATGGACGAATCTGATCAGGAGAAGACCTCTTTCGTCACAAGCCAGGGATTATTCTGCTACAAGATGATGCATTTTGGACTCAAAAACGCTGGAGCGACATACCAAAGGCTAATGAACAAGATGTTTGCACATCGAGTTGGCGAACGTTCAGGTTTATGTTGACGACATGTTGGTTAAAAGCGTGCAAGTAGAAGATCACCTAGACGACCTCGGAGAAACATTCAATACACTTCGATCATTCAATATGAAGCTCAATCCGAACAAGTGTGCGTTCAAGTAATCATGGGGAAAATTCTTGGGTTACATGGTTTTCCAAAGAGGAATAGAGGTCAACCCGGAGAAAGTACGGGCGATGATGGAGTTGGAACCACCAAGGACGGTCAAGGAGGTCCAAAGTTTAAATGGGAAGATCGCAGCACTAAACAGGTTCGTCTCAAGGGCGACGGATAGGTGTTTGCCATTCTTCCGAACTCTGCGAAAGTCATTTGAGTGGACGGATGAATGCCAAACGGCTTTCGACGACTTGAAGACCTATCTATCGTCTCCACCGCCGCTTAGTTCGTCCATACACGGAGAGGAACTCTACCTTTATTTGGCAGTCTCGAGTCTTGCATTGTAAGCGCAGCCTTGGTAAGGGAAGAGGATGGTATACAGAAACTCATCTACTTTACCAGCCGTGCGCTCCGAGGAGCAGAAGAGAGGTACCCTCGGTTGGAGAAGTTGGCTTTCGCGTTAGTAATTGCTGCACGGAGACTTAAGCCATACTTCCAGGCGCATACAATCATTGTCTTAACGGACAAGCCACGAGAAAAGCCATGCATAGCCCGAAGCGGCGGGGAGGATGGCCTTGTGGGCGATAGAGCTAAGCGAGTTCGACATCCAGTACCACCCGCGGACGGCCATAAAAGGACAGACGATGAGTCGACTTCATCGCCGAGTTTACACTCGGGGAGGACCAGTTAGTAAAAGAGAAGGAACAAAGGAGTATCCACACAGACGGATCCTCAAACAGACGAGCCGGAGGAGCCGGAGTAGTGATCAAAACTCCGCAGGGGGACGCGATATGATGCATGATCCGACTGGATTTCCCAACAACCAACAACAAGGCGAAATATGAAGCCCTGGTCGCGGGGCTAGACCTTGCGAGGGCAGCGGGTGCAAAAAGCATAATTGTTCATTGCGATTCACAAGTGGTCACAAGTCAGATCAATGGCAACTACGAGTGCAAGAACAATAGAATGAAGAGGTATCTGGAAGAAGTGAGGTCTTGAATCAACAACCTCGAAGTCGAATTCATTCAGGTCCCAAGAGAAGAGAACGAATGGGGTGACCAACTAGCAAAAGTTGCATCGATCGAGTCATCTTTGGTTCCCGAACAGGTATTATCATTCGTCCAAATATCTTCACTTATCGATGACGGGACAAATATGCAGGTGGTGAGCTCTCGAACATAATCGACCATCCCATTGATCTCCTACCTAAGGGACGGGGTGTTACCAGAGGAAAAGGACGCCACAAGGAAGCTCAAGGTCCAGGCGTCACGGTTCGTCTTGATGAAGGATGTCCTATATAAAAGGGGTTTCTCTCGACCGTACCTAAGGTGTTTGTGCCAAGAAGAAGCAGACTATGTGATGAAAGAAGTACACGAGGGTATCTGCAGAAACCACTCAAGCGCACGATCCTTGGTACACAAGCTGATCCGAGCAGGATACTACCGGCCTACAATGATGAAGGATGCGCAAGCTTATGTCCAGTCTTGTGACAAATGCCAGAGGTTTAGCAACTTCATAAGGCAGCCGTCCGAAGAGCTGACATCGATGACGGCTCCGTGGCCGTTCGCACAATGGGGACTTGATATTATAGGCTCGTTTTAAACGGCTATCCGGCAACTGAAATTCTTGGTCGTTGGCATAGACTACTTCACTAAATGGGTCGAGGCGTGCTTTAGCCACCATCACGGAGAAAAACATCCGAAACTTTGTCCGGAGAAATATCATATGCAAGTACGGGATACCCAGGGTACTGGTCTCTGATAACGGAAAGCAGTTCGACAACAGCATGTTTAGAGGCTTCTGCGCGGAGCTAGGGATCAAGAATCACTACTCATCACCCGCACACCCACAGGCAAACGGGCAAGTTGAGGTCACTAATAGGTCCCTGCTCAAAATAATCAAGACTCGTCTCAAGGGGGCAAAGGGTATCTGGCCGGACGAACTACCAAGCGTCCTATGGGCATACCGGGACCACAAATGAGAACACCCATTGGAGAAACCCCATTCCGACTCGCATATGGGACCGAAGTCGTTATTCCCGCAAAAGTGGGGCTCATGAGTTACCGGGTGGAGAGCTACAACGAGGATACGAACAAAGCGGGTATGCGCCTCCAGGCTTGATCTCTTGGACAAAGTTAGGGCAACAGCAGAACAGAGGTTGGCGCGCTATCGGGATCTCATGGCGAAACACTACAACAACAAAGTGAGGCACGGGGACTTCCAGGTCGAGGACCTCGTACTACGCAAAGTAATGGGTGCCGCCAGAGATCCTTTGTAAGGAAAACTCAGTCCCAATCGGGAAGGACCCTACAGGATCGCGTCATTGCAAAGGAAGGGAACCTACCACCTCAAAACGATGGACGGATGAAAGCTACAACACCCTTGGAATACGGAGCATCTTCGGAAATACTACCAATAGAGGAAAATATAGGGATCCGGCGATTTCCAAAATTTATTTTATTCTTTTGGCTACAATTTATTAGTTTTTCCTTTTTACTTTTGCTACAATCTTTTTGTGCCTTTTTAAGCTCAAGGGGGCAGGTACTTTTTCTACAAACGCATTTTCTTTAAAGAAGAATATTCAGACACGACTTTGATTTTTCACATGGATGTTTATTATGAATGTATATCATACAGGCAACAAAATCCACAAAGTGGACGAATCACTAAGGTGATGAAAAACTGTCCTCAAAGTGGACGGATCACCAAAACGGTAAAACTACAAATCCACAAAGTGGACGGATCATTAAGGTGATGAAAGATTGTCCTCAAAATGGACGGATCACTAAGGTGATGAAAAACTGTCCTCAAAGTGGATGGATCACCAAAACGGTGAACATAATTACAAGTCCAAAAGTAGACAAACTACCAAGATTTTGAAAGTTGACGGATCACACCTGTCTTCAAGGTATACGGATCATCCAAATGGACGGATCGATCAATACTAAAAATGATAAACTTCACACTGTGGACGGAGTGAACGTTGGCTAGAAGTACACTCGGATAGACGAGTATTTTCTTAGAATCTCTCCTTCATGAGGAGGACGGATTTTTAATCAAGTTCCAAAGCAAAAATAGAAAGCATAAAAATAAGGTATAACATTAATAAGCGAATAAAAAGCTCAGGGGGCAAGTGTTTAATACAAAAAAAGAGGACGAATTGTTCTCAAAATAAATTACAAAAAGATAAGTAATATCAGGCTACTTTATTTGGGTCGGCAACTTGGGCATCCTTCGACGGGACTGCTTCTCCGTCACCCTGAACCGCATCATCGCCAAAAAGGTCGTCCGTATTCTTTGAAGCGGTGGGCAGAACAGACGTCCCTCTTGATCATTGACGTTTATCATTGTCAAATCCAGGTCGGGGTAGGCTTTTTTAAGGCGACGGAGTGCATCATCGAAGCCTTGAAGGAACGATCCCCCCAGCTCTTTCAACAAAGCCTCGGAGTCTCGATATTCACCGACAAATGGGTCCTCCTTGGCTTGACGGAGCTTTTCTTTCAAGTCCTTTATCTCCTCGTCTTTTGCCTCCAAGGCCTTCCCAGCTTCCTCCGTCCTCTTCTCAAGCTCTTTCCTAGTCTTCTCTAATAGGTCGAACTTCTTCTCCATTGTAGACTTCCACTTATGAAGTTGACCGAGTTCATCCTCCGTCTGCTCTGCTTTTTGCCCGTACACGGTCCAGAGCCGCCTCACGGTTTAAGCACCGGTCCATCGTGCCCTTCATCATAACCAAGGACTGGAATAAACAAGTTAAAAGGATGTTAAATAGAAGGTTAAAAAAATGTGGACGGACATCAAGGGACGGATAAAAGTTACCTGTGCAACAGCAAACAGACCCGTTTCCCCCATTGCCTCCGTCGAATGATTACCCAGGTCCTCGTAATCCTCCGTGGAAATTATGGATGAAAGTTTCTCCAAGACAAATTTTGAGTCATCATGAAGAAGAGGAGGAGGTTTCTCCCTGGCTGGTGGACGGGGCCTTCATTAAGCCCTTGCCGGACCCATGTTTCTTTGGGGTGACGGTCTTCGCTCCTTCAGCCATCAAGCCCACAACGAGTTCCGGAGGAACCTTCTGCTGCTTATGTGGACGGTCAGACTTGGGCGGCTACTTCCTCTTCGCCGACGACCCCAACCCCTTAGGAACCACAACTTCGCCCGTCTCCTTTTGTTTGACGGCCAACGATTTTATCAGTGCCCTCCTCTTTGCGTCGTCCATTTCTCATGTCTACAGACGGATGAAGCTATCTACATAAGTTAAAAACTACTTTCGAAAAGTAAAAGTTGACGGACTTACGTCCTGGGACTCTTTAAATCGTATATAATGGCTTCACGGGTAGGTTCGGGACCGTCACAATACCAATGTATTGTTTTTGGGTTCACTAACTTGGCCCAGGTCCTTTCTTCCGGCTTAGTCTTCTAGAAATCTTTTGAAGGAAACCAAATTCCTCAACACTAACTTGTGGGCGCCGTCTACCTACAGAGAAATAGACGGTTATAAAAATTATAATGGATGGTATGAAAAGGATTATAAAGTTCGGACGAGTGCATACGTGAATGGTGTATTACTCCCCAAGTCGTGTCAACAGGCATGTACTCCGTCTCCCCCGGACGGTTCATCCACGTGTTACCCTCTAGAAAAAAGTAACGACTCTTCCGGTCTTTATTTGAGTCGGGAGTCTCAAAGATGACCTTCAACAAAGGGCTTCTACTAGCAAAATCAGTACATCCCCCTTGATCTATCGATCTCATCCGGACGGTAGCAATGAAGGAATTCACGCACCGTCAACCTCCTACGTCCGTCCGACATTGCTCCATAGAGGATTTCCATCGCTATGAAGACCCTCCAGGTGTTTGGAGATATCTGGGTGACGGACAGTCCTAGATAATATAAGAGTTCTCTATGAAGTGTACTTAGCGGAAACCGAAGTCCCGCCTTCAGCATCTGCTTGTACACTCCGACACCTTCTACTCCTTCGTAGTAACACTTCTCCAACACGTATGGTAGATGGATGGAAATGTTATCCGGAATTTGGAAGTTTGTCCTAAAAGTGCTGAAGTGTCTCTCCTTGATGACGGATGTGAATCTATGCACCGTCCACTTTGGTAGCATGATGAACTCCCTAAGTCCATCAGCACCAACAACGGGTCCCAGTGCTTGATCCCCGTCGTCATTAGAACCTTCTTCTTCAACCATCTCCATATCCTCATCTGCTGAGGATGAAGAAGAAGCAGACGGACTCCTATCTTCGCCGGGACTCTCTTGGTCTTTATGACCGGACGGGTATACCTCCTCATATTCCGTCCCGTCACGAACCACCGATTGGTTACTTGACGCGCTAGATATTTCCTACAAATTGACGATAAAACCTAAGACCGACGGGTCTAAAATTGTTGACGGGTGTGTAGGTCTAACAAAAATGTAGACACAAAATGTAACATTGAAAAAAAAAAATGATGATGAAAAATGAGAATGAAGTACTTACCACACTGTGTAAAGAGTAGTTGACGGATGAAATAGCCGACGGGTATAGATTCTCAACGGAATGCTCTGACAAGGCCGACGACTCCGCTTTGACAACGATTTCTTGCTGAAAATGTTGGAAATGAGGGAAGAGAGGTGCGCTATATATATGAGAAATGCACGGAAGACGAAGCGGCGCTTCGATCCGATACACCATCCAATCCAAGAATGACACGTGGCATGCCTCATTAATGTGACAACCTGGCAACACGCGTCCACGGATCGTACCCTTTAAGGAGCCGTCAACTTCATGAATCTTCATTCGTCAATGTGTTCCATCCGGGAACGTCAAAGTTTTCAACCGTCACCATTAGCAATCCTTGATCGTCATGCCCGATTACATTTAACCGTCACCCTATGATCCGACCACTTAAAAGCATGACGGACCATAGGGTGAAGGGGGCATCTGAAGGGGTAAGAAATCGCGGAACATTGGGCCTGACAGATTCGGACTCATGGGCCAATATTAAGCGTGGGCCGAGGACTTAGCGTCACTTAAAATACTTGGTGTACACGTTTGGAATCCGAGGGAACCCTAGGAAAATCGGGATGTTCGCACAAAGATAATTCTAGAAGATCCGCCTTAATGAAAAATCCACTCTACAAGGAAATACTTGTCCATCACGCTTAAGATTGTTAGAGGAAGAGTCCCATAAGGAAAAGACTTCTAGTCCAAGGAAGGGAAGCCGATTTTCTTCTACTATAAAAGCTTCAATACCCTCGCAAATCAAGGTACGCATAATTTACCCTCTCTAGCATTCTAGAGTTGAGAACAATTCTAACTTGACCGTCGGAGGGTATTTGGTCGACACCACACGGGTGCCCACGGCGAGATCACTTTTTCTTCTTGCAGGTTGTTAGCGGGAGCGAGCGTGGATTGTGTTGCTCATCGGTGATATTACGGCATCATCAATTACCATATGTTTTGGGGCGTGCTCAACAATACAATGGTCAGAGATGATAAGCACTTTCTTGAAAATGATTATTAAGTTTCACTGTATAATTGAGAGTCATAGTGATCAGTTTTTTTTTTTTTTTTTTTTTTTTTTCAATCCTACTTTCTTCAATTAAATGTACATAAGAAACAAATTGTCACAATAATGATTGAGTGACTAGATTCATAGTTTCTTATCAGCTTAAATTTCTAAAACATGTGGAAGTTTATCACAACATGAGAGCTGGTAGGAGTACATATTCCTATTCCCTCCCTCCTCTTCATGTACCATGTGGGCACACACATTTTGTTTTTTTTTTTTAAAGGTAAATCAAGTTGTGCACTACGGAACAGAGGAAATGGTCCAAAAGACCATCAACCACTAAGAATAACATAAACACATAAAAGGAATGTAACCGTAGGTAAAGAAAACAACCAATACTCATGAGCTTAACATTTTAGTATCCAACATTGTCAATTTTTATTTTTTAATTTAGGGTAAATAGAAGTTTGTCTAAATACAGAGGATTTGAATTCATGGAACATTATGTAATTCAATTAATCGTATCTAGTCAACCTAGTCAACTTTCACTTCGTTTTTTCCTCGTTTGTCTGTTGTTGAATTTAGGTACAACTGATCTGCTATATAGAATACACATATTGGCGGGGTCCAGAACCTATAATAGTATAATGGACTCTATAATCTAATGTCGAAATACAGAAACACTTGCTTATTTGAAAGATATAATTTGTTGTTTATGTTATCAGTACCAGTCATGATTGCAACCACTCATGGGCACGACCATCACATTGTACCTAATTATTCCATATTTCTTAAAGATAAAGAGAGTGATTCACACCAAAATCAAACCGATGGAGAATACATATTATTATAGACTATTGTACTATGAATAAGATAAAGCTCTTCCAAAAAGCAAGCTGTGATATGTTGACATAAGTTAACACCACCTAATAGTAATAACTAATACTAATCAAGAATGAAAAAGAGTTCAAATGGGATTAATGGGTGAACCACCTTACCTTTTGGTCCACTCACGGAACTTGGACTTGGAGGTGGTGAAGATTGAACCCCAGGTGAAGGTGTTGGTGCAGTGGCTACCATACGGTAAAAAGGGTACAATTCGTACCTAAAACTGCAACTGGGAAAAACAACTCTACCCCTTTGTTTTCCACTACAACACCAAGGAAGAAGCTTTAGAGCATCCAAAAGACATCTACTACAATTGGCGCTGGACAGATCCGGTGTACACTGTACAAGGTTGTACAGTGTTTGGAAAGCAGATATGTTCACTTGGCTGGTCCCAAAATTTTTAGCACCTGTTGGAACATCCGATGTTGTTTTATTTGCTAACTCAATCATCGAAGAGTTCAGTAATTGATTAAACTTGGCCTGATCAGTGACATTCTGAGTGTTATACAAACGGAACATTGGTTTTTCATCCACTTGGGAAAAGAAAGACCGATTTGAGTAACGCAAAATGCACTCATCGTACCATGTGATTGCAACCTTTTCTTCTGAACACTCGCTGGTTATTTCTTTCACTGCTGCGACCACGCAGTCTCGGCAGACTTGAGACGTTACATCACCGCGACAATTGAAGAGACCGTAAACAGGGTTGGAGGTGTTTTGGCCAATCGTGGCGTTGTAGAATTCGAGGTTTTGAGTGGTGTTGGAGGAGATTGAAGAGAGGAGAGACTTGATATTGGTTTGGTAGAGGCTATTGGAGCTGAAAGTGGAGTTTCCACATACGGTTCTGAGATGAACTGGGTCAGCAGCATGAGAGGTTAGGCTGAGGAAGCTGAGTATGGAAAGGAACAAGATGGGAAGAGAGAAGGGATTGAACGAAGTCATTTTGTTGAATTTATCTCTACCTCTCGGAAATTATGCAGAGATTTTTTTTTCTGTATTAGTACATGTTTTGATGAGTATGAATGGGATTAGGTACTTAGGATGAGGGCGTCTCTTAACGCAAGTCAACACGTCAACCAATTCTGACAAAAAACCCTTTAATACTGTGTCCTTGTTACGATGATTTGCTGGGTTGAAAACAGCAGTGTGACCAAAACAGACGTCGACAATTTTGAAAAGAGTAACCGTAGATGACTAATGGACCATTGGTCCCGGATATCGAGCATTTTTTAATGAATTTTACTAACGCGTGGGCCATACTCTTTTGGAAAAAGTTTTATTAGAAATTGAAAATATTATGACAATTTTTTCAATTAACGATAAAATTTTTTCAAAAACAGATTTGTCAATATGTGTCTTAATAGACCCTTTTTAAATTTATTATTTTAGTAAAATTTTGATATTATCTTTATAAAAAAAAAAAAAAAAAAAAAAAAGGCAAAGTTAAGCTACAAAATAGTTATAACTTAAAACTACAATTTTACTTAATATCTTTTTATTGAAAGTAAATTTTAACAAATTCACCATTGAATTACACATTTTTCTTATATCCTTCATACTTGCAAAATTTCTAGAAAATTAAAGATCAATAGTTATGTCATCAATAAATTGTTTAAATTGCAAGTTTTTGTAGTTTAAAATAATTTATAAAATATAAACTTATAGATGATATAATGAATAATAGTCGATCGACATAAAATTTGACATGTATATTAAGAGTATAAAAAACGTATAATTCAATCGTTAGATTTTCAAAATATATAGTAATATTTATTTTATTAAGTAAGATTGTAGTCTTAGACTATCACTAATTTTGTAGCTAAACTTTATCAAAAAAAAAAAAAAAAAGTCAAGAGATTTAGTTTTTTTTTTTTTTTTTCGTAAAAAGTTTATAAAAATATCTATTAACTTTTCTCATTTAATTTTTTCCCATAATATATTTTAGGATTTGAGTTCTCATAAAACATTTGTTAATGAAATTAGGGACCACCGCCCACATTGGCTTTGGGAAGTAATGGTCACCCCCAATTTTTTTTTTTTTTTATAAAGATATTAGAATATGTATATATGTGTTAAATTTAGTAGTTTTGTTCTATAAAATTATACTTTACTCCCTTAAAAATATCATTAACTCTTTTAAAAATAATGCTATAACCACAATCTTATCTAGAATATTTTTACAAATGGTTGAGATACAAATTCTTATTGATTTGCATCTAGGCTCACCACTTACATAACTTTTTCACTTACCAATAGTCATTCACTTTGTATCGTAATTGTAAAAAAATTTGTAACTCTAGCTTTTTCCTCCATTTAAAGGTCATAAAAAAATCTATAAATCTAAAATCTAAAACAAAATATACAAGCCTAAAAAGATTAGTCCAAAAACAAAAATTACAAATAGCAAAGCTAAAAAAATTAAGTCCAACTAATAAATTTTACCCAAAACAAACAATGGGCCCTTCAAAAAAATTTTAAATAAAATAATTTTGTCTTAACCTAGCTTCAGATGCACGCATCAAAGACTTCCGAATAAAAAATAAAAAATTCATTGGTTAAACAACAGCAAACTAGATATCGGAACCACTCGCACACAATCGGCAGCAGAGCCGTCTCCTCTAACTTAAAGTCCTGACCATATTCCTGAATCAATCATTTTTTTTTTTTTTTTTGAGAAAGAATCAACTATTTTTAGGAAAGTTTTTATACTATTTTTTCCCTTTTAAAAAATAGCGTTTTGTTATTGTTGCTCACATAGTCCAATGTGCAAACGTTGAAAAATCACGCTATTTGGCCAAAAAGCACGATGAAGATAATGCAATTATGTTTTGAAATGGTTTGTGTGGCTTTTTGCCCAAAAGGCAATAACCAAACGGGCAATAGTTAGCAAGTTTCAAGATTCTCACTTAATTATACAATAATTTTTTTGACTCCATAATTAGCACTGTAGATTAAATTAAGTAACATACTGTAATATTGGTTCAATTAGTTTAACTAGTAAAGTCTTTTATCAACGAATAAGTTTTGAAGTTTTATTGTATTTATAAAAAAATAAAATAGTAAAAAATCATAATAATATGGCACCAAAACTCAATATAGACAGCATTTCATGGCATAACAAAGGTAACATGTTGAATACTAGTAAATGTTTATTAGTCTAAATTTGGCACAGGAAACATTAGACTAATACAACACTGATATCCTTTCAATTGTTTTTCATGTTGTAAATGTTTATTTCTAAAGCAAGATAAGTATACTATCAACTACATCATCAAAAATTAAGATTTCAGTTGGTATATTTTAAACATTTTTTGTGATTTTTTCGTAGGAAATGAATGGTGAAGATGCAAATTTTTTGCTTCCTTAACTCTTCATCTACAATAATTTTCACAAAATATTTCATAATAGTCGAGGTGACATCTGATTAATATTAGATGATAAAGTGATATTAATTAGTGAGTTTAGGTGAAAACTAATAAAAACCTAATAACTCAATTGAAAACTGTTATGTATTTATATATAGCATAAGTGCATAACTTGTTATGATCATTGTATGTATGACAAGGGGTCTGCTATAGGGAAAATTTGTATGTACCTTTGTAGTATAGTGAAATTATACCCCCTACTCTCATATTCATAATAGACCCCATCGGGAATTTAGTTATGAATCCCACTATGAATGTGAGTAGAGGGAACACCATTCATAGTGCTTCTCGAGTACCTAATGGCCTGTTTGGATTGAGGGGAAAGGGAGGGGTGCAATTAAGGGAGAGTAAAGTAGAGTTTGTAAAAAATTAGGCTAATTTCCAACCAACTCTACTTTACTCTCTCTACTCCTCCTCCTTCCTCCTCAATCTAAACTGACTAAGTATTACTTAAATTAGCCAACCAATCTTTCCATGTCAAAAGGGATATTTTTTTTTTTTTTTTTGATTACTTTATATTAAAGCATTACGATAATTTTAAAGAACAAGATTTTTTTTTAATTTTTATTTATTTTTATAAGAAGAAGAGGAAGAAGAAAAAGACCAAGATAAATACTTATATTAGATTAATTTTTCACTAATATTTCACACAGGGTATACTATTACTATGCCGTACACGTGAAGCAAGAAGTAAAAAAAGTTAATCAAGCAACTTCAATATTTCTGTGTCCTTACGTTAGAGGGGTCAAGGTCCCGGGGCATCAGGGTAAAATAATACTACATGTATAAATAAAATAAATAAACTTATCTATCAAAATAAATAAATATTGATAAATAAACGATTAAAGGTGAAGAAAATCGTTCAGATAATGACTGTAGAGGAAAATGGAGACAACGAACATAGAGGATGGAAAAGAAAAAGTCGCTGATGGCTACGGACTGAATTGAAAAAGTGAGGGAAGAGTGCGACTGCGAACTTTTCACCAGTTTCTCTAAGTATAGAAAGGCCATCTGTTAATAATGTCTTATTGTAGAGAAAGTTTAGGACACTCAAATTCACAATATGTAGTGTCACCTTATGATTTGCGCATTTAATTTTTTTTAATCAAGTTTTTGTGTGGGTCACGTATGTAAGTGTTGAAATCCAATCACAAAATGACACCAAAATAAGTTGTGATTGAGTATGTGATTGGGTATGATCATAGGCGTTTCTCTTTTTGAGAAGTGCTACATCGATCCACAATATTTTCATAATACTTTTACAACAAATCTTATGTTGCAAGTTGTTAAAGGTTTTTAATTTGAATCTAGATTCTAGCCTTGAAATTACTTTCTTGCCAATGGTAATAGCCTGTAATAACTTGCTACCAAAGATTTATTGTGAAAATATTGTACATCGATCTAATAACATTTTCACAATACTTTTACAACAAATCTTAGGTGACAGGTTGTTAAAAGTTTTTAATTTGAATTTAGCCCTGAAATTACTTTCTTGCCAATAGTAATAGCCTGTAATATCCTGCCAACAAAAATTTATTATGAAAATATTGTAAATGTAGATTTCTCTTTTTTTTTTTTTTTTTTTTTTTTTTGGAACAATCTTCTAAACGTGACATCCACGAATTCTTTGTCAAAATTTTGATTTGATTTCTTTATTTATTTATTTATTGGAATAATTTACTTAAAATGGTTTGATCTTGTCATAATTTTTCCTTTTTTATTTTATTTTATTTTTATAATTGAACTGTTCTTATAAGTGAGGAAGAGGATTCTAACTTTGATTTTCTTAATAAAAAGATTATCAGGTAATGTTACTGATTACAACTCATGGTCCAATAAAAAGATTTCGTAATTTAAGTAACTCGACCAATTCATGAGATAGAAGCCTTAGAAATTATTGTACAACTACTTTGTGTATCTGTATTGTGACTTGCTAATGTAATTATCGTTTCATTTTCTTTATAAAAAAAAAATTAAATTAAATTAAATTAAAGCCCGAAAGTTTGAATTCAAATGAATTCTGTGGGGTCAAAAACACTAATTATGAAAAACTATGAATGGACTCTTGATCAACACAACTAATTTCTAAGTAAATAGGTGCAGAACTCCCCAATGGGAAGAATGGACAGGGGATCGAAGGCAAGGAAAGACAAAAATAAACATTGTTATTGAGAAAAAAACTAGTTCCCAAGGTACAATGAGTAATTCAAAGGCAAATACAAATTTTTGCTCTCCCTTTTTTCTCTCTTTTGTTCTCTGATTCTAATTTTTTTGACCCCCCTTTCTTGTTGGTCATCTCCTCCTTTCCAGTTGTGTATCTCTTAGCGAGATTTGGGGAGATACTTGTCCTATCAGACACTTTCCTACCATTTCTTGATTATGAAGATAGACTTTTGGGGTGTCTCTCATTGCTTCGGGCCAGTCATTCAACATTTAATGAGGATGACATTAGGTAGGAATAACCAATTAATGTAAAGGTGACTATTACGGTGGGCTCCACATCGACTTCTTCACGTTCCTTGAGGATGGAAACCAAAGCTAAATCCTAGGTGAATCAGTTGATTGCTTCTCGGTTAGGCTATTCATCTCATAATAAACTTGTTCCTCTGATTATCGCTATAACCAGTCAAAATGGTCTATTTTGTTTTGAACTTGGGCTTTTCTATGTTTGGATCTAGGCCAAGTCCTTACTTTGTTAGTGTCTCTTTGGCCCGAAATTCATGGGGTAGTTGTGTTCTTACACCCCCCCCCCCCTCCCCCAAACCACAAATTTGTTAGGATTCTACAAGGTTTTTAAATTTGTTGTTCGATCCTATTAGTCTTGCAAACCCTTTTTTTTTTTAGGAGTCTTGCAAACTTTTCAAGTAAAAAATTTTGGGATATAAATTTTGGACTAAAATAAAATCGTTAATTAGTATTTGAACAAAACAATAGCAATTTTCATTTTAATTCAAATCTCAGAAAGTTAAATGCAACAATTAAAAATCTATAAATTAAATTTGTGATAAGATCAAACCACATAAGATAAATTCTAAATTCCCCTTTCTTCTCTTCTTTATGGGGGCCATAATCCATATTTCCTCACCCTTTAAAACTAATAGAGTTTTTTTTTTTTTTTTTTTTTTGGGGGTGGGGGTGGAAGGGAGGGGGGGAATCTTCAAGTTTGAAAATTCATACTCTTTTGTAAGTTAAAGCCAAATTCATGTAAGCTATTAACATTTACTCATATGTATCTATCCTTGTTTACCCAAAGAAATTGAGTTTTTCCTTAGAGTATGACAAAAAATAATTAAGTTGAGGGTGGTTTTTACACTTCTTGTACCCTAAACATGTGTTTTGATATTATTAGACAACGTTGAGTCTAGGCTTTTCTAGGAAGAAAGTTGGGCTTGACGCTCCCTCAGAATGGGCTCCAAGATCCCATTCTCATTTTGCTAGTTTGTGCACAAACATTGAGTCCAAAGTCTAGGGAACGACACTCAGTAAACTAGGCTTATTCTCTGTTTCTACCGTAGAAGGATCATTTCTTCGATTTACGCCATAGAACTGATTTTTCTTAACTTTGTCTTGTGTTTGTAAAGTTTTACTCGCACTTTTCTACAATGTGAATGACCGTTCTCCATTTTCTCGCTATAGAAATATTTCTCCACTTCCTAAACATAAACAACTCTACGAGTCCGTTTGGTTGGAGTGGAAAAGTGGGAGGATAAATAATATTTTATTTTCTCTCCTTTTTGTTTGTTTGGGAGTTTAAAAGTAAAAGAATAGAAAAAATGAGTTTGAATAAATTTACTCTTATACCCTTGTTAAAGAATGATGCCCAATTAAAACAAAACAAAAAAAGTGACAAATAACCACAAAAAAGAGCAATCACCCAAATTTATTAAAAAAACAAAAATCATGTCCCAAAATAAAAATCAAGTCTTTTTTAAAATATATATATATATATAAAAAAACAACTATTAGCCCTAGAAAATCAAAAGAAGGAAAAAAAAAAAAAAACAAGAGAGAGAGAGAGAGAGAGAGAGAGAGAGAGAGAGAGAGAGAGAGAGAGAAGAGGCAACGTTGCCTAGAAAAAAAAAAAAAAACAAAAAGAAAGGCACCGTTCCTGCCAACTGCCAAGAGAGAAGAAAATAAATAAATAAAGGCATGTCCACATGGGCATTTTTTTCAATAAAGAAAATATTAATTCCCATTCAGATTTCTCTCCATTTTGGAGAGAAAACATTTTGGTGGACCCGAGGAGAAAATACCTAGGTTCTACCATTTATTTTCCTTCCTCTCTACCTAATCAAACGCACTCCAAAAAAGTTTTCCTCCCAAATTTCTCTCCAAAGTTTTCTATCCACCCTATTTCACCTCCAAACAAACACACTCTGAAACCCAAAGAAAATACCCATCAAGAAAATGTTAGTTTACAAAGATTAGTATATTGTCAAATATATACATACATATATTCGTATATATACTTATACGTATTCACATAATACAAACATACATATATATATATATATATAAGCAGAATAATGATTAGTTCGTATTAAAAGTAATGCATGTAATAACAAAGAAATAATGAAAGCTTCAAAAAAAATAATAATGGTAAAAGAGTATTCATAGCAGGATGTTGACTAAAAGGATCTCAATCCCAACTCACATAACCTTATTACTAAATAAGACTATAGAGTTATGTGGTTTGGAATGTGAGTCAGAGTAGTCATCCTTTGGAGATTGCAAAGAGTATGCTTTGGTGTTTTCTGAGGGGGGAAAAGATTCCTAGTGATGCATGCTAATTCTACCCTGTATTCTCTACTTTCTCTCTTCTCTCAAATATCACTTTCTTTCTCTTCTCTCTTCTTTTGCTTTCAACTAGGGCTGTCTAGCAACCCGGAAGACCCGACCCACCTGCCCGACCCGAAGGCATATGGGCAGTTCTGAATGCCCAAACGGGTCGGGTGCGATTATGTTTATTTTAAAAATCGGTTTTGTGGGTCGGTTACGGGTCCCTTAACTTCTAACCCATATAAATCGACCCAACCCGATTAGAACTTTAAAAGCAATACACCTGGGTTTTTTGTTTTTTTTGGATTCTTCTACGCCCTTTCAGAAAAAATTTTCTCGCTTTCTCTGTGATTTCTCACTTTCTCTGATATCTCTTTCTCTGATCTCTCACTTTCTCTAATCTCTCTCAAATCCCTAACCCTAGCCTCCTTTTTGCAGACGTCGCCGAGTTGGGCTCTGTTGCCGCCCTTAGCCTCTTTACTACCATCGTCGCCCTGTTGGCCTTATTGTCGCCGTTCGTTCTGGGTTGGGTCTCAAACTCCACACTCTTGATGAATCCCTCCTCTAATTTACTTGAAATCTACTTTGAGACTTTAATCGACGGTGGGTTAGTAAAAGAAAGTTTTGTTTTTTATTTTAAAACTGTATTGAACTTGTGATGGATGTGGTGATGGTGGGGGATGGAGTGGTGGTGGTGGTGGTGGTGTCGGTAGTATTATCTCTATTTTTCGTTTCAATTTCATGGATCTGGTGTTTTTGGTCCTGGTTTGTGTTATTTGGGTTGTAATTTCTTTGTTCTCTGGGTTTTGACTTCTTTTTGTTCTTTGGGTTTTTATTTCTATCTTCATCTTGTGCTTCAGTTCAAACCTGAAATAATCTGATGGACCCGAACTGCTTAAGCGATGACCCATGCCACCGGGTTCGACCCAAACATTCGGTCGGCCGCGGGTCCATTTTCCGTTCACCCGATTCAATCGGGTCGGTTGCGGGTCAATACAAACCCGATCCGACTTGACCCGTGGACAGCCCTACTTTCAACTCATTATTCAAATTTCCTTAATATGTTTTTCATTGATTTCAATGTTGTTCTTGCTACCATTGTTGTTCTCTTTTTCCCATATTCACAGATACTATTCCTTTTATATCCAAGATTAAGCCTAGGTGGTTTTCCTTCTTTACCATTGTTTTCACATAACATTTTGTTTGCTGCAAGTATTCAGCCAACACCCATAACGTACTAGCCACTATCTTCTAACCATGTACAAGTGGGTTCAATACCATTAGAGAGTTTTAGCCTCTTACGACAAATGGTCTCCCCGTTATAGTGTATATATAATAATTTTGTTTTATAAAATTATACTTTGCCCGTAAAAATATTATTAATTCTTTTAAAAATAGGGTTACGTTGACAAATGGCCTTAGCGTAATTGTTAATAACCCATAATAAGAAAGTTTTGACATTACTTTTATGGAAAATATAAAAAGGTGTTAGCAATATTTATTTATTACTTTCTTGTGAGAGGAACGAATCTTTCCTAATTAGGTATTGTCCACTTTGGGAATGGGTTGAGGACTGATGCCACCCTCACGGATTTGTCCAATTCCACATCGGGAAGAGACGCTTCCCACCCTTGCCTTATAAGCATTAAGCCTAAGGAAGGGTGTACCAATCATGTGTAGTACCTAATTGGGGAAATATTCGTTCCTCCCACAAAAAAGCAGAAAAAGACTAAGATAATATGGCACCAAAACTCAATATTGACAGAATTTCATGGCATAACAAAGGTATCATGTTGAATACTCGTAAATGTTTATTGCTCTAAATTTGGCGCAAGAAACATTAGACTAATACAATACTGATATCCTTTCAATTTGTTTCGTGTTGTAAATGTTTATTTCTCAGGCAAAATAAGTATACTATCAACTGAATCATCAAAAATTAAGATTTCAGTTGGTATATTTTAAAGATTTTTTTTTAATATAGGAAATGAATGGTGAAGATACAAATTTTTTGCTTCCTTAACTCTTCATTCACAACAATTTTAAAAAATATTTCATAATGGTTGAGGTGACAACTTATTAATATTCGATGATAAAGTGATATTGATAATGAGTTTAGGTAAAAACTAATAAAACCTAATAACTCAACTGAAAACTGTTATGTATTTATATATTGCATAACTCATTATGATATTTGTATGTATGACAAGGGTTTTGTTATTGGAAAAATTCATATGTACTCTCTAAGTATAATAAAATGGTACTCTCTCCTCTCATATTCATGGTAGACTCCACCATGAATTTAATAAGTGAATCTTACCATAAATGTAAGAGGAGAGAGTACCATTCCTTGTGCTTCAAGAGTACCTAAGTATTACTCATGCTATATAGAGTCACTCAAACAAATTTAATTGACCAACTCAACCAATCTTTCCATGTCAAAAGGGATTTTATTTATTTTTTATTTATTTTTGGTTACTCTATATTAAAAAATTCTAATAATTTTAAAGGCGAATATATATATATATATTCTAGAAGAAGAAGAAGAAAAAGACTAAGATAAATACTTATATTATTTTATTAGATTTAATATTTCAAAGATTTCTATTATTTTTCACTAATATATCAAACATAGAAATTTATTAGGTAGTTCAGAAGCATACTTCTTCCCTCTCATATGGGATAAGCCCTATGGTAAGTGGGACTCACTCTTATACAAGAGAGAGAAAATATACTTCGGAAATACACAATAATAACCCATCACACAGGATATACTATTTCCATTTCGTATACGTGAAGCAGGAAATCAAGCAAGTTAATCAATCAACTTCAATATTTCTGTGTCCTTATATTAGAGGGGTCAAGGCCCCGGGTCCATCCGGGGAAATAATACTACATTTTTATAAATAAAATAAATAAACTTATCTATCAAAATAAATAAATATTGATAAATAAACAACTAAAGGTGAAGAAAATCGTCCAGATAAGGACTGTGGAGGAAAATGGAGACAACATATAGGATGGAAAGGAAAAAGTCTCTGATGGCTGCGGACTGAATTGGAAAAGTCTCTGCTGAAAGTGCGACTGCAAACTTTTTCACCAGTTTTTGGAAGTATAGAAAGGCCAACCGTGAATAATGGCTTATTGAAGAGAAAGTTTAGGACACACCCAAATTCACAAAATGATTAGGTGTTACCTTGTGGTTGGTGCACTTATTATTATTATTTTTTTAATTAAGTTCTTGTGTGAATCCTCTGTGTAAGTGTTCAAATCCTATCACAAAATGACACTTAAGCAAGTTGTGATATTGGGTGTGAGTTTGTATATGTTCATAGCTTTTTGCTTTTTGAAACAATCTTCTAAAGACATCCTGGAATTCTTTGTCCACATTTTGATTTTTTTTTTTTTTTTTTGGAAAAAAAAATAGTTGAAACGGTTGTCTTATCATAAATTTTCCTTTTTTTTTTTTTTTTAAATAATTAAATTGTTATTATAAGTGAGGAAGAGGTATAACTTTAATTCTCTTAATAGAAAAAAAAAATATCAGGTAATGTTACTGATTACAATACTCATGGTCCAATATATAGATTTCGTACATAATTTAAGTAATTCGACCAGCTCATGTGTTAGAAGCCTTAGAAATTATTGTACAAATACTTTGTGTATCTGTATTGTTTGTGACTTGCTAATGTAATTATTGTTTCATTTTCTTTAAAAAATAAAATAAAATAAAGCGCTAGAGTTTGAATTAAAATGATTTCGTTAGGATTCTACTTAAGTTTTTACATTTAGGGTTTATTTGGAATCCACTTATTTTGTTGAAATTGAAAACTTTTTCCTGAAAGTATGTTAGATAAAGGTAAATATTAGTTGAAATAGTTCAGTGGAACTCATAAATAGTACCAAAAAGTGCAGTAGGACCCATGAGAAGTACAAAAATAAAACTGAATAGTAAAATAAGTTAGCAAAAAATAAGTTAGCCAAACAAGCACTTAATTGACAAACTTTCAAAGAAGATGCTAAGACTATTAGCATTTGTAGTTTGATCCTATTCGTCTTGCCAAACTTTTTTTTTTTCTCTATTTTTGAGGAGTCTTGCAAACTTTGTACAAAATTTTGAGTTATAAATTTTGGACTAAAATAAAATCATCAATTAGCATTTAAACAACCACCACAATGATGGCTTCTATCTCAGGCTTCTCTCGGCCTAAACCCGAAGCCAAAACATAGCTCTCAAATGGATTCTCACCTCTCTCACACCGATCTAAACCCACTTTATCTACCAGGTCTCAAACACACTCAAACATCCAACTCCTCTCCGATCTATCACTTGAAAAGGCCCTAAATGGTGCGTGAACAAAATATCAGAGGTGAGGAGACTAAGGTCATCTCAAATCAAGGAAACACTGAGGTAGTGGTGGCACATGGACTCAAAGAGTAGCATGTGTACCCGTGAATAGCACCAGGCAGAGGTTAAGGTGCTGATTTTTGTGTTGGTGTGTGCCTAGTGTTCTCTTTGTGTGTGTGCTCGGTGTTGTGAGGCTTTGTAAACATGTAACAGTGTGTGTGTGAAGCAAACTTTTGTAGAAACAAGAGTCACAGCATGTATGTGTGTGTGTGTGTGACAAAGGGATGCTATGAAAGGAAAGAATCAAAGAAAAGGAAGAGGGTTTCGGGTTTACCCGATTGATGTGTTCTCTCTACTTTTCATCTTTTTTTTTTGGTTCTCTCTTTGCTTCGATGCTTGATGGTGGTTGTTCTTGTTGTTATTGGTTACGGCTTGTAGTTGCTTCCGTTAGTGCTTGGCTGAAAGGGAAACACAATAAGCAAGTCAGATTCAAACTTGTTAGGACATATGTGATTCAATGTTAAGGAACATATGTCACTATTTTATGTAATTGGCTAATCCTTTGACAAAACGCACTTTACTTGTAATTGGGTAGATCTAGGATGAGTTTAATATTTCAAAAAATAAGGTTTCAAGTTCAAGTGTTAAAGACATGCAATTTTGTCCAAGAATCAAGTCGAGAAGCGCGGGATTTTAAAACTCGACAGCTAGCATCTATCGAGGTTTAAAAGCTGCTGAAGCCCGTGGCTCGACAAATAGCTTGATAGATGGCTATCTATCGAGGTTTATGAAATTCAGTTTTTCAAGCTGATTTTCATCCAATCCGTGAATGTATGTTTGAGCTTTCTTTTCTCACAACCCTAAACATATATAAGGATTATTTTAAGGGTTGAAAAAGGTAACACAAGTTGCACAAGAGCAAAATTCACAAGTGTGAAGAAGAGTGTGACCGGAAACCTAGTTTGCCCTAGTTTTTCAAGAAGTTGTTGTGTTTGTATACCATAGGGTTTTGTGACCAAGCAACTTTATGATCTTCATCGTGTGATGAACAGAAGAACTTTGCAGCCAACATCCTTCTTAAGTTGGTGATCAAGTCACGTATTGGGATTCGCACAATTGGTTAGTCACGTACTAGGAGACGTGCATTGAAAAGGAGAAATTGTCACTATAGAACAAGTCCAATTGGGTAATGGGGTAAGGGTTCAACTGTAGGTTGGTATAAGGTACCAAGATTCATTTACTTGTAACCGCTTGTTTTGATAATTGTGGATTCTCGGGAGTGGTGACCTTAAAATCACCCGGTGAGGTTTTTGCCGTGTAGGTTTTCCCCATTCGTAAACAAATCAACGTGTCAATTTATTTTCCATTGCATACTTGGTTTAATTGATGATTTGTTTGTGCTACCACGCATATTGCATGTTAATTTTATTAATTAATAAACTTGGCTAATTAATCAATTAATTCATCACAAGGGGTCAATACATTCTTGGCCTATCAAGTGGTATTAGAGCGGACACACTTTGATTAAGTTTTAATCTTTTCTGTGAGATCCATTGACCCTTGTTGTCATGGAAACTCTTGATTGTTTTGATTTGCATGATCTTATGTTGAATGATGATGATGATATTCAAGATGCCTATTCCAAGTTTTATAATTTTATTCTACAAAATTAAAAGCTAAATTTAAAAAGGTCAAGCTTGAAAAAGATGATTTGATTGCAAAATTGGATGAAGCCAATAATTTGAATGAGAATTTTAAAAATCAAATTTCATCTCAGGAGGACAAATTAAAAGTTTGGAAGAGCAACTAGTTGAATCTAAAACTGAAGTTGAAAAATTAACTAGTGCCAAACTTTTTGTTGAGCCTAACTCAAAGGAAAAGAATTTTTATATTCCTCCATTTAAAAGGAATAACGAAGAGTTGAAGGCTAATATTGCTAGGATAGACAAAGGTAAAAATTCTGATGTTAACGCTGAAGTTTCTAAACCTATGTCTAAAACTCCTCCTAGGAAGAATAAAAATTCTAAATTTGTCCCCACTTGTCATCATTGTCATATTGTTGGTCATATTAGGCCAAATTGTCCTAAATTAAGGTCTTTGTCAACCTCCAAGGTTATACCTTTGTTAGGACATATATGATTCACTTGTTAGGAACATATGTCACTATTTTATGTAATTGGCTAATTCTTTGACAAAATGCACTTTACTTGTATTTGGGTAAATCTAGGATGTGTTTAATACTTTAAGAAATTTTGTTTCAAGATCAAGTGTTGAAACCATGCAAGTCTGTCCAAGATTCAAGCTGAAAAGTGCAAGTTCATTAAATCCAGACAACTAGTATCTATGGAGCTTGAAGAGTCATTTCTAGCCCCGTGACTCGATAGCTGCTCGACAGATGGCTATTTGTTGAGGTTTATAAAAAATAGAATTTCAGTTCTGTTTTGACTCTAATCCGTGATTGTGTGTTTGAACTTTCTTTTCTCACAACCCTAGACATATAAAATGATTATTTTAAGAGCCGTCAGAGGTGACACAAGTTGCATAAGTGTTGAGCAAAGTTTGTTCAAGCACATTGTGACCGGAGACAAAATTTGGCCTAGTTTATCGTTCTTATGTAGAAGTTGCTATATTTGTACACCGTAGGGTTTTTTGACCAAGCATCTTATGGATCTTCATCGTGGATGAACTGAAAAACTTTGCGACCAACAACCTTCTTTAGTTGGTGATTGAAGTCGCGTACTGGGATCCGTATAATTGGTTAGTCACGTACTAGGAACCGTAAATTACAAGGAGAGATTGTCACTACAAAACAAGTCCAATTAAATATTGGGTTAAGGGTTCAACTGTATGTTGGTATAAGGTACTGAGATTCTTTTACTTATAACCGCTTATTGTAATAATAGTGGATTCTCGGGAGTGGTGACCTTAAAATCACCAGGTAGGGTTTTTGCCGTGTTGGTTTTCCCCATTCGTAAACAAATCACCGTGTCAATTTATTTTTCGCTGTATACTTAGTTTAATTGGTGATTTGTTTGTGCTATCACGCGTTTGCATGTTAATTTGATTAATTAATAAACTTGGCTAATTAATCAATTAATTCATCACAAGAGGTCAATACGTTTTTGGCCTATTAACCTCCTTCTAGGAAACCGAGTAGCTAAGTTTGGACATATATGATTCAATGTTAGGACATATGTGATTCAATGTTAAGGAACATATGTTACTATTTTATGTAATTGGCTAATCCTTTAACAAAACACACTTTATTTGTAATTTGGTAGATCTAGGATGAGTTTAATGCTTCAAGAAACAAGGTTTCAAGTTCAAGTGTTAAAGCCATTTAAGTCTGTCCAAGAATCAAGTCAGAAAGTGCAGGATTTTAAAACTCGACAGCTAGCATCTATTGAGGTTTAAAAGTTGCTGAAGCCCGTGACTCGACAAATAGCTCGATAGATGGCTATTTATCGAGGTTTATGAAATTCAGTTTTTCAAGCCGATTTTCATCCAATTTGTGAATGTATGTTTGGGCTTTCTTTTTTCACAACCCTAAACATATATAAGGATTATTTTAAGGTCTGAAAAAGGTGACACAAGTTGCACAAGAGCAAAATTTACAAGTGTGAAGAAGAGTGTGATCGAAAACCTAGTTTTCCCTAGTTCTTCAAGAAGCTATTGTGTTTGTACACCATAGGGTTTTATGACCAAGCAACTTCATGATCTTCATTGTGTGATGAATAGAAGAACTTTGCAATCAACATCCTTCTCAAGTTGGTGATCAAGTCACGTCTTGGGATCCGTGCAATTGATTAGTCACGTCTTGGGAGCCGTGCATTAAAAAGGAGAGATTGTCACTACTGAACAAGTCCAATTAGGTATTGGAGTAAGGGTTCAACTTTAGATTGGTATAAAGTACTAGGATTCCTTTACTTATAACCGCTTGTTTTGATAATAGTGGATTCTCGGGAGTGGTGACCTTAAAATCACCTAGTGGGGTTTTTGCCATGTAGGTTTTCCCCATTCGTAAACAAATTACCGTGTCAATTTATTTTCCGCTACATACTTAGTTTATTTGGTAATTTGTTTGTGCTACCATGCATGTTGCATGTTAATTTGATTAATTAATAAACTTGGCTAATTAATTAATTAATTCATCACAAGGGGTCAATACATTTTTCGCCTATCAAAACTAAAGTAAAACCTAGAAATATGAGTAAAGGAATAAGAGAAAGGAAGCTCATGGTTTTGTGTTTTGGTTCTCTATAGATCTCATGGAAGCCTTGTGCTTGCTGCTTCCCTTTTCACTCTTTTCTTCAACCTCTCTCTGGGATTTTTGAGGACAAAGGGAGAGAAAATAAGGGAGGGATAGAGAGATTTCCTCTCTCTGCCAAAAATGTGGGCCTCATACCCCCTTTTTGTGGTCCTATTCCCTACTGAAATGAGGAATGTGTGGGAGTGTAGTACTAAGTCCTGCGTGCTGTCCAAGCATGAATTGTGTGTTGGCCAACAATGAGCTGGTAGATGTGTCCAAACTTGTTACTTGGGGAATAGTCTAGAACTAATTACAAGCCATTTATCATCAGTCCAATTCCATCCCTTTTTGAAACTCACCAACAATAAACAGACCTTAAATACACTCAATAAAATGTTAGGATAGTTAGATAGATTAATCAAGAGATAAATATCATGGGACCAAATTAAAATAAATGTAGAACTATCGGACCCAATTAAAACTAGTGACGAGCATTTCTTGAAAAATCTAGCTAAATTCCTACATTAAATGGCAGCTTTGAGTACACGCTAAGATTAATTTCCATCCCAAATGTAGCTCATCAGAGCAGTCCTGAAAACTCTAGTAATGTCAGATATGATCTTTAATGCATCTCAAGGGGGAAACAATTGCCAATATAAGAAATAAAGCACATTTTAATGGCAAACCTTTAATTGTCAAATTTCTCATTTCCACAACAATTTGATCAACTCAAGTCTAATTTTTGCCTTTGAATATTAAAATGAAGAGAATTCCAATATGTTTAATGTCATGTCAAAATAAGCCACCAAGATCCTTGATTTAAAACTTGGGTTTCCAACCTAATGAGGTCGGACAAAATGCGGTATCTACATCTATGTATAAAATTAAAAAAAAAAAAAGAATTATTTACTAAAAAGCTCCATGAAAATAAATATAAACATAAAGTACTAAAACACATATGTTATTTTTTTAAAATCATATATAAATATGGGAATATGTGATAAACTATTCCATCCATATTTGAATTAATTATACTATTAACAAATCAATTTTCAACTATAAATGTAAGAGACATTTAACTTTCAGTCTTTAGGCTCTAAGAAAGTGTTAGTGTTTCTCCTAGTCCTATAGTACTTGAACATTTGGTGAGGGAAACAATGATTATCCTCCCTAACAAATGATTCACAATTCTGATATTGGATGTTAAATTTCCTCTATCAATCTTAGGCTATATGCACAAAAATATAATGAAGTATTTTCATGATTCATTTGAATGCATTTTGAAAACTTTTCAGGAATGAAGTATTTTCAAGATGCATTCAAAAGACTAGTTATAGATGGTCCTTTGTTCTTTCTTGTAGCACTAGTTCAAATTTATTAAAGTGGTACCTTAAGCTCATTTCAAACATCAATGGTAAATTATTAACGACTTTAGTTTCATATTGACTACTTCTCTCTGCTTTATGTTTCCTTCATCACATATTAATTTATTGTTTCTCCAATTGAGTTATGATTTTAAATAATTTTTTCTCCACCACAATTATTGGGATTTTCCAACTAAAAAGAATTGAATTTTCACACCAATATACCACTTTATTAGTAAGTTAGTGGGGGAGAAAAGGTAAATAAGAAGTAGAATTTTATATTAATGATAAAAAGTAGAAAATAAATCAACGTTATAATTACCTTTCAAATCTCTTTAAATTTTTTAATTTTTCATGAATATTCATATACAAACAATTAACTTTATGTCTATGTTTATGTTGGCCTTTATCTTAAACTGAAATGAAAAATACTACCCAATTGACCATCACCTTAAGAGTATTTTGTCATCTTTGGAGTTTTGGGGTTCACTTGTATAAGATGAAATTGCAAGATCATTAAAGCGGCTTTTTGGAAGCTTATTAAATGAACACAAGAGTAAAAACCTAATTCTATTCTCACTAATCAAGATCATACAATGACAAAGGTATAAACTAAGGTGATGCTATATATGCAGTATGGATTATATACTTGTCGTACACTGTAAAATGACAACCACTTGCGGAGTTGGATGAAGGATGTGATTTTCTTTCATCAAGACTTTAAAGCTTGCATATATGTGTGTCTAAGGATTTGGATCCTCTCCATTTCTCTTTGAAATGGAGAGTGTCCATTTCATGGACAATATCTCTTTGAAATAAATCAACGATCTAAGACATGCCACATCAATTAAAATACAAATACCTAACTCAACAAATGCAATTGTGGTTAACCATACCATTTACTCAGCAAACCCATCTTTTCTGAAAATTTCAAAATCTCTCTCTTCTCCAACCCATCTCCAAGCTTCACTCTCTCTATCTCTCTCTTAACCCTGCCATTGCCGCTGCCACCATGACCCCTTGTGCCTAGCCACCATTATCTCACACTAGTCTCGCATCGTCAAACCGCTCCGCTGGCATAGGCATTGCCTAGTAAGTTTTCCCTCTCTATGATTTATTTTACTAAAAAGCTTTGTTTGGTTGCTGGAAAAAGAAGGGGAAAAAAACCTATGATACTGCTATTTTTTTTAATGGTGTTGAATTTGGTTTCTTTTTTGTGTGGTTTTATTAGTCGTTGGTTTGAGCTTTGGGATTAAAATTTGTCAGAATGTTCTGCCATGGAATGGTTAAGTTTGGCTCTGCTTTGCTTAATTTCAAACTCTTGCTACTCATTATCATGACAAATCTTTCATCATCAAAATCTCATTTCCTTTTATCATTTTAGGTTGTAGGCTGAGTTAAACATTTGCTTTCATTGACAAAATATGGTTGATTTGATGCAAAAGGTGCTTCTTTGAATTTTTGTCCAATTCCTAGCTGAACCACTTGAATTAAGTGCAGTAACAATTCTTTTTAAGTATTACTTACCTTGCAGAAATTTATGTCCTTAATATTACTTGTGTATCAGTAGTATTTTGTAGAATTGTCAACTAAATTTGTATCATAACATTTTTGCAACTTGGCATCATATTTCTACATTGCACCATATGCCCAATGTATCATAGCTAGCTAGTGCTTGGCTTTTTAATTAACATATTACCTATTCTTAGAATTAGCTCTAGTACTTTGAATTGCTTTTGTTTTTTGGTAAGCATAATATTAAATCAAATACCCATTTTTAGTCTACTTTGTATGATTTCAATTGATCTTGTTATGTTTGTATGCATCACATTATTAAATGGGCTTTTGAGTTGATAGGTCAAAATGCTTGTGTGAAGGGGGTTTGAAACATTGAACATTTGGCTTACTGCATATAAAAGCAGAAATATTTATCATCTAAATTTTTATTATTAAATGGCCTTTTTCATTTTGTAAGTTTCAATAAATACTATAATTTTAAAAACTTTTATTGGACCTCAAGGCTCGGGCTTGATGCAATGTGCATGTAGGAACAAGCCTTTTTGAACTCATGTTCTTTTTACACAAAAGTGTTTGGATTTTGCTTAGCTTCTTACCAATTCCCTTTCAAATAGAAGTTATGTTTAATAGAAGATATTGCTTTTGTTCTTATGTTGGTTCAGTTTTTCAAATAGAATGTATGTTTAATAGAAGATATTGCTTTCGTTCTTATGTTAGTTCAGTTTCATGACTAAGTATATGGACCACTTGAAGTTTGTCAATGTATTTGCTATATGTAGAGCTTTTGATTTGATGGTATAGATTTTTGAGAAATTTTTCTTTGTGGATTTTTTTTCCCTTCTGATGTACATAATGCATTTGATTTTTCTTTTTGTAGAAAATGAGTTGGAGCAGCCTATCCTTAAAAAAGGTCTAAAGATGGGTACAAGTGTTGTTCATGAAATCAAGTGCAAGCTTTATACAAAGTTCCATATACTAATTTTTGCCCATTTGTTTTGAAGAAAAAGGTTTTGAAGTATTCCATGACTGATTGAAGAAAATGTATCTTGAAGTTCGCAATGCAAAATTCGCTCATTTTTCAGTTTAAGTAAAGATTGAGATTTGATATATTATAGCTTGTAGGGCAACTTAGACAATTATTTGCAAAGTTTGTAGCAACTTTTTGGTATTTTTTGTAGTTGGTTTAGAAGATACTTAAAGATGTTGGTTTTGTGTGTACATGTTTGAGTATTTTTTTAGTTGAATAGTGATCATATACGTGATATGTTATTAACATTATGAAAATGTCTAATGAATTTTTATTTTCTGTTTAATTTCTTAACATTACATACACGAAATGCAGTCACCTAGAATACTTGACGCTTTGATAGTCTTTCCTCTCAAGTAATTGATGATTCAAAATAACGTAGGAAGTATACTGTTAAAACTTTAAGATGATTAAAGAACTTGAACAACGGAGAAAGAAGATTCACATAATGATCTAGGAAAATTTCTAGAAATAGAGAGAAAATTGATGAGAGAATAGCTTCTTATTGCTAAAGCTCAGTAAAATGAAAATCGTAACTTATTTTATGTACAAGATTTGTTTATGCCCTTTCTGTTCATTCAAAACGCATGCATTTCACTCAATGAAGTCAGCCTTTTCCTTGCTTTGAATGTGTCATTTAGAGCCTTCTTAACTGTGTTCTTCTTCTTCTTCACTTTTGGCTTCTTCAATACTGCTCTATTCTCAATAATCTTCATACCTTTCTTCTTGACATATACCAAGGATTGATGAAACCTACAGGCAATATCCAAAAAATGCCAATCCTTCATATTATAAACTTCTCCATTATTTCCAACTGGTTGAACTATAATAATTAAGTAAAACAAAGAGCTCGTATTTGAAAGCCAAATTGAACATTCACAGTATCTTACATCTGATTCTGTGCATCCTCAAGCCAATATAATTAACCTTATAACCGAGAACGCTCTAAGCTTTAAGGTGAATTAGTGCATTCATGCATGCTTACTAGATAAAATTGTCAAAATTTTCCTTTTTCTTTATCCCCTAATCGATAAAAAATCAGATTGAACATTTGCAAACAACTAAATCAAAAGTTATGATAACATAACAAATCAAAAACACCCCACCAAGCTCAAAACCAAAAGCATAAAAAAAAATTAAAAAAAAACACACACACACACACACAAAAACCATTCTATCAAAAAAAAGAAAAAGAAAAAAAAGAAACCAAATTCAGCACCAATAAATCAATCAAAAAATAGTTGTATCATATATATATATATATATATATATATATATATATATATATTTATTTTCCAACAACCAAACAGAGCTTATCAATAAAAAATTAGAGAGAGAAACTTACTGAGCAGTGGCTGTTCTAACGGAGCAGTTCGGTGATGTTGGGCTATGAGATGTGGCCCCCATGACAGTGATTTGGAACGAGAGTCATGGTTGCAACGGCAACGGCAGGGTTGAGAAAGAGTGAAGCTTGGAGGCGAGAGAGATATAGAAAAAAAATTGTTTAGATCGGGGAGGTTTATTGAGTAAACGTTAACCATAGTTGAGTTTAAGCATTTTAAGTTTTAATTGATGTGGCACTTCTTAGACCGTTGTTTTATATTAAAGATATCCTATCCACGAGATGGACACTCTCCATTTCAAAGAGAAATGGAGAGGATCCAAATCCGTGTGTCTAAGGATAATAACATTTAGAATTATTTATCGAGATAAAATTTAAATAAAAAAACCTTGAACATAAACAGAAAATTTAAATATAAACATAAACAAAATGAGGATATTTTTTTACCAATAAACATTTGTAAATTTTTATTCATATATAAAGATGATGAGAAACTATTTCATCCATATTTAAATTAATTAAACTATTTGCAACAATTTTTTTTGACTATAAATATATAATAAATAATATATTTGAAGAATTTATTTGGGATCCAAAAATTATCCTGTCATTTGACATATTTATGTTAATTTTGATGGAAGGAGCTATAATACCTCATCAGTCATCAATGAACATTTGAGATTCAACTTGTAAAATTCGGTTTAGATTCTTTAGTTAATTCACAGGGAAGTTATTAAGTATTTGTGATGGAAGGAACAATATTGCCTGAGCTTGGGTGATATTTCTGCCGATGTTTTGATTTAATGTGCAATGAAAACTTTTTTTTATTTTTTATTTTTTTTTTTTACATTAAGAGTAATTCTAGTATCATATAACAACTTTTGCCACAACCATCCTACATGGCAACCTATGTTTGGCTGAGTCAGCTATGGTTATCTGTTATTTTTATATGAACACACCACTTCTTATCCATCATTCATTCTTTTACATGGATAGTTGTTGCAAAAGTTGTAGTTTTTTTTTTTTTTAATTATTATTTTTAATGTGTTCTAATGATTATTGTACATCCAAGGCACGAAAATGCATAGTTATACTTAAAAAAAAAAAAAAAAAAAAAAAAAAAAAAAACTGAAAATTTTGTACATAACAAAGAAGTTAAAACAAAAAACTAGAAACAAAAAATTAATCCCAGAATTTGAAGAAGATTGCCATAGATAAACTATAAATAGTACATTGAAATAGACTGATATCCAAATATCTCATTCTAATGGATAAACCAGAAACTTGAAATAGTACATTGAAATAAACCGATTTTGAAATGTCTCACTCTAATGGATAAACTAGAATGAAGTTGATAACTTTGGCTAGGGGTACATTAGTTGTGATGGCGTTAACAATTATTTTTGTTAGGAAAATATCCATTGTAGAGTCCATATTTTTAGGTTTGCAAGCCGTGATCAATTGTAATCCATTTGTAGTGTTTTTGGTGAGTCATAAATATGTTAAAGGTGTGCTTCAAAGTCCAAAACAAAGACCCAAGTTTGGATCAAGAAAGAATCAATTTCAGAGCAAGAAAACAAATTTTCTGTTGGTTCAACTGCTGGCTCGACACCTTGATCGACCGATCGAGATTTTCGATTGCAAGCTCGACACCTAGTTCGATCGATCGAGATTGCGATATTAGCAAAAATCTGAAACTTAAAAAAGCCCATAACTTTCTCATTTCAAGACTGATTTGTGATCTGTTTGTTGTACTATTAAAAGGACATTATCAGCCATTCTGATCGTAGAAAGGCTTTTCAAAGAGAGAAATCACCATTTTTATGGCTATGATATGTATAACAAAGTTTCTCTCAATCTCACTATATTGGAGACTTTCAAAATAGACTTGAGCCTCCATTAGTTGCTAGTCAAAATAGTGAGAGTTCAAAAGGACATAGAGAAAGATCAACACGGTATTGTTGTCGCCATAGTGCAAATCAGTATGAAGCCATAAAGAAATATAGTCTACAGCAGTTGTTCGTCAAAACCTTCAAGTGGAATTCTTTGAGTCACAAATAGGAGAGTTTGTGTGCAACAGTCCATTGTAGAAGAGTCCATGAATTCAGAGCTACGTGCGGTCACACCAATAAGTACTATATGAGGTAGCACTAGATTTAGGGTTAATTCTATTATATAAACTTTGATTCTATTTAATGGATATATTGTCTTGAGAATTGTTTAGGTTAAATCCTTCATAGATTTTTTATTTTGAAACCACAATTTCAAAAGTTTTTCTAAGTCATCATTCTTGGTGTTCATGTGATCTATGTTTATTTGATTCAAATCTCATGCATGCATAATTAATTTAATTAATTATTTGGCTAAGATTTGATAAAATTTGAGACAACTTGGGTCTAAAACCCTAACATCTATTATTATGTTACTCATTACAGTAGATTATACCAATTCCTAACTATCTTCTTGAATGCGTAAACTATAAATATTAAAGGGTTTCACATGCGTCGAGTACACTAGTGTATTGGACGTGACATGGTGCGTGTCTAAAACTGATTACATATTTGTATTGTGCCTCCATCCAATGAAGCACCAGACGGAAGTTTTGCCCAACACAAAATATTTACACTCAGACTGCCCCCAGGCAAATAGACAGCAGTCTGCTTACTTTATTGTACATACACCCACTAAATCTAATGTTTTATTAACTCGAAACATTCTGCCCACCCAATTGCACAAAGGCTTGTGCATTCCTTGCTTCTGTACATTATCGTGCGTGTGGTTCAGTAACAGATTCATCATTGATAGACCGTGACATGGACATGCTAGTAGATTGATCAGACTCCATATACATTTGCGGCAAGTTCTGGTCTGTGTTGCGAAGGAAAAATGCTGGTTGTAGCGGTGTTGGTAGACTGACAGAGTGGCTACTAAGTGTGAGAACTATTGATGCCATAGTTGGTCTGTCAGCTGGATCTTTCTGAACACATAATAAGCCAACGTGGATGCATTTCATGGCTTCATCTATTAAATAAAAACCTTCCAAAGTTGGATCCAATAATTCCAAGGGCCTCCCGTCCCTCCAATGTATCCAAGCCTGAACATTTTATCAAGTAGTGTTTAGAATGTCATGCTACAATACAAGTGGTGACATTGGCATTAAGAAAGGAAAAGAAATCACACTATATGGTTTATACTCACATAGCTTAGGAGGTCCTCAGCCCCTTCTGATTCAAAGTTACTATTCTTTTTACCAGTGATAATTTCTAGGACTAGGACACCAAAACTATACACGTCAGATTTTTCAGAAAATTCTCCTTGCATTGCGTACTCTGGAGACATGTAACCACTGCAAACCAACACAAAAACATAGCAGTGTTACTAAAAGACAATTAGGAGCCTCATGACTATGCTGTTCAAAATGACCATTTTTATTTATTTTTTAATATTTTATTTCAGTGATTCATTAGATGGAATGGGACTTGAATAAATCCATTAATTTCTAATGATGCAAGATAGAAGATAACAATTTGGAACTTACTATGTCCCCACAATTCTACTCGCATTTTTTTGAGTTTGATCAACTTCAAGAATCCGTGCGATACCAAAATCTGAAATTTTTGGATTCATATCGGCATCTAACAATATGCTACTAGCTTTTAGATCACGATGTATAATTCTAAGTTGAGAATCTTTGTGAAGATATTGAATTCCTCGAGCAATCCCTCCTATAATCTTATATCGTGCTGCCCAATCCAATTGTCCTTGTTTTTTTGAATCTAAAAAGTTCATCAAAGAACAAAAAATCTAATAAGATTTAAGGAATTGCAAATGCACATCGATGAGAAATTGATGCAATTCTATTCACATAACACTATTGGATGTGTGTTTTGATGCACAAACCATATATAAAATTGTCAAGGCTTCTATTGGGCACAAATTCATAGATGAGTATCTTCTCTTCTCCTTCTAAGCAGAATCCCAAAACCCCTGCTAAATTTTTGTGCTGAAGCTTGGCTTGTAGTTCAACCTCATTCTTAAATTGTTCGACTCCTTGTCCAGAGCTTTTCCCTAACCTCTTTACAGCTATAACTTGTCCGCTAGGAAGTGTACCCTGGTAATATATGTACTTGAACTGGCTTTGGAATAGTTTAATTCAAAAATTTATTAAATCCCTACTTCAAAAAAGTTTCAAATTCTAAATTTGATTATATTTGTATGCAGTAAATTTTCTACAGATTCTTAATTTTGAGTACTGCCCAAAACAAAAACAAAAAAATAAAAGGGAAAAGAAGAAGAAAAAACACATGAAATAAATTTTGATTTATACCTTGTAAACTTTACCAAATCCACCTTCACCAATCTTGTTGTCATCTGAGAATTTGTTGGTGGCAGCTTCAATTGTCCCAAAATCAAATTGCAAGCAGGAGTCTACAGTTGTTAATTCACTTGCAGCTAAACATCCGAAAAAATGAAAGTAAGAGATTACATTAGAAAGAGCAATGTTTGCAGATATCATGAGGTGAGAGTTTGTACATAATCAATAGGTTCTATCATTTTCTGACAAATTACAGTCTGTCCTCGCATTCGGCTTAAGAAACCAGTTTAATGAATCGATTCCTTCACGTGGACATGAAAATGAGAAGACAGTGACATATGATGTGAACATAAGACCACTTGCATACGTACCTTGATAATTTAGGATTTGATCAGGTTTCTTAAAATTCTCTCCCTTCATTGCATTGGACTTCTTTCTTGCTCTCATTGTTACGAAACAGAAGGACAGAATGACCAGCACCAAAGCAACAATTGGAACAACTATGGCGATTATTGTTGCCGTTGAGATTTTTTTCTTTCCTGCATAAACAATATCATGTTTCATTGACAACTGTACAGTGGTCCCTTAGGAGAGAGCTGCCTAATAATTAATTAGGTCTAATCCTATGTTCCATGGACATGGCTAAAATGGGCAAGTACTCATACTTGTACTCGTGTGCGTATTTGTGTAGCTTGGGTGTTTAGTTTATCTGAACTTTTAGTTTGTACTTTAAATAACATTTTATGGGTGTCATTGTACTTCTTCGATATTTATTATCACCTTTAAATTAATTTTAAATATGTTTTCAATAATTTTTATTATTGTTACTTAATTTTAAAACCTAAAATAAAATATTATGTCCAAAAATATTTAAAATATACCTAAAAATATTAATTAATTAATTACTGTATCCTAGCCTTGTACTCTTGTTTTTCAAGAAATGTTGTACCTGTACCTATGAAATCTGCTTTTAATTTTATTTATTATTTTTTTATGAGAAAGTTGATCAATAGAAAATAAGGAAGAAAATGTATCATATGCATAAGATATATGCATTATCTTTCTCATAGAATGTGGTTACCATATGATTGTGGAGTTCACAAACTTTGAGAGGTTGAATGCATCCATTGGATGCATAGAATACATATTGGGGAGGGAAGGACGTCCCAATAAATCTACCAAATGGAATACTCATTAAGGTTGAGCAAAAACCGATTATTTCAACTGAAAATTATTGTATACTCTGGGGTAGGTGGATTCACTCCTTTGTGAGAGGGAGGGAGTATACTCCCAAAGTATGGAATAACAACCCTAATTCAACTTAGGCATCATAAAATAGAATTGTTAATTTTTCAATAAATAAAAAGAAAAAGTAAGGAAGAATAGAATTTTACTTTTTCAATAAATAAAAAAGAAAAAGTAAGGAAGAATAGAATTGTTACTTTTTCAATAAATAAATAAACAAGTAAGGAAGAGATTAGTTGTAAGTTGTAACAATCTGAGCTAAGTTTAATCATGCATCCTTACACTTACAAACCAATAACAAAAGAAAAACACGAATATACGAGCTCACCCTTGGCGGAGGCCTCATGTGGGAAAGTATGATATTCTGTCAAGTGGCGCATTCTTGGCTAAAAGAATTAAAATATTCTCAAGTTTTATATCAAAGATAAGAACAAATTAAATATTAAAATTTTGTTTTATTTGATTCTATGTTTTAAGATTTTTTTTTAATTAAAAAAGTAAATATTATTTGTATCTTTTGGTTAAATGTATCAAGACTTTTCCTCCCTTATGCATATACACAATATTCTTTGCATTTAAATTCACTATTTTTACCTCTTGCACTTCTACTCCTTTATATTACCTATCCATAGCCCTTCATGTCATCTCATGTCAAATACAACAGACCAAAAATGATTTCATTTATCTTCAATATTTAAATGACACTTACCTAGCTCTAACATTGTCGTCTCATCTAATTCTAACCTGTATGAGTTGGCTACAACTAAGGAATGAGGGGCATGCATTTTATATTGAGTGACAGCGACAATTACAATTTTGATTTTAAGGTCAAATGTTATAGATTTGTGGATTTTGTAAAGGATGTGATTGATTGTAGGTGTTTTAAATGTATATTTTGTTTTAGAATTAAGGAGAAATAGAAAGACACATTTTATATAAACTTTTATTTTACAATATTTCTCCAAAGTTGTTTTTTAATTTCTCATTACTTAAACTAAAGAATTATAATGGATATGTTTGTGTAATTTATACTTATTACTTCTTATGATAAACTCATTATTAACAAAATTTTATAATAATTATGCTATAATATATATACAATATTTTCTAAAACCATATTACATAAAATATTATAACGTTATCCTGCATCGCACAGATAACTTGAAAAAGTGTATCACTCTCATTAATTAATCATAAATTGAAAAAGTGGAAATGCCAAACACTTTATAAATGCCATGTAATTTATTTATTTATTGCAAATTTGTTAACTCCAACTTTTGAATCCAAGTCCACTATAACACTTGATTCTTATTAAAAAAAAAAATCACTATATCACTTTTTGTGTTCTACTTTATGTTCCACTAATTACAACTTATTATGTTTATTTTTTCCCATTTTAAACTTTGGTTGTTTTATAACGAATTTAAACAAATACATATTAAATTGTGATTGATGGAACATAAAGCGAAAAAAAAAAAAAAAAAAAAGATAATGAGTATTTGTATTTCCCATAATTCACACGTTATTCAGTTGTTAGGTTGTTTTATATATGTGACTTATACTCGGCTTAGTATAACTGTTACAAGAAGTACTTTCTTCGCTAAATGACGATATGCACTAGCCAATTGAATTATAGCAGGGCATGAGCTCTGCAAATGGTTGGGTCTACCACTCTACCCCTCACCGAACCATATTGGTGGGCAATAAAATGGCCACTTACCTACTTCTATAGGTTTTTTGTTTATCTAATAGCTATATCACATAGAGTTATAACCCACTTAATTGGTCCTGACTTTGTACAAGTTAAAGATAATGTTTCCAATTCTTTAATGGGAGAATATGACCCGCACTAAAATCATACCCAACATAAACAAAGATTCATAAAGTATGCCTTGAAAAATTGAAGCACCATCACTCAATTGCCAATAATATTAAAGAAAAAGGAAAAAGCAGTCAAAAGTCCAGCTACCGAACCTGTAGGTGGGAGTGTCGCAATTTCCATCCGGTAAAAAGGGTACAATTCGTACCTAACACTGCAACTAGGAAAAATAACTCTTCCCCCTTGCTTTCCACTACAACACCATGGAAGAAGCTTTATAGCATCTTGAAGACAAGTACTACAATCGTTTCTGGACAAGTCCGCTGTGCACTGTACAAGGTTGTACAGTGTTTGAAAGGCAGAGATATTGACTTCCTTGGTCCCATACTTTTTGGCACCAATAGGAGCATTAGATGCTTCTGCTGCAGTCTCGTTCATACTCTTTGCTAGTAACTTGTTAAACTTTTCCTGTTCAGTGATATTCTGCGTGTTCAATAGGGCGAACCTTGGTTTTCGTCCACGGTAGAGAAGAAAGACCGGTTTGAGTAACGTAACATGCACTCATCATACCATATCACAGCGACTTTCTCCCTTGAACACTTTTTGGTTACCTCTTTCACTGCCGCAGCTACACATTCTTGACAGAGTTGAGGGGTTACATCGCCGCGACAGAGGAAGAGGCCGTAGACGGGGTTGGGAGTGTTTTGGCCGCTGGTTGTGTTGTAGAATTCGAGGTTTTGTGTGGCGTTGGAGGAGAGTGAAGAGAGGAGGGAATTGAGATTGGATTGGTAGATGCTATTGGGGCTGAAAGTGGTGTTTGCACATACCTCTGTGAGGTGAACTGGGTCAGCAGCATGAGTAGTGGTATGGCTGAGGAAGCTAAGGCTAAGCATGGAAATGAATATAAGGGTCATGGAGTTCAAAGAAGTCATTTTGATAGTTCGGTCTCTTCCTCTTTTGTGTAAACTCTACCTGCTTTTCAGTTTATATTGATGTAGTGAGAATTGACAAGATTTTTGATTAGGAAATGTTGTCATGGAGATGCATTTTTTTGTTTTGTTTTTTTGTTCCACATGTCTTATAATAACTTGATACACGTGAGAAAAATGTTATAAATTTAAAAAATTACAGAAAAAAGAAGGAAATATGTTATTGCAGTTTAGTCCACATATCAAATATCTGGAATTCTTGTTTGTTGTCCACAAGATGGAGCCGGAGATATTTTTTCTCTCTTAGTTATTGTCTTTGTAGTTTTCTGTTTTACTTTGTGCCAGTGAAAGTATTTTCTAACTTAAAAACAAAATAGGGATCCGAGGGTAAGATATCAAGGGCGTAGAATATGCAAGCATTTTCGTGAGGATAAGGTTGGGACTTAGGCCATGATGCAAGTCAAACTTTTAATAATTTATATGTCCTTATTCCTTTCTAGAAGGGATTACCCAAAAACAAAAAGAAAAAAAAAGTAAATTTCATTAACATAATTGGGATTTGAACTATTACCCATTAGGTTCAAGATTTTATCAAACTGATTAATTTAGTTCTTAAAGTTAACTTATAGCCTGTTTGAATAGAGGGGGAAAGGAGAGGAAGTGAAGGAGAGTAAAGTAGAGTTGTTTAAAAATAAACTAATTTTGTACTAAATCTACTCTACTCCCAATCTCTCCCCCTCAATTCAAACGGACCATTAATCCTTAAAACAATTAAAAAAAATAACTAACTAGTTTAGCAATTTTTAGAGACTAAATTAAATTGAAGTACAAATGAGTCCATTTAGAAAACTCTTGAACCTAATTGGCAATAAACCAAACTATCAAAATATATTATTGGATTTTATTAAAAAAATCATATGGAACAGTGAAAAAGATTAAAGAATATATTCCGGTCAAAATTGTTGTGCTGCCCGAGTGGTAAAAGTCAATGATGGGTGGAGACTGGAGTGGAACTATGACCGAAGCATTGGCCAAACTGATCTACTTTCCAGTGTAGTGAAAGCGCGGTCTATAGTAGCCTTTTTGTCGTAATTCTTTGTCCAGTATTGAAATTCCTTTCCTTGATAAAAATTAAAATTCGTAGTTCTCTTGTGGGGTCCAGAAGAGTGTGACCAATATGAAGGGACTTTATATTGGTTAACAACTTGCATATAAAAAAACTTGCATATAAGAATCCAAAGGCCAAAGCCCACTCATGTAACGTACTCACAGTATGAATCTCTTATGGACCGTTTGAATTGAGAGAGAGGAAGGGAGAGAAGAGTAGAGTAGAGTAGATTTAGACAAAAATTAACTTATTTTTAACCAACTCTATTCTACTCTCCTTCACTCCCCCTCCTTCCTCCCTTTATTTAAACAAACCATTAGTCTTAAGGTTCAGTCCAGAAGGGGTATTCTTCAAGAAGGAATAAGATTTTATTTTTTATTTTTCTTCCACCTCATAATTTATTTATTTATTTATGTCAGTATATTAATTAATAGGTTAAATATATTGATTTTTATATATTAATTATAGATAGATGGTGCACAAAATATTTATAAAAAAATGAATTTATATAGTTATTTTCATAAAATTTATATAAAAATAACAATATGAAATTCTTCCTCATCGAAACAAAATCATTGAAAGGTAAAAAAAATAATAATAATAAAAAAAAGAGGTAAAACTCAAATAAAAATGATTAAAAATAATTGCAAGCTTAAATTAGCTGAAATAATTTTTTTAAAAAAAATTGAATTCACTAAAGTGATATGTTCATTTTATTATTATATTAATCTGAACACTTTATATTTCTTAAATCCTTTTAGTGACATAATATAAGTGTGTGTGGAACCAACATCGCAGTAGTCTAAATTTGTTCTATGTAATTATACTCAATATTAATAGTGTAAATACATTTGTTTTTATGTACTAATTATTTGTAGTTGGTGCACTTATTAGTTATGAAAAATGAATTTTTTATTATTATTTTTATTTGATTTATATAAGAAACAATTGATTTTGAAATATGACATTTTTATTTAAAATGAGTTGTTTTGGCAACAATTGAATAAGAGCAAGGCAAAAGATAAAATCAAATTTACCAAATTTAATTACTTGCATGTAATCAAATTATAAAAGATAATTGAATGCTTAAATTAGTGAAAATAATTAAATATTTTTCAATTCACTTAAACAATTGGTTTATATTCTTGATTATCCTCTTATCGTAAATAATTCAAGAATCCAACGTGTGATTCCCATATAGGACTTGACTGAAGAAAATAGCAATCACAAATCATGATTTTTTTATTTTTTATTTTTGAAATTTGGTAGGAAGGAATAGTACAACACAAAAACTGAAGAGAATGGTAGGTGCCAATAGGGCTAGTAGCATATTCCTGTGAGATCTATTTCTTTATTGGGGGAAACGGTACTGAGTATTTTTTGTTAAATCCAAATTCCGGACTGTCCAAACATCCTGCAGGCCCATCAATGAGATATGTCCAAGTCTCATGTTTATTTTGTCCAAAGGTCCCTTAGTTCATAACTCCCTTCTCAGAAAATCACCCCAAAAAATCACCTTTATTTGCTCAATTAACTGAACCTTCCTTCCCAACACGTATCCTATTCCTAATTTATAGAAATTTTAGTCTGCAATATTAAGTTCACCATTATGCAAGACCTAATGCCAATCTTATACAGTTGTACGCGTTCATTGTGGTACAATACTAGAAAAACTAAGCTCATTTACAGAGAATTCATCCATCTGAATGAATTTAGCCACAGAAAATGCAGGGTGTCTTGGTTTAGGAAGGGCTATTGATTCACTTCCTAGCAATGCTACCACAGTCGACATGTTGGGTCTATCTTGTGGATCTTCCTGCACGCACAAAAGTCCGATATGTATGCACCTTACAATTTCTAATGTCGAACATGATTCCATCAAGAAGTTGTCCACAAACTCCAACACTTTATCTTCACACCATAGTCTCCATGCCTATCAATTTAGATTTCGAATGGAGTTATATTTCACATATGCAGTCCATATTGCAATGTCTAATTCTAATTTAAGGAGATAAAAGTTAACATACATATGTAAGGAGTGTTTGGGCATGTTCTGTAAGGTAAAAGCCACTATTCTTTTTCTCACTAATAATCTCAAGTAAGATTACACCAAAATTGAAGACATCTGACTTCACAGAGAACACTCCTTCCATTGCATATTTTGGAGCCATATACCCACTATTTGTATACAAACATTACTATTATTATTATTATTATTATTAGTATTAAAACAAAAAAAGAAGAGAAAGATATTGGAAGAAGTGGCTTACTATGTTCCGACAATTCTTTTGGTGTTTGCTATATTTTGTTTTTCATAAAAGATCCTCGCCATTCCAAAATCTGATATTTTGGCAACTATGTCATGGTCCAACAACACATTGCTAGGCTTCAAGTCCCTATGAATGATTTTAAGGCGGGAGTCCTCATGAAGATATAGAAGTCCTCTAGCAATCCCGCTAATAATGTTATAGCAAGTCTTCCAATCAAGTAATGGGCGCCTTTTTGAATCTAAAATTTAATATTAATGTTAAGTAATGACATCATGCATAAGTGTGAATTGTATAAATTTACAAGCAATCCAAAATAATATCAAGCTTATGAAACATAATGTAGGAAGAAACAAACCAAAAATAAAAATATCAAGGCTTTTGTTGGGCATGAACTCGTATACAAGCAGCTTTTCCTCTCCCTCTATGCCAAATCCCAATAACCTCACAAGATTTCTGTGCTGAAGTTTAGCAATAAGTATGATCTCATTTTTGAATTCCTCTAAGCCTTGCAATGACTTTGATGAGAACCTTTTAACTGCTACTTCCTTCCCGTCAAGTAGCATACCCTGAATGAAATAACCTCCAAACAGACAAATTTAGGACCATGTTGTTAGTCGGTGTGGGACTATCATGGTAGGAAGGCAAACTAGGAGTTTGCAAAGGTTGCATAGGTCTAGACAAGGCAAAGATTTTGTAAGTTGCTAGCTATGTAGTAGTTCCTCTAATAGTGATTTTTGACAGGATTGATTTTTTCCTAGTAGTGGTTTTTCATTTGAAAGGTTTCACTTCAGTATTTTTATTATTTGTCAATATTGTGTGCATGATTAATTGTTTAAATTCATTATTCTTGCATTGTTAATTACTTAGGTGTTTAAAGTATATTTTCAGTAAGGAAATGGTGAGATTAATATTGGGGATGTGTCCAACGCTTAGACTGGCTCTAGAATAGTTTACTTCGTATAATTTGTAAAATCACCACTTCAAAAGACTTTAAATTTTTCTATAAAAAAAATGTATATTTATATGCAGTAAATTTTCTATGTATGCTTATTTTGAGTTTTTAAAAAAAAAAAAAAATGCAAGAAATGAGTTTCGATTACCTATACCTTGTAAACTTTTCCAAATCCACCTTCGCCAATCTTGTTGTCATCTGAGAATTTGTCTGTGGCGGCTTCAATTGTCACAAAATCAAATTGCAAGGATTCTACAGCTAAATCAGCTGATATTTCACTTGCAGCTAAACATCCAAAAATAAACAAACATAAGAGAGATAACATTACAGGGATCAATGTTTGCAGATATGATGAGGTGAGAGTTTTTAGATAATCAATATATTCTTTATCATTTTCAGACAAATTATAACAAACATAATGAAAGGATTCCTTCACGTATAATGTTGAAAATGAGGAGATTGTGTTATGATCTTATGAACACAAAAGCACTTGCATGAGCATACCATGATAATTAAGCAAACCATCAGATTGCTTGGGACTCTCTTCATTTATAGCATCAGACTTCTTTCTCGCTCTCCTCCGGAGGAAACAGTAGGCCAGAATGACTAGCACCACAGAGGCAGCAATTGTAGCAACAATGGCGATAATAATTACCGGTGAGATTTTTCCTTTTCCTGCAAAAACAGTATCATGTTATATTGACAACAGGTAATACCGTAATAGTCAGTTACAAGAAGTGCTGCCTAATAAAATAATTACGTCTGATCAGTATAGATGAGGTTGAAAGTACCATTAGAACATATTGGCTTGGCTGGTATACTTGAGTCTTAGATTAGTTACTCACTTTTTCTTTTCCTTTTTTATACAAGATAGAAAATTCTATTTTAGCATAATTTATATGTATATGTGTATAAAGTTCCCTCCTAGAGACTTGAACTCTGGTTTTTACCCACCCACCCCAACCCACCCCACCCCACTCACTTCTACTTGTAATATTTGTCGAAGTTAGTGAGCCTCACACACTACTCAACTAAAGAGACCCGCACTCACAAAGCACACAAAGTGAAAGAGAACGAAGAGGAAAGAGGTAGATAACACTTCATGTCTTTTATTTAAATTCTTTCATTGTTGCATACAAATTGATGAAGGAATGGCTTTATATAGCCTCCATGCACTCTCTTAACCTTCATTATTTATTGAATAACATCAAAAATCTCCAAGATGTATTTACTTCATAAACTCCCCACATTCATAATTTTCCACATAACTTCAAGAAAGTCTTTCATATGCATTCATTCAAATATTAATTAATATACAAAAAAATCATAATAAAAATGAAAAAAAAATTAAACAAGTTTAACATCTAATGTCCCCATTAAACTTGTTTTTCTAGTCAAATTAGTAAGGCTTGTAGCTTGTAAAATATATCAAACTTGATTGGTTTGGTGATTATATGATGTCATGGAAGCCTGAAAAAAGTACACATGGTGCTCTCTTTGAAGGACATAAACTAAACTATTAGTTTCTGGGTAGTAAACCTCGAATCCACAAGGGGTTCCTTAAATCCATAAGGTGATAAAACTGGAATCCACTAGAGAAGAAAATTGACAAAAAGTTTATGTTTATTGATAATAGTCTGAAAACTAAATTGCCTTTGGAGGCTACAATGCGTTTAAATAGTAAAAAAAAAAAAAAAACCTTGGGTGGCTAGAAACCCTAAGGCAGCTAAGAAAGCATATAAAACCCTAATTTGACTAAACAACATTAAAAACACCTAAAATAAGGAAATAAATAACTTAAACCTAAAATAACAAAAGTTACATAAAAATACCAAACATAAAAATTACAGAAATTAATTTGAATATTTTGTTCTACATCATTATATCTACAACCCGATCATATTACTTCATGATCTCAAGTTGAAGTTCCTTTCTTGTATTATGTTGTCTTGAATCATTGTGAGTGATTCAATCATGAAAGAATGGATTTTATGCATGAAGTAGTGTTGATTTGTTGTCCACAAATATCTTTGTAGATTTTGCTTGCGGTATATGCAACTCCTTTAATAAACTTCTAATGCAAATCACATGACAAACACTAGAAGTAGCATAAATGTATTTAGCTTCCCAAGTGCAAAGTGTCATAATTGGTTGCTTCTTAATAGTCCATGTAAAAACAATATCACCCTTGTAGAATACAAAACCAATAGTAATCTTTTTATCTTCCATATCTCTATCCCAATTGCTATCACTATAGCAAGCAAATTTAACTCTTTAGAAAGGTGAATACAATAATCCAAAATCACAATTTCATTTGGAAATCGTTAATACACACAACCCAAAAAATAACTCAAATGATTTCCAAGTTGGAAGTCGTGATTTCAAGTCATGGTTTCAATTGTTTTTTGAGCTATATTTAAAACCGTGTAAAACAATTTGTGTGGAATAAGTACTTTCCTTTTTTAATTTTGAGTTTTGGGTTGTACATATGTCTTTTGTGGTTTGCGTTATGTACAGTGAGTTTTGATAAAATTATATATGTTGGGGGACTACAATTCGACTCTCTACAACCACTCTAAAAATAAGCCCGCAATATGTGATGTCAAATACTATAAAAGATTTGAATGCGTCTTTCTTATCACTAATTGGTTTTGAGATAAAATGACACAACTCACGGTCCTACAATATCTCTTGTTCATCAAAAAATTAAACTCAAAGAAAGATTTATAAAGTAAGCCATGAAAATTGAAGTACCATAAGTAGGATCTGTTAACGTATATAGTGTTATGAGTTTTAGATTACTTGAATAACACACATTCTTGTATTACACTCTTACTTGTACTGCACACATATGCCTCTTATATAAAGGCACTCATGTATATTCTTTCACTATGAAATACGATACTACTGCATTCAGTATTTCTAACATGGTATCAGAACAAATAGATATCTTGGCTCACCTAATGAACAAAGATAGGAAATGTCTAGACAAGTAACTATGAGATAAACTAGGCTCGCCAACCAATCGTGCAGTAAAGAGAGAGATTAGACAATGGTTTCCCCCCCCCCCCTCCTTGAGAGTGTCGGATGCGTATTAAATTCAACTAGAGTGTCAATAGTCTTACTGTCAATGAGTCCAGCTCTAGACAAAATATCAGAAGCATACTTGGCTTGAGTAATATAAAGACCATCTGTGAAATGAGTGATTTTAAGACCTAAGAAATAACTGAGATATCCAAGATCTTTTATATCAAACTGCTAACCGAGAAACTCCTTAAGTTTTTGAATGTCATTGAGGTCATCACTAGTTATGATCATATCATCCACATATAGGAGAAGCAAAATAGTGCCTTTATCGGTGCGGTAAAGAAATAAGGCATAATCATAAGGACTGGTAGTGTAACCCAAACGAGAGATGGTGGAGCTAAACTTGGCAAACCAAGCTCGTGGATCTTATTTATGGCCATAAAGTGCACATTGAAGGCGACAAACCTTGGTTGATTCAATAGAGAGACCGGGAGGAGGTTGCATATAAACTTCTTCACTCAAATCCTCATTAAGGAAGGCATTTTTAACATCTATTTGAAAAAGATCCCATTTACTAGTAGAGGCAACGACTAAGAGGGCACAAACAGATGAGATATGAGCAACTAGAGTAAAGGTCTCTTTCATGGTCTTTTCTACTCAGCTCAATCTCCTCTTGTACTCCGTGCATTCTCTTATGCTGATTGGGCGGGAGATCCCATTGATTGCAAGTCCACCATTGGTTATTACTTTCTTCTTGGTTCTTCTTTGATTTCTTGGGGAATTAAGAAACAAACCTTTGTAGCCCGCTCCGATATTGAAGCAGAATATCGTGCCCTTGCAGATACCACATCCGAGCTCCTTTGACTACGATGGCTTCTTAAGGACTTAAGCGTGTCCACATTCTCTACTATTCCTCTTTATTGTGACAACCAGAATGCCATTCATATTGCTCACAATGATGTCTTCCATAAATGAACTAAACACATCGAGATTGATTGTCATTTTATCCATTATTATCTTATCCATGGTGCTCTCAAGCTTTTCTTAGTCTCCTCCAAAAATCAACTTGTAGATATATTCACCAAGTCACAGTCACATCCTAAGGAACGCCTTCGTGATATGGTTGACAACCTCACGCCGGTCTCACATCCACCTTGAGTTTGAAGGGGGTCATTAACGTATATATTGTTGTGGGCTTTAGGCCCAACTAGATTACTTGTATAGCACACATTCTTGTACTACACTTACTACTTACACTGCACACATATGCCTCCTATATAAAGGAACTCATGTATATTTTTTACTATGAAATACAATACTATTGCATTCAATATTTCTAACAGGATCAAAGCAATTATGTTCGGTTAGAAACAGATCATCATAAACGATTACAAAATCTATGATCCACACCTGTTTTTTTAGGGACGGGTCAACTTAGTATCACAATTTTTCTCCCCCTTTTCACAAGGCAAAAAACTATATTAAAAATTTTAATAATGCATTGGTTTTTGTTGAGTTAATGGATTGAATTATTAAATGCACACCCATATCAATAGCAAAAAATAAAAGAGAATAGGAAAAATCAATGAAAGCCCAAAACATAACATCACTTAATATCCCATAAAAAAACACATTTAATAAAATAAAAATAATTAATATCAACGAAGAAAGGTGAAAGTGACACACAGCATATACAAAGCAAACAATACCACAATAGTTAGTTAAGGGTTTGTTTCATAACAATGTTCAAATATTGTTGTTCAAAATAATGTAAAAATTATGATTTAAAAAGTGTTGTAAAATACGTGTTTGAAGTACTCGTAATGTAAAAAATGTGTTTAATATAATATTTCAAATAACAATACATTTAGTACTATTTTCCTGTTCACTCTCTCTTTATTTTCTCTTGGCAAATAACCGAAAGATTTTCCTTCTTTTCGTCTCTCTCAATGCTCTTCCACCCTCTCAACCCCAGGTCCCAGTATCTTTGCTTCTCTTTCTTTTGTTTTTGTTGTTGTTGTTGTTGTTGTTGTTGTTTTTTTTTTTTTTTTTTTTTTTTTTATTTGGGTTGTGTTTTGTGGGTGGGGGTTAAATTCAAATTGGTTTTGTTTTTTTTGGGTTTGACTATTTATATGGATTTTGTTTTGTTGGTGGGGTTAAATTCAAAAGGGTTTTTGTTTTATTTGAAAGAAGAAGACCAGCAAACGACAAACACCACCCAAAAAAAAAAACCACAAAGTGGTCCGGGCAAAAGAGATAAGAAAACAAAAAAAAGAAAGAAAAGTCAAACATTAGTGGAGAGAGAGAGAGAGAAAAAAAAAAAAAAAAAAAGTTGTCTGTGTGCCATTCGCATCAGTGGGTCCAACGAATTTTAATATATTTATAACAATGCTATCCAACATTGTTACTCAAAATGCAAATCTGCTCTGAGCTGTTTCAAATTTGGAAAATTATTAGAAATTTCGGAGTATCATAAATGTGTAGTTTTTTCTAGTAGGTTTTTCCCTTCAAATACAGTGTTTAAACATAATAAATTGAAAATTGTAGCTTAAACACCCTTGATAGGCAATGTGGTTGATAGATCCGGGGTGCAAGGAAATTGTCACAAAAGCTTGGGATTGTAATGTCGTGGGTACTCCTATGTATGTTGCCACGAAGAAATTGAAGAATTGTAAAAAGAGGTTGAAGGAGTGGGACCGGGATCATTTTGGAAGTGTAAAGAATAATATAAAGAAGCTTAAAGAACAATTATGGAAGGCGAGAGATGGAGTCGGTCGGATCTGGGAGCTATGAGGAAGCGGCTCGTATTAAATTCGAACTTTCGCTTTTGTATGAAAAGGAGGAGAAGATGTGGCAACAGCGCTCTCGTATTCGATGGCTGCAAAGTGGGGATAAAAATACGAAATTTTTTCATGGGACAGCCACTCAAAGGAAGAGGAAAAACTTCATTAAGGGTTTAAAGGACGATGAAGGTGTCTGGCATGAAGAGGAGAACCAAGTTTCGGGTTTGCTTATTGAGTACTACTCTCAATTATTTTCAACCTCACATCCTCATGATTTTAATCGTATCCTTGACGGGGTTGATACAATTGTTCTTGAAGAGATGAGGGTAGAGTTAGCACATCCTTACACTTCTGATAAGGTAGATGCTGCTATTAAGGAGATGGCACCTTTGAAGGCTCCAAGGTCAGATGGTATGCCTCCATTATTTTATCAAACCTATTGGTCGGACGTAGGATTGGATGTTCATCAAGCGGTCTTGTCCAGCTTAAATTCGTTCTATCTTGAAATCTATTAACCATACTTTCATTACTTTGATTCCAAAAGTTAATAATCCGAGAAAAGGTCTCGATTTTAGGCCTATCGGTTTTATGTAATGTGATTTATAAGATTATTAGTAAGGTGATAGCCAATCGCCTTAAACCTTTACTTAATTCCATTATTTCGAAACACAGAGTGCCTTTACTGGCGCGATAGATTGATTACTTGATAATATCTTGATAGTTTTTGAGTCTTTACACCATATGAAGACTAATTGCACAGGAGGAAAGGTTTTATGGCCCTAAAGCTTGATATGAGTAAGGCCTATGATCGAGTGGAATGGGTTTTCCTTGAGAAGATTCTTTTGAAGATGGGGTTTCGAGGATTCTTGGGTGGCTTTAATTATGGAGTGTATTCGTCTTGTGACTTATTCAATCCTTGTTAATGGAGAGCCGAAGGGTTTAATTACTCCTTCTAGAGGCTTAAGACAAGGCGATCCCCTCTCTCCTTTCTTATTTTTGTTTTGTGCGGAGGGTTTAAATGCTATTTTCAGGAGAGCAGCCTTGGACGGAGAGATTGAGGGTTTTTCCTTATGTAGGAATGGACCAAAACTTATGCACTTTTTCTTTGCAGATGATTGTCTTATCTTTTGCGGATCGACATTGGAGGAGTGCCTTAAGATCCAGATCAACTTTGTTGGATATCTACGAAGTGGCTTCATGCTAGATGATTAACAAGGAGAAAACTACGCTATTTTTCAGCGGAAATACAGATACACAAACGCAAGATGCAATCAAAGTGGCACTCAATGTCCCCGCCATTCAACACTATGAAAAATATTTGGGGCTTCCATCCTTTATTGGCGGGGAAAAGAAGGCTTGTTTTACTAAGGTGAAAGAACGAATATGGGCAAGGATGCAAGGTTGGAAGGAAAAGCTTTTGTCTCAAGCGGAAAGGAGGTTATGATCAAGGCTGTAATTCAATCCATTCCTACGTACTCGATGAGTGTTTTTAAATTGCCGATCGGTCTTTGTAAGGATATTGAAACAATGATTCGCAAATTTTGGTGGGGGCAAGGTGATTCAAAAAAGATTCATTGGGTGAAGTGGAGTTCCTTGTGCTCTTCTAAGTCGATTGGTGGGATGGGCTTGAGAGATATCCAAAAGTTTAACAATGCTCTTTTGGCTAAACAAGTATGGCGGTTGATCCATCAAAAGACACTTTGCTCTACAAGGTGTTTAGTGCGAAATACTTTCCTCATGGGAGTATTATGGACGCTTGAGTTCCTCAAAAGTGTTCATATGCTTGGTGAAGTATCTTACAAGCTCGGGAGGTCATTGAGAAGTGTGCTATCCGGCGTGTGGGCAGTGGTCATGGGATAGATGTGTGGAAGCATAGATGGCTCCCAAACCCGACCTACAACAAAATTATTTCTCCAAGAGGAGAGTCTTCTGTGACTCGGGTTAGTGAGTTGTTCTATCCGGATACTCGAATATGGGATCCGGGAAAGCTTGAGGAGAATTTCTATCCGTGGAAGGCGGAGATGGTAAGTCGGATTCAAGTCGGTGTTGGTAGTGTCGAAGACCTCCTGGTTTGGCCCCCGACTTCTGATGGTTCCTTCGGTGTTTGTAGTGCTTATAGATTCCTGGCTTCGGAAAATTTTAGCTCTCTACCAAGCTTTTCCTCAGGTATTGAGCAAAGAAAGACTTTTGGAAAAAAATCTGGAAGATCCGAGCCCCTAATAAGATAAAACATTTCATTTGGCGTGCGGCAAAAGATGCGCTTCCGACTAAATAGAATTTGCGTGCTAGACATATTCCCATTGATGAAACCTGTGATCTTTGTGAGGATCATTAGGAGACGTTGCTGCATAGTTTATGGTTGTGTGACCATGCTCGGTTTGTTTGGAAGTCCGATCCAGGTTTTGCTCCTTTGTTTCAGAAACGGTATCGATCGTTTCGGGACTTGCTTGAGGCGATGATGCTGAAAAGTTCTCGATTTCGGGTTGCTCTGTTTTGCACCACGACTTGGAGTTTATGGCGGTGTAATAGGCTCGGGAGAAGCAGCCATCATGGACTCTTCACGAGTTGGGCGGTCGAGCTAAGGCTTATGTTGTGGATTTTCTCAACGCGAATTCTCAGCCTTCACGGGGTTCTTCTCGGAGTGCTCTGGTGTCTTGGTCTCCGCCGATGGAATCGATATACAAAGGAAACTTTGATGCGGCCTTCTTTGACACGTCTGGTTGTGCGGGTGTTGGAGTGGTGTTCTGTGATTTCCAAGGCCAAGTGATCGTAGCTTTGAGTCAAAAAATTCCTTTGGTTCAATCGGTAGAGCTGGCAGAGGCTATGGCTGCTCGTCGGGCCCTGTTATTTGCCAAAGAGCCGAGTTTGTTTGATGTGGAGATAGAAGGGGATTGTTCAAGGGTTCTTCTTTTCTCGAACATGGCGAGGAGTCAGTAGCACTTTATTTGATCATGTGATTGATGAGTGCAAGAGTCTAGGGGCGTCGCTCCGTTCTTGCAAGTTCAATCACATTAGGAGGGAAGGGAATAGGTTGGCGCATGCTTTAGCTAGGAGAGCGATTATATCTGCAGACACGGATGTATGGGTAGAATCTCTACCTAGTGATTTGGATAATGTATTCCAATCGGATTTGATTCAATAAAATTTCCTTGCCTTTTTCTCAAAAAAAAAAAAAAAATACTCTTATCAAATGCAAAAAAAAAAAAAAATAAATAAATAAATAAAAAATAAAAAATTCGGACTCACAATTTTCAATGTTTAAACATTAAAAACTGTTATTTTAACTTACTCACCAAACAACCCTAAAATTGTAAAATTGTGTCGTGTACCAAATCATAATGTGAGGAACATGCAAATGTGTAACAATAATTAATCATTAACTAATGGATTGAATCGATTAAACATGTTGCGCAAAAACCAAAAAAAAAAAAAAAATGGATTAAACATGTTGCACATAAACTGATGTGGTCGCACAATTTTCCCGACCCAACTTCATTGATCGGGCCTCGACCCAAAGCACAACCCACAATAAATATTTGTAGAGGATGGGTTAAAGAACTTGGCCTCGGTGAAACTATTAGGTCGATGCATGTAATATATTTTTTGCAAAAAGAAATAAGAACGCAAAGATGGATTCTTCAAGTCTCGATTTTATTTCTTTAGTTCCCCTTACAATTCCTCCGTCCCCTTCTTTGAGGGACTCCACTACATTATATAGTTCTCTTCTTTTCATCTCAACCTTACACCCGTTGACCATCTAGGCATCCACTTGAGCACTGTCCCCATCGACGCCCTCATCGGTCCCTTTGTGAGTTGCCGAGGCCAAGGCGGTCTGTTCAGGAGTCTTTTCCTCATTAATGCGGCCAAGAGGGTGGTTGGGGCGCAATTAATGTGATGGTAGCCTTCCGCGAGATATTTTGGATTTAATTCATTTTATATGTTGGGAAGGTGAGCTGAAATGGCTGGGGAAATTTCCTCGTCTGGGCTTCGTGATGTCCGAGGAGGAGTTACTTCTCGGACGGGTTTCCTTGGAGCTACTGGGATTGAGTAATGCTTCATATGAGACTCCTCTTCGGACAGGACGCTCCTCGGACGGGCCCGAGTTTGGAATAGCCCATCATTTTTGGGCCGCCCCCCACAATAGCCCCTCAAAACTTCGGTTTTAACCTCCCTCCGAGGAGAAAAGCGGGGTTTTGATGTTTGTGAGTGGAGGGAAATAAGGAGATCGTGGGGTGCGCGTGCGGACCGTTACTTTTGACACGCTACAATTTACAAGGCATGGCCATTAACTTCTGGAGGCGTTATGTTCCCTTCATCCAACGGCTTGGCGTGGATCGAATGACCCATCGTTTTTTCTCGTATTTTTAGGCGGGGATGATCTTTTCTCTCTCCTCCCGGCTATATAAGACGTCGGCGGGGGTTCGATTCTTTCTTTCATCTGCATTTCACAAACCTCAAAAGACTCGAGAGAACTCCACCGAATCCCGAGAGATATACGAACACTTGCGTCCGTTCTGCCGCCGTAGCCGTTTTTGTGAAGCGTTTCTTCCAAGAGAGATTTCGGGCGTCCCATTGAGCGTTTTGTGAAGGTACCAAGACACATTTCGCTTTTCTCACCGTTTCAATTTCCTCCTCGGACTCTGCTTTTCTTTTCGGTCTTTACTTTCATTTCCCAGTTCGATTCGATGGGTAGATTCAAAAAATTAGTAAAAACTCCAGCCGCTATGGAAGCTTTTAGGGAGAAATACCACATTCCCCCGAGGGTTGGGTTGCGATCTTGTCCTCTTGAAGGAATACTTGTGAGATAGAGTTGAGGGGGAAGTTGTTATCCCCATGATTGCTTTCATAGAGGGAGGGATGACACTTCCCATGCGTAGGATTACAAGGGAGTACCTGTTCAACCATAGGTTGACGCCGTATCGATGTGCCCCGAATATGTTCAAGATACTAGGTGTGTAGACGTCTTAGACGAGCGGATGAATCTAGGCCTCACTTGGCATGATGTGGCCTATCTATACGAATGTCACCGCCTCGGGGATGATGGGTATTATCTTAAATCCCGAACGAGGATGTTAGGTTGATCTCTTGTCTCCCAAGATCAAATAAGACCGTGAAGAATGACTTCCTCATTGCTTCGGGGGAGTGGTTCGACGGTATTCATTGTCCAACTCGGGCAGAAAACCCAAAGCGGTGTTTTTAGGATCGATCCTTATTGGGAAAGGATTTAGTATTAAGGGGTTATTATTTTTCCTGCTTTACGTAATTGGAAAATTTCTTGGACTAACCCCACTTTTCTTGGTTGTTTGCAGACAAAGCTCACGCCGCTCCTCGGATATACCTTGCGAACGTGCCGTGCTGAACTATCTTCTCGGAGTCGGAGATTTACGCTACGAGAGGACGGACGATTGCGTGCGGCCCATCTGGTTACGGGCTATCGGCCTCGAGCAACGCTTTCCGGCAATCGGTCACGCTATAAGGGCGGGCAGTCCGAGGTTGGCTAGGATTGACGTGTCCCCAAACGGGTTCCTAGCTCCACACGATCCGCCACCGTGAGTGCCGCCTGGGGTCGAAATCCTTACTTAGCGGAGCAGACTTCCTCCCAGAACGAGCCTGGCGCTGCTGCTACAGTTGAAGAAGAAATCGAATCTTCCGTCTTTCCCTTGAGGAAGAAATAGACAAGTTTTACTTCGAGGAGGAAATTCAGCAAAATCCCTTGGTGGAGCTTTCTAATCCTGAAGCAGAGCAGGACCGTCATTCCGCAGTCGGTGTACCTTCAATCGTTATCTGCTCGGACGATACTTGAGGCGAAGAGGCAGAGCCCATGACAGAAAAAAGGAAGTCTCTAAAGGAGTTGATGTCCTCTAGAGGGAAAGGTCGACCATCGAAGGGTCGGTCTTCGAAGGTGCCAACTCCATCACAGGCCAAAACCCTTCCCCGGGTGGTCCCCCCAGGTGCTTCGGACCCTGGCCTTAAGGCTAATCCCGACCTGAAGAAGAAGAGGCCGGTTGACACTCTTGAGGAAGGCGAGGTGGCCGTCCGGCCGACCAAGCGGCAAAAAACCACACGGGCGCCAAGAAGCGTAAGAGGCACCTCCTCGGGGCAAAGCAGGATGAGGGGAACCTTGTCAAGTGCGCTACGCCCCTCGTCCATGGGACCCAAAGTTGGAGATGGATGGGGTCGCCATCCCTTACACCGCTTCGCCGGTCCGAGAGTATAATCGAGGCCGGGCAGGAGGTACGTGGCGAGGCCTTAGAGCAGCCCCTACTTCTTCCTCGGGACATGGAGGCCTACAAAGGTTCAATCGGTCCGAGCTCTTCCTGTCCCTTAAAAGGGATCTCGCGTTGGTAAGTAATCCTTTTAATTTTTTATCAATTTACTTGCTCTGTTAGATTATATATTTTTCTTTTAAGGACACTCTTGTTTCGTCCATGATTACTCAAAGGTGTTCGTGGCTAAGGAGTTTTGCCGTGATAGCCGCAATCTGGGCCGAGGTTGAGACCCAAGCTCGGACGGATATGGAGAAAGCCTTGGGGTCCTCAAGCATGATCACCTTAAACTCACAAAACTGAGTTCAAGGAGTCGGAGAACCGACGTAGAAGTGCGGGCTGGCTTGAAGAGTGCCGAGAACCAAAGTGAGGACCAGCGCAAAACAATCGACACGGCTCGGCCTTAACCTTAACACCGAGAGGCGGCGGTGCAGGACCTCAAGACTGCCATGCAAAAGGTAGAGGATGAGCCGAGGCGGGTCAAGGAGGAGGCCTAGCTGATCCGAGAGGCAACAGAGGCCGAGAAGGAGGCCGCTCGCCAGCTCGGGGCCGAAGAGACGGAGGCCAGGTTATCCGAGGAGATTCCCGAGGTATGCGGGGATTACTGCAGTATTTCATGGGCTCATGCTCTTGATGCTGCAGGAGTTCCTGCGGATTCGGCACTAAGATTGCCCGAGAGTATCTTCTATCCTCGGGAGATCCGTGCGAATCCTAATGATGCCCAAGTGGCTCCAGAGCAGGATCCGACGGTGCACGATGCCGCCCTTTGTGTCCGATATGACGGAGGACCCCGCCGCAGATCCCACCATCGAGGCTCCTCCTCCTCGGCCCGAACAGAAAGAAGATCCTCTTGCTGAAGCTTAGCCTTCTAGGTTTTCAACCTTAGTGAATAGTTTTTTTTTTTTTTAAATGAGAGTTATCCTACTTTTTTTTTTTTTTTTTTTTGTAAGGACCTCTCTTGCTAATGTACTCGGAATATTAATATAAGACGTTCGTTTTGCCTACTACGGATGTGTCAAGTAATACTCTTTTTATTTTAAACATTTGCAACAATGCGGACCACGTGACATCGGTCAAAACAATAATAGGTTTTTGCGCAGTGCACTTGACGATTGCGATAGTGCTAGGTTGCGCGCGCGCATTAAAATGATTTCCTTTAAGTAATAATCTCCCAATCTATCATAAGTAATAATTTCCCCAAAAGTCTCGTGGTCCGAGGAGCCATGCAGACTTAGGTTCTCGCTTAAAACTATGAATTGTCATGAGTAATAATTTCCCCAAAGTCTGTGGTCCGAGGAGCCATGCAGGACTTAGGTTCTGTTTAAAACTATGAACTCTCATGAGTAATAATTTCCCCAAAAGTCTATGGTCCGAGGAGCCACACAGGACTTAGGTTCTTTTTAAAACTTATAAATAGTTAGCTTAAGTATCATTTTCCCCTAAGTCTGTGGTCCGAGGAGCCATGCAGGACTTAGGTTCTGTTTAAAACTTATAAATAGTTGTAATGTAGACCGGCAAGCGGCGGACAGTCATGAAAGAAAACATATGCTAAGCCATTCTCATTAATAATAATACCTCCCGAGGTTATTTACATTCCATGGTCGAGGTACAGCTTTTTCATCTAAATCTTCTAGGTAGTAGGCGCCTATTCCTACCACGGATGTGACACGGTATGGTCCTTCCCAGTTGGGCCCCAACTTGCCCCAAGAGGGGTTCTTTGCGTTGCCAAGGATCTTCCTCATCACGAGATCACCTGGACCCGCAGGCCGCAATTTGACGTTAGCATCATACCCTTGTCTCAACTTTTGGTGATAATAGGCCATGTGAATCGTGGCCTTTTCCCTTCTCTCCTCGCCTAGGTCCGGACTTCTTCCGAGCAACTCATCGTTATCGCTTGGGGTGAACGAGCTAGATCTCAACGTGGGGAAATTGTTCTCGATCGGAAGCACAGACCTCAGCCCCATAAGTCATTGAGAAGGGGTTTCACCGGTTGAACGCCGCGGCGTTGTCCGATAGGTCCATAAGACGTGCGGTAGTTCTTCTACCCATCTCCCTTTGACTCATCCAGTCTTTTCTTCAATCCGTTCACTATGACCTTGTTTACAGACCTCGACTTGCCCATTTCCTTGAGGGTATGTAGGGGTGGAATATCGATTAATGATCCCAAATTCACGGCAATACTCCCTAAAATTCTTGTCACAAACCAAGACCATTGTCGAAAATGAGGGTTCTCGGAGTCCCGGCCGGTGATAATGTTCTTCCGGATGAATTTCTGGGCGTCCACGCCCCGATGTTGGCCAAAGGTTCTGCCTCCACCCATTTAGTGAAGTAGTCGGTTCCGACTATTATGTATCGCTTGTTCCCCGCACCTTGGGGAAAGGCCCGACAATATCGAGGCCCCATTGCACGAACGGCCATGGACTGGAGAGTGGGTTGAGCACCCCTCCCGGTTGGTGGATATTCGAGCAAATCTTTGGCACGATCGCATTTCTTAGCGTATTCCTGGGCCTGTCTCGCATGTTCGGCCACCGGTATCCTTGAGTGAGGGCCCCGTGCGCGCGCGATCTTCCTCCGGTGTGACTCCCACATACTCCCTCATGTAACTCCTCAAGAAGAGACTCGGACTCTTCCGGATGTACGCAAAAGTAAGTACGGTCCAGAGTAGGAGCGCCGATAGAGTTTGCGGTTCTCCTGATAGCCGAAACGAGGAGCTTTTCTACGTATCTTCTCGGCTTCAAGTTTTTCTTCCGGGAGGATATCGTCTTGGAGGAAATTCCTTATGGGGTCCATCCAACTGGGACTCTGTCTTATCCGATGGACTTGGGCCGGGTTTCCGCTAATGGGACTCGCCTTGACTAGATCTTCGACTAGGATTATTCGTGGCAAATTGCATGCCGAGAACGTGGCAAGAGTGGCCAGCGAGTCCGCATGAGTGTTTACGCTCCTAGAAATGTGCGTCAGATGGAAGGATTCAAAACTCGTCTGTAGTCGTTTGACTTGTCCCGGATACTCTTGCATCCTAGTATCTCGAGCTTCTAGCTCTCCCATCACTTGTCCCACCACTAACTGAGTCCGAGAATGCTTCTATTACTCTTCCACCCAATCTTTGAACCATTGCCATCCCTTGAAGTAAGGCTTCGTATTCGGCTTCATTGTTCGTGAGTCGAGAATCCAAGTCTCAATGATTTTTCAATGACAAGCGCCGTCCGTCCGGCGATATTAAAACTATCCCAACTCCTGATCCTCTCTCGGTTGGCCGCACCATCCACGTAGATCTTCCAATGCATGGTCTCCCATTTGAAACTCACGCGCCAACCAGTTTTCCATCCATGTCTTTCTTCTCGGTCATCGTTTCTATAGAGGGCTCAAGCAAATTCCGCTACCAAGTCTCAGTGAGGACCTGTCCTTTGACGGAGGGTCCAGGCATATATTTAATATCAAAGGCCCCCAAAAGAGCACTCCACATGGCGATCCTTCCCGTGTAGTCAGCGCTTGAAGCACGGCTCGAAGGGGAAGGCGAGTCGAACGATGACCGTATGCTTTGAAAGTAATGGGGAAGCTTCCGGGTTGCATGCACTATCGCTGAGAATGGCCTTTTCTATAGGTAGGTATCGCACCTCGGCCTCGTGTAGTGATTTGCTCACATAGTACACTCGTCGCTGCACCCCATTATCATCCCGTATTAGTACCAGGCTTACGGCGTGGGGAGCTACGGCGATGTAGGCAAACAAAGACCTCGTCTGCCTCGGGGATCGGACATGATGGGTGGTCGGGACAGGTAGTCCTTAAGTCTTGCTGGAAAGCTTGAACGCAATCCTCCGACCATTTGAACTCTTTCCACTTGTTTATCGGGGAGGTAAAAAGGCCGGCATCGATCCGCCGATCGCGATATGAATCGGTTTAATGCCGCAATCATGCCGTGAGCTTCTCGCACTTCCTTCAGGTTCCGAGGAGTCGTAGGGTCGTTAATGGCTTTGATTTCGTCAGGACTTACTTCTATTCCCCCGTGGGTGACCATGTACCCTAGGAATTTCCCGGACCCGACCCCGAACGAGCATTTGGAGGCATTCACAACCGGTGCTCCCTCAAGATAGCGAAGATTGTTCCAAGGTCTTTCACGTGCTCGGACACCCTTTTGCTCTTCACAACCATATCGTCTATATACACCTCAATGATTTTGCCCGATTGTGGCTCGAACATCCGAGTCATCATCCTTTGGTATGTTGAACCCGCGTTCTTTAGCCCGAACGACATCACCTTATAATGATAATTTCCGATGGGCGTCATGAAAGCCGTTTTCTCTTGGTCCTCTAGCGCAAGGGGTATCGATGATAGCCCCGGAAGGCGTCCAGAAGCTCATTCGAGGGTGCCCCACGGTTGCATCCACCAATCGGTCGATTTTGGGTAGGGGAATGGGTCCTTGGGGCACGCCTTGTTCAGTCCGTGAAGTCTCTACACGCACCCTCCACTTCCCCGTCTTCTTCCTTACCACCACCGTGTTTGCCAACCATTCGGGATAAAAGACCTCTTTGATAGCCCCTGTTCTTTTTAATTTTGCCACCTCGTCTCTTACGGCACTAGCGTGCTCCTTTGAAGGGCGTCGGGGTGGCTGCTTCCTCGGAGTGGAAGAGGGGTTGACGTTCAAGTGGTGACAAATAAGGCTAGAATCGACTCCTGGGGCATCGTAGGCGTCCCAAGCGAATACATCGACATTTTCTCCGAGAAATCTGACCAGTTCCTCCTTTTCTTGAGAGGGTAATTCAGAGCCGATCTGAAAGAATTTCTCTGGGTCATCGTTGACAGCAATCTTATCTAAACCCTCACACCTTATCTCCTCGGCCAGCCCCTCGTTATGCTTTGCAGAGGAGGCTGGTTGCTATAAGCTCTTTGGGTCCGAGGACTCGACCAAGGGCCGATGTAAAACGGCGGCCACCACACATTTCTGGCCAAGGCCTCGATCTCCTCGGATTTCTTCCACTCATCCTTTGGATGGGTATTTTACTTTCGGTGAAGTGTGGAGGTCACGGCTTCTAGGTCAGTGGATCCATGGCCTTGCAACTATCGCAGTGTAAGGTGAATAAGCGTCAACCACGATAAAATTCACCTCCACTACTTCCGCCCGTCTGTGCAGGGCGGTGGATTTGCCCCTTGGGCGTGACAAGCTTCCCCTCAAAGCCGAGAAGGGGGAGTCATATCTTTGTTAAATCTTCCGGCGTCAAGTTCAGCCCCTTGTATAGATCGAGGTACATTATCTCCACCGCACTTCCCGAATCTACTAACACCCTTTTAACATCAAAACCCCCAATCCGCAAGGTGACCACCAAGGCATCATCGTGAGGTTGAATTGTTCCTTCTTTATCCTCATCCGAGAATCCTAGTATCAAAGAGCTTCCCTTTTTAACCTTTTGGGCTCCCTTTGCCTGCCCTTGTAGGGGAGATGATCCACGGCTAATACTACCGGGGATGGGCGGCTCGGTTCTTCTCGGTGCAAAATGAGGATGACATGTATCATCCCGTGGGGGTCTTAAAGACACGTCCCTTCGAGGTTCTTGTGTTGCTTGGCCGGGATGGCCGCTCGATGGGTGCAGCAGGTGGCGTAGCTTTCCTTCTCGGACCAATTGATCTAGGTGATTCCACAGATTCCTGCGCAGTCCTCGAGTATGCCCGTGGTCCCGATGATAGTGGCAATACAGGTTAAGTTACGTTTGGCGGGGTCTCCGCCATCTTCCCGCCACCGAAATAGGGTTCATCCCTTACTTTCTCCAAGACACTGTTGTAATCGCTCTCTCAATACGGCATTCATTCTGCATGGTCGCTCCGCCCAACCTGTCGCGAAAAATCTCTCCTCGGCCGACCAGGATTGTGACGTTCCGTCCCGAAATCATTGGCTTTAGGGGTGGGGGTAACCTTCTCCTTTCCCTTCCCTTGCAGCTGATCTTCCTCCACTCTTTTGTACTTGTCGATCCTATCCATTAGCCGTTGGACGTTAGCAACTGGTTTTCCGATGAGGGATTTTCGTAAGCCGTGCCCGGTGGGGAGACCGCTTTTGAACGTCTTGATAGCAACATTATCATGATTGTCATCCAAATCATTATACACCTCCCAATACCTATCCGAGTACGCTTTCGGGGTTTCTCCTTCGTGCATGGACAAGGACATGAGTGAACCGAGAGGTCGAGGGACTCGGTGTTTGTAATAAAACGGGAGCAAAAAGCTTAAGTGAGCTCGCTTGTAGGAGCCTACGGAGTTTGTCTTGAGGCCGTTGAACCACCTCATCGCCGTCGATCCCAAGTGGATGGGAAGATTTTGCACATCGGGGCCTCGTTTTGCGAATAAATCGCCATTTTCCTCGGTTAAATCGCTCACGTGCTCCACCGGGTCCGTTTTGCCGTAATAGATGGCGAACACCGGTTGGTTGAAGCGTCTTGGCGCTTTAGCCCCTTCGATTCTATTCGTGAAGGGTGACCTTGAGACCGATCCAGCGCCCTCTTCATGGCGTCGCTCCCGAACCTTTGCTCGGACGGGCTCTCGTACTTCCGTGACGGGCGAGGCTCCTTTTCATAAGAAAAAGTTTCGCTTGGGGGGGTCCTTGACCTTCATCTGTAACTCACGTCTTCCGCGTTAGAAGATTCGCCCGAGCCAGAGGGAGATCGTCTTCGCTGCGCACGTCGTAACTTCCTTTTTAAGTCATCTATCTCTCGCCGCATGGCCTGGTGACTATTTCGCCTCTGAGACACGTGACTTCCTATCCGAGTGTGACTCGGCTCGTCCGGTGGTATGCACACTCCCTTCACGATTCCCCCTTCCACCTGGGCCGCTTGGGTTATTTTGCCTCTGCGGGACTCGGCAGTCGTGTCCGTTGGGAGTTAGCTTGGTGAGGATCCTCCCGGTGCGGGTCTAGTTCGACATGCTTGACCGTTGCACTAGCCGATGCCCTAGTTCTTCCCACGACGCGCCAATTGTGGTCGCACAATTTTCCCGGATCAACTTCTATTGATCGTGCCTCGCCCAAAGCACAACCCACAATAAATATTTTGTAGAGGATGGGTTAAAGAACTTGGCCTCGAAAACTATTAGGTCCGATGCATGTAATGTCTTGTTTGCAAAAAGAAATAAGAACGCAAAGATGGATTCCTCAAGTCGATTTTATTTCTTTAGTTCCCCTTACAATTTCTCCGTCCCCTTCTTTGAGGGACTCCACTACATTATATAGTTCTCTTCTTTTCATCTCAACCTTACACCCGTTGACCATCTAGGCATCCACTTGAGCACTGTCCCATCGACGCCCTCATCGGTCCCTTTGTGAGTTGCGGAGGCCAAGGCGGTCTTGTTCAAGAGTCTTTTCCTCATTAATGCGGCCAAGAGGGTGGTTGGGGCGCAATTAATGTGGTGGTAGCCTTCCGCGAGATATTTTGGATTTAATTCATTTTATATGTTGGGAAGGTGAGCTGAAATGGTGGGAAAGTTCCTCGTCTGGGCTTCGTGATGTCCGAGGAGGAGTTACTTCTCGGACGGGTTTCCTTGGAGCTACCGGGATTGAGTAATGCTTCATATGAGACTCCTCTTCGGACAGGACGCTCCTCGGACGGCCCGAGTTTGAATAGCCCATCATTTTTGGGCCGGCCCCCACAAATGATATACACAATTTCACATACTACTCAAAAAGTAATCGAATCCGGACTAAGCGTGGCGGCTCAAGAATTTTATTCAGGGTGTTCTTTAAAAAACATAAATTACACAATCTTATTTTTTTTTTTAGCCTTTAGATAATTAGGTTTGATTCAATGTTATTAATTTCATTCCGTTTCGGCCGTAATAAAGGAAAAATACTCAGTCTTTGGCAAACAAATCGAACAAAGAACCCACCCTATTCCACTTTGGAAAAAATTTTGGGTCATTCCTATCTATTTTCGGTGTTTCGATAAATACCACCCGAAATTCAAGATCCAGTCGGCATGAAGTTTGTGCTTAAAAAAAAAAAAAAAAAGGGGTCTTAAAACCAAAACAAATTTGCATTCTATTAACCAAAATACCTCAAAAGGCAAAAAAAGAAAAGAAATTAAATAAACAAAGGTACCTGTATGACTAAAAAAAAAAATGTATTGAGAAATTTGAGACTCAAAACTTGAGAAGAAGCACCGCCACACTGGTACTGATAGAAGACATAAAAGTTACGAATAAGGAGGAAGACAAAACATAGATGTAAAAGTGTAGATGAAAATGTGATAAAATTTAAAAGTATGAAGTGTAAAAATCTAAGAGACAGAAGACATATATGGTTAAGAATAAATAAGAAAAAATAATTAAAAATGAGAAGTAAATAATATATGTCGTGAGGAAAAATAACACTATAATAAAAAATAATAAAAGGTTGAAAATTGTGTTGTATTACGCAGTGTGCTTAGTCGAAGGAATCAAGGCACTACCCAATTTATAATAGTTTCATTATAATAATTTTTTCCAAATTTTAGTTCAATATTTTTTTTTCTTTTTAGTTTTTCCTTTTTACTTGAAATACCCTAATATATTATTAAATTGCTCAAATTATGGACAAAAATTTAATTTTAAAAAAAAAAAAAAAAATCTAAGGGGGTCCCAAAAAATTATTTAAAGGTAAATAAATATAAAATATTAAATTATTATATATATATATATATTTTTTTTTTCCAGGCAGGTGATCCTGGGACCACTTTGGTCATAAGTGGCGCCGCCACTGAGACTAAGTCTAATCAAGAATGAAAAGCAATAAACTAAAACAGGGTGCTCGTGCAGTTTACCTTTTGGTCTACCGACGGAATCCGGAGGTGGAGGTTGAAGCCCAGGGGAAGGCTGGGGCGTCGTTGTTGCCATCCGGTAGAATGGGTACAATTCATACCTAATATTGCAACTGGGAAAAACAATTCTGCCCCCTTGCCTTCCACCGCAACACCAAGGAACAAGATTTATAGCGTCCAGAAGACAACTATAGCAATCGGCGCCGGACAGGTCCGGTGTGCACTGTAAAAGGTTGTACAGTGTTTGAAACGCAGATATATTCACTTGCCTGGTCCCAAACTTCTTAGCACCGGTTGAAACGTCCGAGATTTCCCTTGCCAAGTCAGTCAGCAACGCAATCATCGACGTGTTCACTAACTGATTAAACTTGTCCTGATCTGTCACATTCTGGGTGTTTAACAAACCGAACATTGGTCTTTCGTCGACGGTGGTTAAGAAAGACCGGTTGGAGTAGCGCAAAATGCACTCATCGTACCATGTCACGGCGACTTTTCTCTTGAACACTTGCTGGTTAGCTCTTTCACCGCTGCTTCCACGCATTCTCGGCAGAGTTGACGGGTGACATCACCGCGACAGTTGGAGAGGCCATAGACAGGGTCGGAGGTGTTTCCGCCCTTAGTGGTGGCGTAGAAATCAACATTGGCGTTGGAGGAGAAAGAAGAAAGGAGGGAGTTTAGATTGGATTGGTAGATGCTATTGTCGGCGCTGAAAGTGGTGTTTTCACATACGGTGTTGAGATGAACAGGGTCAGCAGCATGAGCGGTAAGGCTGAGGAAGGTAAGAATGGAAAGGAACAAGATGGGAAGAGAGAAGGGATTGAAGAAGGAATTCATTTTGATGAATCAAACTCTTCCTCTACGCAGTTATGTAAAGAGTTTATGTGGTGTTTTTATTGCATATATGTTTTGGGATTCAGATGCTTAGGGGGTAGGTATGATGAGCAGTGAGGATGTACAGACTACAGATCTGCCTTTTAGGATGAGAACTCTGCTCCACGAGGAAGTATATCCACCTACAGGTTTATATTTCCTCCCCCCTCACAAGTTGGTGGGATCCACCACTAGCTGGGAGAGAAGAGAAACATACACCAATAACACGGTGTATTTTCTCTTGCTCCACGCAAGTCAACAAGTCTAAACGGCATCGTGTTGTGGCTTGACTTTTCAAATTTACTGTAAAAATATATATATTGTTTTGGTAAATTTTAAAAATTTAATAGTTGATTTTTATTATTTTTTATGCTCTTAATATGTATATTAAATTTTGTTTAAATTGAGTATTATTTCCTATTCATTTAATAAATTTATTTTTTATACAAAATTTTATATTAAAGGTATAAAGGATATAATAAGATTATGCAATTTAACGGTTAGATTTTAAAAATTCACACTCAATATAAAGATATATCAAAATTTTGAAGAGTTTATCTTCAAACTAGTTTGAAGAAGAATGTTGTTCATAGCTTGACCGATAATATTTTCTATAAAAATGAATTCAAAATTTTCTTTAAAAAGTCTATTAACAAATGTTTTAAAGAAATTTATTAATTGGATCCAATTATTAAAAGAACCACATCTCAGTTGGTTTCTAATGTCAAGTTTATACTTTGGTTTAACTATTCATATATGTGATACTATGTTATTGTCTTGGACCAAACCGCAATTATGTTGATGACAATGGACGGAAGAACGATCTTGATAGAAATGTTAAACGTTAAGTATTAAAATGACAAAAATTAAATTGTATAAACAAAAATGACAATTAATCCAAACTTATAGGGTATAGTTATGGAATTTGGCCTATTTTAACTATTGGTGTTTGTATTACTTTATATACCCACCTAAGTTTTTTTGGTAAATTTTCAATATAGTAGCAGTTTCAAGCTAAAAATTCATTTCTTGCCATTCCCCAAAAAAAAAAAAAAAAAAAAAGTGGCTCAATAAACCAAAATGGCATTGTAGAGGCATTGCCTCTTTTTATATAATTAATAGATAGATATGAAGGCAAGAAATTAGTTTTTATTTTATTTATTTATTTATTTTTAAGTTTTGAACAATAGCTCAGTACCATGCGGCACTGTAGCTACAGTAGCTACAGTTTTTTTTTTTTTTTCCTTTTATATATATTGTTATACTGATACAACAAATTTCACAATAATTTCACAATATTTTCACAATTATTGAGATGTCAATTTTTTATAAGTCAAAATAAAATAATAAAATATGAAACTGTGACCAATCACAATTGAAAATAAATGTTTTGTGAAAATATTGTGACACTTGTCAGGTGAATATGTAAAAGATACCGTATTTTTGGTTTGTTCAATACATACTTTATTTTTTTTTTAGTTATCGATTTGTGCTCTTTTTTTCTACTAACTATATAAAAAGAGGCAATGCCTCTACAGTGCCCCTTTTGGTGTAGTGAGCTATTTTTTTCCCCCAAGTTTTGAATAGTTACTACAGTGCCACTTTGGTTTGTTCAAGTGGCACTGTAGCTATAGTAGCTACAACATTTTTTTTCCCAGTCTTCCGTTTGTACTTTTTTTTTTTTTTTTAAATATTTATAAGAACCTGCATATATATTGTTATACTGACATAATAAATTTCACAATATTTTTATAATTATTGAGATGTCAATTTCTTATAAGTCAAAATAAAATAATAAAATACTGAACTGTGACCAACCACAATTGAAAATAAATGTTTTGTAAAAATGTTGTGACACTTGTTGGGTGAATGTGTAAAAGCTATTGTACTTTTGGTTTGTTCAATATGTATTGTTCATCGTGCTTTTTTTTTTTTTTTTTTTTTTTTTTTTTTTTCAGTCATCGATTTGTGCTCTTTTTTTCTATATATAAAAAGAGCAAATAGGCTCATGAATAGTGTTATAAACAGTATTTTCGGTTTAATAACTTGCCTTTTTCCTCCTTTTTTTCCCTTCAAGTTCACCGACTTGGTTTGAACTTGTTTTTTTTCTTTTAAATGATCTTTATATGTTTACTTTTTACTTGTAATGTAAACTTACATTGTATACACACAAAAAGTAGCAAATATTATATACATTTGCAAAAAAAATTGTACAAATTTTGCAAATATGTACAACATTTACCAATTTTTATGTCTTTATAATATAAATTTACATTGTAAGTGCAATGTGTGTGTGTGTATATATATATATATATATATATATATATATATATAAAGAGCGAATGTGAAAAGTTATAGTAATTTTGCTACCATAGTTTAACTTTCACTGTTTTGCTAGCCCTTTTTTTTTTTTTTTTTTTTTTTTTTTTTTTTTTTTTTGTGAATACTTAAAGTTGTAGTATATTTGCTATATTATTTTTGGTTTATCCACAATAATTTTCACAACACTTTCATAACAAATCAAATATGGTAAATTGTTATTATATCTAATTTAAACTTATCAATGAAACTACTTTTTTGCCCATCAATAACAACTTGTAGTAACCTACTACTTATGATTAATTTATTGTGAAAATGTCATGGACATAACATTTTTTTGTGTGAAAAATGTTAAGATATCTTGATGTTGTCACAATATTTTCAAAACTGCTGAGTTGTTAATTCTTTACAAGTTAAAATAAAATATAACAAAATTATAAAGGTACTGTGAAAATGTTGTGTCATTCTGTAGTGTTTTTAGAAATTTTTTTAGTTTAATCAACTTTGTTGAGCCAAAATTCATTATTTCACATACAATTTTCTTGGGTTGACTTTTTGTATATTTTTCTCTTTATACACTATTTTAAGTAAAAACACATAGTTTTGCACACAAAAACAAAAACAAAAACTTAGGAAATTTTTTTTTTTCATCCTTTATGTTTGGGGTAGTTTACAATTCTTCCTTAAACTTTAAAATTAAGCAATTTTTCCCTTAATATTTTGAAAAAGAGCAAATTTGTCATATTATTATTTTCTCATTTAAAGCCTAATGAAATCTTATGATTCTTAAAATATTTTATTGTATAATGTCTAAATTACTCTTGCTAAATTTTAACATCTTAAAAATTTTCTTTACGTATTTTGAGTTTTAAATGATAAATTTTTTTAGAAAGTTAGAATGATAATATTCGATGACACAAGTCTTTTGTTATCTTTTTTTTTTTTTTTTTTTTTTTTTTTTTTTTTTTTTAAATTTCTTAGCAAAACTTAGTTGTTTATTGTTGGAAGATGATGATATTTGTTATCATTCTTAGAAGTTTTTAGAGAATAGATATATTGTCTTTAGCAAGTAGGTACTAAAAAATTATTATAGTAAAATAAATATTTATATGTTAAATAGCTACCCTAACTTTGTGAATGATCAAAATTCTTAAATGAATGAAATTAACTTTTTACAACATAATTATCAAAATTTTTAAAATTAATGTCTCTTTTAATTAATGTAAATCTCTATATACTTTAAAAATCAAATGATTCATATCTTTGTTTTGTAATACAAATAAAATCTTGAATTGACCTTAATTACTACAGTACTTTTTTTCTACGACAAGCATGTGCCTTGCACGTGATGCCCTAACTAGTCATAATTAAAAAAAAATTAAAATAAATCTTAAAAAAGTGATAAGGGTCAAATCAAATAAATTGAAATGGAACTATATATTAAACGGTCTCAAAGAGATGCGTACATTTAACTCTGACAACTAATTGTCTCATGTTACTTAAAAGAATGTGTTGTGTGTAGTATAATTTTTCCACCCTTCTTTAAAAGTTATTATAACTTTTAAGTGGAATTGTGATATTGCATTAAAATCTCTAGTTTGTGTTCGTTTCTCACCCTAGATTAAAAAAAAAAAAAAAAAAAAAGAGACTGACAACGAAAAGGGCATAAAGGGGTAGACGGGTGGAGATTGATATGTGACGTAAGCATTGGCCAAACTGATTTTGCTCTTTCTTTCTTCTATAGTGAAAACGTGGTCTTTTATAGTGTTTTTGTCTATGAATCCTGTGTCGAGTGTTGAAATTCCTTACTCCCCCTTCCCCCCTCCCCGCCCCTCATTTTTTTACTTTTTTTTTTCTACAAATTAAAAGATAAAAAAGAAGAAAAAATTATTTTGCTAACATAACTTTTGCCAAAATTTATTTAAGTAGTCAATTATATGCGATCACAATAGACTTTACAGTAAACGAGTTTATTGCCTAAGATCCACTAAGAAGAAAAAGGCCCCTTAATTTTAACTGATAGAGTTATTTATTTCATTACAATACTATTAAGTAAAGCCCAAATATTAGCCAATAAATAAAACAATAAATTTTTTTTTTATCAAAAAGAGAAATTCTACATTCACAATATTTTGCATGTTTATTATGCTCCCGATACACATATCAAATTTGTGTCAATTGAATATTATTTACTATATAATCAATAAGCTTATATTTTATGCATATTATAAAACTTTAAAATTTTGCAATTTAAATAATTTATTGATGACATAACTATTGATCTTTAATTCTAGAAATTTTGCAAGTACGAGGGATATAAGAAGCAGATATAATCTAATGGTGAATTTGTCAAAATTTGCCTCCAATAAAAAAATATGGAGTAAGGTTGTAGCCTAAGCCTACATCCAATTTTGTAGCTAAATTTTGTTCAATAATTAATATGATTACATATTTTAAAAATCTAAGTGTTAGTTTGTATGTTTTTAATGTTTTTAACGCACATGTCAAATGTTGTGCTAATAAGATATTATCTACTATTCAATCCACAAATTTTTTTTATACATAATTTTGACTTACATAAACTTAAAATTTAAATATTTAATTGATGACATAGCTATTGATTTTTTTATTTTCTCAAAATTTGCAAATATGAAGGATATAATGAAGAAAATGTAATTCAATGATAAATTTATCAAAATTTACATCTAATAAAAATATATCAAATAAAGTTGTAATCTTAAGGCTACAACCAAATTTGTAGCAAAATTTTAGTGTTGAAATTCCTTTCCATAATAGATATTAAAATTCGTAGAGTTCGTTTTTGGGCCGAAAGGTCTCTTAATTGTTGGGAAGGAGACCAATATGAAGGCCTTTGTATTGGTTAACAACTTGCATGTGCGAGTCTAAAGGTCAAAGCCCAAGCATGCTATGTGCTCATATGAATCTCTTAGCTAGTCTAAGGTTCAGTCCAGTAGGGTATTATTTAAGGAGTAAAGAATTCTTTTCATTTAAGCTTCTATCTCATAAAAAAATTATTTATATTAATGTATTAATTAATAAGTTAAGTGCATTGATTTTTATATATTAATTATAGATAGATGGTGCACAAATTATTTATAAAAAATGAATTTATATGGTTATTTTCATAAAGTTTATATAAAAATAACAATATGAAATTCTTCCTCATTAAAACAAAATCATCGGAAAGGTATAAAAAAGGTAAATACATCCAATAAAAAATATTAAATAATGGAAAGCTTAAAGTAGTTGAAATAATTAAATATTTTTTGAATTCACTAAAGTGATATGTTCATTTTTTTATTATATTAATCTGAACAATTTATATTTAGTAAATCTTTTTATTAACATAATATATGTGTGTGGAACAAACATCGTAGTAGTCTAAATTTGTCTTATGTAATTAGACTCAATATTATTAGTGTAAATACTTTTGTTTTTATGTGATAATATTTGTAGGTGATGCACTTATTAGTTATGTAAAATGAATTTTTATGATTATTTTTAATTGATTTAGGTAAGAAACAATTGATTTTGAAATACGCTTAAATGAGTGAAAATAATTAAATATTTGTCAATTTCACTTAAGCAATTGATTTATTTTCTTGATTATCCTCTCTCTCATAAATAATTCAATAATCCAAAATGTGATTGCCATATAGCACTGAAAGAAAATAGCATTCATGAATCATGATTTTTGTTTAGTTTTGTTTTTTAAATTGTTCCTTTTAGATCTATTTTTTCTTGTGGATAATTACACTTGAGTATTATTGATTGAATCTAAATTCTGGTCTGTCCAAGTCATCCAGCAGGCCCATCCATGAGTAATGACAAGAAGATATACTGGGCCAAAATGTCCAAGCCCACAAAGAGATGAACAGGGCATTAATAATAAGTATAGAGTTCTTAACTATTTTTGGCACCGAAGATTGTTTCTTATGGTCGGGGTGGTGGGATTAGGATTACAACGTTTTGATAAAATAATTATTATTATAATAAATGTCATGTTGCATTTAGCTACAAAAGAAAACTCACCCCAAAAAAGAATTTTTTTTTTTAAATACAATTGAATTTTCCTTTTTCTAAATGAAAATTGAAAATCATTTTTATACAACGTACAATGTTATTTGCTGTAAAACTTTCTCCCTTGCAAATGTGGTGAACTTACAATATTATTTAATAACTTTGTAAGGCCTAGCCTTCCCAATACTTATCCTATTCCTATTTTATAGAAATTTAGGTTACAATATTAAGTTCTCCATCATGTAAGACCCAATTGCAATCTTGTACAGTTGTACGCGTTCATTGTGGCACAATAGTAGAAAAACTGAGATCATTTATAGAGATTTCATCCATTGGCATGAATTTAGCCACCGAAAATGCAGGGTGTTTTGGTTCGGGAAGGGCTACTTGATTCACTTCCCAAATAACTACCACAATCGACATGGTGGGTCTATCTTGTGGGTTTTCCTCAACACACAAAAGTCCAATATGTATGCACTTTACAATTTCTGATGTCGAACATGATTCCATCATGAAGTTGTCCACGAACTCTAATACTTTATCTTCACACCACAATCTCCATGCCTATCAATTTAGATTGCAAATGGAGTTATACTTCATATATGCTATCCCATTTCCATTTTTTCTAATTCTAATTCAAGGAGAAAAAGTTAACATACATATGCAAGGAGTGTCCGAGAATGTTCTGTAAGGTAGAAGCCACTACTCCGTTTCCCGCTAATAATCTCAAGCAAGATTACACCAAAGCTAAACACATCGGACTTCACAGAGAATGCTCCTTCCATTGCATATTCTGGAGCCATGTATCCACTTTTCGAATACCAACATAATTATTATTATTTATTTTATTATTAAAAAATCAAGAAGAAGAGAAATAAAAGAAGAGTGACTTACTATGTTCCTACAACTCTTTTGGTGTTAGCTATATTTTGGTTTTCAGAAAAGATCCTTGCCATTCCAAAATCTGATATTTTTGCAATCATGTGATGGTCCAACAACACATTGCTAGGCTTCAAGTCCCTATGAATGATTTTAAGTCCGGAGTCCTCATGAAGATATAGAAGTCCTCTAGCAATCCCACAAATAATATTATAATAAGTCTTCCAATCAAGTTGCGAGCGCCTTTTTGAATCTGAAATTCAATATTAATGTTAAGTTATGACATCATGAATAAATGTGAATTGTAGAAGTCTACAAGAAATCCAAAATACTATCAGACTTATAAAAAATAATGTAGGAAGAAACAAACCAAAAATAAAATTATCAAGGCTTTTGTTGGGCATGAACTCGTATACAAGCAGCTTTTCGTCTCCCTCTATGCCATATCCTAGTAGCCTCACAAGATTTTTGTGTTGAAGTTTTGCAATAAGTACGACCTCATTTTTGAATTCCCCTAACCCTTGTAATGACTTCATTGAGAACCTTTTGACTGCTATTTCCTTCCCTTCAGGTAGCACACCCTGAATGAAATAACCTCCAAACAGACAAATTCAGGTCCAAATTGTTAATTGGTGTGGATTGTATTAGATTACCATTTGAAGACTTTTGCGTACACGACAAAATTACATTATCTCACTAGATTCATGTGACTTTAGGTACAACTTGTTTGCCGTAGTCTTTATTGTAATCTTTCCTTTTTAGTGTTTTCAACGTTTCTCTATGTTGTTCTTTTCAAAAAAAAAAAAAAAAAAAAAAAAACGTTTCTCTCTGTTGTGGTATTTCTATTCGAGAGGTTAATTTTCCACCTTATATTTATTCTTTATTTCAGAAATGACAAAGATTATATTGATTCTATATACCTTGTAAACTTCACCAAATCCACCTTCACCAATCTTGTTGTCATCTGAGAATTTGTTTGTGGCGGCTTCAATTGTCCCAAAATCAAATTGCAAGGATTCTACACTGGTTATTTCACTTGTAGCTAAACATCCAAAAATAAATAGATGTAAGAGATTACACTACAAAGAGCACTGATTTCAGATATGTTGAGGTTAGAGTTTGTACATAATCAATATAATCTTTATTATTTTTGACAAATTACCAACCATCCTAGAAATTTAACTTTTAAAATAGTAAGGAATTTATATTGTTTTTCACGTGCGGCTTAAAACACAATCTTAATGAAATGATTCCTTCTCGTGTACTTTTGAAAATGAGTAGTGTGTGACATAGGATGTGAACATAAAACCACTTGCGTACCATGATAATTTAGGATGCTGTCAGATTTCTCAGAATTCAATTCGTTTATAGCATCAGATTTCTTTCTTGCTTTCCTCCTTCGGAAACAATAAAGCAGAGTGACTAGCACCACAGAGGCAGCAATTGTAACACCAATAACGATAGCTATTACCGTTGAGATTTTGCCTTTACCCGCAAAAACAATAACATGTTAGTGAAGTAAAGTAATCAAGCTTCATCAATACAGATGATCGACGGTGAAACTTGAATCAATAATATTTAATTTGAACTGTAAAATGGATCATCTTGATATAGGATATGTACCTTTTGGTCCAGGCCCTGGTGCGGGAACAGCTTGTACCTGGTAAAACGCGAAAACTTCATACCTAACGTTACAACTAGGATTCAGAACTCGACCCCCTCGCTTTCCACCAAAAGATTTGGACAAGTTTGTTATGGCTTCCCGAAGACACCTATTGCAATCAAAGCTGGATAGGTCAGGGAGGCACTGTACAAGGTTGTATAGCGTTTGCGAGTCAGTAAATTTGGTTTCTTTGGTACCAAATCTTTTAGCACCGGACGAAGCATTTGCTGCCGCCAACGGCACCAAGTCACTCAATGTTTTTGCTGCAAGCTGAATGAATCGACTCGGCTCTGTTATATCCAACAAGTTCCACAGAATCTTACTAGGCTCGTCTTCCATAATGGAGAAGAATGATCGATTTGAGTAGCGTAACATGCATTCATCATACCATATCACGGCCTCTTTTTCTTCTGGGCAGTACAGCTGAACAATCTCTTTGGTCGATGTTGAGACGCAGTCTTGGCACTCAATGGTGGCAAGGTCACCGCGGCAGAGGAAGAGGCCGTAAACTGTGTTCTCCGGTGTTTGAGTTTGTCCCACGGTGGTGTTGTAGAAACCGGTTTCGCGAGTGGAATTTGTGGAGAGGAAAGAGAGGAGGTTGTTGAGGTTAGACTGGTAGGTGCTATTGGGGGAGAAGGTGGTTTGGTTTGAACAGAAGTGGTAGCGGTATTCGGCTGCTTCACTCGTAAGGCTTAGAGAGGTGAATATGGAAAGGAGCACTAGGTGCATGGAGACACTGAAAGAAGGGATTTCCATATATATATGAATAGTCTTGTGCTCGTACTGCGCTCAGACTAAGGAGTCTCTGACTCTCTGGTGTCTCAGGTGTCAATAATACTGAGATTCAATGAAGAAAGCCAAGCCACCTACCGTTGAACTTTTCAAAAATGATAATGGGTTTGAAAAATTAAAATCAGTCAAAACGAGACTTCTTTTTCCACGATTTGTGATTCATTAATAATAAAATTGATTTTTATTTATTTAGGGAACCTGAGATCTGAAAAAGGACTACCATCAAATATGGTATTAGCATTGGCCGGGGTGGAACCTGAAATTAAAAAAAGAAAAAAACGAAAAAAAAAAAAAAAGGAGAAATTTATAAACCACAAGATAAATAGATAGAAATTGAATTGAAATATAAAAGAAAAATGAGATGAAAATTTGTGTACCTTTAAAGATTTAAAGCTATTTTTGTTAAGAAAAAGAAAGTAGTTGAATGAGAATGCGACCATGAGATCAATAAAGAGACGGAAGTCACTGACCTGTGAGAGAAATTGCACTAAGATGATAAGAAATTTTATATATGTCAATCTCATGAAACTATTGTCTCATTGATATGTAGGTCCCGAGTGATACAATGATCTCACAAGATACCCCTTACCTACCGGGATATGAGTAAATTGAGTAAAGTAAAACACATGTAAAGTAGAATGAAACTTTTGAAAAGATACTAGTGAAACACATAAAATAAAAAAGAAGTGTTGATTGGCTAGTGGCTAGCGTGCTTGGGAAAGCATTTTGGGACTTGAAACGGACATGGACAGGGCGGGGGCTGGGTCATCTCATACCAAAAAAAAAAAAAAAAAAAAAAGCTAGGGACATATTTCTTTCTAAATTTTATCTACAATAAACTTTTTGTATTTACTCAAAAAAATGTAAAATATTTGTGGGGACCATAGCCTCCATGTCAAATATGAGCTGGTATCATTGGTAGGTGAGCCTCACACGCATGAGACCACTCTCTCACTGATAAGTGGGCCCCACATGTGTGCGGCCCATCTATTAGTAAGAGAGTGATCTTATGCACTTGGTACATAAGAAATTTTTCCATCAAATACATAGCTCCAACATTCAATAGCCACTTGACTCCAAAATTTAAAATATTAATCTATAACTCGATCAATAAACAGAAAGTAACATGATATAATTTTATTAAATATAAAATTTTATAATTATGGTAGTTCTTAATATTTATTTATTATGATTGTGTTTGTATATGAAAAATGTATATTTTATCATTACACATCAATCAATATATATATATATATATATAAAGAGACCTCATGTGGGAGAGCATGAGATTCTGCCATGATGACTCTTTGTTTCCTTTCCTTTGATTCATTGTTTTAAGACTCACCAATTAGAAGATAATGACTCTTTGTTTTCTTTGGTTCATTGTTTTAAGACTTTTCCTCACTTTCCTCACAAGATTAAACAAACAGTTTGGGTTTTATCCTCTTACACTTCTCATCCTTTATATATACCTAGTCATATTCTTTCATGTCATCTCATCTTAAATACACATGAAATTATCCAAACCAAAGGATGCCGCCCTTTAGATTCAACATGTCAATTACACCTTTTCAACGTCATGGTTCATCTTCTTCACCCTTCAGTTGTCGCCTTCTCTGAATGCTAATTGGTTTTTTTAATTTTTTTATATAATATATTAGTAAGCTATTTCACAAAGTGGAAAAAGATATTATAGATTACATAACCTCCTATCATGTAATTTGCTGCTTAAATCTAAGTCTTTATATAGCCATTTCTCTTTGGAGTTAATTTTATAATTATTAATGAAGTAGTACCATATTTTGTTTATATGCTCTCTATTAAGCTGTTATTATAATAATTTATAAGTCTTAGGCATGTACTTGGCAGTTTGCTATGTAATTTATAAAATGTTCTACGTATATATGATGAAGATTTGAAAGATTTATTGGGGTATTTTTTTTTATTAAACATTGCCATGGATAGTGGCACATTTTTTTCTCATGATTTCTGTGGGGGCCGGCCCAAAAATGATGGGCTATTCCTAACTCGGGCCCATCCGAGGAGCGTCCTGTCCGAGGAAGAGTCTCGAAGGCAACATTATCCAATCCCGGTAGCTTCAAGAAGACCCGTCCGAGCGGCAATTACTCCTCGGAAATCACGAGGCCTGGACAAGGAACTGCGCTCGGCCATCTTGGCTCACCGCCCCAAGATATAAAATGAATTAACTCCAAAATATCTCGCAGAAGGCTACCACCGCATTAATGGCACCCCAACCACCCTCCCGGGCCGCATTAATGAGGAAATGACTCTGAACAAGATCACCGCCTAGGTCTCCGCAACTCACAAGGGGGACCGATGATGGCGTCCGATGGGACAGTGCTCAAGTGGATGCCTAGATGGTCAACAAGTGTAAGGTTGAGATGAAAAGAAGAGAGCTATATAATGTAGTGGAGTCCCTCAAAGAGGGGGACGGGAGAATTGTAAGAGGGAGAAGAGAAATAAAATCGGGCTTGAGAAATCCTTCTTGACTTTCTTTCTTTTCTTTCAAATGAACAAGATATCTTGCATGCATTAGACCTAGAATTTTCACTGAAGCCAAGTTCTTTAACCCATTCTCTACAAATATTTATTGTGGGTTGTGCTTTGGGCCAAGGCCGATCAACGAAAGTTGGGCCAGAAAATCGTGCAACCACAATTGGCGCCGTCTCGTGGGAGAACTAGGGCATCGGCTAGTGCAACGGTCAAAGCATGTCGAACTAGACCCGCACCGGGAGGATCCTCACCAGGCTAACTCCCAACAGACACGACATGCCGAATCCCAGAGGCGAAATAACCCAACTGGACCAGGTGAAAGGGGGAATCGTGAAGGGAGTGTGCATACCACCCGGACGAGCCAGAGCCACGCTCGGACAGAAGTCATGTGTCCCGAGACGAAATAGTCACCAGGCCATGCAACGAAAATAGACGACTTAAAAAGGAAGTTGCGGCGTGCGCAATGCGAAGACGGTCTCCCTCTGGATCGGGCGAATCCTCTAACGCGGAAGACGTGAGTTACGAGGCGAAGGTCAAGGACCCCCAAGCGAAACCTTTTCTTATGAAAAGGAGCCACGCCCGTCTGAGTAAATGACGAGCCCGTTCACCAAGGCTCGGGAGCGATGTCATGAAAAGGGCCCGGAACAGTCTCCAGTCACCCTTCACGAATAGAATCAAAGAGGCTAAGTTGCCAAGACGCTTCAACCAACCGGCGTTCGCCATCTATTACGGCAAAAACGGACCTGGTGGAGCACGTGAGCCGATTTAAACCAGGAAAATGGCGATTTATTCGCAAAACGAGGCCCCGATGTGCAAAATCTTCCCATCCGGCTTTGGGATCGATGGCGATGAGGTGGTTCAACGGCAAGACAAACTCCGTAGCTCCTACAAACAGCTCACTCAAGCTTTTTGCTCCCGTTTCATTACAAACACTAGAGTCCCTCGACCTCTCACTCTCATCTTGTCCTTGTCCATGCATGAAGGAGAAACCCTTAAAGCGTACTCGGACGGTATTGGGAGGTGTATAATGATTTGGATGACAACCATGATAATGTCGCTATCGGACGTTCAAGAGCGGTCTCCCCATCGGGCACGGCCTAAGGAAATCCCTCACTGGAAAACCTGCCGCTAACGTCCAACGGCTAATGGATAGGATCGACAAATACAAGAGAGTGGAGGAGGATCAGTGCAAGGGAAGGGAAAGGAAAAGGTTACCTCCATCCCTAAAGCCAATGATTTCGGGACGGAACGTCACAACCCTGGTCGGCCGAGGAGAGACTTTTCGCGGCGGGTGGGCAAGAGCAACCCGCCCGCAGAGCAAATGAACGCCGTATTCGAGAGCCGATTGCAACAGTCTGGAGAAAGTAAGGGACGAACCCTATTTTAGGTGGCCGGGAAAGATGGTGGAGACCCCGCCAGACGAAAACCAAAACTTGTACCGCCACTATCATCGGGACCACGGGCACACTACCGAGGACTGCAGAGTCCGTGGAACCACCGGAGCAATTGGTCCGAGAAGGAAAGTTACTTCACCGCTGCACCCATCAAGCGGCCATCCCGGCCAAGCAACACAAGAACCTCGAAGGGACATGTCTTTAAGACCCCCACCGGGACGATACATGTCATCCTCGCCGCACCAGGAAGAACTGGGCCGCCCATCCCAGTGCGGCCGTGGATCATTTCCCCTACAAGGGCGAGGCAAAGAGAGCCCAAGAGATTAAGAAAGGGAAGCTCTCGATATTAGGATTCTCGGACGAGGATAAAGAGGGAACGATTCAACCTCATGATGACGCATTGGTAGTCACCTTGCGGATTGGGGGCTTTGACGTTAAAAGGGTGCTAGTAGATTCGGGAAGTGCGGTGGAGATAATGTACCCGACCTATACAAGGGGCTAAACTTGACGCCTTGAAGATTTAACGGCTTATGATTCCCCCTCCTCGGCTTTGAGGGGAAGCTTGTCACGCCAAAGGGGCTAATCCATTGCCCGTCATGAGACGGGGCGGAAGTGGTGGAGGTGAATTTTATAGTGGTCGACGCTTATTCGCCCTACACCTGCGATAGTAGCAAGGCCATGGATCCACACCTCGAGGCCGTGACCTCCACACTTCACCGAGAAAAGTAAAATACCCATCCCAAGGACGGGTAGAAGAAATCCGAGGAGATCAGGCCTTGTCTAGGAAATGTGTGATGGCCGCCGTTTTACATCGGCCCTTGGTCCATCCTCGGAATCAAAGAGCTTATAGCGGCCAGCCTCCTCGGCAAAAAAATAACGAGGGGTTGGCCGAGGAGACAATGTGTGAAGGTCTTGATAAGATTGTCACAACGATGACCCGGAGAAGTTCTTTCGGTCGGCTCAGTGCCCTCTCAAGAAAAAGAGGAACTGGTCGATTTCTCGGAGAAAATGTTGATGTATTCGCTTGGGACGCCTCGATGCCCCGGGAGTTGATCCCAGCCTTATTTGTCACCACTTGAATGTCAACCCCTCTTCCACTCCGAGGAAGCAACCGCCCCGACGCCCTTCAAAGGAGCACGCTAATGCCGTGAGAGACGAGGTGGCTAAGTTAAAAAGGGCAGGGGCTATCAAAGAGGTCTTTTATCCCGAATGGCTGGCGAACACGGTGGTGGTGAAGAAGAAGACGGGGAAGTGGAGGGTCTGCGTAGACTTCTCGAATGAGTTTCCTAGACGCCTTCCAAGGCTATCATCAGATACCCCTTGCGTTAGAGGATCAAGAGAAAACGGCTTTCATGACGCCCATCGGAAATTATCATTATAAGGTGATGCCATTCGGACTAAAGAACGCAGGTTCAACATACCAAAGGATGATGACTCGGATGTTCGAGCCCACACACCGGGCAAAATTATTGAGGTGTATATAGACGATATGGTCGTGAAGAGCAAAAGGGTGTCTCGAGCACGTGAAAGACCTTGGAACCATCTTCGCTATCTTGAGGGAGCACCGCTTGCGGCTGAATGCCTCCAAATGCTCATTCGGAGTCGGGTCTGGAAAATTCCTAGGGTACATGGTCACCCACAGGGGAATAGAAGTAAGTCCCGACCAAATCAAAGCCATTAACGACCCTCTGACGACTCCTCGGAACCCGAAGGAAGTGCGAAGCTCACCGGCATGATTGCTTTGCATTAAGCCGATTCATATCGCGATCGGCGGATCGATGCCGGCCTTTCTACCTCCCGATAAACAAGTGGAAAGAGTTCAGATGGTCGGAGGATTGCGTTCAAGCTTTCCAAAGACTTAAGGACTACCCGTCCCGACCACCCATTATGTCCAAATCCGGAGGCGACGAGGTAATCTTGTTTGCCTACATCGCCAGTAGCTCCCCATGCTTTGTAAGCATGGTACTATCTGGGATGATAATGGGGTGCAGCGACCGGTATACTATGTGAGCAAATCACTACACGAGGCCGAGGCACGATACCTACCTATAGAAAAGGCCATTCTCGCGATAGTGCACGCAACCCTAAGCTTCCCCATTACTTTCGAGCACACACGGTCATCATTCGACTCGACTTCCCCTCCGAGCGGTGCTTGAAGCGCCGATTACACGGGAAGGATCGCTAAGTGGAGTGCTCTCTTGGGGGCCTTTGATATTAAATATATGCCTGACCCTCCGTCAAAGGACAGTCCTTGCGGACTTGGTAGCGGAGTTTGCCGAGCCCTTTATAGAAACGATGACCGAGAAGAAAGACCTGGGTGGAAAACTGGTTGGCGCAGATCTCGGCCGGGAGTCCATGCATTGGAAGATCTATGTGGATGGCGCGGCCAACCGAGAGAGGATCGGGAGTTGGGATAGTTTTAATATCGCGGACGGACGGCGCTGTCATTGAAAAATCATTGAGACTTGGATTCTCGACTCACGAACAACGGCCGAATATGAGGCCTTACTCCGGGGGATGACAATGGTTCGAGGATTGGGCGGAAGAATAGTTGAAGCATTCTCGGACTCAGTTAGTGGTCGGACAAGTAATGGGAGAGCTAGAAGCTCGAGATACAAGGATGCAAGAGTACTTGGGACAAATCAAACGGCCGCAGACGCGAGTTTGAATCCTTCCATCGACACACATTTCCGGGAGCGTAAACACTCATGCGGACTCGGCGGCCGCTCTTGCCACGTCCTCGGCATGCGGTTTGCCACGAATAATTCTAGTAGAAGACCTAGTCAAGGCCAATCCCATCATTGGAAACCCGGCCCAAGTCCACCGGATAAGACAGAGTCCCAGTTGGATGGACCCCATAAGGAATTTCCTCCAAGACGATATCCTCCCGGAAGAGAAACTCGAAGCCGAGAAGATACGACGAAAAGCTCCTCGTTTACGGCTATCGAGGGACCGCAAACTCTATCGGCGCTCCTACTTTGGACCATACTTACTTTGTGTACATCCAGAAGAGTCCGAGTCCCTTCTTGAGGAGTTGCATGAGGGAGTATGTGGGAGCCACACCGGAGGAAGATCGTTGGCACACAGGGCACTCACTCAAGGATACTGGTGGCCGAACATGCAGAGACAGGCCCAGGAATATGCTAAGAGGTGCGATCGGTGCCAAAGATTTGCTCCGAATATCCACCAACCGGGAGGGGTGCTCAACCCACTCTCCAGTCCATGGCCGTTCGCGCAATGGGGCCTCGATATTATCGGGCCTTTCCCGAGGGCTGCGGGGAACAAGCGATATATAATAGTCGGAACCGATTATTTCACCAAATGGGTGGAGGCTGAACCTCTGGCCAACATCGGGGGCGTGGATGCCCAGAAATTCATCCGGAAGAACATTATCACCCGCTTCGGGACTCCAAGAACACTCATTTCTGACAATGGCCTCGGTTTGACAAAGAAGAATTTCAGAGAATACTGCCGTGAATTTGGGATCATTAATCGATATTCCACCCCCGCATACCCCCAAGGAAACGGACAAGTCGAGGCTGTAAACAAAGTCATAGTGAACGGATTGAAGAAAAGACTAGATGAATCCAAGGGAAGATGGGCGGAAGAGCTACCACACGTCTTATGGACATATCGGACAACGCCGCGGCGTTCAACTGGTGAAACCCCCTTCTCAATGACTTATGGGGCCGAAGGCGTGCTTCCGATCGAGAACAATTTCCCCACGTTGAGATCTAGCTCGTTCACCCCAAGCGATAACGATGAGTTGCTAGGAAGAAGTCCGGACTTAGGCGAGGAGAGAAGGGAAAAGGCCACGATTCACATGGCCTATTATCACCGGAAAAGGCTGAGACAAGGGTGCGATGCTAACGTCGATTGCGACCTCTGGGTCCGGGTGATCTCGTGATGAGAAAAGTCCTTGGCAACGCAAAGAACCCCTCTTGGGGAAAGTTGGGGCCCAACCGGGAGGGACCATACCGTGTCACATCCGTGGCCGGGATAGGCGCCTACTACCTAGAAGATTTAGATGAAAAAGCAGTACCTCGACCCTGGAATGTAAACAACCTTAAAAGGTATTATTATTAATGAGAATGGCTTAGCATATGCTTTCTTTCTTGACTATCCGCTACTTGTCGGACTGCATTGCAACTATTTATAAGTTTTAAAAAAAAGAACCTAAGTCCTGCATGGCTCCTCGGACCGAGGCTTAGGGTAAAAACAATGTTAAAGCCGATTATTTATAAGTTTTAAATAGAACCTAAGTCCCGCTTGGCTCCTCGGACCCACGACTTTTGGGGAAATTATTACTCATGAAAGTTCATAGTTTTAAACAGAACCTAAGTCCTGCTTGGCTCCCCGGACCACAGGCTTTGGGGAAATTATTACTCATGACGATTCATAGTTTTGAATGTAACCTAAGTCCCGCATGGCTCCTCGGACCACAGACTTTAGGGGAAATTATTACTTATGATAGATTGTAAGATTATTACTTAAAGGAAATCACTTTTAGCGCGTGCGCCCAGCCTAGCACTATCACGGTCATCAAGTGCACTGTGCCAAAAACTCCCGTGTTTAAATTATATCAAATGTCTAAAACAAAAGAGCATTACTGACATACATCCATAATAAGCAAAACGAACCTCTTACATTCATATGCCAAGTACATTAACAAGAGAGGTCCTTACAAAAAAAAGAAAAAAGGAAAAGTACGATAACTCTCATAAAAAAAAAAAAAAAAAAAAGGAGAGAGAGAGAAACTATTCGGCGAGGAATGAAAACCTAGAGGGCTAAGCTTCTGCTGGGGGATCTTCCTTCTGTTCGGGCCGAGGAGGAGGAGCCTCGGTGGTGGGACCTGCGGAGGGAACCTCCATCAAATCAGGCGCAACGGCGGCATCGAGCACCGTCGAGTCCTCTGCTCTGGAGCCGCTAGGGCATCATCAGGTTTTGCACGGATCTCCTAAGGAAAGAAGATACTCTCGGGCAATCTTAGTGCCGAATCTGCGGGAACTCCTGCAGCATCAAGAGCATGAGCCCATGAAATGCTGCAGTACTCCCTGCATACCTCCGGAATCTCCTCAGAAAGCCTGGCCTCCGTCTCTTCGGCCCCAAGCTGTCGAGCGGCCGCCTTCTCGGCCTCCGTCCCCTCTCGGATCAGCTGAGCATCCTCCTTTACCCGCCTCGGCTCGTCCTCTACTTTTTGCATGGCAGTTTTGAGGTCTGCCTTTGCCGCCTCTCGGTGTTGAGGTTAAGGTGAGCCGTGTAAAGTTGTTTGCGCTGGTCCTCCGCTTTGGTCCTCGGCCTCTTCAAGCCACCTCTCTGCACTCTTACGCCGGTTCTCCGAGTCCTTGAACTCAGCCGCGAGTTTAATATGATCATGCTTGAGGGACCCCAATGCTTTCTCCACCTCTGTCCGAGCACGGGTCTCGGCCTCGGCCAAATTACGGCTGCACTACGGCAAAACTCCTCGACCCACGAACACTGCTTTGGGTAATCATGACGAAACAAGGGTGTCCTTAAAAGAAGAATACATAATCTGACAGAGCAAGTAAATTGATAAAACAAATGAAAGGACTACTTACCAAGGCGAGATCCCTTTTTAGGGATAGGAAGAGCTCGGACTGATTGCACCGCCGGTAGGCCTCCATATCCCGAGGAAGGAGTAGGGGCTGCTCCAAGGCCTCCGCCACGTACCCTGCCCGGCCACGATTATACTCTCGGACTGAAGCGATGTAAGGAATGGCAAGCCCGTCCAGCTCCAACTTGGGGTCCCATGGGCGAGGGGAAGTACGCACTTCAGCCGAGTTCCCCTCATCCCCGCTGTCCGAGGAGTTTCCCCTTCTACTCCTTGGCGCTCGTGTGGTTTTCTCTGCCGCTTAGTGGGCTGGACAGCCACCTCGCCTTCCTCAGGCGTATCAACCGGCCTCTTCTTCTTGAGTCCGGATTGGCCTTAAGGCCCGGTCCGAGACACCGGGGGGACCATTGGGGGAAGAGTCTTGGCGGTGATGGAGTTGGCCCCTTCAAGATTGACCCTTTGGTGACCCTTTCCCTCTCGGGAGGCCATCAACTCCCTCAAGGACTTCCCTTTTCCCGCCATGGGTTCAACCTCTTCGTCCGAGGAATCGTCCGAGCGAGATAACTATTGAGGGAACACCAACCGCGGAATGTCGGTCTGCTCGGCTTCGGGTTGGAAGACTCCCCTAAAGGATATTGCTGAATTTCCTCCTCAAGTAAAACTCGTCTATTTCTTCCTCAAGAGAGAGACGAGAAGATTGATTTCTTCTTCGATCGAAGCGCAGCGGCGCCAGGCTCGTTCTGGAAGAAGTGCTCCGCTAAGTAAGGGTCTCGACCCCGAGCAAAGCACTCTTGGGTGGCAAGTCGTGTGGAGCTAAGAACCCGTGTCGGGATACGTCAATCCTAGCCAACCTCGGACTGCCCGCCCTTATAGCGTGACCGATTGCCTGGAAAGCTTTGCTCGAGGGCTCGTAGCCCGAGAACCGGATGGGCCGCACGTAATCGTCTCTGTCCTCGGTGACGTAAATCTCCGACCTGAGAAGATAGTTCAGCGCTGGCACATTTGTAAGGTCTATCCGAGCAACAACGTGAATTTTTTCTGCAAACACCCAATAAAAGTGGGGTTAGCCCATGAAGTTCTCCCATCACACAGAAAGCAAAAAATATATATATAATAATAGCCCCTTAACATTAAATCCTTTCCCAAGAAGGATCAATCCTAAAGACGCCGCACCTGGGTGTCCTGGCCGAGTTGGACAATGAATATCGTCGAACCACTCCCGGAAACAATGAGGAAGTCATTCTTCACGGTCTTATTGAATCTTGGGAGACAAGAGATCAACCTAACATCCTCGTTCGGGATTTGAGATAATACCCATCCTCCCCGAGGCGGTGACACTCGTACATATAGGCCACATCATGCCAAGTAAGGCCTAGATTCATCCGCTCGTCTAAGACGTCTACACAGCCTAGTATCTTGAACATATTCGGGGCACACTGATACGGCGTCAACCTATGGTTGATCAGGTATTCCCTTGTAATCCTACGCATGGGAAGTGTCATCCCTCCCTCTATGAAGGCAATCATGGGGATGACAACTTCCCCCTCAGCTCTATCTGTCAATATCCCTTCAATAGGACAAGATCGCAACCCAACCCTCGGGGGAATGCGGTATTTCTCCCTAAAAGCTTCCATAGCAGCTGGGGTTTTTACTAGTTTTTCGAATCTACCCATCCGGACTGAACTCGGGAAATGAAAGTAAAGACCGAAAAGAAAAACAGTCCGAGGAGGAAATTGAAACGGTGAGAAAAGCGGAACGTCTTTGGTACCTTCACAAAATGCTCAAGGGGACGCCCGAAATCTCTCTTGGAAGAAGCGCCTCACAAAAACGGCTACGGCGGCGTGACGGACGCAAGCGTTCGTATGTCTCGGGAGGCGATGGAGTTCTCTGAGTCTTTTGGGGCTTGTGAAATGCGGATGAGAGAAGAAATCGAACCCCGGCGACGTCTTATATAGCGGGGGAGGAGAGAGAAAAGATCACCCCCGCCTAAAAACGCGAGAAAAAACGATGGCCGTTCGATCCACGCCAAACCGTTGGATGAAGGGAACATAACGCCTCCAGCATTTAATAGCCACGTCTCGTAAATTGTGGCGCGTCAAAAGTAACGGTCCGCACGCGCACCCCACGATCTCCTTATTTCCCTCCACGCACAAATATCAAAACCCCGCTTTTCTCCTCGGAGGGAGGTTAAAACCGAAGTTTTGAGGGGCTATTGTGGGGGCCGGCCCAAAAATGATGGGCTATTCCTAACTCAGGCCCATCCGAGGAGCGTCCTGTCCGAGGAAGAGTCTCGAAGGCAACATTATCCAATCCCGGTAGCTCCAAGAAGACCCGTCCGAGCAGCAATTACTCCTCGGAAATCACGAGGCCCGGACAAGGAACTGCGCTCAGCCATCTTGGCTCACCGCCCCAAACATATAAAATGAATTAACTCCAAAATATCTCGCAGAAGGCTACCACGCATTAATGGCACCCCAACCACCCTCCCGGCCGCATTAATGAGGAAATGACTCTGAACAGATGCCGCCTAGGTCTCTGCAACTCACAAGGGGACTGATGATGGCGTCTCGATGGGACAGTGCTCAAGTGGATGCCTAGATGGTCAACAAGTGTAAGGTTGAGATGAAAAGAAGAGAGCTATATAATGTAGTGGAGTCCCTCAAAGAGGGGGACGGGAGAATTGTAAGAGGGAGAAGAGAAATAAAATCGGGCTTGAGAAATCCTTCTTGACTTTCTTTCTTTTCTTTTAGCGAACAATATCTTGCATGCATTAGACCTAGAATTTTCACTGAAGCCAAGTTCTTTAACCCATTCTCTACAAATATTTATTGTGGGTTGTGCTTTGGGCCAAGGCCTGATCAACGAAAGTTGGGCCAGGAAAATCGTGCAACCACAATTTCTTAAATATTGTAAAATATATATGTTTACTTTCCCTTCTTACAATTCATGACAAACCACTACATAACAACTTTGAAATCGAAAAAATGGGTAGGGTCTAGGGTTTAGTTTGAATTTATTTTTACTTGCAAAATTTGTAGATTAGTTATTACAAACAATAATAATATTGATGAACCCAATGGATTATAGGAAAATTTCTTATAAATTTTTTGAAAATTCAATGCACGTCACGCAAAATATCGGCTAGTTTATTATAAATGTGTTTATATATAAAAGTATATATGCTAACATTTAAAGAAATCAAGATTTTAATGGAGAGCTTAAATATTGAATAAAATTTAAATTTAATTAAAAATATTTATTAAAATAATGAAATGTAAACATTTGGAGACCTCAAAAACTTCGAAAAATTACATTTTACTACCTAAACTATACATTATATTACACTTAGAACCCTAAACTTTTTGAATGTACGTTTTGCATCTTAAACTATGACTCTTATTACATTTTGTACTCGGACGTTAAGTTTGCATTTAACTTAGATAGAAATTTAAAGTTTAGGGTCCAAAGTAGGGGTGGCAAAATCCGACATGACCCGCGAACCCATTTATAAACAAGTCATGGGTTGGGGCTAAACGGGTTCGGGTCATATTCGGGTCAACACGGCTAACCTGTTTACTAATAGGGTCGTGTTCGTGTTCATGTAAACTCGTTTGACCCATTTGACCTAATTAGCTTATAAAGGTAATTTTAGCGGTTTACCCTTATAAACCTAGGTATATAAGCTTTCCTATTCCCTTATTCTCCTCCCTCACACCGCGGATCTTAGTCATGCCTCTCTCACTCTGTCTCTTCGTTTTTATCATCACCTTTTAACTCTCGACTCTTCTTCTTTTCCTCAAAACTCCAACCACTCCTCTTTCTTCTCTCTGATTCTACATTATTTAAAATCAAAACTTAGTCGTCCCTATGTCTCTCAACCCTTTACTCTATCTTCCCTTCAAATCCCTAGCCGCCTCCACTACTATCTCTTCTCCTCAAAACCGTAGCTTGCCTCTCTCTGCTCTCTCTTCTCCTTCACGGGGTTCACACTTCACCATCACCTCTTTCTTGACTTTCAACCGACGAATCCACTTGCAAGGTATATGAACAACATCTATTTCTCACACTCATTTACAATTTTCCACACACCACTTTTGCAAAAAAATTGTTACTTTTCCAAGTTGAAAATCATGAATTATTTTAGTTAAAAAAAAAAAAAAAAAAAAAAAACGGAGTGAACGGTTCTATAATGCCAAAAGCTCAAGCCTTAGATATTAGATTTGTCATTGCTAGATTAGCTTGCTTAGGAAGAGAATTGAAATGGGAGGGGAGATTTGCTCGGTTCTATTTTTTGTAAGAGAGATTGAGAAGTGAGATCCTCATAAAGGAAAAACAAAAAAGAGGCAAAAAAGCGGGGAGAGAGATGAACTGAAAAGGCTAAAGAGAGCTGTGGTGTGTTTGTGTTATCTGTTTGGGGAAGAGACTAGAGCATGAGATATTTTATATTTTTAAACAAAAAAATTCCACACCCACACACCTGTTTCTCATCACATGACTTTCTCTTGTTTTTTTAGATGAATACCTACCACATTTCAAACTTTAACATATCTTTGTTTTTGTTTTTATGAAATAAACTTTTTTGTGTTAAACTATCATGTTGATTGTTCGGTACTAATATTAGATTTGTTTTTTTTTTTTTTTTTTTTTTTTTTTTTTTTTTGTAATGTTGATTTTAAAATAATTGGGTCTTGCTCTATGTCTATGATTACTTTTCTAGTTTTTTTATTTTTTTTTTTGGTCCTCTTAAAATAAAATAATTGAAGATGCAAGTATAGTGGTTTTACGAATCACATTAGCCATATGAGCAGTTTGAACATATTGGGACTTTCTAGATAGAGCAACCATTTAGTACTAATAGTTTTACGAATCACTATACTGTTAACCATTTAGTACTAATAATAGATTTTTTTTTTTTAATTTTAAAATTATTTGTCGTGCTTTATGATTAGTTTTCAAGTTTATTTGTTTCTATCATCTTAGAATTACTAATTTTCTGCTTAATAATTTCTCTTTAAGTTTTTCTAGATGAAAAATGATGAGATGCAGCTTATTGACACTAAAAATGAAGGTGAAGACCTTGACTTAAAAGATAAACTTGTTGAACTGGCTGAACTTCCTCTCGCCAAAGAAGTCTAAGTCTAAGACTAAGACAAATAATAAAGACAACAAAAGGAGGGGGATTTCAAGTGTTTGGCATTTCTTTCATATGCTTCCTACAAAAGATGGAGAAAAGCCTATTTGCAAATGCAAAAAGTGTGGAAAGGAATATATTGCTGTTGGAGTATATGGTATTGGAAATTTGAAGCGCCATTTGAATGTATGTCAAGATATAATGATGAATATCAATAAGAATGAGCACAAGGGAGACACCTCTTGAATGGAACTCTCAATCTCTTCTAATACAATGTCTTAATTTAGATGTCTTTTAGTTTTTGATCTAGCACTTGGATGGCTGGACTTAAATTTTTCCATCATGTGTATTTTGATATGCCATGTAAGTTGATATATGGTAATAATATAATTTTAGATATATGAGAAATTTTTTTTTTTGAGAAGAGATATATGGGAATTGTTAATAGGTTATTTGGGTTAGGTATGACCTATAAATCAAATAGGTTATTCAGGTTAGTTATGACCCATTAATTAAACAAGTTAATAAATAGGTCATTTGTGTCGACCCTAACATGACCTACTAATTAAACGGGTTAAACGTGTCATGTCGGGTTACTCGTTTAATAAACAAGTCGTGACTGCAAAGTGTACATAGGAACATAATTTATGATGGGAAAGTGTAATTTCTCATTTGCTATTAAGGGACTAGGAAGATGGGCAATTAGGTCTTTCCACATTGTGCCATATTTTTATATTAAAGTTAATGGTGAACTTGATGTCGAGGTGTAAGGTATAACAAGGATCATAATTTAGTGTACATTCTAAAAGTTTATGATGTAAAGTGTAATTGAGGGTATAGTTTAGAGTGATAAAGTGTAATTTCTCCTAAAAACTTATATGGCACAATGTTATATACTTAACCAAAAGTCAAACATCTTTGGTATATATTACGTGGCACATGTATAGAGTAATAACTCCTACTATTAAAAGAGCTGTAGACAAATTGCACAGCTTTTAGATGGAGATTTACATGCATTAGGTAAGTTTTGGGGTTTAGTTATACTCCAAAAGATAATTAATAGCCCAAAAGTTTTTTCTCTTGTTTCTTTAGATAAATATTTTGGGATTTCTTTTTGATAGAATGTATCGACTAATATTTGGAATGTTTATCTTTATTTAATTTTTTTTTATTAATCTATACTTAGGGCTTTCTTACACTTTGAGGGCCTTACTTAAGCCGGCAAAGTTCTAAATATCATTTCGGACTCCATTTCAGTTGGAAAGGAATATTTTGAGGACCATATTATATAAAACAATGAATTTAATTAAAAAAATATTTTTTTCAATCTTAAATAAAATGAGCATAATTCTTCATAAATTTTAAAAATAAAGCAATGTGGGCATATTATTATTTTTTTTTAAATCATTTATGGGATTTTTGTAAATAAAACCAACATATTGAGTAATTGAAACGAATAACTTTTTTTTTTTTTTTTTTTGGATACAAGATAGAAATACTACTCTAACCTAATCTAAATGTATATGTTTGTGATGCTTCCACCTAGAGACTTGAATCTCCCACTTAGAGACTTGAACCTTCGCCCTTGCCTCCACATCCTACAAGCACTTTTACTTGTAGAGTGACCACCGTGCCAAAAGTGCGCGGTGGTACAAGGAACCTTCTTGAAAGGCTCACTTTTCACATTGTCCAACCCTACTGACTTTCATTCTCACCTACCCAATTTATTTGATTTTGTAATCTCACAAAGTTTTCACCTAATTGGCTAAACCTTCATTATTCTTCCTCATGTCTTAGAGTATTCATATTAGTCTATCTAAAATAGCATTAGCCCTACAATTTGCTCAACTAATCTCAAAAATACTTACATCAACTTATGCAAAATTGTGCAAAATAGGATTCTAGATACAATAGCTATGTAAATATATATGGTTACTATTCATATACAAATATGTATTTTAGAATATTTTCTTTAGTCATAGAGAGAGAGATGATTTGGGAGAGTAAAAAAAAAATTGATAAAAAATTATATTATAATGAAATGTAGTGTAAAATGGATAATATGATATGGATGTTTTTAAAAAGTGATTATGTATAGTAAAAAAAGTCGGTTCTTATACTAAAATAGGAGCTAGTGCAAATGCTCTTACTGTATTTGCACTCTACTCATCTTGATCTTCCTTTCTTCTTCTTTTTTATTTTTTTCCTCTCACACATCCTCAGTTTTGTTTTTTGTTTTGTTTTTTTTTTCTTAATCTTTTGTTTAGCTTAAAAGGTGTAAAGATCTAGTTTTTTCTTCTATGTTTTAGATAGAGATTAGGGATGGCAATTGCTGCCCAACCCACGGGTACCTGGCCAAACCCGACCCTAATGGGTCGGGTTTTACCCGGCTCGATAAAGAATAGGGTCGGATATGGTTTTAAAAAAAACCCGAAGCAAGTTTGGGTTTTATCAAAAACCTAAATCAAAACCCAGACCTGGACCCGACCCGGTTACTCTGAAATTACTATAAACCCTCTTATATATATATATATATATATATATATATATATATATATAGTTATAAACCCTAACCCACCCATATATCATTTCAACTCATGCCTCACACAAGAGCACGCTCACGGCTCACACAAGCACACTCACACACAGCCACAGTCGCCTCACTTTATCACTCACTCTCAATCTCATAGCTCACACAAGAACACAACCTCCATCTCACTCACTCTCAAGCATCACTGTCCAAGCTCATTGCCTCTCACCGCCGAGTCAAGGTCTCACCGTCGTCCCTAGTTGTCACTTTGCCGCATGTTCTCTACTTCTCTTCAATTTTTTTTTAAAGTATTTTATAATCACATTCCCTTGTAAATCCAAAAACCAACGAAAACCCATAGTTTTATTAAGTATTTCATAAAATGTTTTTTTTTCTTTTCTCGATGAGCTCAAATAAGGTTACTATCTAAAATCGCAAATGTAGTTTGGTTTCTTGATGATTTTGTTGCAACTGTGACAGGCAGCAACCATATTCGGAGAGTAGTTCGTTTTTTGTTACATACTTAAATTTGTTGAGTGTTTGGTTGGATTTTGTTCTTCTCGTGAATTTGAGTTTGTGTGTGTGTGTGTGTGTGAGGACTATTTTGGTACTGTCTTTATGTTTTGTTAACAAATGGTTCCATGAGAGAAACCATATGCAGAGTATTTCTTTTTTAAAAAGGGGTGCGGAGGTTTATTGCAATAATAATGTTGAGACATGTATTTTCAGCTTATGTTCATTGTAACTTAATTTTTTGGAAATAGTTGTGCTCTTCTTCTTCCTGATGGTATGTAAACCAATTAAAATTAATTTGTTATGCCTATGTTTGTTAAGGTTTTCAAAACAATTGACCACTTTTCTCATTTCCTAAAAGTTCAACTTGTTACTTCTCTCAAAATAATAACAATGAAAAATTTTTTTTAACTTTTCTCTTTATCATGCTTGGACCCATCCATAAAGTGAAAATGTAGGAACAACCCGTGAGAGGAAGTTTCTATTTCCAATGGTTTATGAATAGATATTATAAGTTTCTATATGTATTGGACTAGCTCTTCTTGATTACATATCTTCAAATTACTACCCTATCTTGAGTCTTCTTATCAAGAAATGTGTGTGCTTAGATCTTTATTGCTGCATTGATTTAACCAGGATATTTCGTTAAATTGAAAAAATAAAAATTCAACCATTTTGTGTTAATGAAAGAAATTGTTTATTGTTTTTTGTGTATGTTGGGAATGCAGAGCCTAAAACAGAGATGGGAGACACAAACAAATCTGGTTCTCCTCGCCAAGCGGCTCTCCCTTGAGAACCGGGACGTTTTCCCTTGCCAACTATGCGGTTTCCTTCGCCATATTCACGATTACCCTTGCCATTGTCACCTGGCAGCTCACCCTCAGGATCACCATCACCTTTATGGCCATTAGCAACGAGTAAGTGTTTGAATTTGTAGTTAATCATGTTTAATTATGATTGGGTTGATAGAATTTGTGAATCTGTGTAATTATGAATTTGTGCCCATTAATCAATGAGTATGTGTAATAATGAATTTGTGAATATTTGTTCTATTCTAACTCCCAAACTTCTGAACCAATTAAGAGTTTGAAATTCCCAACGATGGACTTAGTTGGAGAAGACGTAGAGGTAGAGGAACAAAAAGGGACAGAGGAAGAGGGAGAGCAAGAGCCTACAAATGAGGATTTGGATACAACTAGAAAAAGAAATACTACCTCAAATGTTTAGGAGCATTTTACAAGGAAGAAGGTTAATGGAAAATTTAAAGCCCAATGCCATCATTGTGGCAAGCTTTACTTGAGTGATTCTAGCCAAGGTACAACCCATTTGCATAATCATTTAGCAAGATGTCCGCGGTTGAAGTTTAAAGATATAAGGGATATGCAACAACAAGTCTTAATTAAACAACAAAATAAGATGGATGGAACAATGAGTTTAAATACTTACCAATTTGATCAAGTCAAAGTGAGGAATAATCTTGCTCGTATGGTCATCCTACACAAATACCCCCTTTCAATGGTTGACCACATTGGATTTAGAGAATTTGTGGGTTTTCTTCAACCTTTGTTTAAACTTATCTCAAGAAACACTTTGAAGAGTGACATTCTTAAAATTTGTGATAATGAGAGGGAGAAAGCTTTGAAGATGACGGACAAGAATGGAAGTAGGATGGCAATTACAATTGATATGTGGACTTCGACTAACAAAAAGAGAGGGTTTATGGTCATTACCACTCATTTTATCGATCATACTTAGATGTTGCAAAGCCGGGTTTTAAGGTAATTTTTTGATCTATAAATGTTAAATCTATTAAACCATATGAATTGAGTTTATGATATTGGGTTAAATTGAATGTTAAAAACTTTATGTTTAGGATGTTTATTAAGTTATGTTAAATTGAATGTGTATTGAGTTATGTTATAATTATTCTTATTATTTTTCTAGGTTTGTTTATGTTCCTTCTCCACACATGAAAGATGTCCTTGCTGAAGTCCTTGTTGATTGTTTTTTAGAGTGGAACATTGATAGGAAGTTGTCCACAATTACTGTTGATAATTTTAGTACTAATGATGCCATTATAAGACTTCTCTTGAACAAGCTTGATACTAGTTCTCTTATGTTGGGTGGGTCTATGTTGCATTTGAGGTGTGCTGCACATATTTTGAATTTGATTGTTCAAGATAGGTTGTCTCTTATTGGTGATGGTATTGAAAGGATTCATGATAGTGTGATTTATTAGATTGGATCATCAAAAAGGAGGTAGAAATTTGATGAAAATACATGTCAATTGCGTGTTCAATGCACCAAAGAGTTGGTCTTAGATTGTAAAACATGTTGGAATTCAACTTACTTAATGCTTTCTACTACATTGATTTATAAAGATGCTTTCTTTCATTTGGCTAAAAATGAAGCATCTTATACTTGTTTGCCACATGATCATGATTGAGAGGTAGTCAAAGATATTTGTGGGAGGTTGGAGTTATTTCATAGTGTGACTTAGTTTTTCTTTAGTCGTAAGTACCCCACAACTAATATGTATTTACTTTGGTGTGTGAGTTGAAAATTGCATTGAATGAATGGAGTTTGTCTTCAAATGAGATGATAAGTATGATGACAGAAAAAGCATGCTTACTAAATTTAATTCTTATTAGGCTAATGTTAATGTTGTTATGGCTATTGTTGCTATTTTAGATTCAAGATATAAGATAAAGTTATTAGAGTTTTATTAACCTAGCATTTATGGTGATAATTCTGATTTGGAGATTGAAAAAATTAAGAATTTTTGTTATGATTTGCTTGATGAGTATAAAGATGTAGATGAGTCCCCTATAGATAATGAAAGAAGTTCTCATATTCCTACAAGTACTTGATTATGTGGTGCAAATGAAGTTTAGGTTGAGTGGGGCAATGTCATCTTTTGATTTGCTTGTGAACAATAATTCAAGTAGTTCAAAGAAACATGGGAGTGCTAGAAGTGAATTTGATCATTTCATTGATGAGAAAGTGTTGAAGAGGAATGAAGATTTTGATATTTTGGCATGGTGGAAAAGTAATGGTCTTAAGTATCCTACTTTACAAAGGATTGCAAGAGATATTTTAGTCATTCTGTCACAATCAACCGTTGTTTAGAATCGCCTTTAGCACTAGTAGGAGACTGTTAAGTTCACACCATAGTAGGCTACATCCCAAGACTATAGAAGCAATGACGTGTGCTCAAAATTGGTTATGGAATGAAATCAACGGTTAGCAATTGACTAATTTGTATTTATACAATCAAAATTGTATTTTTATATTTGCTAGTTATAATTTGATGAAGTTTATTCCATTTTTTTAATTCATTGTTGTTGTAGGTTCTTCAACTATGTCTAGAGATTGTACACTTCAATCAATTCTTGATGATGGAGAGCCTAATGAAGAGGATGGAGTTGTGTCACAATTGTGGAGGATTAGACTTTTTGTATTAATTTAGTAGCCTTTTTAATTTCTTAAACTTGTTGGATTAATTTGTTGATTTGTAATTATTCTAAACTTGTGGGATTTATTTTGTAGCTTTTTAATTTCTTGGACTTGTTGGACTTGTAATACTTATTTCTTGTACTTGTTGGATTTATTTTATTTTTATGTTTAGCAGGTGATTTTAGCTATGATTTTGTTGATTTATGATTAAATGGTTATCTTAGCTAGGTGATTTATTGATTTATAATCTTAGTTATGATTTATTGATTTATGGATGTATAATTAACAAGTGATTTATTGATTTATGATATTAGATATGATTTATTGATTTATAGGTTTATAATTAACAGGTGATTTATGATTAACCTATGATTTGGACTGATTTGGCATTTGGGCCACGTTATATGGCTCGAATGGGCTTGAATTTAGGCAAAAAAATCTTAATGGGCTTCAATTTTATTTATTTTTGGTTGGGCCACGATTTGGGCCGCTACTTGGGCCCAAATTTGGTAGGGCTAAATGGGGCCCACAGGGGGCCTAACGGGGTGGGTCCGGCCCCTAAAAAAAAATCCGTTTACTAATCGGGCCAGATCTAGCTCGTAGGTCGGGTCCGTGTATGAAAAAACCCGGCCCGTTGTCATTCCTAACAGAGATAAAGGTAGTGGTAGAATCTTTAATTTTGGTTACTATTGGCCAAAACTGACCAAAACATTCAGAATGGATAGGAATTTTACCTAAGGTGGAATAAAGTGGTTATTGTTCTGGTTTTCATACTGATACAAGATTTTTCGCCCATTTTAGCCAAAACGTAATGGTATTCAAAACCATGATAATTAGCTTAGTGGTTGGGTCTGATTTGATTTTGAGTTACCTTGGTAATGGGTATGCATGGAAGGACTCAAATCAAAATCCTATATGATGTCAAGGTCCAAAATCTAAAATTTTAAATTTTAAGGAACAAAATCAACATGGTTTAAACTTAGAGGATACAATTTGCAATTTGGTTTTAAAAAACACAAAATAATTGCTGCTCAATATATTTCAAATCAATTTTCTATCAAAATAGACCTAGACATTATTTTAAGTGTCAAAAATTATTTATTTTCTAAATTTTGCAATAATTTCTCTTTCAACATACAAAGTCTAAGAGTGATCATCAACCATTTGGAAAGATTTAGAAAAAAAAATGATTATAAATAAAACATATATTTTCTTTGGATCTACTATCACCCCATCAAATGTTTTAGGGAAAAAAAAAATACAATGATAAATGAAGGAAGCACACACATGACACATGCATATATACGAGTAAGGAACTAACTTAGAATTAAAAAGACCAATATTTTTTAAACGGCTCTTAGACTTTTATTTCTCTATTTGTCCTTAATTTTTTACTTATTAGGAAATTTTTGTTTTCTTAAATAGACTTTTTTTTTTTAGATAGTTATTGTGGGGTCCAATAATTGGCGGGCCAGGCCCATTTGCTGATGAAGAGCCCAAAGGCCTAAGCCGAAAAGGGTCATGACCAGAGTTCAAGAATAGTATGGCCCAACTGGCCCGGAGAAGCGACCAAGGACAAGTGCGGTCCTCGGCCGACCCCGAATAAGGGCGAGAAGGGTAAAAGGACGTGTGCTTGAAGGGAAATCTAAAATATCTAAGAAAGGACTCCTTTGCCACCTTCCCCATGCATATCTCTGCGCCTAACCGAACCTTATCCATTAACTTTATAAATAACTCTCGACGACTTAGGCCCGAGATGGATGGGACAAGTATCGGTCTTGGAAAGGTCGACCCTACACGTGGACGAAGGAAATTGAACGCATGCCAATATAAAAGGAAAATATGCAACCTAATGGAAAGAGAGGGGTCCCTCCGGAAAAAAGACCTGGAAGCCATGCATGAACAACCGAACAAAACCACCGCCGAGTAATCTCGACTTAGCCTTTAGAGCCCACTCTCTACAAATGATATTGTAAGGGCCTATTCACGGGCGGACCCAACAGCCGTTGTGGTCCGTGACGAACGTGACCCTACAATTGGCGCCGTCTCTGTGGGAATGGCTTGCGCGGAGCTCGAGCAAAGGGTGGAGTTAAGTTTCGGGTGATCCAGGGTCTCACGAGGACGCCTTCATGACCGGCGACATCTTGTCGTTGTTCTCGCACAGTTTCCCACAGGGGGCTACGCCTCATGATGCCGTGGCATGGCGGTTCTAGGGGCTCCAAGCATCAAGATCGCTTCCCCGCTTTATTCGATGAACTAACCTCTAAGGAACGAATAAACGAGCAACACCATACAAGTTTTGGACAGAACCAAGGCCTTGCATGGTCCTTCGACCCAAGCCTGCGGGGAAACCAACTACTTGAAGAAAAAGACAAGTTTTGGACAGAAAACCAAGGCCTTGCATGGTCCTCGGACCCAAGCCTGCAGGGGAAACCAACTACTTAAAGAAAAAGACAAGTTTTGGGACAGAACCAAGGCCTTGCATGGTCCTCGGACCCAAGCCTGGGAAACCAACTACTTGAAGAAAAAAAGACAATTTTGGACAGAACCAAGGCCTTGCATGGTCCTCGGACCCAAGCCTGCCTGGGGAAACCAACTACTTACAGAAAAAACATACAAGTTTTGGACAAAACCAAGGCCTTGCATGGTCCTTCGACCCAAGCCTCTGGGGAAACCAACTACTTACAGAAAAACATACAAGTTTTGGACAGAACCAAGGCCTTGCATGGTCCTTCGACCCAAGCCTCCGGGGAAACCAACTACTTACAAAAAACATACAAGTTTTGGACAGAACCAAGGCCTTGCATGGTCCTTCGACCCAAGCCTCCGGGGAAACCAACTACTTACAGAAAAACATACAAGTTTTGGACAGAACCAAGGCCTTGCATGGTCCTTCGACCCAAGCCTGGGGGAAACCAAATACTTGCAAAAAACATACAAGTTTTGGACAGAACCAAGGCCTTGCATGGTCCTCGGACCCAAGCCTGGGGGAAACCAACTACTTAAAGAAAAAGACAAGTTTTGGACAGAACCAAGGCCTTGCATGGTCCTCGGACTCAAGCCTGCAGGGAAACCAAATACTTGCAGAAAAACATACAAGTTTTGGACAGAACCAAGGCCTTGCATGGTCCTCGGACTCGAGCCTCCGGGGAAACCAACTACTTAAAGAAAAAGACAAGTTTTGGACAGAACCAAGGCCTTGCATGGTCCTCAGACTCAAGCCTCTGGGGAAACCAACTACTTACAGAGATCATACAAGTTTCGGTCAGAACCAAGCCTTTAGGGAAACCACCGGCTTAAAAGGAAAAACTGGGTTACATGAATTTCCTAGTTTACCCTCGGACCCACAAAGCCAAAAAGGCCAATACGAAATGGAGTAACATGTTTCCAAAACATAGTCGAAGTCGCACGATGCTCGGTCACCCCCTCAAGTGAATAAGTTAGAGTTCATCGTTTCTCGGACAAAGATTCTCGCATGTATCACAGAAGTTCGGCCGTTACCTCGGTCGGTTTCCTAAACTTAACTCACTATCCATTATTATTATGCCTGGTAGTATAGGTAAATTAGAACAAGTTAAATCGCGTTTCAATGGGCTTTTGCCCTAAGTATCGCCGAGGAAAAACACACGCATAGAGCACACCAACCCACCAAGTGGTTTTGCCAAAAGAACACTACCCAAAACAAGTATATAAATTTCTATTTTCATTACAACGAAGAGATAATACAATGTACAATGAAAAGCTGGAATCAGCCTACATCGAGCCTACTACATGAGTACCGCATAAGCAAGAAAAAGAAAAATACAAGAAAGTCGGAGAAAGCCGAGGAGGCATGTCGGAGGATAGGTTGGCTACAGCCCCAAGACCTTGTTCTTCCCCGCGCTCCTACATGCCCATAACTCAGGCAGCCAAAGAAACCCAACTTGAACCTCGACACCGTTGAAGGAAAGGTGCGAGGAGTGGGAAACGAGGGGCTTTCTCTAAATATTCGCCTGCTGCTAAGCGGGCGATGATGGCGGAGAATCTTTCTTCCGACATACCAGAGCGCTGCATGAGCGTAAACTCCGCTTGGATTTTGACTGAAAGAGGGAAAGACGCCGTTCCCCCTCGGTCAAGATGGAGTACTCTCCTGAACTTGTGTTTCCGGTGCCCATACTTTACTTTTTATAAGCCTCACGAGGACATGGCGCTTCTGTGGCGGAGAGAGTTCTTTCTTCCAAACCATCGCCTTCAACATGTTATGCTAAGAAAGGAGAACTCCGGATATGGGAAGTATGATGCGAGGTCAAACGAAAAGGGTTGGTGTATATATGTATAGCAACCCTTTCCCCCTCCTATTTATTTGAAAAGATAAGATAATGGCAGTCAACTCATGCGGCGTCCCAAGGAGCACTACGGACAAAGTGGTCTTGGCTCAACTTCCAACGACAAGCTGCAGTCCACGAGACTCAAGGAACCTCGTAAAGGCGCCTCGATTGTTGGGGCGTCAGAGAAGTACTGCATGGCCAGGAGTTGCAAAAATATCTCTTAATCCGCGGATTCATTGAACTCGCGGCCCAGGCCCGCTTTGCGTGAAGGCCCAGGGACACCCTGTTTAGCATCTCGGGAAATACTCAATGGAAGGGAAATCTGAACTCAAAGTCTCGGACAGAACCTAAGGCTTGCATGGTCCTCGGACTCAAGCTAACAGGGAAAACCGAGTACTAGTGCGGACATTGGTCTCAAACAGAACCTAAGGCTTGCATGGTCCTCGGACTCAAGCTAACAGGGAAAACCGAGTACTAGTGCGGACATTGGTCTTGAACAGACCCTAAGGCTTGCATGGTCCTCGGACTCAAGCTAACAGGGAAAACCGAGTACTAGTGCGGACATTGGTCTTGGACAGAACCTAAGGCTTGCATGGTCCTCGGACTCAAGCTAACAGGAAAAACCGAGTACTAGTGCGGACATTGGTCTTGAACAGAACCCGAGACTTGCATGGTCCTCGGACTCAAGCTAAAGGGAAAACCCAAGTACTCTTGCACAAAGCCTAAGGCTTGCAGGGGGTCCTCGATTCAAGTTAAGGGAAAACCAAGAACATAGGATAAAAGGCATAAGCCCTAAACAAAACCCAAGTGTTACAAAGTCTTTGGACTCGGACTCCTCGGGAAATCATCCGCTCGAATGAAGAACTTTCTCGGCTTGAATACTGGAAAAAGGTCAAGGCTCGCATATCGTGGAAGAGGACAAAACGATCTAATGATCGTCAACCTAATGAGGCCGTTCATCCGATGGATAACATGTCCTCGGATAACTATTTCTTACACCTTATCGAGCATTTAACATCCATCACGGCTAATTTTAAGATAAGTCCCCTTCCTCACTGGTCGGATTGCTATGTTGAATAATAATTTTGTTAGAGTTACCATGCTATCTTTTATCAACGATTACTTTGGCCTTAGTCATTATTGATTCAAATGCTATACTATTATGCCGAGCAGCGCTTTCACACTTATTAGAATATGTAAATAAGACACACGAAATGGAGAAACAATAATTTTTATTAATATGAAAAATGGTTACAACATACAAGGAAGGGCTTAAACAAGCCTATACAAAAAATGAATTGCTAAAGCAATAACAGTTTCCGTAATACAAGTAAGTAAATCATCAGGTGTCTTCTCAACTCGCCTTCAAAGTCTCTCTCAAGTCTCGCCTCGAGACGCTCATATCGGAGAAGATCCTTATACAAAAATAATGAAGGAGAAGGAAGAAGAATTGGAACACATGGAAGCACTTGAGCAAGCTCTTGTCGCCGAAAAGTGCAAAGGAAGAAGATGGAGGAGATGAATGAGGAAGATGGAGGACATGAGCAAAAGAAGGAGGAGAAGAAGAGGGAAGCAATGAAAAGAAAATAAAAGGAGCAAAAGAGGGAGAAGGAAAAGCCCCAGGATGGAGTCTGGGGTGGAAAGAAGAAGAAAGAAAAGTAGAAGGTGGCACCAGTGAACGAAGAGAGGAAGAAGCAGGGGAATTTAGCCCCTGCCCTAGTCCCGACTCCTAGCACACCGGTACCACGTTAGATATGCTCATGAGAGAGCGGGTGGTGATGATGTTGTGTGTTCTCGGCTCAGCCCCGTCAGAGGTGTGACGTGACGATTTCCTCGCTTGGATTTTGGCCGAAAGGTAGGCGAGGCAAATCTTGAGTCTCGGCCACCCTTGCCCCGATCGAGCCATCTCGAGCTTAGCCAGAACAAGGTATTTTTGGAAGGTAGAAAGTTTCTTCATCACCTATGACTGTGACGTACGTATTACGAGTGGAAGTGTAATCGGAGGGAAGATGTGAATGCTAGGAGGAATCTGAGGATTTCAATTTTCTGAGAGATTAAATGATACACATACGAAAGAAACAACTCATGTCCACCCTCTTTATATAAGGGACGAAGAGGATGGCATTAAACGCGTTCTGATCTTTAAGGAAGTCTCGCCAAAGAAGAATGCGACTGTTCCGCTCCCCCACGTTATCGGTAGCCATCAAATTGGAGAGGCCTCGTGAACGAAAAACATTAAAGACTTACTTCGAGTAGCCAAACGGACAGAACGGATAAAGGCTAAATCAAAAGGATACCTCGTAGACAGGGGCGTTTCCTGGGCATTAGGATAATCGCCAACGCCAGGGAAGGGTCGAATTAAATGAGCAAAGATTAAGGCTCGTAGTTACAAAAACCCCCCTCTCCAACCAAGAAGTCGGGACAAACAGGGTTTTGAGGGGCTATTGTGGGGTCCAATAATTGGCGGGCCAGGCCCATTTGCTGATGAAGAGCCCAAAGGCCTAAGCCGAAAAGGGTCATGACCAGAGTTCAAGAATAGTATGGCCCAACTGGCCCGGAGAAGCAGCCAAGGACAAGCAGTCCTCGGCTGACCCCAGAATAAGGCGAGAAGGGTAAAAGGACGTGCTTGAAGGGAAATCTAAAATATCTAAGAAAGGACTCCTTTGCCACCTTCCCCATGCATATCTCTGCGCCTAATCGAACCTTATCCATTAACTTTATAAATAACTCTCGACGACTTAGGCCCGAGATGGATGGGACAAGTATCGCCTTGGAAAGGTCGACCCTACACGTGGACGAAGGAAATTGAACGCATGCCAATATAAAAGGAAAATATGCAACCTAATGGAAAGAGAGGGGTCCCTCCGGAAAAAGACCGGAAGCCATGCATGAACAACCGAACAAAACCACCGCCGAGTAATCTCGACTTAGCCTTTAGAGCCCACTCTCTACAAATGATATTGTAAGGGCCTATTCACGGGCGGACCCAACAGCCGTTGTGGTCCGTATCGGAACGTGACCCTACAGTTATAATTTGCTAGTAACTTCGCAACTTGAACCCTTTACCCACTCCTCGCCCTACCTACATCCTCAAGCACAAGTGGAAGAGGAAGTGCCAATTAAGCTGCAATACTCTTGGCTTTTAAATAGACTTTTAGTTGCAAAAACATCAAACACAATGGAATCATGGCCCTCCAAAAAAAAAAAAAAAACATCATCGGTGGCGATTGCCACATAATGGTTAGGTGTATATTTGAACACACCGACCTTCAAAAAGAAGAATATATATATATATATATATATATATATATATATATATATATAAAAGTGAAACATTTTACTTTTTGTTAACAACTTCTTATTGCATCACCTAACTATATAAATTTATACCACGTATACATTTAAAAACACTGAACATTTGTGCCTTTTCATTTTACCCATTAAGTTTCAGCATCTACTTATCGTTTTACATTAGAAAAAAGCAAAACATTTGACTTTTTATTGACCACTTCTTATTACATCACCTGAGTATAAAAATTTATGTCGCATATACATTAAAAAACTATGAACAATTGTCTTTTTCATTTTACTAGTTAAGTTTCTATATCTACTCGCCATTGGGAATTTAGAAAAGTAATATAATGAAATAACAAAATGATCCAATAGGAAAACATAAATTTTGATTTGCTTGGAGGCATAATTGAATGTTATCCTTAGACAATATTTGCCCCCACACAAGAGTTGTTAAGGGTTACTGTAAGTTTTAGACATTTGGAAAACACAATGTTTAACCTAATTTGTTAGTCAAATTCTTACTTTGGTTAATTATTCAAATCTAGGTTAATCATTCATCACAAGAAAACATACATAGGGAAAATCTAAATAACGCAAGATATGATGACCAAGGAAAACTAGTAAAACAAACTAGTTTCAAGGTAAAAACTTGAGGGGAACAATCCCAAGAGAACAATCCACTATATTAAATTGAGATTTACAGTCAAGAATACTAATTTGTAGTAAATCTAACTACATTTACCAAATTGAGCTCTTAACCCCTTAGACTTCTTTAATGTGGACTTACTCCAATAGGAACCTCTAGTTCACGTCTTAATCTTGATGACGCTTGATAGCTAAAGATTGTTGCAACTTTTACTCCACCGGTACTAATAATATGTGTGTGATCTTTGGTAGATACTTGAAAGAGTTAGAAGGTACAATAACCTCACAGATCTCACAAGAGTAGCTCCCAAGACTTGAAAAAGTGCTTTCGGATTTTCCTTATATATCTAGTAGGTTTGGACTGGAACCCTATATGTTTTGCTAGCTAACGAGCCTCAAATTATAAGCTTCATTACAACATGGCTAAGCCTATGAGATCTATTTGCTCTTCTTCTTGTGGGTAACAGCAATGAGTAATTGATTGAATCCAAATTCTGGACCGCCAAGTTCATTCTCGAGCCCACCTATGAGATATGACTGAAAAATAATAGTGGCTCAAAATGTCCAATTCTCTTGTTTATTTTGCACAAATGTCCCTCGGTTCATCAACGATCTACGTATCAAATGCGCTATCGAGAAGCCCAGCCCACAAAGAAACCGACATCAAAATAATAATAGTAACTATAATTTTTCCTTTTAGGCTACAAAAGAAAATTCAACACAAAAAATCACTTTTTTTATTAATTACAATTGAAATTTCCTTTTTCAATTTGAAAATTGAAAAACATTTTTATACAAAATACATTATTATTTAATAACTTTGTAGTTTGTACAGTACAATCATTTACTCAATTAGCTGGACCTTCCTTCCCAAATTCCAATACGTATCCTATCCTATTTTATAGAAATTAAGGGTACAACATTAAGTTCACCATCATGCAAAACCCAACGGCAATCTTGTACAGTTGTAAGTGTTCATTTTGGTACAATGGTAGAAATACTTAGCTCATTTATAGAGATTTCATCCGTCGACATGAATTTAGCCACGAAAAATGCAGGGTGCTTTGGTTCAGGAAGAGCTATTGATTCACTTGCCAACATAACTACCACAATCGACATGGTGGGTCTGTCTTGTGGATTTTCCTCAACACACAAAAGTCCGATATGTATGCACTTTACAATTTCTGATGTCGAACCCGATTCCATCAAGAATTTGTCCACAAACTCTATCACTTTATCTTCATTCCACAGTCTCCATGCCTACAAATTTAGATTGCAAATGGAGTTATATTTCATATATGCTATTCCATTTCCATTTTTTGTCTAATTCTAATTCAAGCGGACAAAAGTTAACATACATATGCAAGGAGTGTCTGCGAATGTTCAGTGAGGTAGAAGCCACTACTCCTTTTCCCGCTAATAATTTCAAGCAAGATTACACCAAAGCTCAAGACGTCGGACTTAACAGAGAATAGCCCTTCCATTGCATATTCTGGAGCCATGTACCCACTTTTTGGATACCAACATCATTATTATTATTATTATTTAAAAAACCAAGAAGAAGAGAAATAAAAGAAGAAATGGCTTACTATGTTCCTACAACTCTTTTGGTGTTAGCTATGTTTTGGTTTTCAGAAATGATCCTCGCCATTCCAAAATCCGATATTTTGGCAACCATGTTATGGTCCAACAACACATTGCTAGGCTTCAAGTCTCTATGAATGATTTTAAGCCTGGAGTCCTCATGAAGATATAGAAGTCCTCTAGCAATCCCACTAATTATGTTATAGTAAGTCTTCCAATCAAGTTGTGAGCGCCTTTTTGAATCTAAAATTCAATATTAACATTAAGTTATAAAATAGTGTATAAATGTGAATTGTAGAAGTCTACAAGAAATCCAAAATACTATCAGACTTAAAAAATAGAATGTAGGAAGAAACAAACCAAAAATAAAATTATCAAGGCTTTTGTTGGGCATAAACTCGTACACAAGTAACTTTTCCTCTCCCTCTATGCTACATCCCAATAGCCTCACAAGATTATTGTGTTGAAGTTTTGCAATAAGTAAGACCTCATTTTTTAATTCCTCTAAGCCTTGCGATGACTTCATTGATAACCTTTTAACAGCCACTTCCTTCCCTTCAGGTAGCGCACCCTGAGTAAAATAACCTCCAAACAATCAAAATTCAGGACCTAGTTGTTAATTGGTATGGATTGTATTAGATTACCCTTAAATTGGAGGCTTTGGCGTGCATGACAAAAATATTATAAGCACATTTTGATTCATGTGTTTGGGGCAACTTATTTGTATAGTCTTTATCAAAATATATAGCTTTTGATGACATTTTTGTTAAATGTGTGATAAAATATATAAAATCTAGCTTGTTTCTAAAATACAAAAATTTAAATTATTTGCAAAAATATTGAAACAAAAAGCAAAAAGTAAAAACAAATTAGCACATGCCAAACACTTTCGGAAGCTCTTTTTCTACTCAGTTTTGGAGTTTCACATGACAAAGAATCCTTCGGAATCACAAGCAACATAACAAAGAATCCTAGCCGACTTAACACGAGAAAGAACCTTTATGTAGTGTTTCCAACGGTTTTCTATGTCAAAATATTTTTATTACTTCTATATATATATATATATATATATATATATATATTGATGATATATGTATACAACTATGTTATATCTGTATTATTTTCAATATTGTGTGATTAATTGTTTCAATTAATTATTTCTACATTAATGTTGATCGCCAAGGGGTTTAGACTCTAGAGTATATTTTGACGATGTGTCCAATGCTTAGATTGGCTGTAGAATAGTTCCCTTCGCAGAATTTATAAAATCCCAATTTTGAAAGCTTTTCAAATTCGAAATTTTTTCAAATTTACATGCAGTAAATTTGCTATGTTTGCTAATTTTGAGTACTAAAAAACGCAAGAAATGAGTTTTGATTCTACGTACCTTGTAAACTTTACCAAATCCACCTTCACCAATCTTGTTGTCATCTGAGAATTTGTTTGTTGCAACTTCAATTGTCCCAAAATCAAATTGCAAGGATTCTACAGTTGTTATTTCACTTGCAGCTAAAGACCCAAAAATAAATAAACGTAAGAGATTACACTACAAATAGCATTGTTTGCAGATATGATTGAGGTGAGCATTTGTACATATTCAATATAATCTTTATCCAAAAAAAAAAAAAAGTTTTGTTAATGGAAAATTTTTAAAATGTTTTAGGGTAAACTATGTATTCTATCCAATAGACCATATTTCAATTTGGTTTATAACATTTCAATTATGTCAATTTGGTCCATATCCTTTCAGTGTTGTATCAATTTAGTTTATCCAAAATTTTAATATCACTTTTATAAAAAATATAAAAGCTCTATAAAAAGTTTTTTTTTTTTTTTTTTCCATAATTTGTTTTTAAAATAGTTCATAAGACAATTTTCTTAAGATATCCGTTAACTTTTCACATTCTAATTTATATAGCTTTTAACACTCCCTCACATGCGGCTTGAAATACATCCTAAATGATAGGATTCCACTTGCATACCATGATAATTGAGGAGGCCATCAGATTTTTGAGAATTCTCTTCGTTTATATCATTGGACTTCATTCTTGCTCTCCTCCTTCGGAAACAGTAAAGCAGAATGACTAGCACAACAAAGGAAGCAATTGTAACAGCAATTACGATAGCTATTACCTTTGAGCTTTTGCCTTTCCCTGCAAAAACAATATCATGTTTTATTGAGAATAGTTAATAGTCAGTTATAAGAAATGCTTAAAGCCCCATGATACCATAGGACCAAATTGGCTTCGCTAGTATACTTGAGTTTTTACTTTCTAGAGCATTCTTGTCTAGCTGGTCAAACTAGCCTACTAAAAATATGATTAAACACCCACAAAAACTGTTGGGTGCCGACACCCACAAGTCCAGCCCAGACTCTTTGTCAAAGCTCCTTAGATGAGCTTGTGAGAGAAGTTTGTCAAGAAGTAAATGAAGTTAGCTTTTATGTGCAAAAGTCAGGCCATATTTCTGAAGGGGATGTTTCTATTGTCTTGTGCATGTTGTACAAACTAGAGAAGAAAAAAAGAAAAGCTTAAGAATAAATAAATGAGGACATTCGGCAAGAAGTCTAAGCAAGGAAGTTAATACCATATCGAAAGTTGTACTGGTTTAGCCAAAGTATGATATATTTCAATACCGATCAATACTAATGTACCGTTTCGGATTTACTGTTATAAATAAATATATATATTCATTAATTTAAGTTTTATTGATTAAATCTCATAAATATAAGTTATATAACTATATTGTCAATGACTCAATTCTCAACCTGTAATTCTAATCCAAGCCCAATAAAAAGTAATAGATACATTTATTAAAAAATAATAACAATCAAATTAATATTATATTTTATTAAAAATAAGAACCAATCTGCCAACATATGGGGCGTTTAAAATTTCAATTCATTTGGTAACAAAAGTCAAAACATGCTAGTCAGAAAGTAACAACTATCAAGAAATATCAATTTGAAGGGTTTTTAAAACATGCCAGCTATAAAGTCTATTTCTTGGGTGTGCTAAATATCATTTGAGAGGTTTGAAAAATCGAGAGAGAGAGAGAGAGAGAGAGAGAGAGAGAGAGAGAGAGAGAGAGAGAGAGAGAGAGAGAGAGAGAGAGAGAGAGAGAGAGAGAGAGAGAGAAGATGAAGATGAAGTAAGCAAAGAGCCAAAAATCACCCATGGCCCCGACTTGAGGTTGAGAATGTAGAGAATGTCGCCGGTGGAAGGTGAGAATGAGAAAGAAACACTTTTCTTTTTCCGATATAGTATGAATTTACCGGCCGAAAATCCGATATAAGTCTCCTAGATGCAGCCGATTTACCCTGTAAGGCGGTATATTTTCCTGAACGAAACTACCTTGTTTCTCAGACGAAGATAGGTACCGATACAATAAATTCCGACCATACCGGCCGATATGATACGTAATTAACTTTATTGGGTCTAAGAGCTAGGGATGGCAATATAAATTCACTACCAAGTATCCGCCTCACTAGCCCTTAATGGAAGGATTTTACTCGCCCCGCATAACAAATGAGGTACGGATGGGGATTAACATTTTCTCCCGCACCCGCCCCGTTTATATTTAAATAATTAAAAAATATTTTTATAAGTTTTTTTATAAGATAATAAATATATATTTTTGGCCTTCTAACTTTAAATTTATACTTTTATTTTTTAATATTTACACTGTTTATATTTTTAATTGTTGTATTGCTATGTTTGAATTGTTTTTGTACTTCTTATAACTTGAATTGTCGTATTGTTATGCTTTGAGAAGGTTTTGTAACGTTAGGATTTGTTTTTAAAAAATGTTTTATGAGTTTTAATTTAATGCATTCAAATAAATTTTTATGAGTTTTTTTAAATGTTATATTTGATTTAAATTTTGAAAACTTGATTGTAGAATTACATTTTATTATAATATCCTCTTTGTTTGAGAAATTTTAAAGTGATCAAAGACTAATAACGATCTCATCTATAAAACGTTTGAAATTGATGTTTTTGTATTTTAAAATTATATATAAAAGATTAGTTTATATATCAAATGGTAAATAACATCTTATTAACACAAAATTTGATGTGATTGTTAATGACATTTGGAACATATAGTCCAACTGTGAAATTTTCAAATTACCAAATTAATAAAAATTTTAGATGATGTAACATTAAATGTTTTATTTATAAATATCCTTAAAAGATTTAGGCGGAAATACTATTTTTGTCCCTACATTTTCACCATATTCCCACTTTAGTCCCTACTTTTTAGTTTTACCGTTTTTAGTCCCTAGTTTGAAAAACATGTTCCGTTTTGGTCCCTATTATCATCCCTCTAACGAAAATATCCTACGTGGTTAACGGAATGCATTGTTGGCACTCAAAATGCTTACGTGGCCATTAGAATAATAATAAAAAATTTAATTTATCATTTAAATAATGTCACATCAGCATTTTAATATTTAAAAAAGCATTCTTTCTCCTCTTCTTTAATTATTTTAAAACAAAATAAAATAAAATAAAATTTTAGTTATTATTTAATTATTTAAATAATATTTAAATAATTAAAATAGAATTTTTTTCTTTTATTTTCATTTTTTTTTTGAAGAATGTTCTTTGTGTTTTTATTGTTCATGTTCTTCATGTTTTTAGTAAATTCATTCTTATTTTCTTTTCTTTTCCTTGCTTTTCCAGCACTTTCTTTATAACCAAACAAATCAAAATTCAAAACTTAGATCAAGCAATAATCTCTATATATATTAAAAATAAAAAAAAAAATAAAAAAAGCAATAATTAACATACACCAATCAAAACCAGAAATCAACATACACCCACCAAAATTCAAAACCCAAAAATCAACATAAACCAACAAATCAAACCCAGAAACAAATCTGCATATCCAGAAATTTGAACCCAACATACACCCACTAAAATCAAAGGATCTGCATCTTCTTTGTTCACAAAATCAACACCAATCCCCAAGTTGGAAACCCACCAATCCATTGAAGCACAAAATCAAATCCAACTAGGAAACCCACCAATCTCCACTATCCTCCAAATCCCACCATTCTCTTGAACCCACCCTTTGGAGTCACAACCCACAAACCCACAAATCTACCACAGATCGGTGCACCAATCCGCCACAAACCCAGATCAACAAAACTCACAACCCACAAACCCAAATCAACAAATTACAAACCCCAAAGATGATGACATCATCGATCAATTCAAGAGAGGAGTAGATCCGCATTTGTGGCCGCACTCATAGCAGCAGTAACCTTCGCGGCTGGTTTCACCATGCCTAGTGGTTACATCAACGAAAAGGGCCCAGCCCAAGGCCTAGCAATTCTTACAAACAATTCAGCTTTCAAAGCATTTCTCATAAACAATACAATAGCAAACACAAGACATAAGACAGTGATCAATTTGCTCTCTAGTTATTCTGTTCTTGCCCACCTTTTTGCGTCTTTGTGCAGACACAAGACAGTGATTAATAGGTTTATATTGTACTAGCAATAGCAATGGAAACCTTACATCGTACACTAAATAAGAGTATACCTTTACAAAAAGCGTATTGTACCCAACATATTTTACACTGTATATTGGACACACTTGTAAGATTTTTATCCTCATGAATTAAATAACAATAAAAAAAAAATAATAATAATAATAAAAAATAAAAATAAAATTTTCAAATAAACATCATCTTGATAGGAGATGTACCTTTTGGCCCAGGTCCTGGTGCGGGAACAGCTTGTACATTGTAAAACGCGAAAACTTCATACCTAACGTTACAACTAGGATTCAGAACACGACCCCCTCTCTTTCCACGAAAAGCTGTGGACAAGTTTGTTATGGCTTCCCGAAGACACCTATTGCAATCAAAGCTGGATAGGTCAGGGAGGCACTGTACAAGGTTGTATAGCGTTTGCGAGTCAGTAAATTTGGTTTCTTTGGTACCAAATCTTTTAGCACCGGACAAAGCATTTGCTGCCGCCCCCGGCACCAGGTCACTCAATGTTTTTTCCGCTAGCTGAATGAATCGATCCGGCTCTGTTATATCCAACAAGTTCCACAGAATCTTACTCGGCTCGTCTTCCATGATGGAGAAGAATGATCGATTTGAGTAGCGTAACATGCATTCATCATACCATATCACGGCCTCTTTTTCTTCTGGGCAGTACAGCTGAACAATCTCTTTGGTTGATGTTGAGACGCAGTCTTGGCACTCAATGGTGGCGAGGTCACCGCGGCAGAGGAAGAGGCCGTAAACTGTGTTCTCTGGGGTTTGAGTTTGACCCACGGTGGTGTTGTAGAAACCGGTTTCACGCGTGGAATTTGTGTTAAGGAAAGAGAGGAGGTTGTTGAGGTTAGACTGGTAGGTGCTATTGGGGGAGAAAGTCGTTTGGTTTGAACAGAAATGGTAGCGGTATTCAGCTGCTTCACCCCTAATGCTTAGGGTGATGAGTATGGAAAGGAGCACTAGGTACATAGAGACACTGAAAGAAGGGATGCCCATATTTATATGATCAGTCTTGTGCTCAGCCTGCTCAAACTCAGAAATCTCAGGAGTCAGGAACATGGAAAATGATTTGTTTATAAAACACATTTATTCTTTTATTTCTTAGAAAATTTCTGTCAATAATACCGAGATCCAATGAAAGAAAGCCAAGCTATTAATCATTGCCCCAGGCCATGACTCACAACTTGCCACGGTCATCAATTTGCGGCAAAATTTGTGATTATAGTGGTAGTCCTAGCATTTTTATTTTTCAAGTAATACGGAAATGGAAAATTAAAAGTCTATCAACCGAAACTTCTTTTTCCATAATTTGTGATTCGTGAATAACAAAGTAGCAGATGCTAGCGGGAACCTTACGGTCTCTTTTAAGGATTAGTTGTTGTGTGGTCCATCTAACAAAAACGTGGAATTAATGAAATGATGATAGGGACTAGATATTGGGCTGATGTGATAAGTGAATAAAGCAACGCCACTCACCCTTGCACCATTCAAATACTGTATGGAAAATTAAAGTTCGTCAACGAAGACTTCTTTTGTCATGATTAGTGATTCTTGAATAACAAATTTACTTGTTTATTATTTTCTTTTTTGATAGGTAAATAGCGGGGAGGGGAATGTGAGAATTAAACAAGAGCTACCACAAAATATATTAGCATTTGCTGGGTAGAGTTAGAAATTTTTGTTTGAGGGACAAGACTAAACTACGATTTTGAATCAACATTCAAGTAAAAACTCAAAACATTGTGAGAGCATTATATCTTTCTAAATTGGCAATACATATGTATAATTTTTTTTTTTTTTAAGGATTCAGCATCTTGACCTTAAATTGGCAATATATGTAGCATTCTGCTATGAGTAAAACATTTGGCATCAAATTCAGCTACTGTTTAAATAAGCAAATGACTAAACATACAAACATAACAAGAAAATTTATTCATCATGACTTTACAAAAAAACGAAAATAATAAGCCACATGATTTTTTTTTTTTTATAAGAAAACTTAGACTTTCCATAAAAAATAATATAAAATAAAATAAAAAAATTCAGCCATAATTGGCTAACAAAACATTATTGAGTGTTGAGAAACATCCTTCATCCACACGGATAAATTATTAACATGTCTTGCATATTTAACAAAGTTATGAGCTACAAAATATCATTGTTTACTACTATAAGAAAAACTAAAATTCTGAAAGGACTCTACATAAAGTTTGACCTCTGAAGTGAGAGGCCTAAATGATGCAATGCGCTGATTTTCACACTTGAGATTTGTAATGTACTTAAATAAAAAAAAAAAATTGAACTGAAATTCTGCCACAAAATAAATAAATAGAAATTAAACTAAAATATAAATTGTGGGGACCGTTCGATCAATAGGCCCATAAAGTTCGGGATTGTTCGTGGTTGTTGGGCCCGTGGCCCATCCGAGGATGCATATCCATCCGAGGAGGCCAAGTCAGGTTATAAGGTAGTTACTCAAGGGGATGGTAGTCAATATCACAAGGGTAGGGTTCAGTATCCGTCCGAGGACACCATACTCCTTGGCGGTGTGCGTCTAAGGACGATCGGGACGTGGTCTTATTGCAACCAGACCTCAGAATTAGGTCACCATAAAAGATAGAATAACCGACCAAGGATGAAAGAGATAAGGCAAACAAATATCTATAACTACAGTTGTCTTCGCATTAATGACCTCTCAACCAACTCTCCGGCCGCATTAATGTGGAGGTGATACCCGAACAAAGAAGGAAGCGATCTTACAAACCGCCCATAGGAAGTTCCAGGAGGTGCTAGATGAGACAGAAAGAAATCCTCTGGACCCAACCTACACGTGTGCGGTGAGGATGGAACACAAAGGGGGGTATATAAACTAAAAGAAGAGCATGAAGAAAAAGGATCGGAACAGAAAGAGAAAAGAGAGAAAAGCACGGACAAAAAGGAGGAGAGTAAAAGGAGATAAAAAGAATTGTATTGATCACCAAAGAAAACGATCGTTGTGCCAACTTTAGACCTTTAACATACGTGAGAGTGAATCTTTTGAAGATATCACAGTTAACCTAGTTCTTTACACCCACGCTCTACAAATCATATTGTCTGGGCCTTTTTACCTACGAACCCAACACTGTTACGGTTCGTTGCAAATCGCGTCCTTACATAAATGAAAAAGAGAATCAAACTTTTAAAGCCATTTTCCCTTAATCTCGTTCTTGTAGTTTATGTTGCGATCGCATTCTATTGCTATATATTTTTTAAAATTAAAATTGATATTTAAAACAATAACCCAAAATGTTGTTTATTTCTCATTACGAAGTCCTTAAATTGTTTCAAGCCTTTTATAATCATATCAATAGATGCAAGCCGGAAGAAGGCACTGAAATAACATTTTAGTGAAAGAACATGCCAATTCTAAACCAAAACTTTATAGAAGACATCCCATTACACGTTAACTTTAACTCGGAATGAAAGAGTGGTTAATTGAAAGAAGTGAAGTTGGGATCAATAGAGGCTTCTTCCTTTTGATGCTCCTTTTACATTCCCAGGAAGCAAGGCAGAAGATGTAATTGATTCTATGTTTGTGAAATTGTTTGCCAAAATTGTAAAATGTACACTTTCAAGTTCACAAACAACGTCAATGGCATTTCATAAGGCCATTGACAACCTTGTTAACATGCAAATAAGGCCAAGACTTGCGCTAACTAACTACCAGCTGGCCTAACAACGTCTAACTACTCAACGACCACTAAATGGATGAAAAGTCAATGAAGAATGCGACTGTGAGAGAAACCGCACCAAGGAATCGTTTAGAATTAGGTGGTTCATGGCAGCAAGTGTTGATTGGCTAATGCCTAACGTGTTTGGAAAACCAATATGAGGCTTAAAAAAAGACTAGAATTATTTGTACATTTTACGTGCCATTGTGGGCTCACATTTCGTTTGCATTTGCCATTTTCCAGTTGTAAATTGTAAGTGGGTACGATTCTTGAGATAGATTGGAGGTCCGATCCCCCACATTTCATGTGACTTGTGTTCTTTTTTCATGTGACTTGTGTTCATTATTAGTACATTGATATTGCTTAATTTTGGGCCCTTGTTCCTTTGCTTTTAAACAATAATTTTAGTACTTGTATTAAAAGAATGTTCATGATAGAGTTCACGATAAACAGGAAATTTTGCTTTTACCATCTTCAAAACTCAGTTGCGGTTTCACCAGCAATCGAACATATTCAATTTATCAAATAACAAAAAAAAGATAAATCTTGTGTCTAGTACATTTGCGCATTGAACATGATACAATTCGGATACATGTTCAAAATCATATCATGTCTAGTACATAAATGCACTGGACACAAGTCGTATCCAACAAAGTTGTATTCTTTTGTATGTGCTATTTAAAACCGCTTTAAAGTAGATATCAACCAAAAATATTTGGGCGTGAGTGATTTACTTAGGCATAGTAGGTATGGGTCATGAAGATCAAAACCCAGAAACAAAGTGTGGTATATATGCAATAAAAGCTAAATTTGGGTCCAACTATTTAATCTTAACAAGAGGTCCAGTTCCAACATATGTATTATAGTTAATCAAATTCAAAGAATTTGTGGGATTAAAGTGATAGCCCATTGATAATAGATTAAAAGTACAATATTATCTTAATTTTGGTAGACTTTATCACATCTATTTTGTGTTTATTCCCACACTTACACGTAAATATGAGAGATTGCAAGTATTCTCTAAAATATACTCATTACATGTATTTTTCCATTGTACAAGATTTAAACTAATGAGCTAAGCATGCAAAAATGAAGTGAAGAGAATCCAAGGGTGAAGATTGATTGAGAAGTGGCTTTTGAAGAATTTAATGAGTCAAAAATGTGTAGAAACATAAAAAGAAAGAGAAATTTGTTTGAGCCAAAGATAGAAAAAATCCTAGCATGAAAATATTCTTACTAGTTTTGGTATGTTGGCCATATCTTTTTAATCCATGATGGATTGACTTGATTCTTGAGACTACGGAATGAGAACTTAAAGATCTAAAACTTTGTAGTTTACCAGAACTTGAGAATCTGCTATATTCATGGCCAAAAACTACTTGAAAGTTGATTCACTGTTGAAAAACAGGAATTGACATTTTATATTTTCCTATATGGAGGGCATGTGTTTTAAGGTTTTGAATGTTATAAATATTAAAAGTATACAAGGGCAGCCACGTTTTTGGACTGGAAAACCTTATTTTTCATTAATTTTGAGAGTTTTTTATTTTCTATGTAAGCTTAAGAATCTAAGTTAGGGTTAGGGGTAAATCCTCAATGTTGTAAGTTGTTTACTATTCAATCCAAGTATGTTTTTCACATTTTGATTATTGAAATCAATTGTTCTCTTTTCATAATTGTTTTTCTACATTGATATTTAATTTTTAATTGTTTCATAAGTCTATTCTTGAATCTTCTTATTTTTAGAATAAGATTTTATAATTTCTCTAGTAAAACTTGGTAATCTTGTCGGATATTATTTTGCCATAGTATTGCCTCTAAGGCATTGAGTTTTTCTAGCAAAGTTATTATTTTCTAGGCTAAATTGTTGGAACAATTGATGAATATAATCAACCAAAGAGAGTTTAATTAATAAAGCTTATTTCTAAATAATCCAATCGGATAGTTTATGTGTTTACTTACGCGATCGTGTACTAAATTGGATTGGTAGTGGATGCTTAAGAAAA